>OX451741.1:545016448-546334017 GCA_948472305.1 Vicia faba
TCATGTGAGCTACAGTGCAGAGTTGAGATTGTGCCATTGCTTGGGCACAATCTGAGTTTATCCTTCGAATCCCAGGCTAAAACAAACCCAGACCCAGGTTCAGCAGGTGCAAATAAGGGGGAGATTCGAACCAGGGGGGTTAAGTCCCCCCTGGACTTTTAATATGTGTTTCGTTTTGCAGGAACCTCATGCTCAACTTCTTGTTCAGAGCTTCAAAGCTTAACAGTTTAGCTTCGAACTGGACCCAGGACTTCCAGTTCGAAGGATGACATGTCCAGATCGAACCCCCTCAGAATGCAGCCCCTCATGCACCTTCGATCCAGCCTCTTCACTGGGTCGAAAGACAGCCTGCCTCTCTTTCGACCCAGGCCTCCAGAATTACTTTGTTTTCTTATTTTGCTGTCTGGCCCATTTGTACTCTGTTTACTTTGTTTCCGTTTATTCCTTTTAGTTTTAGTTCTAATTAAAAATCATAAAAAATAAACAACTTAGAATTAGGATTTAATTTAATTAATCATTTTAACTTATTTTCTCCAATTTTAAAATCAGTAGACTTAGGTTTTATTCAAATTCAATCTTTTTTCATAAACAAAAATACAAAAAATATTAGGTTTGTTTTAGAATAAATTTTAATCAGTATTTTTTTTAATTAATTAAATTTGACTTAACTGAATATTTAGCATTTTCTCAACAAAAAAACAACAACAACAAAAAGATTATATGCTTAGGATTTTTAAGTTTCATGCGCGTTTATTTTATTGTAACTGCTTATTATTCCCCCAATTTTGGACATGTAAATAATCCCCTCCTCGAAGCCTTGTAATAGTGTAGTATTTATAGTTTCTGCACTTTAAATTCCTGTATATATATTAACTGCTTAGATGTATGCTAACTAGGATTGTATGACAAGATCTAAAAACAAATGGTAGAACACCTAAAAATACAAAGATAATATAAACTGAAAATTGACACACTTGCACGTGCCACTCCTAGGGTACACCTCATTTGGTTGCCTCAAATGTGGTCATTAAGTATAGGATGTTTTAGAGGTTGTCCTTTTTGTCCCAAGATCATAAGTTGCCTCGAAATGGTTGCCTCGATAAAAATGATCTAAGACATTAGGATTACCACTAAAGTGTCCTAACGTTGCTTTAGTGACCACAAGTCCCTTAAATCGAATTGACCCGAAAAACTCCGACGATGGTGCTACCTACTCCTCAATAGTGGGATAGCACTGTCTAAAGGACAGTTGCACAGTTTAATTCCTTTTCGAGTAGGTAGATGTTCTTAAGTACTTGCTCTCTTTTAAAACAAAACAAAAACTTTTCGCACTTACACTTTCATCAAAAACAAAACTCTTTTCAAAACCCACAATCACAAAGAAAAGCAAACCTTTTGAAAACATAGTGAGCAAGTACCTAAGAGCCCGTGGATAACCACAGATAGAAAGGGTGCTAACACCTTCCCTTTCTATAATCTACCTCCCGAACCCGAGAAACATTCTCGAAAAGGAATTTTTTCTGTGCTTTTGTCCTTTCCCTTGTTGGATAAAATAAAAGACGGTGGAGAATCTTGCTTACCGCGACACTTTGCGAAAACAAACACAAACGCGAACCAGTATTCAAAAAAAAACAGTCAGTTCTCGTTCCCACCGATCACAGAACTGGCGACTCTGCTGGGGAAGATCTTTTAAGTGAGGTGTACCTTAGGACTAGATCACTTGTGTTTTCATTTGTATTGCTTTGTATGCTTTTAATTTTGTGGGCTTGTATCGGAGATCTATAAATCCTCCACTCGGATTTTGGGAAACATTCATAGATAGCAATACATTGTGGAAACTGTGCAGGGTATACCGACACGGTTGAAGCAATAGCTATATTAGTGCGACATATTTGTGAGTACCGGTAGCCTTTGAGTCAATCAAAGAGAATACGGGGCCGCTGAGTGATGTCACTAAGCACTAATGACCTAGAACCTTACTTGACCATCTTGGCCTTTTTAGGGGTAGTGAGATGACCAACTTTGGTGCAGTCCGAAGTTGGTAGATACTCGATACTACACTCATTGAGGATTGTTTTCTCGGAATATTTTGGTCGCCAGTTAAGTGGCTAAACTGAAACGATGAACATAGAAAACAATCCAATGATATTGAGCTCCTTAGAACCCGGTTACTATTTATATGACAGGTTTTTGAGCCAACTAAACTCAAGAGGGTACTTACCTATGAAACCTCCTGCAAGCCTGAAACTAGGGTTTTTGGTGTGACTTGCTTGTACATGTGTTTTTTCATACATCATAAAGCATCATATGCATCTGCTAACCATTTCAAGGGTTTAGATCTTCACCTTTGTTCTTGTTTTGCAGGACATGAAGTCTCTCCGCAGGAAAACAATTCAAGTTAACCTTGTAAGGGTCCCTCTGCAACTCAAAGAGCTTACATCCAGGATTCCCGAGAATTCTCTCTTCAGTGAAAGACATGGTAGACTCCTCATCTTGGTCAAAACCAACATTGAAGGAGACATGATGAAAGTTCTCTTCCAGTTCTTTGACCCCCTACACCACTGTTTCATATTCCCTGATTATCAATTGGTGCCTACTTTGGAGGAATTTTCTCAACTCCTGAGAATTCCTATTCTTAGTCAACTACCCTACAACGGTACGGAAAAGGAACCAAAACTTGAAGATGTTGCTCAAGCATTACGCTTGCAACCATCTGACATCAAAGGGCATTGGGAAACCAAAAGTGGTATCAAAGGGTTCTTGGCAAAGTTTCGGTTTGAGAAGGCACGAGAATGCTGGAATTCTCTTGATCTACAAGCCTTTGAAGAGATTGTGGTACTCCTTATCTATGGTTTGGTTTTATTCCCAAATCCTGATCAACTTATAGATGTGAATGTTGTCAAGATTTTCATATCCAGGAATCCCATACCTACATTGCTCGGGGACATCCTCCACTCATTTTACACACGAACAATGAGGAAAAGAGGTGTTCTCATGTGATGTACTTCTCTCCTAGCAAGGTGGTTTATTTCTCACCTTCGACAATCAGTTTTGAAGAATGAGCAGGGTTTAAGGTGGTCACAACGATTGATGACCCTCACACATTCTGATGTACATTGGTGTTCTCGGTCCAGAGAAAATGTCACTATCATTGATCGTTGTGGAGAATTTCCTAAAGTTCCGTTACTTGGAATTAGGGGACGCATTACCTACAACCCTTGTCTAGCTTTGAGACAATTTGGATATGCTCGGAGGGATGTCCCTCATGACATGCTGATCCCTGACCTAGTTTTTGACTTCGACAACGATACGCAAGGACTTCGACAAAGGTTCATCAGAGCTTGGAGGATGCCTAACAAAGTGGATAGTAAGACACTGGGGCACAAGAATTCCATCCCCCTTGAGCCTTACCTCAAGTGGGTACGAACCCGCTCCCATAATCTTATGATGCCATATCCTCACATTCTCCCCTTGATCAAAGAGCCTGTTATGGAAGGAGAGGTTCCATACGCCATCCTACATACTGACATGCCAACATCATGGGAAGAAATGCAAAAGAGTTGGATCCAACTCAAGGAAGAGCGGAATACTTTTGAAACCAGCTTCTATGCCAGTGAAAAGAAGGTTTTGGAGCTTACCTGCCGACTTCACGAGGAGGAGACCCTTAACACTTACATCGCTCCAAAGAGGATGCGCAATGTCTTTTTACATTAAGAATTTTGTAATATTTCGCCCATGGGACACTTATGTACTAACAAATTGCTTCTTAATGTGACGTGTGTTCTTTTTGTCTACAACAAATTTGAATTTTTGAACCCTTGAATGCATTACATAGCATACCATTCATCATATGCATAACAGGTACCCTTTTACAAGTCTCTTATCTTCTTTGCTGTTTATTTCAGCAATCATCATGTCTGCTGACACTTCCACTGAGCAAGCTATCAAGGCCCTTCAGGCCCAGAATGCCCAATTTCAAGAGTTGGTCATGAATCTAGCTAAGGGTCAGCAGGACCTGAAGACCCTGCTCCTAAAAAAGAAGAAGAAGAAGAGGACTGTCCTGTTCAATACTGGACGCAGGTTTGGAAACGGGCTGCAGAATGAAATTGATCTGGCCACCCCATCTAGAGAGAAAGACAATCCACAAGAAAGGAGGGCTCCTAGCCCTGAGGTCTCCAACAACGAGACGGACTATGATGAAGAACAGTATCTTCCTGCTGAGGATAAATACAAACAGCTGGAGGACCGTTTGAACGCCATGGAAGTACAGAAGGTGTCCGGTCTGGATTTCGGAGATTTGGGTTTATCATCTGGGGTGGTGATTCCCCACAAGTTCAAGGCACCTGCCTTTGCCAAGTATGACGGAGCTTCCTGTCCAAAGCTGCACCTCCAATCATATGTGAGGAAGATACAACCATACACTACTGATAAGAATTTATGGATCCATTTCTTTCAAGACAGTCTCTCAGGGACTCAGCTTGAGTGGTTCTATCAGTTGGATGGAGCCAGTATCCGCAGCTGGGAGGATTTGGCTGCTGCATTCTTTAAGCATTATCAGTATAATTTCGACCTCGCTCCTACGCGTACCCAACTCCAGGGTATGTCAATAGGGACGGGTGAAGGATTTAAAGAGTATGCTCAAAAATGGAGAGACCTTGCCGGAAGGGTGCAACCACCTTTAGCTGATCGTGAACTGGTTGATATGTTTCTGGGGACCCTGTCTGGTCCATTCTTTAACCATTTGATTGGAAGCTCCTCAGCCGGGTTTACAGGCCTTATCTTGACTGGTGAGAGGATTGAAGCTGGAATTAAGGCTGGAAAAATACAGAAGGGTGCCTCCTCGAGCACCGAGAAGAGACCGTTTAAGAAAGAGTCCAGTGCTCTCTACAGTTCGAGAAGGAAGAATAGACCTGAACACCGCCAAGCTGTCAATGCGGTTGTTATCTCAAAACCTGCCGGTGCTCCTCGGCATCACAACCAACGAAGGGACGAGAGACCTTAAAGGCAATTCACTCGTCTCAGCATGACCTTGTCTCAGATTCTGCCACAATTGCTGAAGATCAATTTGGTGACCTTAAAAGAAGCTCCAAAGAATCCAAATACAATGTCACCAAGGTACAACCCTAATGCCCGCTGCGCTTTTCACTCTAATAGCCCGGGGCATAATACAGACGATTGTTGGGTCCTAAAGAACAAGGTGCAGGACTTAATTGATGCAAAAGAGATTGAGTTCTAGGCGCACGAGAGGCCTAATGTTGTAACTGCTCCCATGCCCAGGCATGGAGTGAATGCTGTAGAGGAAGACTCGTTTGTAGTTTCTGTGGATGATGTTGTTACCCCTCTATTGACTATCAAGAAGAACCTGTTACTAGCCGGTTTATTTCTGGGTTGTGGTGAAGGTTGCCCTATGTGTTCTGTTTTACCTACTGGTTGTCCATCTTTGAGGTCAGGTATCCATAACCTGATGGATAGTAAAGAGATTCTTTTTGAGAAGACTGTTGTTCCACCCGTTCATTCTGAAGAAGTTTCAATCATTACCATTTTCGACAATTCTTCCAAGGCTCCCTCGAGGACGCATGTTAGGATTACATCTGTTCCGAAGACCACACCTATAATCATCACTGTTCCGGGGCCCATCCCCTACACGTCTGACAAAGCTGTCCCTTGGCACTATGGGGCAGATATTTATGTTCTCGGAGTCAAGCAAGAGTTTGATGCTGATACCGGTATCGGCAACATTACAGGGCCTGCCAAAGTCACCCGCAGTGGTAGACTTTTCTCACCTGATATTACTCCGCCAGCTGTCCGAAGACCTGTTGTCATTAAGCCTGCGAGTGTACCTGCTGCCATTCCTAATCAAGTCCTTGTTCCTCCCCCTGTCGCCGAGTCATCTAGCGCTCGGGGAAAAGGGATCTCTACTGATATGCCTACCCAGACGGAGGCGCCAAAGACAATCAGCGTTGAAGCTTCCAAACAGAAGATGGAAGAGATTCTGAAAATCATCAAGAAGAGTGATTATAATGTGGTTGAGCAACTGGGGTAAACCTCATCTAAGATTTCCATGTTATCGTTGTTGTTGTGTTTAGAGGCCCATGCCAATGCCCTGATTACCTTCCTGAAGACGGCCCACGTGCCACAAGAGACATCAGCTGATCAATTTACCGATTGTGTGGCCAATTTAACTGCTGATAATGGTTTGGGTTTATCTAACGCTGATCTGACTGCTAAAGGGAAGAACCATAATGATGCCCTGCATGTCTCCATTGAATGCAGGGGCACTACTCTTGCACATGTGTTGGTTGACACTAGTTCCTCGTTGAACGTCTTGCCCAAGAAAGCTCTAGACAGGCTGGATTGCGAAGGTTTGGAGCTAAAGCCGAGTAACATTGTTGTCTGGGCCTTTGATGGGTCTAAGAGGATGGTGCACAGTGAGGTTGATATTCCAATCAAGGTCGGTTCTCAGGTCTTCAACTCTACATTTTACGTGATGGACATTCGGCCGTCCTATTCTTGTTTGCCGGGTCGTCCATGGATCCACAAAGCTGGAGCCGTAACCTCAACGCTCCTCCAGAAGTTGAAGTACCCGGTCAGAGGAAAGATCGTAACAGTTCAAGGGGAGGAGGAGTACATGGTCAGCCACCTCAACTCGTTCCGGTATGTAGAGATGGATGGGGAGTTCATTGAGACCCCATTTCAACACTTTGAAGAGGTTTCTCAGACACTGGCATCGGCAGAGACTGTAATGGAAGATTCTCCTATGAAGATGGCTTCCTTAAAGGATGCCCGAGCTGTTATTAAGAAGGAAGCTCAGAGGGTTGTTCGAAGTGCAAGGATTGGAAGACCTCCTGTGTTCATCAGCAACTCGGGAGTAAATGCCATTGAAGATGACGTGGAGGAGTCTGAATTCGACAGCTGGATCTATCCTACGACCAACGATGGACCAAACAACTGGACAACAAAGGATTTCATCCCTATTACTTTTATTACTCAGTAATGAGCTCTTTGTTTCGAATTTGTAACAGACAATGTTTTGAAACTTTATGGCCCGGTGTCTTACCCGAGGCACCGTGGCTTCATTTGTGAGGGCTTTTGTATGCCATTTTCATATACCATTAATAAAAGCATTGGACGTTTTTGCATTTCAAATTTTGTGCTCCTTGTCTTTCTTTATTACATATTGCAAAAACAGCTATTTTACACACACTCACATATACAGGTCTCAATCCACTCTGGATCTCACTGGTAACGACTCTGCTACTGCCAGTTATAACTTTGAAAATCCGATCAACTTAGCTGAAGACGAAGGTGAAGATGATTACGAAGTGCCTGGTGAGCTTGCAAGACTACTACTCCAGAAAGAGAGGGCCATTAAGCCACATGAAGAGCCAGTGGAAACAGTAAATCTGGGTACCGAGACAGACAAGAAGGAAGTCAAGATCGGTGCAAATCTGGAGCTTAGTATGAAACAACGGTTGACTCAAATGCTGCATGACTACGTGGAAATATTTTCCTGGTCTTACAAAGATATGCCTGGGTTGGATACTGACATTGTGGTTCATCGCCTGCCTACCAAGGAAGAATGTCCTCCCGTAAAACAGAAAGTTCGCCGTATGCGCCCAGAGATGTCCGAGAAAATCAAGGCTGAGGTTATGAAACAATTTGACGCCGATTTTCTAGCAGTAACTTCTTACCCTCAGTGGGTCGCCAATGTGGTTCCAGTGCCGAAGAAAGATGGTAAGGTCAGAATGTGTGTTGATTATAGAGATTTGAACAGGGCAAGCCCTAAGGATGACTTCCCTCTGCCTCACATCGACGTTCTGGTTGACAATACTGCTCAGCACAAAGTATTCTCCTTTATGGATGGTTTCTCCGGTTATAATCAAATCAAAATGGCTTCTGAAGACATGGAGAAGACCACTTTTGTCACTCAGTGGGGCACTTTTTGTTACAAGGTCATGCCTTTTGGGTTGAAAAAAGCTGGGGCAACGTATCAGCGTGCCATGGTTGCTTTATTTCATGATATGATCCATCATGAGATTGAAGTATACGTCGACGATATGATTGCGAGGTCCCAAACTGAGGAGGAACACCTTGACCATCTACAGAAACTGTTTGACAGGTTGAAGTTATACAAGCTGAGATTGAACCCAAACAAATGTACCTTCGGGGTGAGGTCTGGAAAATTGCTAGGTTTCATCGTGAGCGACAAAGGTATTCAAGTGGACCCTGCCAAGGTGAAAGCCATACAAGAGATGCCAGCTCCCAAGACAGAGAAATAGGTCAGATGTTTTCTAGGACGTCTGAACTACATTGCCCGATTCATCTCGCATCTAACTACTACTTGTGAGCCAATCTTCAAACTGTTGAAGAAAGATCAAGTGGTACGTTGGAACGATGAATGCCAGGCCGCTTTCGAAAGAATTAAGGAGTATCTCCAGGAGCCACCCATTCTGATGCCACCAGTGGAAGGGAGACCTCTAATCTTATACTTGACAGTGCTTGACAACTCAATGGGGTGTGTGCTGGGGCAGCATGACGAGTCTGGCAAAAAAGAGCATACCATTTATTACCTTAGCAAAAAGTTTACCGACTGTGAGACCCGATACTCACTGCTCGAGAAAACTTGTTGCGCTTTGGCATGGGCTGCTCGCCGGCTGAGACAGTATATGTTGACTCACACTACTCTTTTGATTTCAAAAATGGATCCCATCAAGTATATCTTCGAAAAGCCTGCCTTGTCTGGAAGAATAGCAAGATGGCAGATGATCTTGACTGAATATGACATCCAGTACACAACTCAAAAAGCAATCAAGGGAAGTGTATTGGCAGACCATTTGGCACATCAGGCAGTGGATGATTACCATTCCATGAACTTTGAATTCCCAGACGAGAATATCATGGAAGTAACTGATTGTGAGACACCTGGACCGGATGAAGGACCTGAGGAAGGATCCCGATGGTCTATGCACTTTGATGGAGCTTCAAACTCTTTGGGTAATGGCATTGGCGTTGTGATCATATCTCCTAAAGGCTCTCATACTCCGTTTATCGCCCGACTGTGTTTCAACTGCACCAACAACATGGCGGAGTATGAAGCATGCATTACGGGTCTCCGAGCTGCAATTGACCTAAGGATTAAGTTTCTGAGTGTCTTTGGAGATTCCGCTCTTGTGATCAGTCAGATCAAAGGAGAGTGGGATACGAAACATCCAAATCTTATTCCTTACAAGGAGTATGTATTGACGTTGCTTCCCCATTTCGAGGAGATAACCTTTGAACACTTTCTAAGAGGGGAGAATCAGTTGGCGGACGCGTTAGCTACGATGTCTTCTATGTTCAAAGTCAAGTGGGACAACGAGGCTCCCCGGATCATCATTTGGAAATTGGATGAACCTGCACATTGCTGTAATCTTGAGACCGAAGAGGCAACAGAAAAGCCTTGGTATCATGAAGTGAAAAGGTACCTTAAAGCTCAAGAATACCCCAAGGGTGCATCTGTTAATGACAAGAAGTTTCTGAGAAGGTTCGCGGTAAAGTTCTTCATCAACAATGGCATTCTTTATAAACGTAACCATGATTCAACCTTACTGCGTTGCATGGATAAAATTGAAGCAGAAAGGATCATGGCAGAGCTGCATGAAGGTGCTTTCAGAACTCATTCCAGTGGACATACCATGGCAAAGAAAATCCTTCGGGCAGGATATTACTGGTCCACAATGGAAGCCGACTGTTATCAGCATTCTCGGACCTGTCACAAGTGCCAGGTCTATGCCGATAAGGTGCATGTTCCTCCAGTTCCTATGAATGTTTTGACAGCGCCTTGGCCTTTTGCAATGTGGGGCATTGATATGATCGGCGAGATCAGACCTACGGCATCCAACGGGTATCGTTTCATCCTGGTAGCGATTGATTACTTTACGAAGTGGGTTGAAGCAGCTTCCTTTGCTACGGTCACCAAGAACGTCGTGGCACGGTTCATTCGGCACAACTTGATCTGTCGATACGGTGTACCAGAGAGGATTATTACGGATAATGGTACCAATCTTAACAACAAGATGATCACCGAGCTCTACGAGCAATTCAAGATACAGCACCACAACTCTTCTCCCTACCGGACGAAGATGAATGGGGTTGTCGAAGCAGCAAATAAGAATATTAAGAAGATTGTGCAGAAGATGACAGTGACATACAAAGACTGGCACAAGATGTTACCATTTGCTCTTCATGGGTACCGTACCTCGGCACGGACGTCAACAGGGGCAACACCCTATTCCTTGGTTTATGGCATGGAGGCAGTCTTGCCCATTGAAGTTCGGATACCCTCTCTTCGGATCATGAAGGATGCAGGTTTGAGCAAAGACGACTAGATCCAGACCCGACTTGATCAATTGAATATAATCAACGAAAAGAGACTCACAGCTATTTGTCATGGTCAGACGTACCAAAAACGGATGATCAATGCATTTAACAAGAAAGTCAAACGACAAGAGTATCAAGTTGGGAACCTGGTAATCAAGCGCATCATTCTACCTCAAGGTGATCCCAGGGGCAAATGGACCCCTACTTACGAAGGACCATTTGTGGTTAAGAACATCTTCTCGGAAGGAGTGATGATTCTAACCACCATGGATGGTGACAACCTTCCTCATCCTGTCAATGCAGACATAGTAAAAAGATACTACGCATAATCAAAGACCCGCTAGGTCGACTGGCCTAGGCAAAAATAAGGGATTCCCGGCGAACCAAGGGTTCGGGCAAAAATAAGGGATGAAAATTAAAAAAAATTGTACACCCGGCAAGTCGAAAACCTGAAAAGGAGGCTTGGGCAAAAATGGGTATCCCGGTGGACTGAAAAATCGAAAGGGCGATCCAGGCAAAAGTTAGGGATTAAAGCGTAATACTATGTCTCATTGGATCACATCGCATCCGGACTTCGGTATCAACTATCAGGCTCGGACGACGCTAGTCAATCAGATTCACCTTCAACTAAGCAACAAAGTGATAAGATGCTTGAAGATATAAAGGCAATAGCAGAGTTAGAACCCAGTGGGATTATTCACATAGCTGTTTGGTTTTCACAAATTTTATAAATTCTATTTGTTCGGCGGCATTCTCTTACTAGGACGTCAGCCTCTTGTACAAAACGCCTATTTACAGGCCAAACTTCAAAGTCAATACAAATTCATTTTCAAACAAATTTCAAAATTGTTTTTCCTTTATCCGTTTTGTTTTTCAAAGAACGTCCAATGTTCATTTTTGATATATGTATTTGACATTAATTGCTGCTCATAAATATTTACATGCGAAACAAAAGACAAATTACGGGTGATATCAGAAGTAAGGGGCAATAAGAATTGTCTGAGCGGTCTAGTTGCTCTGTCCACCAGGTACCAAGGTATATATTCAACTGAAGAATATGGCTAAGATACCTTTACTCCCCGCAGGATAAGACAGTAATGATAGCTCTCTCAGCTAAAACTTGCAACTACGGACGAGTTGGCAATACTCTCCCCAAGCAGTGTTAGTCTACCGTCAGCCCCGAAAAGGTCGGGTATCCCCAGAAGGTCTTAATATTCCCCAACGGAGTATAAGGACATTCTCCAGTAAACATAAGAATATCCCCGGCAGTCTTGATATTCCCTAACAGAATATAAGAATGTTTCCCGGCGGAATACAAGATACCCCCAATAGGAGCTAGTTCCCCAGCGCAGTCTAAAAAAGCTTCCCCAGCGGAGTCAAATCATCTTACCCAGTAGATTCTGGAAGCTTGTCTCCCTGCAGAATACAAATGCATCTCCTCAGCCAAATTCAGAAGGTTATCCTCACCAGAGTCTAACTGGGTTGTCCTCAGCAAGTTGCAACTGAAAGATTATCCCAAGCGAAGTTCTTCCTTTCCCCAAGCAGGACTTCTATCCTCAACGGACTCAATATCACCAGCAATGATAATCAATCCCCAGCGGAGTTCATCATCAAAATTCCCAATAGAGCTTATCAGCAGAATCCCCAGCGGAGCTTATCATTAAAATCCTCAGCAGAGTATCTCTTCCCCACAGAGTATTTCCCCGCAGAGTAATCTCTTCATCATGTTTATCTCCCAACGGAGTTCTTTTCTCTTAGCAGGTTTATTCTCACAATCATCTTCGTTCACCATCCCCAGCGGAAACGAAGAACTCAACTCTATTCGCCAGCAGCTCCGGGATTTATGTTCCCCAGCTAAAACATCACATGTCCATACATCATGATACATGCATATACGCATCATACCATACAATCTCATTTATTTTGAGAACATCATTTCCTGATCCATATCATGCATTGCATATGACTGACCTTTACCTTTCAGGAAAGATACAGTTAAAGTTCTCAGCTTAGTCGAAGATCTGACCAGTTCTTAAATCTCAATTGAATTATCATCGGTTGAATTTCAGATAAGGTTCTCAATCTCGACAGTTCCTCCGTCATAGTATGGACAAGTTCTATAACCTCAGCGGTATACTCCATTGAGCACGAGACAGTTCCTAGATCTTGATGAAGATGTTTCCCTACGTCATAGTGTGGACGAGTTCTATAACCTCAACGGTATACTCCATTGAGCACGAGACAGTTCCTAGATCTTGATGTTTTCCTCCGTCATAGTGTGGACAAGTTCTATAACCTCAGCAGTTTACTCCATTGAGCACGAGATAGTTCCTGGATCTTGATGAAGATGTTTCCCTACGTCATAGTATGGACGAGTACTATAACCTCAGCGGTATACTCCATTGAGCACGAGACAGATCCTAGATCTTGATGTTTTCCTCCGTCATAGTGTGGACAAGTTCTATAACCTCAGCGGTTTACTCCATTGAGCACGAGACAGTTCCTGGATCTTGATGAAGATGTTTCCCTACGTCATAGTGTGGACGAGTACTATAACCTCAATGGTATACTCCATTGAGCACGAGTCAGTTCCTAGATCTTGATGTTTTCCTCCGTCATAGTATGGACAAGTTCTATAACCTCAGCGGTTTACTCCATTGAGCACGAGACAGTTCCTAGATCTTGATGAAGATGTTTCCCTACGTCATAGTGTGGACGAGTTCTATAACATCAACGGTATACTCCATTGAGCACGAGACAGTTCCTAGATCTTGATGTTTTCCTCCGTCATAGTGTGGACAAGTTCTATAACCTCAGCGGTTTACTCCATTGAGCACGAGACAGTTCCTGGATCTTGATGAAGATGTTTCCCTATGTCATAGTGTGAACGAGTTCTATAACCTCAACGGTATACTCCATTGAGCACGAGGCAGTTCCTAGATCTTGATGTTTTCCTCCGTCATAGTGTGGACAAGTTCTATAACCTCAGCAGTTTACTCCATTGAGCACGAGACAGTTCATGGATCTTGAGGAAGATGTTTCCCTACGTCATAGTGTGGATGAGTACTATAACCTCAATGGTATACTCCATTGAGCACGAGTCAGTTCCTAGATCTTAATGTTTTCCTCCGTCATAGTATGGACAAGTTCTATAATCTCAGCGGTTCACTCCATTGAGCACGAGACAGTTCCTAGATCTTGATGAAGATGTTTCCCCCAAAGTGAATTATGAACAGGTTCTAAAACTCAGCTGAGGTATTCTCCCAGTTGAAGTACAGGCAGGTTCCTAAATCTCAACGAAGTTAGACTTCCCCAGTGGAATCTTCTACAACAACAGGTATGCAAGTTTTCGCTAAGGAATCTCTTATGCGATCGACACTCCTGCAGATGGCATCTATAAGCCCATCCTCCTACCAACAATCTCCAAATGGAATCTATAAGCCCATTCCTGACATCACAATGCTGATACTTCACCATGCGAGTGCAAATTTCTGGGCACTCTAGTGTTCAATTATCTTCCACCCTCGGATCACGAAAGGCTCGAAAGCCAATCTATATCCTCAGGTTTAAGAAAATTGAATAGGGGAAACTGTTGCACCCCAAAATTTGCCCTCTCATGTTTCCCAAAGTGTTCCCCTTGCATGGTTGATCACAAACTCTTGCCTAAGGAAAAGGAAAATTTTTGATTGATGCTTCGATTTGCATTCTGAAGAAGCACTTCGATTGGCATTCTGAAAGATCCTTCGATTGGCATTCTGAAGGAGCATTTCGATTGGCATTCTGAAGGAGCATTTCGATTGGCACTCTGAAGAAGCATTTCGATTGGCACTCTGAAGAAGCATTTCGATTGGCATTCTGAAGGAACACTTCGATTGGCATTCTGAAAAACCCTTCGATTGGCATTCTGAAGGAGCATTTCGATTGGCACTCTGAAGAAGCATTTCGATTGGCACTCTGAAGAAGCATTTCGATTGGAATTAAGGACAATTACTTCGATTGGAATTCCAAAAAGGTCCATTCGAAGAAGCATTCAAAGGGTCCATTTGAAGAAGCTTTCGAAGAGCATTCAAAAGGGAGCGTTCGAAAGAAGCCATCAGCCCATTCGAAGGCCAGCTGCTTGTCATTCAAAATTCAAAAAGGGACAGAATCCCATGTGTTTAGCCAATGTTATAAACTCTCATTCATGGCTTTCAAACACATGATTAACGTTACAAATCCTCCTTCAAGGCTGTCAAAACATATAATCAAGGTCATTTAGACCTTTGTCTTCCTGTCCCCTTCACCCCCTCTATATAAAGAATTCACAAATGATGACAGAAAGGAAAAAAGATACATAAAAATAGAGAACTTGGAGAGACGTTGCCCAGAATTTTCCAAGCCAAAGCTGCCACCCAGCGAACGCCTCCCCCCTCAGAACTACAGGTCGAAGCACCTCTGTTTGGTAAAAGAAAAATCTAATCTCAAGCTCACTCTCAAATTCATTTCGATTTCATATTCATATTTTTATTTCTGTTTGTGAATGATTTAATGTGCTTCATGTGAGCTACAGTGCAGAGTTGAGATTGTGCCATTGCTTGGGCACAATCTGAGTTTATCCTTCAAATCCTAGGCTAAAACAAACCCAGACCCAGGTTCAGCAGGTGCGAATAAGGGGGAGATTCGAACCAGGGGGGTTAAGTCCCCCCTGGACTTTTAATATGTGTTTCGTTTTGCAGGAACCTCATGTTCAGCTTCTTGTTCAGAGCTTCGAAGCTCAACAGTTTAGCTTCGAACTGGACCCACGACTTCTAGTTCGAAGGATGACATGTCCAGATCGAACCCCCTCAGAGTGCAGCCCCTCATGCACCTTCGATCCAGCCTCTTCACTGGGTCGAAAGACAGCCTGCCTCTCTTTCGACCCAGGCCTCCAGAATTACTTTTTTTTTCTTATTTTGCTGCCTGACCCATTTGTACTCTGTTTATTTTGTTTCCGTTTATTCCTTTTAGTTTTAGTTCTAATTAAAAATCATAAAAAATAAACAACTTAGAATTAGGATTTAATTTAATTAATCATTTTAACTTATTTTCTCCAATTTTAAAATCAGTAGACTTAGGTTTTATTCAAATTCAATCTTTTTTCATAAACAAAAATACAAAAAATATTAGGTTTGTTTTAGAATAAATTTTAATCAGTATTTTTTTTAATTAATTAAATTTGACTTAACTGAATATTTAGCATTTTCTCAAAAAATAAAAAATAAAACAACAAAAAGATTATATGCTTAGGATTTTTAAGTTTCATGCGCGTTTATTTTATTGTAACTGCTTATTATTCCCCCAATTTTTGACATGTAAATAATCCCCTCCCCGAAGCCTTATAATAGTGTAGTATTTACAGTTTCTGCACTTTAAATTCCTGTATATATATTAACTGCTTAGATGTATGCTAACTAGGATTGTATGACAAGATCTAAAAACAAATGGTAGAACACCTAAAAATACAAAGATAATATAAACTGAAAATTGACACACTTGCACATGCCACTCCTAGGGTACACCTCATTTGGTTGCCTCAAATGTGGTCATTAAGTATAGGATGTTTTAAAGGTCGTCCTTTTTGTCCCAAGATCATAAGTTGCCTCGAAATGGTTGCCTCGATAAAAATGATCTAAGACATTAGGATTACCACTAAAGTGTCCTAACGTTGCTTTAGTGACCACAAGTCCCTTAAATCGAATTGACCCGAAAAACTTCGACGACGGTGCTACCTACTCCTCAATAGTGGGATAGCACTGTCTAAAGGACAGTTGCACAGTTTAATTCCTTTTCGAGTAGGTAGATGTTCTTAAGTACTTGCTCTCTTTTAAAACAAAACAAAAACTTTTCGCACTTACACTTTCATCAAAAACAAAACTCTTTTCAAAACCCACAATCACAAAGAAAAGCAAACCTTTTGAAAACATAGTGAGCAAGTACCTAAGAGCCCGTGGATAACCGCGGATAGAAAGGGTGCTAACACCTTCCCTTTCTATAATCTACCTCCCGAACCCGAGAAACATTCTCGAAAAGGAATTTTTTCTGTGCTTTTGTCCTTTCCCTTGTTGGATAAAATAAAAGACGGTGGCGACTCTTGCTTACCGCGACACTTTGCAAAAACAAACGCAAACGCGAACCAACATTAAAAAAAACAGTCAGTTCTCGTTCCCACCGATCACAATACTCTACGGGGAGTGTATGCATTTTTAGTCATATTCTTCAGCTAGGTCTATCCCTGTACCTGATGAATAGAGCAACTGTAAGGCTCAAAAATTTCTTGTTTTCCCCTGTTTCTGATATTACGAGTAATCGTCTTTTGTTTCGCATGTAAATATTTATGAGCAGCAATTATTGTCAAATGCATATATCAAAAATGAACATTGGATGTTCTTTGCAAAACAAAACAGAAAAAGGAAAAACAATTTGAAATTTCTTTATGAAAATGAATTGTATTGATTTTGAAGTTGGCCTGTAAATAGGCATTTTTGTACAAGAGGCTGACGTCCTAGTAAGATAACGCCGCCGAACAAACCGAATTTATACGATTTGTGTAAAAGAAAGAAAAACAGTTATGTGAACAATCCCACTGGGTTCCAACTCTGCTATTGCCCTTATATCTTCGAGCATCTCATCACTTTGCTACTTGGTTGAAGGTAGATCAGATAGATTAGTGTCGTCCGAGTTTGATAGTTGATACCGGTGTCTTGTTGCAAGATGATCCAATGAGACATAGTGTTATGCTTTGATCCCTAATTTTTGCCTGGACCGCCCTTTCGGGTTTTCAGTCCACCGGGATACCCTTTTTTGCCCAAGCCGCCTTTTCAGGTTTTCGACTTGCCGGGTGTACAGTTTTTTCATTTTCATCCCTTATTTTTGCCTGAACCCTTTTGGTTTGCCGGGAAGCCCTTATTTTTTCCTAGGCCAGTCAACCTAGCGGGTCTTTGATTATGCGTAGTATTTTTTCACTATGTCTGCATTGACGGGGTGAGGAAGGTCGTCACTATCCATGGTGGTTAAAATCATAGCTCCTCCCGAGAAAATGTTCTTAACCACAAATGGCCCTTCGTAAGTAGGGGTCTATTTTCCCCTGGGATCACCTTGCGGCAGTATGATGCGTTTGATCACCAGATCCCTGACTTGATACTCTTGTCGTCTAACTTTCTTGTTAAATGCCTTGATCATTCGCTTTTGATATGTCTGACCATGACAAATAGCAGTAAGTCTCTTTTCATGAATTAAGTCAGTTGATCAAGCCAGGTCTGAATCTAATCGTCCTCGCTCAAACCTGCATCTTTCATAATCCGAATAGAGGGTATCTGGATCTCAATGGGTAAGATTGCTTCTATTCCATATACCAAGGAATATGGTGTTGCCCCTGTTGAAGTCCGCGCTGAGGTTCGGTACCCATGAAGAGCGAATGGTAACATCTCGTGCCAGTCTTTGTATGTCACCGTCATCTTCTGCACAATCTTCTTGATGTTCTTATTAGCCGCTTCAACAGCCCCATTCATCTTCGGCCGGTACGGAGAAGAGTTGTGATGCTGTATCTTGAATTGCTTGCAGATTTGGTGATCATTGTATTGTTGATATTTGTACCGTTATCCGTAATGATCCTCTCTGGTACACCACATTGACATATCAGATTGTTCCGAATAAACCGTGCCATGATGTTCTTGGTTACAGTAGCAAAGGAAGCGGCCTCAACCCATTTCATGAAATAATCAATAGCTACCAGGATGAAACGATGCCTGTTGGACGCAGTAGGTATGATCTCACCAATCATATCGATACCCCACATTGCAAAAGGCCAAGGTACCGTCAATACATTCAGAGGAACTGGAGGTATGTGCACCTTATCAGCATAGACTTGACACTTATGACAGGTCCGAGAATGCTGATAACAATCGGCTTCCATAGTAAACCAATAATATCCTGCCTGAAGGATTTTCTTTGCCATGGTATGTCCACTAGAATGAGTTCTGAAAGTACCTTCATGTAACTCTGCCAAGATCCTTTCTGCCTCATTTTTATCCATACATCACAGTAAAGTTGAATCATGGTTACGCTTGTAAAGGATACCATTACTGATGAAGAACTTTGCCTCGAACCTCCTCAGAAACTTCTTATCATTAACAGATGCACCCTTGGGGTATTCCCGAGCCTCAAGATACCTCTTCACCTCATGGAACCAGGGTTTATCTGTTACCTCTTCAGTCTCAATATCATAATAATGTGTGGGTTCGTCCAACCTCTCGATGGTAATCCGGGGAGCCTCATTGTCCCACCTGACTTTGAACATAGAAGACATAGTAGCTAGCGTGTCCGCTAACTGATTCTCCTCTCTTGGGAAGTGTTCAAAGGTTATCTCCTCGAAGTGTGGAAGCAACGTCAGTACATACTCCTTGTAAGGAATAAGATTTGGGTGCTTCGTATCCCACTCGCCTTTGATCTGACTGATCACCAGAGCGTAATCTCCGAACACACTCAAGAACTTAATCCTTAGGTCAATAGCTGCTCGAAGGCCCATGATGCACGCTTCATACTCTGCCATATTGTTGGTGCAGTTAAAACATAATCGGGCGGTGAACGGAGTATGACAGCCTTCTGGAGATATGATCACGGTGCCAATGCCATTACCCAATGCGTTTGAGGCTCCATAAAAGTACATAGACCATCGGGATCCTTGCTCAGGTCCTTCATCCGGTCCAGGTTTCTCACAGTCGGTCACCAACATGATGTTCTCATCTGGGAATTCGAAGTTCATAGACTGGTAATCATCCACTGCTTGATGTGCCAAATGATCTGCTAACACACTCTCCTTGATTGCCTTTTGGGTCGTGTATTGGATGTCATACTCAGTTAAGATCATCTGCCATCTTGTTATTCTTCCGAACAAGGCAGGCTTCTCGAAGATATACTTGATTGGGTCCATCTTTGATATCAATAGAGTAGTGTGAGTCAGCATATACTGTCTCAGCCGGCGAGCAGCCCATGCCAAAGCGCAGTGTGATATGGTGGGAGAACTGACTTGAGGTTTTGCATTTGTTTTCGCAAATGTTTCGGTTGAGCAAGAGTCGCCACCGACTTTTTATTTTATCCTAAGGAAAGGTTAAAAAGCACAGCAAAAACCTTTGAGATGTTTTCTTGGGTTCGGGGAGTAGATTATAGAAAGGGAAGGTATTAGAACCCTTTCTATACATGGTTATCCATGGGCTCTTAGTTACTTGCTTAGATCACTTGCCTTGCATTTTCAATTGTTTGAAATGGTGCTTTCAATTGTTTGAAATGGTGTTTTGTGTGTGGGTTTGAAAATGTTTTGAAAAGAGGCCATTGTTGTGGCAACCTTTGTAATGATCCATGTTTGAATGTATACAAAGGTGTATTTGTCTTTTGAAAAGTTTTCAATGTTTTTGAAAGTGTGTTGTGATGTGTGTTTTGAAAAATGGCAAGGATTGTTTTGCAAGATTGGTCAAGTAACCAAGAGCTATCTACCCTAAATTTCTCAAAGATCTTTCCTATGTTTTAACCCTTTTAACAGTATTGTTCCACCATTGTATTTTGTCGACAATCTTGTGTTAGGATGTTAACGGGACGGGCGCGGGTCATCGTTTAGACCATGATTGCAATAGTGCCAAGTGTCTTTGGCAATTTTTCCTTTAAGGGACTTGATCATTTTTAGGCAACTTTTGAAAGCGTCATCGAGGGACTATGATCATTTGAATTGTTTTGTTTTTCCAAAAACACCCAACATGCAATATGGCCCATTATTGAAGGCAACAAGTGGAGTAACCCTAAGGGGTGCAAGTGTGATTGGTGTTGTCCATTTTCATGCTTTTTGTCTTTTGTTTAGTCAAGCTATTTGTTATTTTTGATTTTCATACAAAACCCTAAGTCTATCATGGTATAATTAGAAAGCTTTAAAATGTGGAATTTAAAGTCCTAAATTATTACAACATAATTATGGGGATGGGGGTACAAATGTTCAAATGGGGATATTTAGCAAGAAATTTAAATCTAAGCTATTACAATCCAAATTGAATATACAAGTTATTTAATTATACAATAATTGAATAAATACAAATAAAAATGTAAAATGTATTATGCACAAAAATGTTTTTATGTGTATGTAGAAGTATTTTTCATGTGACATATAAACAAAAATAAAAAAGGTTAATTTTTGGATATTTTCATGGTTTAGGGCAAAACCCTAATTTTGTAAATAAATAGTATTTATTATTTATTATATACAATATTTATTAATTATGTACAAAAAAAAAAAAAAGTTGAAGGGGTGAAAAACACAAGAAGGGGGGGGGGGGGGGGGTTGAATTGTAAAACTGAAATCTAAAGCAATTGACAAGATATTTTTATCCTGGTTCGTTTGATCTCAAACTACTCCAGTCCACCCGTCAAGGTGATTTCGCCTCTCTCCAACGAGGTCTTAATTCACTATATTCAACTGAATATTACAGACTGCTTTAACAACTGCTAAAGCCTTCTTGATTCAAACCACAACCCGGTTTGTCAAGGCAACACTTTCTTACAAATGAATAAAACAATGTGTGTGAATGTTTTCTACAAAACTTTATCACAACTGTGATGTATACACAAATGAAGCTTAGAAACTAGATTGCTAAACTGTAATGGAGTATCAGAGTTTGTGGTTTAGCAAAACTGGTAGAACGAAGATTATGGTTCAGCTTTGTGCGTGTAGAGATTTGGAGAGCATTAGTCATTATAATCTTCGAAGCCTTGTTTATATAGCACTTTGAGAAGATGAACGTTGAATGCAATATTCTTGATTTAATGCTAATAACAAGCTTTCCTTATTGAGCAGATCTTGTCTGGAATGAGGCCGTTGGAATTAATTAGCGTTTAATGCACAGTACCATTGCTTCTTCAATGCACGTTCTGGCTTGGCTCATTCTGATTCTGCTTCGCTGCTGATGAACTATTGTGTTTCTGTATCAGAGTGTTTGAGCGCAGTCTTGTTCATCAAGCTTCAGCATGTGCGTGAGTTGATCATATGATCTTGACGTTCTGATGTAGCAACTTCTGATGCTGGTGTATGAAATCAAATTCTGATGCTGAATAAACGTGATCTTACTTATATCAATCAGAGTATCTGCAAGTCAGAGCATAATAATTTTAGGCAGCAGATAGTTCAAACATAAAACATATAAATACTATATCTTTTCACTTTGTTATCATCAAAACTTAAATATAGGGTTGTAGATTCAAACATTGTTCTAACAATCTCCCCCTTTTTGATGATGACAAAAACTAGATATTTTAAATGAAAAATAACGTGAAAAGGTATCTGGAAAAATGTATCAGATTAAAGAAGTACGGAGAAGTCAGAGTTAAGAAATACTCCCCCTGAGTTTATTGCTTCCCTTTGATATACGTGTTCTTCAGGATCGGATCTTTTTCTTTCTTTGAACATCAGATAGCTTCAGAGCTTTTCCTGTCAGAGCTTTGCTTTGGATCAGAGTATTAAGACGATCAGAACTTCATATTGATCAGAGCAACATTGATCAGAGCTTCTACATTTTGATAAGAGCTTCTAGTCTTCAGAGTGTCCAGGAGCTTCCTTGTGCCTGTAGACTTTAAACAAAACAGAAAAACATTTCAAGTAATAGAGTTAGAATGTTTGAGAGTTTCTGTCTAGTTAGCCCGTTATTGATTTAAATATCATTCTTGTTCTCCCCCTTTTTGTCAGCAATCAAAAAGTGTTGGTGATGTGCTAAAACAATTTGATCAGAAAAACTAATCATATTAAGATAGTTCAGAATCAGAGCAAGAAAAATATTACAAAAACATAATCAAAACAGTACATCAGAAAATCAAGAAAACATGAAAAAGGTTATGCATAAAAAAAAAAAATTTAAGGTTGAGGAGGCATGCGTGAGAACAGGCTCTCCAGCATCGCTTGAATCTTTTCAGAAGTTTCATTCTGCTTCTGAACCATGTTGACAACAGTGTCAATCTTGCTGTCCTGCACATCCATTCTTGCTTTCATCTTCTGATCATTCTCTTCCATCCGCTGCTGTAGACGCAAGTCATTCAGCCTTAATTCTTCCAGAGTCTGCCTGTCCAAGGCAGCTTGAGAAGCATCAGAAGGAGGAGGCTTCTCAAAACTTTCAGCGACATCTTCTGCTGGATTTTCTTCAGCCTGAATGGTCTTGTCTTCTTCTGATGGTTGCACCTTAGCAGCTTGCTGTTTCTCAGACCAAGGTTCAGAGTCCAGAGGGAGCACAACTTCCTGAGGTAGCTGACTTTCAACTTCCTTCAGCAGCTTGCTGAAGTTCTGTTGAGCCTGCTCATAGTTGACGTCCTGCAACTTGAGGGTTACAGCACGTACCCAAGATCTGAACTGTGACCAGAGCTGATCAGAAGCAGCTGGGTCAATCATCCCAGGGCAAGCTTGCTTCAAAGAAGCAATCCATTGCAGCACACCTGTTTCAAAATTCAAAATACCAGAGCCAACATCTGGTTTCTTTGGTTTTGGGATGGCAATTTTGTGTCTTAAATCAGCAAGACGTTCAAGACTGGTTAAGTCAATGAAAGTTCTGCTGGGGTTTTCAGCGGATTTCTGAGAGGCTGTTTGTTTTGGAGGAGGGGTATCAGAGTCAGATATTTCTATTGGAGTGGTTGGAGTTTTTGGAGGTGTTGATTCTAATGAGGATGGCAACTGGGGCCTGAAAACAGTGGTTCCACATGGCAACTGGATTGCCAACGGTGATGGTTGAGGTGAGTGAGGGTCAGAATGATGAGGAGAAGGGGTTTCATAGTGGTGAAACTCTGTTTGTGGTGAAGGTGGATTTATTTCTGGTTGGGGAGAGAGAGGTGGAATCTCTGATTGCTCAGGGATCAGAGGTTCTTCTGAGAGTGGTTGTTGTTGTTGTGGTTCTGGTTCTGGTTGTTGTTGTTGTTCTGGTTGTGGAGGAGGAACATTTAGTGGTTCAGAGAGTGGTTGAGCAGAAGCATGTTCACGCTCAATATCAGCTAGCACTCGGTCAAGTGCTGGTGTTGTTGAAACTGTTGGTTGTTTGGGGAGTTTGGTTCTGGGTCTTCTGAGTAGTAAGGCCTTAGAAGGGTCTTCTGGTATGGTTTCATCAATAGTAGGGATTGGGATGGATATTCTGTGGGAAGTTTGAGAAGGAGCAGCAGATGTTGGAATAGTAGATGAAATTAAAACAGGGGCAGCAGATGAAATACCTCTTTTCTTTGGAGTCTGATGAGATGATCCTTCTGTTGGCGCTTTCCTCTTCTTTGTCTTCTTCTGAGTCACTTCCGGTTGGGGTTGACTCAGATCTTTGATCTTCAGCTTTGAACCTGTATCCTCTGCCTTGTACGTATCTGGGTACCTGAGAAACATCTCTGGTTTGGATTCCATTTCAGAAAATACTGGAAAATTACTCAGAGGCACTCTTCTGCTGGAGATATCAGCAGTTGAAGTAGCTCTGGGTTCCTTCTGAATATTTTCTATCAGCTTCATCTTTTTTAGATTCTTAGCGTTCAGAGGTTTCCCAATGGTTGGTTCAATAGTGCTCAGCTCCTGAGCTTCAATCAGATGTTCAATCAGCCTATTCTCTGTCAGAATATCTGATATAAGCCTTCCAAACGGTATCCAGTCCCTCTTGGTTCTTTCTTCTTCTCTTGTCTCTTTCACACTGGTTTTGAGATGGTTGAACAGGAAGTGAGCCAGATTGATCTTAACCTTCTGATCAATAAAGTAGATCAGAAACTGCTGATCCACGTTTATATAATCAGGAGAACTTGTTGGTTTCCTGTGGTTGAAGCATCCCAGAATAATCTTAGCCCATACTCTGCAGTGATCCTTCAGATCCTTAATCTTGCTGCTGGGCATTCCAAGAGTGAAAATCCTGTTGGCTACCACACCTACATCAGCGCATCTTTCGGCCATGTCCACACAACGGACTCCACCACCACTTTGACCGATTAGCTTTGCAATGAGATCTTCAGAAATCACGATCTTCTTTCCCATAACAGAAGAAATGACTAGATGTTTTGCAACTTTGGCGTGAATCCAAAATTCCTTGACTAGCGCTGGGAATGTTGGTCCAACCAACCTATCGAAGTACCTTTCCCACTTTTGAGCCCTAATTTCTTCAGTTAGGTCAAATCCATTTTCCTTCAAGCTTTCAAAGTCAATGATTAACTCAGAAAGCACTTCAAGGTTCTTTACCGGAGTGAGAAGAGTTCTGAGGGGCACCTGATATTGTTCAGAGGTTTCTTTCTTCTGATTGCCTGCAGAAATGCTGGAGGATGCCATTGTTCACACTAAAAAAGCTTTGAGACTGAATTGAGAGAAAAAAGTTTGCAAGGATGAACTCAGAAATATGCAGAATATGCTTGAGTGATTGTGAGAAAGCGTAAAGAGTAAATGAGAGATTAATGTGCTTAAATAGAGTTTTTCAAAATTGTTTTGAAAAGTTAAACGTTTTTAAGAGAGAGAAAAAAAATCATGATTGCCATTTAAAAGAATGATTACTTTTCATTAAATGCTTGCTGATTTTGGGGGATTTGAGAAAGATACTTAAAAACGGTTACCAGACATGTGTCTCAATGCACCCAATCAGCGCTTTGCCTTCTCAGAAGCGTGCACGCGTTCTGCTTCAGAGATATGCTGATGATTGGATGACACTTGTTTGATGTAGTGATCAGCACGTCTGTCTTTGAGATTAAACTCTCAGATCTTTAGACTTGCATCTGATACAATCTGCATGTTCTATCTTTCTGAAAGAAGATTGATCAGAAGTTCACAGTAATATAATTACATTCTGAAGATAAATATATGGAATTAAAACATTTTCATTCTGGGCATACTTTCATGCTGAGATGTTTCAGAATGAAATTAAACCTATCTTCTGAAAGGGGTTTAGTAAAGATATCAGCCCATTGATGGTCTGTATCTATAAATTTTAAGTTCAAAATACCTTTCTGAATATAGTCCCTAATGAAATGATGCTTTATTTCTATATGCTTAGCTCTAGAATGTAAAATAGGATTCTTACTTAAGCAAATAGCATAAGTGTTATCACAAAGTATAGGAATGTTACTCTCAAAAATCTGGAAGTCTTCAAGCTGACTTTTCATCCAGAGCATTTGTGTGCTACATCCTGCTGCTGCTATGTACTCAGCTTCTGCTGTTGACAGAGCAATTGTTGATTGCCTTTTGCTGGACCAAGAGATCAGATTTTCTCCCAGAAACTGGCAGCTTCCAGAAGTACTTTTACGTTCCACTCTGTCTCCAGCAAAATCAGCATCGCAGTAGCCTACTAAGCTGTAATCACTAGATTTTCTATAAAACAAACCCAGATTAGTAGTACCTTTCAGATACTTGAAAATTCGCTTAACAGCTGTTAAGTGAGATTCTCTAGGATCTGATTGGAATCTAGCACAGATGCAAACACTGAATAATATGTCAGGTCTTGAAGCAGTCAGATAGAGGAGAGAACCAATCATACCTCTGTAGACTTTCTGTTCTACACTTTTGCTTACCTCTTCTCTTTCCAGAATGCACGTGGGATGCATTGGAATCTTTGATGGCTTACATTCTGAGAGGTCAAATTTCTTCAGAAGATCTCTGATGTATTTGCTCTGATGAATGTAAGTTCCTTCTGGAGTTTGATTGATCTGAATTCCTAAAAAGAATTTCAGTTCCCCCATGAGGCTCATCTCAAATTCTGCCTGCATACACTTAGCAAATTTTCTTCCAAGAGAAGGATTAGTAGAACCAAAAATTATATCATCAACATAAATTTGACAGACTAAAATGTCACTCTTAACTGTTTTACAGAATAGAGTAGTGTCCACTTTCCCTCTGGTGAATTCATTTTCAAGCAGAAAGTTACTTAGCCTTTCATACCAAGCTCTGGGAGCTTGTTTCAGACCATACAGTGACTTCTTTAGTTTGAAAACATGTTCTGGATGTTTTGTATTTTCAAAACCTGGGGGTTGGTGAACATAAAATTCTTCTTCTATATAACCATTTAAGAATGCACTTTTGACATCCATCTGATACAGAGTGATGCCTCTATTAACAGCAAATGAAATTAAAAGTCTGATAGATTCTAACCTGGCGACTGGGGCAAAGGTTTCTGTATAGTCTATCCCCTCTTGCTGACTATATCCTTGTGCAACCAGTCGTGCCTTGTTTCTGATGACTTCACCTTGCTCATTAAGCTTGTTTCTGAACACCCATCTTGTTCCAATGACGTTGAATCCTTTTGGTCTGGGAACGAGATCCCATACGTCGTTTCTGGTGAATTGATTCAGCTCTTCTTGCATTGCCAGAATCCAGTCATTGTCCAGAAGTGCTTCATCAATAGAAGAAGGTTCAATCAGAGACACAAGTCCCATAAGAGTTTCTTCAGAGTTTCTGAAGCTTGCTCTTGTTCTGATTGGATCTTCCTTTCTTCCTAGGATAGTCTCTTCTGGGTGATCCAAACTGCTTCTGGGCAATCTCTTCTGAGGTTGATCAGCAGCTGTTGTAGGATTTCTGGCAGTGCTCCTTTCAGACGTTGAAGGAATGTCTGTGTTGAGAGCTTCTGATGACTTGTATTCAGAACCTGCAAATTCAATTTCTATACCTGCAAAAGTTTCATTCTGCTTTGACTTTTCAGAGTCAAGCTTGTCATCAAAACGAACACTGATTGATTCTTCCACAATCTGTGTTTCTGTATTGTATACTCTGTACCCTCTCGAGCGTTCAGAGTATCCTAACATAATACACTTCTGTGCCTTAGAGTCAAACTTGTTCAAATAATTCTTTGTATTCAATATAAAGTAAGTACATCCAAATGGATGAAAATATGAAATGTTGGGCTTTCTGTTCTTCCACAATTCATATGGAGTCTTTTCCAGAATAGGTCTTATTGAGATTCTATTCTGAATGTAGCACGCTGTGTTTATTGCCTCTGCCCAGAAAGTCTTAGCAACGTTTGTCTCATTGATCATGGTTCTGGCCATTTCTTGCAATGTTCTGTTCTTTCGTTCTACAACTCCATTTTGTTGGGGAGTTCTAGGACAGGAGAAATCATGCAGAATGCCTTTGTCATTAAAGAATGACTCAAAATCTTTATTTTCAAATTCTCCACCATGATCACTTCTGACTTTAACGATTCTAAGATCTTTTTCATTCTGAACTTGGTTACAGAAGGTAACAAACACAGAGTGTGACTCGTCCTTGTGTCTTAAGAACTTTACCCATGTCCATCTGCTATAGTCATCTACGATTACTAACCCATACTTCTTACCACTGACTGAAGCAGTTTTAACTGGTCCAAATAAGTCAATGTGCAGAAGTTCTAATGGCTTAGAGGTGGAAACAACATTTTTGGATTTAAAAGAAGGTTTTGCAAATTTGCCTTTCTGACATGCTTCACACAGAGCATCTGAATTGAACTTCAAATTTGGAAGTCCTCTGACCAGATTGAGTTTGTTAATCTGAGATATTCTTCTCATACTAACATGCCCCAATCTTCTGTGCCAGATCCACTGCTCATTGTTAACAGACAGAAGACATTTTACGTTCTGACTCTTTAGTTCAGAAAGTTTGATTTTGTAAATGTTGTTTTTCCTCTTACCATTAAACAGGATAGTCCCATCTTTCTGACTAACAGCTTTACATGATTTTTGATTAAAGATTATATCATAACCATTATCACTTAATTGACTTATGGATAACAGATTATGCATCAATCCATCTACTAGCAGAACATTATTAATAGAGGGAAGATTTCCATTACCTACAGTTCCAGAGCCAATTATCTTTCCCCTCTGATTTCCTCCAAAGCCAACGTGGCCTCCAGGCTTAAGTTCCAGGCTTTGGAACATATGCCTTCTTCCCGTCATGTGTCGTGAGCAGCCAGAGTCCAGGTACCATGACTGGTGTTTCTGACTTGCTGCTAAAGATATCTGCAACATGTATTATTTTATCCTTAGGTACCCAGATTTTCTTGGGTCCTGACTTGTTAGTTTTACCAAAACTCTGGTTGAATTTTGGTTTCACAGAGTGCTTACTGCTAGTATATTTAATGTCGTGTGTGTGACCATACACAAAGTGTGAATTTAGAGGAGTGTGTTTAATGGTTAAATCCATGACATTCTTAGGTGTAGGAACCTTACCTTGGTATCCTATTCCTTTCCTGCCGTTTCTGCTAACTCCATAGATCATTGAAGCCATTCTGCTTCTATCTATGCTTTTAGCTAAGAACTTCTGGAAACTATGATCATACTCCTTGATGATCTCATCAGCGTTGCTGGGAGTTTCAGAAATTGGTTCCTTCTGAGAGTTTTGTAAAGAGTTTTCTAATTTTGAAATTTTATCTCTCAGCTCAGAGTTTTCCAATTTGAGACTCTCAGACTTACTAGAGTCAGATTCAAGATTCCTTTTCAGGTCTCTGAATTTAGCTCTAATCTGCTGATAGCGTTCCAGAATTTCATTGAGGCTTTCAGCAAGTTCAGCCTTTGTAAAATTAACAGCGAAGTTAGGAAATACCTCTTCTGTGTCTGATTCTGAGTCTGATTCAGAAGCTTCACTATCTTCTGAGATATTAGCCATGAGCGCTATGTTTGCCCTTTCATCATCTGATTCTGAGTCAGCTTCAGACGAGTCAGAGTCATCCCATGTGGCCATGAGACTTTTCTTCTTCTCTCTTCCAAACTTCTTTTTGGGCTTTTCCCTCTGAAGCTTTGGGCAGTCACTCTTGTAGTGTCCTTGCTCATTGCACTCATAGCAGATGATGTCTTTGGTATTTGGCTTCTTGCTACTGGAGGAGCCTTCAGATCTTATGTATCCAGAGGAAGAGTCTGTCCTTCTGTATCTGGAAGAAGACTCGTTCTGATCAGATCTTCTGGGATTCCTGAACTTCCTTTGTCTTTGCTTCCACAGTTGATTTACTCTTCTGGAGAGAAGGGAAAGTTCGTCTTCTTCTGATGAGGATCCATCAGATGTTTCTTCAACTGCCTGCAAAACTTTAGACTCAGATTTTCTGTTAGATTTTAAAGCTAAAGGCTTACCTTGCTTCTGAGGCTCGTCAGCTTCTAGCTCTATCTCATGACTTCTGAGGGAGCTTATAAGTTCCTCCAGAGTGATCTTGTTGAGATCTTTAGCTAGCTTCAGAGCAGTAACCATAGGCCTCCACTGCTTGGGTAAACTTCTGATTATTTTCTTGACATGGTCAGCAGTAGAGTATCCTTTGTCCAGAACTTTGAGACCAGCTACCAGAATCTGGAATCTAGAGAACATAGCTTCAATGGATTCAGATTCTTCCATTTTGAACGCCTCATACTTCTGAATGAGCGCCAGAGCTTTTGTTTCTTTGACTTGAACGTTGCCCTCATGCGTCATTCTGAGAGAATCAAAGATGTTCTTTGCTGTGTCTCTGTTGGAGATCTTTTCATACTCAATATAGGAGATGGCACTGAGGAGGATGGTTCTGGCCTTATGGTGATTCTTGAAATCATGCTTTTGTTGATCAGTCATTGATTTTCTATCAATCTTCTGACCACTTGCATTCACAGGGTGCGTGTATCCATCTGTCACCATATCCCACAGATCAGCATCATGTGCTAGAAAGAAGCTTTCAATTCTGTCTTTCCAGTAATCAAAGTTTTCTCCATCAAAGACTGGAGGTTTGCCGCTGAATCTGTCTCTGTCCTCATTATTGTCATTGCTGAAGTGAGAATTGTTTCCTGCCATTGTGTTTTTCTGACGCTGGATCTTGTACTGACACGGTTAAGTGTTTTAGCTCAGAACCAGGCGCTCTGATGCCAATTGAAGGGGTGAAAAACACAAGAAGGGGGGGGGGTTGAATTGTAAAACTGAAATCTAAAGCAATTGACAACATATTTTTATCCTGGTTCGTTTGATCTCAAACTACTCCAGTCCACCCGTCAAGGTGATTTCGCCTCTCTCCAACGAGGTCTTAATTCACTATATTCAACTGAATATTACAGACTGCTTTAACAACTGCTAAAGCCTTCTTGATTCAAACCACAACCCGGTTTGTCAAGGCAACACTTTCTTACAAATGAATAAAACAATGTGTGTGAATGTTTTCTACAAAACTTTATCACAACTGTGATGTATACACAAATGAAGCTTAGAAACTAGATTGCTAAACTGTAATGGAGTATCAGAGTTTGTGGTTTAGCAAAACTGGTAGAACGAAGATTATGGTTCAGCTTTGTGCGTGTAGAGATTTGGAGAGCATTAGTCATTATAATCTTCGAAGCCTTGTTTATATAGCACTTTGAGAAGATGAACGTTGAATGCAATATTCTTGATTCAATGCTAATAACAAGCTTTCCTTATTGAGCAGATCTTGTCTGGAATGAGGCTGTTGGAATTAATTAGCGTTTAATGCACAGTACCGTTGCTTCTTCAATGCACGTTCTGGCTTGGCTCATTCTGATTCTGCTTCGCTGCTGATGAACTATTGTGTTTCTGTATCAGAGTGTTTGAGCGCAGTCTTGTTCATCAAGCTTCAGCATGTGCGTGAGTTGATCATCTGATCTTGACGTTCTGATGTAGCAACTTCTGATGCTGGTGTATGAAATCAAATTCTGATGCTGAATAAATGTGATCTTACTTATATCAATCAGAGTATCTGCAAGTCAGAGCATAATAATTTTAGGCAGCAGATAGTTCAAACATAAAACATATAAATACTATATCTTTTCACTTTGTTATCATCAAAACTTAAATATAGGGTTGTAGATTCAAACATTGTTCTAACAGAAGTATATTGTCAAAAAGTAATTTTTGAGGTCAAATATTAAAAAAAATGAAAAATGTGTTATTTTGGTATTTTTATCCTAAATATTCTAATAAATATATAAGTATTTATATTATATATTAAACATATTAAATATATACAAAAAATAAAATATTTATTATTTATATATAAAAAAAAGTATATTTTAAGGAAATGTTTTCAAAAGGTAAAATAAAATAATAGCTGAAAATAAATATTATTTTGTATTATTTTTTAGTATTTTAAATAAAAGTAAATGTATTATTTTGCACACATAAGTATAAATAAAGCAAATAAATTCAAAATAAATGTAAAAATGGGTGAAAAAATATTTTTAATGTTTTTTATATTTTGACAAAAAATAACAAGTCAGAATCAAAAAGAAAAAATCAAAAATGATAAAAATAACACACAATGGGCCAAGGGGGTGTAAGTGAAAAATGAAGGTGCAAACAGAAGAACAATCTCAGGCCCAGCCCAAGAAGGCTTATCTTCAACCTCCAGCCAGTTTCAAACACAAAACGCGCGTTTTCTCTTGTCAAGCACAGATCTTGATTCTTTGACTTTCAACAAAAACTTACAACATCAATGTTATAGAGCATCATGTCACGATTCTAAACATATAAAGAAGTTGTTGTAACTCTCAAAAATGAGAGAGAATTTCTCCTCCCCCAATTCCTGACCTAGCTTTTTTCAAATGTTCATGTCCAAAATTCATGCAGCACACACAACATAAATGAAAAGTGAGGATATGGGTAGCTTCAGGGCCATGAATAGAACATACTTTCTTCACAAACCTAAGCCTAGATATGCTTGGATAGAGAGATAGAAGTTCAAACTTTTACCTGTTTAGCTTGAATCGTGTACAACAATGGAGGCACTTTCAATGGAATTTGAAGATTTGTACAGCTTGCCTGAGGTCCAGGGATGCTTCCTCTATGCTTGGCTTGCTTTGAATCTTACTGAATCGAGCTATAGAAGTCAACCTGCACAGATGAAAAATGAAAATGGAAATCTTGGCTAGGGGTGTTACAGTCTGTTTCCAAGGCTTGGGATAGTTTGTATGGATGTTATGGAGTGTGTATGAAGTGGTTTTGGCCAAGGCGCACGAATGGATTAAGCTGACCAAATCAAAATGCAGCAGGTACCCTGTTTTGCAATAAAACTGTGTTTTGATGAATGAGAAGGTTTGAACTCTGGTTGATTCGTGTTTTAGGTTAGTTGGATCAAGTGAAAAGTGTTTGCAAAGTTTGTTTAGGCTCTTGCTTGCAGGAAGTGCATGTGGGATCAGTTTTGCAAAGTTTCTTCTTATCTAAGCAAGAGTTGTCAAGCTTGATTATAGGCTACTACAGGCCCCTCAAGCATGCTGCCTTTTCTCTCCTTGATCAGTGGGATTAGTCCATAATCTTGTGCCCAAAAGATCTGCTTTGTACTTCTTAGATTGTAAACTTGACATAAAGTGCTTCTTTACAAGAATGGCTAAAATGCTTTTTCCAAATATGGCTTAATCTTGTATGTAATGGTTAAATACACAAAACAAGACATGAACACAAAGGATATGAATTAAATTATTAAGTGTGGATGAGATAAAAGGCCTGTAATCTAGTTTGTGCAAGCTGAGTTCAAAAATGCTAATGTTATGTACATGAATTTGGCCATGAACAAAGTGACTTTTGTCTATCTTTACAAATTCGATTCTCCCTAACCACAAGGGTGTTTGAGAAGTTCTTGGACAATTTGGAAAGCTTGGAATGTGTAATACAATCCATCTTTGTAATTCAAATTGAAATTCCAAGTGGAAGCATGTGAAAAGTGGCCATGAAGTTGGGCAAAAATCCTGCCTAAAATAGGTCAAAAATTTTCTAAGTTAAGAATGTTTTGCACCCTTGTTCCAAAACTCATAACTTGAGCTACAAGCTTCTTTTGAGAAAACTTTGTGAATCAAAGTTGTAGATTTTTCAATAGACTACAACTTTCATGTTTTGAGTTTAGCTTGAATCCATTTGCATCTTGAAGAAAAAATGAGACAAAGTTAGGAAAAAATTAGAAAATTTCATAACTTAGAAAATTTCTAAGTTATGAAATTTCTTCATTTCAAACCCTAATTTGTAATTTTTGGTTTCTTGATGAACAAGTTTCACAATTTGGCATGTTTTGATGAAAAATGAATCTTGACACTTGATTTTGACCAAAAAGTCAAAGTTTGACTTTTCAGTATACAGTCAAATTTTGATCGGTTGGACTGGAAAATTCATCTGTCAATCCTGTGCATTTGGGACTTTTTGAACTTGTTGAATGTGTCAAGACCATGCCATTGAGTCCTTGAGGCCATAAGGGAGCTTGGTTTACCATTGGTTAGGTCAAACAGTCAAAAATTGCCTTTGTGCCGTCAAAACCCTAAAAATGACCATTTTGCCCTTTTGGTGATCTGATCAAATTTCTTGTGGAATTATGATCCAAACTTGACCAAATGGTTCATATGAGTTCATAATGTTGATGAGGGTCAAATTTCATGAGGTTTGACTGTCAATTGGCCACAGTTGACTTTTTCCCCAATACAGCTGATTTCTAGGTCAACTGTCCAGTTGACTGGGCAAAGATTGGAATCAAGGCTTGAAACTTGGTATGGATAAATTTGTGAGTCCAACATGAAGCATGAAAGTCATTTTGGGCATTTTAGGTCAAAACATCTTTGTGCAAACTCAAACCCTAATTTGGGTCAACAGTGCAAGGAAGAGTCTTGAGTAGAGTAAACCCTAACTTGATCTTGAGCTCCAAGGGTCTTGGGATGAGAAAATGTTGAAGAAATGAGAGAGCAAATTTTGGGGTACAACAGTTGCCCCTGTTCAATCTTCTTGCACCTGAAGAGTTAGATTGGCAGGTTTTCCTTTCGCGTCTCGAAGGTAAAAGGAGATTGGACACTAGAGTGCCCTTAAATTTGCACTCGTCAGAACAATGGATGCGGGAATGGGCTTAGAGATGCCATTTGGAGATGGGCTTAAAGATTCCATCTGAAAAGGTGACAGAATCTTGTCGGGGATGGGCTTAAAGATGCCATCTGGAATGTTTGTTGAACTGCGATGTGATAGGTCAGAAGAATGAGGATCAAAATGGTATCCGTGTCTGGAATGCATTTGAACTACATCTAAGGACTGAGTTTGTATGAGCAGAAGAATGGCCTCCGTGTCTGGGGCGTGTCTGAGTTGTAACTGTGCTTGAAAAATGAATATTAGAATGACTTTCGTGTCTGGAGTGTATCTGCATTGTATCTGGGTAACAGAGGAACATCTGTTATGGAGCAACTGCGTGCTGGGGACAAATTCTGAATGAGTGACAGAATGGCAACCGTGTCTGGAGCGTATCTGGAATGTATCTGAAGTTGAAAGTCGTATGAGTAGCAGAATGACTTTCGTGTCTGGAGTGTATCTGAAACTGTAACTGGGATTGAGATCCGTATGAGTAATAGAATGACTTCTGTGTTTGAAGTGTATCTGAAACTGTAATTGGGATCTAAATAAATGACAGAATGACTTTCGTGGCGAACGCACTGGGGAGAATCAAACTGTTGTTGTAAGGGTCAGAATGGTGTCCGTGTTTGGAACGCATTGAACCTTGAGGTGGGTAAGTGAATCTGAATGAGAGATAGAATGGCTGTCGTGTCTGGAGCGTATCTAGTCTGTATCTGATTGTTGTAGTCTGAATGAGTAGTAGAATGACCACCGTGTCTGGGGTGTATATGTACTGTATCTGACTTGAAATTCTGAATGAGTAATAGAATGACCGCCGTGTCTGGGGTGTATCCATACTGTATCTGAATAATTGTTAATGATAGCCTTTTAATCTTATCCTGAAAAGGGTGAAATGTTAGCTAAAACACAAAGTTATGTTGCATGATATGTATGATGCAATATATGTTATATCAATGTTTATGATATGAATGCGCATGTAAGCTGAAGAGCTGTCTTGCTGAGGATAGATGAATCCTGGAGATAAAGAATCTTGACAGCTGCCATGGAAAGTGAATTCCTTGATTGCTGCAGGGGAAGACAAGAATTTTGATTGCTGAGGATGAGACATCCTTGTTGACTACTGCTGGAGAATTAGGAGCTTGGTTGTATACCAATCTTCTGGGGATTCTTGTCTTGAGGAGATCTTCACTGGAGAACATCTGATTATCCTGTGAGGAACTGAGAATGAGCCTTCACTCTGCTTGGGGAAATGCAAGATCTTCACTTGTTAAGGGATCTTAGGACCACTGCTGGGGAGCTGGCATTCCTTGGTGACTTGCAGGGAATGAGAGTTTCTGAAGATCTCTACTGGGGAGTTCAGAATCTGGTAGACTCATGCTGGAGAGGTATGACTGAGAATCTTCAGTTTGGTGGGAAGTATCTCTGTGGGGAGAAGGTTCACTAGCCTGGTTCAACTGGGGATTCATAGTTGGAAGTTTTAGCTCCGCTGGGGATTGGATTTTCAAATTTTTAAGGCTCCACTGGGGATTCTGAAACTTAACTCTGAGGGGAATTGAGTTCTAGAAGGCTCTCTGGCTGGGGAAATCAGTGTTGGGAAAGCTTTCTCTGCTGAGGATCCTGAAGTTTAACTCTGTTTGGGGAATTAAGTTCTGGATCGAGGGATTTGGATTTCAAATCTGCTTGGGATTTCCTCTGAAAGGGCATCAAGATATCTATCTGCACCTTCAACCTATCAGTAATCATCTTTCTTGATTCATAAGGAAATGATTATGTTCAAATGCATATGCCTATTTAACAAAACATTGGACGTTTCTCAAATAAAACATAAGTGCAAAAGAAAAGAGAAAAGGAAGACAACGCAAATTTTTGTATTAGGAAAAGTATTTGTATTAACTTTCTATGAGTATATTTGTACAAAGGAGACAGTCATCCTAGTAAGAGGATGTCGTCGTAAATATTGAAAAATTTATACAAAAGAAAGATGGCTATGTGAAACAATTCCATGGGATTCCATTCTGCTATAGCCTTCACAACTCTGAATATCTGTCCATTCAATGCTTCGTCTGCCGATGACTGGATTGATTAGAAGCTTGGAGCTGGTTGATGAAGAGATTGTCCTTAAAGTGATCCGACGATACATAGTCATACGCTTTAATTCCCTAACTTTTGCCTGAATCGCCCTTGCGGGTTTTCGATCCATCGGGAAACCCCTTTTTGCCCAAGCCGCCCTTTCGGGTTTCCAACTTTCCGGGTGTACAGATTTTTTTTGTTTTATCCCTAATTTTTGCTTGAACCGCCCTTTCGGGTTTTCGGTCCACCGGGATGCCCATTTTTGCCCAAGCCGCCCTTTCGGGTTTTCGACTTGTCGGGTTATTTTATGCGTAGTATCTTTTGACTATGTCCGTGTTCGCAGGGTGTGGCAAATCGTCGCCGTCCATGGTGGTCAGAATCATTGCACCACCAGAAAATATGCTCTTGATCACAAATGGTCCTTCATATGTAGGAGTTCATTTGCCCCTGGGATCACTTTGCGGCAAGATAATCCGCTTGATTACGAGATCTCCGACTTGATATACTTGACGTCTTACTTTCTTGTTGAAAGCCTTGATCATCCGTTTTTGATACGTTTGACCATGGCAGACAGCAGCGAGTCGCTTCTTGTCGATCAAATTGAGTTGATCAAGTCGGGTTTGAATCCAATCATCTTCATTCAAACCTGCGTCCTTCATAATCCTTAGAGAAGGAATCTGAACTTCCATGGGCAGGACAACTTCCATGCCATATACCAAAGAAAATGGGGTTGCCCTAGTTGAAGTACGTGTCGTGGTACGGTATCCATGCATAGCAAACGGTAATATCTCATGCCAGTCCTTGTAAGTGACTGTCATTTTCTGAATGATCTTCTTAATATTTTTGTTCGCAGCTTCAACAGCATCGTTCATCTTCGGCCGATAGGGAGATGAATTGTGATGATAAATCTTGAACTGTTCGCACAATGCGGTGATCATAGTATTATTCAGATTTGTACCGTTGTCTGTGATGATCCTGTCTGGAACACCATACCGGCATATGAGGTTTTGCTTGATGAAGCGGGAAACCACATTTTTAGTAACAGAGGCGAAGGAAGCTCCTTCGACCCATTTGGTGAAATAGTCAATAGCAACCAGGATGAAGCGATGTCCATTGGATGCCGTGGGCTTGATCTCTCCAATCATGTCAATGCCCCACATTGCAAACGGCCAAGGAGCTGTCAGCATGTTGAGAGGAACCGGAGGAATATGAATCTTGTCAGCATAGACTTGACATTTGTGGCAAGTACGGGAATGCTGATGGCAATCTGCTTCCATAGTAGACTAGTAATAGCCCGCCCTTATGATCTTCTTAGCCATAGTATGCCCGCTCAAATGAGTGCCAAATGTACCGCTGTGCATCTCGGTCATGATTAACTTTGCTTCAGCTTTGTCTACACATCGGAGTAAAACACAATCATGGTTGCGCTTATAGAGGATGCCATTGCTCAGGAAGAACTTGGCAGCAAATTTCCTTAGGAACTTCTTGTCATTTACGGAAGCTTCTTCGGGATATTCTCTAGTCTGGAGATACCTTTTGATTTCGTGAAACCAGGGTTGTTCCACTACTTCTTTGGTATTAATCTCGTGACAATGCGCAGGTTCATCCATTCGCTTGATGGTGATTTGGGGATTCTTGTTATCCCAGTTGAGTTTAAACATGGAAGACATTGTTGCCAGAGCATCTGCTAGCTGATTCTCTTCTCGCGGGAAATGCTCGAAGGTAATTTGCTCGAAATGAGGCAACAATGTCAGGACATGTTCTTTGTATGGGATAAGATTAGGATGTTTGGTATCCCACTCTCCTTTGATTTGACTAATAACCAAAGCCGAGTCCCCAAATACGATCAAAGACTTGATCCCCAAGTCTATAGCAGCCTTGAGACCAAAGATGCAAGCTTCATATTCAGCCATGTTGTTTGTGCAACTGAAGCAAAGTCGAGCAGTGAAAGGCGTGTGACAACCTTCCGGAGAAATGAGTACCGCACCGATACCGTTTCCAAGTGCATTTGAAGCACCATCAAAGTACAGGGTCCATCGGGATCCCTTTTCAGGTCCGTCATATGGTCTGTTACCTTCAATGTTGTCCAAATTCATGATGTCCTCGTCTGGGAAGTCAAATCTCATGGATTGATCATCTTCGATAGCTTGATGAGCTAGATGATCAGCTAGTACACTCCCTTTTATAGCTTTTTGAGTGGTGTACTGGATGTCATACTCAGTTAGGATCATTTGCCATCTAGCTATTCTTCCAGATAAAGCGGGCTTCTCGAAGATATACTTGATAGGATCCATTTTGGAAATCAACAAGGTGGTATGAGTCAGCATATACTGCCTTAGTCGGCGAGCAGCCCATACCAAAGCGCAGCAAGTTTTCTCGAGCAGTGAGTAGCGAGTCTCACAGTCGGTAAACTTTTTGCTAAGGTAATAAATAGCATGCTCTTTTCGACCAGACTCGTCATGCTGGCCCAAAACACACCCCATTGAGTTATCCAAGACGGTCAGATACATGATCAATGGTCTTCCTTCGACGGGTGGCATCAGAATAGAAGGTTCTAGCAAATACTCCTTGATCTTATCAAAAGCAGCTTGGCAATCGTCGTTCCATTCGACTACCTGATCTTTCTTTAATAATTTGAAAATTGGCTCACAGGTAGAAGTCAGATGAGAGATGAATCTGGCAATATAGTTTAAGCGCCCCAAGAACCCTCTAACCTCCTTTTCAGTACGGGGAGCAGGCATCTCTTGTATTGCTTTCACTTTTTCTGGATCGACCTCAATGCCTTTGTTGCTGACAATAAACCCTAGAAGTTTACCAGACCTAACTCCAAAAGTACACTTACTTGGATTCAGCCTGAGTTTGTATTCTTTCAACCTGGCAAACAGCTTTTCCAGGTGTTCAAGGTGTTCCTCCTCTGTTTGTGACCGAGCTATCATATCGTCTACGTAAACTTTGATCTCATGATGTATCATATCATGAAATAAAGCCACCATGGCGCGTTGATAAGTTTCCCCTGCGTTCTTCAGTCCGAACGACATCACTTTGTAACAGAAAGTACCCCATTGTGTAACAAAGGTTGTTTTCTCCATGTCCTCGGGGGCCATTTTAATTTGGTTGTAGCTCGAGAATCCATCCATGAAGGAAAACACTTTGTGCTGAGCCGTGTTGTCAATCAAAATGTCAATGTGCGGTAGCGGAAAATCATCTTTGGGGCTGGCCCTATTCAAATCCCGGTAGTCCACACACATTCTGACCTTGCCATCTTTTTTAGGATCTGGCACGATGTTAGCAACCCATTGTGGATAGGATGTAACAGCCAGAAAGCCAGTGTTGAATTGCTTCATCACTTCTGCTTTGATCTTCTCAGACATGTCGGGCCTCATTCGGCGGACTTTTTGCTTTATCGGTGGACAATCTTCTCTTGTAGGGAGACGGTGAACCACGATGTCTGTGTCTAAACCCGGCATGTCTTCATAAGACCAGGCGAATATTTCAACATATTCATTTAACAGCTGTATCAGGCGCTCCTTGACACTTGGTTCCAGATTGGCTCCCACTTGTACTTCCTTCCGGTCTTCCTCTGTTCCTAAGTTGATAGTTTCCAACAACTCTTCGTGAGGCAAGATGGCCCTTTCCTCTTGTTGTAGAAGTCTGGCTAATTCCCCTGGTACTTCACAACCTTCGTCATCTTCATACTCAGCCTGATTGACCAGATCTTCAGGGTTATTGAAGGACATAGAAGAATAGTCACCCATAGAATCCAGAGTGGATGGGTACCTGCATTTGTGAGTGTGGGTGTGTGTAAGGGATAGCCATCCTTAAACAAAAAATGCGAAAGGAAAGAAAATGAACACAACAGTTTATCAATGAAAAACGTCCAATGAATCATTAAACATGGCATATGGATATGAAGATAATCAAAACCCTTACAAATGGACCTACATGCCCCGGGCAAGGCATGAGGTGAAAAAGTAGTGTACGGATTGTTCAAAAGTAATTATTACAGACCACAGGAAATGTTTGACAGATAATTACTGATTAATAAAAGTAATGGGGACAAAGTCCTTTGCCTCCCAGTTGCGTAGTCCCCCTTCGATGGTTGGGTAGATCCAATCTTCAATGTTGGCCTCTTCGTCTTCACCTTCCAAAGCATTGATCCCATAAGGAGAGATCTTGATGGGTGTTCTTTCAACCTTTGAGCGGCGCGTAGCTTTCTGCCCCGCAGCAGTGAATCCTAAACCAAACTTGTCTATTTTGTGAGGAATATCCGGCAACTGCCCCCATGTTGAACTCTTTCCTTCCTTCATCGCGGCCTTCGCGTCTTTTAGAGATGCCATCCTGGCCATCTGCTTTGGTACCTCAGTTACCACTTTTGCTACTTCCACCTCAGGAGAGACTTCCTCGAAGTGCTGGAATGGTGTCTCAATGAATTCACCCTCTACCTCTACATACCGAAAGGAGTTCATGTGGCTGATCATATATTCCTCTTCACTGTGCACAGTTATGATCTTTCCTTTGACAGGGTATTTCAGCATTTGATGTAGGGAAGAGGTGACTGCCCCAGCATTGTGTATCCATGGTCTCCCCAATAAGCAAGAGTATGACGGACGGATGTCCATCACATAGAAAGTTGAGGGGAACACTTCTGTGCCAACCTTAATGGGAATGTCCACCTCCCCGTGTACCATTCTCTTCGACCCGTCAAACGCCCTTACAATGATATTACTTGGCCTTAGCTCCAAGCCTTCGTAATCCAATCGGTCGAGAGCCTTCTTAGGCAGCATGTTCAGAGAAGAACCTGTGTCGACCAAAACATGGGCCAGAGTAGTTTCTTGGCATTCTACTGACACATGTAATGCGTCGTTGTGTTTTCTTCCTTTTGAGGTTAGGTCAGCATCAGAGAAACCTAAACCGTTGTCTGCTGTAAGACTGGCTACACAGTCTTGGAATTGGTCGGCGGAGGTTTCCTGGGGCACATGGGCGGTCTTCAGGAACTTTATCAATGCTTTGGCGTGCGCCTCTGAACAAAGTAACAATGCTAACATGGAGATTTTCGAGGGGGTTTGCCCCAGTTGCTCTACCACGTCATAATCACTCTTTTTTATTATTTTCAGGATCTCCTCCATCTCTTTCTTAGAGGTTTAGCGGATGACCAAAGGTTGAGCCCTCGTCCTGACGAGCTCATCTTGGACCCCTTTCCCCTTATCAGTAGGAGTAGGAGGGACAACAACAGGAATAACAGCATCTTCAATCAACAGAGTTCTTGCGGAAAGTTTTATCGGTGCAGGAGTAACTTTGGCAGCAGATGAGGGTCCAAAGATTGCCTTTGGGGGGGCAATCTCTGGAGAAAATATTCTCCCACTTCGGGTGATCTTTCTTGTGCCGGCAATGTTTCCAATGCTGGCATCTTCTTCATCGGAGCTTCCTTCGGTTATTTCAACTTGTTTAATACCATGGTAGTAGATTTCTCCACCGTAATTCCATGGTATTGATTTTTCAGAACTGTAGGGGACAGGCCCTGGCATAGTTATCTTCAGAGGAACAGACTTTGTAGCGGATGTAATCTTAACAGGCTTTTTGACGGCCTTGGAAAGATTGGCGTAAATGGTGATAATTGAGACATCTTCAGTAGGGGTTGGCATAGCAGGAATCTTTTCAAACAGAATTTGTTGACTGTCCATTAGGCCTTGGATGCCTTTCTTCAGTAATGGGCAGTCGATTGGTAGAGAGTAACAACAATAGCAGTCTTCTTTACATCTTGGGAAAATCCCAGCCTTTAACAGATTTAACTTGATTGTTAACAGCGGAGTTACCAGGTCATCAACACTAGAAACATACTGATCTTCTTCAATAGCATGGACATTCCGACCATGCTTCGGCATCGGAGCGGATATCACGTTTGGCTTCTCTGGAGCATCGAACTCCACCTCTTTTGCATCTATCAAGTCTTGAATTTTATTTTTTAGCGCCCAACAATTGTTTGTGTCATGTCCGGCGCTATCAGAATGGTAGGCACATTTGGCATTGGCATTGTAAGCTGGTGAGGTTGTATTCACATTTTTCGGTGCTTCTTTGATATTTGTGAGATTCAGCTTTAATAAGTGCGGAAGAACTTGCGCGGGCGTCATATTAATGCGGGTGAACTGCTGTGGTGGCCGTTCTCCGCATTGCTGTTTAGGTCTGGACTGATTTCCGCGAGGCTGATCATTTGATGGATTTTGGATCATCACGGCCCCCACAGTCGGCCGACGCTCAGCTCTTCCCACTCCTCTCTGAGAGTACACAACAACCGTTTCCTTCTTCGCTGGAAATGATTTCTTAGCAGTTGTAGATGCAGAGGCATCCTTCTGAATCTTCCCATTCTTGATACCGGCTTCTACCCGCTCGCCAGTCAGAATTAATTCAGTAAACCCTGCGGAAGAGCTACCGATCAGATGGTTAAAGAATGGACCAGATAGGGTCCCCAGGAACATATCGACAAGTTCTCTATCAGAAAGAGGCGGCTGCACTCTTTCGGCCAGATCGTGCCACTTCTGGGCGTATTCCTTGAATCCCTCACCTGAGGCCATCCTCATACTCTGTAGCTGAGTATGGGTTGGCGCCAAGTCAGAGTTATACTGATATTGGCGATAAAAATCAGCTGCCAGATCCTCCCAACTATGTATCTCTGACCTTTCCAGCTTGTAAAACCAGTCTAGCTGAGTGCCAGACAAGCTATCTTGAAAGAAGTGTACCCAAAGATTTCTGTCGGAAGTGTGAGGTTGGATTCTTCGAACATACGACCTTAGGTGCATTTTTGGACAAGACAGCCCGTCATATCTTGCAAAAATTGGCACTTTAAACTTCGGGGGGATCACAATTCCAGCAATTAATCCCAAATCTTCGAAATCTAAGCTAGGAACTCTCTGCAGCTCCATAGATGCCAACCTGTCTTCCAAGTTTTTGTACTTATCATCGGCCGGCGGGTATTGTTGCTCTGAGTAGTCTTCGTCTTCTTCAGCCTCTTCTTCTTCAACTTCGGATTCAGAAGGTATCGCAGCCCCTTTTCCTTTACTGGTTTCTTCTTCGGATGCAGAGGGAAATTCAAGAACTCTTCTGGCTTCACCCTCAAACCTTCTTCCTAGGGTAGCCACCCCGACTCTTTTCTTCTTCTTTTTCACTTACTCTTTGTTCCCGAGCAGGACTTTTAGATCCTCCTGACCCTTTGCCAAGGTCATCAGGAGATGTTGAAACTGTGAGTTTTGAGACTGCAAATCATTGACCGTCTGTTCGAGATCCATCTTACTGAAATAAATAGCAGAAAGATAAGGAAACCTGGTGTGGAGACCTGCTTATGCGCATGATGAATGATATGCTTATTTATGCAATGCATTCAAGGATTTAGAAATTCAAAATTATTGCAGACAAAAAGAACACACGTCATATTAATAAGAAGAAATTTTGTCAGTACATAAATGCCCCATGGGCCAAATATTACAAAAGACTTCTCAAGGTAAAAAGACGTTGCGCATCCTCTTTGGTGCGATGTAAGTGTTGAGGGTCTCTTCCTCATGGAGTCGGTGGGTAAGCTCCAAAACCTTCTTCTCACTGGCGTAGAAGCTGGCTTCAAAAGTATTCTGTTCCTCCTTGAGTTGGATCAAACTCTTCTGCATCTCCTCCCATGATGTTGGCATGTCAGGATATAGGATGGTGTAGGGAACCTCTCCTTCCTTAACGGGCTCTTTAATCACAGGGAGAACATGAGGGTAAGGCATCATTAGACTCTGGGCTCGGGTTCATACCCACTTGAGATAAGGCTCAAGAGGGATGGAGTTCTTGTGCCCCAGTGTCTTGCTGTCTACCTTGTTAGGCATCCTCCAAGCTCTGATGAATCTTTGGCGAAGTCCTTGCGCATCGTTGTCGAAGTCAAAAACTAGGTCAGGAATCAACATGTCGTGAGGGCCATCCCTCCGTGCATATCCAAATTGTCTTAAAGCTAGACAAGGGTTATAGGTAATGCCTCCTCTAATGCCAAGCAATGGAACATTAGGGAACTCTCCACAACGATCGATGATGATGACATTTTCTCTGGACCGAGAACACCAATGTACATCAGAGTGCGTGAGGGTCATCAATCGTTGTGACCACCTTAAGCCTTGGTCATTCTTCAAAACAGATTGTGGAAGGTGCGAAATAAACCACCTTGCAAGGAGAGGAGTACAGCACATGAGAACACCCCTCTTTCTCATTGTTCGTGTGTAAAATGAGTGGAGGATGTCCCCAAGCAATGTTGGTATGGGATTCCTGGATAAGAAGATCTTGATGGCGTTGACATCTACAAGCTGGTCAAGATTTGGGAACAAGACCAACCCATAAATGAGGAGTGCCACAATTTCTTCAAAGGCTTGTAGGTCCAATGAATTCCAACATTCTTGTGCATTCTCAAACAAGAATTTTGCCAAGAAGCCTTTGACACCACTTCTAGTTTCCCAATGCCCCTTGATGTCAGATGGTTGCAAGTGTAATACTTGAGCAACATCTTCAAGCTTTGGTTCTTTTTCTGTACCGTTGTAGGGTAGTTGATTAAGAATAGGAATTCTCAAGAGTTGAGAAAATTCCTCCAAAGTGGGCACCAATTAGTAGTCGGGGAATGTGAAACAGTGGTGAAGGGGGTCAAAGAACTGGAACAACACCTTTACCATGTCCTCTTCAATGTTGGTGTTGACTAGGCTGAGCAGTTTACCATGTCTTTCACTGAAGGGAGAGCTTTCCGGAATTCTGGATGTGAGCTCCTTGAGTTGAGGAGGGATTCTCACAAGGTTGACTTGGATAGTTTTCCTGCGAAGAATTTCCATGACCTACAAAACAAGAACAAAGATGAAGATCTAAACCATTGAAATGGTTAGTGAATGCATATGATGCTTTATGATGTTCATGATGTATGCACAAACATATGTACAAGAAATTCACACAAAACCCTAGTTTCAGGCTTGCATGAGGTTTCATAGGTAAGTACCCTCTTGAGTGAAGTTGGCTTAAAAACCTGTCCTATAAATAGTAACCGGGTTCTAAGGAGCTCAATATCATTGGATTGTTTTCCATGTTCATTGTTTTGGTTTAGCCACTTAACTAGCGACCAAAATATTCCAAGAAAACAACCCTCAATGAGTGTAGTATCGAGTATCTACCAACTTCGGACTGCACCAAAGTCGGTCATCTCACTACCCCTAATAAAAGGCCAAGATGGTCAAGTAAGGTTCTAGGTCATTAGTGCTTAGTGACATCACTCAGCGGCCCCGTACTCTCCTTGATTGAACTCAAGGGTTACCGGTACTCACAAATATGTCGCACTAATATAGTTATTGCTTCAACCGTGTCAGTATACCCCGCACAGTTTCCACAACGTATTGCTATCTATGAATGTTTCCCCAAATCCAGGTGTAGGATTTCAAGCCCAAACAAGAGAACTAAGATGTAAAGTAATCAAAGCAAACAATTAGTCATGCAAAAGGGTGATGTAAGCCCTAAGGTTACTCCACTTTTAAATGGAATCCCCAGCAGAGTCGCCAGTTCTGTGATACGGTGAGAGAACTGACTTGAGGTTTTGCGTTTGTTTTCACAAATGTTTCGGTTGAGCAAGAGTCGCCACCGACTTTTTATTTTATCCTAAGGAAAGGTTAAAAAGCACAGCAAAAACCTTTGAGATGTTTTCTTGGGTTCGGGGAGTAGATTATAGAAAGGGAAGGTATTAGCACCATTTCTATCCATGGTTATCCATGGGCTCTTAGTTACTTGCTTAGATCACTTGCCTTGGATTTTCAATTGTTTGAAATGGTGCTTTCAATTGTTTGAAATGGTGTTTTGTGTGTGGGTTTGAAAATGTTTTGAAAAGAGGCCATTGTTGTGGCAACCTTTGTAATGATACATGTTTGAATGTATACAAAGGTGTATTTGTCTTTTGAAAAGTTTTCAATGTTTTTGAAAGTTGTTTTGAAAGTGTGTTGTGATGTGTGTTTTGAAAAATGGCAAGGATTGTTTTGCAAGATTGGTCAAGTAACCAAGAGCTATCTACCCTAAATTTCTCAAAGATCTTTCCTATGTTTTAACCCTTTTAACAGTATTGTTCCACCATTGTATTTGGTGCACAATCTTGTGTTAGGATGTTAATGGGACGGGCGCGGGTCATCGCTTAGACCATGATTGCAATAGTGCCAAGTGTCTTTGGCAATTTTTCCTTTAAGGGACTTGATCATTTTTAGGCAACTTTCGAAAGCGTCATCGAGGGACTATGATCATTTGAATTGTTTTGTTTTGCCAAAAACACCCAACATGCAATATGGCCCATTATTGAAGGCAACAAGTGGAGTAACCCTAAGGGGTGCAAGTGTGATTGGTGTTGTCCATTTTCATGCTTTTTGTCTTTTGTTTAGTCAAGCTATTTGTTATTTTTGATTTGCATACAAAATCCTAAGTCTATCATGGTATAATTAGAAAGCTTTAAAATGCGGAATTTAAAGTCCTAAATTATTACAACATAATTATGGGGATGGGGGTACAAATGTTCAAATGGGGATATTTAGCAAGAAATTTAAATCTAAGCTATTACAATCTAAATTGAATATACAAGTTATTTAATTATACAATAATTGAATAAATACAAATAAAAATGTAAAATGTATTATGCACAAAAATGTTTTTATGTGTATGTAGAAGTATTTTTCATGTGACATATAAACAAAAATAAAAAAGGTTAATTTTTGGATATTTTCATGGTTTAGGGCAAAACCCTAATTTTGTAAATAAATAGTATTTATTATTTATTATATACAATATTTATTAATTATGTACAAAAATAAATAAAAAAAAGAAGTATATTGTAAAAAAGTAATTTTTGAGGTCAAATATTAATAAAAATGAAAAATGTGTTATTTTTGTATTTTTATCCTAAATATTCTAATAAATATATAAGTATTTATATTATATATTAAACATATTAAATATATACAAAAAATAAAATATTTATTATTTATATATATAAAAAAAGTATATTTTAAGGAAATGTTTTCAAAAGGTAAAATAAAATAATAGCTGAAAATAAATATTATTTTGTATTATTTTTTAGTATTTTAAATAAAAGTAAATGTATTATTTTGCACACATAAGTATAAATAAAGCAAATAAATTCAAAATAAATGTAAAAATGGGTGAAAAAATATTTTTAATGTTTTTTATATTTTGACAAAAAATAACAAGTCAGAATCAAAAAGAAAAAATCAAAAATGATAAAAATAACACACAATGGGCCAAGGGGGTGTAAGTGAAAAATGAAGGTGCAAACAGAAGAACAATCTCAGGCCCAGCCCAAGAAGGCTTGTCTTCAACCTCCAGCCAGTTTCAAACACAAAACGCGCATTTTCTCTTGTCAAGTACAGATCCTGATTCTTTGACTTTCAACAAAAACTTACAACATCAATGTTATAGAGCATCATGTCACGATTCTAAACATATAAAGAAGTTGTTCTAACTCTCAAAAATGAGAGAGAATTTCTCCTCCCCCAATTCCTGACCTAGCTTTTTTCAAATGTTCATGTCCAAAATTCGTACAGCACACACAACATAAATGAAAAGTAAGGATATGGGTAGCTTCAGGGCCATAAATAGAACATACTTTCTTCACAAACCTAAGCCTAGATATGCTTGGATAGAGAGATAGAAGTTCAAACTTTTACCTATTCAGCTTGAATCGTGTACAACAATGGAGGCACTTTCAATGGAATTTGAAGATTTGTACAGCTTGCCTGAGGTCCAGGGATGCTTCCTCTATGCTTGGCTTACTTTGAATCTTACTGAATCGAGCTATAGAAGTCAACCTGCACAGATGAAAAATGAAAATGGAAATCTTGGCTAGGGGTGTTACAGTCTGTTTCCAAGGCTTGGGATAGTTTGTATGGATGTTATGGAGTGTGTATGAAGTGGTTTTGGCCAAGGCGCACGAATGGATTAAGCTGACCAAATCAAAATGCAGCAGGTACCCTGTTTTGCAACAAAACTGTGTTTTGATGAATGAGAAGGTTTGAACTCTGGTTGATTCGTGTTTTAGGTTAGTTGGATCAAGTGAAAAGTGTTTGCAAAGTTTGTTTAGGCTCTTGCTTGCAGGAAGTGCATGTGGGATCAGTTTTGCAAAGTTTCTTCTTATCTAAGCAAGAGTTGTCAAGCTTGATTATAGGCTACTACAGGCCCCTCAAGCATGCTGCCTTTTCTCTCCTTGATCAGTGGGATTAGTCCATAATCTTGTGCCCAAAAGATCTGCTTTGTACTTCTTAGATTGTAAACTTGACATAAAGTGCTTCTTTACAAGAATGGCTAAAATGCTTTTTCCAAATATGGCTTAATCTTGTATGTAATGGTTAAATACACAAAACAAGACATGAACACAAAGGATATGCATTAAATTATTGAGTGTGGATGAGATAAAAGGCCTGTAATCTAGTTTGTGCAAGCTGAGTTCAAAAATGCCAATGTTATGTACATGAATTTGGCCATGAACAAAGTGACTTTTGCCTATCTTTACAAATTCGATTCTCCCTAACCACAAGGGTGTTTGAGAAGTTATTGGAAAATTTGGAAATCTTGGAATGTGTACTACAATCCATATTTGTAATGCAAATTGAAATTCCAAGTGGGAGCATGTGAAAAGTGGCCATGAAGTTGGGCAAAAATCCTGCCTAAAATAGGTCAAAAAATTTCTAAGTTAAGAATGTTTTGCACCCTTGTTCCAAAAATCATAACTTGAGCTACAAGCTTCTTTTGAGAAAACTTTGTGAATAAAAGTTGTAGATTTTTCAATATACTACAACTTTCATGTTTTGAGTTTAGCTTGAATCCATTTGCATCTTGAAGAAAAAATGGGACAAAGTTAGGAAAAAATTAGAAAATTTCATAACTTAGAAAATTTCTAAGTTATGAAATTTCTTCATTTCAAACCCTAATTTGTAATTTTTGGTTTCTTGATGAACAAGTTTCACAATTTGGCATGTTTTGATGAAAAATGAATCTTGACACTTGATTTTGACCAAAAAGTCAAAGTTTGACTTTTCAGTATACAGTCAAATTTTGATCGGTTGGACTGGAAAATTCATCTGTCAATCCTGTGCATTTGGGACTTTTTGAACTTGTTGAATGTGTCAAGACCATGCCATTGATTCCTTGAGGCCATAAGGGATCTTGGTTTGCCATTGGTTAGGTCAAACAGTCAAAAATTGCCTTTGTGCCGTCAAAACCCTAAAAATGACCATTTTGCCCTTTTGTTGATCTGATCAAATTTCTTGTGGAATTGTGATCCAAACTTGACCAAATGGTTCATATGAGTTCATAATTTTGATGAGGGTCAAATTTCATGAGGTTTGACTGTCAATTGGCCACAGTTGACTTTTTCCCCAATACAGTTGATTTCTAGGTCAACTGTCCAGTTGACTGGCCAAAGATTGGAATCAAGGCTTGAAACTTGGTATGGATAAACTTGTGAGTCCAACATGAAGCATGAAAGTCATTTTGGGAATTTTAGGTCAAAACATATTTGTGCAAACTCAAACCCTAATTTGGGTCAACAGTGCAAGGAAGAGTCTTGAGCAGAGTAAACCCTAACTCTATCTTGAGCTCCAAGGGTCTTGGGATGAGAAAATGTTGAAGAAATGAGAGGGCAAATTTTGGGGTACAACACGCAGCAAGTTTTCTCAAGCAGTGAGTATCGGGTCTCACAGTCGGTAAACATTTTGCTAAGGTAGTAAATAGCATGCTCTTTTCGGCCAGACTCGTCATGTTGCCCCAACACGGACCCCATTGAATTGTAGAGTACGGTCAAGTATAAGATCAAAGGTCTCCCTTCTACTGGAGGCATCAGGATAGGTGGCTCTTTGAGATATTCCTTGATCCTTTCGAAAGCGGCCTGACATTCATCATTCCATCTTACCACTTGATCTTTCTTCAGTAGCTTGAAGATTGGCTCACAAGTAGCAGTCAGATGTGAAATGAATCGAGCAATGTAGTCCAGACGTCCTAAAAAGCCTCTGACTTATTTTTTCAGTTCGGGGAGCTGGCATTTCCTGTATAGCCTTCACCTTTGCAGGATCCACCTGAATACCTTTATCACTAACAACAAAACCCAGCAACTTACCAGACCTTACCCCGAAGGTCCATTTGTTCGGGTTTAACCTCAGCTTGTACATCTTCAACCTGTCAAATAGCTTTTGGAGATGGTCAAGATGTTCTTCCTCAGTTTGGGACCTTGCAATCATGTCATCAACGTATACCTCATTCTCATGATGAATCATGTCGTGGAACAAAGCGACCATGGTGCGCTGATACGTTGCCCCAGCATTCTTTAATCCGAACGGCATGACTTTGTAGCAAAAAGTACCCCACTGCGTAACGAAGGTTGTCTTCTCCATGTCTTCGGGAGCCATCTTAATGTGATTATAACCAGAAAAACCATCCATAAAGGAGAAGACCTTATGTTGTGCGGTGTTATCGACCATAACATCGATATGAGGCAGAGGGAAATAATCCTTGGGACTTGCCCTGTTCAGATCCCTATAGTCCACACACATCCGAACCTTACCATATTTCTTCGGCACCGGAACCACGTTGGCCACCCACTGCGGGTAAGAAGTAACATCTAGAAAACCGGCATCAAACTGTTTCATGACCTCAGCTTTGATTTTCTCATACATTTCTGGGCACATTCGGCGGACCTTCTGTTTTGCCGGAGGACAATCTTCTTCGGTTGGCAAGCGGTGCACCATAATATCGGTATCTAACCCAGACATATCTTTATAAGACCAGGCAAAGATCTCGACATAGTTGCATAGTGTTGTACCCCAAAATTTTCCCTCCCTTTTTCACAAGAAATCACAACCCTAAGGTTTTCTCAGATTTTCAAGATTGGCTCAAGAATCGATCAAACAGACTTTTCTTTGGCAGCATATCAAGAATTAGGGTTTTCTCTCGCATTTCCCAGAAGAAACTGAATTCTCATAAGTTCAATTAACTGTCACATGTTTTCGCACTTTTTCAAGTTTACTGGTTGTTCTCAAGGTCTTGATTATCTGGGATAAGAGATAGGAGCTGAGACTGTCATTTGGAACATTAAAGTTTTTTGTCTGATCCAAGTTAACCAGATAATGTGCGTCTGTTAAGACATCTGCTTCTTAATGGAATGAAATGTTTGCTTGTTAATGGAATGAAATGTTTGCTTGTTTATTGGAATACCCAGTGCGTATTTTTATTGGAATGCTGTTGCAAGGTTATGAGATTGCAGAGTTATTGGATTACTTAAAGTTTAAGTTATCTGTATTGAAATTATTGGAATGTAGTTTCAGTTATTTTAAATCAGGAATATTAAATAATAAATGAAGACTTGAAGGAAGAATTGCAAGATATTTGACAGTAGAAGAGTTTTATTGGATAAAGACTTTTTCATTCATTTCAAATGTTGTTACAAAAAATAATTTATTATTTCATATGCTTTAAGTTTTACAGCTTATAGTACTTGAAGAATAAATTATTACAATTAAATGAAAAAATCTCTCAAAGAAAAAAGCCATTGCTCCATTGCTCCCATGCTCAAAGTCTTCTGCTTCCTCTGCTTTGTCATCACCCAATATGCGCTCACATGAAAAAAACAAAGAAAAGGGATTAATACAGTCAGTTGAATATGAAAAGAATTTTCAAACAAAGAAGAAAGGAAAATAGTCATCATTAAAGTTTGCCGCCCGGAATCAGAGTGCTATTTTTCATCACGTTTTATTTTTCTCTTTGCAAATCACGAGAAGATTGCTCTTCTTGGTTCACAAAGAGAAAAATAAAAATGCAAATAGAGGAATGCAAACAAATAAAAATTATTCAAAGCCAAACAACATTGCAGCAAACTGGATGCCAGCAAGTTACAAAGGCAAACTGAAGCATTTCAAGTTAACAAAACAGCAAGGTAAACTGTTATGCAAACATAGGCATTGCAACAAGGCAAACATTGCAGCAAACTGTACTAAGTAAGCAAACCAAGCATAGCAGCTAAAGGAAACTGAATACAAAAAGTATGCAAACTGAACAATGCAGAAAGTACATGGCAAATCAAACAGCAGGCAATGCAGGAGGTAAACCAAATCACAAGCCAAAAATTTTGTCATAGCTTTTCATCATTTCCCAAGACATAGGCAAACTTTTCTGAAAATAAGATGGAAAAGCAAAAGTGCTTTGTCATGGAGAGAGAAAGAGAGAAAAGGATATCACCTTTTTGGAGTGTACAGTTTGGCTAAAGGCTGTCACAAGATTACAAAACAAACAAGCAAAAAGATATAAGACCATCAAATAGCACAAAGTAAAGAGGGAGAATTTTTGTGTCAAAACTGCAAACAACTGCAACAATAGCCAAACCTGTTAACAGTTCAAACAAACACAAGCCTGTTAACCAATTCCAAAACCAGTTGGCCAAACTGTTATCAAACTGAAGCAAATCACAAAAACTCCAAACTGTTAACAGTTTTCACAAAACTCCATAGCCTGCTTACGAAGTTTCAAAACAGAAGCAGACCAACCAAAACCTGCATAGTCAAACTGTAAAGCTCAATATAAAACAGCATAACAACTCTCCCAACACAAAAAACCTGTGCAAACAGTTTCACAACCAAAGCCAACAACCCTGCTATCAAACAAGCCAAACTTGAAACTGCCAACTCAAAAAAAAACATGTAACAGTTTCACAACAATCACCAAAACTGCACAACCAAATCTGCAGTTCCCAAAAACCACAAAACTGTATAACAGTTTCCAACCACAAAACTGCCAAACAATCAAAGCCAACAAACCTGTCCATTCAGAACATTCAAGAGGGCAGAGTTTCAGAGCAATCAGAAACAACAAAAGCCAACAAGCCTGCTAACATCATCAACAAAGTTCAAACCAGAAGAACAAAAACATACCAAAAGTTTCAGACACAGCAAACTATCATCAAGAACCAAACTTCCCAAGTTTCCAAACCCCCAACAACAAGTTTCAGAACAATAAACAACCATCACAATTCCAAACCAACAGATTCAATTCAACAATCATCATCATCATTGTCAATCATTCACCAACAACAAACAAATACAAAATCAAAAGAACAACTTAGCATTCAAGTTCAACTCAGTTCAATCATCAGGAGAACAATAAACCATCAAAGTTTCAGAACACTCATCATCAACAAAAAACATCAACAAAGGAGTTTCAGAAGCCAAGTTTTCATCAACATTCAAGTTCAAGAGAAAGAAATAAAGTTTCAGAATAGTCTCATCATTAGCAAAAAAACAACAATAACAAAGGAAAGAAATCACCAAAAGCAGCTTGGCCATCATCTTCTTCTCGTACCTCCGGCCACCAAGGGAGCGCCGTCAGTCCAACCTCTCTCCTCTCGATTTTTCCAGAAAATCTCACAGGTATACTTCTCTTTCAAACCCTTTGCTGCATCTCAGACACATAGCACCATAGGTTAAACAAAGAAACATGAAGCAAGCTTAACCAAACGAAAACTGTAAAACTCAAAACAAAGAACGAACCTTACTGTTTCACCAAAGCCTTGGATCTTTGTAAGGAGATGAGAGAGGGAGACAGCGCTCCGGCGGCTTGAGAGGAAGGAGAATCAGGGCGTTTGACTGAGAAAGATGAAGAAGAGGAAGAACGAAGCAAGCGGCACCGCTGTGAGGATTGTTCCACAGACCCTAATTGTTCAAAACCTAAAATGAAATAACTTGTGATTTGGGCCTATCTGGCCACCACAAGCCAAAGCCCATAACAAATGCTAGCGCCCCCCCTCCCTTTGCATTCTGACCATTTGTTTTGTTTTGGGCCTAATTAGTCCAGACCTTAAAGCCCATTTTTTTCAACTTGTTATAATTTTCTTCTTTCTATTCAATAATTTTTTTTATCAAATTAAATTAATCATTTTAATTAATTTTCTTTTTTAATTTATCTTTATTAATTTGTTACATTTAAGAAAATACCAAAAATAGTTTAGTTAATTTTCTTTTTTCTTAATTTATCTTTTTATTTTATTTTATTAAAGATATACTAGTAATATATTAGAACTTCATTTTGTAAATTAAATTTGACTTTCTCAAATAGTTTCATTTTTATTATTTTCTTTTTTATTATCCTTTTTACACATAATGAAAACACCAAGAATAATAGAAATTTTGTTTAATTAATTTTTCTTCCTTTAAACTTTTTATTTACATAATTAATAAAATACAAAAAGAATAATAATAATAATTCTTAATTTTTTAGAATAGATTTTTATTTGTTTATTTTCAAGTAAATACATGTATTTTGTACTTTATTGATTTCTTCATTTGTTATAGCTTTATATTGAATTGCGACAATTCGATTTGGTTGTAATAACTTGATATTTGAACATTATTATTCTTATGAGACTCATCCCCATTTATAATAATTGTACCCCCATCCCCGGATACTTTTGTAATAGCTTAGACTTTTAATTCTCGCACTTTATGCTTTCAAATATGCCATGATTAGAGATTAGGGTTTGTATGCGAAAATCCAAAATCAATCGCTAGATGACCTAATACAAGACCTAAATGCATGAAAATGACAAATACAATTCACACGTGCACCTCTAGGGTAACCTCGCTTGTTGCCTCGGAAATGCAATCATGTCCCTCGAATATGAGACACTCTATCAAATTCCCCTTCGATAAACAAAGATCGTAGTCCCTCGATGACCCTCGATGTTGCCTTCGATAAAACGATCTCGTCCCTTACAAAATTGCTAGAGTGTCTCACAAGTTGCTTTCAATGATTGTATGCGATGACCCGCGCCTGTCCCGTTCAACATCCTAATACAAGGTTATTTACCAAATGTAATGGTAAAACAACACTGTCAAAAGGGTTAAAAACATATAGAAAAGATCTTTGAGTAAAATAGGGTAGACAACTCTTAGTTACTTGATCAAAACTTGCAAAACATCTTTGCTATTTTCAAACTCACCTCACAACACAATTTCAAACATTTCCCAAATCAAACTTTCAAATATTGAAAAATCTTTTCAAAAGATAATACACCTTTGTATATATTCAAACAAGAGTCATTACAAAGGTTGCCACAACGATGGCCCCTTTTTCAAAGCATTTTCAAAACCACACATAAAGCACCATTTCAAACAATTGAAAAGAAAAAGCAAGTGATCTAAACAAGTAACTAAGATCCCATGGATAACCATGGATGAAAAGGGTGCTTGCACCTTCCCTTTTCATAATCTACCCCCTGAACCCAAGAAAACATCTCAAAGGTCTTTCCTGTGCTTTTTGCCCTTTCCTTTGGATGAAATAAAAAGTCGGTGGTGACTCTTGCTAAACCGAAACATTTGCGAACACAAAACGTAAAACCTCAAGTCAGTTCTCCCACCCCCCTCCTTCTAGCGCCACAGAACTGGCGACTCTGCTGGGGACACTATCTAAAAGTGGGGTTACCTTAGGGTTTAGATCACCTTTACATGCTTACCTTGTTTGCTTTGATTGCTTTACTTTTGGGTTCCTTGTTTGGGTTTGTTTTAAATCCTACACCCAGATTTGGGGGCACCTTTTAGGTAAGTAGCAATAAACTGCGAGGGAACTGTGCGGGGTATACCGACATGGTTGAAGCAGTGGCTACGTTAGTGCGACATATTTGTGGGTACCGGTAGCCTTTGAGTCAATCAAAGAAAATACGGGGCCGCTGAGTGATGTCATGAAGCACTAATGAACTCTTAGAACCTTACTTGACCAACTTGGCCTTTTTAGGGGTAGTGAGATAACCGGCTTTGGTGCAGTCCGAAGTTGGTAGATACTCGATACTACACTCATTAAGGATTATTTTCTTGGAATATTTTGGTCGCCAGTAAAGTGGCTAAACTGAAACAATGAACACAGAAAATAATCCTGTGATATTTGAGCTCCTTAGAACCCGGTTACTATTTCTAAGACAGGTTGAGCCAACTAACTTCAAGAGGGTACTTACCTACAAACTCCATGCAATCCTAAACCTAAGGACTTGTCTGCTTTGTGTGAATGTGATTATCTGTATATACACTTGTTTACTTTTTCATACTTGTACATAACATCATAGCATCATACCATAGCATTTTCAATAACCATTTCAAGGATCTCGAGGGTCTTTGATGCAGGGTCACGTTGAACCAGACGTCTACCAAAGGAGAAGAGGGTTCATTTTCCTCTAAACAAACGCCGTTAAAGATCAAGTACAACAACTTGAGTCAATGGCTATGACCCACTTGACATGGTGAGCTTGATTCTCATGGAAAGACATCCACCGATACAAAGTTCTCCAATCAAAGATGTTGATCAAAGTTCAACCTCTAACATTTTCTTGTGTTTACCCCACGAGATCCTTAAAAACATGCATCCGCATATCATGCATTGTATCATGACAGGTTTTCCCCTTTTTCAGGTCTCCTTATTCTCCTACTGTTTATTTCAGTAGAGATGGCTCTAGAGAAGACTATCAAAGATATCCAGGCTCAAAACGCTCAACTTCAAGAAATGTTCTCGAACCTGTCCAAGGGGCAGGAAGAAGTGAAAGCTCTCCTCACAAGGGGCATGGTCCTAGGGAATCCAGGGGGCATCAGGAATGATCAGTTGGAAGGATTGCAAATTGAGATGGCAACAATGAGAATTCAGATGATGGGACAACTGGTGGGCCAGATGGCTCTCATCCAAAACTTGGCTCAAGGACAAGAGGAGCTAAAGGTCCTCATCAACAAACTGCATCAAGATGGATGTAACCAAATGGGGCAAACAACTAGGGTTGAGGATCAAGTCACCATTCAGCCTCCTTTGAGACAAGAAGTCAAGGGAAAGTCTCCCCAGTTTGCTTCAGGGCCACAAGCCCAACAACCATCTCACCAGCATCAACAGGGTAATCGGGAGCAAAATACACCTGAAAAGCACTCCACTGAGATTAACGTGCCATTATCCCAAGTGCTACAACGCTTGTTGGAAGTCAAGCTAATTGTATTAAGGGACCCCCCTCGGCGTCCCAACACAGCCTCCCCAGGGTACAATCCAAACGCGAGATGTGTGTATCACTCCAATAGTCCTGGACATGACACCGATAGTTGTTGGGCATTGAAAAACAAAATTCAAGATTTGGTTAAAGAAATAACGCTGGAGTTCACACAAGATAGTCAGATGAAAATCTTCCGTTGAGGGTTCTCCACCTAAAGTGACAAGTTCAGACAAAGAGGCTTTTGTTTCATTTGAATTTTCAAGTTGTAATTTCTTTTGTTATTCAAACAATTATCTATTAATGTCAAACTCTGTTTCATTAATGCATTGCATATGTTTGTCTTGAATTCATCCATTCGTTTTCACTATACTATGCTTTCTACTTTCTTGATGACATTTAACTCTTGTTAAAAGTTACAAGCCTTTAGAGGGAGGATGACGAAAACAATGCCATAATCTCATACAGTATGCTTTTGGACAGACCTTGCTGACGATGTACAGCCGTTTCTTTCAAATCCTAAACACTGGAGTTATAAGGAAGATAATCCCTAGTCAACCCCTTCGAGCCAAAGAAGTAGAATTTTTCTGTTTTTAACACAAATTGAAACCTTTAATCAAACCTGGGACAGGGTAGTCTCTCACTTAATTCAAAATGTGCATTTAGCCGCAAACTCTCAGTTTGTAATACAGCGAACGACATCAAAATTTCCTTTGAAACCAAAAGACAGTGATGGTTCCTTATCTCATAGGCAGTCATTATCTCTCCAAAAAAAAAACCACTGAGTCAAAACCTACAAAGGAGACTTACAAAAGCTGGGGCATCCCGCTGACTGTAATCTCGAAAATAAGAACAGTCAGGCAAATATTAGGGATGATGAATCAAAAGAAAGAGGTCACTACAAATCCTCAACAACAAAAAAAATGTTGCAAAAATGACTGCCTTCCAAAAAATTCAACTGGTGTGAACCATCACCAAAAATGTCGTTCCAGACTCATTTGGAGTTCAAATGCACAATTAACTGAGTTTAGGATTGAAGAACATCACGAAGAGCGGGTGGGTACAAATATACTTTGAGCCTTTATCCTTTGTTTCTTAAAACCGTGAACCAAGCCACGTTACAACCCTTTAAAAGTACTAATTGAAGCATGGGTTAGTTCGAAAGCATACTGTTACAAAAGGTATCCTGACTCCTGTAAGGCTTTGCTCTAAATCTTGAGTTGAATTTGTCTTATAAAAGTTTTCTGTTAAAAAATGCATTTTTTTTTAAAAAAAAATTCAAGACAAGCATAAACTTTGCATTATTTGAGTATCATCGTTTGTATATGGATATTTGTTTGACAGCGAAGAAATTCACACAGTGAATGTTCCGATGAACGAAAGCTCTCTCAGTGAACAAAATCACTTCAAGTGGAATGACACTTTCGTTGCAAAAATCTCCTATCAACAAAAGGGGACCTGACTTGGCATTGTCCAATAAACCTGGGGCAGTTCAGTCAAGATTTCAAGAAATCTCTCATTGTCCAATAAACCTGGGGCAATCCAGTCAAGATTTCAAGAAATCTCTCAATTACAGAGTAGCCTGGGGCAAGTCTCCATCTCCATCACTTGGGGCATTGAACGTCAATCTCATCAAAGGGTTGCGTACAATCCAAATTTCCTGGCAGTGTCACAAACACTTGATACTAGGGGCAATGACGAATCTCTCCAAAATCCTTCTGAAAAGAAATTCAAGAATCCTCGAGAAGTTCATAACCTCTCTAGCAGAACATCGGTCATGGGTTTATTTCCCCAAAACTTGTCAAGGATTTATTCTCCAAAACGAAATTACATTTGTAGATTGATCGGCAGGTAAAGGTTATCATCACCTTTTGGAGTAGTAGTCGTCAAAGATTCCTTCATCATCTGGTTGAGTCAAAGTTAATTCAAGACCTTCTCTGGCTCAGTCAGATCGACACTAAGATCTCCCTGATTCTTATTCCAGTTAAAGATAATTCAAGACTTTCGTCTGGCTCAGTTAAATCGATTCTAAGATTTTTCTGATTCTTATCCAGTCAAATTTAATTCAAGACCTTCTTTGTCTCAGTCAGATCAACACTAAGATCTCCCTGATTCTTATTCCAGTTGAAGATATTCCAAGACTTTCGTCTGGCTCAGTTAAATCGATTCTAAGATTTTTCTGATTCTTATCCAGTCAAAGTTAATTCAAGACCTTCTCTGGCTCAGTCAGATCGACACTAAGATCTCCCTGATTCTTATTCCAGTTGAAGATATTCCAATACTTTCGTCTGGCTCAGTTAAATCGATTCTAAGATTTTTATGATTCTTATCCAGTCAAAGTTAATTCAAGACCTTCTCTGGCTCAGTCAGATCAACACTAAGATCTCCCTGATTCTTATTCCGGTTGAAGATATTCCAAGACTTTCGTCTGGCTCAGTTAAATTGATTCTAAGATTTTTCTGATTCTTATCCAGTCAAAGTTAATTCAAGACCTTCTCCGGCTTAGTCAGATCGACACTAAGATCTCCCTGATTCTTATTCCAGTTGAAGATATTCCAAGACTTTCGTCTGGCTCACTTAAATCGATTCTAAGATTTTTCTGATTCTTATCCAGTCAAAGTTAATTCAAGACCTTCTCTGGCTCAGTCAGATCGACACTAAGATCTCCCTGATTCTAATTCCAGTGGAAGATATTCCGAGTTTTGTTGTTTCAGATAAATCTCTCAACTATTTATTCTGATTCACTTCCAGATTTTTCACTATCAGAGACGAAGAATCCAACTATTTTCTCCATCACCAGTTCGGGATTTATTTTCCCCAACAAGAGGAAAGATACAATCAATTTCTCACAACATTTCGTATCGTGAAGCCTAGACGTTGACCAGATAACGATACAAGACTGTGAAACCTGGATGTTGACCAGATAACAGTAAGGTATACTGTGAAACTTAGATGTTGACCAAATAGCAGTTTACTCGGCCAATTACTTTGAATCCCGGATTCAACCAGATATTAGTAGGCCCTAAAATCAAAGGGAAAATCGGAGGCGACCGGATAACCATTTGATTTCCTTCTGAAGACTGGACATTGACCAGATAGGAAGTAAGGTATTATGAAACCTGGATGTTGACCAGATAGCAATACAACACTGTGAAACCTGGATGTTGACCAGATAACAGTTAACCGTTAACAGAATAAAGATCCCCATTCTTGAAACCTCAGAAGATTGGTATACTCCCAACCTCCTGATACCATTGACAGAATGGAGATTCTCATCCTTAAAACCTCAGAAGATTGGCATACTCCCAAGCTCCAGATACCGTTAATAGAATGGAGATTCTCATCCTTAAAACCTCAGAATATTGGTATACTCCCAACCTCCTGATACCGTTAACAGAATGGAGATTCTCATCCTTAAAACCTCATAAGATTGGCATACTCCCAAGCTCCTGATACCGTTAACATAATGGAGATTCTCATCCTTAAAACCTCAAAAGATTGGCATACTCCCAAGCTCCTGATACCATTAACAGAATGGAGATTCTCATCCTTAAAACCTCAGAAGATTGGCATACTCCCAACCTCTTGACCCAAACACTTGAATGAAGATTCTCATTCTTGCTTCCCCAGTAGATTGGCATACACCCGAACTCGTGATATTCCCGACAGAATGAAGATTCTCATTCTCAAAGTGGCATATAACCCGAATTCCTGATATTCTCGATAGAATGAAGATTCTCATTCTCAAAGTGGCATACAACCTGAATTCCTGATATTCCTGACAGAATGAAGATTCTCATTCTCAAAGTGGCATACAACCTGAATTCCTGATACTCCCGACAGAATGAAGATTCTCATTCTCAAAGTGGCATACAACCTAAACTCTTGAATTTCTTCCAAACACGGTATAGTTATTCCCCACAGAGTTTTTACTCCCCAACAAAATCAAGATTCTCATCTTTGATTCTCCAGCAAAGTTTCCAGAGCCTTCTTTACTCTCAGCATAAATTTGTCAAAGTTTTTATTCCCCTAGCAGAATGAAGATTCTCATTCTCAATTCCCTAGAGTTTTCAAATACTTCCCAGCGGATTTCTCCACAAAAACAGGAATCCCCGGAAGAAATATTTTAAGCAAAGCTTGAAGACACACATACTCTTCAACAGTGGTCCAGGATTTATTTTCCCCGGCAGCAGTCAAAGATTTTATTATCTCCAGCTATCCAGGATTTATCTTCCTCAGCAAGACAGCTAATCAGCTTACATGCGCATACATTACATTCATATATCATAAACATTGATAAAACACATATATTGCATCATACATTTCATGCAACATAACTTTGTGTTTCAGCTAATACTTTACCCTTTTCAGGACAAGATTAACAAGCTACTAACCTCGAGGATCATGAAAACAGTATAAAGATGCTTCCAAACATGGATGTTAATCTATCGCTTGTTCAGATTCAGCTCATGAAAACAGTTTATGGATGCTCCAAACACGAATGCTAATCTATTGCTTATTCAGACCCCCAGCTCAGAGACGTTCCAGGCATGGATACCTTTCTGATACTCATTCTTTTACCTACAACATACAATTCAATAAACATTCTTGGATGGCATCTTTAAGCCCATCTCCGACAAGATTCTGTCACATCTCAAAATGGCATCTGTAAGCCCATTCCCTCAATTATGCTTTGATGAGTGCAAATTTATGGGCACTCTAGTATCCAATCATCTTTTACCTTCGAGTCGCGAACGGAAAACTTGCCAATCTAACTCTTCAGGTTCAAGAAGATTGAACAGGGGCAGCTGTTGTACCCCAAAATTTGCCCTCCCTTTTTCACAAGAAATCAAAACCCTAGGGTTTTCTCAGATTTTCAAGATTGGCTCAAGAATCGATCAAACCAACTTTTCTTTGGCAGCAGATCAAGAATTAGGGTTTTCTCTCGCATTTCCCAGAAGAAACTGAATTCTCAGAAGTTCAATTAACTGTCACATGTTTTCGCACTTTTTCAAGTTTACTGGTTGTTCTCAAGGTCTTGATTATCTGGGATAAGAGATAGGAGCTGAGACTGTCATTTGGAACATTCAGGTTTTTTGTCTGATCCAGGTTAACCAGATAATGTGCGTCTATTAAGACATCTGCTTGTTAATGGAATGGAACGTTTGCTTGTTAATGGAATGAAATGTTTACTTGTTTATTGGAATACCCAGTGCGTATTTTGATTGGAATGTTGTTGCAAGGTTACAAGATTGCAGAGTTATTGGATTACTTAAAGTTTAAGTTATCGGTATTGAAATTATTGGAATGCAGTTTCAGTTATTTTAAATCAGGAATCTTAAATAATAAATGAAGACTTGAAGGAAGAATTGCAAGATATTTGACAATAGAAGAGTTTTATTGGATAAATACTTTTTCATTCATTTCAAATGTTGTTACAAAAAATAATTTATTATTTCATATGCTTTAAGTTTTACAGCTTATAGTACTTGAAGAATAAATTATTACAATTAAATGAAAAAATCTCTCAAAGAAAAAAAGCCATTGCTCCATTGCTCCCATGCTCAAAGTCTTCTGCTTCCTATGCTTTGTCATCACCCAATGTGCGCTCACATGAAAAAAACAAAGAAAAGGGATTAGTACAATCAGTTGAATATGAAAAGAATTTTCAAACAAAGAAGAAAGGAAAATATTCATCATTAAAGTTTGTCGCCCAGAATCAGAGTGCTATTTTTCATCACGTTTTATTTTTCTCTTCGCAAATCACAAGAAGATTGCTCTTCTTGGTTCACAAAGAGAAAAATAGAAATGCAAATAGAGGAATGCAAAAAAAGCAAAATTATTCAAAGCCAAACAACATTGTAGCGAACTAGATGCCAGCAAGTTACAAAGTCAAACTGAAGTATTTCAAGTTAACCAAACAGCAAGGAAAACTGTTATGCAAACATAGGCATTGCAACAAGGCAAACATTGCAGCAAACTGTACCAAGTAAGCAAACCAAGCATAGAAACTAAAGCAAACTGAATGCAAAAAGTATGTGTTATACCCCAAAATTTGCCCTCCCTTTTTCACAAGAAGTCACAACCCCGGGGTTTTCTCTGATTTTTGAGATTGGCTCAAGAATCGGTCAAACAGACTTTTCTTTATCAGTCAATCCAGAATTAGGGTTTTCGCTCGCATTTCTCAAAAGGAACTGAATCCTCAGAAATTCAGTTAACTATTACATTATTTTCACACTTGTTCAAGATTACTGGTTGTTTCTCAAACCCCAATTATCTGGGATAAGGGCTGAGACTTTTGTTTGGAACATTAAGGCAGCTGCTTGATTATTTGGAGTAAAAGGTTTATCATTTATTGGAATGCTTTGTTGCTTGATTAAGTGGAGTGAAAGGTTTATTAATTATTGAAATGCTTTGTTTGTTTAACTGTACAATGCGTGTGTTAATTGGAATACCATGCGTATTGTGAGTAATGCAAGGTTACGAGACTGCAAAAGTTTGTTGATTATTTATTTTATCTGAATTAAAATTATTGGGATATAGTTCCAATTATTTTGATTTAAGAGTCTTAAATAATTAAATAAACAATGCAAGAAAAGATTGGAAGATATTTTGATAAAGACCTTTTTTATTATTTTTAAATATTGTTACAAAGTTTATCGGAATATTGTAAATTTACAACTTACAGTATTTACAATAATATTTGTTTACAATAGATGAAAAATAATAAACCTAAGCCTAATCTCCTAAAAACTCTGGCTTCTATTGCTTCTGCTATTGTCCAAGATGCATCCACCTGAAAAGAGAAGAAAGAAAAGAAAACCAGCACAAGAATTTTCAAATGAAAAGAAGAAAAAAAAATCATCATTAAAATTGGCCGTCTAGAATCATATTGCCTATTTTCGTCACGCTTTATTTTTCTCTCTGCAAATCACAAAGAAGATCGCTCTTCTCGGTTCACAGAGAGAAAAATAAAATATAAATGCAAGCATGTCAAACTAGATGCAAAAACATGGTTCAAATACAAAAAGTTCCAAGCTGCATTAACCAAGAAAACTGAACTGCAAACAAAGTTCCAAGCTGCATTAACCAAGCAAACTATACTGCAAACTAAGTCACAAATTCAAAGAGACAAACAAGCGCCAAAACTGCCAAGGTAAGTCAAGCAAATGAATAACACAGCAGCAAGCAAAGTTCCATATTTAGCTACAGTACAAAATTTCCCAAAACCAAGTTACAAGACATATTGGATAAAAATGGTAATGCAGCATGAAAACAGCAATACAGCAGACAAAAAGCAAGACAACATGAGAGAGTTCACTTGACAAGTCAAAACTTGTCAAAGATGCTTTCATCATTTTCTAGACAGCCCAATTTTTCAGAATAAAAATATAATAAACAATTAAAAATGCTTATGGAGAGAGAGAAAAGAGAGAACCTCGGTGAGAGTTTTGCAGTTTTGGCAAAAGGCAGGTTTTTCAAGTGAGAAAAGAAACACATAAGATATAAAAGACAAACCTGCATTACAAGCTCAAAAACATGCTTACCATACAACTTTCAAACCTGCTTGCAAACACAAACAAGCGCAAGCCTGCCTCCAAAATCACAAACCTGCATTACAAACTTGTAACCCTACATAACCCAAAGCAAAGCTGCATGTCCTAAAAACCACCAACAAACATACAACCTGCCTTACAAACACAACTCACCACAAGCCTTGTTAACAAATTGCAAACCTACATAATCCAAAGCAAACCTGCTCACCAAAAACTTACAAGCCCGCTTGTCCAAAAGCAACAACAAACCTGTCAAAACTAAAATCACACAGGCCAAAACTCAAACCTGCAAAACTCAAAACCACTCAAACCTGTCCAAACTGCCTAGCCTGTAAGCCTGCAAACTCACAAACTTACAGCCTGCAACTCAAAAAAATCAAGCCACTCCAACATTTCCAAACTACAATCAACAAACCAGCTCAAAACCAAAACTTATTCAAAGCTCAACAAACTGCTTCCAAAACACCAAAACTGCAACAAGCCTGCTTGCTCACACAAAAGCTAACAACAAACAATGACAGTTTCAAAGACTATCAACATCATCAACCAAAACAAAGAACAACAACAATAGCTAATCTCAGAACATCATCATCATTGATATCAAAAACCACAAGGAAAGAAGAAGAGAAAATCAGAAGCCATTCAAAAGGGTTTCAGAGGCAACAATAGTTTTCAGATTTATCATCATAAAAAAACATAATCAAGAGAACAACAAATACCAGAAGCCAAAGCGTAGCCATCATTTTCCTCCACCCTAAGCCTCCAAGGAGCACCTCCATTTCATCACATCTCTCTCCTTCCGTTTTCAACTCAGAAAAACGCCAAAGGTATAGTCTCTTTCCCTCAAATTTTCGCTGCATCTCACATATAAATATCAAAGATTAAAACATTGCAAACGATAAACATGCAAGAATCAAACATTGAAACTGTAAAAGACCTAAAGGGATGACGAATCATACCGTTCCTCTAAAAACTCTGGATCACGGTGAAGGGATAAGAAGTGAGAGGCGACGCTCCGGTGGCAAGGGCGTAGAAGGACCTACAAATCAGAACCATTGCTTGAGAAAGAAAGGAAGAGGTAGAAGAGATTGAAGAAGGAGGCGCCGCTGTAAAACCAAAACTGCAAACCCTAAGTTCTGAACGAAACCCTAAAAATTGTCAATGCTTCAATTAGGCCTTCGCCCCAATAACAAAACGCTTAAGCCCATATCCTTACTAAACTCCCACGCCTCCCCTGATTCTTGTTCTTTTTTCATCTTCTTATCTTCGGCCTAAATCCCATTTTGGCCCATTCTCCTAAAATTTCTTTCATTAACTTAACAAACTTTACTACTTAATCTTAATTAGTTTGTTTTCTTTTTAGTTAATACTAATTAAATTTTGTTTTATTTTCTTTTGAGTTAATTATTTCTTTATTAATCTTGATTAACATAATTAAAATACCAAAAAATAGTTAGTTTGATTTAATTAATTTTGTTTTCATTTAATAAAATACAAGATGATAGATTTTCTTTCTTTTAAAACTTTTCCTTTACATGATTCATAAAATATACATAAAATAAAAATAAATACTTAAGTCTTTATTAGATTAAATTTTATTTGATCATTTGTAAATAACCACATGCATCTCATAATACTTTTGACTCTCTTTATTTTTACGTTTTGTTACAATTTGTTAATATTTGAGTTGCGTCGATTCGATTTGGTTGTAACCCATAATATTTGGGATATTATTCTGATAAGACTCATCCCCATTTGTAAATAATTTATACCCCCATCCCTGGATACTCTTCTGTAATAGCTTAGAATTTAATTCTCGCACTTTATGCTTTTTAAATATGCCATGATTAGAGATTAGGGTTTGTATGTGAAAGTCTAAAATCGATCGCTAGATGACCTAATACAAAGACAAATGCATGAATATGACAAACACCATTCACACTTGCACCTCTAGGGTAACCTCGCTTGTTGCCTCAGAAAATGCAATCATGTCCCTAGAATGTGAGACACTCTAGCAAACGCCCCTTTTGATAAACAAATATCGTAGTCCCTCGATGACCCTCGATGTTGCCTCCGATAAAACGATCTCGTCCCTTACAAAATTGCTAGAGCGTCTCACAAGTTGCTTTCAATGATTGTATACGATGACCCGCGCCTGTCCCATTTAACATCCTAACACAAGGTTGTTCATCAAATACAATGGTGAAACAACACTGTTAAAAGGGTTAAAAACATAAGAAAGATCTTTGAGTAAAATAGGGTAGACAACTCTTAGTTACTTGATCAAAAGCTTGCAAAACATCCTTGCCATTTTCAAACACACTTCACAACACAACTTCAAAACAACTTCAAAACAATTTCAAAACAACTTTGAAAATATTGAATCATCCTTTCAAAAAAGACACACACCTTTGTATATATTCAAACAAGAATCATTACAAAGGTTGCCTAGACAAGGCATCTTTTTCAAAACATTTTCAAAACCACACACACAAAGCACCATTTCAAACAATTGAAAAGCAAAGGCAAGTGATCTAAAAACAAGTAACTAAGAGCCCATGGATAACCATGGATGAAAAGGGTGCTAGCACCTTCCCTTTTCATAATCTACCCCCCGAACCCAAGAAAACATCTCAAAGGTCTTTCCTGTGCTTTTTGACCTTTCCTTAGGATAAAATAAAAAGTCGGTGGCGACTCTTGCTAAACCAAACAAGTGCGAAAACAAACGCAAAATCCCAAGTCAGTTCTCCCACCGTATCACAGAACTGGAGACTCTGCTGGGAAATATCTCTAAAAGTGGGGTTACCTTAGAGTTTTTAGATCACCTTTGCATGATTATCTTGTTTGCCTTGATTGCTTTACATTTGGTTCTTTTGTTTGGGCTTGAAATCCTCCACCCGGATTCGGGAAATATTCATAGGTAAATAGCAATACATTTTGGAAACTGTGCGTGGTATACCGACATGGTTGAAGCAATAGCTATATTAGTGTGACATATTTGTGGGTACCGCTAGCCTTTGAGTCAATCAAAGAGAATACGGTGCCGCTGAGTTATGTCATAAAGCACTAATGAACTCTTAGAACCTTACTTGACCATCTTGGCCTTTTTTAGGGGTAGTGAGATGACCGACTTTGGTGAAGTACGAAGTTGGTAGATACTCGATACTACACTCATTGAGGGTTGTTTTCTTGGAATATTTCGGTCGTTAGTTAAGTGGCTAAACTGAAACAATGAACATAAAATAATCAAGTGATATTGAGCTCCTTAGAACCCGGTTACTATTTATAGGATAGGTTGAGCCAACGAACTTCAAGAGGGTACTTACCTATGAAACCCCATGCAAGCCTGAAACTAGGATCTTGTGTGATTTGCTTGTGCATACATCATGAACATCATGAAGCATCATTTGCATCCACTAACCATTTCAAGGGTTTGGATCTTCATCTTTGTTCCTGTTTTGTAGGTCATGGAATCTCTTCGCAGGAAAACAATTCAAGTCAACCTTGTGAGAATCCCTCCTCAACTCAAGGAGCTTACTTCCAGGATTCCAGAGAATTCTCTCTTCAGTGAAAGACATGGCAGACTTCTCAACTTGGTCAACTCCAACATTGAAGAAGACATGGTGAAAGTCCTCTTCCAGTTCTTTGACCCCCTACACCACTGTTTCACATTCTGTGATTACCAACTAGTACCTACTTTGGAGGAATTTTCTCAACTCTTGAGGATTCATGTTCTTTATCAACTACCCTACAACGGTACGGAAAAAGAACCAAAGCCTGAAGATGTTGCTCAAGCCTTACACTTGCAACCATCTGATATCAAAGGACATTGGGAAACCAGAAGTGGTGTCAAGGGTTTCTTGGCAAAATTTTTGTTTGAGAAGGCACAAGACTGCTGAAATTCTCTAGATCTACAAGCCTTTGAGGAGATTGTAGCATTACTCATCTATGGGTTGGTCTTGTTCTCAAACCCTGATCAGCTTATAGATGTGAACGTTGTCAAGATTTTCATATATCGGAACCCTGTGCCTACATTACTTGGGGACATCCTACACTCATTTTACACACGAACAATGAGGAAAAGAGGTGTTCTCATGTGTTGTACTCCTCTTCTAGCAAGGTGGTTTATTTCTCACCTTCCCCAGTCAGTTTTGAAGAATGAGCAGGGTTTAAGTTGGTCATAGCGATTGATGACCTTAACACATTCTGATGTTCATTGGTGTTCTCGGTCCAGAGAAAATGTCATCATCGTTGATCGTTGTGGGGAATTCCCTAATGTACCATTACTTGGCATTAAGGGAGGCATTACCTACAACCCCTGTTTAGCTCTGAGGCAGTTTGGATATGTTAGGAGGGATGACCCTCATGATATGTTGATTCCTGACCTAGTTTTTGACTTCGACAACGATGCGCAAGGACTTCGAAAAAGGTTCATAAGAGCTTGGAGGATTCCCAACAAGGTGGATAGTAAGACACTGGGGCACAAGAATTCCATCCCTCTTGAGCCTTACCTCAAGTGGGTACGAACACGCACCCATAGTCTTATGATGCCTTACCCCCACATTCTCCCCGTGATTAAAGAGCCTGTTAGGGAAGGAGAGGTTCCATACACCCTCCTACATCCAGACATGCCAACATCATTGGAAGAATTGCAAAAGAGTTGGATCCAACTCAAAGAAGAACGGAACACTTTTAAAGCCAGCTTCTATGCCAGTGAGAAGAAGGTTTTGGAGCTTACTCGCCGACTCCACGAAGAGGAGACCCTTAACACTTACATCGCGCCAAAGAGGATACGCAACGTCTTTTTACCTTGAGAAGCTTTGTAATATTTGGCCCATGGGGCATTTATGTACTGACAAAATCCTTCTTATTAATATGACGTGTGTTCTTTTGTCTGCAACAACTTTGAATTTCTGAATCCTTGGATGCATTACATGAATAAACATATCATTCATCATATGCATAAACAGGTCTTCACACCAGGTTTCCTTATCTTTCTGCTGTTTATTTCAGCAAGATGGATTTGGAGCAGACGGTTAAGGATCTACAAGCACAGAATTCGCAATTCCAACAACTCCTAAAGACCTTGGCAAAGGGTCAAGAGGATCTTAAAGCACTGTTAGAGAAGAAAGAACGGGAAAAAGGAAAAAAGAAAAAGAAAAGAATCAGGGTAGCTATGCTGGGAAGAAGATTTGAGAATGAAGTTAGGAGAGTTCTGGAGTTCCCCTCGACGTCTGATGAAGGGACTGACAAAGGAAAAGTAGTTGTAGTACTCTCTGAGTCTGAGGTTGAAGAGGAAGAAGTTAAAGAGGATGAAGATTACTCCGAGCAGCAGTACCCTCCTGTGGACGACAGGTATAAAAATTTAGAAGAGCGGTTAGCAGCCATGGAAGTGCAAAGGGTTCCCGGACTGGATTTCAAAGAGCTGGGATTGGTTGCTGGGATCGTCATTCCTCCCAAGTTCAAAGTATCCACATTCGCTAAATATGACGGTCTGTCGTGTCCAAAGATGCACCTGAGATCCTACATCAGGAAGATCCAACCCCACTCATCTGATAAAGATCTTTGGGTCCATTTTTTCCAAGATAGTTTGTCAGACACACAATTGGACTGGTTCTATCAACTTGAGAGATCAGACGTACATAACTGGGAAGACTTGGCTGTTGCTTTCTACCGGCAATATCAATATAACGCTGATTTAGCGCCCACTCGTACTCAACTATAGAGTATGAGTATGGCTGCTAATGAAGGATTCAAGGAGTATGCCCAAAAGTGGCGTGATATGGCTGGAAGGGTGCAGCCCCTATTGTCGGATAGAGAGATGGTTGACATGTTTTTAGGGACTCTGTCTGGCCCTTTCTTCAATCATTTAATTGGGAGTTCCTCCGCGGGATTTACCGAATTAATTCTGACCGGCAAAAGGGTCGAGGCCGGCATTAAAAGTGGTAAGATTCAAAAAGATGCCTCCGCGTCCACTGCTTTGAAGAAGACCTTCCCAGCTAAGAAGGAGAGTTCTGCTGTTTACACCCAAAGAAATCGAGAAAGAGAGGAACGTCGGCCAACAGTGGGGGCCGTATTAATTCAGAAGCCCGCATCAGACCGGCCTAGAAACAGTCAACCGAGGAATGATCAGCCCAGAACCTATCAGCAAAGGCCACCACGGCAATATACCCCCGATAAATATGACAGCCGCTCAGATCCTTCCACATCTCCTGAAATTAAACCTTGCTAATTTGAGAGAGGCACCTAAAAATACAAACACCAATTCTCCACATTATCATCCCAATGCAAAATGTGCGTACCATTCAGACAGTGCAGGGCATGACACCAACGACTGTTGGGCCCTCAAAAATAAAATCCAAGACTTGATCGACGCCAAGGAGGTAGAATTCGATGCGCCCGAAAAGCCCAATGTGATATCTGCTCTGATGCCCAAGCACGGTCATAATGTTCATGCCGTTATGGAAGACCTTCATGTTACCAATGTTGATGATCTTTTGACTCCCTTATTGGTGATTAAAGTGAATTTGATGAGAGTCGGGATATTCCCAGGCTGTGGAAAGGACTGTCACTTTTGTTTAAACATACGAGCTAACTGCCCACTGTTGAAATCAGGCATCTAATGCCTGATGGATACCCAAGAGATACTCTTCCAAAAAAAACCTATTGATACCTCCACTCCTGCTACTTTTGCTACTTCAACCAACGATATTGCAATCATAACCATTTCCGACAATCCTCCCAAGGCTTGCAAAAGGCCTATCAGGATTACGCCTGAACTTAAATTTATACCATTAAAAATCACCATGTTGGGGCCTGTCCCGTATCAATCTGACAAGACGGTACCACGGAACTATGGGGGAGAAATCTTCTATCATGGTATCAAGAAAATTGAAGCAGTCCAAGAGAATTCTGAAGAGGAGACCCCTGATATAGGGAACATTGCGGGAACAAGCAAGATAGCCCGCAGCAGACGGATTTTTTCTCCGGAGATTCCTCCCCCTCGAGCAGTCTTCGGACCCTCGAAAGCTTCTGCACCTGTTAGGCAATCTGTGCGAGACCCGATAATTGAAGAATTGGATACTCCCGAAGAAAGACCATCTGTTGATACTACCAATAAGGGTAAGGGGATACTAGAAGCGCCTGTCAGGATGAAGGCTCATGCTGTGGTTATCCCCGAAACCACCCAGAAAGAAATGGATGAAATCTTGAAAATAATCAGAAAGAGTGACTACGACGTCGTGGAACAGCTAGGGCAGACCCCTTCTAAAATTTCAATATTGGCTCTCCTACTCTGCTCTGAGGCCCATGCTAAGGCCCTGGTCAAATTTTTTTAAAGCGGCACACGTGCCCCAAGAAACTTCGGCTGACCAGTTTCAAGAGTGTGTGGCCAGTCTCACTGCTGATAATGGCCTTGGATTTTCCGATGTTGACTTGACTCCCAAAGGAAGGAAACACAACGACGCGCTACATGTCTCAGTTGAATGCAGGGGAACCACCCTCGCCCATGTCCTAGTTGATACTGGTTCTTCCTTGAATGTGCTGCCGAAGAAAGCGTTGGACCATTTGGACTGCGAAGGATTGACCCTCAAACCTAGTAACATCATTGTTAGGGCCTTTGATGGGTCCAAAAGAATGGTTCACGGAGAGGTTGACATTCCTATCAAGGTAGGCACAAAAGTTTTCAACTCCACCTTTTACGTGATGGACATTCGTTCCTCATATTCGTGTTTGTTAGGAAGACCGTGGATCCATTATGCCGGGGCAGTTACCTCCTCTTTGCACCAAATGTTGAAATATCCTGTTAAGGGTAAGATTATAACAGTGCACGGCGAGGAAGAGTACATGATAAGTCATCTCAATTCCTTCCGCTATATGGAATTGGATGGCGAGTTCATCGAAACGCCTTTCCAACATTTTGAGGAAGTTTCTCCTGAGGTAGCAGTTGCGAGGAAAATGGTTGAGGTTCCTACCGTTCCCAAGCATGTATCTAGGATAGCATCTCTCAAGGACGCAGAGGCTGCAGTCAAAGAAGGAAAGAGCGCAATATGAGGGAAACTGCCTGACTTTCCCCATAAGACGGACAAATTTGGACTAGGGTTTACAGTTGCAGGACAGAAGGCTATGCGTCGTTCCAAGATTGGAGGGCCACCTGTAAGGATCACTCACCACGGAATTAATGCTGTAGAAGATGAAAATGAAGAGGGCCACTTTGAGGATTGGATCTTTCTGACTGTCGAAGGGGGTTTAAGCAACTGGAAAGCAAATGATTTTATTCCCATCACCTTCATCAACCAGTAATTTTATCTTTGAACAATTTCTTATTTCGGTCTGTAATAACTAAAATAATTCGTACATTATTTTCACCTTATGCCTTGCCCGGGGCATATAGGTCCATTTGTAAGGGCTTGATTTTCTTCATTATCATATGCCATGTTTTAATGAATCATTGGACGCTTTCATCTACAAACCGTTGTGTTCATTTTCTTTCCTTTTGCATTTTTGTTTTGTTTAAGGATGGCTATCCCTTACACACACCCACACTCATAAATGCAGGTACCCATCCACTCCGGATTCCATGGATGACTATTCTGCTTTAGCCTTCGATAACTCTGAGGATTTGGTCAATCACGCTGAGTACGAAGTTGACGAAGACTGTGAAGTGTCGGGAGAGTTAGCCAGACTTCTACAACAAGAAGAGAGGGTTATTCTGCCCCATGAAGAGTTGCTAGAAACCATCAACTTGGGGACAGAGGAAGACATGAAAGAAGTAAAAGTGGGTGCCAACCTGGAACCAAATGTCAAAGAGCGCTTAGTGCAGTTGTTGAACAAGTATGTTGAAATCTTCGCCTGCTCTTATGAAGACATGCCAGGATTGGACACAGATATCGTGGTTCATCGTCTCCCTACAAGAGAAGACTGTCCATCGATCAAGCAAAAGGTCCACCGAATGAGGCCCGACATGTCTGAGAAGATCAAAGCTGAGGTAATGAAGCAATTCAACGCTGGCTTTCTGGCTGTTAATTCCTATCCGCAATGGGTTGCTAACATTGTGCCCGTGCCTAAAAAGGACGGCAAAGTCAGAATGTGTGTGGACTATCGGGACTTGAACAGGGCTAGCCCTAAATACGATTTTCCCCTGCCACATATCGACATCTTGGTTGACAACACAGCTCAACACAAGGTTTTTTCCTTCATGGATGGATTCTCGGGATACAACCAGATCAAAATGGCCCCCGAAGACATGGAGAAAACTACTTTTGTCACGCAGTGGGGTACCTTCTGCTACAAAGTAATGCCATTCGGACTGAAGAATGCCGGGGCAACCTATCAACGCGCCATCGTAGCTTTGTTTCATGATATGATACATCATGAGATTGAAGTCTACGTAGACAACATGATAGCCCGATCATAGACAGAAGAAGAACACCTTGATCATCTGCAGAAGCTGTTTGTCAGATTAAAGGAGTATAAGCTCAGACTGAACCCAAGCAAGTGCACTTTTGGAGTCAGGTATGGTAAATTTTGGGATTTATTGTCAGCAAAAAAGGTATAGAGGTTGATCCTGCAAAAGTCAAAGCTATACAAGAAATGCCTGCCCCCCGCACTGAAAAGGAGGTTAGAGGTTTCTTGGGACGCTTGAACTACATTGCGAGGTTTATCTCTAACCTAACATCTACTTGTGAGCCAATCTTCAATCTATTGAAGAAAGATCAGGTGGTTGAATGGAACAATGATTGTCAAGTTGCTCTTGATAAAATCAAAGAGTATTTGCTGGAACCTCCTATTTTGATGCCACCCGTCGAGGGAAGACCGTTAATTATGTATCTGACCGTTTTGGATAATTCAATAGGGTGTGTATTGGGCCAACATGACGAGTCTGGTCGAAAAGAGCATGCCATTTATTACCTTAGCAAAAAGTTTACCGACTGTGAGACTCGCTACTCACTGCTCGAGAAAACTTGTTGCGCTTTGGTATGGGTCGCTCGCCGGCTAAGACAGTATATGTTGACTCATACCACTTTGTTGATTTCCAAGATGGATCCAATTAAGTATATCTTCGAGAAGCCTGATTTATCTGGAAGAATCGCTAGATGGAAAATGATCCTGACTGAATATGATATCCAGTATACTATCCAAAAAGCTATAAAAGGGAGTGTACTAGCTGACCATCTAGCTCATCAAGCCGTCGAAGATTACCAATCTATGAGATTCGACTTCCCTGACGAGGACATTATGACATTGGACAACATTGAAGTTAACGGGCCGTATGACGGACCTGAACAAGGATCCCGGTGGATCCTGTACTTTGATGGCGCTTCAAATGCACTTGGCAACGGTATCGGCGCGGTACTTATCTCTCCAGAAGGTTGCCATACACCCTTTACTGCTAGACTTTATTTCAGTTGCACCAACAACATGGCCGAATATGAAGCTTGTATCTTTGGTCTTAAGGCTGCAATTGACTTGGGAATCAAATCTTTGGTGGTATTTGGAGACTCAGCCTTGGTTATCAGTCAAATCAAAGGAGAGTGGGACACTAAACATCCTAACCTCATCCCATACAAAGAACATGTCCTGACATTGTTACCTCATTTCGAGCAGATTACCTTCGAACACTTCCCGCGAGAAGAAAATCAGCTAGCAGATGCTTTGGCTACAATGTCTTCCATGTTTAAACTCAACTGGGATAATGAGGCTCCCCAAATCACCATCGAGCGAATGGACGAACCTGCGCACTGTCATGAGATTAATACCGAAGAAGTAGTGGAACAACCCTGGTTCCATGAAATCAAAAGGTATCTCCAGACTCGAGAATACCCTGAAGGAGCTTCCGTCAATGACAAAAAGTTCTTAAGGAAATTTGCTGCCAAGTTCTTCCTGAGAAATGGTATCCTTTATAAACGCAACCATAATTGTGTTCTACTTCGTTGTATGGACAAGGTTGAAGCAGAGTTGATCATGACCGAAATACATAGTGGCACCTTTGGCACCAACTTAAGTGGACATACGATGGCTAAGAAGATTCTAAGGGTAGGCTACTACTAGTCTACCATGGAAGCTGATTGTCATCAATACGCCCGTACTTGTCACAAATGCCAAGTTTATGCTGACAAGGTGCATATCCCTCCGGTTCCTCTCAGCGTCCTAACAGCTCCCTGGCCATTCGCAATGTGGGGAATTGACATGATTGGAGAGATCAAGCCTACAACATCCAATGGGAATCGCTTCATCCTGGTGGCTATTGATTACTTTACCAAATGGGTCGAAGCAGCTTCCTTCTCCTCTGTTACAAAGAATGTGGTTGCCCGTTTCATCAAGCAGAACCTCATTTTCCGGTATGGTATTCCTGACCGAATCATTACGGACAACGGTACAAATCTGAACAACACTATGATCACCACTCTGTGCGAGCAGTTCAAGATTTATCATCACAATTCATCTCCCTATCGGCCAAAGATGAACGGTGTTGTTGAAGCCGCAAACAAAAATATCAAGAAGATCATTCAAAAGATGACAGTCACCTACAAGGATTGGCATGAGATGTTACCGTTTGCTCTACACGGGTACCGTACCACGGCACGAACATCAACTGGGGCAACACCTTTCTCTTTGGTCTACGGCATGGAAGCTGTTTTACCTATAGAAGTTCAGATTCCTTCCTTAAGAATCATGAAGGACGCTGGTTTGAATGAAGACGATTGGATTCAGACCCGGCTTGATCAACTTAACTTGATTGACGAAAAGCGACTTACTACTGTTTGTCATGGTCAGACGTATCAAAAACGAATGATCAAGGCTTTCAACAAGAAAGTCAGGAGACAAGTATATCAAGTTAGGGACCTTGTAATCAAGCGGATTATCTTTCCGCAAAGTGATCCCAGGGGCAAGTGGACTCCTACTTACGAAGGACCATTTGTGATCAAAAACATCTTTTCTGGCGGGGTAATGATCCTGACCACCATGGACGGTAACGACCTGCCACACCCTGCAAACGCAGACATAGTCAAAAGATACTATGCATAAATGACCCGACAGGTCGAAAACCCGAAAGGGCGACTTGGGCAAAAAATGGGCATCCCGATGAATCGAAAACCCGAAAGGGCGGTTCAGGCAAAAATTAGGGATAAACAAAAAAAATCTGTACACCCGGCAAGTTGAAAACCCGAAAGGGCGACTTGGGCAAAAAAGGTTTCCCGGTGGATCAAAAACCTGAAAGGGCGATCCAGGCAAAAGTTAGGGAATCAAAGCGTATGACTATGTCTCGTCGGATCACTTTAAAGACAATCTCTTCGCAGACAAGCTCCAAAGCTTCTGATCAATCTAATCATCTGCGGGCGAAGCAATGAATGGACAAGATACTCAGAGTCGTGAAGGCTATAGCAGAATGGGAACCCCATGGAATTGATACACATAACCATCTTTCTTTGTATAAAATTTTCTCAGCTTTTTTGACAACATTCTCTTACTAGGGTTTTTGTCTCCTTTGTACAAATACTTACACAAAGTTAATACAAAGTTACTTCAAAGTACAGAAAACTGGCTGCCTTTTTCTTTATTTTTACACTTGTGCTTTATTTGAAAACGTCCAATGATTTGTTAAATGAGCATATGCATTTGAATGAAATCACCGCTTACAAATAAAACAAAATGAGAAAGAATAATTACTGATAGGATGGAAGTGTAGGAAAGTGTCTTTAGGCTATTCCAGAAGAAATCCTCTGTAAATACATCATCCGGTTCCTAAGCAGAACTAAAACCTTGAAAGACATATCCCGGGTAGAGTTAAATTTCAAGGATCCCCATCGGAGTTGAATATTCAAATTCTTAACCAACAGCAGAGCAGAACTTTAAACTACAAACCATCGGTAATAATGAAACTTTCTTCCCCAAGCAGAGACAAAACTCCAACCTGTGAACATCAATGAAGATCATCCAGCTTCTTCCCTTCTCCCGAAAAGTTGCTTTCAAACCAGATAATTCATCAGAAAGTTATTTTTAAACCTTTTCCCAGTGAAGTCGCTAATCAAATCAGCACGTCACTAGGACCCCCAACAAAGATGAAAACTTTGAGCTATCAATCCCCAGCGGAAACCATTCAGTTTTTCCCTAATATCCTTAACAAAACGGAGATCCTCCTTCTTGCTTCCCTAGTAAAGTGGCATACAACCTAAGCTACTGAGCTTCTTCCAAACAAGAATAAGCTTTTCCTAGGATCCCGAGCTTACTCTCCAGCAATATGGTTATTCCCCATAGAATTTCAGATCCCCTGCAGGTCAAAGATTCTCATTTTTTATTCCTCGGCACAAATTCCTCTAGCAGAATGAGGATTCTCATTCTCATTTCTCCACAGAGTTTTCAGATATTCCCCAGCGGAGTTCTCCTCAAATAGCAAAATAGGAATCCCCAGTAGATTGGCATACAAAGCAAACTCCTGACTTTTCCCAGCAGTATAATTTCTCCCTGCAGAGGTTGTCAAAGAGCTGGAAGACACACATACTCTTCAACAGTGGTCCCAGGACTTCTCATTTTCAACAATCAAAGGATTTTCAATCCCCGACAGCGGTCAAGGATTTATTTTCTCCGACAGCGGTTAAAGATTTTATTATCTCCAACTATCCAGGATTTATTTTCCTCAGCAAGATAGCTCATCGGCTTACATGCGCATACATTGCATTCATATATCATAAACATTGATATAACACATATATTGCATCATACATTTCATGCAACATAACTTTGTGTTTCAGCTAATATCTTACCTTTTTCAAGGATGAGATTAACAAGCTTCAACCCAACTTTTGAAAACAGTTTACGGATGCTTCCCAACATGGATGTTAATCTATTGCTTATTCAACTTCAAGACTTCTGAAAACAGTTTACGGATTCTCCAAACACGGATGTTAATCTATCGCTTGTTCAGACTCAACTTTTGAAAACAGTTTACGGATGCTTCCTAACATGGATGCTAATCTATTTCTTATTCAACTTCAAGACTTTTGAAAACAGTTTACGGATTCTCCAAACACGGATGTTAATTTATCGCTTGTTCAGACTCAACTTTTGAAAACATTTTACGGATGCTTCCCAACATGGATGCTAATCAATTTCTTATTCAACTTCAAGACTTCTGAAAACAGTTTACGGATGCTTCCCAACATGGATGCTAATCTATTGCTTATTCAACTTCAAGACTTCTGAAAACAGTTTACGGATTCTCCAAACACGGATGTTAATCTATCGCTTGTTCAGACTCAACTTTTGAAAATAGTTTACGGATGCTTCCCAACATGGATGCTAATCTATTGCTTATTAAACTTCAAGACTTCTGAAAACAGTTTACAGATGCTTCCCAACATGGATGCTAATCTATTGCTTATTCAACTTCAAGACTTCTGAAAACAGTTTACGGATTCTCCAAACACGGATGTTAATCTATCGCTTGTTCAGACTCAACTTTTGAAAATAGTTTACGGATGCTTCCCAACATGGATGTCAATCTATTGCTTATTCAGACCCCCGGCTCAGAGATGTTCCAAACACGGATACCTTTCTGATACTCATTCTTTCACCTACAACATACAGTTTGACAAACATTCTCGGATGGCATCTTTAAGCCCATCTCCGACAAGATTCTGTCACATCTCCAAATGGCATCTTTAAGCCCATTCCCTCAACTATGCTTTGACAAGTGCAAATTTATGGGCACTCTAGTGTCCAGTCATCTTTTACCTTCAAGTCGCGAAAGGAAAACTCGCCAATCTAACTCTTCAGGTCCAAGAAGATTGAACAGGGACAACTGTTATACCCCAAAATTTGCCCTCCCTTTTTCATAAGTCACAACCCCGGGGTTTTCTCTGATTTTTTAGATTGGCTCAAGAATCGGTCAAACAGACTTTTCTTTATCAGTCAATCCAGAAATTAGGGTTTTCGCTCGCATTTCTCAGAAGGAACTGAATCCTCAGAAATTCAGTTAACTGTTACATTATTTTCACACTTGTTCAAGATTACTGGTTGTTTCTCAAAACCCAATTATCTGGGATAAGGGCTGAGACTTTTGTTTGGAACATTAAGGCAGCTGCTTGATTATTTGGAGTAAAAGGTTTATCATTTATTGGAATGCTTTGTTGCTTGATTAAGTGGAGTGAAAGGTTTATTAATTATTGAAATGCTTTGTTTGTTTAACTGTACAATGCGTGTGTTAATTGGAATACCATGCGTATTGTGAGTAATGCAAGGTTACGAGACTGCAAAAGATTGTTGATTATTTATTTTATCTGAATTAAAATTATTGGGATACAGTTCCAATTATTTTGATTTAAGAGTCTTAAATAATTAAATAAACAATGCAAGAAAAGATTGGAAGATATTTTGATAAAGACCTTTTTTATTATTTTTAAATATTGTTACAAAGTTTATCGGAATATTGTAAATTTACAACTTACAGTATTTACAATAATATTTGTTTACAATAGATGAAAAATAATAAACCTAAGCCTAATCTCCTAAAAACTCTGGCTTCTATTGCTTCTGCTATTGTCCAAGATACATCCACCTGAAAAGAGAAGAAAGAAAAGAAAATCAGCACAAGAATTTTCAAATGAAAAGAAGAAAAAAAATCATCATTAAAATTGGCCGTCTAGAATCAGATTGCCTATTCTCGTCACGCTTTATTTTTCTCTCTGCAAATCACAAAGAAGATCGCTCTTCTCGGTTCACAGAGAGAAAAATAAAATATAAATGCAAGCATGTCAAACTAGATGCAAAAACATGGTTTAAATACAAAAAGTTTCAAGCTGCATTAACCAAGCAAACTAAACTGCAAACAAAGTTCCAAGCTGCATTAACCAAGCAAACTATACTGCAAACTAAGTCACAAATTCAAAGAGACAAACAGGCGAGAAATTGGCCAAGGTAAGTCAAGCAAATGAATAACACAGCAGCAAGCAAAGTTCCATATTTAGCTACAGTACAAAATTTCCCAAAACCAAGTTACAAGACATATTGGATAAAAATGGTAATGCAGCATGAAAACAGCAATACAGCAGACAAAAAGCAAGACAACATGAGAGAGTTCACTTGACAAGTCAAAACTTGTCAAAGATGCTTTCATCATTTTCTAGACAGCCCAATTTTTCAGAATAAAAATATAATAAACAATTAAAAATGCTTATGGAGAGAGAGAAAAGAGAGAACCTCGGTGAGAGTTTTGCAGTTTTGGCAAAAGGCAGGTTTTTCAAGTGAGAAAAGAAACACATAAGATATAAAAGACAAACCTGCATTACAAGCTCAAAAACATGCTTACCATACAACTTTCAAACCTGCTTGCAAACACAAACAAGCGCAAGCCTGCCTCCAAAATCACAAACCTGCATTACAAACTTGTAACCCTACATAACCCAAAGCAAAGCTGCATGTCCTAAAAACCACCAACAAACATACAACCTGCCTTACAAACACAACTCACCACAAGCCTTGTTAACAAATTGCAAACCTACATAATCCAAAGCAAACCTGCTCACCAAAAACTTACAAGCCCGCTTATCCAAAAGCAACAACAAACCTGTCAAAACTAAAATCACACAGGCCAAAACTCAAACCTGCAAAACTCAAAACCACTCAAACCTGTCCAAACTGCCTAGCCTGTAAGCCTGCAAACTCACAAACTTACAGCTGCAACTCAAACAAATCAAGCCACTCCAACATTTCCAAACTACAATCAACAAACCAGCTCAAAACCAAAACTTATTCAAAGCTCAACAAACTGCTTCCAAAACACCAAAACTGCAACAAGCCTGCTTGCTCACACAAAAGCTAACAACAAACAATGACAGTTTCAAAGACTATCAACATCATCAACCAAAACAAAGAACAACAACAATAGCTAATCTCAGAACATCATCATCATTGATATCAAAACCACAAGGAAAGCAGAAGAGAAAATCAGAAGCCATTCAAAAGGGTTTCAGAGGCAACAATAGTTTTCAGATTTATCATCATCAAAAAACATAATCAAGAGAACAACAAATACCAGAAGCCAAAGCGTAGCCATCATTTTCCTCCGCCTTAAGCCTCCAAGGAGCGCCTCCATTTCATCACATCTCTCTCCTTCCGTTTTCAACTCAGAAAAACGCTAAAGGTATAGTCTCTTTCCCTCAAATTTTCGCTGCATCTCACATATAAATATCAAAGATTAAAACATTGCAAACGATAAACATGCAAGAATCAAATGTTGAAACTGTAAAAGACCTAAAGGGATGACGAATCGTACCGTTCCTCTAAAAACTCTGGATCACGGTGAAGGGATAAGAAGTGAGAGGTGACGCTCCGGTGGCAAGGGCGTAGAAGGACCTTCAAATTAGAACCATGGCCTGAGAAAGAAAGGAAGATGCAGAAGAGATTGAAGAAGGAGGCGCCGCTGTAAAACCAAAACTGCAAACCCTAAGTTCTGAACGAAACCCTAAAAATTGTCAATGCTTCAATTGGGCCTTCGCCCCAACAACAAAACGCTTAAGCCCATATCCTTACTAAACTCACACCCCCTCCTCTGATTCTTGTTCTTTTTTCATCTTCTTATCTTATGCCTAAATCCCATTTTGGCCCATTCTCCTAAAATTTCTTTCATTAACTTAACAAACTTTACTACTTAATCTTAATTAGTTTGTTTTCTTTTTAGTTAATACTAATTAAATTCTGTTTTATTTTCTTTTGAGTTAATTATTTCTTTATTAATCTTGATTAACATAATTAAAATACCAAAAAAATAGTTAGTTTGATTTAATTAATTTTGTTTTCATTTAATAAAATACAAGATGATAGATTTTCTTTCTTTTAAAACTTTTCCTTTACATAATTCATAAAATATACATAAAATAAAAATAAATACTTAAGTCTTTATTAGATTAAATTTTATTTGATCATTTGTAAATAACCACATGCATCTCATAATACTTTTGACTCTCTTTATTTTTATGTTTTGTTACAATTTGTTAATATTTGAATTGCGTCGATTCGATTTGGTCGTAACCCATAATATTTGGGACATTATTCTGATAAGAATCATCCCCATTTGTAAATAATTTGTACCCCCATCCCCGGATACTCTTCTGTAATAGCTTAGAATTTAATTCTCGCACTTTATGCTTTTTAAATATGCCATGATTAGAGATTAGGATTTGTATGTGAAAGTCTAAAATCGATCGCTAGATGACCTAATACAAAGACAAATGCATGAATATGACAAACACCATTCACACTTGCACCTCTAGAGTAACCTCGCTTGTTGCCTCGGAAAAGGCAATCATGTCCCTCAAATGTGAGACACTCTAGCAAACGCCCCTTTCGATAAACAAAGATCGTAGTCCCTCGATGACCCTCGATGTTGCCTCCGATAAAACGATCCCGTCCCTTACAAAATTGCTAGAGCGTCTCACAAGTTACTTTCAATGATTGTATACGATGACCCGCGCCTGTCCCGTTTAACATCCTAACACAAGGTTGTTCATCAAATACAATGGTGAAACAACACTGTTAAAAGGGTTAAAAACATAAGAAAGATCTTTGAGTAAAATAGGGTAGACAACTCTTAGTTACTTGATCAAAAGCTTGCAAAACATCCTTGCCATTTTCAAACACACTTCACAACACAACTTCAAAACAACTTCAAAACAATTTCAAAACAACTTTCAAAACATTGAATCATCCTTTCAAAAAAGACACACACCTTTGTATATATTCAAACAAGAATCATTACAAAGGTTGCCTAGACAAGGCATCTTTTTCAAAACATTTTCAAAACCACACACACAAAGCACCATTTCAAACAATTGAAAAGCAAAGGCAAGTGATCTAAAAACAAGTAACTAAGAGCCCATGGATAACCATGGATGAAAAGGGTGCTAGCACCTTCCCTTTTCATAATCTACCCCCCGAACCCAAGAAAACATCTCAAAGGTCTTTCCTGTGCTTTTTAACCTTTCCTTAGGATAAAATAAAAAGTCGGTGGCGACTCTTGCTAAACCGAACAAGTGCGAAAACAAACGCAAAATCCCAAGTCAGTTCTCCCACCGTATCACAGTATGCAAACTGAACAATGCAGAAAGTACATGGCAAATCAAACAGCAGGCAATGTAGGAGGTAAACCAAATCACAAGCCAAAAAGCTTGTCATAGCTTTTCATCATTTCCCAAGACATAGGCAAACTTTTCAGAAAATAAGATGGAAAAGCAATTGTGCTTTGTCATGGAGAGAGAAAGAGAGAAAAGGATATCACCTTTTTGGAGTGTAAAATTTGGCTAAAGGTTGTCACAAGATTACAAAACAAACAAGCAAAAAGATATAAGACTATCAAATTGCACAAAGTAAAGAGGGAGAATTTTTGTGTCAAAACTGCAAACAGCTGCAACAATAGCCAAACCTGTTAACAGTTCAAACAAACACAAGCCTGTTAACCAACTCCAAAACCAGTTGGCCAAACTGTTATCAAACTGAAGCAAATCACAAAAACTCCAAACTGTTAACAGTTTTCACAAAACTCCAAAGCCTGCTAACGAAGTTTCAAAACAGAAGCAGACCGGCCAAAACCTACATAGTCAAACTGTAAATCTCAAAACAAAACAGCATAACAACTCTCCCAACACAAAAAACTTGTGCAAACAGTTTCACAACCAAAGCCAACAACCCTGATATCAAACAAGCCAAACCTGAAACTGCCAACTAAAAAAAACATGTAACAGTTTCACAACAATCACCAAAACTGCACAACCAAATCTGCAGTTCCCAAAAACCACAAAACTGTATAACAGTTTCCAACCATAAAGCTGCAAAACAATCAAAGCCAACAAACCTGTCCATTCAGAAAATTCAAGAGAACCGAGTTTCAGAGCAATCAGAAACAACAAAAGCCAACAAGCCTGCTAACATCATCAACAAAGTTCAAACCAGAAGAACAAAAACATACCAAAAGTTTCAGACACAACAAACTATCATCAAGAACCAAACTTCCCAAGTTTCTAAACCCCCAACAACAAGTTTCAGAACAATAAACAACCATCACAAATCCAAACCAACAGATTCAGTTCAACAATCATCATCATCATTGTCAATCATTCACCAACAACAAACAAATACAAAATCAAAAGAACAACTTAACATTCAAGTTCAACTCAGTTCAATCATCAGGAGAACAATAAACCATCAAAGTTTCAAAACACTCATCATCAACAAAAAACATCAACAAAGGAGTTTCAGAAGCCAAGTTTTCATCAACATTCAAGTTCAAGAGAAAGAAATAAAGTTTCAGAATATTCTCATCATTAACAAAAAAACAACAATAGCAAAGGAAAGAAATCACCAAAAGCAGCTTGGACATCATCTTCTTCTCGTACCTATGGCCACCAAGGGATCGCCGGCAGTCCAACCTCTCTCCTCTCCATTTCCAGAAAATCTCACAGGTATACTTCTCTTTCAAACCCTTTGCTGCATCTCAAACACATAGCACCATAGGTTAAACAAAGAAACATGAAGCAAGCTTAACCAAACGAAAACTGTAAAACTCAAAACAAAGAACGAACCTTACTGTTTCACCAAAGCCTTGGATCGTTGTAAGGAGATGAGAGAGGGAGACAGCGCTCCGGCGGCTTGAGAGGAAGGAGAATCAGGGCGTTTGACTGAGAAAGATGAAGAAGAGGAAGAACGAAGCAAGCGGCGCCGCTGTGAGGATTGTTCCACAAACCCTAAAACAAAACAACTTGTGATTTGGGCCTATCTGGCCACCACAAGCCAAAGCCCATAACAAATGCTAGCGCCCCCCCCCCCCCCCCCCCCCCTTTGCATTCTGACCATTTGTTTTGTTTTGGGCCTAATTAGTCCAGACCTTAAAGCCCATTTTTTCAACTTGTTATAATTTTCTTCTTTCTATTCAATACTTTTTTTATCAAATTAAATTTATCATTTTAATTAATTTTCTTTTTTAATTTATCTTTATTAATTTGGTACATTTAAGACAATACCAAAAATAGTTTAGTTAATTTTCTTTTTTCTTAATTTATCTTTTTATTTTATTTTATTAAAGATATACTAGTAATATATTAGAACTTCATTTTGTAAATTAAATTTGACTTTCTCAAATAGTTTCATTTTTATTATTTTCTTTTTATTATCCTTTTTACACATAATGAAAACACCAAGAATAATAGAAATTTTGTTTAATTAATTTTTCTTCCTTTAAACTTTTTATTTACATAATTAATAAAATACAAAAAGAATAATAATAATAATAATTCTTAATTTTTTAGAATAGATTTTTATTTGTTTATTTTCAAGTAAATACATGTATTTTTTACTTTATTGATTTCTTCATTTGTTATAGCTTTATATTGAATTGCGACAATTCGATTTGGTTGTAATAACTTGATATTTGGACATTATTATTCTTATGAGACTCATCCCCATTTGTAATAATTGTACCCTCATCCTCGGATACTTTTATAATAGCTTAGACTTTTAATTCTCGCACTTTATGCTTTCAAATATGCCATGATTAGAGATTAGGGTTTGTATGCGAAAATCCAAAATCAATCGCTAGATGACCTAATACAAGACCTAAATGCATGAAATGACAAACACAATTTACACGTGCACCTCTAGGGTAACCTCGCTTGTTGCCTCAGAAATGCAATCATGTCCCTCGAATATGAGACACTCTAGCAAATGCCCCTTCGATAAACAAAGATCGTAGTCCCTCGATGACCCTCGATGTTGCCTTCGATAAAACGATCTCGTCCCTTACAAAATTGCTAGAGCGTCTCACAAGTTACTTTCAATGATTGTATGCGATGACCCGCGCCTGTCTCGTTCAACATCCTAATACAAGGTTGTTTACCAAATGCAATGGTAAAACAACACTATCAAAAGGGTTAAAAACATATAGAAAAGATCTTTGAGTAAAATAGGGTAGACAACTCTTAGTTACTTGATCAAAACTTGCAAAATATCCTTGCTATTTTCAAACTCACCTCACAACACAATTTCAAACATTTCCCAAATCAAACTTTCAAACATTGAAAAATCTTTTCAAAAGACAATACACCTTTGTATATATTCAAACAAGAATCATTACAAAGGTTGCCACAACAATGGCCCATTTTTCAAAGCATTTTCAAAAGCACACATAAAGCACCATTTCAAACAATTGAAAAGCAAAAGCAAGTGATCTAAACAAGTAACTAAGAGCCCATGGATAACCATGGATGAAAAGGGTGCTTGCACCTTCCCTTTTCATAATCTACCCCCGAACCCAAGAAAATATCTCAAAGGTCTTTCCTGTGCTTTTTAACCTTTCCTTTGGATGAAATAAAAAGTCTGTGGCGACTCTTGCTAAACCGAAACATTTACAAACACAAAACACAAAACCTCAAGTCAGTTCTCCCACCCCCTCCTTCTAGAGCCACACGTAGCATCTATATCAACCGTTGCTTGACACTAGGCTCCAGATTTGTACCGATCTTGACCTCTTTCTTGTCTTCCTTGGTACCCAGATTTACAGTTTCCACTGGCTCTTCATGGGGCTGTATGGCCCTCTCTTCCTGAAGTAATAATCTAGCAAGTTCCCCAGGCACTTCACAATCATCTTGACCTTCGTCCTCGGCTTGGTTGATCAGACTTTTGAAGTCATAACTGGCAGTAGCAGAGTCGTTATCAGTGAGATCCAGAGTGGATATGGACCTGTATTATGATATGTGAGTGTGTGTAAGACAAATAGATGTTTTGATAAAGTGCAAGATAGAAAAGAAAAACAAGGAGCGCAAAATTTGTAATGCAAGAAAATGTCTAATGCTTTATTGATGATATATGGAAATGATACATAATAAGCCCTCACAAACAAAGCCACGATGTCTCGGGCAAGGCACCGGGCCGTAAAGTTTTAAATTGTTTGTTATAAATCTCAAAACAAAAGTCTATTACTGTGTAATAAAATAAACGGGCACGAAGTCCTTCGCCGTCCAATTGTTCAAGCCACCGTCGGTAGTCGGGTAAATCCAACTGTCGAAATCTGACTCTTCATCCTCATCTTCAATTGCATTCACTCCCGGATTACTGATGCACAGAGGAGGTCTTCCAATTTGCGCACGCCGAACCGCCCTTTGAGCTTCTGCAGTAAAACCCAAACCAAACTTGTCAGTCTTGTGTGCAAAGTCAAGAAGTTGGCCCCAATTCACACACCCACCTTTTTCAATAACAGCCCTGACATCCTTGAGGGAGGCCATCTTCATCGGAGATTCTTCAGCAATAGTTTCAGTCGATGCCAGAGTCTGGGGGACTTCTTCAAAGTTCTGACACGGGGTTTCAATGAACTCTCCATCCATCTCCACATACCGAAAAGAGTTAAGGTGGCTCACCATGTACCCCTCTTCCCCTCGTACTATAACAATATTCCCCTTCACTGGATATTTCAACATCTGATGGAGCGTAGAAGTCACTGCCCCAGCCTTATGAATCCACGGGCGACCCAACAAGCAGGAATAAGATGGTCGGATATCCATCACATAGAACATAGATACAAAAGTCTGGGAACCAACCTTAACAGGGACATCCACCTCTCCATGTACCATCCTTTTGGACCAATCAAAGGCCCTAACCACAATATTACTTGGCTTCAGAACCAACCCTTCACAATCCAGCCGATCTAATGCTTTCTTGGGTAAAACATTTAACGAGGACCCAGTATCCACCAGCACGTGGGACAAAGTAGTGCCCCTGCACTCGATCGAGACGTGCAGAGCATCATTATGATTCCTTCCCTTGGAAGTCAGATCTGCGTTGGAGAAACCCAACATGTTGTCAGCAGTCAAACTAGCCACACAATCTTTGAATTGATCAGTAGATGTTTCCTGCGGCACATGTGCAGTTTTAAGGAAAGCAATTAAAGCCTTAGCATGGGCTTCTGAGCACAACAATAAAGATAACATGGAGATCTTCGACGGGGTTTGCCCCAGCTGTTTGACTACGTTGTAGTCGCTTTTCTTGATAATCTTCTGAATTTCCTCTATCTCCTGCCTAGAGGTTTCAACAATGACTTTCTTAGGCGCCTCCGTCCGGGCAGGCTCACCTGTAACTTCTTTGCCCCGAGTGTCAGATGACTCGGCGACAGGAGTGATAACTGGAGTGAGAATTGGAACAGCAACTGATGTACTGGCGGATGGAATGACAACAGGCTTTTGAATAGTCGGAGGAGAAATCTCAGGAGAGAAGAGTCTTCCGCTTCGGGTGACCTTGCTAGACCCGACAATATTGCTGACATCAGTATCAGCCTCTTCAACCTTCAAGTCTTGTTTGATCCCATGATAATACACATCGGCCCCATAATGCTACGGGACAGCCTTATCCGAAGTGTAAGGGATAGGTCTAGGAATAATAATGATCAATGGAGCAATTCTCGGAACAGATGTAATCCTAACAGGCTTTCTCGAGGAAGCCTTGGAAGGATTGGCGAAAATGGTTATTATGGAAACATCTTCAATAAGAATCAACAGAGTCAAAGTTTTCTCGAACAAGATCTCTTTGTTATCCATCAGGCGTTAAACACCTGACTTCAATAAATGGAAACTAGCAGGCAGGATTGAACATAGGTGGCAACCTTCGCCACAACCCAGAAATAAACCGGCCAATAATAGGTTCTTCTTTACTGTCATCAACGGAGTAGAAATGTCTTCCACGGAGGTCACAAATGAATCATCATCCACAACATTTACTCCATGCTTGGGCATAGGAGCAGTCATGACATTAGGCTTTTCTGGTGCGTCAAACTCAATTTCTTTAGCTTCAATCAAATCTTGCACCTTATTCCTCAAGGCCCAATAGTTGTTGGTATCATGCCCTGGGCTATCAGAGTGATAGGCACAGCGGGCGTTTGGATTATACAACGGAGATGTAGTACTGGGATTCTTCGGAGCCTCCCTCGGAGTTACTAGGGTGGTCTTTAACAATTGCGGTAAAATTTGAGATAAAGTCATACTGAGTCGAGTATACTGTCTCTACGGTCTCTCTACTCTTTGCTGATTGTTGCATTATGGGGCAACAGCAGGTCTTGATATTACCACCGCATTCACTGCTTGGCGGCATTCAGGTCGGTTTTGGCTCCTCGAGCTGTAAAGTGCACTAGATTCCTTTTTTAAAGGCTTCTTTTCTGTACTTGACGAAGCACCTTTCTGTATCTTGCCACTTCTAATACCAGCTTCCACTCTTTCCTCAGTCATAATCAATTCAGTGAACCCCGACGATGAACTACCGATCAAATGATTGAAGTATGGACCAGACAAAGTCCCCAGAAACATATCCACGAACTTCCTATCAGACAGAGGGGGTTGGACTCTTCCAGCCAGATCTCTCCACTTCTGAGCATAATCCTTAAAACCTTCGCTCGCACCCATAGACATACCCTGAAGTTGAGTACGTGTGGGAGCAAGGTCGGCATTATACTGGTATTGCTTATAGAAAGCAGCAACAAGGTCTTCCCAGTTGCAGACATTAGCTCCTTCTAGTTGATAGAACCATTCAAGTTGAGTCCCTGACAGACTATCTTGAAAGAAATGAACCCAAAGATTTCTATCAGCGGTATAGGGTTGAATTTTTCTGACGTATGAGCGGAGATGAAGCTTTGGACAAGATAATGTATCATACTTAGCAAAAACAGGAGCTTTAAACTTGTGCGGAACCACCACCCCAGATGCTAGTCCCAAATCTCTGAAGTCTAAACCAGGAACCTTCTGAATCTCCATTACACTGAGTCGGTCTTCAAGTTGTTTGTACCTATCCTCAGCAGGAGGGTACTATTCATCATCAAAATCAGTGTCATTATCAGAGACCACAGGGCTAGGGCCCTTTCTCTCCTCTTGATTCTCTCCTCCTCCAGATGAATGAGACAGATCAGCTTCCTGTCACAAATTGTTCCCGAATTTGTGACCCATATTCAGCATAACCACCCTCTTCTTCTTCTTCTTCTTATCCTTCAAGATGAGAGTCTTCAAATCTTGCCGCCCTTTGGCCAGGTTCAGGAACATCTCCTGGAACTGAGCATTCTGTGCTTGAAGAGCCTTGATGGCTTGATCAGTAGGTGTTTCAGAAGACATTTTATGCTGAAATAAACAGCGAAGAAGATAAGAAACTTGTAATGGTACCTGTAATGAGGTGCATGATGATGAAATGCGTATGAAATGATTTCAAAGACTTTGGGAGATTCAAATTTGTAAACCAAAATAAAACACACTTTATTAGATTCAAACTTGTAACAATGTTTAACAATGCCTTTAAGGTGTTATAAAAGAAATAAACTGAAAAGCAAATCAAAACTAGAAATGATAAAAGACATCAGAAATCCCATGGTCGCTTTCCCTTCATGCTGATATAATCATTGATTATCCTTTCATTCTCAAGCTGCCTTGTAAGCTTTAAGATCTTTCGTTCCTGCTCATGATACTTCTCCCTGTAGGTATCCCTTTCTTCCTTCAATTGGATCCAAGATCTCTTCAATGCCCCAAGATCAGTAGGCATATATGGATGGAGGACCGTGTAAGGGACACCTTCTTCATTGGTATGCTCTACAATCACCGACAAAACAACTTCATATGGCATCCCCAGCTTTTAAGCACGGGCTCGAACCCACTGGAGATAAGGTTGCATCGGGAGAGAAGTCTTCAGTCCTAGATCGTGTGGGTCAGACCTGTTCACCATGCCCCAGGCCCGTATAAACCTTCGGCGATGCTCATCCACGCCCCCTTGTAGTCAAAGACAATGTCTGTAAGAAGCAGCTCATGAGGACCGTCTCTCCGAGCGCGACTAAACTGTCGTAAAGCCAAGCAAGGATTGTAAGTTATTCCCCCTTTAATTATAATCAAAGGGACATTAGGGTATTCCCCACATCGATCAATGACATCTACCCTTTCCATGTCCTTAGAGTTCCAAAGGATGTCCGTATGAGCAAGGGACATGATTTTGTAAGCCCAACCTACACCTTCCTCATTCTTCAATACTGACTTGGGGAGGTGCAAAATAAACCACCTCGCCAACAGTGGCGTGCAACACATGAGGGTCCCCCTCCTTCGCACAGTACGGGTATAGAGAGCATGCAAGATATCACCAAAGAGAGTAGGCACTGGATTACGAGACATGAAGATCTTAACTGGGTTCACATCTATGAAGGAATCTGGATTCGGGAACAGAACCAAGCCGTAGATGAGGAGAGCCAGGATGTCTTCAAATGCTTGAAAATCCAAGTTATCCCAGAACTGTTGAGCTTGATCCATCAGAAACTTGGCCAAGAAACCTTTAACCCCGCTCCGTGTCTCCCAGTTAGATACTACCTCAGCCCTTTTTATATGTAAGGCTGAAGCAATATCCTCAGGTCTAGGAACCTCCTCCAAACCTGTAAAGGGTGTCTGCTCTAGAATGGAGATGCCTAGCAAGTCAGAAAACTCCTCCAAAGTAGGGACTAGCTGATAATCCTGGAAGGTGAAACAATGATGCAATGGATCAAAGAACTGGAACAACACACTCATCATTTGCTCATCCAACTTTGAAGTTAACAGGCTAAGGAGATGACCATGTATTCTAACAAAAAAAGAAGTATCAGGGACTTTTGAAACTAACTCTCTGAGATGAGCAGGGATTTGCACGAAGTTGACTCGAATGGTATTTCTGCGTACTAAAGCCATAATCTGCAAAACAAAACAAAGATAAATCCCCTCAATCTTTGAAATGGTTAGTCTAATGAAATATGAATGCTATGTCATGATGCATGATGTCATGATAAAACACACAACAAGTATAGCAGGTATCAAACATGGTAAAGGCAAACAAGTCACACAATAGCCCTTAAGTTTCAGGCTTGCATGAAGTCTAGGTACTACCCTCTTGAAGTTCAGTTGGTTTAACCTGTCCTAATAATAATAATCGGGTTCTAGAGGTTCTCAATATCACTGACCATCCTCCATCGGTCATGGTTCCAGCTCACGCAATCTTTTCTTACGGCTGGAACTATCTCGAGAGTATGGTCTCAATGAGTGTAGCATCGAGTATCAACCAGTTCCCAGCTCTACACTGAGACCGGCTATCTCACTACTTCCTATGGCCAAGTTGGTCAATTATAGGTTCTAAGGTCAGTTGATGCTTAACGACCCATATAACAACCCCGTATTCTCCTTGTTCCTCCACAAAGGATACCGGTACCAACTAATGTGCCACATCAACGTAGCTACTGCTTCAACCGTATCGGTCTACACCGTACAGTTCCCTCACAGTTTATTGCTACTTACCTAACAGGTGTTCCCCAGATCCGGGTTAGGATTTATAGTAACTCCGATACAAAGCCCACAAAAATAAAGCAATCAAATCACACAAAAGAAGCAATATGATGAACTAATCCTAAGGTATACCCCACTTATTAATTCCTCAGCAGAGTCGCCAGTTCTGTGATACGGTGGCAGAACCGACTGTTTAATACTGGTTTGTGTTTTGCGTTTTTTGTTTGCAAAATGTCGCGGTAAGCAAGAGTCGCCACCGACTTTTATTTTATCCAACAAGGAAAGGAAAAAAGCACAGAAAAATTCCTTTTTTGAGATTTTCTGAGTACGGGGGGTAGATTATAGAAAGGGAAGGTATTAGCACCCTTTCCATCCGTAGTTATCTATGGGCTCTTAGGTACTTGCTCATCATTTTCAAAATTGCTTCTTTGTGTTTGTGTGATTTGAAAAGCTTTTGTTTTGACTTTGATTTAACTCTTGCTTCTGTCTTCAAGGGTGTTACGAAGTGTTTTTGAAAAATTTGTTTGAAAAGGAGTGTAAGTGTGAAAAAGTTTGTTTGGATTGAGCAAGTACTTAAGAGTTAATCTACCTACTCAAAAAAAGAATTGTTCTATGTTCGTTTCCTTTAGACAATGCTATCCCACTATTAGTGAGTAGGTAGCACCGTCGTTGGAGTTTGAAGGTCAATTCAAAAGGGACGTACGGTCACTAAAGCAATGTTAAGACGTCTTAGTAGTAACCCTAATGTCTTAGATCAATTATTCGAGGCAACAATATCTGAGGCAACCTTTCCGAGGCAACTTTGATCTTTGAGACAAAAGAATGACCACTAAAGCATCCTATACCTAATGATCGTTTACCGAAGGCAACCTAAGTGGGAGTATGCCCTAGGAGTGCGCATGTGCGAGTGATTCAATTTCAAGTTTATTATCTTTATACATTTAGGGTTTGCTAACCGTTTTAAAGTTTAATCATACATTCTTGTCATGCAACCCTAATATTCATACATCTAACAATTAATAGTTTGCAGAAATTAAAGTGCAGAAAGTAAGCTAAACTATTACAAGGCTTCAGGTATTTACATAGCCAAAAACAAACCCTTAAAAAATAAAGCGATAAATGAAAATAAAAGACCTAATTAAACTATTACAACTTGTGAGCAATTACATTAATAGGGTAAAAATAAATGATAAAGTGCGCGCGAGGAAATTTAGATCGGGAGAGAACTAGGGTTTTGACCCCTTATAACCTAATTAAAAGAAAAAAAATTATTGTTTTTGTTGTTTTTAATTATTTTTAAGAAAAAGAATTAGGTTTTTTTTAAATTAAGTACAAAAATAATTAGTAATTAAATTAATTAATGAAAATAAATAAATGATCTATTTTTGTGTTTTTGGTTATTTTTAATAAAAAGGAAAATAGAATTAAATTAAAACCCTAATTGTTCTAATTAATTTTAGTTATTTACAAAAGGAATTAAAGTTACCTAAAAATTAAATAACCTAATTAAATTAATTAATTTTTGATAAAAAAATAAAACTAAATTTAATTGGGTGAAAAATATTATTTTGTGATTTTTTGGTAAAAGAAAATAATTAATTTGTTAGTAAAAATAAATAAGTAAATTAAATAAGAAAAATAAAAGAATAGAGAAAAGAAAGTTGAGCCTGAAAAGCTGTTTGGAGGTGTGAATAGCAATTTTTTGGCCCAAGACCAAAGTGATCCATGCTGACTTCCTGAATCTCCTGCCCATGCGCTGATTGTGGTTGTTGGTGGTCCTTCAGATGATAGCCATCAGATCTGGCTTGTTGGACACTTGGCTAGTTGGATGCTGATGGACTATGGTGGTCCTTGGCTTTATGTGCACGCTGGATCATGGAAAGACAAAATATATGAAATAATTGGGGGACCTGGGATTCGAACCCATGTCCTGAAGCATTTTACACTCGCATGGCTACCAACTGCGCTACATGCGTTAGTTGTTTATATAATCAACATAAAGTATAATATGGGAAAACAACAAGACTCCAGATCCAAACGCGCGAATTTTCAAACACGCGAATGATGGCTTGCCACGACATCTTCTTCCTCCTTGCTCCGTTGGTAAAAGTCACATACTTTTACCTACGGACGTGTGTCCGTCACTACAAACCTGCATACTCTTAAAATCAACCATGAACAAGATAAATAAAAACTAGGGCCACCAATCAACTCGTCTGGACCTTCTGAGCGTGATGGTTCCCCTTTCATGGCCCAATTTTACCTGCACACAGAAATCCCAAATCGAAGCCACAAACCCTAACAATGGCAAACTCTAATACAGGCCATGAAAACGCAATTAGATATTACAGAAGGCTTGCAAATGTTCTAAGGATCAAGAATATATGATTGTTTCATGCTATAAATTCCAATTTTATGCAATTCGATTTCAAAAATTCATCAAAGTCGTGGCTGACTTACAGTGGATTTCAAGGCCTGAAAGTGCTTGTTCTTGATTGGTTTCGCTTGCTTACACTCCCAGGAAGCGATTAGGATGGTCAGGAGGCTTTGTAATTACTTGGAAATATGAATTTGACTCAGCACTTTGTTGTGATTTTTTCAAGTTTTGTTCTTGTTGTTGCGCCTCTCTCTCCCCTTGTTTTTGGTCTGCAAATACTCCTTATGTATTGAGGAATGAATTAGGGTTGCCAACCTCATCTCAATCTTCCTCCATTATTGATTTTGATCTTGATTTGATTCCTTTGAATATATTTCCAAAAATAGCCAAATTCAATCTTTTTATGCACACCAATGCTTTGCACGATCTCAATCAATTGCTAGCTGGATGTAGGACCTGAAACATGTACAAGATCTTTGGATTTCAATGTTTTAGATTTTTCCATGATTTGTTTTGATTAAAATTGATTTAATTCAAATAAAAATCAAAATAAATAATAAAAATTATATAATGACAAGTGGCAAGGGCTAGGGCTCGTGGACCATGTTGCCAACTCAAAACAAGTGCAAAAGATTGGGCCCATTTGCCAAAAATTGCAATTTGAGGCATAGTTTACTTTTGACAATTTTGCAAAAAGGGTCAACTTCACCAATGCATAACTTCCTCAATTTTGACTCTTTGAATGTTTTCTTGGACTTTTTAGAAATCTTGAGATGTCCTCTAAGCAACCCCTTTATTCTCATCTCAATTTGGTATTCCATGCTCATGTATGAAGCTTTAACAAAAAAGGTGTTTTTGTTGACTTTTCAAAATGACCTATAATGTCAAAATTCATAACTCCTTGTGAGTGCATATTTTGAACTTTGGAGATGAAGATGGATTGTATGGAATTGCATACTCTTCAAAATGAGTTTTGGATGGGTTACTTCTCATAAAGTATGAGAAAGTTATGCTTGGTCAAAGTTGAGTTGACTTTTCCTACAAAACCCTAATTTAGCAACTTTTGGTCCTTGATGAATTATGAGCAATCCTTGATGAATCATGATCGACCCTTGATCAAATGATGAAATATACTTCAAAATGAGGATGTTGACCAAAAATCTTGAAGTTTGACTGTATGTGGGCCATAGTTGACTTTTGCCCTAGCACAATCGATTTTTAGGCCTTTGAGCAATTGACTGAGCAAACTTTCTCTGTAGGGCTTGAAGCTTGACATGGATGATCTTGAGAACATATTAGGACAATGGTGAGAATTTGGTATCTCTTGGACTCAAGTATCTTGATGCAATATGAAACCCTAATTTGAGGTAGACTGCCTTAGGAGAGAGCTTGTCTGGTCAACCCTTGGACTTCCTTGAGCAACTTCAAGATTTTTCTTGAAATGTTTTGAGAAATATGGGAGGGGAAATTTTGGGGTACAACACCAGGCTTCATAGTATCTTGTATTGCTATATGGTCGATTTCCAGGATTCATGATACTTGCTGAGGGTTAAGCTGTTTTCCGGTCGATTTTCGGGCTTCACAACTTGTATTAAGATATACCACTATCTGGTCGATTCTAGGCTTCATAGTATTATGAAGATATCAAGATACTATCCAATCGATTTCCGGGCTTCATAGCTTGAACTGGAAAAGAAATCTTAGTATTGATTTGACAGAACCAGATAAAACTTGTGAGAATTTGATTGTATCTTTCCCTGAAAGGTAAAGAGTTAGTCATATGTAATGTCATGATGTATGACATGTATTGAGTAATGATGTTCTCAAAATAAATGAGATTGTGTTGTATGATGCATATGCGTATGCCAAGATGTATGGATATGTAATGCCATTGTGATACTCTTTAGCCGGGGAAAATGAATCTTGGACTGCTGTTGGAGAGTACAAGGAGTTGAGTTCTTCGTTCTCGCTAAGGATAATGACTGAAGATGATTATCTGGAGACTTGCGTCTGTTCTGCTCGAGAACATTCTGCCGGGAGAGACTTTGTTTGCGAACAATCCTGTGGGAGAATGACTCTGTGGGGGAGAGAGATACTCTTTTGGATGATCTGCTGATTTGGAGAAACAACTCCGCTGGGGATGAATTACCATTGTGGGTGATGATGAACTCTGTCGGGGATTGAATTTCTGCCTGTGGAAGAAATAAACTCCACTGATGTTAAACTTCCATCATTGGTGATAGATAAACTCTGCTTGGGGAGAATTTTGCCGACTCATTCGTGATTATGAACCTCGGCTGGGGAGAGTTAACACCATTGTCTTCGGATACTTCCTACTCTGTGGGGAGTGTATGTATATTTAGTCATATTCTCAAGTTGGCTCTATCCTTGTACCTGGTGGGTAGAGCAACTGTAAGGTTTGGACATTTCTTATTTGCCCATGTTCCTGGAACTACGAGTAATTGTCTTTTGTTTCGCATGTAAATATTTATGAGCAACAATTATTTTCAAATGCATATATCAAAAATGAATCATTGGACGTTCTTGCAAAACAAAACAGAAAAAGAAAAAACAAGTTGAAATTTCTTGAGGAAATGAATTGTATTGATTTTAAAGTTAGCCTGTAATTAGGCATTTTTATACAAGAGGCTGACGTCCTAGTAAGAGAACACCGCCGAAAGAACAAAGTTTATACAATTTGTGTAAAAGAAAGAAAAACAACTATGTGAAACAATCCCATCGGGTTCCAACTCTGTTATTGCCTTTATATCTTCGAGCGTCTCATCACTTTGCTACTTGGTCGAAGGTAGATCAGATTGATTGGTGTCGTCCGAGCTTGATAGTAGATACTGAAGTCTGGCTGCAAGATGATCCAATGAGACATAGTGTTACGCTTCAATCCCTAGTTTTTGCTTGGACCGCCCTTTCGGGTTTTCAGTCCACCGGGATACCCTTTTTTACCTAAGTCACCTTTTCAGGTTTTCGACTTGCCGGGTGTACAATTTTTTTTCATTTTCATCCCTTGCTTTTGCCTCAACCCTTTTGGTTCACCGGGAAGCCCTTATTTTTGCCTAGGATAGTCGACCTAGCAGGTCTTTGATTATGCGTAGTATTTTTTCACTATGTCTGCATTGACGGGGTGAGGAAGGTCATCACCATCCATAGTGGTTAGAATCATAGCTCCTCCTGAGAAAATGTTCTTAACCACAAATGGCCCTTCGTACGTAGGGGTCTATTTGCCCCTGGGATCACTTTGCGGCAGTATGATGCGTTTGATTACCAGATCCCCGAATTGATATTCTTGTCGTCTGAATTTCTTGTTAAAAGCCTTGATCATCCGCTTTTGATACGTCTGACCATGACAAATAGCAGTAAGTCTCTTTTCATTGATTAAGTTCAGCTGGTCAAGTCGGGTCTGGATCTAGTCATCTTCGCTCAAACATGTATCCTTCATAATCCGAAGAGAGGGTATCTGGACTTCGATGGGTATGACTGCTTCCATGCCATACACCAGAGAGTAGGGTGTTGCCCCTGTCGACGTTCGTGCTGAGGTACGGTACCCATGAAGAGCGAATGGTAACATCTCATGCCAGTCTTTGTACGTCACCGTCATCTTCTGCACAATCTTCTTGATATTCTTATTAGCTGCTTCAACAGCCCCATTCATCTTTGGTCGGTAAGGAGAAGAGTTGTGATGTTGTACCTTAAACTGTTTGCAGAGCTCGGTGATCATTGTATTGTTGAGATTTGTACCATTGTCAGTAATGATCCTCTCTGGTACACCATATCGACATATCAAATTGTGTCGGATAAACCGCGCCACAACGTTCTTGGTTACTGTAGCAAAGGAAGTTGCCTCAACCCACTTCGTAAAATAATCAATAGCTACCAGAATGAAACGGTGCCCGTTGGACGCGGTAGGTCTGATCTCGCCGATCATGTCGATGCCCCACATTGCGAAAGGCCAAGGAGCTATCAAAACATTCAGAGGAACTGGAGGTACATGTACTTTATCCGTGTAGACTTGGCACTTATGACAGGTCCGAGAGTGTTGATAACAATCGGCTTCCATAGTGGACCAAAAATATTCTGCTCGTAGGATTTTATTTGTCATGGTATGTCCATTGGAATGAGTTCCGAAGGTACCTTCATGTAGCTCTACCATGATCCTTTCTGCCTCGTTTTTATCCACACATCGCAGTAAGGTCGAATCATGGTTACGCGTATAGAGGACACCATTACTGATGAAGAACTTCGCATCGAACCTTCTCAGAAACTTCTTATCATTAACAGATGCACCCTCGGGGTACTCTTGAGCCTCAAGATACCTCCTTACCTCGTGAAACTAGGGTTTATCTGCTACTTCTTCGGTCTCAATGTCACAACAATGTGCGGGTTTGTCCAACCTCTCGATGGTAATCTAGGGAGCTTCATTGTCCCACCTGACTTTGAACATAGAAGACATGGTAGCTAGCGCGTCCGCTAGCTGGTTCTCCTCTCTCGGGAAATGTTCAAAGGTTATCTCCTCAAAGTGCAGAAGCAATGTCAATACATACTCTTTGTAAGGAATAAGATTTGGGTGCTTCGTATCCCACTCGCCTTTGATCTGACTGATCACTAGAGCAAAATCTCCGAATACACTCAAGAACTTAATCCTCAGGTCAATAGCAGCTCGAAGACCCAGGATGCATGCTTCATACTCCGCCATATTGTTGGTGCAGTTAAAACATAATCGGGCGGTGAATGGAGTATGACAGCCTTCCGGAGATATGATCACAGCGCCAATGCCATTACCCAATGCATTTGAGGCTCCATCAAAATACATAGACCATCGGGATCCTTCCTCAGGTCCTTCATCCGGTCCAGGCTCTTCACAATCGGTCACTAACATGATGTTCTCATCCGGGAACTCGAAATTCATGGATTGGTAGTCATCCATGGCCTGATGTGCCAAATGATCCGCCAATACACTCCCCTTGATTGCTTTTTGGGTTGTGTATTGGATGTCATACTCAGTTAAGATCATCTGCCACTTGTTATTCTTCCGGACAAGGCAGGCTTTTTGAAGATATACTTGATTGGATCCATCTTTGATACCAATAGGGTAGTGTGATTCAGCATATACTGTCTCAGTCAGCGAGCAACCCATGCCAAAGCGCAACAAGTTTTCTCAAGTAGTGAGTATCGGGTCTTACAGTCGGTAAACTTTGTGCTAAGGTAGTAAATAGTGTGCTCTTTTCGGCCAGACTCGTCATGCTGCCCCAACACACACCCCATTGAATTATCCAGCACTGTTAAGTATAAGATCAAAGGTCTTCCTTCAATTGGAGGCATCAGAATTGGAGGTTCTTGAAGATATTCTTTGATCCTTTCGAAAGCGGTCTGACATTCATCATTCCATTTTACCACTTGATCTTTCTTCAGCAGCTTGAAGATTGGTTCACAAGTAGCAGTCAGATGTGAAATGAATCGGGCGATGTAATTTAGATGTCCCAAAAAGCCTCTAACTTCCTTTTCTGTGCAGGGAGTCGGCATCTCCTGTATAGACTTTACCTTGGCAGGGTCTACTTGAATACCCTTATCACTGACGATGAAACCCAACAGCTTACCAAACCTTACCCTGAAGGTGCACTTGTTCAGGTTTAACCTCAGTTTGTACATCTTCAACCTGTCAAATAGTTTCTGGAGATAATCAAGATGTTCTTCTTTAGTCTGGAACCTTGCGATCATATCATCAACATAAACCTCGATCTCATGGTGAATCATGTCGTGGAACAAAGCGACCATGGCGCGCTGATAAGTTGCCCCAGCATTCTTCAACCCGAAAGGCATTACCTTGTAACAGAAAGTGCCCCACTGTGTAATGAAGGTTGTCTTCTCCATGTCCTCGGGAGCCATCTTAATTTGATTGTAACCAGAAAAACCATCCATAAAGGAGATGATCTTATGCTGCGCGGTATTGTCGACCAGAACATCAATGTGAGGAAGTGGGAAGTCATCTTTGGGGCTCGCCCTTTTCAGATCTCTATAGTCCACACACATCTGTACCTTACCATCCTTCTTGGGCACTAGAACAACGTTGGCGACCAACTGCGGATAAGAAGTAATAACTAGAAATCCCGCGTCGAACTGTTTCATGACCTCAACTTTGATTTTCTCAGACATCTCAGGACGCATACGACGAACCTTCTGCTTTACTGGAGGACAGTCTTCTTTAGTTGGCAAGCGGTGTACCACAATATCAGTGTCCAAACCAGGCATATCTTCGTAGGACCAGGCGAAGATCTCAACATAGTCGCGTAACATCTGTATCAACCGTTGCTTGACACTAGGCTCCAAATTCGCACCTATCTTGACCTCTTTCATGTCTTCCTCTGTACCCAAATTCACTGATTCAACTGGCTCTTCATGGGGCTGTATGGCCCTTTCTTCCTGTAGTAATAGCCTAGCAAGTTCCCCAGGCACCTCACAATCATCCTCACCTTCGTCCTCGGCTTGGTTGATCGGATTTTCGAAGTCATAATTGGCAGTAGGAGAGTTGTTATCAATGGGATCCAAAGTGGATATGGATCTGCATTATGATATGTGAGTGTGTGTAAGAGAATAACTGTTTTGATAAAGTGAGAGACAGAAAAGAAAAACAAGGAGCGCAAAATTTGTAATGCAAGAAACGTCCAATGCTTTATTGATGATATATGAAAATGACAAATAATAAGCCCTCACAAGCAAAGCCAAGATGCCTCGGGCAAGGCACCGGGCCATAAAGTTTCAAACTGTCTATTACAAATCTTAAAACAAAAGTCAATTACTGTGGAATAAAAGAAACGGGTATGAAGTCCTTCTTCGTCCAGTTGTTCAATCCACCATTGGTTGTAGGGTAGATCCAGGTGTCGATATCTGAATCTTCTTCACTGTCCTCAATTGCATTAACTCCCTGATTGCTGATATACAGAGGAGGTCTCCCAATCTGCGCGCGCCTAACAGCCCTTTGAGCCCCTATAGTAAAGCCTAAACCAAACTTGTTAGTTTTGTGTGTGAAATCAAGGAGCCGACCCCAATTTGCACACCCACCTTTTTCAATTATAGCCCTGGCATCCTTGAGGGAAGCCATCTTCATCGGAGGTTTGTCAGTAGCAACTTCAGTCGAAGCTAAAGTCTGGGGGACCTCTTCAAAGTTCTGACAAGGGGTTTTGATGAACTCCCCATCCATCTCCACATAGCGAAAGGAATTGAGATGACTCACCATGTACTCCTCTTCACCCCGTACCGTGATTATCTTCCCCTTCACATGATATTTCAACATTTGGTGGAGCGTGGAAGTCACTGCCTCAGCCTTATGAATCCAAGGGCGACCCAGCAAGCAAGAATATGATGGTTAGATATCCATCACGTAGAAAGTAGATGCAAAAGTCTGAGATCCAACTTTAACAGGGACGTCCACCTCCCCGTGCACCATCCTTTTTGACCCATCAAAAGCCCTGACCACAATGTTGCTTGACTTTAGAATCAAACCTTCACAGTCCAGTCGGTTTAATGCTTTCTTTGGCAAAACATTCAATGAGGACCCGGTATCTACTAGTACATGGGCCATAGTAGTCCTCCTGCACTCGATCGAGACGTGCAGAGCATCATTGTGATTTCTTCCTTTAGTAGTCAGATCTGCACCTGAGAAACCCAACCCATTGTCGGTAGTCAAACTAACTACGCAATCTTTGAATTGATCGGCGGAATTTTCCCGCGGTACATGTGCAGTTTTGAGAAAAGCAATTAAAGCCTTTGCATGGGCTTCAGAACACAATAACAAGGACAACATGGAGATTTTTGACGGGGTCTGCCCCAGCTGCTCGACTACGTTGTAGTCGCTCTTCTTGATAATCTTAAGAATTTCCTCTATCTCCTGCTTAGAGGTTTCTACAATGATCTTCTTAGATGTCTCTGTCCGGGCAGGCTCACCTGTGATTTCTTTGCCCCGAGTCCCAGATGGCTCGACGATAAGGGTGATGACTGGAATAGGAACTGGGACAGTAGTTGATGTACCAGCAGATGGAATGACAACAGGTTTGTGAACAGTCAGAGGGGAAATATCGGGAGAAAAGAGTCTTCCACTTCTGGTGACCTTGCTAGCCCCGACAATATTGCTGACATCAGAATCAACTTCTTCACTCTTTAAGTCTTGTTTAACTCCATGGTAATACACATCGGCACCATAGTGCCAAGGGACAACCTTATCCGAAGTGTATGGGATAGGACCAGGGACAGTAATTATTAATGGAGCAACTCTTGGGATGGATGTAATCCTAACAGGCTTTCTCGAGGAAACCTTGGAAGGATTGGCATAAATGGTTATGATGGCAATATCTTCAATTGGAATCAACAGAATCATAGTCTTTTCGAACAGGATCTTTTTGTTATCCATCAGGCGCTAAACACCTGATTTCAATAAGTGGCAACTAGCAGGCAGAATTGAACACATGTGGCAACCTTTGCCATATCCCGGAAATAAATCGGCCAACAATAGATTCTTCTTAACTATCATCAAAGGAGTAGAAATTTCTTCCACGGAGGTCACAAATAAATCATCATCCACAGCATTCACTCCATGACCATGTTTGGGCATAGGAGCAGTTATGACGTTGGGCTTCTCCGGAGCGTCAAACTCAATCTCTTTGGCTTCGATCAAGTCTTGCACTTTGTTTTTCAAGGCCCAACAGTTGTTTGTATCATGACCTGGACTTTCAGAATGATAGGCGCAATGGGCATTCGGGTTATATTGAGGATAAGTGGTGTTGGGGTTTTTCGGGGCCTCCCTCAGAGTTACCAGGTTGGTCTTCAATAATTGTGCTAGAATTTGAGACAAGGTCATATTGAGCCGAGTGTACTGACTTTGGGGTCTTTCCAACCTTTGTTGATTGTTGCATTGTGGAGCAACTATGGGTCTTGATAACACTACCGCATTTACTGCTTGACGGTGTTCAGATCTGCTTTGGCCTCTCGGGCCGCAGACTGCACTAGCTTCTTTCTTACCGGTGAACGGCTTCTTTACTGCACTCGACGAAGTATCTTTCTGTATCTTACCACTTCGGATACCAGCTTCTACTCTCTCCCTAGTCAAAATCAACACAGTAAACCCAGATGACGAACTGTCGATCAGATGGTTGAAAAATGGACCAGATAGCGTCCCTAGAAACATGTCAACCAACTCCCTATCAGACAAAGGGGGTTAGACTCTTCCAGCTAAGTCTCTCCACTTTTGAGCATAGTCCTTAAAACCTTCACTTGAACCCATAGACATACCCTGAAGCTGAGTACGAGTGGGGGCAAGGTCGGTGTTATACTGATACTGCCTGTAAAAAGCAGCAGCAAGGTCTTCCCAGTTTCGGACATTAGCTCCTTCTAACTGATAAAACCATTCAAGCTGAGTCCCTGACAGACTATCTTGAAAGAAGTGTACCCACAAATTTCTATCAGCAGTGTGGGGTTGGATTTTTCTGACGTACGAGCGGAGATGGAGTTTTGGACAGGATACTCCATTGTACTTGGCAAAAACAGGAGCTTTGAACTTATGAGGGATCACCACTCCAGATACCAGTCCCAGTTCTCTGAAATCCAAACCAGGGATCTTTTGAATCTCCATAGCACTCAGACGGACTTCTAACTGCTTATACCTATCCTCGACAGGAGGATATTGCTCCTCATCATAATCCATATCATTATCAGAAACTGCAGGACTGGGGCCCTTTTCTTCTTCTTGGTTCTCCCCTTCCTTGGATGAAAAAGACAGATCAGCTTGTTGTTTCAACCTATCCCCAAACCTTTTGCCCATACTCAGAAGAACGACCTTCTTCTTCTTCTTCTTCTTCTTCTTCTTCTTCTTCTCTTTCTCTTTCAGAATGAGAGCTTTCAAATCCTCTTGCCCTTTAGCCAAGCTCAAGAACATATCTTGGAATTGGGCATTTTGTGCCTGAAGATCTTTGATGGCTTGATCAGAAGACATTTCTGCTGAAATAAACAACGAAAAAGATGAGAAACCTATAATGGTACCTGTAATGGTGTGCATGATAATGGAATGCGTATGTAATGATTTCAAAGACTTTGGGAGATTTAAATTTGCAAACAAAAAATAAAACAAACTTTATTAGATTAACTGGTAAAAAGGTTCAACAATGCCTTTGAGGCGTTACAAAGAAATAAACGGAAAACAAATCTAAACTAGAAAAAGCAAAATCAGAAATCCCATGGACGCTTCCCCTTTGTGCTGACGTAGTCATTGGTCATTCTTTCATTCTCGAGTTGCCTGGTGAGCTTCAAGATCTTCCTTTCTTGCTCATGGTACTTCTCCCGGTAAGTATCCCTTTCCTCTTTCATCTGAATCCAGGATCTTTGCCACTCTCCAAGATCAATGGGCATGTAGGGATGAAAGACTGTGTAAGGAACGCCCTCTTCATTTGTAGGCTCCACAATCACTGGCAACACAACTTCATAGGGCATCCCAAGCTTCTGGGCACGAGCTCGGACCCACTAGAGATAGGGCTGCATAGGGAGAGAAGTCCTTGGTCCCAGCTCTTGGGGATCATATCTGTTCACCATGCCCCAAGCTCGTATAAACCTTCGGCGATGCTCGTCAACATCCTCCTTGTAGTCAAATGCAATATCTGTAAGAAGTAGCTCGTGAGGACCGTCTCTCCGAGCACGACCAAATTGTCGCAGAGCTAGACAAGGGTTGTAGGTTATACCCCCTCTGATTCCAAGCAATGGGACATTAGGGTATCCCCCATAACGATCAATGACAGTAGTGTTTTCCATAACCTGGGAGCTCCAAAGAATGTTTGTATGGGCAAGTGACATTATCCTGTAAGACCATCCCAAACCTTGTTAGAACAAAGTTTGAATCTACTACCCTATATTTAAGTTTTAATGATAACAAAGTGAAAAGATACATTATTTATAAGATTCATGTATGAACTATCTACTGCCTAAAATTATTATATTTTGACTTGCAGAAACTCTGATTGATATAAGCAAGATCACATCTAATCAGCATCAGAATTTGGTTCTTGACACCAGCATCAGAAGTTGCCATATCAGAATGTCAGAATCAGATGATCAACTCACGTATATGCTGAAGCCTGATGAACAAGACTGCGCTCAACACTCTGATAAAGAAACACAACAGTTCATCAGCAGCTAAGCAGAGTCAGAATGAGTCAAGCCAGAACTTGCATTAAGTAAGCAACGGTACTGTGCATTGAAAGCAAGTTAATACCAACGGCCTCATTCCAGACAAGATCTGCTCGATAAGGAAAGTTTGTTAATAGCATTGAATCAAGAATATTGCATCCAACGTTCAACATCTCAGTGCTATATAAACAAGACTTTGAAGATTGAAATGGCTAATGCTCTCAAAATCTCTACACGCATAAAAGCTGATCAAAATCTTCCTTCTCTCAGTTTTGCTAAACACTACACATTCTGATATTCTATCATTGTTTAGCAATCTAGTTTCTAAGCTTTAAGTTGTGTATACATCACAGTTGTGATACAGTTTTGTAGAAAACATTCACACACTTAGTTTTATCTCTTTGTAAGAAAGTGTTTCCTTGACAAACCGGGTTGTGGTTTGGATCAAGAAGGCTTTGGCAGTTGTTAAAGCAGTCTGTAATATTCAGTTGAATATAGTGGATTAAGACCTCGTTGGAGAGAGGCGAAATCACCTTGACGGGTGGACTGGAGTAGTTTGAGATCAAACGAACCAGGATAAAAATATCTTGTTCATTGCATTAGATTTCAGTTTTACAATTCAACCCCCCCTTCTTGTGTTTTTCACTACTTCAATTGGCATCAGAGCGCCTGGTTCTGAGCTAAAACACTTAACCGTGTCAGTACAAGATCCAGCGTCAGAAAAACACAATGGCAAGAAACAATTCTCACATCAGCAATGACAACAATGAGGACAGAGACAGATTCAGCGGTAAACCTCCAGTCTTTGATGGAGAAAACTTTGATTACTGGAAAGACAGAATTGAAAGCTTATTTCTGGCTCATGATGCTGATCTGTGGGATATGGTGACAGATGGATACACGCACCCTGTGAATGCAAGCGGTCAGAAGATTGATAGAAAAACAATGTCTGATCAACAAAAGCGTGACTTCAAGAATCACCACAAGGCCAGAACCATCCTCCTCAGCGCCATCTCCTATACTGAGTATTAAAAGATCTCCAACAGAGACACATCAAAGAATATTTTTGACTCACTCAGAATGACGCATGAGGGCAACGTTCAGGTCAAAGAAACAAAAGCTCTGGCGCTCATTCAGAAGTTTGAGGCGTTCAAAATGGAAGAATCTGAATCCATTGAAACCATGTTCTCTAAATTCCAGATTCTGGTAGCTGGTCTCAAAGTTCTGGACAAAGGATACTCTACTGCTGACCATGTTAAGAAAATCATCAGAAGTTTACCCAAGCAGTGGAGACCTATGGTTACAGCTCTGAAGCTAGCTAAAGATCTCAACAAAATCACTCTGGAGGAACTTATCAGCTCCCTCAGAAGTCATGAGATAGAGCTAGAAGCTGATGAGCCTCAGAAGCAAGGTAAGCCTTTAGCATTAAAATCTAACAAAAAATTTGAGTCTAAAGTTTTGCAGGCAGTTGAAGAAACATCTGATGGATCCTCATAAGAAGAAGACGAACTCTCTCTCCTTTCCAGAAGAGTAAATCAAATGTGGAAGCAAAGACAAAGGAAGTTCAGGAATCTCAGAAGATCTGATCAGAACGAGTCTTCTTCCAGATACAGAAGGACAGATTCTTCCTCTGAATACAGAAGATCTGAAGGCTCCTCCAGTAGCAAAAAGCCAAACACCAAGGACATCATCTGCTATGAGTGCAATGAGCAAGGACACTATAAGAGTGACTGCCCAAAGCTTCAGAGGGAAAAGCCCAAAAAGAAGTTTGGAAGAGAGAAGAAGAAAAGTCTCATGGCTACATGGGATGACTCTGACTCGTCTGAAGCTGACTCAGAATCAGATGATGAGAGGGCAAACATAGCTCTCATGGCTAACATCTCAGAAGATAGTGAAGCTTCTGAATCAGACTCAGAATCAGATACTGAAGAGGTATTTCCTAACTTTGCTGTTAACTTTACAAAGGCTGAACTTGCTGAAAGCCTTAATGAGATTCTGGAACGTTATCAGCAAATTAGAGCTAAATTCAGAGACCTGAAAAGGAATCTTGAATCTGACTCTAATAAGACTGAGAGTCTCAAATTGGAAAATTCTGAGCTGAGAAATAAGATTTCAAAATTAGAAAACACTTTACAAAACTCTCAGAAGGAACCAATTTCTGAAACTCCCAGCAACGCTGATGAGATCATCAAGGAGTATGATCACAGTTTCCAAAAGTTCCTAGCTAAAAGCATAGATAGAAGCAAAATGGCTTCAATGATTTATGGAGTTAGCAGAAACGGCAGGAAAGGAATAGGATACCAAGGTAAGGTTCATACACCAAAGAATGTCATGGAATTAACCATTAAACTCACTCCTCTAAATTCACATTTTGTATATGGTCACACACATGATATTAAATACACTAGCAGTAAGCACTCTGTGAAACCAAAATTCAACCAGAGTTTTGGTAAACCTAACAAATCAGGACCCAAGAAAATCTGGGTACCTAAGGATAAAATAATACATGTTGCAGATATCTTTAGCAGCAAGTCAGAAACACCAGTCATGGTACCTGGACTCTGGCTGCTCACGACACATGACGGGAAGAAGGCATATGTTCCAAAGCCTGGAACTTAAGCCTGGAGGCCACGTTGGCTTTGGAGGCAATCAGAGGGGAAAGATAATTGGCTCTGGAACTGTAGGTAATGGAAATCTTCCCTCTATTAATAATGTTCTGCTAGTAGATGGATTGATGCATAATCTGTTATCCATAAGTCAATTAAGTGATAACGGTTATGATATAATCTTTAATCAAAAATCATGTAAAGTTGTTAGTCAAAAAGATGGGACTATCCTGTTTAATGGTAAGAGGAAAAACAACATTTACAAAATCAAACTTTCTGAACTAAAGAGTCAGAATGTAAAATGTCTTCTGTCTGTTAACAACGAGCAGTGGATCTGGCACAGAAGATTGGGGCATGTTAGTATGAGAAGAATATCTCAGATTAACAAACTCAATCTGGTCAGAGGACTTCCTAATTTGAAGTTCAATTCAGATGCTCTGTGTGAAGCATGTCAGAAAGGCAAATTTGCAAAACCCTCTTTTAAATCCAAAAATGTTGTTTCTACCTCTAAGCCATTAGAACTTCTGCATATTGACTTATTTGGACCAGTTAAAACTGCTTCAGTCAGTGGCAAGAAGTATGGGTTAGTAATCGTAGATGACTATAGCAGATGGACATGGGTAAAGTTCTTAAGACACAAGGACGAGTCACACTCTGTGTTTGTTACCTTCTGTAACCAAGTTCAGAATGAAAAGGATCTCAGAATCATTAAAGTCAGAAGTGATCATGGTGGAGAATTTGAAAACAAAGATTTTGAGTCATTCTTTAATGACAGAGGCATTCTGCATGATTTCTCTTGTCCTAGAACTCCCCAACAGAATGGAGTTGTAGAACGAAAGAACAGAACATTGCAAGAAATGGCCAGAACCATGATCAATGAGACAAACGTTGCTAAGACCTTCTGGGCAGACGCAATAAACACAGCGTGCTACATTCAGAATAGAATCTCAATAAGACCTATTTTGGAAAAGACTCCATATGAATTATGGAAGAACAGAAAGCCCAACATTTCATATTTTCATCCATTTGGATGTACTTGCTTTATATTAAATACAAAGAATTATTTGAACAAGTTTGACTCTAAAGCACAGAAGTGTATTATGTTAGGATACTCTGAACGCTCAAGAGGGTACAGAGTATACAATACAGAAACACAGATTGTGGAAGAATCAATCAGTGTTCGTTTTGATGATAAGCTTGACTCTGAAAAGTCAAAGCAGAATGAAGTTTTTGCAGGTATAGAAATTGAATTTACAGGTTCTGAAGACAAGTCATCAGAAGCTCCCAACACAGACATTCCTTCAACGTCTGAAAGGAGCACTGCTAGCAATCCTACAACAGCTGCTGATCAACCTCAGAAGAGATTACCCAGAAGCAGCTTGGATTACCCAGAAGAGACTATCTTAGGAAGAAAGGAAGATCCAATCAGAACAAGAGCAAGCTTCAGAAACTCTGAAGAAACTCTCATGGGACTTGTGTCTCTGATTGAACCTTCTTCTATTGATGAAGCACTTCTGGATAATGACTGGATTCTGGCAATGCAAGAAGAGCTGAATCAATTCACCAGAAACGACGTATGGGATCTCGTTCCCAGACCAAAAGGATTCAACGTCATTGGAACAAGATGGGTGTTCAGAAACAAGCTAAATGAACAAGGTGAAGTCATCAGAAACAAGGCACGACTGGTTGCACAAGGTTATAGTCAGCAAGAGGGGATAGACTATACAGAAACCTTTGCCCCAGTCGCCAGGTTAGAATCTATCAGACTTTTAATTTCATTTGCTGTTAATAGAGGCATCACTCTGTATCAGATGGATGTCAAAAGTGCATTCTTAAATGGTTATATAGAAGATGAAGTTTATGTACACCAACCCCCTGGTTTTGAAAATACAAAACATCCAGAACATATTTTCAAACTAAAGAAGTCACTGTATGGTCTGAAACAAGCTCCCAGAGCTTGGTATGAAAGGCTAAGTAACTTTCTGTTAGAAAATGAATTCACCAGAGGGAAAGTGGACACTACTCTATTCTGTAAATCAGTTAATAATGACATCTTAGTCTGTCAAATTTATGTTGATGATATTATTTTTGGTTCTACTAATCCTTCTCTTGGAAGAAAATTTGCTAAGTGTATGCAGGCAGAATTTGAGATGAGCCTCATGGGGGAACTGAAATTCTTTCTAGGAATTCAGATCAATCAAACTCCAGAGGGAACTTACATTCATCAGAGCAAATACATCAGAGATCTTCTGAAGAAATTTGACCTCTCAGAATGTAAGCCATCAAAGATTCCAATGCATCCCACGTGCATTCTGGAAAGAGAAGAGGTAAGCAAAAATGTAGAACAGAAAGTCTACAGAGGTATGATTGGTTCTCTCCTCTATCTGACTGCTTCAAGACCTGACATATTATTCAGTGTTTGTATCTGTGCTAGATTCCAATCAGATCCTAGAGAATCTCACTTAACAACTGTTAAGCGAATTTTCAAGTATCTGAAAGGTACTACTAATCTGGGTTTGTTTTATAGAAAATCTAGTGATTACAGCTTAGTAGGCTACTGCGATGCTGATTTTGCTGGAGACAGAGTAGAACGAAAAAGTACTTCTGGAAGCTGTCAGTTTCTGGGAGAAAATCTGATCTCTTGGTCCAGCAAAAGGCAATCAACAATTGCGCTATCAACAGCAGAAGCTGAGTACATAGCAGCAGCAGGATGTAGCACACAAATGCTCTGGATGAAAAGTCAGCTTGAAGACTTCCAGATTTTTGAGAGTAACATTCCTATACTCTGTGATAATACTTCTGCTATTTGCTTAAGTAAGAATCCCATTTTACACTCTAGAGCTAAGCATATAGAAATAAAACATCACTTCATTAGGGACTATATTCAGAAAGGTATTTTGAACTTAAAATTTATAGATACAGACCATCAATGGGCTGATATCTTTACTAAACCCCTTTCAGAAGATAGGTTTAATTTCATTCTGAAACATCTCAGCATGAAAATTTGTCCAGAGTGAAAATGTTTTAATTCCATATATTTACCTTCAGAATGTAATTGTTTTACTGTGAACTTCTGATCAATCTTCTTTCAGAAAGATAGAACATGCAGATTGTATCAGATGCAAGTCTAAAGATCTGAGAGTCTAAGCTCAAAGACAGACGTGCTGATCACTACATCAAACAAGTGTCATCCAATCATCAGCATATCTCTGAAGCAGAACGCGTGCACGCTTCTGAGAAGGCAAAGCGCTGATTGGGTGCATTGAGACACATGTCTGGTAACCGTTTTTAAGTATCTTTCTCAAATCCCCCAAAATCAGCAAGCATTTAATGAAAAGTAATCATGCTTTTAAAATGCAATCATGATTTTTTCTCTTTCTTAAAAACGTTTATCTTTTCAAAATATTTTGAAACTCTATTTAAACACATTAATCTCTCATTCTCATTCTTTACGTTTTCTCACTAATACTCAAGCATTCTCTGCATATTTCTGTGTTCATCTCTTGCAAAACCCTTTTTCCTCAGTTTCTTCTCAAAAACTTTTTAGTGTGAACATGGCAACCTCCAGCAGTGCTTCTGCATGTCCTCAGAAGAAAGCATCATCTGAGCAATATCAAGTGCCATTCAGAACACTCCTTACTCCTGTGAAGAATCGTGAAGTGCTTTCTGAATTAATCATTGATTTTGGAAGCTTGAAGGAGAACGGTTTTGACCTAACTGAAGAAGTTAGGGCACAAAAGTGGGAAAGGTATTTTGACAGGTTGGTTGGACCAACATTCCCTATGCTAGTCAAGGAATTCTGGATTCACGCCAAGGCTTCAACACATCTAGTCACCTCCTTTGTTATGGGGAAGAAGATTGTGATCACTGAGGATCACATTGCAAGGCTAATCGGTTACAGTGGCGGTGGCGTCCGTTGTGTGGACATGGCTGAAAGATGTGCTGATGTGGGTGTGATAGCTGCAAGAATTTTCACCCATGGGGTGCCCAGCAGCAAGATCAAAGATCTGAAGGATCATTACAGAGTTTGGGCTAAGATAATTCTGGGGTGCTTCAACCATAGGAAGCCAACCAGCTCACCTGATTACATAAATGTGGATCAGCAGTTTCTGATCTACTTTATTGATCAGAAGGTAAAAATCAATTTGGCTCATTTTCTGTTCAACCACCTCAGAACAAGTGTGAAGGAAACCAGGGAAGAAGAAAGAACCAAGAGGGATTGGATACCCTTTGGAAGGTTGATATCAGATATTCTGACAGAGAATAGGCTGATAGAGCATCTGATAGAAGCTCAAGAGCTAAGCACTATTGAACCAACAGTTGGGAAACCTCTGAATGCAAAGAACTTGAAGAAGATGAAGTTGATAGAGAATATCCAGAAGGAACCCAGAGCTACTCCTATTGCTGATATCACCAGCAGAAGAGTTCCTCTGAGTGACTTTCCTTTATTTTTTGAGATAGAATCCAAACCAGAGGTGGTTCTCAGATACTTGGATGCGTGCAAGGCAGATGGTACAGATCCAAATCTGATTATCAAAGCTCTGCATCAACCTCAGCAAGAAGTGACTCTGAAGAAGACGAAGAAGAGGAAGGCACCTTCAGAAGGATCATCCCAGCAGACACCCAAGAAAAGAGGTAATTTATCTGCTGCTTCTGTTTTAAATTCTTCTACTATTCCAGCATCTATTCCTCCTCAAACCTCTCATAGAATCTCAATCCCCATCCCTACCATAGATGAAACTGTACCAGAAGAGGACCCCTCTGAGGCATTAAAACTCAGAAGACCCAGAACCAAACATCCCAAACCAACAATCTCAACAACATCAGCAATTGACAAAGTGTTGTCTGACATTGATCAACACACTTCTGATCAACCAAACTCTGAACCACAAATTGTCCCTCCTCCACAACCAGAACAACAGCAATCTGCTGAAGAACCAGAACAACAACAACCACTTTCACCCATTTCAGAAGAACCCCCTATCCCTGAACAATCAGAAATTCCAACAACTTCTCCTCAACCAGCAATTCATTCTCCCTCTCCTCAACCAGAAATTAATCCACCATCACCTCAACCTGAGTTTCATCACTCTGAAACTCCTTCTCCTCAACCATCTGAACCTTATTCACCTCAACCATCACCTTTGGCAATCCAGCTGCCAGGAGGAACAACTATCACCTTGGCACAATTGCCATCCTCATCAGAATCTACACCACCAAATACTCCCAAAACACCACCCAGTCCAATCATAATTTCTGATTCTGAAACTCCCTCTCCAAAACAAACTGCTGCCAAGCAAACCTCTGAAAACCCCAGCAGGACTTTCATAGACTTAACCAGTCTTGACCGTCTTGCTGATATGAAACATAAAATAGCCATCCCTAAACCAAAACAACCAGATGTTGGCTCTGGTATTATGAATTTTGAAACAGGTGTGCAGCAATGGATTGCTTCTTTGAAGCAAGTCTATCCTGGAATGATTGACCCAGCTGCTTCTGATCAGCTCTGGTCACAATTCAGACTTTGGGTACGTGCTGAAGCCCTCAAGTTGCAGGATATCAACTATGAGCAGGCACAACAGAATTTCAGCAAGCTTCTGAATGAAGTTGGAAGTCAGCTTCTGAAAGAAGACGTGCTCCCTCTGGATAGTGAACCTTGGTCTGAGAAACAGCTAGCTTCAAAGGTGCAACCAGAAGAAGACAAGACTATTCAAGCTGAAGAAACTCAAGAAGAAGATGTTGCAGAAAGCTCTCAGAAGCTTCCTGCTTCTGATGCTTCTCAAGCTGCCTTGGACAGGCAAACTCTGGAAGAACTAAAGCTGAATGACATGCGTCTGCAACAGAGGATGGATGAAAATGACCAGAAGATGAAAGAAAGAATGGATGTGCAGGATAACAAGATTGACACTGTTGTCAGCATGGTGCATAAGCAGAATGAGACTGCTGATCAGATCAAAGCCATGCTGGAGAACCTGTTCACACGCTTGCCTCCTCAACCTTAGTCTTTTTTCATTCATGTCTTTTTCATGTTTTCTTTGATTTTCTGATGTACTGTTTGAATATGTTTTGTACTATTTTCATGTTTTGATTCTGAACCTTTTAATATGACTAGTTTTTCTGATCTTAAATTGTTTTCGCACTCACCTACACTTTTTGATTGCTGACAAAAAGGGGGAGAACAAGAATGATATTTTAAACAATAACGGCTAACTAGACAAAAATTCTCAAACATTCTAACTCTATTACTTGAAAATGTTTTTTCTGTTTTGCTTAAAGTCAACAGGTACAAGGAAGCTCCTGGACACTCTGAAGACTAGAAGCTCTGATCACTATGAAACTCTGATCCGCTCTGACACTCTGATCCAAAGCAAAACTCTGACAAGAAAAGCTCTGAAGCTCTGCTCTGACATGCTGATCTAAAGCTTCTGATAGTCAAAGACTCTGATACTCTGATGTTCAAAGAAAGGCAAAAAGATCTGATCCTGAAGAACACTTGTAATCAAAGGGAAGTAATAAACTCAGGGGGAGTATCTCTCAACTCTGATATCTTTTTACTCCTTATCTTTTTACCTCTTACTCTGATGCATCTTTCTGATACCTTTTCACGTTATTTTCATTTAAAAATATCTAGTTTTTGTCATCATCAAAAAGGGGGAGATTGTTAGAACAAAGTTTGAATCTACTACCCTATATTTAAGTTTTGATGATAACAAAGTGAAAAGATACATTATTTATAAGATTCATGTATGAACTATCTACTGCCTAAAATTATTATATTCTGACTTGCAGAAACTCTGATTGATATAAGCAAGATCACATCTAATCAGCATCAGAATTTAGTTCTTGACACCAGCATCAAAAGTTGCCATATCAGAATGTCAGAATCAGATGATCAACTCACGTATATGCTGAAGCCTGATGAACAAGACTGCGCTCAACACTCTGATAAAGAAACACAACAGTTCATCAACAGCTAAGCAGAGTCAGAATGAGCCAAGCCAGAACTTGCATTAAGTAAGCAACGGTACTGTGCATTGAAAGCAAGTTAATACCAACGGCCTCATTCCAGACAAGATCTGCTCGATAAGGAAAGTTTGTTAATAGCATTGAATCAATAATATTGCATCCAATGTTCAACATCTCAGTGATATATAAACAAGACTTTGAAGATTGAAATGGCTAATGCTCTCAAAATCTCTACACGCATAAAAGTTGATCAAAATCTTCCTTCTCTCAGTTTTGCTAAACACTACACATTCTGATATTCTATCATTGTTTAGAAATCTAGTTTCTAAGCTTTAAGTTGTGTATACATCACAGTTGTGATACAGTTTTGTAGAAAACATTCACACACTTAGTTTTATCTCTTTGTAAGAAAGTGTTTCCTTGACAAACCGGGTTGTGGTTTGGATCAAGAAGGCTTTGGCAGTTGTTAAAGCAGTCTGTAATATTCAGTTGAATATAGTGGATTAAGACCTCGTTGGAGAGAGGCGAAATCACCTTGACGGGTGGACTGGAGTAGTTTGAGATCAAACGAACCAGGATAAAAATATCTTGTTCATTGCATTATATTTCAGTTTTACAATTCAACCCCCCCTTCTTGTGTTTTTCACTACTTCAAACCTTCTTCATTCTTCAGCACGGACTTGGGGAGGTGCGAAATAAACCACCTTGACAGCAACGACATACAACACATAAGAGTCCCTCTTCTTCACACAGTACGAGTGTAGAGGTCATGCAAGATATCACCCAGAAGGAATCTGGATTCAGGAAGAGAACCAAACCGTAGATAAGGAGAGCCAAGATATCTTCGAAAGCCTGAAAATCCAAATTATCCCAGAATAGCTGAGCCTGATCCATCAGAAATTTGGCTAAGAAACCTTCGACCCTGCTTCGTGTTTCCCAGTTGGATACTACATCATCCCGTTTCAGATGCAGAGCTGAGGCAATGTCTTCTGGTCTAGGAGTCTCTTCCAAACCTGTGAAGGGCACCTGCTCAAGGATGGATATGCCCAATAAGTGAGAAAACACTTCCAAAGTGGGAACCAGCTGATAATCTGGGAAAGTGAAACAATGACGCACAAGAGCGAAGAACTGGAAAAGCACACTCATTATCTGCTCATCAAACTTTGAGGTAACCGGGCTAAGAAGCTGACCATGTCTCTTAATGAATGAAGAAGTCTCGGACACTCTCGAGGCTAACTCTTTGAGTTGAGCGGGTATTTGCACAAAGCTAACTTGGATGGTGTTTCTGCGCACGGAAGCTATAATCTGCAAAACAGAACAAAGATAAATCCCTTCGGTCTTTGAAATGGTTAGTATAATGAAGTATACATGCTATGTTATGATGCATGATGTCATGGTAAAACAAACAACAGGTATAACAGATAACAGATATGGAAAAGGCAAACAAGTCACGCAAAAGCCCTTAAGTTTAAGGCTTGCATGTGGTTTAGGTATTACCCTCTTGAAGTTCAGTTGGTTTCAACCTGTCCTACTAAAAGTAACCGGGTTCTAGAGGTTCTCAATATCACTGACCATCCTCCATCGGTCATGGTTTCAGCTCAAGCAATCTTTTCTTGCAGCCGGAACTATCTCGAGAGTATGGTCTCAATGAGTGTAGCATCGAGTATCAACTAGTTCTCAGCTTTACACCGAGGTCGGCTATCTCAATACTTCCTAATGGCCAAGTTGGTTTATTAAGGGTTCTAAGGCCAGTTGATGCTTAACGACACACATAGCAGCCCTGTATTCTCCTCGTTTCTTCATAAGGGATAGTGGTACCAACCAATGTGCCACATCAACGTAGCTACTGCTTCAACCGTATCAGTCTACGCCATACAGTTCCCTTACATTTTATTGCTACTTACCTAAAAGGTGTCCCGAGATCCGGGTTAGGATCTATAGTAACTCCCAATACAAAACCTTTAAAAGTAAAGCAACCAAGACAAACAAGAGAAGCAATTATGATGAACTAAATCCTAAGGTATACCCCACTTATTTATCCCCAGCAGAGTCGCCAGTTCTGTGATACGGTGGCAGAACCGACTGTTTGAAAAATCCTGGTTTACGTTTTGGGTTTGGGTTTGCAAAATGTCGCGGTAAGCAAGAGTCGCCACCGACTTTTATTTTATCCAACTGGAAAGGAAAAAAGCACAGAAAAATTCCTTTTTCGAGATATTCTGAGTACGGGGGTAGATTATAGAAAGGGAAGGTATTAGCACCCTTTCTATCCGTGGTTTTCCACGGGCTCTTAGGTACTTGCTCATCATTTTAAAAATTGCTTCCGTGTTTGTGTGTTTTGAAAAGTTTTTATCTTACTTCATTTTAACCCTTGTATCAGTCCACAAGAGTGTTATAAAGTGTTTTTGAAATCTTTGTTTGAAAAGAGTGTAAGTGTGAAAAAGTTTATTTTGAGCAAGTACCTACTAGCATCTACCTACTCGAAAAAAGATTGTTTTTGTTTTTGTTTCCTTTAGACAATGATACCCTACTATTGAGAAATAGGAAGCACCGTCGTTGGAGTTGTAAGGGTCTATCGAAAGGGACGTACGATCACTAAAGCAATGTTAGGACGTTTTAGTAATAACCCTAATGTCTCAAGATCATATTCTAGGCAGCATTTCCAAGGCAACCTTTCTGAGGCAACATTTCTGAATGGGGCAATTGATCTTTGTTTAGACAGCAGGGCGACCACTAAAACACCCTATACTTAATGATCGTTTACCGAAGGCAACCGAAGTGAGAGTATACCCTAGAAGTGCGCATGTGCGAGTGATTTGATTTCAGTTATTATCTTTTCACATTAGGATTTGCTAGCCATTTTAAATTAACATGCAATCTTGTCATACAATCCTATTAACATACATCTAACAGTTAATATTTGCAAATATTAAAATGCGGAAAAGTAAAACTACGCTATTACAAGGCTTCGGGGAGAGGGATTAATTACATAGCAAAAAACCCGTAAAAACGATAAATAAAGAAAATCCTAATTAAACTATTACATATTGTGAGCAGTTACATTAATGTTGCAAAAATAATAAGCGCGCACGATGAATTAAATGAGGAGGAATCAGGGTTTTGACCCCATCTAAACCTAATTGAAACTTAAAGAGAAAAATCATTTTTTGTTGTTTTGATTGTTTTGAGAAAACAAGATTTTAATTGAATAAATAAAACCTAATTACTAATTAATTTTATTTAAGAAAAATAACTAAATTAACTTATTTTTTGTATTTTTGTTTTATTGAGAAAAGAAATAAAAATTAAATCAAAAGCAACCCTAATTTTTCTAATTTGATTTTAATTATTTACAAAAAGTGAGAATTACCCTAAAATTAAATTTAACTAATATTAAATTAAATTTGATAAAATAAAAATAAAACCTAATTCTAAATTTGTGAAAAATTAATTTTATGATTTTTTTATGAAAAAAGAAATTAATTTTGTGGTTAGAAAATAATTAAACAAAATAAATTAAATAAAAGAAAAATAGAAAAAAAATAGAATGGGCCTTGTTATTTCAGTAAAAAGGGGGGTGTTGATGGCAAATCTAGGCCCAAAAGCGCCTGACCCTGCTTGACTTTTCCAAATCCCATGTTGCTAGCTTGACTGGGCGTATGGTGGACCTTCATGTGAGAAGCCTTAGATCTGGCACTTTGATGATTTGGTGGCTGAAAGTTGATGACGTATGGTGGATTTGTGAGGTTCCTGTACACCTGATCATGCAAGGCAAAATAATATTGAACAATATGGGGACCTGGGGATCGAACCCAGGCCCTTTGGCATTTTACCTTGCATGATGACCATCTGAGCTAGCTTGCTTATTTGTATGAGTAATGACAAATAAATATTATATAATAAAACAAGTGGCTAACTCAAACCACGCGCAAAATTCAAAACTAGCCATTCACAAGATGCCATGCTATCATCTCCTTCCTCCCACCATTGCTAAAAGTTTTTAAACTTTTACCTACAGTCACCTGGGTGTAGGTATAACCCTGTGCCTTTCTAAAATCCTATACAAGCGTGATAAATGCAAAACAATGGTACCAATCAACTCGTGGCAACCTCACGAGCATCATGGTACCCTTATCCATGGCCAATTGTACCTGTACAGAAAAACCCCAAAAACGAACCAAGAACCCTAACTATGGCATCTTGATGTATAGTCAGTGTGATACGGTGGGAAAACTGACTATGGTTTTGCGTTTGTATTCGCAAATGTTTCGGTTGAGCAAGAGTCGCCACCGACTTTTTATTTTATCCTAAGGAAAGGTTTAAAAAGCACAGCAAAAACCTTTGAGATTTTTCTTGGGTTCGGGGAGTAGATTATAGAAAGGGAAGGTATTAGCACCCTTTCTATCCATGGTTATCCATGGGCTCTTAGGTACTTGCTTAGATCAACTTGCCTTGGTTTTCAATTGTTTGAAATGGTGCTTTGTGTGTGGTTTTGAAAATGTTTTGAAAAAGATGCCTTGTCTAGGCTACTCTTGTAACAATTCTTTACTCGAATGTTTTACAAAAGGTGTTTGTCTTTTTGAAAAGATGTTTCAAGGTTTTATTGAAAGTTTGTTTTGAAAGTGTTTGTGAAGTGTGGTTTGAAAATAGGCAAGTGTTTTCTTTTGCGAATTGACAAGTACTTAAGAGCTATCTACCCTAAAGTTCTCAAAGATTTATGCTATGTTTTAACCCTTTTAACAATTTTGTTCCACCATTGCATTTGGTGGACAATCTTGTGTTAGGATGTGAAAGGGACGGGCGTGGGTCATCGTTTAGACCATAATTGCAATGGTGCCAAGTATCTTTGGGCAATTTTTCCTTGAAAGGGACTTGATCATTTTAGGCAACTTTTCGAAAAGCGTCATCGAGGGACTATGATCATTTGATTGTTTGCTTTACCCAAAGAAACCTAACATGCAATATGGCCCATTTATTGAAGGCAACAAGTGGAATACCCTAGGGGTGCAAGTGTGATATGTGTTGTCCATTTTCATGCTTTGATTATCTTTGAAATTAGGTCAAACTATTTTGTTCTTTTTATTTGCATACAAACCCTAATTCTAACATGGTATATTTAGAAAGCGTTAAAGTGTGAAATTTAAATTTCCTAAACTATTACAATACAATATGGGAAGCGGGGTACAAATGTTCAAATGGGGGATATTTAGACAAGGAATTTAAACCTAGCTATTACATCAATTTTGGAATATTTACAAAATAATTAATTGTATAAATTAAATGGAAAATAAAATAAAGATGCAAAATGCAAAAAGGGTTTTCATATGTATGGAAAAAGGATATTTTTTATGTCCAATAAACAAAAATGAATAAAATAAAAAAAGTAACATTTTTGGAGTTTTTGTGTTTTAAGGGTAAAACCCTAATTTTTATTAAGTAAATATATATATTATTTAATTTATACAAGTACTTATTTATTATATACAAAAAATAAAATAAAATGAAGTATATTTATAAAAAGTATTTTTTTGAGGTCAAATATTAATAAAATAAAAATGTATATATTTTTTGTATTATTTACCTAAATATACTAATATATATAAATATCTTGATTATTTACTAAATATATTATATATACAAGATAATAATATTTAATATTTATAAAAAAAAAATATTTTTTGATACAAAATGTTTTCAAAAGAGAAAATGAAATAAAAATCAGAAATAAAATATATTTGCATTATTTTTCTAGTTTTTTCTAAATAATAGTATATATATATATTTATGTACAAATGTCCATATAAACAAATAAATACTTAAAAAATATAAAAATGGTGTAAAAAATATTTTTTATGTTTTTAATATTATTAGCAAAAATAAATAAGTCAGGATAAAAAAAGAAAAGTCAAAAAATCATGCAAATAAACAAAATGGGCCTAGGGGGTGTAAAACCAAAAACATGGTGTGAAAAGAAATATCAAAGCAGGCCCAGCCCACGTGGCTTCTTCTTCAACCTCTGGACAGAAAGATGTCCAAAAACGCGCGCCTGAACATCAATTCAAACATCTGGATTCCTTGATCTTTTGCACAAACTTACAACATAAGAAATGTTAAGCATTGAATCACGATTCTAAATATGTAAAGAACTCATCCTAACTCTCAGAAATGAGAGAGAATTTTAACATTCCCAAATCTTGACCTAACTTTTCTTCCATATTCAGACCTTAAATTCTCATAGCTCAGGCAAAATAAATGAAAAGTAAAAGCATGTACAGATTCAGGGGCATGAGTAGAACACTTCTTATTCACAAACCTAGAGCTAACAATGCCTACATTAAGAGTTAGAATTTCAAAAAGATACCTGTTCAGTTGAAGTTCTATCTGGTAATGGGGGAACTTTCAGGGCAAGATGATGATCTGTACAGCTTGCCTGAAGTGTGGTGATGCTATTCTAATGCTTACTTTGCTTTGAAACACCTTGAATCGAGCTATGGACCTTCAACTGCAAAACAAGAAAGTGAAAATGGTGGAACTGATTAGAGGAGTTACAGGTCGTGTTTTATGTTTGGGTTAGCTTCAAGTGATGCTAGGGAATGTGTTTGATGAGCTTTTAGCAAGAAGGCATGAAAGGGATGAGAGTTGGCACTCAAACTGCAGCAAGCCCTGTTTTTGTGCAGTTCAATGGTGATTTTGAGTTTGTGGAGGTATTGGAGGTGAAAGGCTTGTGTTCTAGCTCAGTTAGGATGTCTTGAATGTGTACAAAATATTTGCTTAAGGGTTCTAGTGCTGAGATGAAAGTTGTCTTGTGTTATGCCACATTTCTTCACACTTAAGCAAGCAAATGTCCACTTGAGTTTTAGACAGCTAGAGGCCCCCCTAATGTGCTGCTAACCCTCCTCTTGATCAGTGTGTTTTGTTCATAATCTTGTGCCAAAGTGATTTGATCTGTACTTGTTGATTTGCAACTTTGACATAAAGCTTAACTTTTCAAAAATGGCTATTTCACTTTTTCCATAAATGGATTAAACTTGCATGTAATGTTTGAACTCATAGAACAAGGCCTTGGCACAATGAGTATGCATTAAATTATTGAGTATTGGATGGTTTAGAGTCCTGTAATCAAGGGAAGCATGCTGATTTTGAAAATGCATAAGTTATGAACATGGTAATGGTCATGAATCAAAGTGACTTTTTGCCATATTGCAAAATTCGATTCTCTCAAGTCATGAGGTTGTTTGATGAGTTATTGGACATTTTGGAAAGCTTGGAATGTGTACTACAATCCATCTTTGAAATGCAAATTGAAATTCCAAGGGGAAGTATGTGAAAAATGGTCTTGAAGTTAGGTAAAAACCTTGCTTAAAAAGGTCAAAATTTCACTAAGTTAAGAATGGTTTAGTACCCTTATTCCAAAAATTGTAACTTGAGATACAAGCTTCTTTTGGGAAAACTTTGTGAATCAAAGTTATAGATAATGCAATAGGATACAACTTTCATGTTTTGACTTTTGCTTGAATCCAAATGAATCTTGGTGAGAAAGTGGGGCAAAGTTGGAAAAAAATTAGGGTTTTTCATAACTTAGAAAAATTCTAAGTTATGAAAAATTCTCATTTCAAACCCTAATTTGCAATTTTTGATTTCTTGGTGAACAAGTTTCATGATTTGGCATGTTTTGATGAAAAATGAATCTTGACTCTTGATTTTGACCAAAAAGTCAAAGTTTGACTTTTCAGTATACAGTCAAAAATTGATCAATTGACTGGGAAATTCAACTGTCAATCTTGCGCATTTGGGATCTTTTGAACTTGTTGAGCATGTCAAGATAATTCCATGGGGTCCTTGAGTCCATATGTGAGCTTGGTTTGCCATTTGTTAGGTCAAACAGTCAAAAATTGCCTTTGTGCAGTCAAAACCCTAAAAATGACCATTTTGCCCTTTTGGTGATCTGATCAAATTTCTTGTGGAATTGTGATCCAAACTTGATCAAATGATCCATGTGAGTTCATGATGTTGATGTGGGCCAATTTTCATGAGGTTTGACTTTTAATTGGCCACAGTTGACTTTTTTCCAGTACAGCTGATTTCTAGGTCAACTGTCCAATTGACTGGGCAAAACTTGGAATCAAGACTTGAAACTTGATATGGATAAACTTGGGAGTCCAATATGAAGCAAGAAAGTCATCTTAGGCATTTTTGGTCAAAACATCTCTGTGCAAACATAAACCCTAATTTGAGTCAACAGTGCAAGGAGAAGTCTTGAGCAGATGAAACCCTAATTGGATCTTGATCTCCAAGGGCTTTGTGATGAGAAATCAATGAGAAATGGGAGGGAAAATTTTGGGGTACAATAGTTGCCCCTGTTCAATCTTCTTGAACCTGAAGAGTTAGATTGGCAAGTTTGCCTTTCGTGACTCGAGGGTAAAAGGAGATTGGACACTAGAGTGCCCTTAAATTTGCACTCGTCAAAGCAATGGATGCGGGAATGGGCTTAGAGATTCCATTTGGAGATGAGATTAACGATGCCATCTGGAAGAGTGACAGAAATTTGTCGGGGATGGGCTTAAAGATGCCATATGGAATGAGTATCAGAAAGGTGTCCATGTTTTAAACTATCTCTGAATTGGGGGTCTGAATAAGCAATAGATTGACATCCGTTGTTGGGAGGAATCCGTAAACTGTTTTCAAAAAATTACATTTGAACAAGTTGATATATTAACATCCGTTGTTGGGAAGAATCCATAAACCGTTTTCAGAAGTCTGGAGAAGAATCTGAACAAGCGATAGGTTAACATCCGTTACTTGGAGAACCCGTGAACTGTTTTCAGAAATCCTGAAGTTGAATAAGCAATAGAGCAGCATCCGTTGTTGGGAAGCGTCCGTAAACTGTTTTCAAAAATTGAGAAGAGTCTGAACAAGCGATAGATTAACATCCGTTGTTGGGAAGAATCCGTAAACTATTTTCAAAAATTGAGAAGAGTCTGAACAAGCGATAGATTAACATCCGTTGTTGGGAAGAATCCGTAAACTGTTTTCAGAAATCTGGAGAAGAACCTGAACAAGTGATAGGTTAACATTCGTTACTTGGAGAACCCGTGAACTGTTTTCAAAAATCTTGAATTTGGAGGAAGAACCGGTGTAGGGTCTCCTGATGATGAGCTCGCGTAAAACTGCATCTGGATAAATCTGGAATAAACATTAGAATGTTGCCATGTCTGGGTCACATCTGAACTATTCCTGGAAAGAATCTCGGAAGATAATGATTCTAGTCTTTCGACTGATCTTACCTGAAAAGGTAGAGAGTTAGTTATATGCGATGTCATGATGCATGATGCAACGTATGTTATATGATATGAATGTAAATGGAGGCGCATGTAAGCTGGAGAGCTGTCTTGCAAAGGATAGATGAATCTGGGATGGCTGAAGATAAAAGTATCTTGACTACTGCTGGGAAGAATGATTCCTGGTTGTTGCTGGGGAAGAGAATTCCTGATGACTTCTATCGGGGAGTTCCAATCTAATAGACTCATGCTGGGGATGTAAGACTGAGAATCTTCAGTTTGGTGGGAAGTATCTCTGGCGACTTCACTGGGGAACTCAAGATTTGCCCTCCCAAAACTCTGTGGGGAGAAGGTTCATTAGTCTGGCTTCGCTGGGGATTGATAATTTGAAACTTTAGCTCGGCTGGGGATACTGAACTTAAACTCTGAGGGGAATTGAGTTCTGGAGGATTCTCTGGCTGGGGATAACAAAGATAGGCTCCTCTGGGGATTGTATTGATAATTTATGTTGGGGAACTCTGATGAACTCCGATGGAGGTAGGAAGAAATTTGGAGAGTGCGATCTTCCGTGGCAATAAGTTGAGGATAACCCAGTTATAAGTCCTTGTGAGGAATAACCTTGAATAAAACTCGGGAGAGACGTCCGTACTCTGCAGGGGATAAGCTTCCAGAATCTACTGGGGATAAGCTTCAAAACTTGCTGGGGATATGGATTCTAAATCTCCTGGGGACTTCCTTTGAAAGGGCATCAGAATATCCAACTGCAACTTCGACCCATCAGTAATCCTCTTCCTTGACTCATAAGGAAATGATTATGTTCAAATGCATATGCCTATTTAACGAAACATTGGACGTTTCTCAAAATAAACAAATAGTGCAAGAGAAAAAGTGAAAGGAAATGACACAAATTTCTGGGAAAAGTATTTGTATTAACTTTCTCTGAGTATATTTGTACAAAGGAGACAATCATCCTAGTAAGAGGATTTTGTCGTAAATATTTGAAAGATTTATACAAAATAAAGATGGCTATGTGAAATAATTCCATGGGATTCCATTCCGATATAGCCTTCACAACTCTGAATATCTGTCCATTCAATGCTTCGTTTGCCGATGACTGGATTGATCGAAAACCTGGAACTGGTTGATGGAGAGATTGTCCTTGAAGTGATCCGACGAGACATAGTCACACGCTTTAATTCCCTAACTTTTGCCTGAACCGCCCTTTCGGTTTTTCGATCCACCGGGAAACCCCTTTTTGTCCAAGCCGCCCTTTCGGGTTTTCGACTTGCCGGGTGTACAGATTTTTTTATTTTTATCCCTAACTTTTGCCTGAACCGCCCTTTCGGGTTTTCGGTTCACCGGGATGCCCATTTTTGCCCAAGCCGCCCTTTCGGGTTTTCGACTTGTCGGGTTATTTTATGCGTAGTATCTTTTGACTATGTCTGCGTTCACAGGGTGCGGCAAATCGTCGCCGTCCATGGTGGTCAGAATCATTGCACCACCAGAAAATATGCTCTTGATCACAAATGGTCCTTCATATGTAGGAGTCCATTTGCCCCTGGGATCACTTTGCGGCAAGATAATCCGCTTGATTACGAGATCTCCGACTTGATACACCTGACGTCTGACTTTCTTATTGAAGGCCTTAATCATCCGCTTTTGATACGTCTGACCATGGCATATAGCAGCGAGTCGCTTCTCGTCGATCAAATTGAGTTGATCAAGTCAGGTCTGCATCCAATCATCTTCATTCAAACATGCGTCCTTCATAATCCTTAGAGAAGGAATCTGAACTTCCATAGGCAAGACAGCTTCCATGCCATATACCAAAGAAAATGGGGTTTCCCCGGTTGAAGTACGTGCCGTCGTTCGGTATCCATGTAGAGCAAACGGTAACATCTCATGCCAGTCTTTGTAAGTGACGGTCATTTTCTGAATGATCTTCTTAATGTTTTTGTTCGCAGCTTCAACAGCACCGTTCATCTTCGGCCGATAGGGAGATGAATTGTGATGATAAATCTTGAACTGTTCGCACAATGCGGTGATCATTATGTTATTCAGATTTGTACCGTTGTCTGTGATGATCCTGTCTGGAACACCATACCGACATATGAGATTTTGCTTGATGAAGCGGGCAACCACATTTTTAGTAACAGAGGCGAAGGAAGCTGCTTCGACCCATTTGGTGAAATAGTCAATGGCAACCAGGATGAAGCAATGTCCGTTGGAAGCCGTGGGCTTGATCTCTCCAATCATATCAATGCCCCACATTGCAAATGGCCAAGGAGCAGTCAGAACATTGAGAGGAACCGAAGGGATATGAACTTTGTCAGCGTAGACTTGGCATTTGTGGCAAGTACGGGAATGTTGATGGCAGTCAGCTTCCATGGTAGATCAGTAATAGCCTGCCCTTAGGATCTTCTTAGCCATTGTATGCCCGCTCAAGTGAGTGCCAAATGTGCCGCTGTGTATATCAGTCATGATCAACTCTGCTTCAGTTTTGTCTACACATCGGAGTAATACACAATCATGGCTTCGTTTGTAAAGGATGTTGTTGCTCAGGAAGAACTTAACAGCAAATTTCCTTAAGAACTTCTTGTCATTTACGGAAGCTCCTTCAGGATAATCTCTAGTCTCGAGATACCTTTTGATTTCATGGAACCAAGGTTGTTCCACTACTTCTTCGGTATTAATCTCATGACAATGCACAGGTTCATCCATTCGCTCGATGGTGGTTTGGGGAGCCTCGTTATCCCAGTTGAGTTTAAACAAGGAGGACATTGTGGCTAGAGCATCTGCTAGCTGATTCTCTTCTCGCGGAAAATGCTTGAAGGTAATTTGCTCGAAATGAGGCAGCAATGTCAGGACATGTTCTTTATATGGGATAAGATTAGGATGCTTGGTATCCCACTCTCCTTTGATTTGACTGATAACCAAAGCCGAGTCCCCAAATACGATCAAAGATTTGATCCCCAAGTCTATAGCAGCCTTGAGACCAAAAATGCAAGCTTCATACTCAGCCATGTTGTTTGTGCAACTGAAGCAAAGTCGGGCTGTGAAAGGTGTGTGACAACCTTCCGGAGAAATGAGTACCGCGCCGATACCATTTCCAAGTGCATTTGAAGCACCATCAAAGTACAGGGTCCATCGGGATCCCTTTTCGGGTCCGTCATACGGTCCGTTACCTTCAATGTTGTCCAAATTCATGATGTCCTCGTCTGGGAAGTCAAATCTCATGAGTTGATAATCTTCGATAGCCTGATGAGCCAGATGGTCAGCTAGTACACTCCCTTTTATAGCTTTTTAGGTGGTGTACTGGATGTCATACTCAGTTAGGATCATTTTCCATCTAGCTATCCTTCCAGATAAAGCGGGCTTTTCGAAGATATACTTAATAGGATCCATTTTGGAAATCAACAAGGTAGTATGAGTCAACATATACTGTCTTAGTCGGCGAGCAGTCCATACCAAAGCGCAGCAAGTTTTCTCGAGCAGTGAGTAGTGAGTCTCACAGTCGGTAAACTTTTTGCTAAGGTAATAAATAGCATGCTCTTTTCGACCAGACTCGTCATGCTGGCCCAAAACACACCCCATTGAGTTATCCAAGACGGTCAAATACATGATCAGTGGTCTTCCTTCGACGGGTGGCATCAGAATAGGAGGTTCTAGCAAATACTCCTTGATTTTATCAAAAGCAGTTTGGCAATCGTCGTTCCATTCGACTACCTGATCTTTCTTCAAGAGTTTGAAAATCGGCTCACAGGTAGAAGTCAGATGGGAGATGAATCTGGCAATATAGTTCAAGCGCCCCAAGAATCCTCTAACCTCCTTTTCAGTACGGGGAGCAGGCATCTCTCGTATTGCTTTCACTTTTGCTGGATCGACTTCAATGCCTTTGTTGCTTACAATGAATCCCAGAAGTTTACCAAACCTAACTCCAAAAGTGCACTTGCTTGGATTCAGCCTGAGTTTGTATTCTTTCAATCTGGCAAACAGCTTTTCTAGATGTTCAAGGTGCTCTTCCTCTGTTTGTGATCGAGCTATCATATCGTCTACGTAAACTTCAATCTCATGATGTATCATATCATGAAATAAAGCTACAATGGCGCGTTGATAAGTTGCCCCTGCGTTCTTCAGCCCGAACGACATCACCTTGTAACAGAAAGTGCCCCATTGCGTGACAAAAGTTGTTTTCTCCATATCCTCGGGGGCCATTTTGATTTGATTGTAACCCGAGAATCCATCCATGAAGGAAAACACTTTGTGCTGAGCTGTATTGTCGATCAAAATGTCAATGTGTGGAAGTGGAAAATCATCTTTGGGGCTGGCCCTATTCAAATCCCGGTAGTCCACACACATCCTGACTTTGCCATCTTTCTTAGGTACTGGCACGATGTTAGCGACCCATTGAGGATAGGACGTAACAGCCAGAAAGCCAGCGTCGAATTGCTTCATCACTTCTGCTTTGATCTTTTCAGACATGTCAGGCCTCATTCGGCGGACTTTTTGCTTGATCGATGGACAATCCTCTCTTGTGGGGAGACGGTGAACCACGATGTCTGCGTCTAAACCCGGCATGTCTTCATAAGACCAAGCAAAGATTTCAACATACTCATTCAACAGCTGCATCAGGCGTTCCTTGACACTTGGTTCCAGATTGGCACCCACTTGCACCTCCTTCCGGTCTTCCTCGGTCCCTAAGTTGACAGTTTCCAATGACTCTTCGTGCGGTAAGATGGCCCTTTCCTCTTGCTGTAGAAGTCTGGCTAGTTCCCCTGGTACTTCACAACCTTCGTCATCTTCATACTCGGCTTGATTGACCAGATCTTCAGAGTTATTGAAGGATATAGCAGAATAGTCACCCATGTAATTCGGAGTGGATGGGTACCTGCATTTGTGAGTGTGGGTGTGTGTAAGGGATAGCCATCCTTAAACAAAAAATGCAAAAGGAAAGAAAATGAACACAAGCAGTTTATCAGATAAAAAACGTCCAATGAATCATTAAACATGGCATATGGATATGAAAAATAATCAAAACCCTTATAAATGGACCTACATGCCCCGGGCAAGGCATGAGGTGAAAAAGATAGTGTACGGATTGTTTGAAAATAAATATTACAGACCAAATAGGAAATGTTTAACAGATAAATTACTGATGAATAAAAGTGATGGGGACAAAGTCTTTTGCCTCCCAGTTGCTCAATCCTCCTTTGACAGTTGGGTAAATCCACTCTTCGATGTTGCTCTCTTTGTCTTCGTCCTTCAAAGCATTGATTCCGTAGGGAGAAATTTTGACCGGCGCTCTTTCAATCTTCGAACGGCGCATAGCTTTCTGGCCTGCGGTAGTGAACCCTAATCCAAATTTGTCTGTCTTATGCGGAATATCAGGCAACTTCCCCCATGATGAATTCTTCCCTTCCTTTATTGCGGCCCTTGCGTCCTCCAGAGATGCCATCCTGGCCATCCGCCTCGGTGTCTTAGCTGCCAACTTTGCTACTGTTATTTCGGGAAGGACTTCTTCGAAATGCTGAAAAGGCGTCTCAATGAACTCCCCTTCTACCTCCACATACCGGAAAGAATTCAAGTGGCTAATCATGTACTCCTCTTCACCATGGACAGTAATGATCTTTCCCTTGACAGGATACTTCAACATCTGATGTAAGGAGGAGGTAACTGCCCCAACATGGTGTATCTAAGGCCTACCCAGCAAGCAAGAGTATGACGGACGAATGTCCATCACATAGAAAGTAGACTTAAACACCTCAGTGCCTATCTTGATGGGAATTTCAACCTCCCCATGGACCATTCTCTTCGAACCATCAAAAGCTCTGACAACAATATCACTCGGCTTCAACTCCAAACCTTCACAATTTAGCCGGTCCAAGGCCTTCTTAGGCAATACATTCAGCGACGAACCAGTGTCGACCAAGACATGTGCGAGAGTGGTTCCTCGACACTCGACTGAAATGTGCAAAGCATCATTGTGGTTTCTACCTTTAGGAGTTAGGTCGGCATCAGAGAAACCTAATCCATTGTCCGCAGTCAGGCTAGCCACGCAATTTTGAAATTGATCTGCAGAGGTTTCCTGGGGCACATGGGCTGCCTTCAGGAATTTTATCAGAGCTTTAGCGTGCGCTTCCGAGCAAAGTAGCAGTGCCAGCATGGAGATCTTTGAGGGGGTTTGCCCCAGTTGTTCTACCACATCGTAATCACTCCTTTTGATTATCCTCAAGATCTCATCCATTTCCTTCTTGGAGGTCTCTGGGATGACCAAGGGTTAAGCCCTCGTCCTGACGAGCTCATCTTGGATTCCCTTACCTTTATCAGCAGCGGTAGGAGAGACAGTACTAGGAACAACAACATCCTCAATCAAAGGGGTTCTAGCAGAGAGTTTTATTGGTGCAGGGATGACCTTGTCAGCTGATGAGGGTCCAAAGATTGCTCTTGGAGGGGCAATCTCTGGAGAAAATATTCTCCCGCTCCGGGTGATTTTGCTCGTGCCTGCAATGTTACCAATGCTGGCTTCTTCATCATCCGAACTTTCTTCAGTTATTTCGATTTGTTTGATACCATGGTAGTAGACGTCGCTGCCGTAGTTCCATGGTATCAACTTCTCAGAAACATAGGGGACAAGCCCTGGCATTGTTATCTTCAAAGGAACAGATTTCGTAGCTGGTGTAATCTTAACAGGCTTTTTGACGGCCTTGGAAAGATTGGCGTGAATGGTTATGATTGAGACATCTTCAGTATGGGTTGGAACAACAGAAACTTTTTCAAACAAAATTTGTCGACTATCCATAAGGCCTTGGATGCCTTTCTTCAGTAACGGACAATCAAACGGCAGAGAGTAACAACAATAGCAGTCTTCTTTACATCCCGGGAAGATCCCGGCCCTTAACAGATTCAACTTAATGGTTAACAAAGGAGTTATCAGATCATTAACATCAACAACATACAAATCTTCTTCAATGGCATTGACATTTCGACCGTGCTTCGGCATGGGAGCAGATATCACATTAGGCTTCTCCGGAGCGTCAAACTCTACTTCCTTCGCCTCTATCAGGTCTTGGATTTTATGCTTGAGTGCCCAACAATCATTGGTGTCGTGCCCGACACTGTCAGAATGGTAGGCGCATTTAGCATTAGGATGATAATGTGGAGAGGACGTATTCACATTCTTTGGTGCCTCCTTGATAGTGGCGAGATTCAATTTTAACAGATGGGGAAGCACTTGCGCTGGAGTCATATTAATACGGGTGAACTGCCGTTGTGGCCGTTCCACTCGTTGTTGATTTGGTCTGGACTGGTTATAGCGAGGCTGCTCACTTGAAGGGTTTTGAATCATTACGGCCCCCACGGTCGGCCGGCGCTCAGTCTTCCCTGCTCTTCTCTGAGAATATACCACAGTTGTTTCCTTCTTAAAAGGCTTCTTCTCAACACTTGTAGCAACACTCTTCTGAATTTTTCCTGACTTGATGCCAGCTTCTATTCTTTCGCCTGTTAAGATCAAATCGGTAAACCCCGCGGAAGAGTTACCAATCAGATGATTGAAAAAAGGCCCAGATAGGGTTCCTAGAAACATATCAACAAGTTCACGGTCGGTTAAAGGAGTCTGCACCCTGCCAGCCAAATCTCTCCATTTTTGTGCATATTCTTTGAACCCCTCGCCTGTTCCTAGTGACATACCCTGAAGTTGGGTACGAGTAGGAGCAAGGTCAGAATTATACTGGTATTGTTTGTAGAAGGCGGTGGCCAAGTCTTCCCAATTTCGTACGCTGGTTCCCTCTAGCTAATAAAACCACTCCAGTTGAGCCCCAGAAAGGCTGTCTTGAAAGAAATGAATCCAAAGGTTTTTATCTGCCGTATAGGGTTGAATCTTTCTCACGTAGGACCTGAGATGCATTTTTGGACAGGACAGCCCATCATACCTCACAAACACTGGCACCTTGAACTTTGGGGGAATCACAATCCCGGCAACCAAACCCAAGTCTTCAAAATCCAAACCCGGTACTCTTTGTAGCTCCATGGCGGCCAACCTATCTTCTAGCCCTTTGTATTTATCATCAGCTGAAGGGTATTGTTGATTAGAATAATCTTCATCCTCTTCAACCTCTTCTTCTTCCACATCGGACTCGGAAGGTACCGCAGCCCCACCTCCTTTGTTGGTTCCTTCATCAGAAGTAGGAGGAAATTCAAGCACTCTCCGAGCTTCTCCGTCAAATCTTCTCCCCAAAGTAGCCACTCCGAGTCTCTTTTTCTTCTTTTTCACTGGGTCCTTATTCCCCAGCAAGGTCTTGAGATCCTCCTGACCTTTAGCCAAGGTTGTCAGGAGTTGCTGGAACTGTGCATTTTGAGCTTGCAGGTCTTTGACTGTTTGCTCGAGATCCATCCTACTGAAATAAACAGCAGACAGATAAGGAAACCTGGAGTGAGACCTGCTTATGCACATGATGAATGGTATGCTTATGTATGCAATGCATTCAAGGATTTAGGACATTCAAAATTGTTTCAGACAAAGAAGAACGTCTGTCATATTAAGAAAAAAATTTGTTAGTACATAAATGCCCCATGGGCCAAATATTACAAAAACTTCTCAAGGTAAAAAGACATTGCGCATCCTCTTTGGCGCAATGTAGGTGTTGAGGGCCTCTTGCTCATGGAGTCGGCGGGTAAGCTCTAGAACCTTCTTCTCACTAGCGTAGAAGCTGGCTTCAAAAGTGTTCCATTCCTCCTTGAGTTGAATCCAACTTTTCTGCATTTCCTCCCATGATGTAGGCATGTCAGGATGTAGGATGGTGTAGGGAACCTCTCCTTCCTTGACGGGCTCTTTAATCACAGGGAGAACATGAGGATAAGGCATCATCAGACTTTGGGCTCGGGCTCGTACCCACTTGAGATAAGGCTCAAGAGGGAGGGAGTTCTTGTGTCCCAGAGTCTTGCTATCAACCTTGTTGGGTCTTCCCCAAGCTCTGATGAATCTTTGGCGAAGTCCTTGCGCATCGTTGTCGAAGTCAAAAACTAGGTCAGAAATCAACATGTCATGAGGGCCATCCCTCCGTGCATATCCAAATTGCCTCAAAGCTAGGCAAGGGTTGTAGGTGATACCTCCTCTGATTCCAAGTAAAGGAACATTAGGAAATTCTCCGCAATGATCGACGATGATGACATTTTCTCTGGACCGAGAACACCAATGTACATCAGAGTGAGTAAGAGTCATCAACCGTTGGGACCACCTTGAGCCTTGGTCATTCTTCAAGACAGATTGTGGAAGGTGCGAAATAAACCACCTTGCAAGGAGAGGAGTACAGCACATGAGAACACCCCTCTTTCTCATTGTTCGTGTGTAAAATGAGTGAAGAATGTCCCCAAGCAATGTTGGTATTGGATTTCTCGACAAGAAGATTTTGACGGCGTTGACATCTACCAATTGGTCAGGATTTGGGAACAAGACCAACCCATAGATAAGGAGTGCCACAATCTCTTCAAAGGCTTGTAGGTCCAATGAGTTCCAACATTCTTGTGCCTTCTCAAACAAGAATTTTGCTAAGAATCCCTTGATGCTGCTTCTGGTTTCCCAATGCCCCTTGATGTCGGATGGTTGTAGATGTAATGCTCGAGCAACATCTTCCGGCTTTGGTTCCTTTTCCGTACCGTTGAAGGGTAGTTGATTAAGGATAGGAATTCTCAGGAGTTGAGAAAACTCCTCCAAAGTGGGTACTAACTGGTAATCAGGAAAAGTGAAACAGTGGTGAAAAGGGTCAAAGAACTGGAATAGCACTTTCATCATGTCTTCTCCAATGTTGGTGTTGACTAGGCTGAGCAGTCTACCATGTCTTTCACTGAAGGATGAGTTTTCCGAAATTCTTGAGGTGAGCTCCTTGAGTTGAGGAGAGATTCTCACAAGGTTGACTTGAATGGTGTTTCTGCGAGGAATTTCCATGACCTACAAAACAAGGACAAAGATGAAGATCCAAACCCTTGAAATGGTTAGTGAATGCATATGATGTTTTATGATGTTTATGATGTATGCACAAAACATATGTACAAGCAAATCACACCAAACCCTCGTTTCAGGCTTGCATGGGGTTTCATAGGTAAGTACCCTCTTGAGTGTAGTTGGCTTAAAAACCTGTCATATAAATAGTAACCGGGTTCTAAGGAGCTCAATATCATTGGATTGTTTTCATTGTTCATTGTTTTGGTTTAGCCACTTAACTAGCGACCAAAATATTCCAAGAAAACAACCCTCAATAAGTGTAGTATCGAGTATCTACCAACTTCGGACTGCACCAAAGCCGGTCATCTCACTACCCCTAATAAAAGGCCAAGATGGTCAAGTAAGGTTCTAGGTCATTAGTGCTTAGTGACATCACTCAGCGGCCCCGTACTCTCCTTGATTGAACTCAAGGGTTACCGGTACTCACAAATATGTCGCACTAATATAGCTATTGCTTCGACCGTGTCGGTATACCCCGCACAGTTTCCACAACGTATTGCTATCTATGAAATGTTTCCCAAAATCCGGGTGTAGGATTGCAAACCCAAACAATAGAGCCAAGATATAAAGCAATAAAATCAAACAATTAGTCATGCAAGAGGGTGATCTAAGCCCTAAGGTTACTCCACTTTTAATATTTTCCCCAGCAGAGTCGCCAGTTCTGTGATACGGTGGGAGAACTGACTATGGTTTTGCGTTTGTATTTGCAAATGTTTCGGTTGAGCAAGAGTCGCCACCGACTTTTTATTTTATCCTAAGGAAAGGTTTAAAAAGCACAGCAAAAACCTTTGAGATTTTTCTTGGGTTCGGGGAGTAGATTATAGAAAGGGAAGGTATTAGCACCCTTTCTATCCATGGTTATCCATGGGCTCTTAGGTACTTGCTTAGATCAACTTGCCTTGGTTTTCAATTGTTTGAAATGGTGCTTTGTGTGTGGTTTTGAAAATATTTTGAAAAAGATGCCTTGTCTAGGCTACTCTTGTAACAATTCTTTACTCGAATGTTTTACAAAAGGTGTTTGTCTTTTTGAAAAGATGTTTCAAGGTTTTATTGAAAGTTTGTTTTGAAAGTGTTTGTGAAGTGTGGTTTGAAAATAGGCAAGTGTTTTCTTTTGCGAATTGACAAGTACTTAAGAGCTATCTACCCTAAAGTTCTCAAAGATTTATGCTATGTTTTAACCCTTTTAACAATTTTGTTCCACCATTGCATTTGGTGGACAATCTTGTGTTAGGATATGAAAGGGACGGACGTGGGTCATTGTTTAGACCATAATTGCAATGGTGCCAAGTATCTTTGGGCAATTTTTCCTTGAAAGGGACTTGATCATTTTAGGCAACTTTTCGAAAAGCGTCATCGAGGGACTATGATCATTTGATTGTTTGCTTTACCCAAAGAAACCTAACATGCAATATGGCCCATTTATTGAAGGCAACAAGTGGAATACCCTAGGGGTGCAAGTGTGATATGTGTTGTCCATTTTCATGCTTTGATTATCTTTGAAATTAGGTCAAACTATTTTGTTCTTTTTATTTGCATACAAACCCTAATTCTAACATGGTATATTTAGAAAGCGTTAAAGTGCGAAATTTAAATTTCCTAAACTATTACAACACAATATGGGAAGGGGGGTACAAATGTTCAAATGGGGGATATTTAGACAAGGAATTTAAACCTAGCTATTACATCAATTTTGGAATATTTACAAAATAATTAATTGCATAAATTAAATGGAAAATAAAATAAAGATGCAAAATGCAAAAAGGGTTTTCATATATATGGAAAAAGGATATTTTTTATGTCCAATAAACAAAAATGAATAAAATAAAAAAAATAACATTTTTGGAGTTTTTGTGTTTTAAGGGTAAAACCCTAATTTTTATTAAGTAAATATATATATTATTTAATTTATACAAGTACTTATTTATTATATACAAAAAATAAAATAAAATGAAGTATATTTATAAAAAGTATTTTTTTGAGGTCAAATATTAATAAAATAAAAATGTATATATTTTTTGTATTATTTACCTAAATATACTAATATATATAAATATCTTGATTATTTACTAAATATATTATATATACAAGATAATAATATTTAATATTTATAAAAAAAAATATTTTTTGATACAAAATGTTTTCAAAAGAGAAAATGAAATAAAAATCAGAAATAAAATATATTTGCATTATTTTTCTAGTTTTTTCTAAATAATAGTATATATATATATATATATATATATATATATATATATATATATATATATATATATATATATATATATATATATATATATATATATATATATATATATATATATATATATATATATATATATATATATATATATATATATATATATATATATATATATATATATATATATATATATATATATATATATATATATATATATATATATATATATATATATATATATATATATATATATATATATATATATATATATATATATATATATATATATATATATATATATATATATATATATATATATATATATATATATATATATATATATATATATATATATATATATATATATATATATATATATATATATATATATATATATATATATATATATATATATATATATATATATATATATATATATATATATTTATGTACAAATGTCCATATAAACAAATAAATACTTAAAAAATATAAAAATGGTGTAAAAAATATTTTTTATGTTTTTAATATTATTAGAAAAAATAAATAAGTCAGGATAAAAAAAGAAAAGTCAAAAAATCATGCAAATAAACAAAATGGGCCTAGGGGGTGTAAAACCAAAAACATGGTGTGAAAAGAAATGTCAAAGCAGGCCCAGCCCACGTGGCTTCTTCTTCAACCTCTGGACAGAAAGATGTCCAAAAACGCGCGCCTGAACATCAATTCAAACATCTGGATTCCTTGATCTTTTGCACAAACTTACAACATAAGAAATGTTAAGCATTGAATCACGATTCTAAATATGTAAAGAACTCATCCTAACTCTCAGAAATGAGAGAGAATTTTAACATTCCCAAATCTTGACCTAACTTTTCTTCCATATTCAGACCTTAAATTCTCATAGCTCAGGCAAAATAAATGAAAAGTAAAAGCATGTACAGATTCAGGGGCATGAGTAGAACACTTCTTATTCACAAACCTAGAGCTAACAATGCCTACATTAAGAGTTAGAATTTCAAAAAGATACCTGTTCAGTTGAAGTTCTATCTGGCAATGGGGGAACTTTCAGGGCAAGATGATGATCTGTACAGCTTGCCTGAAGTGTGGTGATGCTATTCCAATGCTTACTTTGCTTTGAAACACCTTGAATCGAGCTATGGACCTTCAACTGCAAAACAAGAAAGTGAAAATGGTGGAACTGATTAGAGGAGTTACAGGTCGTGTTTTATGTTTGGATTAGCTTCAAGTGATGCTAGGGAATGTGTTTGATGAGCTTTTAGCAAGAAGGCATGAAAGGGATGAGAGTTGGCACTCAAATTGCAGCAAGCCCTGTTTTTGTGCAGTTCAATGGTGATTTTGAGTTTGTGGAGGTATTGGAGGTGAAAGGCTCGTGTTCTAGCTCAGTTAGGATGTCTTGAATGTGTACAAAATATTTGCTTAAGGGTTCTAGTGCTGAGATGAAAGTTGTCTTGTGTTATGCCACATTTCTTCACACTTAAGCAAGCAAATGTCCACTTGAGTTTTAGACAGCTAGAGGCCCCCCTAATGTGTTGCTAACCCTCCCCTTGATCAGTGTGTTTTGTTCATAATCTTGTGCCAAAGTGATTTGATCTGTACTTGTTGATTTGCAACTTTGACATAAAGCTTAACTTTTCAAAAATGGCTATTTCACTTTTTCCATAAATGGATTAAACTTGCATGTAATGTTTGAACTCATAGAAAAAGGCCTTGGCACAATGAGTATGCATTAAATTATTGAGTGTTGGATGGTTTAGAGGCCTGTAATCAAGGGAAGCATGCTGATTTTGAAAATGCATAAGTTATGAACATGGTAATGGTCATGAATCAAAGTGACTTTTTGCCATATTGCAAAATTCGATTCTCTCAAGTCATGAGGTTGTTTGATGAGTTATTGGACATTTTGGAAAGCTTGGAATGTGTACTATAATCCATCTTTGAAATTCAAATTGAAATTCCAAGGGGAAGTATGTGAAAAATGGTCTTGAAGTTAGGTAAAAACCTTGCCTAAAAAGGTCAAAATTTCACTAAGTTAAGAATGGTTTAGTACCCTTATTCCAAAAATTGTAACTTGAGATACAAGATTATTTTGGGAAAACTTTGTGAATCAAAGTTATAGATAATGCAATAGGCTACAACTTTCATGTTTTGACTTTTGCTTGAATCCAAATGAATCTTGGTGAGAAAGTGGGGCAAAGTTGGGAAAAAATTAGGGTTTTTCATAACTTAGAAAAATTCTAAGTTATGAAAAATTCTCATTTCAAACCCTAATTTGCAATTTTTGATTTCTTGGTGAACAAGTTTCATGATTTGGCATGTTTTGATGAAAAATGAATCTTGACTCTTGATTTTGACCAAAAAGTCAAAGTTTGACTTTTCAGTATACAGTCAAAAATTGATCAATTGACTGGGAAATTCAACTGTCAATCTTGCGCATTTAAGATCTTTTGAACTTGTTGAGCATGTCAAGATAATTCCATGGGGTCCTTGAGTCCATATGTGAGCTTGGTTTGCCATTGGTTAGGTCAAACAGTCAAAAATTGCCTTTGTGCAGTCAAAACCCTAAAAATGACCATTTTGCCCTTTTGGTGATCTGATCAAATTTCTTGTGGAATTGTGATCCAAACTTGATCAAATGATCCATGTGAGTTCATGATGTTGATGTGGGCCAATTTTCATGAGGTTTGACTTTCAATTGGCCACAGTTGACTTTTTTCCAATACAACTGATTTCTAGGTCAACTATCCAATTGACTGGGCAAAACTTGGAATCAAGACTTGAAACTTGATATGGATAAACTTGGGAGTCCAATATGAAGCAAGAAAGTCATCTTAGGCATTTTTGGTCAAAACATCTATGTGCAAACATAAACCCTAATTTGAGTCAACAATGCAAGGAGAAGTCTTGAGCAGATGAAACCCTAATTGGATCTTGATCTCCAAGGGCTTTGTGATGAGAAATCAATGAGAAATGGGAGGGTAAATTTTGGGGTACAACAGTTAGCAAAAACGAAATTAAATATAACCATCAGTTTGCAAACATCGCAAGGATTAATAATATGTAAATTGTTCGTGCTAAAGATGCCAAAATTAATGGATTCGAAATCAAGAAAAGTGAGAAACCGTGTGGTACTTACAGTGTGTTTCAGGGCACGAGAATGCTTGCTAACGGTTGCAATATGGTCCAGGGATATCCAGCAAGCGATTGAGATGGTTGGAATGGCTTGAGAAGGCCTGAAACCTGGAAATTGATTCAAAACTTTTGTTGAATTTTTGCAAGTTTGCTTTCTGTTTCTCACGCCTCTAATCCCCTTGTTTTTTATCTGAACATGTTCCTTATGTACCCTATAAGGAATTAGGTTACAAATTTGTTTCAAATCTTTTCCAATTAAGATTATTGATTCATGATTTGATCATGGTACAAAATCTTTCCAAATCAAGCCAAAATGCAATCTTTTGTGTCCATGTGAACCTTGCACGATTTGATTCCATCTTCAGCTGTATACTAGACCTAAACATGCACAAAATCTCAAGCTTTGATTAGTTTTTGATATTTTCATGATTTTATTTTAATTTTATTTGATTTAATTGAAATAAAATCAAAATAAAATAATGACAAATGGAATGGATCATGGGTCGTGGGTCACATTACAAACTCAGTGCAAGCATAAAAAGTTGGGCCCATTTGACAAAATATACAATTTTGGGCACTTTTGGCACTTTTGCAAAAAGGGTCAACTTTGCCAATGCATAACTCCCTCAATTTTGACCCTAGAGAAGTGTTCTTGGACTTTTTAGAAAGCTTAAGATGTCCTCTAAGCAAAAATTTTAATCTAATCTCAATTGGGTCTTCCATGTTCATGTATGAAGCTTTGACCCAAAAGGTGTTTTTGTTGACTTTTCAAAAAGACCTATAATGTCCAAATTCATATCTTCTTGTGAATGCATATTTTGAACTTGGGAGCTGAAGATGAATTGTAGGGAATTACATCCTATTCAAAATGAGATTTGGATGGGTCATTTCTCATAAAGTATGAGAAAGTTATGCTTGGTCAAAGTTGAGTTGACTTTTCCTACAAAACCCTAATTTATCAACTTTTGAGTCTTGATGAATTATGAGCAATCCTTGATGAATCATGATTAAACCTTGATCAAATGATTAAATATACTTCAAAATGAGGATGTTGACCAAAAATATTGAAGTTTGACTGTATGTGGGCCACAGTTGACTTTTGCCCCAACATAGTCGATTTTTAGGCCTTTGAGCAATTGACTGAGCAAACTTCCTCTGCAAGGCTTGAAACTTGACATGGATGATCTTGAGAACATATTAGGACAATGTTTAGCATTTTGGACCCTTTGGATCCAAACATCTTGATGCAAATTGAAACCTTAATTTGAGGTAGACTGTCTTAGGAGAGAGTTTGTCTGGTCAACCCTTGAATTTCCTTGAGCAATTTGAAGACCTCACTTGAAATGTATTGAGAAATATGGGAGGGCAAATTTTGGGGTACAACATCCGTGATAATATTACAACTATATGTTTGACAAAGAATTCTATTCAACATTCTAGAACCAAACACATAAATAAAACCTTATTTTATTAAAGATTATGTTTAGAAAGGTGTAATAGATATACAATTCATTAATGAGATGACATATTTACTAAGGCTCTTATTGTTAAAAGATTTTATTTTATTAAAAAGAATCCGAACATGCATTTTGTAAAAGAATAAGTGTTTGCTTCTGAATGGAGGATTAGAGTATGATAATAATAAGAAGTTACTATGTTCAGAGGTTCTGAGTGAGCTTATAATGAATAGCAACCTCTGATGCCCATAATCTGATTAGTTGTATCTAATAGCATTTAAGTGGAAAACCTTAATATTTGTCCACTTAATTTCCATATATATGATAGTTTTTTCTGACACGTGTATTAAGTTGTTGTTTAATTTATGGTTCTAGTTTGTCTTGGCTCTGAACCAGTTAGTCCTCTGTAGTGAGAAGGTTCTCGAGTCAGAAGGTCTAAGTTAGAATTCCTATGGGAATTTTCTGTCTACTGGATTCTGTGCTATATTAATGGGTTTATCCTTTGGGAATTATTTTCTTGGATAAAATTAAATGTTGTTCTGTAGCCCCTCTTGGTCATCATTGCTAAATATTTTGTGTTAAAAACTTAAATGGTTGAAATGGTTGAAAACTTCTCTATCAAACTCTGGTGACTCACTCAAAGGATGATAGTGGCAAGAGATTCATAAACAAAAGCATTGCGAAAAAGATAAATTATTATTATTGATAAAAAATGCAGTACAAATTCAGAATAATTCTCAAGATATCAGATGGAATATAAAAGATTGCAACCTTCAGTACTGGTCATTATGCCAACCACCTGATATGAGGAAGAGCATATAATCCTCATCACCATCTGAGTCAAACTCAAATTCATCAGTTAAATCTTTCTTCTTCTTGAGATCTCTGACACTGAAGTTCTTCCTACCCTTGATGCTCTAGTGGATGTGCTTGCACCTATGAATGATTTGATTTTATCATCTTTATGAGAGAAGCCTCTCTTGGAAGGAGTGGTGCAAATAGTCTTGTTGATTGCCTTGGAGAAACCATTCTTAGAATTCTCTAAAGACTTGTTCATTGTGTCTGATTGTAAAGAGCTTGATGGAGGAAAAAGGATTGTGATTTTGCTTACAACTAAACTCTGCTTATATAGAAATTTTGGGATAAAGCAAAATCAATGTTGGTTGTTATGCACATATATACTTTGAAGAGAGAAATATTCTTGGTCTTCAAGCACATCTCTCAAGCTCTGACTGCTTTGTTTATCTCATATGCTATGTTGTCAGCCCTAGCCTTGACCATCTCGAGAACTGATGAGTTGTTTGCATCCTTTCTAGCCATCTTTCAACTTTTTTTTTTGTTAATTAAAGGAGAGAAAATAACATAATTTTAACTTATTTTTATCCAGATTTAATTAAATCTCACACATTTAACTATGTGGATTTGTTTTTATTCAAAATCTTTTCTCATTTCCCCTTTTTTTTATGACAAAAGAGGGAGTAAGATGATAAGGAATTCAAAATTTTATACTATTCAAAAGATTAAATTAAAATCCATTCATTCTTGAATTATTTGATTTTGATAGAATACTAAAATGATTCATTGTTAAATTTTTGGATCATTTTCATCAATATTAAAACTTTTGGGTCAAATTAAAAATATAAAAAATAGAGACCAATTTGCAATTTTGAAAATTTGAAGGGGGTAATTTGTAAAATTTGAAAATCATTAGGGAGTTATTTATATTTTTTGAAAATTTTAAGGGTGAATTTAAAATTTGCAAGGACCATTTTGTAAAATTTAAAAAATTAAAGTTAACAATAAACAATTTAACATTCACCTTATATAGATTGAATGAACAATTTTAAGTTATATACTTGTGGGTGTCATTTAAAATTTCTTAAACTTAACTTGAATAAAATGCTTCATAAATTTATGAAGTTTTAATAATTCTTTATATTTTATATCCAAATAATAGATTTTGATCAAGTTTTTTTAATTTTTCTTAAAAAATAACATGCTTTATCCAAAGACACTCTTGGATGAAGTAATTAGAAATTTTAAGAAATTCAAAACTCTAGGCAATTCAAATGATTTAATTGAAATTCATTAATTTTTTAAAAATTAACAACAAACAATTTAACATTTACATTAAATAGCGTGAATGGACAATTTCAAATTTTTTACTTTTTAATGTCATTTGAAATTCTTTAAATTTAACTTAATAAAATACTTTATAAAATTACATTTAACCGTTCTTCATATTCTTTTATTAAAATAATAGATTTTAGTGAAATCATTTTAAATTTTTTCTCATTAAAATATTCCATCCAAACACACTCTTAAAAGAATTTTTCACAAATTAATGAAATGCTTTTTATTAAAAAAAATAAAGGAGCTCATATTTAAAATCTATTATTTTTCAATTAAAATTGTTTTATTTATAAATTTAATTACTTAGGAGATATTCAATAAATTTATAATTAAGTCCCTAAATAAAAAATAATTAGTTTTGAATTTATAAATAATTTTTATAGTTAAATTAGTAAATTTAAAGTTATTTAAAAATTTGGACATAACTCTAAAGCATTTAAAAGTTCAAGATCTTATTAGAAATTACAAATAATTAAAAACATAACAATTAATAATTGGATTTTCTAAAATATAACATGTAACAATTTGTTTTATGATGAGTAGGATAAAAGAGTGACACACTTAGAATGCACCACGTAAAAACGACCAATGAAAAATGGACAAACCAGACATATGATGATTCAAAATACGACATCACTTATGAACTAAAACGACGTCGTTGTTAACACGAACAACAACCCCATTACAAATCTGGTTTATTTCATCGTTGAAAATTCACTCACACGTTTCATTTGAGAAAATCGCAACACACAACCATGGTTTCCTTCAACACCATTTGGATTTTCTCTCTCGCTCTTCTCCTCACCGCTTCTCCTTTCCTCCAAGGTTCGCTTCGCCGCATTCCAGATCTAGATCCGTTTCCATTCTTCATTCCATGCATGTCTCAATTGCTTTCATTTTGCATGCCTTTTGAGCTTTGATCTGGTTTATAATTTATAATTGTATCAAAATTTGGTTATATTTCACGTGGATGTTAATTCTGAAATATTTTTTTTTTTGGATGGAAACGTGATTGAGATTTTGGATCTTGCAAATAACTGATACGTGTTTGTATAGTTATGTGCATGATGATTATTGAATGTGGTTGTTGTTATTTCATAGTTGTTAGGTGTCAGTCAGAATCAGGTGAAGCTGTGGAGACTACTGAGAGTGATATTGGAATTGTTGGTGATGATGCTCAAGACTTTGATAGTGTTGGAACCTTTTCTGCTGCTCCGGGGATTGATACGATAAGTGTGTTTCCGAAAAATATTGCAAAATGTAAGGATTGTTTAGTTTAGTTTATGAAATGCGTTTTGATTTTGTTTTCTGTGTTGGATAATGGCTTGATTTTGTTTGTTTATGTGAATTTGATGCAGTGGTTACAGCTGGAGACGATACCGAGCTGCTAGTCGGTGTAAAAAATGATGGTAATTTAAGCAGATTGGATAAGTTTCTTAAAAATTTTCATGTCATTGTTTAGGATTCCTATTTCATTCCTTTGTATTACATTATTTTCTTACTGCTGTTTGAGGAGTGTGGGATCCAAGAGTAAAAATCAGTTGCTCTTTCCCTTGTAGTCTACCTGATATTGGTTTTTTGTTTTTGGGCTGAAAACAGGTGAGTCCAGCTTGAATGTTGTTGCGATCAAGGCCAGTATTCACCTTCCTGTTGATCATCGTCTGCTTGTTCAGAATCTTACTGCTCAGGTAGAAATTTGTTACTGAAAATCCCAAATGAAACTTGGCTATTTATTTGTGTAAATAATTATTCTTCTCATATTAGTTTAAATGGTTATTTATGCTTGTTACCTTTTAATCAATATTAAACTTCTAATGATCAAATTGATGAAAGCCATTTATACGAAAAGGGAATATTTCAAATCTTGCTAAAAAGAGTGTGTATAAAGTCTAGAATTTGGAGTATTTTTTATTCTTTTGATAGACTAGGTTTGGAATCACATTTTCTGATTCAGTTGATGACATTTGACACTTGGTATAAAATATAAATGCAAGTTTTTTTTTTTATTGCAGGTTTTCAACAATGGTTCTGTACCAGCCTCAGCGCAAGCTACTTTCCCATACATATTTGCAGTCAGTAAATTCTTGCAGGTATCACCGTCACTTTGTACACAGCTTCTTTTAGTTTCTGAGTGAGTGAAACATAAGAGAGTACTTGTATACTTTTGATCTCATAATGCGTAATGATTTTTCTGTATGCAGCCTGGAAGTTTTGATCTTGTTGGCACTATTATCTACGAGATAGACGAGCATCCATACCAAAGCACCTTCTTTAATGGCACTATTGAAGTCGTTGAATCCGGTGGGTTTCTTAGCATCGAATCTGTTTTTCTTGTCACTCTTGGAGCTGCCCTCCTTGTCCTCCTGGGGCTATGGATTCATGGTCAAGTACAAAACCTATCTAAGGTACTATAATCTATATCTATTCAGATAATGTGCTATTACTGGACCACCTTCCCATTTTGGATTTGCTAATTTTTCACATAATGGTTTGTTTGATTTATGAAAACTTTTTCTTTTCATTTCCGTATTCTCTTTACACAACTAAACTGCCCCCATTGTTTTCAATTTGTTCCTATTTTCAAATATTTGTACAGGAAACAATGAAAACAAAAGTTGTTCTCTCAATGGTTTTGACTAAAAACATTTGAAAACAGAAAAAGATGATAGCTAATGTTTTCTGATACCAATTATAAAGGGGGCAGGGTCCCTAAATTTCTCACCTTTAATTTGGTCCTGGTTAACGTTTTCTGATACTGATAGGAAGGGGATTGGGCCTATTAGCAAAGAAGGGGAGGTAATGGTTAACAAAGAGAGTAATGAGCCTAAGGTGTGGCGTGTGTATGAGAGAAGAATTAAGAAAAGAGTCACAAAGGAAGTGTGAGGCTGACGTGGCAGTAGGTTAGGATATTAGTTTGAGCCTTAGTCCAAACCAATTAAGTAGGAGTTTACTCAGTTAGTATTCCCCATATAAATAGGAGCATATGGGGCAGTAGTTAGTTAAGTTATTATTTGCCGGTTTTCATATTAGGGTTTGGGCAGTGAGAGAATTATTTTCTCCGACCGAGGAGCAGTAGCTCTGGAACTTTCTGTTTTCATATTCATTAATAAAATAATTTCCTCCATCATACTATATCTTATCTCTGTTCTCTATCAATTGGTCCGACCTACCTTGTTCATGCAAACCAGAATGACAGAGAATTACTGCAGTTGAGGAACGCTTGGGACGTGTGGAAACCAGTATTGAGGATTTGCGTACTTCCGTTGCTGCAGAGATTCAATGTGCGATGGCGAATCGTGAATCACCTCAGCCAAGCGGTGCAACGATTACCTCGACGACGATCCGGTGGCGTGGATCACTCGTGCTGAGACATACTTTGAAGTACATCGAATTTCTCAGGATGTTCGTATTCAGTTGACAAAGTTGAGCATGGAAGGCCCTACTATCCATTGGTTTAACCTATGGCGCGATTCAATGGAGGAATTGTCATGGGAGAACCTATGTGAAGCAATGATGGCGAGATTTGGAAGAGGTCGTTTGGAGAACCCCTTCGAAGAACTCAAGGATTTGAAGCAATCTGAGATGGTGGAGGATTACATTGCCGAATTTGAATTGTGTTCCTCTCAGTGTGGAAGGTTACCAGAACAACAATTTCTGGGCTATTTTATTGGTGGTTTACGTCACGACATCCATTCTCGGGTAAGAACATTCAAGCCGCACAACCGGTATGTGGCGATGCAATTGGCATGTGATGTGGAACCTGAATTTGCTGAAAATTCAGGTCATGGATCAGGTTTGCGTTACAAACTAGGTCACGGGTCGTGGGCTCGGACTCCAAAACCTTCTCGGGCCTATCGTGAAGGTGAAGGGAAAGGACTTTCTAATTCAACCCAGAATGGTGCTGAGTTGGGGAAAACACGTACAGGCTTTGCATCTGGATCTCAGACCGGATCTCAAACTGGGTCGACCCGGTCTCAAATTTCCACAGGGAATTCGCGAGCAAGCTATGATCGTCAGAATTCTCGTGGAGTTCCTCATTCGCCAACAGCGGAGTTGAATGGCCGACGAGCAAAAGGGTCTTTGTTTTCTTTGCAATGAGCGATGGGATCCTCTCCATCAGTGTGCTTCGAAACAGTTGTGAGTTCTCATCTTGGGAGGTGATGAATTTGTCAATGATGAGGGAGAAATTGTTGGATTGGAAGCTGACTCAGAGGAAGAGAAGGAGACTGTGGAGCTTGAATGTAAGCCTCTCGGTGTGTTTGGCTTATCAACAACTCCAAAACCACGCACGATGAAACTAGAAGGGGGATTGCAAGGGGCCAACATTCTGGTCTTAATCGATAGTGGTGCGTGCGACACACAATTTCATTTCTCCTAAACTGGTTGAAGCTTTGGGTTTATCTCTGGTTCCCTCAAATCCTTTGGGTGTAAAGCTAGGTGATGGCCATCGTGTTATGACTAAGGGTAAGTGTGTTGGAATTTCCTTGGTGTTGGGTGACATGGAAACCACTTGATGCGTATATATTAGAGTTAGGGGGTGTGGACTTGATTTTGGGAGTGGTATGGCTGGAGACTCTTGGTAAGGTGACAATGGATTGGAAGGAAATGTCGATGTTGTTCACATTCCGGGGTAACCTCGTAAAGTTGGTTGGTCAACCCTTAGATGAAAAAAGTGCTACCTTCCAGACTTTGATGACCACTTCCAGAATGCTAGAGGAGGAAGGTGGGCCTACGGTGTTGGCAACAACTGAGACCTTGGACCAGAGGCTAAATAGGGATAAGCATAGGGTTCTTCAAGCATTATTGACCAAGTTCTCTGACGTGTTTTCTGAAATTAATGGTCTCCCTCCGGCTAGAATCAGAAGCCACTCTATTGTGCTGTTACATGGTGCTGGACCTGTTAGTGTGCGACCCTACATATACCCTCACCATCACAAAGACGAAATTGAAAGACAGGTCCAGAACCTGCTTCAGCAAGGGGTGACTACGGTGTTGGCAACAACTGAGACCTTGGACCAGAGGCTAAATAGGGATAAGCATAGGGTTCTTCAAGCATTATTGACCAAGTTCTCTGACGTGTTTTCTGAAATTAATGGTCTCCCTCCGGCTAGAATCAGAAGCCACTCTATTGTGCTGTTACATGGTGCTGGACCTGTTAGTGTGCGACCCTACATATACCCTCACCATCACAAAGACGAAATTGAAAGACAGGTCCAGAACCTGCTTCAGCAAGGGGTGACTAGTGCTTTCTCTAGTCCGGTTATCTTGGTTAAGAAGAAAGACAATTCTTGGCGAATGTGTATCGATTATTGCGCGTTAAATAAAGTCACAGTGCCAAGATAAGTACCCTATTCCGGTGGTAGATGAATTACTCGATGAATTACATGTAGGCTCTACATATTTTTCTAAACTGGATTTGAAATCTGTATATCACCAAATTCGGATGAAGGAGGAAGACGTTCACAAAACTGCGTTTAGAACTCATGAAGGCCACTATGAGTATTTGGTAATGCCCTTCGGTCTTACTAATGCCCCGGCTATGTTTCAATCGGTGATGAATGAAATTTTCAAACCGTATTTGAGGAAATTTGTCCTTGTTTTTTTTTATGACAATTAGTATATAGTACTAATTGGGCCACTCATTTGGAACACTTAGCTTTGGTTTTACAGATTCTTTTGCAGCATCAGTTTGTGGCCAACAAAAGCAAGTGTACCTTTGGCCAAGAAAGGATTGAATACCTAGGACATGTGATTTCCAAGGCAGGGGTTAATGTAGACCCATCTAAGGTAGACAGTGTGCTGCAATGGCCAGTTCCCAAGAATGTGAAAAGTGTTCGTGTTTTCTTTGGGTTTGACGGGTTATTATCGGAAGTTTATAGCTAACTATGGGAGAGTTGCTAAACCTTTGACCGATTTAACTAAAAAGGACGGATTCCATAGGAACGCGGCTGCGGACGAGGCTTTTCAGCATCTGAAATTTGCAGTCACTTCTGCCCTGTTTTAGCGCTGCCTAATTTCAATTTACCTTTTGAAATTGAATGTGATGCTTCCGGTAAAGGTGTTGGGGCTGTGCTGATGCAGTTAAAGCATCCTATTTCTTATTTTAGCAAAGCCTTTGCATCATCAAAACTCTCCAAATCAGCTATGATAAGGAATTGATGGCGTTAGTTCTCGCTATCCAACATTGAAGACTATTTGTTGGGTAGGAGATTCATTGTGTACTCAGATCAGAAAAGTTTGCGGCACCTCTTACAACAACATATCACTACTTCTAATCAACTAGAATGGATGGCAAAATTGTTGGGTTTTGACTTTGAGGTTATTTACAAGGTAGGGGTTGAGAATAAAGTGCTGATGCTTTATCAAGGCAACATGAAGAGGCAGAGATCAAGACATTGTTGTCTTACCCGATATGGACTCAAGGGGGTCAATTGCAACAAGAAATCATGCAAGATCCGGTTCTCAAGGGAATTGTGGAGGCCATTCAATTGGATCCTATGTCTAAGCCAGGTTTTACTATCAAAGGTGGTATCCTGTTTTACAAAACAGATTGGTAATTCCAGCTAAGTCCCCAATGGTTGATGATTTGCTCAAAGATTTCCATTCTTCTCCTAGTGGGGGACACTCTGGCTACCTCCAAACATATAGACGAATGGCAGGGACATTATATTGGCAAGGAATGATGAAACGGGTTCAAGAGTTTGTCAAAGCTTGTGATACGTGCCAAAGACAAAAGTATGCTGCTACTACTCCTAGTGGATTATTGCAGCCGTTGCATGTTCCAGTGCTGGTGTGGAGTGAAATCTCCATGGATTTCATTACTAATCTACCTAGAGTAATGGTTTTGAAGCCATTTTGGTGGTTGTTGACCGTCTTTCCAAATATAGTCATTTCGTTCCGCTTAAACACCCATTTACTGCACGTTCCATTGCTTCCATCTTTGTGAAAGAAGTCGTTAGACTGCATGGTGTTCCGGAGTCAATACTCAGTGACCGTGACCCTTTGTTTGTGAGTATTTTTTGGAAGGAGCTGTTTAAATTGTTAGGGACAGTTGAAGATGTCATCTGCTTACCATCCTCAAACCGACGGCCAAACGGAGGTGATAAATAGATGCTTAGAGTCCTACCTGCGTTGTTTCATATCAGACCAACTGAAGTCGTGCGCTCACTGGATTCCGTGGGCCGAGTTGTGGTACAACACCACGTTCCATATATCTACAGGTTTTACACCTTTCGAGGTGGTGTATGGCCGGAAGTCTCCACAATTGGTACACTTTTTGGAAGGGGAAACTAGAGTTTAAGCAGTGGCTCAAGAACTCAGAGATCGAGATGAAGCTTTGCGACAACTGAAGTTCAATTTGCAGAATGCTCAGGAACAAATGAAGATTCAAGCGGACAAGAAGAGGAAAGAAGTGAAGTTTGAGGTGGGGGGATTGGGTTTTTCTCAAACTAAGCCCCACAGGCAACAATCTGTGGTCCAACGAATCCATCAAAAGCTAGCTCCCAGATTCTTTGGTCCTTATCAAATCCTCAAGAAGGTGGGACAGGTTGCTCATAAGCTTCAGCTGCCTGCAACATCTAAAATCCACCCCACGTTTCATGTATCACAGTTGAAGAAAGCAGTTGGTAATTACACACCAACTAATGAGCTGCCTGCGAGTTTGGAAGTCGATAAAGGAGAGGTGGTTCCTGCGAAATTGCTGTCTTGGAGGGATAAGTTTGATGCTAGAGAATGGTTGGTGCAGTGGGAAGGTATGGATATTGGTGATGCGACATGGGAGGAAGAACTGATGTTGAAGAGTCAATTTCCTGACCTCTGCCTTGAGGACAAAGGCTCTTTTTGGAGGCGGGAGTGATGATAGGAAGGGGATTGGGGCAGTAGTCCAAACCAATTAAATAGGAGTTTACTCAGTTAGTATTCCCCATATAAATAGGAGTGTATGGGCAGTAGTTAGTTAAGTTACTATTTGCCGTTTTTCATATTAGGGTTTGGGCAGTGAGAGAATTGTTTTCTCCGACTGAGGAGCAGTAGCTCTGGAACTTTCTGTTTTCATATTCATTAATAAAATAATTTCCTCCATCATACCATATCTTACCTTTGTTCTATCAGATACCAATTACAAAGAGGCCCTAAACATTTGGAAACAGAAAATAGAGTGAAAACATAAAACAAAAATAGCTAGTGTTTTCTGATACCAATTACAAAAAGGACCTAAATTTGTCACCTTTAATTTGGTCCTGGTTAATGCTCCTCCAGCTTTGTGATCACTTCATGTGTTTGATTTTGCTAAATTTGCTAACTGCAACAAAGAAGTTATTGATCTGTTCTCACATGTATAATAATTGATCCAAATTTCAATTTTAATGAAAACCATTGAGTTCAATATTTTCTTGAACTTTGTGATATTCGCATGTTTGCTCGTGAATATTTGCTCAGAAATCAAAAAGAGCTCCCAAAGTTGAAGTTGGAACTAGGTCTATAGATGCTTCAACAGACGAATGGCTACAGGTATGTTCTTATGATGCTGTATTACTATCTCTATACTTGTTTGATGTTGTATCAATTTTTCCCCCGTTTAAGTATAACATAAACCAGACATCTGAAATGAAATAACTTTCTGTACCTTGTGTTGTCCCCCAGGGAACTGCATATACTCAGTCTCTTTCCAGCAAATCAAAGAAGAAGAAGTAGATGAAACGTTTTCCTCAAGTTCTTCAGCCAAACATGACTAGAGATGTAACACCATGTTAATTAGTTTGAGAGAGCGCGAGGAATTGTGGCTGAATGATGACGACCTGCCTTTTCTGTTGTAGCTTCAAAGAAATTTTACTTTTTTCCCCCTTCCAATGAGTTTGAGCTTTTTCTAAGAAAAAACTAACAGGAATGAGTTAGGAAGGATAGAACTTTTGAGAAGTGACACAATTTTTGTTACATAATGTTCATTTTACTACTTATTTTGCTTTGTTTTTGTCTAACTGAGAGAATTCAACATCGATTTCTACTGTGTTTTGTCATTCTCTTGTGTGTTTTTTACTGGGACCGGCTATAGTTAATGGAAGTTGTTTTCATGAGATTGACAAACAAAGGGGTCAAAGGGCAGAGTAAAATGACCATATGATCAAAGGGATCAAAGGCCCTATTTTGTAAGTTGGATTTCAAAATATTCAGATATCACTAGTATCTTTCAATATTATGACTAATATACAGTAAAGACAAACTGTAGCTGTTTCAATTGTAGTTTCTCACGTTCTTTAAAAATTTACAAAATCATAGTCAGTAATTAATTGGAACAAAATTTAGGTGAAGTTCTTTTGATGTTGTTTGTCATGTTTTATTATTTGAATGCCATACTTTGACAAGAGTAAAATCAACGGCTCAAACAGTAAAATGCTATAAAAGAAAAGTTTTGCATAAATGTTATTTATGAATGGATAAAATATTGGATATATAAGAGATTTTAACTATAAGATGTGTTAATTTCTCTTTTGTGATTTAGAAGCATTGATCCTATTATTATTTCCATATTTTTTATTTTTTTATTTTTTAACAAGTGATATCAATGTTCCATGAACACAAAAGTGAGGGAAAATTCTTAAAACACTATATATCCAAAAAAAAAAAATCCTATGTAATTTTCAAAAAACTTTTTAGTTTTCGGAGATGTATCTTCGGACGCACCTCTTTTTTGAACATTAGTTTGTTTATCTCTGTAAATGTATTGGAGGTGCATTTTCAAAATTTATACAGATAGTATCATAACTTATTTTTCAACGATTCTCACATCAAGACTACCAAATATAAAATAAAAGTCAATACTACAAAAAGTATCAAGAGTATTAAGAGTTACACCTTCGCACTCACCCCGCGTTCCTGCATTGCCTTATGTACTGTAGAGACTCCATAGTCTCCGTCATAATGGCATCTTTAACACCTCTTGCCTGCCAACAGGAAAGAATCTTCCATCAATATCCGCCTGTCCAATCTCCACAATACGACAACACTTAGATAACACATCATGAGTATGATCAGTCCTAGCCTGCTCCTCCTCTAGAATCTTCTGATGAGCTGGCTTATGTGGGTTTTCTGGAGTATCTTGTACCAAATATGAATGTGACACTTGGAAGAACCACCAGATGTAACCGTCTATGTAGCTCCAATCGTTCGGTGCTATGGTACTCTGTGCCTCATCTTGTATCAGATAATTAACATAATCATCAAATATGACATCCATATCTCTGCATTTCACCAGGGGAGGAGCAAACACAAGATGATCTCTGGGAATGTATTGCATGTAGCAGAATTGACGCATGACACGCTTAAGCAGATGAGGAACCATTAGGCGCGATTCGTAAGCCAATCATCTTAAGTATAAGACAATGTCATTAAATGGAATCGTCACACGCTGATCGACATATGTATAAAAGTGTATATCCTTAAAGACCAAGCGATCAATATACACACTGAACGAATCTGTCGCCTGATTCCTTCTGAGCGGGTCAAATGCTGAAGCACGCGACTTATCCTCAATATAAGTCGGCTCAAGTGACTAATCAGAGACGCGTGGAAAGTGTTGTAGGATCCAGGCCTAAAAAACAAGAATAATTAGTTAGTAACGATGTTGCAATAATTAACAAAATAACACACAATCAATAGAAGACCAAAAAATATTATCGTCAAAAGTGTGATACTGTCGATCACCTGCTTCGTCTTCCACATACAATCTTCAGATAATTTAAAGTACAAGTAGACCAAACAAGCGGTCCCTAGTTGTACTCATGGATCCAGAAGACCAAAAAATATTATCGTCAAAAGTGTGATACTGCCAATCACCTGCTTCGTCTTCCACATACAATCTTTAGATAATTTAGAGTACAAGTAGATCAAACAAGCGGCCCCCAGTTGTACTCATGGATCCACTCAAAGTCCTCAAAGTACCGCAGGTATATGACATCCACATAAGTGACACTCTTGTCCATAAAAATGGCAGTGCCAACCAAATACAACAGGTATGCTGTCATAACAACGCTCTATGCTGCCCTACATGTTCCGCATCACCATCATCTTGTCGTGCTTTCACTATCTCTTTTTCAAACACATCCTACAAATAGCTAAACCTAGCATGAGCCTCATCGGTCTTGTCAAGCTCATTCATGGAACTCTCTGGGGTAACTCCTAAGTATTCTACTATTAACTCTAATACCTCTTCTTTGTCATACCTCCCTTGATCTAAAAACCTCTCCCTATCGGAAGATGCAATAGACATGCGACATTGTTCAGTGTGATAGACATCTCACCACGTGGTAGATGGAAGGATGACATCTCCACATGCCATATATCTACAAAAGCATTAATCATACCATGATTAACTGAAGCATAACCAGCCTGACTCAAATCTTTCAACCCTGATAGCTGCAACACATCCTAAAACCACCGCTCATTGGGCTCTTCCAGTCGACTGATATTCCGCATATGATTGATGATTTTTAGCGGACCACATTCCTACATACATGGTTTAACAAGAATGATTCAAACAAGCACATACACATTTTTAAATGAATAGTTCCAACCAATTTTCACCTCTCTGTCCCAGATATGTGGCAACATGGTCCGGGTAAAGAGGAAGTAGTGATAAGTCGGATGACCCTCCTTTAAAACTCTGACGTGCCACAGCTGCGACCTCATCTGTCTGGGCTTGGGATTGGGATGCCTCTCCTGCCTCAGGTGCCGCCTGGGATTGGGATTGAGGTATCTCATGTGTGACTTGGGATTTTTATTCCTCTCCTGCCTCAGGTACCTACATAGGTGAACTCACACGTCTACATGAATATAGAGGCGGGGAGGCATGAGTAGGAGAACCTCGCCTGTTGCGGGAGGATGAAGAAAAAGGCGGAGATACATGAACCCCAAAACCCGACGCCACCTCCGCAATAACTTGTCCAGAGGTAGAAGCAGCCTGGGATGCTTATCTCTTTTCCCTCCGAACTGAAACATGCTGTGTAACCCTGGCGTATCTCAACCTGGATTGACTGTCAGCCATAACTCCTGTAAAAGGACAAAACAAACGTTACACAATGACTCTTGTTCAAATAAAGGGAAAAAAATGAAGCGAGACTTATTTAGAAGATGCATATCTAGTTTTTATGTAAATGTAAAAAATTTCAGAGATATATCTCCGGAAATTTTTGCAACCTCATTCACCGTCAATGGCAAATTACAGGGTCTGAGGACCTCAAAAAATGTCATTGATCGTCAGAACAACCTAATAAAAAGTTCTACCGTATTTCTAAGCTAACAAACACTTAAAATCTTTTAATCTTCTAAGCTTGATTGTTGTTTGATGAAGATTGATGAAGTTTCATACAATGGGATTTGGGAGTGTTCTAAGAAAATGGATTTTGAAATGAGTATCTGAAAGTGAGGAAGGGGAAGAGATGAAGACGCATATTTGAGACAATATTGTTTTAAGATACATCTATGTAAGGATGTTGGAGATATATCTTCGGAATAATTTTGCATGACATTTGGTCTTATAGCAACACATGCACTGAAATTGGGGTGCCATTGGAGATGCTACTACGAAACCTTTACGTAAACGCATCTCCGAATAGTCCTTTCCACTGATTTAGGGTATTGTTCAACAATGTGTATACTTTTGGTGTGTCCGGAGATGCATTTTTGAAACCTGAGGGCATAACCGTATTTTCGCACAGTGCGCTAGAAAAGCCCGAGGTGCATTTAAAAAAATTCCCAAAATAAGAGACATCACATCTCCACTTAAATCATTAAATCATTAGGTATATGAATCATTTCTCTTATAAATCTATTTTTTTGCCTATTCATAAGTGATATCGAACTTAACAACACACTTGAATCGAACAATCTTTTATATGTGAGGTTCCACGTCCTACAACATAATCCAACACTCACCAATTTGAACATGAGATTCCACCTCCTACAAACATAATCCAACACTCACCAAGTTAAACTAGAGAACTGATACTATTTATTGGAGAGTTCGAAAAAGATGGAAGCAATGTGAATGCTTCAGAACCACAAGAGATGAAGACATCACATCTTTATAAAAAAACTTTAAGATATTAGGTATATGTGTAATTTCGCTTACGATTTCAATCTAACATGGTATTATATTTCTAGATCACGATCTAGGGTTTGACCATGACTTAACCAACGCCACCAGTGGATTTTCCATTGTCTTTCGTCGCATTTCCACTATTATAGTACAAGCGCTGTCGAATTTCATAGAGCATTCAAATCATCTTTAATTTTGCTCGAGATCGCACATAAACTAGATGAGAAAAACTTCTATCTATGGCATCGACAGGTCGAACCTTACATCAATACTCGTAACCTCACTAAATTTGTGGTAAGCACTCGAATTTTGCCTCAGTTTGTGACTGATGAATCTCACACCTCATATACTATTAATCATAAGTATTCTTACCGGCTTCAGAAAGATCATATGTTCATTTCTTAGCTACAATCAACACTTTCCAATGAAATTCTTACGTGTTTTTGGTTGTACTCATGCACATAAACTATGAGGTCACTTGTTCAACTACTTCCAAAAGAAAACGTGTGCCAGAGCTAGGAAACTTCGTGTTAAGTTCATGCCCTAACTTTGGATAATTCCATAGTACACGAGTATCTGCTCAAAGTTCGTACCATTGTGAACTCCTTAGCTTCCATTGGAGATCCATTTCTTGCATCACACCACATAGATGTAATTCTGGAAGGAATGCCTTCAGAATTTGCTCTGGTTGTATCCTTCATTGAGAGAAAGTTTGACCTCATGGACTTGGATGAAGTTGAAATTATTCTTTTGGCCCATGAACTTCTTCTTACAAAGTTCAAGAAACAAACTGTCCCAAATCTTGTTCCACTAAACCTTACTCATGTGGCTCCTAGTTCTAACAACATTAACTCCACAAATACTGATTCCTTTCCAACTCAATCTTCTCCTCATAATTTTGACTATGAGCTGCAAAATTTTCGTGGTGGTTATTATGGTAGAGGAAGTGGTGTGTTGTGAATAAGGACAAAGAAATCACAAGAGTAACTAATTCACATGATGAGGAGGGACACTTGGCATTAGATCCACAAGATCAGGATCTGGGACGTGGAAAGAGAGAGAGAATCCCAAACAGAAAATTCAAGGAAGACTTTGTTTAAATACCCTCATGATTGGCAATCATTGGCATGGAATTTAGTGTGGAAGAAATGACTCTTCTCTCCCTCTGAAGCTTATGCTTTTCTAGTATTTCCCTTAGATTCCATCTTTAATCATTACATCATTTCATTCCTTCAAACAAATTGTACTGTTGCATTGATTATTAGTACAATTTTTATCCATATTCCACTGCTTTTCTGCTTTCATTATTTCTGTTCATTACAACTGGTGCTTTCATTGACCTCCCCATGGCCGACAATACACGCATGAAAACTATGGAAAATGCCATTGCTGAAATGTCCAAAACTCTGCAGAGGTTTGTTGAAGACGCCGAACTCCGCCACAACGAGTATTCGCAGCACCGTCACTTGGATCAAGCCCGTTTTGAACGTGTCGAGAGTCAGCTCACCTCTCTTCATGAGAACCAGCTCTCCGGTGGAAAACACTATGTTTCCGGTTCAACGCCGTCTCCTTCTCAGCCGTTTCAGATGCGCAACATCAAGCTCGACTTTCCCCGATTTGATGGATCTGAGGTAATGAATTGGATTTTTAAGGCTGAACAATTTTTTGAGTTTTATGACACACCAGATCATCACCGCCTTACCATCGCCGCCGTGCACATGGAAAAGGACGTGGTGCCATGGTTCCAAATGATTTCCCGTAATCAGCCTTTTCAATCATGGGCCATGTTCACTCGAGCTTTAGAAATGGAGTTTGGCCCATCCCCTTATGAGTCTCCAAGGCCCACACTGTTCAAATTGACCCAAACGTCCACAGTTACAGAGTATTATACATCGTTTACTGTGCTTTCCAATAGAGCCCAAAGTCTGAGTCCTGATGCCACCTTAGATTGCTTTATCAGTGGCCTCAAAACTGATATCAAACGAGATGTTATTGCTCAAACCCCTTCTTCCTTGTCCCGTGCTTATGCTCTTGCAAGGCTTTTTGAGGATAAATATTCACCATCACCCGTTTCAAAACCACTTACCATCAATTCTACCAAACCCTATCATTTCCCTGGACCCAATTCTACACCCAAACACACACCTCAACCCCCAATTCTGCCTAACCCTAAACCACCAAATCCATCACCAAAAAGCCACCCTGTCAAAAACATATCGCGAGCTGAAATGCAAATTCGCCGTGAAAAGGGCCTCTGCTATTACTGCGATGACAAATTCTCTATCAACCACAAATGTCCCAACCGTCATTATTTTCTCCTCCAAATGGAAGATGATGACAATGAACCACACCCACACCCTGATATCACACTTGAATCCTTAGCGAAAAGTATGCCTATTGAGGACTCTGAACATCACTTATCCTTAAATGCTTTGAATGGTTCTCATGGACTTGGTACTTTGCGTTTTCGTGGCCAAATTCAAGGCATGGATGTCACGGTTTTGTTGGATAGTGGGAGTTCTGACAACTTCCTCCAACCCAGAATTGCTCAGTCTTTACACTTGTCAGTTCAGTCAACGACTCAATTTCAAGTCTTAATGGGCAATGGCAATTCCTTGACCACCATGGGTTATATCAGCGATCTGCCAGTCACGATTCAGGGTAATACCTTACACCTTCCTGTGTATTTACTGCCTATTTCTAGAGCTGACCTTGTGTTGGGAGTCCCCTGGTTAAAAACCTTAGGTCCTCACATAGCAGACTATAATGCACTATCTTTAAAATTTTATGTCAAGGACACCTTTGTTACACTTTATGGAGATACACCTAAGGGTCCGAGCCAAGCACAGTTTAATCACATCAAAAGGCTACACCACACTCATGCAATAGACCTTGCTTTTACCCTGCAATTTGACAAAATATTACCTACTGTCAGTGACTCGAGCACTCCTATCCACCCTGATATATCTCAGATCTTAGACGCATATCCCGATGTGTTTGTTGAACCTAAAGGCTTACCACCTACTAGGTTTCAAGACCATGCTATACCCTTACTTGAAGGCAGTAATCCCGTTAAAGTGAGGCCTTACAGGTACCCCCACAGTCAGAAAGCACAAATAGAAATAATGGTTAATGAGATGTTGCAACAGGGTCTGATTCAGCCCAACAATAGTCCCTTTTCTTCACCAGTTTTGCTGGTCAAGAAGAAATATGGCTCATGGAGATTTTGCACAGATTATAGGGCCCTCAATTCCATTACTATCAAAGATAGTTTTCCTATCCCAACTGTGGATTAATTGCTAGATGAACTCCATGGTGCACAATACTTTTCCAAATTGGATCTACGTTCAGGGTACCATCAGATTTTGGTTAAAACCGAAGACCGACACAAAACTGCTTTCCGAACGCACCAAGGTCTATATGAATGGTTAGTGATGCCGTTTGGTCTCTCCAACGCACCTGCATCATTCCAGAGCCTCATGAATCATGTTTTCCAGGTTCAACTCAGAAAGTCAGTGCTGGTATTTTTCGACGACATTTTAATTTATAGTCCTTCTTGGTCCACTCATCTAGCACACCTGACTCAAGTGCTTCAGCTCCTACGCAATCATTCATTATTTGCCAAACGGTCTAAGTGTTGCTTCGGATTCACGGAAGTTGATTACTTAGGGCATACGATATCTCACCATGGTGTGCACATGGACAAAGATAAGGTGAGAGCAGTGCTGGACTGGCCTATACCCTCAAATCTCAAACAATTGAGAGGGTTTTTGGGGTTATCCGGCTACTATAGAAGATTTATCAGAAATTATGCTACCATTGCAGCTCCCTTGACAGCATTACTTAAGAAGGACGCGTTTGCATGGTTGCAAGCAGCTACTGATGCTTTTTTATCCTTACAATACGCCATTACAGATGCGCCGGTTCTAGCCTTGCCAGATTTTTCTAAGCCTTTCATCCTGGAGACCGATGCTTCGGGTACTGGCATTGGTGCCATCTTGAGTCAAGATAAGCATCCAATTGCTTATTTTTCTAAGAAGTTGAACGCATCCATGCAACACAAGTCTGCTTATGTTAGAGAACTTTATGCAGTTACTGAAGCTATGGCAAAATTTAGACATTATATTCTGGGTCATAAGTTTATCATCAGAACTGATCAACAAAGTTTGAAGGCTTTGTCTGATCAAACGATTCAAACCCCTGAGTAACAGAAGTGGCTCCACAAATTTCTCGGATATGACTTCACTATTGAATATAAGCCTGGCAAGGACAACATTGATGCCGATGCTTTATCCAGGTCCTTCTTTATGGCTTCATCGGGACCAGTCAATCCTCTATTCTCTAGTATACTTGTTGCAGTCAACACAGATCCTTCATTGTCTCAAATCAAACAGCGTTGCCTCCAAGGTACTAATACGGATCCATGTGAGACAAGACACCTTGTACTGGAACAATAAAATTGTAGTGCCTCCCATAGCTAGCCTTATTCAATCTATTTTGCGAGAATTCCATTCCTCGATGCTGGGAGGTCATGCTGGGATTACTCGCACTAAGGCTCGCATCGCTTCTCAATTCACCTGGCCTTCACTGTCTCGTGATGTGCGATTGTTTGTGTCACAGTGTCTAACATGCCAACAAGCAAAATCTGCCACCACCGCACCCGCGGGGCTTCTACAACCACTACCTATTCCCTCTCAGATTTGGGAGGACGTGTCTATGGATTTCATTACGGGACTGCCCCCCTCTAATGGGTTCTCGGTGATTATGGTGGTAGTCGACAGACTTTCCAAGTATAGTCATTTCACTCCTTTAAAATACGACTTCACTAGCGTTAAAGTCGCGGATGCGTTCTTACACAATGTGGTTAAGTTGCATGGATTTCCCAAATCCTTGGTTTCAGATAAGGACAGAGTTTTTACAAGCGCCTTTTGGAGACACTTGTTCAAACAAAGTGGCACTACTCTGGCAATGAGCTCTGCATACCACCCTCAATCGGATGGCCAAACTGAAGCGGTCAACAAGTGTGTTGAGCTGTATCTCCGATGTTTTGCAGGGCAAGTACCTCACACATGGTCTAAGCTACTTCCTTGGGTAGAATTTTGGTATAACTCTTCTTACCAGTGTAGCATTGGCATGACACCGTTTAAGGTCGTTTATGGTCGAGATCCTCCTATTCTGTTGAAATATGATACTGCCACAGCTGACCCTCCTGCACTACAGGCACTACTGGCTGAACGAGACGATACTCTTCAATTGCTCAAGTCCAACCTTCATCGTGCTCAACAAGTTATGAAAAAGTATGTTGATTCTAAAAGAAGTTTTGCAGAGTTCAAGGTTGGCGATATGGTATTGGTTAAATTGCAGCCGTACCGTCAACATTCCTTGTCCTTGCACAAAAATCAGAAACTCGGCTTGAGATATTTTGGTCCTTTTCCTGTCATACAAAGGATAGGCGCGGTGGCTTATAAGTTGTTACTTCCCCAGACTGCCAAGATCCACCCGGTTTTTCATATTGTCAATCTCAAATTATGCAAGGGCAATCATCATGAGCAATACCTTCCCTCACCCTTCCTCACTACTGAGACAAGCCCTATTATTTACCCTGAGGAAGTTCTGAACACTCGCATTCTGCTGCAGAATGGCATCGAAGTACCACAAGTGCTGATCAAATGGTCCAGCTTACCGGTTTCTGAAGCCACTTGGGAAATATGGACTGAGTTTTCCAAGACTTATCCTAACTTTAACCTTGAGGACAAAGTTAATTTTAATAGGGAGGGTAATGTTGTGAATAAGGACAAAGAAATCATAAGAGTAACTAATTCACATGATGAGGAGGGACACTTGGCATTAGATCCACAAGATCAGGATCTGGGACGTGGAAAGAGAGAGAGAATCCCAAACAGAAAATTCAAGGAAGACTTTGTTTAAATACCCTCATGATTGGCAATCATTGGCATGAAATTTAGTGTGGAAGAAATGACTCTTCTCTCCCTCTGAAGCTTATGCTTTTCTAGTATTTCCCTTAGATTCCATCTTTAATCATTGCATCATTTCATTCCTTCAAACAAATTGTACTGTTGCATTGATTATTAGTATAATTTTTATCCATATTCCACTGCTTTTCTGCTTTCATTATTTCTGTTCATTACATGGTGGCAGGTTCTCCAACTCTAGTGTTTAATGTCTGGTGTGTACCAATTTTGGTCACACAACTCTCAACTGTTGACACAAGTTTGTTCTTAGTTTGGCAATGCTTACAACTCTCACTCATGGCCTGCCTCTCTCAACATTTATGGAGCTATCTCACCAAATGTGTGGACAAAACCACCTACTCCTTCAAGATAGTTTCCTTCATTATCTTCTACTATTGTTTTTGTGGAAAATACTATGATATCACCTCCTAAAAATACTTCTTTGTATCCAGATTCATGTGCCTCTTTTCATGTCACTAATGATCCTAAGAATTTGCAGCAATTGACTCCTTTTAAAGGTCATGATCATATCTTCATTGGGAATGGCCAAGGTTTGCACATCCATTCAATTGGCTCTAATACATTTCCTTCACATATTCATCCTCACACATCTTTCACTCTTCAACATCTTTTACTCATTTCTTCTATAACCAAGAACTTACTTAGTGTTACTCAGTTTTGTCGTGACATGGTGTTTATTTTCTATTTTATTCTAAAAAGTGTCTTGTCAAATCTCAGGCCTCTAATGTTGTCTTGCTTGAAGACTATGTGGGTAATTATGTTCTTTATGAATTTCCCTATACCAACATGTCTAGCCGTGCTACCAAGGCTCTTCTAGTTTCTACTTGTCAAACTAAATCATTTCCTAGCATTAATTCTACTTGTATGAGTTCTAGTGCTTTAAATATGTGGCACTGAAGGTTAGGTCCTAACATGCATTCTTGTTTAACAAGGATGTATATTCTCTTAACTAATAAAGATTACTCTTTCTTTTGTTTTGCTTACTGTAAAGGAAATTCTTATAAACTTCACACATATGCTTCACACACCACTCTAGGTTTCAAATTCTATATGTCATTTTTGGATGCTTACTCTAAATTCACTTGGATTTAGTTTCTCAAAAATAAGTTTGAGGCTATGTCCACATTCAAACAGTTCAAAACCATAGTTGAATTACAAGTGAAAAATAAAAAAGAGATAAAATTTAACCCATTAAAGAGCTAGCAGTATATATATATATATATATATATATATATATATATATATATATATATATATATATATATCCGCTGCTTAATTATAAAATTTATTTTGTTTTCAAAAACTAAACGGGTTGTTATCAGTTCAACCAAACTTTTATGTGTTATGTATCTGTTTTACATGTGATTAACTGAAGTGTTTTAATTAGTAAGCGTAGCATCCTATTTGTATGTCAAAATTTTGTAACTCTGATTTTGTAAAATACGTTGGGTAGAAATGGAGTGTTACATTAGTGGTATCAGAGCAGGTCGGTCCGTCCGGCCAAGTTATCGAGTCGTAGTTTTGTCTAACAATCGAGTATTGTTAACTTAAGTTCTAACCGTTGTTTATGTTGTAGTGATAAGTTGAGATGGCTGGAAGGAATGACGCTGCACTTGTTGCTGCTTTGGAAGCAATGGTGCATGCTATGGAGAATCAGCCGAACGCTGACGGGAATGCTGGATCTCGTAGCTTGGCGACCTTCCAGAGGGAGAATCCGCCTACCTTCAAGGGTAAGTATAATCCTGACGGAATGGATTGGTTGAAAGAGATTGAGAGAATCTTCCGTGTGATGGACTGCACACCAACGCAGAAGGTTCGATATGGTACCCATATGCTAGCTGTGATACGGTGGCAGAACCGGAACTGTTTTGGATGCTGGTTTGCGTTTTGCGTTTGTGTTCGCAAAATGTCGCGGTAAGCAAGAGTCGCCACCGACTTTTATTTTATCCAACAAGGAAAGGAAAAAAGCACAGAAAAATTCTTTTTTTGAGATTTTCTGAGTACGGGGGGTAGATTATAGAAAGGGAAGGTATTAGCACCCTTTATATCTGTGGTTTTCCACGGGCTCTTAGGTACTTGCTCATCATTTTTAAAATTGCTTCTGTGTTTGTGTGATTTAAAGTTTTTTTGACTTCGATTTAACCCTTGCTTCTGTCTTCAAGAGTGTTACAAAGTATTTTTGAAAACTTTGTTTGAAAAGAGTGTAAGTGTGAAAAGTTTATTTGTTTTGAGCAAGTACCTACTAACATCTACCTACTCGAAAAAAAAGAATCGTTCTATGTTCGTTTTCTTTAGACAACGCTATCCTACTATTAGTGAGTAGGTAGCACCGTCGTTGGAGTTTTTAAGGGTCAATTCGAAAGGGACATACGATCACTAAAGCAATGTTAGGACGTCTTAGTAATAACCCTAATGTCTTAAGATCAATTTTCGAGGCAACAATTCCAAGGCAACCTTTCCGAGGCAACTTTGATCTTTGAGACAAAATGGCGACCACTAAAATATCCTATACTTAATGACCGTTTATCGAAGGCAACCGAAGTGAGAGTATACCCTAGGAGTGCGCATGTGCGAGTGATTCAATTTCAAGTTATTTATCTTTCACATATAGGGTTTGCTAACCGTTTTAAAGTTAATCATACATTCTTGTCATGCAACCCTAATATCATACATCTAACAGTTAATAGTTTGCGGAATTTAAAGTGTGGAAAGTAAAGCTAAGCTATTACAAGGCTTCGGGTATTAATTACATAGCCAAAAACAACCCGTAAAAAAACGATAAATGAAAGTAAAATGTCCTAATTAATCTATTAGAACTTGTGAGCAATTACATCAATATGGTAAAAATAAATAAATGCGATGAATCGAGAACGAGAGAGAACTAGGGTTTTGACCCCGTCTAACCTAATCGGAAGAAACAATTATTTTTGTTGTTTTTAATTATTTAAGAAAAATAATAGGGTTTTTAAATTAAATACAAAATTAATTGGTAATTAAATTAATTAAAGAAAATAATTTACATGGCCTATTTTTATATTTTTGGGTTATTTTCTAAGAAAAAAGAAAATAGAATTAAGTTAGAAACAAAAACCCTAATTGTTCTAATTAATTTTAATTTATTTACAAAATAATTAAAATTGCCCTAAAATTAAGTAAACTAATTAAATTAATTTTTGTGTAAAAATAACCTAAATCTAATTGGGTGAAAATATTTTTTATGATTTTTGATAAAAAGAATTAATAATTTGTATTAGTAAAAAAAAAAATATATATATATAAAAAGAAAAGAGATAGAGATATGGGCCTGAGAAAGTAATTTGGGGGGGGGGGGGGGTGAGTATCAACTTCTGGGCCCAAAACAAATGATCCACGTTGACCTGCTGGATCCCCTGCCATGCGTTGACTAGGTCACATGATAGGTCCTTCAATGATGGCCTTCAGATCTGGCCTCCTGGACACCTGGCTGGTTGGATGATGGACCATGGTGGTCATCCCACACAAGCACACGCCTGATTATGGAAAGGAAAATAATATGAAATAATTGGGGGGACCTGGGATTCGAACCCAGGCCCCAAAGCCTTTTCCACATGCGTCAATGCCAGCTGAGCTACACACGCTTGTTGTATACAAAGGGACAAATAAATAATATAAAAGAAAACAACTTTGTTAAATTCCCGCGCGTGAATTTTCAAATAGACGATGGGAGAGCACCACACATGTCATCTTCTTCCTCTCTCCGTTGGTAAAAGTCAGAGACTTTTACCTACGGACACATGGTTGTCACTACAAACCCTGCACATCTTAAAATCAAATATAGGCACGATAAATAACATCTAATGCCATGAATCGAACCGCCTTGACATTCTGAGCATCATGATGCCCTTCATGGGGGCCAATTTTGCATGCATACAAAGATCCTAAAACGAAGCATAAAACCCTAGTAATGGCAAATCTTGATATAGTCCACAAAAATGCAATTGAATGTTATAGATAGCTTACAAATGTATTAAGGAACAAGAATATACAATTATTTCATGCTATAAGTGCCAGAATCAGGCAATTCGATTTCAAGAAGAAGCCATGGTCGTGGCTGACTTACAGTGGGTTTTAGCGCTGTAAACTCCTTGTTCTTGATTGGTATAGCTTGCTTGTGATCCCAGGAATCAAATGAGATGGTTAGGGAGCCTTGTAAATGCCTGGAAGTGCAAAATCAGTTTACCACTTTTCTTTGTTTTTTCCAAGTTTTGTTCTCTCTTTTGCGCCTCCAAAACCTTCCCATTTTTGTCTGCAAATGTTCCCTATATACTGAGGATTGGATTAGGGTTGCAAACATGATCTCAATCTTTGCCAATTATTGATCTTGATCTTGATTTGATTCACTTGAAAATCCTTCCAAAAATAGGCTAAAACCAATCTTTTTATGCACACAAAGGCCTTGCACGAATTCAATCACTTGCCAGCTGGATATAAGACCTGAAACATGCACAATATCTTGAGGTTTCAATGATTTTTGGATTTTTTCATGATTTGCTTAGATTTAAATTGATTTAATTGAAATAAAAATCAAAATAAATAGGAAAAATAAGATAAAGACAAATGGGAAGAGCTAGGGCTCGTAGACCATGCTACCAACTCAAAACAAGTTCAAAAGATTAGGCCCATTTATCAAAAATTGCAATTTGAGGCAAAATTGACTTTTGGCAATTTTGCAAAAAAGGTCAACTTCACTAATGCATAACTTCCTCAATTTTGACTCTTTGAAGGTGTTCTTGGACTTTTTAGAAATCTTGAGATGTCCCCTAAGCAACCCTTTTGGTCTCATCTCAATTTGGTTTTCCATGTTCATGTATTAAGCTTTGACAAAAAAGGTGTTTTTGTTGACTTTTTAAAATGACCTATAATGTCCAAATTCATAACTTCTTGTGAGTGCATATTTTGAACTTGGGAGCTGAAGATGAATTGTAGGGCGTTGAATCTTCTTAAAAATGATCTTTTGATGTGTCACTTCTCACAAAGTATGAGAAAGTTATGCTTGGTCAAAGTTGAGTTGACTTTTCCTGCAAAACCCTAATTTAGCATCTTTGGGTTTTGATGAATTGAGAGCAATCCTTGAGGAATCATGATCAAACCTTGATCAAATGATGAATAATACTTCAAAATGAGTATGTTGACCAAAAATCTTGAAGTTTGACTGTATGTGGCCCACAATTGACCTTTGCCCTAGCATAGTCGATTTTCAGGCCTTTGAGCAATTGACTTAGCAAACTTCCTCTGCAAGGCTTGAAACTTGACATGGATGATCTTGAGAACATATTAGGACAATGGTGAGCATTTGAGATCCCTTGGACTCAAGTATCTTGATGCAACATGAAACCTTAATTTGAGGTAGACTGCCTTAGGAGAGAGCTTGTCTGATCAACCCTTGGACTTCCTTGAGCAATTTGAGGACCCTACCTAAAATGTATTGAGAAATATGAGAGGGAAAATTTTGGGGTACAACAGCTGCCCCTGTTCAATCTTCTTAAACCTGAGGATGTAGATTGGCTTGCTTGCCTTTCGTGATCCGAAGGTGGAAGATGATTGAACACTAGAGTGCCCAGAAATTTGCACTCGCATGAAGTAGTATTTGTCTTGTGATGTCGGGAATGGGCTTAAAGATTCCATTTGGAGATTGATGACGGGAGATGGGCTTAAAGATGCCATCCGAAGGAGTGTCGTTCGCATAAGGGATTCCTTAGCGAGAGTTTGTATACCTGTTGTTGAGGAAGATTCCGCTGGGGAATGATGGTCTATGTCTTGGTAAAAGTTGAATTTTAGGAGCTTCAGTCATCCGTTATTATACTGGGTAACCAACTCTTGGTCAAAGAGGACAAAATGAACTACTATCTGGTCGTGATCCAGGCTTCATGGTGATAAGATCGACTGCTATCTGGTCATAATCCAGGCTTTATAGTGACTTACTGGGGAGATGAGATTAAACTTGCTATACGGTCGTAATCTAGGCTTCGCAATTTCTAAATTCTTATCTGGTCGTAATCCAGGCTTCAGAATGAATTTAGTTGTTATCCGGTCGTAATCCGGGCTTTAACTCGAATTTAGGGCATACTAATATCCGGTCGACTCCGGGCTTCTTAGTAATTGTCCAGGTAAAACTGTTATTTGGTTGAAACCCAAGCTTCAGTGTCTTGTACCGCTATCTGGTCGTAGTCCAGGCTTCACGATGTGTTATAACATTATCTGGTCGAATCCAGGCTTCATGGTGTCTTGTACTGTTATCTGGTCGAATCCAGGCTTCACAATACCTCACTTCTTATCTGGTCGAAATCTAGGCTTCAGAAGAAATCAAGTGGTTATCCAGTCACATCCGGGCTTCCATTTGATTTTAAGGCCTACTAATATCCGGTCGACTCCGGGCTTCATAGTAATTGGTCGGGTGAACTGCTATTTGGTCGAAATCCAAGCTTCACAGTGTCCCTCGCTGTTATCTGGTCGTAATCCAGGATTCAATGTTCTTTACCTCTATCTGGTCGTAATCCAGGCTTCACGATGTATCATACCGCTATCTGGTCATAATCCAGGCTTCACGATGTCTTATACCATTATCTGGTCGAATCCAGGCTTCATGGTGTTCGGGGAAATCAAGGTATTATCCGGTCGATCCGGGCTTCATAACTTGTATTAAATATATAGCACTATCTGGTCGTAATCCAGGCTTCGTAGTATTTTTGGCTGCTATCTGGTTGTAATCCAGGCTTCACAATGTCTTCTACCATTATCTAGTCGTAATACAGGCTTCATGGTCTTGTATTGCTATCTGGTCGTAATCCAGGCTTCACAATAACTTGCTGAGCTGTTATCCGGTCGAACCCGGGCTTCACAGCTTGTGTTTATGATATGCCATTATCTGGTCGAGTCCAGGCTTCATGACGTCTCGTACTGCTATCTGGTCGTAATCCAGGCTTCACAGTAACTTGCTGGGGAATAAACTAATATCCGGTCGAATCCGAGCTTCATAGCTTGTTTTTTAAGAGATACCACTATCTGGTCATAATCTAGGCTTCGCGGCATTCTGATACTGTTATCTGGCCGTTCTTCGGTCTTCACAATATGGTGGAGTAATCAAGATACTATCCGGTCGTACCCGGGCTTCATAGCTTGAACTTTGTGAGAATTTGATTGTATCTTTCCTGAAATGTAAAGGGTTAGTCGTATGTAATGTCATGATGCATGACATGTATTGAGTAATGATGTTCTCAAAATAAATGAGACTGTGCTGTATGATGCGCATGCATATGCCATGATGTATGGAAATGTGATGTTTTTATGATGTTCTCTAGTTGGGGAAAATAAATCCTGGATTGCTGCTGGAGAATATGAAGAGTTTCGCTCGCTGGGGATAACGACCGAAGATGATTGGGAGAATAATCCTGCTGGAGAATACATTGGTGAGAGAACGACTCTGTGGGGAAGAGATACTCTGTCCACAGATCCGCTGATTTGGAGCAATAACCTCGGCTGGGGATGAATTATCAATGCTGGTGATGATGAACTCTGTCGGGGATAAAGTTTCCGTTTGTGGAAGAAATAAACTCCACTGGGGATGGTCTTCCCTTATTGGTAAAAGATGAACTCTTCTTGGGGAGAATCTTACCGACTCACTCGCGATTGCGAACCTCAGTTGGGGAGAGCTAACACCACTGTCTTTTGGGTGTTTTTTTTACTCTGCGGGGAGTGTATGTACTTTTAGTCATATTCTCCAGCTAGGTCTATCCCTGTACCTGGTGAATAGAGCAACTGTAAGGTTTGGACATTTCTGTTTGCCCATGTTCCTGTCATTACGAGTAATCGTCTTTTGTTTTGCATGTAAATATTTATGAGCAACAATTATTGTCAAATGCATATATCAAAAATGAACTATTGGACGTTCTTGCAAAACAAAACAGAAAAAGAAAAACAATTTGAAATTTCTTTGTGAAAATGAATTGTATTGATTTTGAAGTTGGCCTGTAAATAGGCATTTTTGTACAAGAGGCTGACGTCCTAGTAAGAGAACGCCGCGGAAAGATGAATTATACAATTTGTGAACAACAAAGAAAAACAGCTATGTGAACAATCCCACTGGGTTCCAACTCTGCTATTGCCTTTATATCTTCGAGCGTCTCATCACTTTGCTACTTAGTTGAAGGTAGATTAGATTGATTGGTGCCGTCTGAGCTTGATAGTCGATACCGAAGTCTAGTTGCAAGATGATCCAATGAGACATAGTGTTACGCTTTGATCCCTAATTTTTTCCTGGACCACCCTTTCGGGTTTTCAGTCCACCGGGATACCCTTTTTTGCCCAAGCCGCCTTTTCAGGTTTTCGACTTGCTGGGTGTACAATTTTTTCATTTTCATCCCTTACTTTTTCCCGGACCCTTTTGGTTCGCCGGGAAGCCCTTATTTTTGCCTAGGCCAGTCAACCTAGCGGGTCCTTGATTATGCGTAGTATTTTTTCACTATGTCTGCATTGACGGGGTGAGGAAGGTCATCACCATCCACGGTGGTTAGAATCATAGCTCCTCCTTAGAAAATGTTCTTAACCACAAATGGCCCTTCGTACGTAGGGGTCCATTTGCCCCTAGGATCACCTTGCGGCAGGATAATGCGTTTGATCACCAGATCCCCTACTTGATACTCTTGTCCTCTAACTTTCTTGTTAAATGCCTTGATCATCCGCTTTTGATACGTCTGACCATGGAAAATAGCAGTAAGTCTCTTTTTGTCAATTAGATTCAGCTGATCAAGTCGGGTCTGGATCCAATCGTCTTCGCTCAAACCTGCATCCTTCATAATCCGAAGAGAGGGTATCTGGACTTCAATGGGTAAGACTGCCTCCATGCCATATACCAAAGAATAGGGTGTTGCCCCTGTTGACGTCCGCGTTGAGGTGCGGTACCCATGAAGAGCGAATGGTAACATCTCATGCCAGTCTTTGTAGGTCACTGTCATCTTCTGCACAATCTTCATGATGTTCTTATTAGCCGCTTCAACAACCCCATTCATCTTCAGCCGGTAAGGAGAAGAGTTATGATGCTGTATCTTAAACTGTCTGCAGAGCTCGGTGATCATTGTATTGTTGAGATTGGTACCATTGTCCGTAATGGTCCTCTCTGGTACACCATATCGACAGATCAAATTGTGCCAAATAAACCGCGCCACGACGTTCTTGGTTACTGTAGCAAAGGAAGCTGCCTCAACCCACTTTGTAAAGTAATCAATAGCTACCATAATGAAACGATGCCCGTTGGACGTAGTAGGTCTGATCTCGCCAATCATATTGATGCCCCATATTTCAAAAGGCCAAGGTGTCGTCAAAACGTTCAGAGGAACTGGAGGTACATGCACTTTATCAACATAGACTGGGCACTTATTTTGACCTCTTTCTTGTCTTCCTATGTACCCAAGTTCACTGATTCCACTGGTTCTTAATGAGGCTGTATGGCCCTCTCTTCCTGTAGTAACAGTCTAGCAAGTTCCCTAGGCACTTCACAATCATCCTCACCTTCGTCCTCGACTTGGTTGATCGGATTTTCAAAGTCATAATTGGCAGTAGAAGAGTCGTTATCAATGGGATTCAGAGTGGATGTGGATCTACATTATGATATGTGAGTGTGTGCAAGACAATAGCTATTTTGATAAAGTGCGAGATAGAAAAGAAAAACAAGGAGCGCAAAATTTGTAATTCAAGAAAACGTCCAATGCTTTATTGATGATATATGAAAATGACAAATAATAAGCCCTCACAAACAAAGCCAAAGTGCCTCGGGAAAGGCACCGGGCCATAAAGTTTCAAACTGTCTGTTACAAATCTCAAAACAAAAGTCTATTACTGTGTAATAAAAGAAACGGGCACAAAGTCCTTTGCCGTCCAATTGTTCAAGCCACCATTGGTAGTCGAGTAAATCCAGCTGTCGATATCTGACTCTACTTCATCATCCTCAATTGCATTCACTCCCTGATCATGTTTGGGCATGGGTGCAATTATGACGTTGGGTTTCTCCGGAGCGTCAAACTCGATCTCTTTAGCTTCAATCAAATCTTGCACTTTATTCTTCAAAGCCCAGCAGTTGTTTGTATCATGACCCGGGCTATCAGAGTGATAGGCACATCGGGCGTTTGGATTATACAACGGAGATGTGGTGCTGGGATTCTTCGGGGCTTCCCTCAAAGTTACCAGGTTATTCTTCAACAATTGTGGTAGAATTTGTGACAAGGTCATATTAAGCCGAGTGTACTGTCTCTGTGGCCTCTCCATTCTTTGCTGATTATTGCGTTGTGGGGCAACGGTGGGTCTTGATATTACTACCGTATTCACTGCTTGACGGCGTTAAGGTCGGTTTTGGCTCCTCGAGCTGTAAACTGCACTAGATTCCTTCTTTCCAGTGAAAGACCTCTTTTCTGCACTTGATGAAGCACCTTTCTGTATCTTGCCACTTCTGATACCAACTTCTACTCTCTCCCCTGTCAAAATCAATTCAGTGAACCCAGATGATGAACTGCCGATCAAGTGATTGAAAAATGGACCAGACAAAGTCCCAAGAAACATATCAACCAACTCCTTATCAGACAGAGGGGGTTGGACTCTTCCGGCCAGATCTCTCCACTTCTGAGCATAGTCCTTAAAACCTTCACTTGCACCCATAGACATACCCTGAAGCTGAGTACGAGTGGGAGCAAGGTCGGTGTTATACTGGTACTGCTTGTAGAAAGCAGCAGCAAGGTCCTCCCAGTTGCGGACATTAGCTTCTTCCAATTGATAAAACCATTCAAGCTGAGTCCCTGACAGACTGTCTTGAAAGAAATGTACCCACATATTCCTATCAGCAGTGTAAGGTTGAATTTTTCTAACGTATGAGTGGAGATGGAGTTTTGGACAGGACACTCCATCGTACTTAGCAAAAACCGGAGCCTTAAACTTGTGAGGGATCACCACTACCGACGCCAGTCCCAAATATCTGAAGTCCAAACTGGGAACCTTCTAAATCTCCATGGCACTCAGACGGTCTTCAAGTTGTTTGTACCTATCCTCAACAGGAGGGTACTGTTCATCATCAAAATCAGTGTCATTATTAGAGACCACAGGGCTATGACCCTTTATTTCCTCTTGACTCTCTCCTCCTCCAGATGAATGAGACAGATCAACTTCTTGTTGCAACCTATTCCCAAATCTGTGACCCATATTCAGAAGAACCACCTTCTTCTTCTTCTTTTTCTTCTCCTTCAAGATGAGAGTCTTCAAATATTGTTGTCCTTTATCCAAGTTCAAGAACATCTCCTGGAATTGAGCATTCTGTGCTTGAAGAGCTTTGGTGGCTTGATCGGTAGGCATTTCAGAAGACATTATATGCTGAAATAAACAACGAAGAAGATAAGAAACCTGTAATGGTACCTGTAATGAGGTGCATGGTAATGGAATGCGTATGAAATGATTTCAAAGACTTAGGGAGATTCAAATTTGTAAAACAGAATAAAACACACTTTATTAGATTAAACTTGTAACAATGTTTAACAATGCCTTTTAGGCGTTACAAAAGAAATAACTAAAAAGCAAATCTAAACTAGAAACAATAAAAGACATCAGAAATCCCATGGTCGTTTCCCCTTCGTGCTGACATAATCATTGATTGTCCTTTCATTCTCAAGCTGCCTCATGAACTTTAAGATCTTCCTTTCCTGCTCATGATACTTCTCCCGATAGGTATCCCTTTCTTCCTTCAACTGGATCCAGGATCTCTTCAATGCCCCAAGATCAGTAGGCATATAGGGATAGAGGACTGTATAAGGAACACCCTCTTCATTAGTATGCTCCACAACCATTGTAAAAATAGCTTCATAAGGCATTCCCAGCTTTTGAGCACGGGCTCGAACCTACTGGAGATAAGGTTGCATCGGGAGAGAAGTCTTCGGTTTTAGCTCGTGAGGGTCAGACCTGTTCACCCTGCCCCAGGCTCGTATAAACCTTCGGCGATGCTCATCCACGTCCACCTTGTAGTTAAAGACAATGTCTGTAAGAAGCAGCTCATGAGGACCGTCTCTCCGAGCGCGGCCAAACTGTCGTAAAGCCAAGCAAGGACTGTAAGTCATTCCCCCTCTAATTCCTAGCAATGGGACATTAGGGTATTCCCCACATCGATCAATGACAACTACTCTTTCCATATCCTTATAACTCCAAAGAATGTCTGTATGGGCAAGGGACATTATCCTGTATACCCAACCTAACCCTTCTTCATTCTTCAATACAGACTTGGGGAGGTGCAAAATAAACCACCTCGCTAGCAGCGGCGTGCAACACATGAGAGTCCCCCTTCTTCGCACAGTACGGGTATAGAGAGCATGCAGAATATCACCCAGAAGAGTAGGCACTGGATTACGAGACAAGAAGATCTTGACCGTGTTCACATCTATGAAGGAATCTGGATTTGGGAAAAGAACCAAGCCGTAGATAAGGAGAGCCAAGATGTCTTCGAAAGCTTGAAAATCCAAGTTATCCCAAAACCATTGAGCTTGATCCATCAGAAACTTAGCCAAGAAACCTTTAACCCCACTTCGCGTCTCCCAGTTGGATACCACATCAGCCCTTTTTAGATGTAAGGCTGAAGCAATGTCCTCTGGCCTAGGAACCTCCTCCAAACCTGTGAAGGGTGTCTGCTCGAGAATGGATATACCCAGTAAATCAGAAAACTCCTCCAAAGTAGGGACTAGCTGATAATCCGGGAAGGTGAAACAATGATGCAGCGGATCAAAGAACTGGAACAACACGCTCATCATCTGCTCATCCAACTTTGAAGTGACCAAACTAAGGAGATGGCCATGTCTTCTAACAAATTAAGAAGTATCAGGGACTTTTGAGACCAACTCTCTGAGCTGAGCAGGGATTTGCATGAAGTTGACTCGAATGGTATTTCTGCGTATGGAAGCCATAATCTGCAAAACAGAACAAAGATAAATCCCCTCGGTCTTTGAAATGGTTATTACAATGAAATATGCATGTTATGTCATGATGCATGATGTCATGATAAAACACACAACAGGTATAACAAGTAACAAACATGGAAAAGGCACACAAGTCACATAAGAGCCCTTAAGTCTCATGCTTGCATGGAGTCTAGGTACTACCCTCTTGAAGTTCAGCTGGTTCAACCTGTCCTAATAATAGTAACCTGGTTCTAGAGGTTCTCAATATCACTGACCATCCTCCATCGGTCATGGTTTCAGCTCACACAATCTTTTCTTGCGTCCGGAACTATCTCGAGAGTATGGTCTCAATGAGTGTAGTATCGAGTATCAACCAGTTCTCAGCTCTATACCGAGGCCGGCTATCTCACTACTTCCTATGGCCAAGTTGGTCAATTATAGGTTCTAAGATCAATTGATGCTTAACGACCCATATAGCAGCCCCATATTCTCCTTGTTCCTCCATAAGGGATACCGGTACCAACCAATGTGCCACATCAACGTAGCTACTGCTTCAACCGTATCGGTCTACACCGTACAGTTCCCTCACAGTTTATTGTTACTTACCTAAAAGGTGTTCCCCAGATCCGGGTTAGGATCTATAGTAACTCCGATACAAAGCCCACAAAGATAAAGCAATCAAATCAAACAATAGAAGCAATATTATGAACTAATCCTAAGGTACACCCCACTTATTAATTCCCCAGCAGAGTCGCCAGTTCTATGATACGGTGGCAGAACCAGAACTGTTTTGGATGCTGGTTTGTGTTTTGCGTTTGTGTTCGCAAAATGTCGTGGTAAGCAAGAGTCGCCACCGACTTTTATTTTATCCAACAAGGAAAGGAAAAAAGCACAGAAAAATTCCTTTTTTGAGATTTTCTGAGTACGGGGGTAGATTATAGAAAGGGAAGGTATTATCACCCTTTCTATCCGTGGTTTTCCACGGGCTCTTAGGTACTTTCTCATCATTTTTAAAATTGCTTCTGTATTTGTGTGATTTGAAAAGTTTTTGACTTCGATTTAACCCTTGCTTCTGTCTTCAAGAGTGTTACAAAGTGTTTTTGAAAACTTTGTTTGAAAAGAGTGTAAGTGTGAAAAGTTTATTTGTTTTGAGCAAGTACCTACTAGCATCTACCTACTCGAAAAAAAGAATTATTCTATGTTCGTTTCCTTTAGACAATGCTATCCTACTATTAGTGAGTAGGTAGAACCGTCGTTGGAGTTTTTAAGGGTCAATTCGATAGGGACGTACGATCACTAAAGCAATGTTAGGATGTCTTAGTAATAACCCTGATGTCTTAAGATCAATTTTTGAGGCAACAATTTCGAGGCAACCTTTCCGAGGCAACTTTGATCTTTGAGACAAAAGGGCGACCACTAAAATATCCTATACTTAATGACCGTTTAATGAAAGCAACCGAAGTGAGAGTATACCCTAGGAGTGCGCATGTGCGAGTGATTCAATTTCAAGTTATTTATCTTTGCACATTTAGGGTTTGCTAACCGTTTTAAAGTTAATCATACATTCTTGTCATGCAACCCTAATATCATACATCTAACAGTTAATAGTTTGCGGAATTTAAAATGCGGAAAGTAAAGCTAAGTTATTACAAGGCTTCAGGTATTAATTACATAGCCAAAAACAACCCGTAAAAAAAACGATAAATGAAAGTAAAAGGTCCTAATTAATCTATTACAACTTATGAGCAATTACATCAATATGGTAAAAATAAATAAACGCGATGAATCGAGAACGAGAGAGAACTAGGGTTTTGACCCCGTTTAACCTAATCGAAAGAAACAATTATTTTTGTTGTTTTTAATTATTTAAGAAAAAGAATAGGGTTTTTAAATTAAATACAAAATTAATTGGTAATTAAATTAATTAAAGAAAAATAATTTACATGGCCTATTTTTATATTTCTGGGTTATTTTCTAAGAAAATAGAATTAAGTTAGAAACAAAAACCCTAATTGTTCTAGTTAATTTTAATTTATTTACAAAATAATTAAAATTGCCCTAAAATTAAGTAAACTAATTAAATTAATTTTTGTGTAAAAATAACCTAAATCTAATTGGGTGAAAATATTTTTTATGATTTTTGATAAAAAGAATTAATAATTTGTGTTAGTAAAAAAAAAAAAAATTAATAAGAAAATATAAAAAGAAAAGAGATAGAGATATGGGCCCGAGAAAGTAATTTGGGGGGGGGGTGAGTATCAACTTCTGGGCCCAAAACAAATGATCCACGTTGACCTCCTGGATCCCCTTCCATGCGTTGACTAGGTCACATGGTAAGTCCTTCAATGATGGCCTTCAGATCTGGCCTCCTGGACACCTGGCTGGTTGGATGATGATGGACCATGGTGGTCATTCCACATAAACACGCGCCTGATTATGGAAAGGAAAATAATATGAAATAATTGGGGGGACCTGGTGTTGTACCCCAAAATTTGCCCTCCCATATTCTTCAAGAAATTGCCAAGCCAAGTCACAAAATTCCCCAAGGGTTGCACAGTGCAAGGGCCTCCTAAACAGTCAAAATTAGGGTTTTGAGTCTGATCAAGAAAAGGAAGTGTTCAAAGGCTCAATCAAGTCTCATATTCTTACAAACATGGTCAAGCATCCTCATATCAAGTTTCAAGGCATTCAGCTCAAAATTGCACAGTCAAAACCCTAAATTGCACTACAGTCAACTGTAGGGGCAAAATGGTCATTTGACAGTCAAAAGTTCAAATTTTTGGTCAACATATCATTTTGAAGCCACAAACATCATTTGATCAATGCTTGATCATGATTCTCAAAATTTGGCTCAGAAAATCATCAAGATGCAAAAGTTTCCTTATTTGGACAGCTGAAAAAGTCAATTGAAATTGACCAGGGCATAACTTTCACATGGATTATCAGAAAAATTCCATCCAAAGCTCATTTTGAAGAGAAAGACATTTCCTACAACTCATCTTCATACTTCAAGTCCAAGAAATGCTCTCACAAAAATTTATCAATTTCAACATTATAGGTCATTTTCAAAAGTCAACAAAAAGGGACTTTAAGTCAAAGGCCATAACTTGAGATTGGAAAATCAAAATGACATGGGACCAAAGGCATTGGTTAAAGGACTCAAAGACCTTTCTAAAATGTCCAAGAACATGAGAAAAGCTTAAAAATTGAGCAAGTTATGCCTTGTAGAAGTTGGGAAATTTTTGTGAAATGGCAAAAGTCAACTATCCTTGAAACTTCAATTTTTGACAAAAGGGCCCACTTTCTTCCACTTGATTCAGCCTTGTCATGCCACACACGTGTCCCATGATTAATTTCAAGATCAAACATTGATTTTTCTATTTTATTTAATTTTTGATAATTTAATTCATTTTAAATCTTTAAAAATTCAAATAAAATTTAAAAATCAATGGAATAGTGTCATTTGAATTGGAATAGCTTCCATATATCATGTGCCAGCTCACAAACTCATGCTAGGGTTAGATTGTACACCAAGTCTTGGTTTTGCTTAAAAAAAGGGAAAGTTGGTTAATGGTGAAAAACCTAGGACTAGTTCTCTCATGGGCATGGATCAAGGCAAGCTAATGACCTAATTCCCTTCCCTCATAAGTACTGAGTCAAACCCTAACCACAACACACTGAATGCTGCGCAGGAGACACCATTGCCAACTTGAAAAATTGTCCATAAAACTCAAAACTGAAATCAGTGTTCTAGGTTAATTCAAGTCCTAATATTGATTCTAAAAGCTTCCTTGTGGTTCACTGATCATATTCCAATTCATAACACTCATCAAAAGGCAAGGAATCAGTGTACAGAACTCAGCATATGTCGTGAAAAACTCACAATCGTATTCTTAAATTTAAGCATTTTCATAACATTTTCTGCATGGATTCTTATTCCTCCTGCAATTCTAAAGCTAACTGATCCATTTAATTGCGTTTTCCTGTGTTATGTACAAAGATGCCATTGTAGCTTTTTAGGGTTTGCAGGTTTTCGAATTAGGGCTTTTCATCCAAGGCAAAATTAGGACTCGTGAGTAATATCATTGGCATGAGCGTGTTCAGACAAAGAAGAATCCATCCTCGCGCCTAATTTATGTTTAGAGACGGCGTAATCGCTATTTTCTATAAACCGGCATAAGAGAACACACATAAAACCGTGGCCTTTGTTTTTGATATTTGCAGGAACGAAGAAGAAGACCTCGTGGCCAACAACCATTGGTTCTTTTTGAATTGCGCGCGTTTTTCAGATAACCAACCAGTTTTCTTTTATATTGATTAGTAGCTATTATATATTAAAAGTAATTGAAGTGGTTCAGTGGCGCAGGAAGTGATCAGTAATGCTAGTGACCTGGGTTCGAGTCCCAGGTCTGTACAATATTTCATGTTATTTTTCAATTCCAACTCCTATGCAGCGCCAGTGATAATACACACCATACATCCTCAAAGATCAACCAGCCACGCGTCCTGGAGATCAAATAAAGGGCATAGATCAGAGGTGTACCATAAGCCTTAGTCCAAGGTCCCACACGTAGCCTAGAAAAGTCAACGAATCTCAAGCTTATTGGGCCCAAATTACTGGATCCATACCTCACAATTGGGGCCTGAACCCCCCCTGGTTTGCCTTCTCCATATTTTTCTTATTTTATTTTTAATTGCTATTATATTTTCTTTTTTTGCTTTAATTGATTGTTTTTTTTTACCAAATACAAAAAATACCTTTAAAAACTCAGAAAAGGATAAAAAATATAATGATTATTTATTTTGATATTTTCTTGTAAATAAATTAACATGTAATAAATATTAGTTTAATTAGGTTTATCTTAATTCTTTTCATAATAAAACATAAAAAAATATAGAATTTAGGCTTAATTTTTATCCTTTTTAATTTTTCCTTTTATCATAATATTATCTATTTATTTATTTTTATAATTAAATTGTACATAAAAATTAGGGTTTCATTTAGTTAAAAATTTCAACATTTTCTTAATAACTAAAATCCAAAAATATAGCATTAGGTTTAATAACTTTTATTCCTTTTAATTTTCCTTTTTTTTTGCCACAATATTAGTGATTTATTTATTTTCATAATTAAACTTGTAAACTAATTAGGGTTGCATTTAGGTTAAATTTTAATACTTTCATAATAAACTTAAAAATAATTAGAACTAGGTTTAACATTTCATTTTGGTTTTTAATTAATTCTTTTTTATTAAATCTCAAAAAACACAAAAATACTAAAAAAACATTTTCTTTTAATTCTTAATTTTAATTCCTTATTAATAATATTTTGCAAAAGGGTCCAACGCCCTCGTTCGTAATTTATTTTATTCGCACATTTGTTTTATTTCGCTTAATTCATTATGTATCTCTCCCAAAGCCGTGTAAACAATTGCTCGCACTTTTATTTCTTTCGCTTTATTTACTTTCCGTCAAATCGGGTCCGGTTTAATTTTGGCGATGTGGACCCGCGCCATTTGTAATAGCCTTAGACTTACTTTTTCCGTAAATATTTTTTAACTGTTAACAAAAAGCATGAAAGAATGTATGGCCAAAATAAAATCAAGCGTAGATCACCAATAAATATGACAAGACAAATGCAAATGAAAATGACACATAAATCACACACCACCCCTAGGGTACGCCTCACTGTTGCCTTGCCTCGAAAGGTGATCGTCGAGTAGAGGATGTCTTAGTAAGTCCTCATGATCCGGGAACCTGGCATGAGGGTAGCTTCTAAGGTGTCTTCCCATTGCTCTGGTGATCACCATATCCCTACAAACTCGAATTGACCCGAACACCTCCAACGGTGGTGCTACCTACCTCTCAATGGTGGGATGGCACTACTTTAAAGGACATTTACACAGACGAATTCCTTAGGGTAGGTATACGACTCGTAGATACTTGCTCTAATTCAAAACAAAACAAATCAAAAATACTTTTCACACCGACACATTTTCAAAAAGCTTTCGAAAGCAATTTTTCAAACACTCTTGAGGACTGATACAAGAGTCGAACTGAAATTTTAAACGAAACTTTTTCAAACCCACTCACTCTGAAAAGCAAACACTTTTGAAAACACAATGAGCAAGTATCTAAGAGCCCATGGATAACCATGGATAGAAAGGGTGCTAACACCTTCCCTTTCTATAACCTACCTCCCGAACCGAGAGCAATCTCTTTAAGGAATTTTTCTGTGCTTTTGTCCTTTCCATTTGGAGAAAATAAAAGACGGTGGCGACTCTTGCTTCCGCGACATTTCGCGAACCAGCGTTAAACAGTCAGTTCCAGATCCACCGATCACAGAACTGACGACTCTGCTGGGGAATTAAACTTAAAGTGAGGTATACCTTAGGGCTAGGTCACAACTATGTTTTCAATTGTCTTCTTTGCTTGCTTTATTATTGTGGGTTGCTTGGGAGTTCTATAGATCCTAACCCGGATCTGGGGGATACCTTCTTAGAAAGTAGCAACAAGGCTGTGAGGGAACTGTGCGGGGTATATCGACATGGTTGAAACAGTCTGCTACGTTGATGTGGCACTTTGGTGTGTACCGGTAACCCTTGAGTTCAGTCAAGGAGAGTACGGGGCCTCCGCGTGGTGTCGTGAAGCATCAACAGACCTTAGGAACCTTAATTGAACTATCTTGGCCTCTTTAGGGTAGTGAGATAACTGACTTTGGTGCAGTCCGAGGTTGGTTGATACTCGATACTACACCCAATTGAGGGTTGCTTTCCTGGGATATTTCAGTCGCCAGTTCAGTGGCTAAATCGAAACGATGAACAATGAAAGCGATCCCGTGATATTGGGAACCTTAGAACCCGGTTACTTTGATTAGGACAGGTTGAACCCACCAACTTCAAGAGGGTAATACCTAGACCCCATGCTGGCTTAAACCCTAAGGGTTTCTCTTGTGTGACTTGTGTGCCTTTGTACTTGCCTACTTGCATGCTTGTTAGCTGACACATGAACTACTTGCAGGTTTTGTTTATAGTCCTTAACTAGGACTCATGACAAGGTTAACCAAATTTCTTGCAGGTTTTGTTTATAGTCCTTAACTGGGACTCATAACAGGGTTACTAGATCTCTTGCAGGTTTTGTTTATAGTCCTTAATTGGGACTCATAACAAAGTATACTGAATTTCTTGCAGGGTCTGTTTATAGTCCTTAATTGGGACTCATAACATGGTTTACCTACATCATCCCATGCATAGCATGACATCATACCATTGCATACATTCTAACCCATTTCAAGGATCTCAAGGGCTTGTGATACAGGTCGTGATGAATCAAACATCTAGCAAGGGGCAAAGAGGATTTATTTTCCTCTAGCCAAGGCTGTCAGGGGCTACGACCCACTGGATATGGTGAGCCTTTGACCCTTGAAGAAGGGCTCTCTACAACAGGAAGTTCCTTCAATCAAGTTGCCAGTTTCCAACTCTAACAAATTTCTCTGTTTACCCTGCGAGGTCCTTGAAATCATTGCATGCATGTCATACATCTCATTGCATTGCAGGTGTCCCCTTGGACAGGTTGCTTACCCTTCTTCGCTGTTTATTTCAGCCGATCGTCATGAATCCTGAATCATCAGCTGAGCAGTCCATCAAGGCCCTCCAGGCTCAGAACGCCCAGTTCCAAGAGTTGATCATGAACTTGACCCAGGGGCAACAAGATCTGAAGGCTCTGCTCTTGAAGAAAGAAAAGAAGAAGAGGAGGACTGTTTTGTTCAGCCCTAGACGCAGATCTGGGAACACCCTGCAGGATCAAGCTGAGAGGACAACTCCATCTGTGGGGAAAGGCAGTCATCAAGAGGAAAGGGTTCTCAGTCCAGTGGTCTCCGACAATGAGACAGATTTCAACGACGAACAGTACCCTCCTGCTGAGGACAAGTACAAACAGTTGGAGGATAGGCTGAATGCTATGGAGATCCAACAGGTACCTGGGCTGGATCTCGGAGATCTGGGTTTGTCAACTGGTGTGATTATTCCTCGGAAGTTCAAAGCACCATCCTTTACCAAGTATGACGGGGCGTCCTGTCCCAAGCTACATCTCAGGTCCTATGTTCGGAAGATTCAACCATATACGGTGGACAAGAATTTGTGGATCCACTTCTTCCAGGAGAGTCTTTCAGGGACTCATCTCGAATGGTTCTATCAACTAGATGGGACCAAGGTTCGTAACTGGGAGGAGTTGGCTACTGCTTTCTACAAGCAGTATCAATATAATGCCGACCTTGCTCATACGCGTACTCAACTCCAGGGTATGTCGTTAGGATCAAGTGAAGGTTTTAAAGAATATGCGCAGAAATGGAGGGATCTTGCTGGAAGAGTACAACCACCTCTGACTGATCGGGAACTCGTCGATATGTTCTTGGGGACCCTGTCTGGTCCGTTCTACAACCACCTAATTGGGAATTCGTCTGCTGGATTCACGGATCTTATCTTGACTGGGGAGCGAATAGAAGCTGGCATCCGGTCTGGGAAAATTCAAGAGGCTGCACCTTCTGACAAAAAGCCTCATCATGGAAAGAAAGAGTCCAATGCTGTGCACGGTAAAAAGAGCCGTCATGAGGTAGGGGCAATCCAGATCTCCAATCCTGGACCTGCTCAACAAGGACAGGGGCAGCAGCGCAAGGAGAAACGACAGTATACCAAACTCAACATGTCGTTGGATCAAGCACTGCAACAAATGTTGAAAGCAGGACTGATCACCTTAAGGGCTCCTCTTCGGAATCCGAACACTTCTGCTCCCAACTATCATCCCAACGATAGGTGCGCATATCATTCAGATAGCCCGGGGCATACTACAGACAACTGCTGGCCTCTCAAGAACAAGATCCAAGATATGATTGACGCCGGAGAGATTCAGTTTGAAGTGCCAGAGACTCCGAACATAATCACTGCTCCGTTACCCAATCGTTGAAGACCTTTTGTTTATTTGAATTTTTGAGTTGTATTTTTCTTTGCTTATACAAACAATTAATGTCATAGCAAACCCTTTTATTCTATCAATGCATCGCATATGTCTGTTTTGGGAATTAATACAATTATTTTCACTATGTTCAAATTTCTTTTCATATTTTTTCTGATGATCAACTCTTGGTTAATAATTCTGAGCCTCTTGAGGGAGGATGACGAAAACGATACCATAATCTACAGTATGCTTTTGAACAGACCCCACTGATGAGGTACAGGCATTGTTTCAATTCCCAAACACTGGAGTAATAAGGATGATAATCCCTCGCCAACCCCTCTGAGCCAAAGAAGTAGGAGTTTTTCTTTTCGAAATTTAAAACCCTTAATCATAACCCGGGGCTGGGTAGTCTTCTCAGTTGATCCAAGTGCACAATGAATGGCACCAAATGAGTTTTTCCAAAAAAACAAAAGACAGTGATGGCTCCGAACAATCATAAGGACAGGCAGTCATTATAAAAAAAAATCATAAATGAAAAGCCCATTAAGTCAAAACCCATGAAGGAGACTTACAAAACTGGGGCATCCCGCTGACTGTAATTCCAAAAAAGGAAACAGTCCAGGCAAAAAAGAAAGGGATAACAAAAAATCAAAAGAAAGAGGTCTCACAAACCCTCAACAAAAAAAAAGGGAGATGACTGCCTATTCAAATAAATTGTCAACATCCGAACCATCACCGGAAAATCAGAGCAAAAAAACTCAAACAAAGTCTAACGTATGATCAACTGAGTTTAGGTTTGGAGAACATCATGAAGAGCGGGTGGGTACAAATAAAATTTGAGCCTTTATCCTTTGTTTCTTAAACCGTGAACCAGGCCATGATATAACCCTTAAAAGTCCTAGCTGAAGCATGGGTTAGTCCGAAAGCATACTGTTACGAAAGGTATCCTGACTCCTTAAGGCTTACGGTAAATACGGAGTTGACATCACGTTTTACAAACATTCACTTGTTTTATGAAAAAGAATGCATTTTTAAAAAAAAAATCCTCAAGACATACATAAGCTTTGCATTTTTAACATAACTTTGTTTGCATATGACTTTTTGTTTGAACAGCAGGGAAATTCGCACGATGAATACCTAGTGAACAAAAGCAATTCCAATCAAAGGGGCAGACGTGATTATTGTCCATCATCTGGGGCAATTCAGTCAAGATTCGGAGAATCTCTCAAAGGCCAAATAGCCTGAGGCAAATCTCCGCCTAAGTCACTTGGAGCATTGGACAGGAATTCCAGCAACAAATCTTGCACGATCAGACATCTTCTGGTAATATGGCTACACAATGCTACTGACAGGGGCACCTCCCTACATTCTGAAAGCACGGACATAGTCGAAAAAATACTACGCAAAATCAAAGACCCGCTAGGTTGACACACCTAGGCAAAAATAAGGGCTTCCCGGCGAACCAAAAGGGCTCGGGCAAAATGAAGGGATGAAATGAAAAAATCTGTACACCCGGCAAGTCGAAAACCTGAAAAGGCGGCCTGAGCAAAAATGGGTATCCCGGTGGACTGAAAACCCGAAAGGGTGGTCCAGGCAAAAATTAGGGATCAAAGCGTACGACTATGTCCTGTCATCTTGTCACCTGCCTACCAGAAGAAGGTTTGCTCATCAACAACTATCAAGCACCTCCACAGGGTATCAAGGTAGGTTCCGTTGAAGAACATAACCAACACAGTTCAATACTTCCCCAGGAGAGTCCAATCTAGTCTCCCCAGGAAAGCTTGAATTCATATCCCCAAGCAGCAAGCTTATCCCAGTAGATTCTGGAAGCTTATCCTCTCGCAGAGCACGAATGCGTCGTCCGGCTTGGTTTAAAGAGTTATTTCCTCAACAGGATATAACTGGGTTATCCTCAGCCAAAAGCCAAGGAAAGGTCGTCGTCAACGTAGTTCTTTCCTATCCCCAGCGAAGTCCATCAATACTTCCAACATAGCAACGGTATCCTCAGCAAGTTATCAACAACGCAGCAAGGCATCCCTCTTCCCACAGAGTATTGCTTCTCAGCATGGTCACTAGAGTATCTTTTCTCCCCGCAGAATCCGTCATTTGCCAAGTTCATTCCCCAACGGAGTTATCTTCTCCTACCGGTATACTTGCAACTATCATCCCCAGCGGAAGCAAAATCTATTCCTCAACATCAACCCAGGATACGACTTCCCGGCACCCGTCAAGGATTTATTTTCTTAGACAAATATACATTCATAAACATCACATCTTCATACATTATAGCATGCATATGCGTCATACTACACGAATTTCATTAATTTTGAAGACATACAGTTCATGCATCATGATTTTGCATACAATTATGTTTTGCCTTTTCAGGAAAAAGATCAATACAAAAATGATTACTATCAACTAACGCAATTCTTTCTAGATATAGTTTCAGATATGACCCAGATATGGTGACGTTCTGATACTGCTTCCAGATTTCCTTCTAGATATAGTTTCAGATATGACCCAGATATGGTGACGTTCTGATGCTGCTTCCAGAGTTCCTTCTAGATATAGTTTCAGATATGACCCAGATGTGGTGACGTTCTGATACTGCTTCCAGATTTCCTTCTAGATATAGTTTCAGATATGACCCAGATATGGTGACGTTCTGATGCTGCTTCCAGAGTTCCTTCTAGATATAGTTTCAGATATGACCCAGATATGGTGACGTTCTGATACTGCTTCCAGATATCCTTCTAGATATAGTTTCAGATGTAAACCAGATATGGCGACGTTCTGATGCTACTTCCAGATATCCTTCTAGATATAGTTTCAGATGTAAACCAGATATGGTGACGTTCTGATACTGCTTCCAGATTTCCTTCCAGATATAGTTTCAGATGTAAACCAGATATGGTGATGTTCTGATACTGCTTCCAGATTTCCTTCCAGATATAGTCCAGATGTAAACCAGATATGGCGACGTTCTGACACTTATTCCAGTTGAAGATATTTCAAGACCTAGACCGGTTCAGTTAAATCGACCCTAAGATTTTCCTGATGCTTATCCAGTCAAAGGCCTTCTCTGGTTCAGTCAGATCGACCCTAAGATCTCCCTGATGCTTATCCAGTTGAAGATATTCCAAGACCTTGTCCGGTTCAGTTAAATCGACCCTAAGATTTTCCTGATGCTTATCCAGTCAAAGGCCTTCTCTGGTTCAGTCAAATCGACCCTAAGATCTCCCTGATGCTTATCCAGCTGAAGATATTCCAAGACCTTGTCCGGTTCAGTTAAATCGACCCTAAGATTTTCCTGATGCTTATCCAGTCAAAGGCCTTCTCTGGTTCAGTCAGATCGACCCTAAGATCTCCCTGATTCTTATCCCAGTAGAAGACATCCAAGATTTTTTCTCAACGAGCGTTGTTGAAGTTAAAGTCACCCAAGATTTTTTCTCAACGAGCGCTGTTGAAATTAAAGTCGCCCAAGGTTTTCTTACCATTCATGCTAAGGTAGTAACTATCCCTGGTTCTTTCATCGCCGTTTGAAGCTCCAGACTCAGCTCCTGCAACCAGTCAGGACATATCTATACCAGGCGTCTAAAGATCAGCTCCTGCAACGTGTCAGGTACTCATTTTCTGTTTTGCAGATATACAGGTTCTCGCCAAGGAATCTCCTACGCAATCAAACATCCAGATGGCATCTATAAGCCCATTCCACCATCACTGCCAATATGTGAGCGCAAATTTCTGGGCACTCTAGTGTCCAATCATCTTCTACCCTCGGATTACGAAAGGCACGTCCGCCAATCTGCATCCTCAGGTCTAAGAAGATTGAACAGGGGCAACTGTTGTACCCCAAAATTTTCCCTCCCATATTCTTCAAGAAATTGCCAAGCCAAGTCACAAAATTCCCCAAGGGTTGCACAGTGCAAGGGCCTCCTAAACAGTCAAAATTAGGGTTTTGAGTCTGATCAAGAAAAGGAAGTGTTCAAAGGCTCAATCAAGTCTCATATGCTTACAAACATGGTCAAGCATCCTCATATCAAGTTTCAAGGCATTCAGCTCAAAATTGCACAGTCAAAACCCTAAATTGCACTACAGTCAACTGTAGGGGCAAAATGGTCATTTGACAGTCAAAAGTTCAAATTTTTGGTCAACATATCATTTTGAAGCCACAAACATCATTTGATCAATGCTTGATCATGATTCTCAAAATTTGGCTCAGAAAATCATCAAGATGCAAAAGTTTCCTTATTTGGACAGTTGAAAAAGTCAACTGAAATTGACCAGGGCATAACTTTCACATGGATTATCAGAAAAATTCCATCCAAAGCTCATTTTGAAGAGAAAGACATTTCCTACAACTCATCTTCATACTTCAAGTCCAAGAAATGCTCTCACAAAAAGTTATCAATTTCAACATTATAGGTCATTTTCAAAAGTCAACAAAAAGGGACTTTAAGTCAAAGGCCATAACTTGAGATTGGAAAATCAAAATGACATGGGACCAAAGGAATTGGTTAAAGGACTCAAAGACCTTTCTAAAATGTCCAAGAACATGAGAAAAGCTTAAAAATTGAGCAAGTTATGCCTTGTAGAAGTTGGGAAATTTTTGTGAAATGGCAAAAGTCAACTATCCTTGAAACTTCAATTTTTGACAAAAGGGCCCACTTTCTTCCACTTGATTCAGCCTTGTCATGCCACACACGTGTCCCATGATTAATTTCAAGATCAAACATTGATTTTTCTATTTTATTTAATTTTTGATAATTTAATTCATTTTAAATCTTTAAAAATTCAAATAAAATTTAAAAATCAATGGAATAGTGTCATTTGAATTGGAATAGCTTCCATATATCATGTGCCAGCTCACAAACTCATGCTAGGGTTAGATTGTACACCAAGTCTTGGTTTTGCTTAAAAAAAGGGAAAGTTGGTTAATGGTGAAAAACCTAGGACTAGTTCTCTCATGGGCATGGATCAAGGCAAGCTAATGACCTAATTCCCTTCCCTCATAAGTACTGAGTCAAACCCTAACCACAAAACACTGAATGCTGCGCAGGAGACACCATTGCCAACTTGAAAAATTGTCCATAAAACTCAAAACTGAAATCAGTGTTCTAGGTTAATTCAAGTCCTAATATTGATTCTAAAAGCTTCCTTGTGGTTCACTGATCATATTCCAATTCATAACACTCATCAAAAGGCAAGGAATCAGTGTACAGAACTCAGTATATGTCGTGAAAAACTCACAATCGTATTCTTAAATTTAAGCATTTTCATAACATTTTCTGCATGGATTCTTATTCCTCCTGCAATTCTAAAGCTAACTGATCCATTTAATTGCGTTTTCCTGTGTTATGTACAAAGATGCCATTGTAGCTTTTTAGGGTTTGCAGGTTTTCGAATTAGGGCTTTTCATCCAAGGCAAAATTAGGACTCGTGAGTAATATCATTGGCATGAGCGTGTTCAGACAAAGAAGAATCCATCCTCGCGCCTAATTTATGTTTAGAGACGGCGTAATCGCTATTTTCTATAAACCGGCATAAGAGAACACACATAAAACCGTGGCCTTTGTTTTTGATATTTGCAGGAACGAAGAAGAAGACCTCGTGGCCAACAACCATTGGTTCTTTTTGAATTGCGCGCGTTTTTCAGATAACCAACCAGTTTTCTTTTATATTGATTAGTAGCTATTATATATTAAAAGTAATTGAAGTGGTTCAGTGGCGCAGGAAGTGATCAGTAATGCTAGTGACCTGGGTTCGAGTCCCAGGTCTGTACAATATTTCATGTTATTTTTCAATTCCAACTCCTATGCAGCGCCAGTGATAATACACACCATACATCCTCAAAGATCAACCAGCCACGCGTCCTGGAGATCAAATAAAGGGCATAGATCAGAGGTGTACCATAAGCCTTAGTCCAAGGTCCCACACGTAGCCTGGAAAAGTCAACGAATCTCAAGCTTATTGGGCCCAAATTACTGGATCCATACCTCACAATTGGGGCCTGAACCCCCCTCTGGTTTGCCTTCTCCATATTTTTCTTATTTTATTTTTAATTGCTATTATATTTTCTTTTTTTGCTTTAATTGATTGTTTTTTTTTACCAAATACAAAAAATACCTTAAAAAACTCAGAAAAGGATAAAAAATATAATGATTATTTATTTTGATATTTTCTTGTAAATAAATTAACATGTAATAAATATTAGTTTAATTAGGTTTATCTTAATTCTTTTCATAATAAAACATAAAAAAATATAGAATTTAGGCTTAATTTTTATCCTTTTTAATTTTTCCTTTTATCATAATATTATCTATTTATTTATTTTTATAATTAAATTGTACATAAAAATTAGGGTTTCATTTAGTTAAAAATTTCAACATTTTCTTAATAACTAAAATCCAAAAATATAGCATTAGGTTTAATAACTTTTATTCCTTTTAATTTTCCTTTTTTTTGCCACAATATTAGTGATTTATTTATTTTCATAATTAAACTTGTAAACTAATTAGGGTTGCATTTAGGTTAAATTTTAATACTTTCATAATAAACTTAAAAATAATTAGAACTAGGTTTAACATTTCATTTTGGTTTTTAATTAATTCTTTTTTATTAAATCTCAAAAAACACAAAAATACTAAAAAAACATTTTCTTTTAATTCTTAATTTTAATTCCTTATTAATAATATTTTGCAAAAGGGTCCAACGCCCTCGTTCGTAATTTATTTTATTCGCACATTTGTTTTATTTCGCTTAATTCATTATGTATCTCTCCCAAAGCCGTGTAAACAATTGCTCGCACTTTTATTTCTTTCGCTTTATTTACTTTCCGTCAAATCGGGTCCGGTTTAATTTTGGCGATGTGGACCCGCGCCATTTGTAATAGCCTTAGACTTACTTTTTCCGTAAATATTTTTTAACTGTTAACAAAAAGCATGAAAGAATGTATGGCCAAAATAAAATCAAGCGTAGATCACCAATAAATATGACAAGACAAATGCAAATGAAAATGACACATAAATCACACACCACCCCTAGGGTACGCCTCACTGTTGCCTTGCCTCGAAAGGTGATCGTCGAGTAGAGGATGTCTTAGTAAGTCCTCATGATTCGGGAACCTGGCATGAGGGTAGCTTCTAAGGTGTCTTCCCATTGCTCTGGTGATCACCATGTCCCTACAAACTCGAATTGACCCGAACACCTCCAACGGTGGTGCTACCTACCTCTCAATGGTGGGATGGCACTACTTTAAAGGACATTTACACAGACGAATTCCTTAGGGTAGGTATACGACTCGTAGATACTTGCTCTAATTCAAAACAAAACAAATCAAAAATACTTTTCACACCGACACATTTTCAAAAAGCTTTCGAAAGCAATTTTTCAAACACTCTTGAGGACTGATACAAGAGTCGAACTGAAATTTTAAACGAAACTTTTTCAAACCCACTCACTCTGAAAAGCAAACACTTTTGAAAACACAATGAGCAAGTATCTAAGAGCCCATGGATAACCATGGATAGAAAGGGTGCTAACACCTTCCCTTTCTATAACCTACCTCCCGAACCGAGAGCAATCTCTTTAAGGAATTTTTCTGTGCTTTTGTCCTTTCCATTTGGAGAAAATAAAAGACGGTGGCGACTCTTGCTTCCGCGACATTTCGCGAACCAGCGTTAAACAGTCAGTTCCAGATCCACCGATCACACCTGGGATTCGAACCCAGGCCCCAAAGCCTTTTCCACCTGCGTCAATGCCAGCTGAGCTACACACGCTTGTTGTATACAAAGGGACAAATAAATATTATAAAAGAAAAACAACTTTGTTAAATTCCCGCGCGCGAATTTTCTAACAGACGAATGGGAGAGCGCCACGCATGTCATCTTCTTCCTCTCTCCGTTGGTAAAAGTCAGAGACTTTTACCTACGAATACATGGCTGCCACTACAAACCCTGCACATCTTAAAATCAAATATAGGCACGATAAATAACATCTAATGCCATGAATTGAACCGACTTGACATTCTGAGCATCATGATGCCCTTCATGGGGGCCAATTTTGCCTGCATACAAAGATCCTAAAACGAAGCATAAAACCCTAGTAATGGAAAATCTTGATAAAGTCCACAAAAATGCAATTGAATGTTATAGATAGCTTGCAAATGTATTAAGGAACAAGAATATATAATTATTTCGTGCTATAAGTGCCAGAATCATGCAATTCGATTTCAAGAAGAAGCCATGGTCGTGGCTGACTTACAGTGGGTTTTAGTGCTGGAAACTCCTTGTTCTTGATTGGTATAGCTTGCTTGATATCCCAGGAATCGAATGAGATGGTTAGGGAGCCTTGTAAATGCCTGGAAGTGCAAAATCAGTTTACCACTTTTCTTTGTTTTTTCCAAGTTTTGTTCTCTCTTTTGCGCCTACAAAACCTTCCAATTTTTGTCTACAAATGTTCCATATATACTGAGGATTGGATTAGGGTTGCAAACATGATCTCAATCTTTGCCAATTATTGATTTTGATCTTGATTTGATTCACTTGAAAATCCTTCCAAAAATAGGCTAAAACCAATCTTTTTATGCACACAAAGGCCTTGCACGAATTCAATCACTTGCCATCTGGATATAGGACCTGAAACATGCACAATATCTTGAGGTTTCAATGATTTTGATTTTTTCATGATTTGTTTTGATTTAAATTGATTTAATTGAAATAAAAATCAAAATAAATAGAAAAAATAAGATAAAGACAAATTGGAAGAGCTAGGGCTCTTGGAACATGCTACCAACTCAAAACAAGTGCAAAAGATTAGGCCCATTTATCAAAAATTGCAATTTGAGGCAAAGTTGACTTTTGGCAATTTTGCAAAAAAGGTAAACTTCACCAATTTATAACTTCCTGAATTTTGACTCTTTGAAGGTGTTCTTGGACTTTTTAGAAAGCTTGAGATGTCCCCTAAGCAACCCTTTTAGTCTCATCTCAATTTGGTATTCCATTTTCATGTATGAAGCTTTGACAAAAAATATGTTTTTGTTGACTTTTCAAAATGACCTATAATATCCAAATTCATAACTTCTTGTGAGTGCATATTTTGAACTTGGGAGATGAAGATGAATTGTAGGGAATTGCATCTTCTTAAAAATGAGCTTTGGATGGGTCACTTCTCACAAAGTATGAGAAAGTTATGCTTGGTCAAAGTTGAGTTGACTTTTCCTACAAAATCCTAATTTAGCAACTTTTGGGTTTTGATGAATTGAGAGAAATCATTGAGGAATCATGATCAAACCTTGATCAAATGATGAATAATACTTCAAAATGAGTATGTTGACCAAAAATCTTGAAGTTTGACTGTATGTGGGCCACAATTGACCTTTGCCTTAGCGTAGTCGATTTTCAGGCCTTTGAGCAATCAACTGAGCAAACTTCCTCTGCAAGGCTTGAAACTTGACATGGATGATCTTGAGAACATATTAGGACAATGGTGAGCATTTGAGATCCCTTGGACTCAAGTATCTTGATGCAACATGAAACTCTAATTTGAGTTAGACTGCCTTAGGAGAGAGCTTGTCTAATCAACCCTTGGACTTCCTTGAGCAATTTGAGGACCCTACCTGAAATGTATTGAGAAATATGAGAGGGAAAATTTTGGAGTACAACACTAGAAGTCAAGGCTGATGACTGGTGGCTGGAGACTTGTCAGAAATTAGAGGCTATGAGTGAAAATATCACTTTGGCTGTGTTCCGTAGGGAATTTCTGAGAAAGTATTTCCCTGAAGATGTTCGTGGTAAGAAAGAAATTAAGTTTCTTGAGCTGAAGCAAGGGAGTATGTCAGTTACTGAATATGCTGTAAAGTTTGTTGAGTTGGCTAAGTTTTACCCGCACTACAACGATGCAAATACTGAGTTTTCAAAGTGCGTCAAGTTTGAGAACGGGTTGCGCCCAGAGATCAAGAAGGCAGCTGGATACCAGAAGATTCATGTCTTTGCTGATTTGATTGATAGTTGCAGGATTTACGAAGAGGATGATAATGCTCACTATAAGATTATCAATAAGAAGAGGGGTAAGCACTAACAGAACTGTGGTAAGCCTTACGATGCCCCAACTGGTAAAGGTAAACAAAAAGTTGCTCAAGATAAGAGAACTAGTGGGGGAGATGCTCTTGCTGGTGTGGTTTGTTTCAAATATGGAAAACCTAGTCATAAGAGCAACGTGTGTACTGTTGAGGTGAACAAATGTTTCCGTTGTGGTAAGACCGGACATGCTATATTTGAGTGCAAACATAAAGAGATTATTTGCTTTAATTATGGTGAAGAAGAACACATTGGTAGTCAGTGTTAGAAACTAAAGAGGGCCCAAACCAGTGGAAAAGTGTTCGATTTGGATGAGAATTAGACGGCTAATAAGGACAGACTCATCAGAGGTACATGTTTTATTAATAGTACTCATTTAATTACTATTATTGATACCGGTGCTACTCATTGCTTTATTGCTGCTGATTGTGTTGAAAGATTGGGTCTTATGTTGTCTTCTATGAATAGAGAGATGGTCATCGATACTCCATCCAAGGGATCGATGACTACTTCTTTTGTGTGTTTAAAGTTCCCGTTGTCGATCTTTGACAGAGACTTTGCCATTGATTTAGTTTGCTTTCCTTTAAGGCCGTTAGATGTGATCTTAGGTTTGAACTGGTTAGAGCATAACTATGTTCATATTAACTGTTATAACATTTCTACTCCTGAAAGAGAGAAAGATGGTCTGTTATCTACTAAACAGTTGTGACATTTGATGCAAGATGAGGCTTCGATATTCTCGTTAATGGTGTTGATATCTGTCAAGAATCAAGCTATAATTGAGGAATTGCAAGTGGTGCGTGAATTTCCTGAAGTTTTCCCTGATGAAATTCCTGATGTACCGCTAGAGAGAGAGAGGTCAATTTTGCTATTGATCTTGTACCTGGTGCCAAACCTATTTCTATGGCACCATACATGACATCTGCATCTAAATTGTCAGAATTAAAGAAGAAATTGGAAGAGTTACTCGAAAAGAAATTTGTAAGACCAAGTGTATCACCGTGGAGAGCTCCAGTGTTGCTAGTAAAGAAGAAAGATGGAAGTATGAGACTTTGTGTTGATTAAAGACAATTAAGTACAGTGACGATTAAGAACAAGTATCTGCTTCCGAGAATAGACAATTTGATGGATTAATTGGTGGGTTCTCAAGTGTTTAGTAAGATTAATTTGAGGTCGGGTTATCATCAGATTAAAGTGAAGGATGAAGATATCCCAAAGATGACTTTCAGAATGCGTTCTGGATATTATGAGTATCCGGTGATGCCTTTTGGTGTTACAAATGCGCTAGGAGTATTCATGGAATACATGAACCGTATCTTTCATACTTATTTGGATCAGTTTGTAGTGGTGTTCATTGATGACATTTTGATTTACTCTAAATCGGAAGAAGAGCATGCAGAACACTTAAGAATAGTATTGCATGTTTTGGAAGAGAAGAAGTTGTATGCAAAGCTGTCTAAGTGTGAATTTTGGTTAAAGGAGATTTGTTTTCTTGGTCATGTTATCTCAGATAGTGGCATTGCTTAGATCCATCTAAAGTAGATGCTGTGTTGCAATGGGAAACTCCAAAGTCGGCTACCGAGATTAGAATCCTTTTGGGATTAGATGGTTATTATAGAAGGTTTATCGAAGGTTTTTCTAAGTTGTCACTTTTGTTGACTAAGTTAACTTGTAAAGGTAAATAATTTGTGTAGGATGTTCAGTGTGAAGAAAGTTTTACAGAATTGAAGAAAAGATTGACGTCGGCTTCAATTTTGACATTACCTAATCCAGGAGAACCTTTTGTGGTATATTGTGATGCTTCCAAGATGGGTTTAGGAGGTGTGCTTATGCAGAATGAAAAGGTAGTTGCTTATGCGTCAAGGCAGTTTAGGACTCATGAAAAGAACTATCCTACGCGTGATTTAGAGCTTGTTGCAGTTGTTTTTATGTTGAAGATTTGGAGGAATCATCTTTATGGTTCTAGATTTGAAGTATTTAGCGATAATAAGAGTTTAAAATATCTATTTGATCAGAAAGAATTGAACATGAGACAACGAAGATGGTTAGAGTTGTTAAAGGATTACGATTTCGGTTTAAATTATCATCCAGGAAAAGCAAATGTGGTGGCCGATGCGTTAAGTCGAAAGACTTTACATATGTCGACAATGATGGTTAAAGAGTTGGAATTAATTGAACAGTTCAGATATATGAGCTTAGTTTGCGAAGTGACACCACAGAGAGTTATGTTGGAAATGTTGAAAATTAACAAGGAATTTCTGGACAATATCAAAGAAGCTATAAGTTAGATGTAAAATTGGTAGATTTAATAGTTGGAATCGATCAGTCTGAGAATAGTGATTTCAAGTTAGACGCGCAAGGTGTGTTGAGATTCCGTAATTGAATTTGCATTCCTGATGATGCTGAGATGAAGAAAGTGATTCTTGAGAAAAGTCATAAAAGCAAGTTGAGCATTCATCAGGGAGCTACAAAAATGTATCAAGATTTAAAGAATTTTTTTGGTGGTCTGGAATGAAGAGTGATATGGCTCGTTTTGTGTATGCATGTTTAACTTTTCAGAAGTCGAAAGTTGAACATCATAAGCCTGCATGGTTGATGCAACCGTTAGAAGTTCCAGAATGGAAATGGGATAACATTTCAATGGACTTTGTAACGGGGTTACCTAATACTCCAAGAGGGCATGATTCAATTTGCGTGATTGTTGATAGGCTTACGAAGTCGGCTCATTTCATTCCTATTAACATCAGTCTTCCAGTATCAAAGTTGGCGGAGATTTACACTAGTGTAATTGTAAAACTGCATGGTATTCCTTTATGTATTGTGTCGGATAGAGACCTGAGGTTTACTTCTGATTTTTGGAAGAGTTTGCAAGAGGCATTGGGTTCTAAGTTGAGGTTAAGTTTGGCGTATCATCCTCAGACGGATGGTCAAACTGAAAGGACTATTCAGTCGTTAGAAGATTTGTTGAGAGCACGTGCTCTTGAATAGGGAGGTTCGTGGGACACTTATCTTCCATTGATAGAGTTCACTTATAATAACAGTTACCATTCTGGTATTGAAATGACACCTTTTGAAGCGTTGTATGGTCGGAGATGTAGAACTCCTTTATGTTGGCATGAATCTGGAGAAAGTGTAGTACTTAGACCTGAAATTGTTTGAGAGACTACTGAGAAGGTGAAGTTGATTCGAGAAAAGGTGAAGACTTCCCAAAGTAGACATAAGAGTTATCATGACAAGCGAAGGAAAGATTTAGAATTTCAAGCAGGTGACCACGTGTTTTTGAGAGTTACACCTGTGACTCGTGTTGGGCGTGCATTGAAGTCTAAGAAGCTCACTCCTTATTTTATTGGTCCGTATTAGATTTTGGACATAGTTGTGAATTTTTCTTATAGAGTGACCTTACCACCCAACCTTTCGAATTTGCATGATGTGTTCCATGTGTCACAACTTCGGAAGTATATTTCAGATCCATCTCATGTGATTCATATGGATTGTGTGCAAGTACGAGATAATCTTACTATGGAGATGATGCCTGTACGAATCGCAGATCGTGAAATAAGGACTCTAAGAGGCAAGAAGATTTCTTTGGTGAAATTAGTCTGGTTAGGAGCTGCCGGAGAAAGCATGACGTGGGAGTTGGAAAGCAAGATGTGGGAATCCTATCCCAAGTTGGAAAGCAAGATATGGCGGATGACGGAAACTGAGGGACAGTGGAAGGAGGGAGGTCGGAGGAACGACAGAAGGAGGGAGGTCAGAGGGACGGCGGAAGGAGCGTGGTATCGGAGGAACGACGGAAGGACGAAGAGAAAAGTGTGAATATAAACGAGTTATGTGAATAGAAACGAGTTCTAGAGGGATTCTATTTCTTAATTCTAATCATATGACTTTAGATAGCGCTTTTGAGAAGCGCTGGCTAATATGGGCCTTTAGCAACGCTTTTAAGATTTTTTTTTAAAATTTATATGACTTTAGACAACGCTTCGGAGAAGCGCCGGCTAATGTGGTCCTTTACCAGCGCTTTTTCTAAGCGCTTTCTAAAGCAACCCTTTTAGCAGCGCTTTTAAGATTTTTTTAAATAAAATTTATATGACTTTAGACAGCGCTTAGGAGAACCGTTGGCTAATGTGGTCCTTTACCAACACTTTTTTTAAGCGTTTTCTAAAGCAATCCTTTTAGCAGCGCTTTTAAGATTTTTTTTTAAAATTTATATGACTTTAGACAGCGCTTAGGAGAAGCGCTGTCTAATGTGGTCATTTACCAGCGCTTTTTTAAGCGCTTTCTAAAGCAATCCTTTTAGCAGCTCTTTTAAGATTTTTTTTATAAAATTTATATGAATTTAGACAGCGCTTCTGAGAAGCGCTGGCTAATGTGGTCCTTTACCAACGCTTTTTTTAAGCACTTTCTAAAGTAACCCTTTTAGCATCGCTTTTCAGAAGCGTTGTCTAAGGTCGGCCTTTTAGCAGCACTTTTACTCATTTTCGTATATATTCTCGTGTTTTATTTTTTAATTTACTTATAACAACGCTTTTGAATAAAAGTGTTGTCTAAGGTGCGCTGTCCAAAGGCCTTTTTGGCGTAGTATTTCATAAAAATGTATATTTTTGATATTTTTAACTTGTCCAATTTTTTTGACTTGATCCCTTAGTGTCCTAGTATGAGAATGCAACCTAGACATAGAGAGATATTGTCAAATATACAAATACTACATAATTCCTAGTTTTGACATCATTCAAAATATTTATAAGAGAATATTGCACTCACACTGTAGGAATCTCATTATTGGTGTATGTGGTGCACTGGATTGTAAAGTTGAAATCTAAAGAAAAATAGCATTAAGATGTGCACCTAAAGAACTATGATATAATTATTAAGATATATTGTTCAAGTGGAAGATTGTTGGAATATTTTATATTTAAATATTATTTATTTATTATATTCCAATAATTACTTTGTGAACAAATATTTGTAATAATTATATTAGTTATTTATCAAATTAAGAGTCTTAATTGATTAAGTGATCAAATAAAGTTAAAAGGATAATTAGATTTCTATTTAGAAATTAATTGATTAATTAGTTGGATATGAGCTGAAATATGGGTGGACGCCAGAATGACTCATTTTAGAATAATCAGAACCCTAATGGTCATCACTTTATATACAGACTATATAGTCTCCAATATACCGTACATATACAAATAATCTCTTCTACCTGAAAAAAAGTTTAAGACATTAAAAATACCGGTTGTGAAAGAATCACAAGTCAACTGGTATTCGTCATTCATCTCTCTTTTCTGTATTTCAGGAAAATATAAAATTATGGTGTCAATAATTCGTCTATCATTCATAATATCAATCCTTAATAGATCAACATGTTTTAGATCCTAGTTTATATATAAGATTATAGTAAAATAATAGTTTTAATTTTTGTTATTGAACATATTTATATAATTATTATTAAATTAATTCTAACAAATAAGTGAAATATCACAAGAATCCATACATCCTTATATTTGATATCTTACACAATTATCAATAGAGTTAACTTAATGACATGTGTTTTAAAAATTATTATTATTATTAAGTGTTTTGGCACATGTATATTCTATTAGAAAGTATAATATTTTTCATCGAATTTAATTTTGAAGATTATGCAATTATATTGAATTTTGTGATTTTTTAAATAAAAAAATAATTAAAAAATATTTATTTTATTTTATACGTAACTTGCAAATTAACTTACAAATAAGCAGGTTGATTCAGTTAGATTTTGACATAAAAATTACAAGTTAGATATGAATTCAACGTATAAAAGTTTAAACGGATTAAATGTGCAACCTAAAGTATATATCATCAAAAAATAGTGTGAATATATGGAATACAATATTAGTGTGAATATGGCATGCCTCTAAAGGGTCATAACCCTCACATGCATCAATCGCATCAATACAAATAATTGTGAATTTCATTGTACAAAAAGTTAATATAATTAGATACATTCGTCATTGTCCACCCTAATGTTCACCAGTAATGGCGGCCCCATACTTAATTTATCGTTTGTATTAAATGCCTTTCTCATGAACATGAACTTATATTTATAATACGTGCTGCTTAGGAAGATATAATTCACTCAAACAAAAAACGTTATATTAATACTATGCTTATGCTAAACTCAGAAAGAATAAAAACACTTCAGTGGCAATTAGGAAAATGTCGCATTTGTTTTAATTAATTGATAGCACATGAGTCTCATTGCTTTTGACACGAGTTGAATTATAAAAACATTAGTTAGGTTTAAAAACATTATAGGTATATATCCAAATCAATCATACAAATATACAAATCGAAATTTTATTACAATAATTTGAAATGCAAAACAGATACCGCGGCAATCAAACACATAATGAAATGCAACCAAATAAATCAGGACGGTAAAACAGTGTTTTAAAAACCGAACTAAACACTCGAACCAATTAAATTAGAAAAAGAAATCAATGACTTAGTTCGATTACTTTTGGGTTTAGCCGACTTAGTTTGATTATTGAATTGGATAAATTATTAAATTAGTAGGAATTGATTAAAATCGGCCAAAATTGACATCGAATTAATTATATACTTTTTTTACTCACATAAAACGATGTTGTTTTCTTAATTAAAAAAAATTAAATTAAAATATTATTAACTTTGTTTATACATAATTTGAAACACATCGAATCTAATTTATTAGATAAAACAATTATTTTATTATTCAAGTTTATTTTATTTAAATTTATATTTTATCTATTTTATTGTGTGTGATAATTATATTTAAAATTTGAATTTAACAAATGTATTTGTAAAATTATTTTATTTTAAAATTTTAAAATTTTATAAGTGTCGTAATTTTCATAAAGATTGAGTCATTCAGTTCGACTAATTTAATAATTATATATTTTTATTATAGATACTAATTTATAAAGATTGAGTCATCCAGTTCGACTAATTTAATAATTATATATTTTTGTTATAGATACTAATTTATTTAATTAAATTATCCGATTTAATTTTATTTAATCATGTAGTTCAATTAATAATCTAATATCTTCATCAATTTGATGTCTGATGTAATTTTTAAACACTCCTAATATGGAGTGTAAATTTGATGAAAAGATAAATATGTGAATATACTATTTTTATAGGATATATCCTCTGTATAAGAGCATATCTAGAGAGAATGTGGTTGGACTTTTTCTACGTGTTTATCAAATTTAGAGTTTAAAGGTTCCAAAAATTTTAAAAGTGATATTAGAGTTCTAGTTCAACTTGATGGCGGATTTTGGAGTGAACGTGGTTTTTAGTTTTGGATCAATGATGCAAAGAAGTGTGGGGATAAAAACTAAATAGCATGTGGGTTTAGAAAATTAACGGATTAATTGTTTGTTTTTTTCTCTCACACAAAATAATGTGGTTTTGGTAAAAAAATAATTAAAAATAAATAAATAATTAGTTTTGTTTAAAACTTATTGGATTTGATTTATTGGATAGGACAATTATTTTTTTTAATAAGTTTATTTTATTTAAATTTATATTTTATATTATTTTATTATGTGTGATGATTATGTTTAAAACTATAATTTAAAGTACAAACTTGTTAAATTATTAAATTTTAAAATTTTATAGGTGTCGTGATTTTCTTAAAGACCGTGTTATTTGATTTGATGGGTTTAATAATTATATATTTTTCTTATAGAGACTAATTTCTTCAACTAAATTATCTAATTTAATTCAATTTAATCACATAAATCGATCAATGAACCATTAACTTAATACTCTCACAAATTTGATGACCGGTCCAATTTTTAAAACACGTGAAATGTTAGTTTGATGGAAAATTGGGATATAGAGACCAAACTCAGGACTTTAGGTTAAATTGTAAGAGATTCAATCCATTTCATCCCAATGCTCTTAGGTTGTACAATTGTTCTTTAATAAATGTGTCAATTCACTATAATTAGGGATGGTAATAAGTAGAGTTTGAGCGTGGTACTATAATATTTGTTTTTATATCTATATTTTAAAAACATCCTGGTACAAGTCCATACTCATATGGACACCAATTTTTATATCCACCCTCGTATTCTATGGCTATTTAAGTATCCTTATTCATATTCGTTACTTGCACGTTTAGTTAAAACAAAAATCTATCAATAAAAAAATATTATATTATTTTAATTTTTTTAAAACAAAATTAACAAAAAAAATTTAAATATTATATTATTGAATTATGAAATTAAAGAACATTTATATTAAAATATATAATCGTTTAACTGTGATACTTTTTTTTTAAAAAGATACACATACATTTTTTATATGATGATACTAATTAAAATATATAAATAATATATGGGTATGTGGCAAAATGAATATTAAGTGTTGGAAATAATTTATATTTTAGGAATGTCTTAATGATTAAGTTTGTTAGAGGGTACTTTAGTATTTTATTATATCCTAATTTTGTGTATAAATAACTTAGTAGTAGGTTAATCTAATTATTCATTACTCCTTATTTTATAGCCGTCATTGAATATATTCCTTTTGTCTTTCATCTCTTCTTATGCACCAAGAATTGATATCTAGAGCTCCAGTTCGAAATCCACGGAGAAACACGGGAAACACGAGGGAACAAGGTGTTGTGTGATTAAGAATCATATTTTTCTGACTCTGGGATTTGGGAAACACTGTTTTAGTGAGTTTTTGAGTGAATTGCACAAGGTTGAAGATGAACGGAAACGACGATATTAATTCCAAGCTTTCAGTATTTGATGGCAAAAACTGGAATCATTGGAAGATCCAAATGCGTGTGCTGTTTGGTTCTCAAGATATGTTAGAACTTGTCACCAATGGCCATGCTCCGATAGCAGCAGACGCGACAGAGGCACAAAAGATAACACAGAAGACAATAAGGAAAAAAGATCAGAAGGCGTTGTTCTACATCCATCAATGTGTGGATGCGAACGTGTTTGAGAAGATTGTTGACTCTGAAATAACAAAAGTTGTGTGGGACACATTGGTCAGATGTTATGGTGGTGACGCGTCAGTGAAAAAGGTGAAGCTTCAGTCTCTCAGAAAGCAATATGAGAATCTCAACATGAAGGACAACGAGAAGGTTTCTGAGTACATCTCTAGAGTGATTCTGATCACTAATGAGATGAAAGCTTGTGGAGAAACTCTTTATGAACAAGTAATCATAGAGAAGGTATTGAGATCTTTAACTTCTCAGTTGATTACATTGTGGTAGCAATTGAACATTCCAAAGATTCGAGTACCATGAGAGTTGAAGAGCTGCAAAGTAGTCTATAGACGCATGAGTTGCGTATGACTGAGAGAACTTTTGAGAGGGAAGTAGAGCAGCAGGCTCTGAAAGCAACTTTTGGTAAGAAGTATTAGAAGTTGACTTGGTCAGAAGCCAGGAAGAAAATTAATGGTGGTCAAAGGTCAGAAGCTTCAAACTCTGATAGGCAGAAGAATGTCCAGAATGAAAAGGATAAGTCTGACAAGAAGAATGTTCAGTGTTACTATTGCAAGAACTTTGGTTACTATGCCAAGGATTGGAGGTCAAACAAAGAAAGGAAGTTAGAAGAAGCAAATATAGTCAGAGGAGAGTCTGATGATGAACCTATGCTATTGTTGGCTTCTGAATCTGATGATATGAATTCATCAAAATGGTGGTATATGGACAAAGGGTGTTTAAACCATTTTACTGGAAACAAGAAATGGTTGGTTGATTTTGACTATGGGAAGAGTACAAAGATCAGATGTGTTGATGATAAATACCTCAATGCAGAAGGTATGAGAAATGTCATAGTCATTCTAAACAATGGGAAAGCAGCAGTGATCCAGAATGTGTGGTATGTACCTGGCATGAAAAGCAATCTGATGAGTATAGCACAAGTGATTGAGAAATATTTTTCAGTTACCATGAATGACAATCTTCTGAAGCTGTATGAATGTAATCAAAAGCTGATTATGGAGTCAGAACAAGGAAGGAACAAAACATTCAAGGTGAATATTAGAACTGCAGACTCTGAATGTCTTAGTGCAATAAGTGTTATCAAGGAGAGTGAGTTGTGGCACAGAAGATTTGGTCATTTGAATTTCAGAAGCTTAAGACATCTGAAATCGAAGAAGCTGGTACATGAAATTCCTACAATCAAGAAGCCTGAGAAGTCATGCAAAGTGTGCATGGAAGGGAAGCAACCAAGATTTCCATTTGCATCAGAAGTAACTCCAAGAGAAAAGTATACCTTGGGAGTAATGCATTTTGATGTGTGTGGTCCATTTCAGTAGCATTGATTAGAGGAAATAAATACTTTATGTCATTTGTTGATGAGTTCACCAGAATGACATGGGTATCTCTCATAAAATTCAAACACAAGGTGTTAGCTGAATTCAAGAAGTTCAGACTGAAGGTTGAAAATCAGAGTGGCCAGACTCTGAAGATTCTTAGAACTGATGGTGGTGGTGAGTATAACTCCACAGAATTCAGAAGATTCTGTGAGGAGAATAAAATTAAGCATGAGATTACTGCTCCCTATACTCCTCAACACAGTGGTCTTGCTGAAAGAAGAAACCATACTTTGCTTGATATGGTGAGAATCATGTTAAAAGAGAAGAAGTTTCCTCATACTTTGTGGAGAGAAGCTGTTGCCACTGCATGTTATGTGTTAAATAGATGTCCAACGAAGAAGCTGAAAGAAATAGTTCTTATTCAGAAGTGGACTGGAGATAAGCAAAGTGTTATTCATCTGAAGGTGTTTGGTTCTGTATGTTACAAACATGTCCCAGAAGCCAGAAGACAGAAGCTGGATGATAGAAGTAAAGTAATGTTACTGGTGGGGTACCACAATACAAGTTCGTATAAACTTTATTGTCTAAAAACTAACAAAGTTAAGTTCAGCAGAGACGTCATTGTAAAAGAATCAGAAGTCTGGAATTGGGAAAAGTCTCGTCCTGAATTTGATGAGAGAACTTCTGAAGAAAAGTCATAAACACATGTTTCTGAAGCTGGTAAATTTTTTGACTCTGAAGAAGATTCAGAAGGTGAAGATGATTCTGAATCTGACTCCGATGGTAATTCAGACTCTGGGAATTTTCCAGACTTTGAAGACAGTCAAGGTTCTTGAGAAAGTCCATTTTCTGAAGCAAGAGCTTCTGAAGGGGAAAGTTCTGGTGTCTGAGGTTCTGAAGTTCAAGTTCATAGACAACAAAGAGTCATAAGCATTCCAAGAAGATTTGTAGAGTTTGACATGTTGCAAGACACTGAAGTAGACTCCGAAGGAGAAGTTATTTAGTTTGCAATGTTAGTAGACTCTGAACCCGTGAGTACGAAAGATGCTCTTAAGCATAAAAAGTGGTTGCAGGCCATGAAAGAAGAACTTGGTGCTATAGAGAGAAACAAGACTTGGAAGCTGACAGAACTTCCAAAAGGAAAGAAATCCATCAGCGTCAGATGAGTTTTTAAGAAGAAGCTAACGCCAAATGGATCAATTGGAAAACACAAAGTAAGATTAGTAGCAAGAGGTTTTCTACAGAAGCCTGGGCTGGATTATTCTTAAGTGTTTGCACCTGTAGCGAGACATGAAACAATCAAACTAGTGATTGCAATAGCTGCTAACAGAAGTTGGCCTCTGATGCATTTAGATGTAAAATCTGCATTTCTAAATGGTTCATTACAAGAAGAGGTATACGTGTCATAACCTCCTGGATTTGAGAAAAAGAATCAGGAAGGGATGGTGTTCAAATTACACAAAGTTTTGTATAGATTGAAGCAAGCGCCCAGAGCCTGGAATTTGAAGACTGATTCATTTTTCAAGGAACAAGGGTTTCAGAAGTGTGAGATGGAGTATGGTGTTTATGTTCAGCATACTTCAGAAGGTAATATGGTTCTGGTATGTTTGTATGTTGATGACATATTGCTAACAGGAAGTTATGAACAAGAGATAACTAAGTTCAGAAAGGTTCTGATGAATGAGTTTGAGATGACGGATCTTTGGAAAATGAGTTACTTTCTAGGGATGAAGTTTATGTACTCTGAGAAAGGAATCATTTTGCATTAGATAAAGTATGAACTTGATCTTATGAAGAGATTTAAGCTGGAGAATTGCAAAGATGCTATCACACCTTCTAATATGAATCATAAGTTGGACTCTAATTCTAATGGAGAGGATGTGGATGCTACAACCTTCAAACAATTAATTGGTTCTATGAGGTATTTATGTAATACCAGACCTGATATTGGCTATGCAGTTGAAATGATTAGAAGATTTATGATTAAACCAAAGTGGTCCCATTATCAAGCTGTTATCAGAATTTTGAGGTACGTGAATGGAACTTTGAAGTATGAAGTGTTATTTCCTTCTGGAAGAAAGATCGAATCAAAACTTCTGAGTTATTCAGACTCTGATTGGTGTGGAGACAGAGTTGACAGAAGAAGTACTTCTGGATACTTATTCAAACTTTTTGGAGGTCCTATTTCTTGGTGTTCCAAGAAGCAAGTTGTTGTTGCATTGTCAATCTGTGAAGCTGAATATATTGCAGGTGCTATGACTGTATGCCAAGCTGTGTGAATTATGAACTTTCTGCAAGATCTGAAGATTAAGGTAAACAAACCTCTGAAGCTGGTGATTGATAACAAGTCTACAATCAATCTTGCCAAGAACCCAATGCTTCATGAGAGAAGCAAACATACTGAGACCAAGTATCACTTTCTGAGGAATCAGGTTCAGAGTGGAATATTAGAAGTTGTGCACTGTAGCATCCAGAAGCAGCTGACGGATGTTCTAACAAAGGCTATCAAGACTGATCAATTTCTTCGTTTGAGGGATGAAATTGGTGTTGTCAATTTTGTGTAAATATAAATTAAGAGATGATGTTGGAAATAATTTATACTTTAGGAATGTCTTAATGACTAAGTTTGTTAGAGGGTACTTTAGTATTTTATTATACCACTATGCCAAACAAGGGATTAGACAACGCTTTTTTAGGCCTTTAACAGCGCTTAAAAGCGCTACTAAAACCTCCGCTGCTAAAGGTATAGACAACGCTTATGTAATTTCAAAAGCGCTGTTATAGGTACCCCCCTTTAGCAGTGCTTACACTTTAGACAGTGCTTTTAATATGGAACTTTAGACAACGCTTGGTAAAAGCGCTGTCTATTCCCCTTCTTTAGCAGCGCTTTTCCTTATTATTTTTTAATTTTTTTTTTCCAATCACTTTAGACAGCGCTGTCTATTCCCCCCCCCCCCCCCCCCCCCCCCCCCCCCTCTTTAGCATCGCTTTTCCTTATGATTTTTTTAATATAATTTTTTTCTAACACTTTAAACAGCGCTTCTCATTAAAAGCGTTGTCTATTCCCCCCCCCCCCCCCCCTTTAGCAGCGCTTTTCCTTATTATTTTTTTAAATATAATTTTTTTTTCCATTTAAAACAAAACGCTGCCTATCAAATTTAATCTCACCATTTTTGCACCAGAATTTATAACTTCATTATAACATTTTAAACAACAACAACATCAATATACCACAATGAAACAATATTATAACAACATCAATATTAATCTCTTCAATCCTTTTTGCACAATATACACAACAACAACATTAATATATACAACAATGAAACAAAATCAACAATGAATTACAAAATAACTCTATCTTCTACATCGAGCTGCACCTATATAACCTAAAACAAAATCAAAAAAATCAAAATTCATACAAGTTACCAAATAACAACAACAAAAACAATAATATTGTAACACAACTATAACGACATATATTATATTCTCAAAATTCAAAGTTATACCTTATAATAAAACTCTCAACTCCATAACAAATTGGCACCAATCCTCCATAAGTTCATCCAGTTGATCTTTTGAGTATGAAGCACACTTGAATTCATCAAAGTACTACATAATAATATAACATAGTATGATTTAATTAAAATACTAAGTCATTTTATGAGAAATATTAAAATAATTCCTAAGTTAGAAATTCATACCGTGAATGGAATCTCTAATCGGTCCAAAAGAATAGTTTCTTTCATAAACCTCAACATAAAATAACCGCAATCTACACCATTACGCTGACGAGGACACTACACATGGAAAGAAAATACGGATATACATCAAGATATACACCTTAACTTGTTTTATCAAGTATCATCGCTATATAATCAAAATTGTGAAAATCTATACCTCCACTTTGATCCAAGAAATATTGTTGACTCTACTCCTTGGTACTTGAATATCTCTTTGTGCTCAAAAACTTTGTAGAATTCTATAATAAAATAATAACGAATATTTAGAACTATCGCACATAAATAATTAAATATACACAATAATATTTTGGAACAATCTCACTTACGTGTCAATCGTCTTCTTCATATCTGGGTATGTTGTCCAATCATTGCCCAATGAATCCAGATAATATACAATTTCTCTCACAGGATTAATTGCAACCAATAACGAGTGTCCACTGGAATATTAAACAAAGGTTAGATGGAAATTTTCTGCACAACGTTAAAAAACGAAAAATTATAATAGAGGAAATTTAGAATGAAAATCTTACTTGGGGCCAGTATTATATGGTAAAAAGAACAATTTTTCTGTATCTTTGCTGGCCATAAATAAACTGAGCACAAATGCTATTGCTTCATCTGGTTTTGAGATGATTGACCCTGCGTGGACAATGTTGGGATTTATGAAAGCGAATCTGGACTCCAATCCACGCGGGCGAATCAACTTGTCATACAGAAACCTTAAATAAAAACATCATTAACATTAATTATTCATTGAAATGAGTAAATAAATTCTGCAATTAATTAAACAAAGTTGATTGGAGTATACCTGATGTATGTATTGATAACAGCGAGGCCTAATGTCAAGTGTCCAAAAATTTCTTCCAAATCCTCCTTACCAATTGTTGTCATGCCTTCAGAACCATAAATCCCTTCATCCAGGGGTATAAGAGAAGCACCACCTTGCGAAATAGTTGTGAAGCTTATATATGTCTGAAGGCACGACCTATATTGTGAAGTAGTTTTCTTTCTAGCCTCGGTCCTCTTAGCAACACTCTTTGTTTCTGTGGGAATGTTGCTAATTACAGGCTCCTTACCCCTACTTACAACTTCAATCTCTTTAGCAGGAATAATCTAAATATCATAAAATTAGAGTGGTCAAGTATAGGACGACAAATTAACATTATCTAAGCATAAATATCATATAATTGTGTTGTACCTGTTTTTTTTCTGTCACTGACTCCTTTGGCCATGTAATCCCTTTATCTTTTGGTTTGGGTTTTGTAGGAGTCTAACATTACCATGCAAAAAAATGTAAGTAAAACGAACGTAAAAAATTTGAGTACTAAAAGGTTCATAACGGTTTTAATTATACCTCATCATCTATGCGAACGAGTCTTGACGGCCATGCAACAAACGCTCATATTGCCTCTCCCACCAATGTTACATCCGAAACTTCATCTGGGATTGGTAATAACACACCCTCCTCTAAAGCAATATCAATCGACACTTTCAAATATCCAGAAGGGAGCGGTTTATGATGAAGTACTTTTCCCAGAGTGTTATGGACTTTTCCCTTGCCAACCATGCGATAAGTTGGTGTCTCTAAAAAGAGTTGACAAGGTGAAATGCCCTAAAATCAATAATAAATATGACATCGTTAATGTGTATATATGTCAGTTAAATAAATTACACTAATTTAATTTCATAATAATATATGTAAGTACCTCGGGAATACTCGGTTGAGCTGCACAATTGACACTAGCTATGTCACTAGTTTCTTTAACACCCGAAGCTTCCCTTTCTGATTGGTACTGTCTTGCTTTTTCCTTCCTCAATTCAAGAACTTCAGCTTCTAATGAATCCAACCTTGCCTGCAGTTCTTTATTGCTACCATATTTTGTCTTTGGGTTGTTCTTTTTCAAGGAGCTTGGAGTAACCCCATGTCCTTTACCCCTCACCCGACTAGAATACTCACGAACATATAATGCTCGACTAAGTATGCTCCTGCAATCATCTGGTGGAGATGTAGACTGAGACAGACTCTCCTGAAATTCATATGAATATTGGAAAAACATGAATACTATATGTTAATAAAATTTTGATTTAATTAGAATTAATGTTATACTTACGCATTTTTCAAAAATTTGGTGTACATCTTCTTTAAAAACTCCATCCTTACCCACACGGGCAGCCTTCCACAAAACATGCTCCGGAAGAGATGTTTCAGAACTACTCTCCTCTTTTAACTACACATTAACACAAAAAACAAGCTCAGTTATAACTCTTGATGAACAAGTATATCATTGCAATTTGTAAATACTTACTATTTTTTTTTCTAATCGTGCATATCCCAAACGCCTTTTTTGTATGGATATGCGGGAGATGATGCTCTTTGACGATTTGCGTCACTTACACTCTGAAAATTTGGGGTTTTCCGTTTGGCTTTAAAAACATCCCATTCTTTAACTGAAATCACATCTGCATATTCTGTTGGACGCTCTGCATCAATAAATTTTTTTTCGGCATCTCTAAGATATTTTCTGTTTAAATATGTTCTAAACCCTTTTAGTATTTTGCCGGCCAATCCAAGATAATAATCTTTTCTTGTGTCATCAATGTTGAAAGACCTCTACAAAAAACATACACAAAGTGCATTAGTATAAGTAATTTAAAGACATAATTTAAAGTACATAATCGTAATTTAAAGACATAATTTAAAGTACCTGTATCTCACTCTAGATTTTGTTTTTAGCATCATCCAGCTTATCATCTCTCCACTCATCACAAGTTATTGGAATTTCTCTCCTTACAATTGTACCAATGTAACTTGTCAATTTAGAACCGTTAGGCTCAATTAATTGGTCATTTGGACTCCAATGCACATCGTATTTTATACCTCTATCTCTATCACAAATGATATTCTTCATAATAGTTTTTCCTTTTTTAATTTCTTTTTCCACTCCCTTACTGGATTTTCCTCCATCATTGTCTCCATCATTAATAGAATCATCGTGTGGGTGCTCCTCGTTACTAGCCATCTAACCTGTAATAAAGAAAAACATTAGTATCTAATGACAAATATTTAATTCCAAATATATAATTCCAAATATCTATTCAGTATATAAAATGACAAATATCAATTGAGTATATAAAATGACAAATATATCATCTATTAGAAGTTTGCTAAGTGTTAACAGGTATGAAGGAATATATATTACCTCTTTCACTAACATCTCTTTCTTTTCTTGGTTGGATTCCGAATTACTTGTCTCTTAAGAACGCGGACATAGGGATTGATCCAAATTTCCTCATCATGATCTTTTCTGATATATGATTCATCCGCTGTAGTATTTTCATCTCGATCGTTTCTAATATACGACTCATTCTCAACATTAACATCACCTTGATCCACACTTTTATCATCAATCACTTTGTTAGATAAAAGCACTATAGACCATTTCGTACTCTTCGGATCTATGACATAGAACACTTGTTTATCTTGAGAGGCTAGAATAAAAGGCTCATCTTTGTACCCCATCCTACTAAGATCCACTTGCAAAAACCCTGACTTATCCATTTGTATGCCACTAGTATGTATCCACTTGAAACCAAAGATAGGAATCTGAAACTTCTCGTAATCAAACACCCAGATGTGATTGATAACCCCAAAATATGACAAATTTTCATATTTGGGGTTTAAGTCCTTCATACTAGAAATGTGCATTGCTTCACATACCACCGTGACACCACTATTTTGCATAGTACTTTTCTCATCTTGTTTTTTGGTATAAAATGTGTATCCATTAATTCAGTATCCTCTATAAGAGAACACAATCGAACTTGGACCATATGCCAAACATCTCAACCTGTCAGATTATCTCCTAGTAATAGTTCAGGTACGGTCCAGAGACAGATATCATCCTGAAACTTATTCAGATCATCTTCTAGCAACAGTTCAGGTACGATACAAGACGGATGTCATCCTGATACTTAGTCCAGATTATCTCCTAGCAACAGTTCAGGTACGGTCTAAAGAAGGATATCATCTTGATACTTATTCAGGTCATCTTCTAACAACAGTTCAGATATGATCCAAGATGGATGTTATCCTGATACTTAGTCCAGATTATATCCTAGAAACAGTTCAGGTATGATCCAGAGATGAATGTTATCCTGATACTTATTCAAACCATCTTCTAAGTACAAGTGCAGATACGATCCAGAGAAGGATGTCATTCTGACACTCATTTAACACATGTTTCAAGTACAGTGCAGATACGATCCAGAGACGGGTGTCATTATGACACTCGTTTAACACATGTTTCAGGTACAGTGCAGATACGATCCAGAGACGGATGTCATTCTGACACTCATGCAATACATGGTCAAGTACAATCATGACAGAGATCCATCCATAAAGTCTCCAGTAGGCACATGGGCAGAAACGTCCTGATGCAAAGTCATCATCGTATCCTTAGCATACGTGTGTGATATCCATGTTCCCCACATAGAAAAAACAACCAGAGTTTTAGTCTCTTCTTCCCCAAACAGGAATCACCTTCTCCAACAAAGTTCCTTCAGAGAGCTGAAATCTGCCTTCCCCAACCGAGTTCTTATAATCTTAAACAGTTTATAAAACCTCCTCTCGGGTTGAGTTTATTTCTCAAACTGGGGAAGCTCATTACCCAACAAAGTTTATTTCTCTACATCGGTAGAATCTTCCGACAAGCATCCCTCTCTGTAGAGTTATCCTCGAGCAGAATCAATTCTCAAACAGAGTCAATCCCTAGCAGGTTATCCTCAAACAGAAAAAGGAAATCCCCAGCGAATCATCTCCACTCATCATCCCCAGCGGAAATGAAAGATTCATCTTCCCAATACTCTCCAGCAGTAGTCCGGGATTTATTTTCCTAGACTGGGAAACATCTCAATAACATCCCATATTCATACATCATGGCATGTGCATACACATCGCGTATAACATAATCTCATTTATTTTGAGAACAATGTCACAATGCATTTCATACACCATGACATTGCATATGACTAACTCTTTACCTTTTTCAGGGAAAGATCAAATCAACAAACACCGCTACTTATGTGACCGGGTAGTCTTCTCAAAAGCTACGTATGATGGAGGGCTATTTTCAACAATTTCCTCAGAAAGATGTCCTCCCAAGATTTCCTCTAGTTCAGTCAGATCGACGCTAAGATCTCACTGATTTCCATTACAATTGAAGAAACTGTGAAGCCTGGATTTCGACCAGATAAAAGTATAAGGTGCCGCGAAGCCTGGAATTCGACCAGATAGTAGTTCACTTCTTCAAAGAAACTGTGAAACCTGGATTTCAACCAGATAACAGAATAAGGTGCTGCGAAGCCTGGAACCCTACCAAATAGTAGTTCACTTCTTCAAGACAATGTGAAGCTTGGATTTTGACCAGATAACAGTGTAAGTTGTTGCGAAGCCTGGAATTCGACCAGATAGAAATTTACCCTGTCAATTACTATGAAGCCCGGAACCCGACCAGATAATAGTCAACCGACAATTTAAGACACTGTGAATCTTGGATTTCGACCAGGTAACAGCATAAGGTGTTGCGAAGCTTGGAATCCAACTAGATAATATTTTACTTTGTCAGTTACTATGAAGCCTGGATTCGACCGGATAGTAGTATACCTCCGATTCAAGTTGAAGCCTGGATTCAACCAGATAACAACTTAATTACCGAAGCCTGGATACGACCAGATAATGGTACACCTCATATTCAAGTTGAAGCCTGGACCCGACCAGATAACAACTTAATTTCGTCAAATCACTGAAGCCTGGGCACAACTAGATAACAGTTCAAGTCACTAAATCCTTGAGTACGACCAAATAACAGTTTAATCTCATTTCACCAATAAGTCGATGTGAGGCCTAGAGCACGACCAAATAGCAGTCAACCTTATCATCTTCAGCAAGTCACTGTGAAACCTGGATCCTGACCAGATAGCAGTTCACTTACGTCTCTTCAATCAAGAGATGACACCCTGATAGAGTAATGGACGACTAAAGCTCCTAAAACTCCATGTTTCAAGATAGAGATCAACATTCCTCAGTGGACTCCTCCTCAGACAGCGGGAACAGGAATCCCCACAAAGGAGTATCTCATGAAATTAACAGTCTTCTGGATGGTATCTTTAAGCCCATCTCTGACGACTCTCCGACATATTTTCTGGATGGCATCTTTAAGCCCATCTCTGACAGTATCCTGTCACCTTTTCCAAATAGCATCTGTAAGCCCATTCCCGATATTATTCACCGACCGTATCACTTCAGACGAGTGCAAATTTCTAGGCACTCTAGTGTTCAATCATCTTCCACCTTCAGATCACGAAAGGCAGACAAGCCAATCTACATCCTCAGGTTCAAGAAGATTGAAGAGGGGCAGCTGTTGTACCCCAAAATTTTCCCTCTCACTTTTTACAAGATCTTATCTTACATGAGTGGTTACAAACACTTGCTTGAAGAAAAATAACAAATTTTGAAGTTGATCAAAGTGCCTTTTGATTGGCCTCTCCAAAATGCCCTTCGATTGGCATTTCAGTAAATCCCTTCGATTGGAGCACCAAAGATTCCTTTGATTGGAGCATCGGAGATTCCTTCGATTAGATCATCAGATCTTCCTTGGATTGGAGCATCCTAGCTTCTTTCGATTGGAGCATCAGATGCTTCCTTCGATTGAAACATTAGAGCAAAGGTCCTTCGATTAGCCTTAGAAGAGTCCATTCAAAGAAGCTTGCAATTAGCCTATTCGAAGCATGCATAATAGGTTCATTCGAAGAAGCCTTCAGAAGTCCATTCGAAGCATGCATAAGAGTTCCATTTGAAGATGCATTCAGAAGACCCATTCGAAAGGTGCATAAGAAGCCCATTCGAAAGAGGGCATTCGAAGGCCAGTTACACAATAGCAAATTTAAAAAAGGGACAAGATCCCTTAACTTTGGCCAAGGTTACATTTTACATTCATGGCATTCAAATGGCCGTTACCAACATTATTTCTCTTGTCCCTTCACAATCCTATAAATATGAGGCCAAAGACACATTCAAAAGGGGAGGAAAAAAATTAAAAAACATTGGAGAGAGGCTGCCCACAAAATCCATCAAACTTACCAGAATTTTCCAAGCAAAGCCACCCTTCAGCAAAAGTAGCCAAGCCCATAAGCCCCCCAGATCGAAGGTGCCTACATCCAGGAAGCACCCAAATCGAAATTCCAATTTGCTGGTAAGAAAGGGTAAATTGTTCAACTTTACATTTTCATAACACATCATTACTTCTTGTTACATTCGATTTGCCATCCTAGACAGGATTAAAAGGCCTGGGTTTGGCACCCAGGTCATGTTCTTCGTTTGCTAACCTTTGCTGTAGACTTAGCCTGAAAAGACCCAGCGCGTACAGGATCGAAGGGCCTGGGGTTCGATACCCAGACCCTGCGTTTTATTTTTTCTAACATGCTTTTGCAGGTATAACATCCGAGATCGAAGGAGACACCTTCTCTGGATCGAAGACATGGCCTTCTCAATCGAAGAAGACATCTCCTGCCTAGATCGAAGGGCATTCCCTTTCCCAGGATCGAAGGGAAATCCCCTTCCTGGATCGAAGGCTAGTCATGCTTACTCCTTAGCCCAATCGAAAGAAGGCATTGCTTCTGAATTGAAAAGGCCACATCTCTCCTAAATCGAAGACCATATTTTTTCTGGGATCGAATCCCCCTCCTTTTCCTGCAATCGAAGGGTTCCCCATTTTGTATTTTTACTTTTTGTTTCTTTTCTCTATTTTTATCTTTTCTAATTAACATTAAAATCAAAAATCACAAAAATATTAGGATAGTTGTTTTTCCAACTAAATTAATTTTTCAAATAAATAAATTAATTATTTTAACATTTTTTTCCTTAAAATTAAAATTAGGATTGTATGATAAGACTAATAATCAAACGCTAGCAAACCTAACAAAAAGACAAAAAATAACTAAAACACAACACACTTGCACACCAGCACCTCTAAGGTACGCCCACTTCGGTTGCCTTTAAAATACAGTCATGAGGCAGGAATGCTTTAGCAAAGACCCGTAAAAACAAAAGATTATAGTCCCTCGATGACCCTATATTTGCCTTCTCGGTAAATGATCTATTCACTAAAACAGAATTTCTAAAGCGTCTCCACAATTGTCTTCGTGACTGTAACGTCCCTTCAATTATCCCTCAAAACATCCAAAGATAAGGCTACCTACCCACTAATAGTAGGATAGCACTGTCTAAAGGAAAAGAGGAAAAGAACTACCTTTTCGAGTATAACAAAGTAGATAGCTTTTAGAAGTTTGCTCAAACTACTTTTTGCACTTACACACAAAAACTACTTTTTCAAAAACAATTTCAAAATATTTGTTTTGTTAACACTCTTGAGGACTGATACAAGAGTTAAACACAAAGAAAATCGCTGCACTGAGACTTTTCAAAACATTTTTAAACACACAAAGCACAAAGCATTTTCAAAATGAGCAAACCTCTAAGAGCCCGTGGAAAACCACGAATGGAAAGGGTGCTAACACCTTCCCTTTCCATAATCTACCCCCTTACTCAGAAAAATCTTGAAAAGGTCTTTTTCTGTTCTTTTCACCCTTTCTTAATTTGGATAAAAGAAAAGACGGTGGTGACTCTTACTTACCGCACATTTGCGAACAAAAAACACAAAACCAGTAGTATATAACAGCCGGTTCTGCCACCGTAAAACAGAACTGGTGACTTTGCTGGGGAGAAATTATAAACTGGGGTTACCTTAGAGCTTAGTTCATCTTTAATATGCTTTACATTGTGTGTTTTTCTTGCTTTATCTTTAAGGGTTTGCTTGGGTTGTTACTAAAAGATCCTACACCCGGATCCGAAGAACCTTATTAGGTAAGTAGCAATAAACCATGGAGGTTGTACGATGTAGACCAATACAGACGAAGTGGTGGCTATGTTAGCCCAATTCTTTGGATTGTACTAATGTTCTTTGAGTAAATTAAGGATAACATTAGGCTTCCTCATAGTGTCACTAAGCGCTAACTGACCTTTAGAACCTTTAATTGACTCATCCTAGCCATTAGGAAGTAGTGAGATAACCGGATTTGGTTCCGACCAAAGATTGGTTGATACTCGATACTACACTCATTGAGGCTGAACTTTCAGGATTTTTCGACCGCAATACTTCGGTGCGGAGCTGAAACATTTTTTGAAAGGAAGGTCAGTGATATTGAGGCTCCTTAGAACCCGGTTACTATTTTTCGGACAAGTTGAGCCAACTAAACATTCAAGAGGGTACTTACCTACAAACCCCATGCAAGCCTAAACCTAAGGCTGCTTGTGTGATTTGTTTGCTTTCAGCTTAAACTACTTGTAGGATTTTATCATCTGACAACATGATTTCCTTGCAGGATTTGTTTACAGTCACTATCCAATAACTTGGATTTCTTGCAGGGTTTACTTGCTTACACCACCTTACACTTTTGCTTAACATATAGCATACACATCATAACATCATGCCACAACATTTCCTTAACCATTTCAATGATCTCAAGGGTTTGTGATGCAGGTTATGATAAATCAGACGTCTAGCAAGGGGAAAGGGGATTTATTTTCCTCTAGCCAATGCCGTCAAAAGATCAAAACACGATAACTTGAGTCAGGGGCTATGACCCACTTGATATTGTGAGCTTGACTCTTGTAGAAGGACACTCTATGATACGAAGTTCTTCAATCAAATCTACAAACTTCAACTGCTGACATCTTCTTGTTTACCCTGCGAGATCCTTGAAAATATTGCATACGCATATAATACATGTTATTGCATAAACATGTTTCAAAGCAGGGTCCTCATCTTATTCGCTGTTTATTTCAGCAAGTAAAGAAATGGCTCTCGAATAAACAGTCAAAGACCTTCAGGCTCAAAACGCTCTGTTCCAACAAACGTTCCTGACTCTGACCCAGGGGCAAGAAAACCTGAGAGCTCTGCTCATCAAAAAGAAGGCTAAGAAGGCAAAGAAACCAGTTCGTGTTTCGAGCGTAGGAAGAAGAAGACCATTTAACCGAGCTCTAGATTTCACGACCTCATCAAAGGGAGGGGATAATCAAGTGGAAGAAGACGAGGAATCAGATGAAGGAGACAAAAATACGACGTCTGAAGAGGATGAACCTGACTATTCTGAGGAGTAACATCTTCCTGTGACGATAAATACAAACGGCTGGAGGATCGGCTCAATGCCATGGAGATTCAAAGGGTACCTGGTCTGGATTCGAAGAATTAGGTTTGGTTACAGGGGTGGTCATCCCACCTATGTTCAAGGTCCCCATCTTTGCAAAATACGACGGTGTTTCCTGTCCCAAGCTTCACTTGAGGTCATATGTTAGAAAGATCCAACCTCACACTACTGACTGAAAGTTATGGGTCCATTTCTTCCAAGAATGTTTGGCTGGAACTCAATTGGATTGGTTCTATAAACTAGAAGGAACTGATATCCACACTTGGGAAGACCTGGCTGCTGCTTTCTACAAGCAGTACCAATACAACACTGACCTGGCACCAACTCGAGTGAAACTGTAGAAAATGTCCATGAGCTCAGGAGAAGGGTTCAAGGAATATGCGCAAAAATTGAGGGATCTAGCTGGAAGGGTACAACCCCCTCTGAATGATCATGAAACGATAAACATGTTCATGAGCACTCTGATGGGCCCATTCTTCAATTTGCTGATTGGGAGTTCCTCATCCGGGTTCACAGAAATGGTTCTGACCGAAGAAAGGATCGAAAATGGTATCAAGAGTGGGAAGATCCCGATGGCTACATATTCTAATGCTGAGAAGAAGCCATTTACTGGTAAGAGGGAAGCCCATGTTGTGTATTTCCAAAAAGGTCGTAATAAGGCCGACCACCACAATCAATTTGTGGTGGCAATACTGGTCTCTAACTCTACACCTATGCAACGACACCAACAGGGGAACCGGCATAAAGAGGTCATGCCTAAGAGACAATTCACCAGAATCAACATGTCACTAGTTCAAGCGCTACAACACATGTTGAAAGTAGGGTTGATTACGCTAAAGGCTCCTCTGCAAAATCCCAACACTTCTGCTCCTAGTTACCACCCCGATGAAAGATGTGCATACCATTTGGACAGTCCGGGACAGGATACAAATGGCTGCTGGGCTCTGAAGAACAAGATTCAGGATATGATTGACGCCAAAGAGGTTGAATTCGACCCTCAAGAGATTCACAAAGTGATCACTGCTCCTAGGCCAAATCATTGAGAACGTCCAATTCATTTTTATTTTTCATTTGTAATTTCATTTGTTGTTCAAACAATTACTGTTATGCCGAACTTCAGTTTTCCCATTAATGTATCGCATATGTTTGTCTTGAATAATTTCATTGTCATTTTATTTAAACAGTTTTTCTTGCTTCCTTTATGTGATATTCGACTCTCGATTTAAAAAACTATAAGCCTTTAGAGGGAGGATGATGAAAACGATACCACAATCTCTACAATATGCTTTTGAACAGACCTTGCTGACGATGTACATGCTTTGTTTCAAATCTTAAACAGTGGAGATATAAGGAAGATAATCCCTAGTCAACCCCTTTGAGCCAAAGAAGTAGGAGTTTTTATTTTCACAAATTAAAACCCTTAATCATAACCTGGGGTAAGGTAGTTTCTCAGTTAATTAGGACGCGCATTCAGTCACAATCTTCCGCTTCGTACATAATGAATGGCATCGAAGACGTCCTTCCAAATCAAAAGACGGTGATGGTTCTGCATAATCATCAAGACAGACAGTTATTATCTCTCACAATAAAAGCCTGCTAAGTCAAAACCTATGAAGGAGACTTAAGAAAAAGAAAAAAAAACTGGGGCATCCCGCTGACTGTAATCACAAAAAGAAATAGTTCAGGAAAAAGAAGGGATAACGAAAACCAAAAAAAGAGGTCCCACAAATCCTCGACAAAAAAAAATTACAAAAATGACTGCCTATTCAAAATAAACTGTCAGTATCTGAACCATCACCAGAACATCAAGGACAAGATGCCAGACTCAATCAGGATTTAAACGTACAATTAACTGAGCATAAGACTGAAGAACATCACGAAGAACGGGTGGGTACAAATAAATTTTGAGCCTTTATCCTTTGTTTCTTAAACCGTGAACCAGGTCACGCTACAACCCTTAAAAGTCCTAACTGAAGCATAGGTTAGTTCGGAAACATACTGTTACAAAAGGTATTCTGACTCCTGTAGGACTTGCTATAAATCCTGAGTTGATATCACTCTCATGTAAAATTTGTTTTAATGAAAAAATGAATTTTCAAACTTCAAGGCAGACATAAGCTTTGCATTCTTAAAATACCTTTGTTTGCATATGAATATTTATTCAACAGCAGAGAAATTCGCATGACGAATATCTAGTGAACAAAAACTCTCTCAGTGAAAAGGTTCACCTCAAGTGGAAAAACACTTCCAACCAAGGGGCATGACATGGTGTCCAGCTGACCTGGGGCATTCAAGTCAAGATTCGAGGAATCTCTCAAAAATTCCGAACAACCAGGGGCAGATCTCCATCAGAATCACTTGGGGCATTTGACATGAATTCCAACAACAAATCACGTACAATCAAGCAAAGTCAATGTTCCTCAGAGGATTTCTTCTCAAAACAACAAAACAAGAATTCCCGACAGAAACATTCTGAATAAAGCAGATTCTCATCTAGAAACGGTTCAGGTACGATCCAAGAACGTATATCATCCTGACACCTACTCCAGATTCTCAACAGTACAATGCAGATATGATCCAGAGACGGATGTCATCCTGATACTTAGTCTAGATTATCTCCTAGCAACATTTCAGGTACGATCTAGAGATGGATATCATCCTGATACTTATTCAGATCATCTTCTAGCAACACTTCAGGTACGATCCAAGACGGATGTCATCCTGATACTTAGTCCAGATTATCTTCTAGCAACAGTTCAGGTACGATCCAAGACGGATGTCATCCTGATACTTAGTATAGATTATCTTCTAACGACAGTTCAGGTACGACCCAAGACGGATGTCATCCTGATACTTAGTCCAGATTATCTCCTAGCAACAGTTCAGGTACGGTCTAGAGATGGATATCATCCTGATACTTATTCAGATCATCTTCTAGCAACAGTTCAGGTACAATCCAAGACGGATGTCATCCTGATATTTAGTCCAAATTATCTCATAGCAACAATTCAGGTACGGTCTAGAGACGGATATCATCCTGATACTTACTCAGATCATCTTCTAGCAACAATTCATGTACGATCCAAGACGGATGTCATCCTGATACTTAGTCCAGATTATCTCCTAGCAACAGTTCAGGTACGGTCGAGAGACAGATATCATCCTGATATTTATTCAGATCATCTTCTAGCAACAATTCAGGTACGATCCAACATGGATGTCATCTTGATACTTAGTCCAGATTATCTCCTAGAAACAGTTCAGGTACGGTCCATAGAAGGATGTCATCCTGATACTTATTCAGATCATCTTCTAGCAAAAGTTCAGGTACGATCCAATACGGATGTCATCCTGATACTTAGTCCAGATTATCTCCTAGAAACAGTTCAGGTACGGTCCAGAGACGGATATCATCCTGATACTTATTCAGATCATCTTCTAGCAACAGTTTAGGTACGATCCAAGACGGATGTCATCCTGATACTTAGTCCAGATTATCTCCTAGAAACAGTTCAGGTACGGTCCAAAGACGGATATCATCCTGATACTTATTCAGATCATCTTCTAGCAACAGTTCAGATACGATCCAAGAAGGATGTTAACCTGATACTTAGTCCAGATTATCTCCTAGCAACAGTTCAGGTACGATCCATAGATAGATGTCATCTTGATACTTATTCAAACCATCTTCTAAGTACAAGTGCAGATACGATCTAGAGATGGATGTCATTCTGACACTCATTTAACACATGTTTCAAGTATAATGCATATACGATCCAGAGACGGGTGTCATTCTGACACTCATTCAACACATGTTTCAAGTACAGTGCAGATACGATCTAGAGACGGATGTCATTCTGACACTCATGCAATACATGTTCAAGTACAATCACGACATAGATCCATCCATAAAGCCTCCAGCAGGCACAGGGGCAGAAACATCCTGATGCAAAGTCATCGATGTATCCTCAACATACGTCCATAACATCTATGTTCCCCACAGAGAAAAAACAACCAGAGTTTTGCTCTCTTCTTCCCTAAACAGGAATCACCTTCTCCAACAAAGTTCCTTCAGAGAGCTGAAATCTTCCTTCCCCAGCCGAGTTCTTATAATCTTAAATAGTTTATAAAACCTCCTCCCGGGTTGAGTTTATTTCTCAAACTGGGGAAGCTCATTACCCAACAAAGTTTATTTCTATACATCAGCAGAATCTTCCAACAAGCATCTCTCTCCATAGAGTTATCCTCGAGCAGAATCAATTCTCAAACAGAGTCAATCCCCAGCAGGTTATCCTCAAACAGAAAAAGGAAATCCCCAGCGAATTATCTCCATTCATCGTCTCCAGCGGAAATGAAAGATTCAGCTTCCCAATACTCTCCAACAGTAGTCCGGGATTTATTATCCTAGACTGGGAAACATCTCAATAACATCCCATATTCATACATCATGGCATTTGCATACACATCCCATACAACATAATATCATTTATTTTGAGAACATCGTCACAATGCATTTCATACATCATGACATTGCATATGACTAACTCTTTACCTTTTTCAAGGAAAGATCAAATCAACAAACACCGCTACTTATGTGACCGAGTAGTCTTCTCAAAAGCTACGTCTGATGGAGGGCTATTTTCAGCAATTTCTTCAGAAAGATGTCCTCCCAAGATTTCCTCTGGTTCATTCAAATCGACGCTAAGATCTCTCTGATTTCCATTACAATTGAAGAAACTGTGAAGCCTGGATTTCGACCAGATAACAGTATAAGGTGTTGTGAAGCCTGGAATTTGACCAGATAGTAGTTCACTTCTTCAAAGACACTATGAAACCTAGATTTCGACCATATAATAGTATAAGGTGCTACGAAGCCTGGAATCCGACCAGATAGTAGTTCACTTCTTCAAGACACTATGAAGCCTGGATTTCGACTAGATAACATTGTAAGGTGCTGCAAAGCCTGGAATCCGACCAGATAGTAGTTTAACCTGTCAATTACTATGAAGCCCAGAACCCGATCGGATAATAGTCAACCGACAATTTAAGACACTGTGAATCCTGGTTTTCGACCAGATAACAGCATAAGGTGTTGCGAAGCTTGGAATCCGACTAGATAGCATTTTACTCTGTCAGTTACTATGAAGCCTGGATTCGACAGGATAGTAGTATACCTCAGATTTAAGTTGAAGCCTGGATCCGACCATATAACAGCTTAATTACCGAAGCCTGGACACGACTAGATAATGGTACACCTCATATTCAAGTTGAAGCCTGGACCCGACCAGATAACAACTTAATTTCTTCAAATCACTGAAGTCTGGGCACGACCAGATAACAGTTCAAGTCACTGAAGCCTAGAGTATGACCAGATAACAGTTTAATCTCATTTCCCCAATAAATCGATGTGAAGCCTAGAGCACGACCAGACAGAAGTCAACCTTATCATCTTCAGCACGTCACTTAGAAGTCTGGATCCTGACCAGATAGAAGTTCACTTACATCTCTTCAATCAAGAGATGACTCCCCGATAGAGTAATGCACGACTAAAGCTCCTAAAACTCCATGTTCTAGGACAGAGATCAACATTCCTCAGTGGACTCCTCCTCAGACAGTAGGAACAGGAATCCCCACAAAGGAGTATCTCATGAAATCAACAGTCTTCTGGATGGCATCTTTAAGCCCATCTCTGACAACTCTTCGACATATTCCGTGGATGGAATCTTTAAGCCCATCTCCGAAAGTATCCTGTCACCTTTTCCAAATGGAATCTCTAGGCCCATTCTCGATATTATTCACCAACCGTATCACTTCAGATGAGTGCAAGTTTCTGGGCACTCTAGTGTTCAATCATCTTCCACCTTCCGATTACGAAAGGAAGACAAGCCAATCTACATCCTCAGGTTCAAGAAGATTGAATAGGGGCAACTATTGTACCCCAAAATTTGCCCTCTCACTTTTTACAAGATCTTCTCTTACATGGGTGGTTACAAACACTTGCTTGAAGAAAAATAACAAATTTTGAATTTGGTCAAAGTGCCTTTCGATTGGCCTCTCCAAAATTCCCTTCGATTGGAGCACCCGAGCTTCCTTCGATTGGAGCATAAGAGATTCCTTCGATTGGAGCATCAGAGCTTCCTTCAATTGGAGCATCAGAGTTTCCTTCAATTGGAGCATCAGATGATTCCTTCGATTGAAACATCAGAGTAAAGGCCCTTCAATTAGCCTCAGAAGAGTCCATTTGAAGAAGCTTGCAAAGAGCCCATTTGAAGCATGCATAAGAGGTTCATTCGAAGAAGCCTTCAGAAGTCCATTTGAAGCATGCATAAGAGGCCCATTAGAAGATGCATTCAGAAGACCCATTCGAAGGGTGCATAAGCAGCCCATTTGAAAGAGGGCATTCGAAGGCCAGCTACACAATAGCAAATTCAAAAAAGGGACAAGATCCCTTAACTTTGGCCAAGGTTATGTTTTACATTCATGGCATTCAAATGGCTGTTACCAACATTATTTCTCTTGTCCCCTCACACTCCTATAAATATGAGGCCAAAGACATATTTAAAAGGGGAGGAAAAAATGAAAAAACATTGGAGAGAGGATGCCCACAAAATCCATCAAAGTTGCCAGAATTTTCCAAGCAAAGCCACCCTTCAGCAAAAGTAGCTAAGCCCAGAAGCCCCCCAGATCGAAGGTTCCTACATGCAGGAAGCGCCCAAATAGAAAGTCCAATCTGCTGGTAAGAAAGGGTAAATTGTTCAACTTTACATTTGCATAACACATCATTACTTATTGTTACCTTCGATTTTCCATCCTAGACAGGATCAAAACGCTTGGGTTTGGCACCCAGGTCATGTTCTTCGTTTGCTAACCTTTGTTGTAGACTTAGCCTAAAAAGACCCAGCGCGTGCAGGATCGAAGGGCCTGAGGTTCAATACCGAGGCCCTGCGTTTTATTTTCGCTATCATACTTTTGTAGGTATAGCATCCCAGATCGAAGGAGACACCTTCTCTGGATCGAAGCCATGGTCTTCTCAATCGAAGAAGACATCTCCTGCCTAGATCGAAGGGCTTTCCCTTTCCCAGGATCGAAGGGAAATCCCCTTCCTAGATCGAGCTTTTCATGCTTACTCCTTAGCCCAATCGAAAGAAGGCATTGCTTCTGAATCAAAAAGGCCACATCTCTCCTAAATCGAAGATCATATTTTTTCTGGGATCGAAGCCCCCTCCTTTTCCTGCAATCGAAGGGTTCCCCATTTTGTATTTTTACTTTTTGTTTCTTTTCTCTATTTTTATCTTTTCTAATTAACATTAAAATCAAAAATCACAAAAATATTAGGATAGTTGTTTTTCCAACTAAATTAATTTTGCAAATAAATAAATTAATTATTTTTACATTTTTTTCCTTAAAATCAAAATTAAATAGACTTAGGCCTTATTTTCTTTTATACCAAAAAAACAAAAAAAAAGATTTTCTTTTACTTTGCGCGCGTTTATTTAGTTTCATATTTTACTTTTATTGTATCTGCCTACCAGATGTAATAGATAAAATTAGGATATTTACCGCTTTATTCCCCCATTATCCTTGTATACTGTAAATCCCCTCCCCGAAGCATTGTAATAGTGTAGGACCTCTATATTCTGCATTTGACTGCTTTTCTTATTAACTGCTAGTAATTAGGATTGCACGATAAGACTAATAATCAAATGCTAGCAAACCTAACAAAAAGACAAAAAATAACTAAAACACAACACACTTGCACACCAACACCTCTAAGGTATGCCCACTTCGGTTTCCTTTAAAATACAATCATGAGGCAGGAATGCTTTAGCAAAGACCCATAAAAATAAAAGATCATAGTCCCTCGATGACCCTAAATTTACCTTCTCGGTAAATGATCTAGTCCCTAAAACAAAATTGCTAAAGCGTCTCCACAATTTCCTTCGTGACTATAACGTCCCTTCGATTGTCCCTCAAAACATCCAACAAAAAGGCTACCTACTCACTAATAGTAGGATAGCACTGTCTAAAGTAAAAGAGAAAAAGAACTACCTTTTCGAGTATAACAAAGTAGATAGCTGTTAGAAGTTTGCTCAAACTATTTTTTTTCACTTACACACAAAAACTACTTTTTCAAAATCAATTTCAAAACATTTGTTTTGTTAACACTCTTGAGGACTAATACAAGAGTTAAAAACAAAGCAAATCGCCACACTAAGGCTTTTCAAAACATTTTCAAACACACAAAACACAAAGAATTTTCAAAATGAGCAAACCTCTAAGAGCCCGTGGAAAACCACAGATGGAAACGGTGCTAACACCTTCCCTTTCCATAATGTACCCCCTTGCTCAGAAAAATCTCGAAAAGGTCTTTTTCTATTCATTTCACCCTTTCCTAATTTGGATAAAAGAAAAGACGGTGGCGACTCTTGATTACCACACATTTGCGAACGAAAAACACAAAACTAGTAGTATATAACAGTCAGTTCTGCCACCGTAAAATAGACTGTATTGGCATGGCATTGAGGAGTAGTAATATCAATGTAAATTAAGTTGTTGCATGTTGGTGTCGCATGAATTCATGAAAAGATGGAATGTATTGGCGAAAGATGGCCTGTATTGGTGAAAGATGGTGTTGTACCCCAAAATTTTCTCTCTTTATTTTAACCCTAATTGGCTTATACTTCATCATCATATGCATACGTACATGTCATAGGGTATACACTCATGGAATCGAGGCATTTCTCTGTGAAAAGAATTGTGAAAGATGAATGTTTCGTCAAGCAACACTATGAAGTAGAACTCAGGGTTTTCAGATTTAAATGCACTTCGCGTGTGTTACAAGATATTCGATCAAAAACAATAAAGTAATTATAATATCAAGCTCTCATGTGTCTTTCCACGCTTTGAATTACACAGAAAGTCAAGCATTTCAATTGATTCGATATAGCGTAGACAAAAATTTAGTATCTATCAGTGCAAGCTCAAAAACTCATAACTTGAGATCGGAAAATGGTTTTGGAATGGTTCTTTAGTCTTTGGGATTGTCTTCATATATTCTCTAGTTCATATATTCAGGTCGAAGGCTAATTTTGTGAGGAATATTTTTAAAAGCGCCAAATACCTGAAATCACATTATACAGTGGATTTGCTGGTTCACTGGTTTTTGAATGCTTCAAAATTTATAACTTCTGACCGGAAAATCATCTTTGTGTGTCTCTTGGAGCATTTGAATTGTCTCTTTATTTCCTTTGAGTTTTGTGTTCAGCTTAAAAGCCAATTCATTGAGGAGGATCTCCGAATGTGCGAATACTTTAAAGATATTTAGTGAAAATAGTGTGCTGAACTGCTTTTTACCACATGTTCAAATATTCATAATTTTCGCCGGGTTTGACATTTTTGGATGGTTCTTTGGGAGAAAAGTTTGTCTTGATTTTATATTTGATTCGTATGTTCAGGTTAGAAGTTAACTCTTTGCATAAGATCTCTGAAAGTGAAAATTACCAGAGAAAATTGAACACTGAAATGGTTTTCTACCGGACTGTTTCTCGATATTGCAAAATTCATAACTTTCTCAATTTATACCATTTCAGGATGATTCTTGAAGCGTGAGATCATAAATTTTGTTAGTTACAACTTTGTTTTAGGTCCCGAGTTCGGATTGTGCTTCAAAGGCTTCGGTTTGTGGCTTGCTTCCTAAAGTGCGTATGAGAATAAACTAAAATTTTCAAGACAACAAAATAAGTCCACTATTTCTTGTCATTCCAAAAATCATAACTCGCTCGACTTTTATTATATAGGGTGATTATTTCGACACGATGTCACAAATTTTTTTGCCGACGATTTTGTTTCAGATTGTGTTTCACACCGAGAGACATGAGCTTGTGGTTTGTTTGCGAATAGTATACAAAATAAGCTGAAAAATCTACACTGTGAATTTTTACACCGATTTATCATTGTTCAGAGCATCATAACTTTCTCAATTTTTATCGTATCAAAATGGTTCTTTCGGAGCCGCGTCACAAATTTCGTCATCAACATTTTTGTTTTAGGTCGCACGTCAGGATTTCACACCGATTGTCATGAGTTTATGGTTGGATCTTGCACTGTGCATGAAATAAGAAGAAAAATCAAATTTGTCAAGCCAAACAAGGCTTTCGAGCCAATACTATATATATTTGAGATTCAAATTTCAAACACAATTACACTCATTATTCCCAATCCCACAAAATTAAACTCATTTCTCTCTCAAATTCTCTCAACTTTCTCTCATCTTTTCTCAAGAACATCAAGAACAAAATCACAAAAAACTTCAAATCTTCATCTTCTTCCTCTCAATTTTCTGCGATCTCTCTTCCTCTCTGCCAGAAACATCATCACCTCCACAAGCTCTAACTCCGGCAAACCTTTGACATACTCCCTCCGGCGAACCATGCCCTCTTCCCTTGACCCCAATCGCGCGATTCTGGAAATCTCCGCGGAATTCCCTTCTGTCGTAGTTAGCTTCCGTCTGCAAGCGTCTCTGCCGTTTTTGTCCAAGAATTCGACGATAATCCCTCCTTCAGATCATAACTTTTGCGACTAGCTTTTCCTTCCTCCAATTTAATTCTTGTGTCATTAATTTCACATCTCTACTTGCATTTAATTGGTTATTTGCATAATTGATTTTGTGAATTGAATGTTCAATTTACTATTACATGAAGTGAATTGAATTCTTTAGAGATATTTGATTCTTGAATTGATGATGATGTTGAAGTGTAGAATTGGTTAAATAATGACTTAATCAATTTATATCTTGAATTTAATCGGTAAAATTGATGTTGATTTTTGAATACCGAATTTAGGATCTAAATGTTGATTATGGAGTTTTGATGAGAATTAATTATGTTTTCATGAGTTAATGCAATTTTTTATTCGATTTGTTGATAAATTTGATTTTTCGACATAAAAAACCTCAAATCTGATAAATTGCATTGAGACTTGAATTATGTTGTTTTTGGTTTGGAATCATTGTTTTAGTGTGGATTTATTTGTTTGCAAGCATTTATAATTTCTAAGCGGCTTAACTTGAATCGGTAAAGGCTTTTATGCCTCCATTTTTTATTTTCAAATCCGATTTTGATCAATATCGATTCATGCACGTGTTGCTACCCGGAAAATACAAACACCTTGAAAGTCGCATTTCAAATGTTGTTTGATATTTATTTGTGCATGTTTATGCGTTTATGGACCGTTGGTGTTGAGTTTTACCGTTTTCGACATGATATTTTGGATGATTTTGTGATACGGCGCGGTGTTGTTCGGTTCGATAAGTTGAGCATAAGGCATGTTTTAATTAATCGTTAATACTCAAGTGACTTTGTTTTGGTACTTGGACGACATTTATGTCAAGTTGTGACAATTTCGGATCGATATTTTGCACGGTTCATGTATTGACGGTAATGCTGCCCAGTTTTGGATGTTGATGTTCTGATGCTTGTTTGGATGATTTTTCTTCACATTTTAATCTTGATTTAATTTGTGATGCGGATACTTGATTCTGATTATGCCTCCTTGTTATTACTAACATGTTTGTTGACTTGTTCAAGGCATTTCAAGAGAGCTTTCAATCGTTTAATTAAAGTTTTGATTATTCGATTGAAAAGCATTTGTATTCCACTTTCTTTGTAGATTCGAGTTTGCTTCTAACGCGATTGATTTTGATTCTCATTCTATGAGATATATACACTGCTTGTGTTTTTGTCTGGATGTGAATTTTTGTACAGGTGTACTGTTTGTTATGCGGATGTGTTCGATGCACATCGCACATGTGATTTATTTTCACATTGTCGATACTTTGGTGCTTATGTCAAGCGCACAACTTCTGACCATTTTGTTTGTTGATGCTAGCTTGCACGAAGTTTTCCGAGTTTCTCTGCTTTTCTTGCTTGCTACGAACTCATGTTCGTTTGGTATTATACTGATTCTGGTTTATTTTTCCACATCATTTACCGTTTCCATTGCCATGAGAAGTAGGAATAGAGATGCATGAGTGAGAGTCCCTACTTTAGGTGGGTAATCTGTTTAAAGTCCTCAAAGGAGGATATTTTTGTGTTTGTGCAAAGACCTTGAAATGAGGCAATGTTTGTGTTTGCTTGTGTGCAAAAGACCTCAAAAGAGGCAAATCCCACTCCCCTTCCATTTCCCTTTTATTTAGTTCTTGCTATCGAGTCAAATAAGTGGAGCAAATGGCCCGTAATCGGCCCCCACACATTCTAGTCTGTGTTGTTCCTAGCTCGCGTTGTACTGATGCTTTGAACCGTGCCTATTCTTGTCCATTGAATCAAATAAAGTGGAACAGGGACAACAATCATCCCCCACACTTTGTCATTCGTTTCAACGATGTTAGCTCATGTTTCTTCAAACATTTACGCTCTAAGTTTTTACTCGATGTCGGTGCTCAAGCAAATCAAGTGGAAATAATTCCTTACTCCCAATTTTAGATCCATCAGACTCTTTGTTTGTTTCTTGCCTCGCACTCGATTTTGCTTTGGCTTCGGCTCGAACTTGTTTGATTACACTTGTTCTTGTGCTTTTTTTTACACCTTTGTATACTCCCTTAGGATTCACTTGTTTCGTTTCCGATGTAAGTTAGACATTAGGATCATAATCCATTCATGCTAACATAGGTAGATATTTCCCTTTGATATCCAAACCTTAGGACCATCGTTGTATGATAACATTAGGGATAAAGCTAGATAGTTACCCTTAGATGTTTTTCTTTCCCTTACGCGTTCTTAAAACTAAAACCTCTTTTTCTTTGAAAACTCTAAAACACTTAATAAAGGAATATGTGAATTTTATGCAGTTGAGTCTTGTGGGGTAGAGCGAATCGGTTTAGAGTGAGCCTCACTCTATTTTCACTTTCGGACTTTATTACGGTTCAAATCACAAATTATTTCGCAATAAAAAGTACAAACTAATGCAAACCTTTTTATCTTCATACTTTTCCTTAAAAACCTTTTCAATAAGGATGTGTTGTTTTAAATTCTAACAACTTGGAAATGTTAAGTGTGCGAGGGACCGAGCATGAGTCTCTTTACGAGCTGCAACGCCAAGCATAAATTTCAATCCTAACCGTAAGGATACGAATGCGGAATTATCCATAAAAAACACAAAAAAATGGAAAATTTTAAGCCGAACTACGGTGCTCTGAATCCTTAAAGGGATACATAGGCATTTGGTCGCGGGGCCCAGGTGAGCAAAACTTTGTAAATATTCCTTCTTTTCCCCATGTTTTCTTTTGCATGTATTCGCTCTTTGCATTTTCTGCTTAGCTCGTAAGCTTTAGATTAGAACACACCCTTTTATTAGAACAACATGAGTGGATCCTGTGATCGGTGGATCTGGAACTGACTGTTTAACGCTGGTTCGCGAAATGTCGCGGAAGCAAGAGTCGCCACCGTCTTTTATTTTCTCCAAATGGAAAGGACAAAAGCACAGAAAAATTCCTTAAAGAGATTGCTCTCGGTTCGGGAGGTAGGTTATAGAAAGGGAAGGTGTTAGCACCCTTTCTATCCATGGTTATCCATGGGCTCTTAGATACTTGCTCAATGTGTTTTCAAAAATGTTTGTTTGCTTTTCAATGTGGGTTTAAAAAGTTCCTTTGAAAAATTTCAGTTCGACTCGTACGTCAGAGTGTTTGAAAAGTTTGTTTTGAAAGCTTTTGAAAATGTGTTGATGTGAAAAGTTTTGTTTGTTTTTGAGATTAGAGCAAGTATCCTTGAGAACCTACCTACCCTAAGGAATTCGTCTGTGTAGATGTCCTTTAAAGTAGTGCCATCCCACCATTGAGAGGTAGGTAGCACCACCGTTGGAGGTGTTCGGGTCAATTCGAGTTTTAGGGACATGGTGATCACCAGAGCAATGGGAAGACACCTTAGAAGCTACCCTCATGCCAGGTTCCCGGATCATGAGGACTTACTAAGACGTCCTCTACTCGACGACCACCTTTCGAAAGGCAACAGTGAGGCGTACCCTAGGGGTGGTGTGTGCGAATCGTGTGTCGTTTTCATTGATATTTGTATTTTGTCATGTCATTGTGATCTACGCTTGATTTTAATTAAGACATTCATTCTTGCATGCTTTTTAACAGTTATAAGTTTGCGGGAAAATAAATCTAAGGCTATTACAAATGGCGCGGGTCCACATCGCCAAAATTAAACCGGACCCGATTTAGCGGAAAATAAATAAAGCGAATAAAAGTGCGAGAAATTTAAATTACAATGCTTTGGGAGAGATACAAAATTATAATGAGCAATATAAAATAAATGCGCAAATTAAATAATTAAAAACAATGGGCGTTGGACCCTTTTGCAAAATATTTAAAGTTAATGAGAATTAAAATTAAAATTAAATGTTTTTTTTGGTATTTTTGTGTTTGTGTTTTTTAGATTTAAAAGAAAATAAGGAATTAATTATAATTGACTAACCCTAATTCTATTGCTTTTTAAGTTTATTGTAAAAATATTATATCAACCTAAATTAAACCCTAATTTTTATTTATGTACATTTAATTATAAAAATAAAATAAATAAATAAATAATATTATGAGAAAAAGGAAAAATAAAAAGGTATAAAAATTATCAATTAACCTAATTCTAAATTTTTTGATTTTTATTAAAAGGAGTTAAAGTTAAAAACCTAATTAAACTAAATAATCTACATATTAGTTTATACAAAAAATAATGGAAATAAATAAATATTATATTTTTTTTTTGCCTTTTCTGATTTTATGATATTTTAATATTTTGTAAAGAAAGATAATTAACTAAATTAAAAAAATAAAATAACAATCAAAAAAATAAAATAAAAAAAAGAAAGGAAGCAAACCAGGGGGGGGGGGGGTAACCCCAAATTGGAGGTTCAGGCCTAGCAATTTAGGCCCAATAAGCATGCCATTTGTTTGACTTTTTTGGCTTGTGTATCATGCGTTGACTGGTGTTCATCGTGTTCCTTGATCCTACGCCTTTGATCTGAATGGGATGGACGCGTGGACGCTTGAGATGGTGAGCATATGGTATACTGGGACGTTAGCGCTGCATATGATTAATTATGGAAAAATAATATTGAGTATGTGAAAGACCTGGGACTCGAACCCAGGTCTCATGCTTAGCCAATGCCTTCTCTGACCAACTGTGCCACCCAAACGCGCTTGTAATATAATTAATACACAAATAATATAAAATAAGAAACAAGATTAGTGGATAGCTTGGCGCGAACTTTGAATCAACCACTCAGCGCGTGACACGCCTTCGTCTCCCTCACGTCCCATGCAATATGAAACAAATAGGCAACAGTTTTTTACGCGTTGTGTTAGAGGGTCTTTGGAAAAATAGCGATTAGCGCTATGTGAATCATAAATTAATCGCGAGCACATCACTCTCTTCGTCCAGATGCGTGGAATGTAGTGGTCTTAATCCCAGCCTCTAATTTTGCCTGGTTGCAAAAACCCCAATTTTAAGGTTGGAGAACCCTAATCTGCATCAATGGCATAATCATGGATATTGTACAAAAACGAAATTAATTGGCATGGTTAGCATCAAAACAAAGTAACAATCATGATTCAACAAATAAAACGTGAGAAAGATGCTTAAATCATGATGCACGACTCCAAGTTTTCATCTGTACAGTTTTGAGTTATTATACCACTTTCTTTGCGTTTTGGTCGATGCTAGGGATTGGCACACGTTCAGAGAGTGTCAAGGAAGCTAATGGAATAATTCTTAGGGCTTGAATCGACCTAGAACCTGCTTTTCAGTTTTGACTTTTTTTCCAAAAATTCCAAGTTTGTTCTTTAGCTTTTGCGCCGCTTTCATGTCCAAAAGCATTAGGTTTGCATTCCTGATCATATAGTGAATGTGTTAGGGCAACAAAACTAGAGCAAATCCATGGCATTGATGATTTTTGAATATTTGATTTCAAGGATCTTTTCCATATCTTTTCATGTGCATTTTGTGTCAATTTGCATCCAATTAGTCCAAATCTTTCCCTATGAGCATGTACACGAAATATTGAGTCCAAATCATGCATAAAAAGATTTTTTAGGTCAAGCTTTATATTTTTCATGTATTTAAGTAATTTAAATGAATTAATATTAATATAAATTCAAATAAATAATTAAAAATTTAGAAAATACTTCCCCTTGGGCTTAATGGTCGTGCATAGGCTTGGCATGAAGAAACTTGGAAGAAAAATGGGCCCATTAGCATTTTTGGATCATTTGAAGTAAAGTTGACTTTCAAAAATTTCCAAAAATTTCCCAACTTCCACAAGGCATAACTTGCTCAATTTTTAAGCTTTTCACATGTTCTTGGACATTTTGGAAAGGTCTTTGAGTCCTTTAACCAATGCCTTTGGTCCCATGTCATTTTGATTTACCAATCTCAAGTTATGGCCTTTGACTTAAAGTCCCTTTTTGTTGACTTTTGAAAATGACCTATAATGTTGAAATTGATAACTTTTTGTGAGAGCATTTCTTGGACTTGGAATATGAAGATGAGTTGTAGGAAATGTCTTTCTCTTCAAAATGAGCTTTGGATGGAATTTTTCTGATAATCCATGTGAAAGTTGTGCCCTGGTCAATTTCAGTTGACTTTTTCAACTGTCCAAATATAGCAACTTTTGCATCTTGATGATTTTCTGAGCCAAATTTTGAGAATCATGATCAAGCATTGATCAAATGATGTTTGTGGCTTCAAAATGATATATTGACCAAAAATTTGAACTTTTGACTGCCAAATAACCATTTTGCCCCTACAGTTGACTGTAGTGCAATCTAGGGTTTTGACTGTGCAATTTTGAGCTGAATGCCTTGAAACTTGATATGAGGATACTTGACCACATTTATAGGCATGTGAGACTTGATTGGGCCTTTGAAAACTTCTTTTTCTTGATCAGGACACAAACCCTAGTTTTGACTGTATAGGAGACAGTTGCACTGCATAACCCTTGGGGAATTTTGTGACTTGGCTTGAAGAATATGGGAGGGCAAATTTTGGGGTGCAACAGTTGCCCCTGTTCAATCTTCTTAGACCTGAGGATGCAGATTGGCTGACGTGCCTTTCGTAATCCGAGGGTAGAAGATGATTGGACACTAGAGTGCCCAGAAATTTGCGCTCACATAGTAGCAGTGGTGATGGAATGGGCTTATAGATGCCATTTGGAGATTGCTGGATAAGATGATGGGCTTATAGATGCCATCTGGATGTTGACCGCGTAGGAGATTCCTTAGCGAGAACTTGCGTACCTGCAAAAGAAAAAAAATGAGTACCTGACACGTTGCAGGAGCTGATTTTAGGTGCTTGGTATAGATATGTCCTGACTGGTTACAGGAGCTGAGTCTGGAGCTTCAAACGCTGATGAATGAACCAGGAACGGTTACTGCCTTAGCATGAATGATAAGAGGACCTTGGGTGACTTTAATCTCAACAACGCTCGTTGAGAAAAATCTTGATGGGAATTATTATCTTCGCAGTATTGGGCAGAGAACCACAGGCAATTATAATCTAAAAGGAATGATCACCTCACTCAACGTCGGAGAGGGAAACATCTGAAAAAGGGATTACTACCTCCCACACCGCTGGAGAGGGAACCATAGGGAGAATATCACCTCACACTCATCGTCGGAGAGGGAAACATCTAAAAAGGACTTCTGGAAGCAGTATCAGAACGTCACCATATCTGGTTTACATCTGAAACTATATCTGGAAGGAAATCTGGAAGCAGTATCAGAACGTCACCATCGCTGGGGTTACATCTGAAACTATATCTAGAAGGGAATCTGGAAGCAGTATCAGAACGTCACCATCGCTGGGTTTACATCTGAAACTATATCTGGAAGGAAATCTGGAAGCAGCATCAGAACGTCACCATCGCTGGGTTTACATCTGAAACTATATCTAGAAGGAATTCTGGAAGCAGTATCAGAACGTCACCATGTCTGGATCATATCTGAAACTATATCAAGAATGAATTGCGATAGTAGTCATTTTTGTATTGACCTTTTTCCTGAAAAGGCGAGACATAATTGGATGCAAAATCATGATGCATGAACTGTATGTCTTCAAAATCAATGAGATTCGTGTAGTATGATGCATATGCATGCTATAATGATGTATGTGACGTTTTATGAATGTATGTTTGTCTAAGAAAATAAATCCTTGACGGGTGCCGGGAAGTCGTATCCTGGGCTGATGTTGAAGAATAGTTGCAAGAATTCCAATAGACGAAGATAACTCCGTTGGGGAATAAACTTGGCGAATGGAGGATTCTGCGGGGAGAAAAAGATATTCTAGCGACCATGTTGGGAAGAAATACTCTGTGGGGAGATGCTTTTGCTGATTTATTGAGGATGACTCGCTGAGGATATCTCTGCTATATTGGAAGTGCTGATAGACTTCGCTGGGGATAAGAAAGAACTATGTTGACGACAACCTTTCCGTGGCTTTTGGCTGAGGATAACCCAGTTATATTCTGTTAGGGAAATAACTCTTTGAATAAAGCCGGGGGACGCATTCGTGCTCTGCGAGGATAAGCTTCCAAAATCAACTGGGGATAAGCTTACTGCTTGGGGAGATGGATTCCAACTTTCCTGGGGAAGCTGGATTGGACTCTCCTGGGGAAGTATTGAACTGTATTGGTTATGTTCTTCAACGGAACCTACCCTGATACCTTGGAGGATAGAACAATCAGATTGCTTAGACCACTCTTTATTGTCCCTGTTTCTATGGGGGAGGCACTTGTGGGGTGCTGATAGTTGTTGATGGACAAACCTTCTTCTGGTAGACAGATGACAAGAAGACGGGACATAGTCGTACGCTTTAATCCCTAACTTTTGCCTGGACCGCCCTTTCGGGTTTTCGGTCCACCGGGATACCCATTTTTGCTCAAGCCGCCTTTTCAGGTTTTCGACTTGCCGGGTGTACAGATTTTTTTTCATTTCATCCCTTCATTTTGCCCGAACCCTTTTGGTTCGCCGGGAAGCCCTTATTTTTGCCTAGGTATGTCAACCTAGCGGGTCTTTGATTTTGCGTAGTATTTTTACGACTATGTCCGTTCTCTTAGAATGCAGGGAGGTGCCCCTGGCTGCTTGTGTTGCCATATTGCCAGAAGGTGTCTGATCGTGCTGGAGTGCCCCAAATGACTTGGGCAGAGATTTGCCCCAGGCTTTTGGCCTTTTAAGAGATTCTCTGGATCTTGACTTAACTGCCCCAGATGGTAGACCCTGACCATGTCTGCCCCTTGGTTGGAAGTGCTTTTGTTCACTAGGCATTCATCGTGCGAATTTCCCTGCTGTTCAAACAAAAAGTCATATGCAACAAAGTTATGTTAAAAATGCAAAGCCTATGTCTGTCTTGAAGATTTTGAAAATGTATTCTTTTTCATAAAACATGTGAATGTTTGTAAAACATGATGTCAACTCTGCATTTACTGTAGCCTTAAGGAGTCAGGATACCTTTCGTAACAGTATGCTTTCGAACTAACCCATGCTTCAGCTAGGACTTTTAAGGGTTATAACGTAGCCTGGTTCACGGTTTAAGAAACAAAGGATAAAGGCTCAAATTTTATTTGTACCCACCTGCTCTTCGTGATGTTCTCCAAACCTAAACTCAGTTGATCGTGCGTTAGACCTTGCTTGAGTCTTTGCTTTGATGTTCCAATAATGGTTCAGATGTTGATGATTTCTTTTGAATAGGCAGTCATTTTTTGCTTTGGTTGAGGGTTTGTGAGACCTCTTTCTTGATTTTGTTATCCCTATTTTTTGCCTGAGCTGTTTCCTTTTTTGGAATTACAGTCAGCGGGATGCCCTAGTTTTGTAAGTCCCTTTTTATAGGTTTTGACTTCTTGGGCTTTTTGTTTATGATTTTTTTTGATAATGACTGCCTGTCCTTTTGATTGTTCTGAACCATCATGTCTTCGTTCGTTTTGTAAAGATCTCTTTGGTGCCATTCGTTATGCACTTGGATCAACTGAGAGACTACCCTGCCCCAGGTTATGATTAAGGGTTTTGATTTTCGAAAATAAAAACTCCTACTTCTTTGGCTCGGATGGGTTGACGAGGGATTATCATCCTTATAACTCCAGTGTTTAGGAATTGAAACAATGCCTGTACCTCATCAGCGGGGTCTGTTCAAAAGCATACTGTAAAGATCGTGGTATCGTTTTCGTCATCCTCCCTCAAGAGGCTTAGAATTTTAGATCCAGAGTTGACATCAGAAAAAATATGAAAAGATATAATGAAAATAATTGTATTAATTTCCAAAACAGACATATGCGATGCATTGATAGAATAAAAGAGTTTGCTATGACATTAATTGTTTGTATAAGCAAAGAAAAATACAACTCAAAAATTCAAATAAACAAAAGGTCTTCAATGATTGGGCAACGGAGCAGTGATTACGTTCGGAGTCTCTGGCACTTCAAACTGAATCTCCCCGGCGTCGATCATGTCTTGAATTTTGTTCTTGAGAGGCCAGCAGTTGTCTGTAGTATGCCCCGGGCTATCTGAATGATATGCGCACCTATCGTTGGGATGATAGTTGGGTGCAGAAGTGTTCGGATTCCGGAGAGGAGCCCTTAAGGTGATCAGCCCTGCCTTCAACATTTGTTGCAGTGCTTGATCCAGCGACATGTTGAGTTTGGTATACTGTCGTTTCTCCTTTCGCTGCTGCCCCTGTCCTTGTTGAGCAGGTCCGGGATTAGAGATTTGGATTGCCCCTGCCTCATGACGGCTCTTTTTACCGTGCACAGCATTGGATTCTTTCTTTCCATGATGAGGCTTTTTATCAGAAGGTGCAGCCTCTTGAATTTTCCCAGACCGGATACCAGCTTCTATTCGCTCTCCAGTCAAGATAAGATCTGTGAATCCAGCAGAGGAATTCCCAATTAGGTGGTTGTAAAATGGACCAGACAAGGTCCCCAAGAACATATCCACAAGTTCCCGATCAGTCAGAGGTGGTTGTACCCTTCCAGCAAGACCCCTCCATTTCTGCGCATATTCTTTAAAACCTTCACTTGATCCTAACGACATACCCTGGAGTTGGGTACGCGTAGGGGCAAGGTCGGCATTATATTGATACTGCTTGTAGAAAGCAGTAGCCAACTCCTCCCAGTTACGAACTTTGGTCCCATCCAGCTGATAGAACCATTCGAGATGAGTCCCTGAAAGACTCTCCTGGAAGAAGTGGATCCATAAATTCTTGTCCACCGTATATGGCTGAATCTTCCGAACATAGGACCTTAGATGCAGCTTGGGGCAAGACGCCCCGTCATACTTAGTAAAGGATGGTGCTTTGAACTTCCGAGGAATAACCACACCAGTTGACAAACCCAGATCTCCGAAATCCAGCCCAGGTACCTGTTGAACCTCCATAGCCTTCAACCTATCCTCCAACTGTTTGTACTTGTCCTCAGCCGGAGGGTACTGTTCGTCATCGAAATCTGTTCCATTGTCAGAGACCACTGGACTGGGCACCTCCCTCTCATGGTGACTGCTTTCCCTCACATATGGGGTAGTCCTCTCAGTTTCAATTTGCGATGTATTCCCAGATCTGCGTCTAGGGCTGAACAGAACAGTCCTCTTCTTCTTCTTGTCCTTCTTCAAGAGCAAGGCTTTCAGATCTTGTTGCCCCTGAGTCAAATTCATGATCAGCTCTTGGAACTGGGCGTTCTGAGCCTGGAGGTCCTTGATAGTCTGCTCGGCTGATGATTCAGGATTCATGATGATCGGCTGAAATAAACAGCGAAGGAGGGTAAGCAACCTGTCAAAGGGATACCTGCAATGCAATGAGATGTATGACATGTAATGCAATGATTTCAAGGACCTCGCAGGGTAAACAGAGAAACTTGTTAGAGTTGGAAACTGGCAACTTGATTGAAGGAACTTCCTGTTGTAGAGAGCCCTTCTTCAAGGGTCAAAGGCTCACCATATCCAGTGGGTCATAGCCCCTGACAACCTTAGCTAGAGGAAAATAAATCCTCTTTGCCCCTTGCTAGATGTTTGATTCATCATGACCTGCATCACAAGCCCTTGAGATCCTTGAAATGGGTTAGGATGTATGCAGGATGCATGCAATGGTATGATGTCATGCTATGCATGGGGTGATGTAGGTAAACCCTGTTATGAGTCCCAATTAAGGACTATAAACAAACCCTGCAAGAAATTCAGTATACTTTGTTATGAGTCCCGATTAAGGACTATAAACAACACCTGCAAGAAATTTGGTAAACCCTGTCATGAGTCATAGTTAAGGACTATAAACAAGACCTGCAAGAAATTTGGTAAACCCTGTCATGAGTCCTAGTTAAGGACTATAAACAAGACCTGCAAGAAATTTGGTAAACCCTGTCATGAGTCCTAGTTAAGGACTATAAACAAGACCTGCAAGGAATTTGGTAAACCTTGTCATGAGTCCTAGTTAAGGACTATAAACAAGACCTGCAAGAAATTTGGTAAACCCTGTCATGAGTCCTAGTTAAGGACTATAAACAAGACCTGCAAGGAATTTGGTAAACCCTGTCATGAGTCCTAGTTAAGGACTATAAACAAGACCTGCAAGGAATTTGGTAAACCTTGTCATGAGTCCTAGTTAAGGACTATAAACAAGACCTGCAAGTAGTTAGTACACCCTGTTATAAGTCCCAATTAAGGACTATGAACAAAACCTGCAAGAAACCTAAGTAAAATCTGTCATGAGTCCCCATTAAAGACTATAAACAGAACCTGCAAGTGGTTAATACATCCTGTTATAAGTCCCAATTAAGGACTATGAACAAAACCTGCAAGACATCAAGGGTCAGACAACAAGCATGCAAGTAGTCAAGTACGAAGGCACGCAAGTCACACAAGAGAAACCCTTAGAGTTTAGGCCAGCATGGGGTCTGGGTATTACCCTCTTGAAGTTGGTGGGCTTAACCTGTCCTATTAGAAGTAACCGGGTTCTAAGGGTCCCAATATCACGGGATTGCTTTCATTGTTCATCGTTTCGATTTAGCCACTGAACTGGCGACCGAAATATTCCAGGAAAGCAACCCTCAATTGAGTGTAGTATCGAGTATCAACCAACCTCGGACTGCACCAAAGTCAGTTATCTCACTACCCTAAAGAGGCCAAGATAGTTCAATTAAGGTTCCTAAGGTCTGTTGATGCTTCATGACACCACGCGGAGGCCCCGTACTCTCCTTGACTGAACTCAAGGGTTACCGGTACACACCAAAGTGCCACATCAACGTAGCAGACTGTTTCAACCATGTCGGTATACCCCGCACAGTTCCCTCACAGCCTTGTTGCTACTTTCTAAGAAAGGTATCCCCCAGATCCGGGTTAGGATCTATAGAACTCCCAAGCAACCCACAATTTAAAGCACACAAGGAAAACAATTGAAAACACAGTTATGAACTAACCCTAAGGTACACCTCACTTTAAGTTAATTCCCCAGCAGAGTCGCCAGTTCTGTGATCGGTGGATCTGGAACTGACTGTTTAACGCTGGTTCGCGAAATGTCGCGGAAGCAAGAGTCGCCACCGTCTTTTATTTTCTCCAAATGGAAAGGACAAAAGCACAGAAAAATTCCTTAAAGAGATTGCTCTCGGTTCGGGAGGTAGGTTATAGAAAGGGAAGGTGTTAGCACCCTTTCTATCCATGGTTATCCATGGGCTCTTAGATACTTGCTCAATGTGTTTTCAAAAATGTTTGTTTGCTTTTCAATGTGGGTTTAAAAAGTTCCTTTGAAAAATTTCAGTTCGACTCGTACGTCAGAGTGTTTGAAAAGTTTGTTTTGAAAGCTTTTGAAAATGTGTTGATGTGAAAAGTTTTGTTTGTTTTTGAGATTAGAGCAAGTATCCTTGAGAACCTACCTACCCTAAGGAATTCGTCTGTGTAGATGTCCTTTAAAGTAGTGCCATCCCACCATTGAGAGGTAGGTAGCACCACCGTTGGAGGTGTTCGGGTCAATTCGAGTTTTAGGGACATGGTGATCACCAGAGCAATGGGAAGACACCTTAGAAGCTACCCTCATGCCAGGTTCCCGGATCATGAGGACTTACTAAGACGTCCTCTACTCGACGACCACCTTTCGAAAGGCAACAGTGAGGCGTACCCTAGGGGTGGTGTGTGCGAATCGTGTGTCGTTTTCATTGATATTTGTCTTTTGTCATGTCATTGTGATCTACGCTTGATTTTAATTAAGACATTCATTCTTGCATGCTTTTTAACAGTTATAAGTTTGCGGGAAAATAAATCTAAGGCTATTACAAATGGCGCGGGTCCACATCGCCAAAATTAAACCGGACCCGATTTAGCGGAAAATAAATAAAGCGAATAAAAGTGCGAGAAATTTAAATTACAATGCTTTGGGAGAGATACAAAATTATAATGAGCAATATAAAATAAATGCGCAAATTAAATAATTAAAAACAATGGGCGTTGGACCCTTTTGCAAAATATTTAAAGTTAATGAGAATTAAAATTAAAATTAAATGTTTTTTTTTGGTATTTTTGTGTTTGTGTTTTTTAGATTTAAAAGAAAATAAGGAATTAATTATAATTGACTAACCCTAATTCTATTGCTTTTTAAGTTTATTGTAAAAATATTATATCAACCTAAATTAAACCCTAATTTTTATTTATGTACATTTAATTATAAAAATAAAATAAATAAATAAATAATATTATGAGAAAAAGGAAAAATAAAAAGGTATAAAAATTATCAATTAACCTAATTCTAAATTTTTTGATTTTTATTAAAAGGAGTTAAAGTTAAAAACCTAATTAAACTAAATAATCTACATATTAGTTTATACAAAAAATAATGGAAATAAATAAATATTATATTTTTTTTTTGCCTTTTCTGATTTTATGATATTTTAATATTTTGTAAAGAAAGATAATTAACTAAATTAAAAAAATAAAATAACAATCAAAAAAATAAAATAAAAAAAAGAAAGGAAGCAAACCAGGGGGGGGTAACCCCAAATTGGAGGTTCAGGCCTAGCAATTTAGGCCCAATAAGCATGCCATTTGTTTGACTTTTTTGGCTTGTGTATCATGCGTTGACTGGTGTTCATCGTGTTCCTTGATCCTACGCCTTTGATCTGAATGGGATGGACGCGTGGACGCTTGAGATGGTGAGCATATGGTATACTGGGACGTTAGCGCTGCATATGATTAATTATGGAAAAATAATATTGAGTATGTGAAAGACCTGGGACTCGAACCCAGGTCTCATGCTTAGCCAATGCCTTCTCTGACCAACTGTGCCACCCAAACGCGCTTGTAATATAATTAATACACAAATAATATAAAATAAGAAACAAGATTAGTGGATAGCTTGGCGCGAACTTTGAATCAACCACTCAGCGCGTGACACGCCTTCGTCTCCCTCACGTCCCCTGCAATATGAAACAAATAGGCAACAGTTTTTTACGCGTTGTGTTAGAGGGTCTTTGGAAAAATAGCGATTAGCGCTATGTGAATCATAAATTAATCGCGAGCACATCACTCTCTTCGTCCAGATGCGTGGAATGTAGTGGTCTTAATCCCAGCCTCTAATTTTGCCTGGTTGCAAAAACCCCAATTTTAAGGTTGGAGAACCCTAATCTGCATCAATGGCATAATCATGGATATTGTACAAAAACGAAATTAATTGGCATGGTTAGCATCAGAACAAAGTAACAATCATGATTCAACAAATAAAACGTGAGAAAGATGCTTAAATCATGATGCACGACTCCAAGTTTTCATCTGTACAGTTTTGAGTTATTATACCACTTTCTTTGCGTTTTGGTCGATGCTAGGGATTGGCACACGTTCAGAGAGTGTCAAGGAAGCTAATGGAATAATTCTTAGGGCTTGAATCGACCTAGAACCTGCTTTTCAGTTTTGACTTTTTTTCCAAAAATTCCAAGTTTGTTCTTTAGCTTTTGCGCCGCTTTCATGTCCAAAAGCATTAGGTTTGCATTCCTGATCATATAGTGAATGTGTTAGGGCAACAAAACTAGAGCAAATCCATGGCATTGATGATTTTTGAATATTTGATTTCAAGGATCTTTTCCATATCTTTTCATGTGCATTTTGTGTCAATTTGCATCCAATTAGTCCAAATCTTTCCCTATGAGCATGTACACGAAATATTGAGTCCAAATCATGCATAAAAAGATTTTTTAGGTCAAGCTTTATATTTTTCATGTATTTAAGTAATTTAAATGAATTAATATTAATATAAATTCAAATAAATAATTAAAAATTGAGAAAATACTTCCCCTTGGGCTTAATGGTCGTGCATAGGCTTGGCATGAAGAAACTTGGAAGAAAAATGGGCCCATTAGCATTTTTGGATCATTTGAAGTAAAGTTGACTTTCAAAAATTTCCAAAAATTTCCCAACTTCCACAAGGCATAACTTGCTCAATTTTTAAGCTTTTCACATGTTCTTGGACATTTTGGAAAGGTCTTTGAGTCCTTTAACCAATGCCTTTGGTACCATGTCATTTTGATTTACCAATATCAAGTTATGGCCTTTGACTTAAAGTCCCTTTTTGTTGACTTTTGAAAATGACCTATAATGTTGAAATTGATAACTTTTTGTGAGAGCATTTCTTGGACTTGGAATATGAAGATGAGTTGTAGGAAATGTCTTTCTCTTCAAAATGAGCTTTGGATGGAATTTTTCTGATAATCCATGTGAAAGTTGTGCCCTGGTCAATTTCAGTTGACTTTTTCAACTGTCCAAATATAGCAACTTTTGCATCTTGATGATTTTCTGAGCCAAATTTTGAGAATCATGATCAAGCATTGATCAAATGATGTTTGTGGCTTCAAAATGATATATTGACCAAAAATTTGAACTTTTGACTGCCAAATGACCATTTTGCCCCTACAGTTGACTGTAGTGCAATCTAGGGTTTTGACTGTGCAATTTTGAGCTGAATGCCTTGAAACTTGATATGAGGATACTTGACCACATTTATAGGCATGTGAGACTTGATTGGGCCTTTGAAAACTTCTTTTTCTTGATCAGGACATAAACCCTAGTTTTGACTGTATAGGAGACAATTGCACTGCATAACCCTTGGGGAATTTTGTGACTTGGCTTGAAGAATATGGGAGGGCAAATTTTGGGGTGCAACAGATCCCATGGTGTACCACGAACGTAAGGGGTGCTAATACATTTCCTTTGCGTAATCGACTCTCTTACCTGTATCTCTCGGTCGCGAGACCTTGATTTCACCCTTCTCAGGTTTACTCGATGTTTACCTTTCCCTTCCCGTGGGATAAAAAATGTTCGATGGTGACTTTATTGATTTTCTCTCGATGATTGTTCAGTCGGTTGTCTCAGATGGCCTATATTAGCGAAATATGGCATGCATGGGCAAAAGATAGCATGTATTGGCATTATGATGTTGTTTCCCTAAGTTGGCATTATTAAGATGGCATTTTAGGTTTTTTTTATTATGATGGGAGTAAACTATTGTAGAACTCTACTTTGTTAGATTTATTTGATGATGCATATTGAAGTTTGAATTATGATAATTATAACTCATGTTAAAGAGTTAAGAATAACTATTGTTGATGTTTTTCTGCTGCGAATAAATAAAATGAAATTCAGACTTGATGAATAAGTGACTATATCTTGTGTATCTTTTTATATGAGCATGTATGATGTATGAAGATATGATATCCTATTCTTGATATTTTATTTCATGAATTAATTTACTCTGATTTTTGGTTAAATTATCGAGGGGGAAATTGGGTGTTACATTAGTGGTATCAGAGCAGGTCAGTTCGTCCAGCCAAATTTTTGAGTTTCTAGTGTGACAATTGAATGCTATCATTGTTTTGTTCCTTAGTACGCAACATGTGTGTGAAATATTGTTGGTTCTTTCTTGCTATTCTAATCACTTATTTACAGGAGTGAGATTGAAACAAGTGTGGGAGAAGTTGGTGCTCCTCTAAGATGGTCCAGGTGGGAACAATTGGTTCAATGTGTCGTGACTTTCATAAGTTCAAATGTTGGTGAGACTCTGTTGTTTTTCCTGATTTTGATGGAAGTACGGATTCAGGATCTATATCTACCGGTTAGGTTGAAGTGTCCTTGAGAGAGAATGATCAGGTACATGTGTTGCTCACATCCCTAGGGGTGGAAGGGGATGTTGTGGCTAATGATGTTCCAGTTGTGTAGGAGCCCTTATGTTATCCAAGGGACAATTGTGACTTGTCATTAGAGAGAGATATTGAATTGACTTAATGTTATCCTTGGAGTTAATTGTTTGAGGCTAAACCAAGTGATTACAAATTGTTTTGATGAGTCGATGCATATTCTTATGCTAGAAGATATTTGTTAAGCAAGTAAGATAACTCTTATAAGGTGAAGCTCAGATGGTTATAATGTTTTTAGCACTCTATGTTGATCGTGAAGTTGTCAGGGTTGAGTTACCATTGTGTGTAGTGTCGCTGTTCAGAGTAATGTTGGAGTGGTGAATCGCTGTGATTTTGTTTTTGGAATCAGGTAGGTGGTTGCTTAATGTCATTGATGTTGTAGGGTATTTGTGAATCACGGGTCAGAGTTGGAACTCAAAGATATTAGTAGTCTTGTGAAAAGAATTGGAATTTTGATGTTTTGAAAATTGAGGTTTTAGAAAAGTAATATGTCCTTTGAGTTATAAGAGGAATGGTGTTTTGGGTTGATAAGAAATGTGACATTCACTACAACAAATAACACTTTTCATGACGAAGCTTTCACAACGAGTGAAACAAAAATGCAGGTACATGTGAACAGAGCGCTTTGTTTTATTTAAAAATAATAATAATAAATCTTATTACCTCAGCTTTTAATAAAACTGACATAAATAAATGCTCAGGGTTTGAGGTTCCATTCCTAACTCCTGCTATTTAGGGCTTTATATTGAACCAAAAATGCACCATTATTTTTTTAAAGATGTTACGTCGGATACGTCACCTCGGTTATTTTCAAAAGCGATATAAAATCTCCCTAATTTTTTTACTCTATTGGCAAACAAAAAGGCGCCTTTTTTATATTTTATGTCGGCTATTCTACCTCGGTTTTTTAATTTAACCGAGGTAAAGTTTCTATATATGTTTGATTCCAACTTAGTGTCCATCTATTTCATTTTTCGAGCCTTAACAAAAGAACACTTCTACTCCAAGGAGCTTAGCCAATGAAAGAACACTTTTACTCCAAGGATATTGGCCAACGAAAAGAACACTTCTACTCCAAGGAGATTAGCCAACGAAAGAACTTTTTCTCCAAGGAGCTCCGCGATATGTTCTTATTATTCTCCATTACTGTTGTTCCAGTTGTTCTCCGCGCATTATTTTATTGTTGTTGTTGTTGTTGAGAAGCTTTATTTCTGTACTATTGTTTATTTTATTTTCAGAAACTGTGATTATGGATCGTAGTTGGATGAAAGCCAATAGATTAAGTATCGAGTATGAGAATGGATTGAAACAGTTTCTTGATTTCGTGGAAAAAACCTTCTTGATAATAATAGGATTTTTTGGTGTCCTTGTATGAAATGCTATAATACGAAAAAACATACAAGGGATGTTATATTCAATCATTGTGGCTGTGATGGAATTATTAAAACTTATAAGAAATGGGTATGGCATGGTGAAGGGTAAAAAAAGAGACATTTGTCACAAACACTTGAAGATGATGAATGTATGACTGATAATCTAGAAGACATCATTCGTGATATTGGAGTAGATGCTTTCAAAAAAGTTAGTATGGTAGATACTTTACGAAAAGACATGGAAGATTTGTTATACCCGGGATGTGAAGGTTTTACAAGATTGTCAGTTGTGTTAAGACTATTTAATCTTAAGGCGAGAGGTGGGTGGACGGATAAAAGTTTCAGTGAATTGTTTGAATTATTGAAAGAAATTCTTCCTGAAGGTAACACTTTGCCAAACTGTACGTATAAGGCCAAGAAGATATTGTGTCCAATGAGGTTAGATTATGTCAAAATACATGTTTGTTATAATGATTGCATCTTATATAGGAAAGAGTTTGAAAACTTGAACGTGTGCCCAAGGTGTGGGGTGTCGTGCTACAAACGGAAGGACAATGGTGTTGATGACGATGATGGTTCAACTAGCAAGGGTGTTTCTGTCAAGGTGATATGGTACCTACCAATAATTCCAAGTTTTAAGAGATTGTTTGCTAATGTTAGTGACACAAAAAATACTAGATGGCATGCAGATGAAAGATTGTGTGATGGAATAATTTTCCACGTAGCTGATTCATTACAATGGAAGAGAATTGATTCATTGTTTCCAGATTTTGCCCTTGAACCGAGGAACCTTAGGCTTGGACTTGCCACCGATGGAATGAACCCTTTTGGTAATATGAGTACTAACCATACGTCATGACATGTTTTTCTCTTAATTCATAACTTATCTCCATGGTTGTGCATGAAGCGTAAGTATATGATGCTATCGATGGTGATTTCGGGTCCAAAACAACTAGGGAACGACATAGATATTTATTTATCACCATTGATTGAAGATTTGAGACTTTTGTGGGAGGAAGGTATTGATGTTGATGATGCGTATACATGTGATAACTTTAAGTTATGTGCCATGTTATTTTTCACAATCAATGGTACTCATCAAATGTGAAGAAACTTGTGTAAGAGAATGATCATAAATTAATTGGCTTAAAATCTCATGATTGTCATGTCTTGATGAAACAACTTCTACCAATGGCTATCTGTTGCATCTTATTAAGAAATGTAAGGGTGACTATAACTTGATTATGCTTATTCTTCAATGTTGTATGCAACAAAGTTATAGATCCTGGAAATTTAGATGAATTGGAACACGAAGCTGCAATTATCTTGTGCCAGTTAGAGATGTTTTTCCCTCCATAATTCTTTGACATTATAGTTCACTTAGCTGTTCATATAGTAAGGGAGATTAGAATTTATGGTTCAGTTTATTTACGGTCGATGTATCTGGTAGAGCTTTATATGAAGATTTTCAAAGGGCATACAAAGAATCATCACCGTCCAGAAGCTTCGATCGTAGAAAGGTACATCATAAAAGAAGCTATTGAGTTTTATATAAACTATTTTTCAGATGTGAACTTTATAGGAGTGCCTGCGTCTCTTCATAATGGATTTTATGAAGGTAGAGGTATTCAAGATTTAAATGTTAAGACATTAGTTGAGAAGTAGCTTTTCAAGCACATTTGTATATATTGAATAACCTTTTAGTGAAGTTGATCATTACTTGACCGTGCACAAAGATCTTATAAAGGAATAATACCCCCAGATGAATGAAAAATGGTTATTGACGGAGCATAATAGATCTTTCATAGATTGGTTTAAGGAAAGTATTTCCAATGAGAGTGGTGCATCAAATATTTGCAAATGGTTGTCACATTTTCCTAAGTTTAATGTAATTACTTGGAGTGCATACAACATTAGAAAATATTCATTCTATATAAAATCAAAGGATGATCGTAGCACCATGAAAAATAGTGGTGTTATGGTTAAGGTTGAATCCATGTACTTTTCTAGTTCCAAAGATAACAATCCAGTACTAGCATCTAGAGCGTTCTTTGGGATCATTGAGGAGATTTTGGAGATTGACTATGTTTTTTTAAAGTGACTTTATTTAAGTGCAGGTGGATTGACAGTAAAGCTGGTGTAGAAACCGATAAATTAGGATTCACAAGGGTTAATCTTTGAAAGGAAAGTTACAAGAATGAACCATTCATCATGGTAAACCAATCAAAACAAGTTTTTTATGTCACTGATCCATCTAACACTAGATGGTCAATTATTCTTCAAGGAAAACATCTTCCTGATAGTACTGATGAAAATCAAGATTTTAACTATGAGACTCCTTATTTAGCAACACATGTAAGTCAATAATCTGAAGAAAATGACTTAGATGATGTGCATGTTATCTGTCATGATCATGAAGAGGGCATATGGGAAAGCTAGTAAGTAAATGGTTTATTGCTTTTGTTTCGTAATCATTTGTTTTAGTTTTGATGTAAAATATAAAGTGTGTGCCATTTTGGGTATTGCATATGCTGTAAACAATAAATATTTATGTTTCAAATTAAGGAATGGGCGCACCATGTTTGGTTTGCATTGGTTCTGTATTCTATTTTATGTGGTTCTGTATTTTGTAATTCAGGTGTAAACGATAGGAGAAAAAAATATAACCCCTCATTTTCCAAAATTAACCGAAGTAATAATTTTGATATATTACCTCGGTTTATCAAAAAACCGAGTGTTAATAAGGGGCGTGTCATCCAGTTATGAAAATAATAAAAATGTCGAGGATGGGAATCTAACCCACGTGCATTTAACGTAACCCCTTGGTATTTTAATACCCAAGGTGATAAGGGATAACCTTTTACGACGACCTAACTTACCTCGAATCTGGAACCGATAATTAACGCATTTCGCGTCCGAGATAACATGTGTTTTTTGTAGTAGTGATTCGTGTCAAGAAGCAGCAGAAAAGTGCTTTTGCACTGCGTGTAACCGATACTGACTTGGAGGTAATCAGTTACCCAACTGGAAAATAGCCCAGTATATTTGGATTATAGGGATGTAGCCAGTTACCATCCTGAAGGGAACCGGTTACCACTGCGTTGAGCTAAATTTTCTGAAAACTTCAAAAATTCATAACTTGAGTTTCGGACGTCCGATTCGAGTTCCATTTGAAGCGTTAGGAATATAACGTGATGAAACTTATTTTAAAAATGGTTCTAGCACCTGGAAGTAATTTATTTGTCATGTGGTGATGTAGTATGGGAGGTGGAGTTTATTGTTGATCTCGTTCTTGGTACAAGACTTGTTTCTATGGCACCGTACAGGATGTCAGTTCAGAGTTGGGAGGATTAGAGAAGCTATTAGAAGATGTAAGGAGAAATAGATTTGTAAAACCAAGTGTATTATTTTGGGAGCTATGATGTCATTACTGAAGGAGAAAGAAAGTAGTACGAAATTGTATGTGGATTACTGTGATACGGTGGCAGAACCGACTGTTATACTGGTTTTGCATTTGTGTTTGCAAATGTTATGGTAAGCAAGAGTCGCCACTGAATTTTCTTTTATCCAAATTAAGGAAAGAGTGAAAAGAATAGAAAAAGATCTTTTTGAGAATTTTCTGAGTAAGGGGGTAGATTATGGAAAGGGAAGGTGTTAGCTCCCTTTCCATCCATAGTTATCTACGTGCTCTTAGATGCTTAGCTAATTTGAAAATACCTCGTGGTTTTATGTGTTTTTGAAAAAAAGTATTTTGAAATTGCCTTAGTACGACGATTTACTTTATGATAACTCTTGTATCAGTCCTCAAGAGTGTTGACAAAGAAAATGTTTTTGAAAGTTTTTTTTGAAATGTGTAAGTGTAAAAAAGTTCATTTTGAGCATAGCATCTAGGAACTTATCTACTTATACTCGAAAAAGTTTATTCTTTTCCTCCTATCCTTTAGAAAATGCTATCCTACTATTAGTGAGTAGGTAGCCCTATCGTTGGATGTTTGAAGGACGTTCGAAGGGACGTACAGTCATAAAGACAACATGCGAAGACGCTTTAGAAATTTTGTTTAGGGACTAGATCATTTACCAAGAGGCAACTGTAGGGTTATCGAGGGACTATGATCTTTTGTTTTACGGGTATTTGCTAAAGCATCCCCGTTTCGAGAGACATGACTGTCTTACTTTCCGAAAGCAACCAAAGTGGGATACCCTAGAGGTGTGCATGTGCAAGTGATTCAATTTAGTTTATTTATCTTTGTGTTAAGTTTGCTAGCGCCTGATTATTAGTCTTTCTATACAAGCCTAGTTACTAACAGTTAATATTTTACAGAAATTTAAAGTGCGGGAATTTAAATCCTACACTATTACAATGCTTCGGGGAGGGGGTATTTACATGTTCAAATGGGGGAAAAAAATAAAGAAAAGCGGTAAAGAGTCCTAATTAATTTCTGTGATACGGTGGGAGAACTGACTTGATTGTTTTGTGTTTTATCGCAAATGTTGCGGTTAGCAAGAGTCGCCACCGACTTTTCTTTTATCCAAAAGGAAAGGTGAAAAAGCACAGGAAAGACCTTTGAGATTGTTTCTTGAGTTCGGGGGGTAGATTATGAAAAGGGAAGGTATTAGCACCTTTTTCATCCATGGTTTTCCATGGGCTCTTAGTTACTTGCTAGATCACTTGCTTTTGTTTGAAATTATGCTATGTGTGGTTTTTGAAAGTATTTTGTAAAAGAGGCCATTGTTTAGGAAATCTTTGTAATGATTCTCATTCGTAAGAATGTATACAAAGATGTTGATATTTTTGAAAATGTTTTCAATTTTGTAAGATGTTTTGAAATGTGTAGGTGTTGGTTTTAAAAATAACAAGGATGTTTTGTTTTGAAATAGAGCAAGTAACTAAAAACAATCTACCTACTCAAATGTCGTTCTTGTTCATTTTCTTTTCCTTTGACATTGTTGTCTTACCATTGATTTGGTAAGCAACTCTATCTTTGGATGTAAACGGGATGGGCGCGGGTCATTGTATAACCATTATTAGCAATGTTGCAAGGTGTGATACGGTGGGAGAACTAACTTGAAGGTTTTACGTTTGATTGCAAATGTTGCAATTAGCAAGAGTCACCACCGACTTTTCTTTTATCCAAAAGGAAAGGTAAAAAAGCATAGGAAAGACCTTTGATATTGTTTCTTGAGTTAGGGGGGTAGATTATGAAAAGGGAAGGTTTTAACACCCTTTTCATCCATGGTTTTCCATGGGCTCTTAGTTACTTGCTATATCACTTGCTTTTGTTTGAAATTGTGCTTTGTGTAGTTTTGAAAGTATTTTGTAAAAGAGGCCATTGTTTAGGCAATCTTTGTAATGATTCTCGTTTGTAAGAATGTATACAAAGATGTTTGTCTTTTTGAAAATGTTTTCAATATTTGTAAGATGTTTTTGAAAGTGTAGGTGTTTGTTTTTAAAATAGAAAGGATATTTGTTTGAAATGGAGCAAGTAACTAAAAGTAATCTACCTACTCAAATGTCCTTCTTGTTTATTTTCTTTTCCTTTGATATTGTTGTCTTACCATTGATTTGGTAAGCAACCCTATATTTGGATGTAAACGGGACGGGTGTGGGTCATCGTATAACCATGATTAGCAATGTTGCAAAGTATCTTAGCATTTTTTGAGGGACTAAGATCATTTTTGTAAGGCAACTTTGAATAGCGTCATTGAGGGACTATGATCTTGTTTTTGTTTGTTTTTCTAAGATACCTTACATGCGTAATAAGGCCATTTTTTTTATATAAGGTAACCAAGTGGAGTAACCCTAAGGGTGCTTGTGTGCAAGTGTGCTATTTTCATGCTTGATTTTGTCTTTGAATTAGGGTTTTCTATTTGATTGGTTTTATTTTGCCATACAAACCCTAATTACTAGCATGTTATATAAAAGCGATAAATTACGAAATTTAAAGATTACTACGCTATTACAACACTTGGTGGGAGGGGGGTATACAATTTATGAATGGGGATTTGCAAGAAAGTAAAACCATAACTATCTATTACAATCATATCAAATTTATCAAATGTACAAAGAAACAAATGTAAATATAATGTATAAGAAGTGAAATGAATATAATGTACAATTATGAATGAATAAGGCCATGGATTTTGTTTTGACTTAATTAACTTAGAAGAAAAAAAGTAATTAACTAAAAAACAAGAAAGTTAGAATTAAGTTAGCCAAAGAAACTAGTTTAAAAGAAACAAATTTCTAAATAAATAATAATCATAAACCTAATCTAATTATCTAATTAATTTTGGAAAAAAAAGAATTTTAACAAGAAAATGTTTTAGTCTATTAAACAAATATGAATATATTTAATATGTATGCATAAATAATATTTTTTGAGATTTTTATTTATAAAAATAAATATTGTTATAATGTTAATAATAGTAATTAAAAGAAAGTAAAGAAAAATAAAATATATAAAATAAGTCAGGGGGGTTAACAATTAAAAAGGGTGTTTGGAGAAAGAAATAAAAAAAATCAAATTTTATGAAGGGATGGGGGGTGTAGCGAGTCTAAGGGGGGGGGGGGGGGGGGTTGGGCTTAGTTTCATTGGTTTGGGCCTGATATGAGAGGGCCTGGTTGTTTTAAACAAAACAACCAGGTTCACGGGACGTGGTCTCATTTGGCTAATTGTTTCTCTCTCTCATTTTCTCTGATCCTCTCGCTCACTCTCTGAGGCTCCTTCATCGGAGAAGAAATAGAGGCCGCGCCAGAAATCGCCTCACGGCGGTGACGGTGGCGGCTGGGTTCAAAACTTCAATTTTTTACATCAATCTCTTTCTCTCTTCCTCCTAATTACTAATTTAGCAATTGATTTTGCAGAAAACACAAGATTCGGCCTAGATCTAAAAGGGGACGACCGGAACCCTAGGGGTTCCGATTTGCTTCTTCTACATGATTTGGTGAGATCTTTCCTTTCTTATCTCTTTGCTAGTTATGAGGGGTTAGGTTTACCTTGAAGATGATGATAAAAAGGGTTTAGGGTTTGTGCTTTTGTTTGCATGCTTCTGTTTGCATACTTCTGTTTGCATGCTTCTGTTTGTGTGTTTCTATTTGAATGTTTCCATTTGAATGTTTCTCTTTGAATGTTTCTCTCTTCTTTTTGATAAAGGGTTTGACGAAACTTGATAATGGTTCACTTAGGGTTTTGGCTTTGTTTCTGTTTTGGTGATGATGATCTTACTTAGGGTTTTGGCTTTGTTTCTATTTTGGTGATGATGATCTTACTTAGGGTTTTGGCTCCGTTTACCTTCTCCTACTTTGGTTTATGATTGGCCCTAAGTTGTATGCTTGGTGCAATAAAATTTTTCAGAATATTTGCATATTGAAATAGTTTTAAGAAATTACTTTACTTTGCTGTGTTTTGGTATGCTGTGAATTATTGACAGTATGCTTTGAAAGATGAGAATAATGGCTAGACTTTTCTTTCTGGGTTTTATTCTTGTTGGCCCAAAAACTTCTTTTTTCTTTGCTTAGTCTTGATGCCCTGTTTTATATTGATTTAGTGATGGATAAAAAATACTGGCTTTTGCTGCTTGTACATTTTTTTTGATAAATCAAATTGCCAGTTGACTTTGTTTGTTGGTTGTGTTATTCATTTATGGTGGATGCTGACTTTTGTTGGCTTTGTACTTGCTATGTTTTAACAACTCAAGTGGTTGTCCTTTGGTTGGCTGACTGCTTCTTTTGCTTTTACAATTTTCTGTACTTGTTTATACTTTTCTGACTTATCAGGCTGCTTTTGTTGTATTTTGTATTTGCTATGAACCAATCAAAATGTTCTTGAGATTTGTAGTGAAATCCTCTAGGCCTATGATAGGACTTTGCAAATTTGAGGCTATTGTTGGTCTGATATTTTTCTGATTTGAAACAACATAAAGCTTTTGCTTTCTGATTTTCTCTTTACTTTTTGTGAACCAAATGCTTGAGATTTGCAACAGGTTACTTCTTAGCCAATGATGTAGTTATGCCTTTGTGATGTATGTATGAGGCTTGATTTTTTGTTTTTCTTTGCTTATGAACCAAGTTTTTATGATTTGCAAACACACTTTTAGGCCAATGATAGGGCATTGCTTTGAGGCCTCTATTGGGCTTGAATTTCTTGATTTGGATTTGGCTAATAGGCTGGGAATATGGTTGGAATTATTTATTATGGGCCAAGCTTTTTTTTCCAATTATAATGGGCCTACGATAGAATTTGACATGGTTTGAGGCCTTTAGAATCAAAAACTCTCTTTTATGACCTTTTTTGATACTTTGTAGGTTGTTGCACCAGTTTTGTTTTTCTGCAGTTTGCAGCTGCTGGCCTTGCTTTCCTGCCCTGCAGTTGGTTACAACTTGCCTTGTTTGCTGGTTCTATTTTGACAGTTCGCCTTGTTTGCTGGTTCTGTTTGAGCAGTTTGCCTTGTCTGCTGGTTCTATTTTGATAGTTTTCCTTGTTTGCTGGTTCTGTTTTGACAGTTTTCCTTGTTGGCCTTGCTTGCCTGCCCTGGAGTTGGTTGCAGCTTGCCTTGTTTTGCTGCTTGTTTGTGAACTAAATCTGTACTTTGTGATTTGAAAACTAGAAATTCTCAGGCCAATGATTAAGCAAGGATTGCATGAGGCCTTAAAATACAAACCCTTCTTTTCTAATTCAGCAGAAACCACCCTGATGATGAATTTAGTATTACCTTGTATGTTTTGTTCACTTCTGAATATTTGAATTACTAACAAACTTCTCCTTTTCTCTTTTCATGAACATGAAGCATGGATGGCAAGCAAAGGTTGGAGAGATTTCTTGAGGATGAAGACTTAGGATTTCTCTCTTCCCCTTTTTTCCATAAACAAATCTTGTAATTTATTGCAATGGTAGACATTTTTTCTGTAAAAATTCAAACTTGTAATGTAATGAATACAATACTTCTGAATAAACTTGTGAAAATAATGTACCAATTTCAACTTTAAATCTTGGAAATCTTATTTGGATGTTTTGAGTAAGAAACCTCATTTTAGGTAACTTGTATTTCAAGCAACCACCAAAGATGATCAAACAAAACAAAACACTTTGCACTCTAATCAAACCTTTAAAACAAAATGAAAGTTTGAGAATTTCAATTCCATTTGATTAACTTAAACTCAAAGGCTTATGATCAAAAAGTCTTAATCTTCAATTCTTGTTCAAAAGTTAACTGGTAAGCATAATGAAATCGCATGTTACTCTTGATTCCAACAGGACTTCATTGTCTATCAAATATGTTTCAAGAACATTAGACAGCCTTGTAGAATTAACAAACTTCAGCAAATTGTCCTTTTTTTAAAATATTGGAGATTTTTAAGACTCAATTACCTCTGAGAAACTCCTAAACCCTTAATTATTGATTTGCTGCCTAGGAAGAGAACCTGTCTGGTTGACCTTTGAACCAATTGAGTGTACAGGAACCCTAGGGTAAACATCTTGCATGAAAAATTGGAAGGCAAATTTTGGGGTACAACACAAGGTATCTTAGCATTTTTGAGGGACTAAGATCATTTTTGTAAGGCAACTTTGAATAGCGTCATCGAGGGACTATGATCTTGTATTTGTTTGTTTTTGCTAAGACACCTTACATGCGTAATATGACCATTTTTGTATAAGGCAACCAAGTGGGATAACCCTAGGGGTGTTTTGTGTGCAAGTGTGTCATTTTCATGCTTGATTTTTTCTTGATTTAGGGTTTTCTATTTTATTGGTTTTATCTTGCCATACAAACCCTAATTACTAGCATGTTATGTAAAAGCGATAAATTGCGAAATTTAAAATTACTACGCTATTACAACATTTATGGAAGGGGATATACAATTTATGAATGGGGATTGCAATAATATAAACCTAATTAAGCTATTACAACCAAATTGAATATGCACAAATATTGGAATAAAAATATACAAGATGAATTAAATATGCAAAGATATGTAAACACAAAGAAGATTTTTGTTTGGTTTTTTATGTGAAAAAGAGTTTTAACCTAAACCTAATAAATAAATCAAGATTAACTTAAATCAATTAAGAAAAGAAATTATTTTTTTAGAAAATATTTTTGAATAAACCCTAATTCTATTTGATTAAAAGAAAATAAATTTCTTTGAGAAAAAGTAAGTATTTTTGTATTTTTTTGTCTTGAAAATAATACATGGCATTTTGAGGTATTTTGGTCCTTTTATATTAAAATAAATATTTAATGGGTATAAATAAAAAATATTAAACTAGTTCTAATTTAATTTACAAATTTAATTAATAAACATGGATAATATATATAACTAAATAAAATATTTCTTGTGAGAAAAATAAAATAAAATAAGCTAAAATATAAATCTATCATTTTTATATTTTTTGTGATTTTTAATATTAAGAAAAATATATTTAATAAAATAAATTAAAAGTAAAATAAATAAATAAAATTGTATGGGGCCAGGGGTGTCACAAGTAAACAGGATGCATAATGTTAGCAAAAAAACACAGGCCCATGAAGCAAAAATCCCAGCGCTGCAAAGTGACAAAAAAAAGGAAAAAATGTGAGAAAATGCAAAAGGCAGGCGCTAAGGCTCGAACCCGTGACTTATAGCATTTTTGCGCGCTGCCTTACCACTAGAGTGGCTGTACATCCGCTTATATAAACACAATCATAAATATATATTAGAAAATGCCCCCTGAAGGCAACTTCATCTTCAACCTTGAGCCATGGCCGGATCACCTGTATCTTCTTCATTTCTCCATAAAAATTGAAAGTTCAAACATGAAAGTTATGGTGTTTCTTCCCACGAGTTCAAAAATATAATTTATCTAAACTAAAAGTCAAAGATCAAAGTTAATTTTACTTGCCCTAATTTGGAATCTAATTTTTACAGAAATTTCAAATAAAAAATTCTCTATACACAAGTTATATAAATGAAAATTATGAACATGGTTAGCTTTAGGGAAAGCATATCTACATTTTTCTTTCACAAATCAGGACTAAATGATGCTTGTATGAAGAGATAGAAGTTTGAATTTTTACCTCTTTTAGTTGAGATCGTGAATGGAGTTTGGGCAAGTTTTGAGAAGGCCTGAGGATCTGTTTAGCTTTCCTGGACCTCCCTGAGTGTATTCCAATCCTTACTTTGTCTTGAAAGTCTCTGAATCTCCCTACTCAAGTCAACCTGCAAGCTTGATATTTGAAAATGGTGGATGGAGGAGGAGGATTTACAGTGAGGGAACAGGGGTCTGGATCACTTAGATATGTATATTAAGTGTTTAGGTGGTTAAAACTCAAAACGCACGAGTGGATTTGGAGATAGCTGAGTAAGGTTCAAAACTGTCAAGCTATGGAAGATTTTCAATGGCAGAGTGTTTGGGAGTGTTTCTGAGTCTTAGCATTCGTGTCTTATATTGCAATACATTTGTGTATATATATGGAAAAGGTTAGAGATCAACTCTACTCCAGGTTTCTGAGTTATAGCCTTTTGGCTCTATAACTTGCTTTTGAAGAAAAGTGAGGAGACAACTCTCTAAGTGTTGTACAAGCATGGTCTGGTTTTGGTAGAGGCTTTAGGAAAGTTGCTTTTGGTTTTGGCTTTTCTTGTGTGCATATAAAACAATTGAGAGGCTCATGAAGTTGACAAATGCAAAAGTAGTGCTTTATCAAAATGGAAATGGCACCTTTGTGCCAAAAATGGAATTATTCTTATACAATGCATTTAATACTTGGCTTAAAGCTTCCAACATATGTGAAAACATTTAATTATGGAGTAAGAAACAAGTTTGAGGCCTTAAAAGCAGGATTTGTTCAGCATGCTTGAGGATTTGAATTTTTGTTCATCATGAAATGGCTTGAAATCGAAGTGATAAATCACCAACTTCATCTCTTCGATTCTCCATACTCAGGAATGATCTCAAGGAGTTCTTGGACATTTTGGAAATCTTGAAATGTGCTCTATAACTCATTTTTGAATTACTTTTGAAGATTCCCCTTGGAACTATCTGAAAAATTGGCATGAAGTTAGGTCAAAAATCTGCCTAACTAGGGTAAAATTTCACTAAGTTATTTTAGTTCATGAGCATTTATTCACAAAATTATATCTTGAGATCCAAGCATTTTTAGGAGAAATTGTGTGAAGAAAATTTGTATATTTCATGGATATATACAACTTTCATGTTGTAAATTTCCTTTGAATCATCTTGCATCATGGTGAAAATTTGGCTCAAAGTTGAGAAAAAATAAGAAATTTTCTATACTTAGAAAATTTTCTAAGTTAGGAAATTTCAACTTTTCAAAACAAAATCTTGAATCCTTGATTTCTTTAAAAAGTTTCACATTTTGACATGTTTTGATGAATTATGATCTTTGACACTTGATTTTGACCAAAAAGTCAAAGTTTGACTTTTCAATATACTGTTGACTTTTGATCAATTGACTGCAAAATTCATCTGTCAATCCAATGGATTTGCAATGTTTTGAACCATGTTATTAAGTCAAAATGATGCAATTGAACTCTTGAAATAATGCCTCAAACCAATTAACCATTTGCTAGGTCAAAAATCAGAAATTGCCCTTTCCCAGTCAAAACCCTAATTTTGACCATTTTGCCCTTTTGGAGATTTGATCAAATTCCTTGAGGAGTTGTGGTCCAAACTTGATCAAATGATACATATGAGTCTAAAATGTTGATATGGATAAAAAATTATGAATTTTGACTGTAAATTGGCTATAGTTAACTTTTTCCCCAACACATCTGATTTTTAGGTCAATTGCTCAATTGACTGATCAAAAGTGTGATCCAAGGCTTGAAACTTGACATGAGTAATCTTGTGGGTCCATAATGATCCATGAAAGTAATATGAAGCATTGGAAGTTCAAAAATCCTTGTGCAATATCAAACCCTAATTTTGGTCATCAGTGCATGAGGAGATGCCTTGAGCTGGTCAAACCCTAATGCAGTCTTGAGTCAAAGAGATCTTGTGAGGAAATTCTTGATAAGTGAGAGGGAAATTTTGGGGTACAACAGCTGCCCCTGTTCAATCTTCTTAAACCTGAAGAGTTAGATTGGCGAGTTTTGCCATTCGTGACTCGAAGGTGGAAGATGATTGGACACTAGAGTGCCCAGAAATTTGCACTCGGCAATGTGATGGTAGAGGGAATAGGCTTAAAGATGCCATTTGGAGAGGTGATAGAAAGTTGTTGGAGATGGGCTTGTAGATGCCATCCAAGAGTGATTGTTGAATTGTAATTTGTAAGCTGAAAGAATGAGTATCAGAATGACATCCGTGTCTAGAGCGTATCTGAACTGTATTTGGAAGCTGATTTTGAATGAGTATCAGAATGGAATCCGCATCTGGAGCGTATCTGAACTGTATCTGAAAGTTGAATATGAATGAGTATCAGAATGGTGTCCGTGTCTAGAGCGTATCTGAACTGTATCTGAGCTGAATCTGAATGAGTATCAGAATGACATCCGTGTCTGGAGCGTATCTGTACTGTATCTTGAAGTTGGGATCTGAATGAGTATTAGAATGGCATCCGTATCTGGAGCGTATCTAAAATGTATCTTGAAGTTGAGATCTGAATGAGTATCAGAATGGCATCCGTATCTGGAGCGTATCTGAACTGTATCAAGAGGTTGAATCTGAATGAGTATCAGGATGGCATCCGTATCTGGAGCGTATCTGAACTGTATCAAGAGGTTGAATCTGAATGAGTATCAGGATGGTATCCGTATCTAGAGTGTATCTGAACTGTATCTGTGGATTGAACATTGTTAATGGTAGTTGTTAATCTTATCTTGAAAAGGGTAAAACGTTAGCTAAAATGCAAAGTCATGTGGCATGAAATGTATGACATAATGCATTTGTGTAATCAATGTTTATGATATATGGATGTAATGTATGCGTATGTGAGCTAATCTGCTGCATTGTTGTTGGATTAGAAAAAATAAAATCCCAGACTGTTGTTGAGGATACGTGAGTCTTCATGTCTTGAAGTCGAAGTATTGATGAATTTCTGCCGAGAGAAATAAACTTTGTTGTAAGGGCAATACCATGTACTGCTTGTGAAATCTTATTGGGGAATCCTGAGAAATTTGACGACTTCTAACGGGGATCAATAATTTGAAATTTTGTTCTGCTGGGGATTTAAACGACGTACTGTAGGGGATTTAAACAACGTACTGCAGGGGATATAAACGATGTATTGCAGGGGATTTAAAAGATGTACTGCAGGGGATTATCTATGGAATAGCCTAGAGATATTTTCCTATCCTTTCAACCTATCAGTAATTGCTTCTTTTCATTTCATTTATTTGTAAACAATAATTATGTTCAAATGCATATGCTCAACAATGAATCATTGGATGTTTTTGTAAACAAAACAAGCGTAAAGAAAAGATAAATAGTTTTTTCACTTTCAAAGGGATATCTTTGTATTGACTTTGAGTAAGTATTTTAGTACGAGGAGACAAACATTCTAGTAAGAGAATGCTGTCGTAAAAAAAGAAAATTTTGATACAAAGAAAAGATAGCTATGTGTACAAAAAATCCCATGGGGTTTCCATTCTGCTATAGCCTTCGTATCTCCGAGCGTCTTGTCTATTTTTTGCCTTGTTCGAAGCTGATCAGAAACTCTGAGTATGTCAGTGGAAACCAAAGGTTGTCCGTAAAGTGATCCAACGGGACATAGTCATACGCCTTAATTCCCTAACTTTTTCCTGGACCGCCCTTTCGGGTTTTCAGTCCACCGGGAAACCCTTTTTTTCCCAAGTCGCTATTTCGGGTTTTCAACTTGCCGGGTGTACAGATTTGTTTCATTTTATCCTTAATTTTTTCCTGAACCTTTTCGGTTCACCGGGATGCCCTTGTTTTGCCTAGGTATGTCAACCTAGCGGGTCTCTTATGCGTAGTATCTTTTGACTATGTCCGCGTTCGCAAGGTGTGGTAGGTCGTCGCCATCCATGGTGGTCAAGATTATTGCCCCACCGGAGAATATGTTTTTGATTACAAATGGTCCTTCATAGGTAGGAGTCCATTTTCCCCTGGGATTACCTTGTGGCAAGATGATGCGTTTGATCACTAGATCCCCAACTTGATACACTTGGCGTCTGAATTTCTTGTTGAAAGCCTTGATCATCTGTTTTTGATACATTTGACCATGGCAAACAACAGTAAGTCTCTTCTCATCAATTAAGTTCAGTTGATCAAGTCGATTCTAGATCCAGTCGTCTTTGTTCAACCCTGCATCCTTCATAATCCTCAGAGAGGGGATATGAACCTCGATAGGTAAGACAACCTCCATGCTGTAAACCAGAGAATAGGGTGTTGCCCCGGTTGATGTGCGGGCTGTGGTACGATAACCGTGGAGAGTGAATGGTGGCATCTCATGCCAGTCTTTGTATGTGACCGTCATTTTTTGTATGATCTTCTTAATGTTCTTATTTGCAGCTTCGACATCACCATTCATCTTTGGCCGATAGGGGGAAGAATTATGATGCTGAATATTGAATTGCTCACACAATGCGGTGATCATAGTGTTGTTGAGATTTGTACCATTGTCAGTGATGATCCTTTCTGGGATACCGTACCAGCAAATAAGGTTTTTCTTGATGAAATGGGCAACAACATTCTTGGTAGTGGAGGCGAAGGAGGCTGCTTCAACCCACTTTGTAAAATAGTCAATGGCCACTACAATGAAACGATGTCCATTGGAGGTTATCGGCTTGATTTCCCCAATCATATCAATCCCCCACATAGCAAAGGGCCAAGGAGCTGTCAAGACATTCAGAGGAACCAAAGGTACATGGACTTTGTCAGCATAAATTTGACACTTATGGCAGGTTCGAGAGTGTTGATAGCAATCTGCTTCCATGGTAGACCAGTAATAGCCTACACATAGGATTTTCTTTGCCATCGTATGCCCACTGGAATGGATGCCAAAAGTTCCCTCATGCAATTCAGCCATGATCCTTTCAACTTCAACCTTATCTACGCACCAAAGTAACACAGAGTCATGATTGCGTTTGTACATGATGCCGTTACTAAGGAAGAATTTAGCAGAGAATCTCCTTAAGAACTTTTTATCATTGACTGAAGCTCCTTTTGGATATTCTTGAGCCTCGAGATACCTCTTGACTTCGTGAAACCAAGGCTGGTCCACTACTTCTTCAGTATTAATCTCGTGATAGTGTGTTGGTTTATCCATTCATTCGATGGTGATCTGGGGAGCCTCGTTATCCCAATTAAGTTTAAACATAGATAAAATTGTGGCTAGAGCATCTGCTAGCTAATTTTCTTCTCGTGGGAAATGCTCGAAGGTAATCTTCTCAAAATGTGGTAGCAATGTCAAAACATGTTCTTTGTAAGGGATAAGGTTTGGGTGTTTGGTGTCCCATTCCCCTTTGATCTGGCTGATGACCAAAGCTGAATCTCCAAACACATCTAAGGATTTGATTCCCAAGTCTATGGCAGCTTTGAGTCAGAAGATGCATGCTTTGTATTCCGCCATGTTGTTTGTACAATTGAAGCAAAGTATGGCAGTAAAGGGAGTATGACACCCTTCTGGAGATATGAGTACAACACCAATACCATTGTCGAGTGCATTGGAGGCTCCATCAAAGAACAGGGTCCATCGGGATCCTTGTTCAGGTCCGTCATATGGCCTGAATTCTTCACAGTTGTCTAATGTCATGATGTCTTTATCCAGGAATTCGAACTTCATGGACTGGTAGTCTTCTACAGCTTGGTGAGCAAGGTGATCGGCTAATACACTCCCCTTTATCGCTTTCTGGGTAGTATACTATATGTCATTTTCTGTCAGGATCATCTGCCATCTCTCTATTCTCCCAGAAAGAGAAGGCTTCTCGAAGATGTATTTTATCGGATCCATCTTAGATATCAACAAGGTAGTATGAGTCAACATATACTTTCTTAGCCGGCGAGCAGCCCATTCCAGAGTGCAGCAAGTTTTCTCGAGCAGTGAATATCATGTTTCACAGTAGGTAAACTTTTTGCTCAGGTAGTAAATAGTGTGCTCTTTTCGGCCAGACTCGTCATGCTGCCCCAATACACACCCCCATTGAATTTTCTAAAACAGTCAAATACATGATCAATGGTCTTCCCTCAACTGGTGGCATCAACACATGAGGCTCTTGTAAGTATTCTTTGATTTTGTCAAAAGCAACTTGGCACTCGTCATTCCATTTGACTACTTGATCTTTCTTTAATAGTTTGAAGATTGGTTCACAAGTAGCTGTCAGGTGAGAGATGAATCTGGAAATATAGTTCAAACGTCCCAAGAATCCTATGACTTCCTTTTCAGTGCAAGGAGCAGGCATCTCTTGTATTGCTTTAACTTTGGCATGATCGACCTCGATACCTTTGTTGTTGACGATAAAGCCTAAGAGCTTACCAGACTGTACCCCAAATGTGCATTTGTTTGGATTCAACCTCAGCTTGTACTTCTTCAGTCTCTCAACCAGTTTTTATAAGTGCTAAAGATGCTCTTCTTCTGTTTGAGATATGGATATCATATCGTCCATGTAGAATTCTATTCCGTGATGTATCATGTCGTGAAATAGAGCTACCATGGCACGCTGATAGGATGCCCCAACATTCTTTAGTCCGAATGGCATTACCTTGTAGCAGAATATGCTCTACTGCATGACAAAGGTTGTTTTCTCCATGTCCTCAGGCGCCATTTTGATTTGGTTGTAACCTGAGAATCAGTCCATGAAGGAAAACACTTTGTGTTGTGCTGTATTGTCAACTAGGATATCAATGTGGGGGAGTGGAAAATCATCCTTAGGGCTTGCCCTATTCAAATCTCGTTAGTCCACACACATTCGCACTTTGCCGTCCTTTTTGGGTATGAGAACAACATTGGCAACCCATTGGGGGTAAGAGGTGACGGCTAAGAATCCAACATTGAATTGCTTCATGACCTCTGCTTTAATTTTTTCTGACATATCCGGCCTCATTCGACGAACCTTTTGCTTTACTGGCGGATAATCCTCTCTTGTAGGCATACGATGTACCACAATATCTTCATCAAGTCCTAGCATGTCTTCATACGACCAGGCATAGACTTCGACATATTCATGCAACAACATAATCAGACGCTTCTTGACACTGGGTTCCAGATTGGCACCCACTTTGACCTCTTTTTTGTCCTCTTCGGTACCTAGGTTGATTGTATCCACAGGTTCCTCGTGAGGCTGAATGGTTCTATATTCTTATTATAGCAGTCTGGCAAGTTCCCCTGGTACTTCACAATCTTCCTCACCTTCGTCTTCGGCTTGGTAGAATAGATTCTCAGAGTCACAAAAGGCCATAGCATTATCATTACCCATGGGATTCGGAATGGATGTATACCTGCATTGTGAGTGTGGGTGTGTGTAAGGGTATAACTATCTTTGAAAGAAAGTAAAATGTAAAAGAAAAACAATGAGCATAAAAGTTTGTATGCGAAAACGTCCATGATTCATTGATGTCATATGAAAAATGAGATAATAACCCTTATAAATGGACCATTGTGCCTCGGGTAAGACACAAGGCTTTCAGAGTGCGAATTGTTTTGAATATTACAGATCCAACAAAATGTAAAGACAAATTACTGAGGGATGAAAGTGATCGGGACGAAGTCTCTAGCCTCCCAATTGCTGAGCCCTCCATTAATAGTCGGGAAGATCCACTCCTCCAGGTTGCAACCATCTTCACCATCTTCCACTGTGTTGACTTCACGGTTGCCGATCTTCAAGGGTGGCCCTCCAGCACGGGCACAACGTACAACTTTCTAAGCATTTGAAGTGAAACCTAGGCCAAACTTGTCAGACTTATATGGGATATCTGGGAGTTTTCCCCAGATAGTGCATCCACCTTCTTCCACCACTGCTTTAGCACCTTTTAGTGACGACATCCGGAGTGGAGGCCTTGTAATCTTGGGAACAACCTTGGTCACTGCCACCTCTTGAGGGACCTCTTCAAAGTGTTGAAATGGAGTTTCAATTAATTCACCATCCAATTCCATATATCTGAAGGAATTGAGATGGCTGATCATGTATTCTTCCTCTCCATGAACAATGATAATATTCCCTTGAACTAGATATTTCAGCATCTGGTGCAATGTAGAGGTAACAGCTCCAACATTGTGGATCCATGATCGGCCTAGAGGGCAGGAGTATGAAGGGCGGATGTCCATTACATAAAAGGTTGAATTGAAGGTTTGGGTTCCAACCTTTATGGGAATGTCTACCTCCCCATGCACCATCCTCTTCGAACCGTCAAATGCCCTTACTACTATGTTGCTTGGCTTCAAAGTCAACCCCTCACAGTCAAGTCTGTCAAGAGCTTTTTTGGGTAATACATTCAAAGATGAGCCAGTGTCCACCAAAACATGCACTAGAGTGGTGCCCATACATTCCACTGAGACATGCAACGCCTCATTATGCTTCCTTCCCCTTGGTGTTAGATCAGCATCTGAAAAACCTAAACCATTATCCGCAGTTAGGCTGGCCACGCAGTCTTGAAATTGATCAGTAGATGTCTCTTGAGGTATATGGGCGGTTTTTAAGAACTTCACCAAGGCTTTTTCATGTGCCTCGGAACAGAGTAGTAATGCCAGCATGGAGATTTTAGAGGGAGTTTGCCCCAGTTGTTCAACTACATCGTATTCGCTTCTCTTTATAATTTTTAGGATCTCCTCCATTTCTTTCTTGGAGGTCTCAGGGATATCCAATGACTGAGCCTTCGTCCGGACGAGCTCAACCATAACACCTTTTCCCCGAGCCTTGGTTAACTCGGTAGCAGGAGTGTCAGTAAGAATGATTACAGGGGTTGTAACAGCTTTGTCAATTGGAGTACTTGCAGAGATAAATCCAGGATCTGGAACAACTTTTGGGAGAACAACAGCAGGAATGATTACGGGTCCAGAAGCTGCTTTTGGGGGAGCAATTTCTAGAGAAAAGATCCTACCACTTAGGGTAATTTTGCTAGTTCCTGCAATGTTACTGATGTCAGAGTCTTCTTTCTCAGATTTTGTATCTTCGGTGGCTGACCAGTCCTGTTTGATACCATGGTAGTAGACATCCCCTCCATAATTCCATGGCATGGTTTTGTCTGATGAGTATGGGACTGGTCCAGGCATTGTGATTATTAAGGGAGTTGCTTTCGGAACTGATGTAATTCTAACAGGTCTTTTGGTGGAGACCCTAGAAGAATTGTCAGAAATGGTAATGATAGAAACATCTTCAAAAGGAACTGGTGTAACAGGAGTCTTTTCAAACAAAATCTCTTTGTTATCCATCAGGCACTAAGCGCCTACTTTCAACAAAGGACAGCTAGTCAGTGAGGATAAACAGAAACTGCAATCTTCATCAAAACCCAGGAATATGCCGGCATTCAACAAGTTCATTTTAACAGTCAGAAGTGGTGTCATGAGTTCATTAACTGAAGTAACAAACAATCTTTCTTCAATGGCATTGGTATTGTGGCCATGTCTGGGCATAGGAGCAGAAATGACATTTGGCTTCTCGGGCGCATCGAATTCAATTTCTTTTGCTTCAATGAGGTCTTGTATTTTGTTCTTCAAGGCCCAACAGTTATTAGTATCGTGACCAGGACTTTCAAAGTGATATGCACAACGGGCATTGGGATGATAATAAGGAGATGTTGTATTGGGGTTTTTCGGAGCTTCTTTCAAGGTTACGAAATTGGATCTCAGAAGATGCGGTAGTACTTGAGACAAGGTCATGTTAATTCTGGTTAATTTCCTGACTGGCCTTTCCATCCTTGGTTGATTATTTCTTTGCTGATCAGACGCAGGCTTTGGGATCATAACAACCCCCACCATTCGTCGACGTTCGGCCCTATCTTAGTTTCTTTGCGGATATACGGCAACCACCTCTTTCTTTCCAATAAAGGGCTTCCTTACAACTGTAGAAGAGGATGTGTCTTTCTGGATCTTTCCATTCTTAATACCGGCTTCTATCCTCTCTCCGGTCAATATTAGTTCAGTGAAGCCTGCGGATGAACTTCTGATTAAATGATTGAAGAAGGGACCAGACAAGGTGCCCAAGAACATGTCCATCAATTCTCTCTCAGATAGAGGGGGTTGAACTCTTCCAGCCAAATCTCTCCATTTTTGCGCATAGTCCTTGAAACCTTCATTGGAAACCATGGACATACTCTGGAGTTGAGTACAGGTAGGCGCCAAATCAGCATTGTATTGATATTGCTTGTAGAAAGTTGTAGCAAGATCTTCCCAATTGTGAACATTAGCCCTTTCTAGTTGGTATAACCAGTCAAGTTGAGTCCCAGACAGACTGTCTTGGCAGAAATGCACCCATAAGTCTTTATCAGTGGTATGGGGTTGAATTTTTCTCACATATGACCGAAGATGCATCTTAGGGCATGAAACTCCGTCATATTTAGCGAATACAAGTGCTTTGAATTTCAGAGGAATCACAATCCCCGACACCAAACCCAATTCCTCAAAGTCCAAGCCTGGTACCTTTTGGATTTCCATCGCGCTCAATCGCTCTTCAAGATGTTTATACTTATCATCATCTGGAGGGTATTATTCTTCAGAGTAGTCCTCTTTTTCCTCTTCCTCTTCTGATTCTGGCGGGATAACTGTTTCCTTTACCATCTTGGTTGTCTCTTTCACCGGATGTTGTTGCAAAGTCCAAAGTCCTTCTTGTCTGCCCATGAAATCTTCTTCCCATGTTTAAGACTCCGGTTACCTTCTTTGTTTTCTTTTTCCTCTCTTCATCCAGCAGAGTCTTCAATTCTTCTTGCCCCTTGGCTAGGGTCATGAGCAACTGTTGAAACTGCGTATTCTGAGCTTGGAGATCTTTCACTGTTTACTCTAGATCCATCTTACTGAAATAAACAGTAGAGAGATGAGGAGACTTGTTGCAAAAGACCTATTTATGTTATGATGAATGATATATGCATATGCAATGTTTTCAAGGATTTCAAAGATTCAAATTTGTTTTAGACAAAAGGAAACACACATTATATTAATAAGATAAAGTTTTAGTACATCAATTCCCCTTGGAAAAAATAATACAAAAACTCTAAGATAAAAAAGTAGTACGCATCCTCTTTGGTTCAATGTAGGCATTTAGAGTCCGCTCCTCATGAAGTAGCCTATTGAGTTCCAAAACCTTCTTCTCGCTTGCGTAGAATTGGGCTTCGAACGTATCTCGCTCTCCTTTGAGTTGTATCCAATCCCTTTGTAGGTCTTCAAGAGATGTGGGCATGTCGGGATGTAGGATAGTGTATGGAACATATCCTTCCTTAACAGGCTCAATGATTACCAGGAGAATGGAGGGGTAAGGCATCATAAGACTCTGAGCACGAGTTCGTACCCATTTGAGGTAAGGCTCAAGAGGGAGGGAATTCTTGTGCCCCAAAGTCTTGCTATCCACCTTGTTTAACATCCTCCAAGCTCGGATAAATCTCTGGCGAAGACCTTGATCGTCGTTGTCGTAGTCAAATACCAAACCTTGAATCAGCATCTCATGCGGGCCATCCCTTCGGGCGTAACCAAACTGTCTTAAGGCTAAGCATGGGTTGTAGGTGATACCTCCCCTAATTCCAAGTAAAGGGACATTAGGGAATTCTCCACAACGGTCAACAATGATAACACTCTCTTTGGATCGGGAGCACCAATGAATGTCTAAATGCTTGAGTGTCATTAACCTTTGTGACCACCTTGAACCTTGCTCATTCTTTAAGACTGATTGGGGAAGATGAGAAATAAACCATCTTGCCAATAGAGGAGTGCAACACATAAGGAAACCTCTTTTCCTCATTGTCCGAGTGTGAAAAGAGTGTAGGATATCCCCTAGCAATGTAGGCACCGGGTTGCGAGATATGAAGATTTTGACGGTATTCACATCTATGAGTTGGTCAGAGTTTGGAAACAAAACCATACCATAGATGAGGAGAGCCACAATTTCCTCAAAGGCTTGCAAGTGTAGGGAATTCCAACAGCTTTGGGCTTTCTCAAACAGGAACTTTGCTAGGAAACTTTTGACACCATTCCTTGTTTCCCAATGAGTTGTGACATCAGATGAGTGCAAGTGTAGAGCTTGAGCAATCTCTTCTGGATTTGGATCTCTTTCCGTACCGTTGAAAGGTAGTTGATTGAGAATGGGAATCCTCAAGAGTTGGGAGAATTCTTCCAAAGTAGGCACAAGTTGATAGTCGGGAAATGTGAAGCAATGGTGCAAAGGATCAAAGAACTGAAAGAGCACCTTCATCATGTCCTCATATGTGTTGGAGATGACCAAGTTGAGTAGACGACCATGTCTCTTAGTGAATGGAGAGTTTTCAGGAATCCTTGAAGCTAGCTCCTTAATTTGTGGAGGGATTCTCACAAGGTTGACTTGAATAGTTTTTCCTGCGAATGGAGTCCATATCCTACAAAACAAGAAAAAAGATGAATCCCAAAATCCTTGAAATGGTTAGTGGATGTATATGATGTTCATCATGTCCATGATGTTATGTACAAGTATACATATACAAAAAAAGCAAACAAGTCCTTAGGTTTAGGCTCGCATGGAGTTTTATAGGTAAGTACCCTCTTGAACTTTAGTTGGCTTAAACTTGTCCTAGTAATAGTAATCGGGTTATAAGGAGCTCAATATCACTGGATTGTTTCCTTAGTCATTGTTTCAGCTCAAGCCTCTTTAATGGTGACCGAAATATCCCAAGAAACCAAACCTCAATGAGTGTGGTGTCGAGTATCTACCAACTTTGGACTGCACCAAAGCTGGTCATCTCACTACATCCTAAAGGCCAAGTTAGTCAAGTAAAGGTTCTAAAAGTTCATTAGTGCTTCATGACATCACTCAGCGGCCCCGTATTCTCTTTGATTAACTCAAAGGCTACTGGTACCCACAAATATGTCGCACTAAGGTAGCTATTTCTTAGACCATGTCAGTATACCCCGCACAGTTTCCACAACGTATTACTACTTACCTATAATGTATCCCAAATTCGGGTAGAGGATTTAAACCTAAAAAAAGAACCATAATGTAAAGCATACAAGCCAAACAATGTAAGAAAGTAAATGTGATCTAAACCCTAAGGTCTCCAGTTCTGTGATACGGTAGGAGAAATGACTTGATTGTTTTGCGTTTTATCGCAAATGTTGCGGTTAGCAAGAGTCGCCACCGACTTTTATTTTATCCAAAAGGAAAGGTGAAAAAGCACAGGAAAGACCTTTGAGATTGTTTCTTGAGTTCGGGGGGTAGATTATGAAAAGGGAAGGTATTAGCACCCTTTTCATCGATGGTTTTCTATGGGCTCTTAGTTACTTGCTAGATCACTTGCTTTTGTTTGAAATTGTGCTTTGTGTGGTTTTTGAAAGTATTTTGTAAAAGAAGTCATTGTTTAGTAAATCTTTGTAATGATTCTCGTTCGTAAGAATGTATACAAAGATGTTGATCTTTTTGAAAATGTTTTCGATTTTGTAAGATGTTTTGAAATGTGTAGGTTTTGGTTTTGAAAATAGCAAGGATGTTTTGTTTTGAAATAAAGCAAGTAACTAAAAGCAATCTACCTACTCAAATGTCTTTCTTGCTCATTTTATTTTCCTTTGACATTGTTGTCTTACCATTGATTTGGTAAGCAACCCTATCTTTGGATGTAAGCGGGACGGGCGCGGGTCATCCTATAACCATGATTAAAAATGTTTCAAGGTATCTTAGCATTTTTAAGGGACTAAGATTATTTTTGTAAGGCAACTTTGAATAGCTTCATCGAGGGACTATGATCTTGTATTTGTTTGTTTTTGCTAAGACACCTTACATGCGTAATATGACCATTTTTGTATAAGACAACCAAGTGGGATAACCCTAGGGGTGTTTTGTGTGCAAGTGTGTCATTTTCATGCTTGATTTTGTCTTGATTTAGGGTTTTCTATTTGATTGGTTTTATCTTGCCATACAAACCCTAATTACTAGCATGTTATGTAAAAGCGATAAATTGCTAAATTTAAAATTACTACGCTATTACAACATTTATGGGAGGGGGTATACGATTTATGAATGGGGATTGCAATAATATAAACCTAATTAAGATATTACAACCAAATTGAATATGCACAAATATTGGAATAAAAATATACAAGATGAATTAAATATGCAAAGATATGTAAATGCAAAGATTTTTGTTTGATTTTTTATGTGAAAAAAAGTTTTAACCTAAACCTAATAAATAAATCAAGATTAACTTAAATCAATTAAGAAAAAAATTTATTTTTTTAGAAAAGATTTTTGAATAAACCCTAATTCTATTTGATTAAAAGAAAATAAATTTCTTTGAGAAAAAGTAAGTATTTTTGTATTTTTTTTGTCTTGAAAATAATACATGGCATTATGAGGTATTTTGATCCTTTAATATTAAAATAAATATTTAATGGGTATAAAGAAAAAATATTAAACTAGTTCTAATTTAATTTACAAATTTAATTAATAAACATGGATAATATATATAACTAAATAAAATATTTCTTATGAGAAAAATAAAATAAAATAAAATAAGCTAAAATATAAATCTATCATTTTTATATTTTTTGTCATTTTTAATATTAAGAAAAATATATTTAATAAAATAAAATGAAAGTAAAATAAATAAATAAAATTATATGGGGCCAGGGGTGTCACAAGTAAACAGGATGCTGAATGTTAGCAAAAAAACATAGGCCAATGAAGCAAAAATCCCAGCCCTGCAAAGTGACAAAAAAAAGGAAAAAATGTGAGAAAATGCAAAAGGCAGGCGCTAAGGCTCGAACCCGTGACCTATAACATTTTTGCGCGCTGTCTTACCACAGGTGTGGCTGCATATCCGTTTATATAAACACAATCATAAATATATATTAGAAAATGCCCCTGAAGGCAACTTCATCTTCAACCTTGAGCTATGGCCGGATCACCTGTATCTTCTTCATTTCTCCATAAAAATTGAAAGTTCAAACATGAAAGTTATGGTGTTTCTTCCCACGAGTTCAAACATATAATTTATCTAAACTAAAAGTCAAAGATCAAAGCTAATTTTACTTCCCCTAATTTGAAACCTAATTTTTACAGAAATTTCAAATAAAAAGTTCTCTATACACAGTTAACATAAATGAAAATTATGAACATGGTTAGCTTTAGGGCAAGGATATCTACATTTTTCTTTCACAAATCAGGATCAAATGATGCTTTTATGAAGAGATAGAAGTTTTAGTTTTTACCTCTTTCAGTTGAGATCGTGAATGGAGTTTGGGCAAGTTTTGAGAAGGCCTAAGGATCTGTTTAGCTTGCCTCGACCTCCCTGAGTGTATTCCAATCCTTACTTTATCTTGAAAGTATCTAAATCTTCCTACTCAATTCAACCTGCAAGCTTGATATTTGAAAATGGTGGATGGAGGAGGAGGAGTTACAGTGAGGGAACATGGGTATGGATCACTTAGATATGAAGTATATTAAGTGTTTAGGTGGTTAAAACTCAAAACGCACGAGTGGATTTGGAGATGGCTGAGTAAGGTTCAAAACTGTCAAGCTATGGCAGATTTTCAATGGTAAAGTGTTTGGGAGTGTTTATTAGTCTTATCATTTGTGTCTTATGTTGCAATACATTTGTGTATATGTATGGAAAAGGTTAGAGATCAACTCCACTCCAGGTTTCTGAGTTATAACCTTTTGGCTCTATAACTTGCTTTTGAAGAAAAGTGAGGAGATAACTCTCTAAGTGTTGTACAAGCATGATCTGGTTTTGGTAGAGGCTTCAAGAAAGTTGCTTTTGGTTTTGGCTTTGCTTGTATGCAGAGAAAACAATTGAGAGGTTCATGAAGTTGACAAAGGCAAAAGTAGTGCTTTATCAAAATGGAAATGGCGCCTTTGTGCCAAAAATGGAATTGTTCTTGTACAATGCATTCAATACTTGGCTTAAAGCTTCCAACATCTGTGAAAACATTTAATTATGGAGTAAGAAACAATTTTGAGGCCTTCAAAGCAGGATTCAGCATGCTTGAGGATTTGAATTTTTGTTCATCATGAAATGGCTTGAAATCAAAGTGATAAATCACCAACTTCATCTCTTCGATTCTCCCTACTCAGGAATGATCTCAAGGAGTTCTTGGACATTTTGGAAAGCTTGAAATGTTCTCTATAACTAATATTTAAATTACTTTTGAAGATTCCTCTTGGAACTATCTGAAAAATTGGCATGAAGTTAGGTCAAAAATCTGCCTAACTAGGGTAAAATTTCACTAAGTTATTTTAGTTCATGAGCATGTATTCACAAAATTATATCTTGAGATCCAAGCATTTTTAGGAGAAATTGTGTGAAGAAACGTTGTATATTTCATGGATATATACAACTTTCATGTTAGAAATTTCCTTTGAATCATATTGCATCATGGTGAAAATTTGGCTCAAAGTTGAGAAAAAATAAGAAATTTTCTATACTTAGAAAAATTTCTAAGTTAGGAAATTTCAACTTTTCAAAACAAAATATTGAATCCTTGATTTATTGATGAAGAAGTTTCACATTTTGACATGTTTTGATGAATTATGATCTTTGGCACTTGCTTTTGACCAAAAAGTCAAAGTTTGACTTTTCAGTATACAGTTGACTTTTGATCAATTGATTGCAAAATTCATCTGTCAATCCAATGGATTTGCAATGTTTTGAACCATGTTATTAGGTCAAAATGATGCAATTTAACTATTGAAATCATGCCTCAAACCAATTAACCATTTGCTAGGTCAAAAATCAGAAATTTCCGTTTCCCAGTCAAAACCCTAATTTTGACCATTTTGCCCTTTTGGAGATTTGATCAAATTCCTTGAGGAGTTGTGGTCCAAACTTAATAAAATGATACATATGAGTCTAAAATGTTAATGTGGATAAAAAATTATGAATTTTGACTATAAATGGGCCATAGTTGACTTTTCCCCCAACATAGTTGATTTTTAGGTCAACTGCTCAATTGACTGATCAAAAGTGTGATCCAAGGCTTAAAACTTGACATGAGTAATCTTGGAGGTCCATAATGATCCATGAAAGTCATATGGAGCATTGGAAGTTCAAAAATCCTTGTGCAATATCAAACCCTAATTTTGGTCATCAATGCATTAGGAGATGTCTTGAGCTGGTCAAACCCTAATGCAGTCTTGAGTCAAAGTGATCTTGTGAGGAAATTCTTGATAAGTGAGAGGGAAAATTTTGGTACAACAATTTCTATTACATCCCATGAGCTGGTACATTAATAAAAATTCGAAATTTAAAATAAACGCCCGAACCGAAAATACGCCTAAAAATCCTAAGGTAAAAGGAAATCTTTTTGTTTTGTTTTAATTATAAAAGAAAATAAAATTTAAGTCTATTTAATTTTAATTTAAAGAAAAGTTTAAAATAATTAATTAATTTGTTTACAAAATTAATTTGATTAATAAAGCACTAACCTAATGTTTTTTTGTGATTTTTTTATTTAAAGTTGATTCAAATGATAAAGTCAATAAAGAAATAACGAAAACAAAAATAAAAATACAAAGGGGGGCATCCTTCGATCCAAGGAGAAATGCGAGGCTTTCGATTCAGAGGAAGGTGTCTTTCTATCCAGAGGAAGATGGCTATCGTTCGATCCAGTGAAAGGATGTTACCCTTCGATTCAGTGAAAGGATGTGGCTTTCGATCCAAAGGGCACTGTTGAAAGGGCATGATGGATCACCTGTGAGGGCACTAAATCTGCAAAGATATGTTAGCAAAATAAATATGCAGGACCTGGGTATCAAACCCAGGTCCTTCGATCCTGTATGTGTTAGTCTGTTCAGGCTGGATCTGCAACAAGTGTTAGAAACAAAACAAATGTAGACTTGGGTGTCAAACCCAGGTCCTTAATGTTGAATACAAATCAAATGCATTACAAGTGTTAATATATCATGCAAATGTAAAGTTTTATCTTTTCCCAATTCTTACCAACCGTGGGAGGCTTCGATTTGGCACTTATGGTTGTGGAGATGCTTGCTTAGGGGATGGTGTGGACTCCTGGATGCAAGGTTTTCGTCTGGCTAATGCTTGTATGGGCAAGAATGCTTTTGTATGATACAATGTATGTGTGTTCCCAATGGTTTGTTTCCTCTTTTTCGTGTCCCTTTGCAATGTGTCCTAGGCCTTGTATTTATAGGACTGTGATGTGCATGGAAATGGCAAGGGACAACCATTAACTTAGGCTTTGAAGGCCATGAGACCAAAATTAGACACATTAAAAGACTTCCATTTTTTGAAATATTCATGCCTCTTTGAAATCTTGAATGAACCTGGACACCTTTGACTTTTTAATTCCTTCAGGCCATGCCCTTCTATTGGCCTTAAGTCGCCTCCTTCGAATGGACCTCTTGTGTACCCTTCGAATGGACCTTCTGAATGCTTCTTTGAATGGACCTTTTCTTACTTCCTTCGAATGGAACACCTGTACATCCTTCGAATGGAACAATTGTACATCCTTTGAATGGAACACTTGTACATCCTTCGAATGGAACACATGTACATCCTTTGAATTGCCCTTTTATATGTATTTAGAATAGCATGCATGTATGCCTCGTGCATTCTTCGAATGGGTCACCAATGTATGCTCATAATGTGGAAATTATGTGCTGAAAGGTTCAGAGATAGATTTGACGCAAGCAGTTTCGAAGGGAACCATTGTCCAGTCGAAACTAGCACAAAGGAAGCCAATGCCTTGTGGATGTTAGCATGAGGAGGTCATTGCTCTGTGAATCGAAGGCCAGTTGAAAGGGTCTTGGCCTTGTGCCTTGAAAGCAAGCATAAAGGAAGCCATTTCCCTTGTGAATCGAAACAAACTTGTAGGGGGTTGTTGCCTTACACAGTCGAAGACTTATGAACTTAACTTGATCGAAGAAAGCCAAGCTCCCAATCGAATACTTTGTGAACTTATCTTGATCAAAGGAGGCCCAGCGCCCAATCGAACACTTGCAGACCAAAGCTTGATCGAAGGGTTTTAGATGCCCAATCGAAGCTCCTTGTCCAGATGCCAATTGAAAAACAAACTGCTCAGGCACCAATCAAAAACACCCTGTCTCAAAGCCAATCGAAGACACCTTATTTATCTTCAAAAATTTTCTTTTTCTTTAATCAAGTGTTTGTGACCACCCATATAAGAGAGAACCTTGAAAAACATGAGATGGAAAATTTTGGGGTACAACAACTGCCCCTGTTCAATCTTCTTAAACCTGAAGGTGTAAATTGGCTTGTCTGCCTTCCATGATCTGAAGGTGGAAGATGATTAAACACTAGAGTTCCCAGAAATTGGCACTCACATGGAGTAACACTGATGGTTAATGATGTCGGGAATGGGCTTACAGATGCCATTTGGAGAAGATGACGGAGAGTCATCGAAGATGGGATTAAAGATGCCATCCAAAGTAGATGCTGACTTCCTAAGAGGACTCCTTGTGGGGATTCCTGTTCCTGCTGTCTGAGGAGGACTCTGCTGGGGAATATGGGTTTCTGTTGTTCTCCTGCTTAAGGAAACTCTATGGGGAATAAAGTCCAGGAACTTCAGTTGTCTAAGGCTCTACTGAAGAGTTATCTCTGGAGAGATGGGAGTTTGTTGTTTTCTGGTTGAAATCCAAGCTTCACAGTAACTTGCTGGGGATAAGGGAATTAACCGTTACCTGAAAATGTATTACGAAGAGCCTGTGTAGGGCTGTTTTGGGATGAGTCCGTGATAGACTGCATCTGGATGATGAGAAGGAATCCGTGTAAGATAACTTCAGGATGAGTCAGTGTTAGACTGCATCTGGATGATGAGAAGGAACCCGTGTAAGATTGCTTCGTTTGGTTATGTAGATAGTTTTCCTGTCTGGTTTCAGGTGTTAATCTACAAATCAGCTGTTCGTAGATAGTTGTCCTGTCTAGTTTCAGGTATTAATCTGGAACTTTGAGAATTATCAGTCGCTGAGATAGTTGTCCTGGCTGGTTTCAGGTATTAATCTCTGACCTGAGAAAGAAAGATAGTTTTCCTGGCTGGTTACAGGTATTAATCTTTAATCTCCTCATGTAGATAGTTTTCCTGGCTTGTTACAGGTATTAATCTACAGTTGATCGTCCACAAATAGTTCTCTTGGCTTGTTATAGGTATTAATCTGGAACTTGTTTTTGTTGGTCGTTTGAGATAGTTGTCCTGGCTTGTTACAAATATCAACCTCTGACCTGAAAAAGAAAAATAGCTTTCGTGTCTTGTTACAGGTATTAATCTTCAATCTCTTCATGTAGATAGTTTTCCTTGCATGTTATAGGTATTAACCTACAGTCGATCGTCCACAGAAAGTTCTCCTGGCTTGTTACATATATTAATCTGGAACTTGTTTTTTGTTGGTCATCGAGATAGTTGTCCTGGCTTGTTACATGTATTAATCTCTGACCTGAGAAAGAAAGATAGTTTTCCTGGCTTGTTACAGGTATTAATCTTTAATCTTCTCATGTAGATAGTTTTCCTGGCTTGTTACAGGTATTAATCTACAATCGGTCGTCCATAGATAGTCCTCCTGGCTTGTTACAGGTATTAATCTGGAACTTTGAGAATTATCAGTCGCTGAGATAGTTGTCCTGTCTGGTTTCAGGTATTAATCTCTGACCTGATAAAGAAAGATAGTTTTCCTCTCTTGTTACAGGTATTAATCTTCAATCTGCTCATGTAGATAGTTTTCCTGGCTTGTTACAGTTATTAATCTATAATCGTTCGCCCACAGATAGTTCTGTTGGCTTGTTACAGGTATTAATCTGGAACTTGAAAATTGTCGGTTGTCGAGATAGTTGTCCTGGTTGGTTTCAGGTATTAATCTCTGACCCGAGAAAGAAAGATAGTTTTCCTGGCTTGTTACAAGTATTGATCTTCAATCTTCTCATGTAGATAGTTTTCCTGGCTTGTTACAGGTATTAATCTACAATCAATCGTCCACAGATAGTTCTCCTAGCTTGTTACAGGTATTAATCTGGAACTTGAAAATTGTCGGTCGTCGAGATAGTTATCCTGGCTTGTTACAGATATTAATCTCTGACCCGAGAAAGAAAGATAGTTTTCCTGGCTTGTTATAAGTATTAATCTTCAATCTGCTCATGTAGATAGTTTTCCTGGCTTGTTACAGGCATTAATCTACAATCGGTCGTCCACAGATAGTTCTCTTGGCTTGTTACATGTATTAATCTGGAACTTGAAAATTGTCGATCATCGAGATAGTTTTCCTGGCTTGTTACAGGTATTAATCTCTAAATTAAGAAAGAAAGATAGTTTTCCTGGTTTGTTACAGGTATTAATCTTCAATCTCCTCATGTAGATAGCTTTCCTGGCTTGTTACAAGTATTAATCTACAGTCGATCGTCCACAAATAGTTCTCATGGCTTGTTACAGGTATTAATCTGGAACTTGAAAGCATTGGTCACATAGATAGTTTCCCCGTCCAGTTTCGGGCATTAATCCGTGGCCTGCTGTATTTGTTGGTAAACCCGTCTTGTTCCGGGAGTTCATACCACTTGGTCGTGTAGATAGTTTCCCCGTCTAGTTTCGGGCATTAATCTTTGACCTGCTGTATAAGTTGATAGTGTTTGTCTGTATGCCAATTTAACCTAAAAAGGTAAAATCAGTTTCATGCGATGTCATGATGTATGAATTGCATGATGCTATCAAAATAAATGAGATTGTGATATATGCATTTGTGCTGCATATGCTATGATGTTTGTAGAATGATGCATGAATGCAATGTATGAACGTATCAGTTGTTCCATTGCAGTGTTGTTGAATTAGGGAAAGTAAATCCCTGATTTTTGTTGGGGGGAAGAATGTAGGTCTTCAAATTTGTTGAAGTTGGAATGCTGGGAGATGAAATTTCGTTGTTAGAGAAATAAACTCTATTGGGGAAGGGAGGCTCCATGTGCTGCTTGAAGATTTTTTTGAAATCCTGCTGGGGAATCCCGAGAAGCTTTGGGTGGCTTCAGTGGGGAATCTTTTTTTGGAGCAGTAATTTGGTGATTCTTGCTCTGCCAGGGATGGGAAAACACCTGACATTATTAGGCTGCATACTGAGAATATGGCAGTGACCTTGTAGTAGGATGTCCATGCCTCTGTACTTGTTGGAGATGGTATCTGCTAGAGAAAACATCCGCGGGGATTTTGTGGATGGTTTGACTGTTATCCAAACTCTTGGAGTCCTCGGTGAATGCTGATCAGGGTGATAAATATTTTATTGATAGACAAGTGACGAGATGACGGGACATAGTCGTACGCCTTAATCCTTAACTTTTGCCTGGACCACCCTTTCGGGTTTTCAGTCCACCGGGATACCCTTTTTTGCCTAAGCCGCCTTTCAGGTTTTTGACTTGCTGGGTGTACATATTTTTTCGTATGTATATCCCTAATTTTTTTGCCCGAACTCCTTTGGTTCGTCGGGATGCCCTTATTTTTCCAAGGTCAGTTAACCTAGCGGGTCTTTGTTCATGCGTAGTATTTTATGACTATGTCCATGTTCACCGGGTACGGAGAATTGTCACTGTCCATAGTAGTAAGTGTTGCCACACTTCCAGAAGATGTTTGTTTGATCATACATAATTCGTTTCTAGAATTCATGTCCAATACCCCAAGTGATTCAAATGGAGATCTGCCCCTGGATATTTTGCATTTTTGAGAGATTCCTTGAACCTTGACTTGACTGCCCTAGATCAGCGGGACACCATGCTATGCCCCTTGATTATGAAAGGCCTGTTATTGGAAATGTCTTTCCATCTGAGGTGATTTGGTCCACTGAGAGGATTTTTGTTCATCGAATATCCGTCGTGAGAATTTCTCTATTGTTGAACAAATAGTCATATGAAAACAATGGTATTTTAAGAATGCAAAGCTTATGTCTATCTTGAAATTTGAAAATTTGTTTTTTTTTAGTAAAACAAACAAATTTTGTAAAAGTGTGATATCAACTCTGGATTTATAGCAAACCCTACAGGAGTCAAGATACCTTTTGTAACAGTATGCTTTCGAACTAACCCATGCTTAGGACTTTTAAGGGTTGTAGCGTGACCTGGTTCGCAGTTCAAGAAACAAAGGATAAAGGCTCAAATTTTATTGGTACCCAACCTGTTCTTCGTGATATTCTTCAATCATATGCTCAACTAATTGTGCGTTTAGATCCCAATTGAGTTTGAGATCTTTGCTCTGATACTTGGTGATGGTTTAAGAATTGAATGTTCGTTTGAGAAGGCAATCATTTTTTATAACCTTTTACTTTTTTTTTTAGGATTTGTATGCCCTTTTTTTTTGTTATCCCTACTTTTTCCTGAACTGTTTCTTTTGTGATTACAGTCAGCGAGATGCCCCAGTTTTTTTTCTTAAGTCTCCTTCATAGGTTTTGACTTAACGGGCTTTTATTTTGAGAGATAATGACTGTCTGTCTTGACGATTATGTGGAACCATCATCATCTTTTGGAGGGAATCTTCCACACTATCTGTTGTGTATGAATGTAGAGCTTGCGACTGAATGCATATTTGAATTAACTGAGAAAAACTACCCTGCCACAGGTTATGATTAATGGTTTTAATTTGTGTGAAAAGAAAAACTCCTACTTCTTAGGATCAAAGGGGTTGACTAGGGATTATCTTCCTTATAACTCCACTTTTTAGGATTTAAAACAACGCTTGTGCATCGTCAGCGGGGTATGTTCAAAAGCATATTATAGAGACTGTGGTATCGTTTTCTCCATCCTCCCTCTAAAGGCCTGGCACTTTTAATCGAGTGTTGAATATCACCAGAAGGAAGTAAAAACACAACTTGAATATAGTTAATATGAATGAATTTATTAAAGACAAACATATGCAACGCATTGATAAAATAACAAAGTTTAACATGAAACAAATGTTCGAACAATCAAAAGAAATTACAAATTGAAAATTCTAGATGAACAAAAAGCCTCTTTGTCTTGGCTTGTCACTTCAGATGGTGTGACTTTGAGGAATGGCGGAAGAATTCTAGTTGACCATCTTGTGCAAATTCCAGTTCTCCTTCATTGATCAAGTCTTGAATTTTATATTTCAACGTCCAACAATTATCAGTATCATGCCCCGGGCTTCCGGAGTGATATGCACACCTTTCATTGGGGTGGTAAGTAGGAGCGGAAGTATTAGGATTCCGAGGAGGATCCTTCAATGTGAGAAAATTCAACTTCAACATGTGTTGCAAGACTTGCAACATTGGTATGTTGAGTTTGGTGTATTGCCTAGTGAATGCATCCCGCTTACATCGATTACCCTGTTCTTGTTGGCGAGATGGCAGTTGGGTTTGTGACGTAGCAGCAATTTGGAAAGGTCTACTCTCCACCCAGCCAACTTCTTGTCTCATCAAAGGCTGATTAATGTACTGATCCCCAATCTCGACTATTTGCTTCATACGTTTGCATTCGTCTTGGTGATGCTTGCTGATGAGAAACCTCAACTCTTCTTGTTCCCGAGCTAAACTTTGGATAAGGGTCATTTGATTACTCATCTGGATTCTCACCCTTTCCATTTATGCTTGCGGTTGTTCCAACTGGTCATCCTTATTGTTGTCAGGATGTTTCTTGGTCAAGTTCCCGTTAAGGAGTGCTTTCAATTCTTCCTTCCCCTTGGATAGGTTTAGGAACATTTCATTGAACCGAACCTCTTGAGTTTGGAGATTTCTGTCATTTTGTTTGAGAGCCATTTTCCTTGCTGAAATAAACAGCGAGAAAATGAGAAACCTGTACTGGAAGACTTGTTATGTAATTACATGCATGATGTGTAAATGTTTTTAAGGATCTCGTGGGCTAAACACAAGAAGATGTTAGATCCAACTGAAACTTTGATTGAAGAACTTTCATATCGTTAAATGTCCTTCTACGAGTATCAAGCTCACCATATCAAGTGGATCATAGCCCCTGACTCAAGTTATCGTGCTTGGATCTTTTGACTGTATTGGTTAGAGGAAAATAAATCCCCTTGCCCTTTGCTAGGTGTTTGGTTCATCATAACCTGCATCACAGGCCTTTGAGACCCTTGAAAGGGTTAAGTAAATGTTATGGTATGATGCTATAATGCGTATGTTATGCATCAAGAAAAAATGTAGGGTGATGAAGACAAGTATGTCTTGTAGGAAATCCGAGTTATTGGATAATGTATACAAATAAAGTCCTGCAAGGAATACAAAAAAAAGCCCTGTAATGAGTTCAATTTGTTAGACAATGAAAGCAGACAAGTCACACAAGCAGCCTTAGGTTCAGGCTTGCATGGGGTTTGTCAGAATATTCCAAAAGTCCAATCTCAATGAGTGCAGCATCGAGTATTAACCAATCTTCGGTCGGAAACAAAGTCGGCCATCTCACTACTTTCTAATGGCTTAGGATGAGTCAATTAAAGGTTCTAAAGGTCAGTAGCACTTAATTACACTATAAGGAAGCCTAATGTTATCCTTGACTGACTCAAGGAACATTAGTACAAGCCAGAGTATCACGCTAACATAGCTATCACTTCGTCCATATTGGTATACACCGTACAGCTTCCATGATTTACTACTACTTACCTAAAATGTGCCCCAGATCTGGGTATAGGATCTTTAACAAATAACCCCAACAAGCCATCAAAGGTAAAGCAGACAAAGCATACAAGGTAAAGACATTTAAAATGAACTAGACTCTAAGGTAACCCCACTTTTTATAAATCCCCAGCAGAGTCGCCAGTTCTGTGATACGGTGGAAGAACCGACTGTTATACTGGTTTTGCATTTGTGTTCGCAAATGCTGCGGTAAGCAAGAGTCGCCACCGACTTTTCTTTTATCCAAATTAAGGAAAGGGTGAAAAGAATAGAAAAAGACCTTTTCAAGAATTTTCTGAGTAATGGGGGTAGATTATGGAAAGGGAAGGTGTTAGCACCCTTTCCATCCATAGTTATCTACGGGCTCTTAGATGCTTAGCTCATTTGCAAATACCTTGTGCTTTTGTGTGTTTTTGAAAAAAGTATTTTGAAATTTCCTTAGTGCGGCGATTTGCTTTATGATAACTCTTGTATCAGTCCTCAAGAGTGTTGACAAAGTAAATGTTTTTGAAAGTTGTTTTTAAAATGTGAAAGTGTAAAAAAGTTTGTTTTGAACATATCATCTAGGAACTTATCTACTTATACTCGAAAAAGTTTGTCCTTTTCCTCCTATTCTTTAGACAGTGTTATCCTACTATTAGTGAGTAGGTAGCCCTATCGTTGGATGTTTGAGGGACGTTCGAAGGGATGTACAGTTATAAAGGCAACATGTGGATACGCTTTAGCAATTTTGTTTAGGGACTAGATCATTTACCGAGAGGCAACTGTAGGGTCATCGAGGGACTATGATCTTTTGTTTTACGGGTTTTTTCTAAAGCATCCCCATTTCAAGGGACACGACTGTTTTACTTTCCGAAAGAAACCAAAGTGGGATACCCTAGAGGTGCGCATGTGCAAGTGATTTAATTCAGTTTATTCATCTTTGTGTTAAGTTTGATAGCGCCTGATTATTAGTCTTTCCATACAAGCCTAATTACTAACAGTTAATATTTTACAGAAATTTAAAGTGCGGAAATTTAAATCCTACGCTATTAAAATGTTTCTGGGAGGGGGTATTTACATGTTCAAATGGGGGGAAAATAAAGAAAAGCGGTAAAGAGTCCTAATTAATTTCTATTACATCCCATTAGCAGGTACATGAATAAAAATTCAAAATTTAAAATAAGCGTCCGAATCGAAAATACGCCTAAAAATCCTAAGGTAAAAGGAAATCTTCTTGTTTTGTTTTTAATTATAAAATAAAATAAAACTTAAGTCTATTTAATTTTAATTTCAATAAAAGGTTAAAATAATTAATTAATTTGATTAATAAAGCACTAACCTAATGTTTTTTTGTGATTTTTTGATTTAAAGTTGATTCAAATGATAAAGTCAATAAAGAAATAACAAATACAAAAATAAAAATACAAAGGGGGGCATCCTCCGATCCAAGGAGAAATGGGAGGCTTTCGATTCAGAGGAAGGTTTCTTTCAATCCAGGGGAAGACGGCTATCCTTCGATCCAGTAAAAGAATGTTGCCATTTGATCCAGTGAAAGGATGTGGCTTTCGATCCAAAGGGAATTGTTGAACAGGCCTGATGGATCACCTATGAGGGCACTGAATCTGCAAAGATATCTTAGAAAAACAAAGATGCAGGACCTGGGTATCGAACCCAGCTCCTTCGATCCTTTGTGCATTGGTCTGTTCAGGCTGGATCTATAACAAGTGTTAGAAATAAAACAAATGTAGACCTGGGTGTCAAACCCAGATCCTTAATCTTGAATACAAATCAAATGCATTACAAGTGTTAATATATCATGCAAATGTAAAGTTTGATCTTTTGCCAATTCTTACCAACAATGGAAGGCTTCGATTTGGCACTTCTGGGCGTGGAGATGCTTGCTTAGGGGATGGTGTGGATGCTTGGATGCAAGGTTTTCGTTTGGCTAATGCTTGTATGTGCAAGAATGCTTCTGTTTGATACAGTGTATGTGTGTTCCCAATGGTTTGTTTTCCTCTTTTTCATGTCCCTTTGCAATGTGTCCTAGGCCTTGTATTTGTAGGAGTGTGATGTGCATGGAAATGGCAAGGGACAACCATTAACTTAGGCTTTGAAGGCCATGAGACCAAAATCAGACACATTAAAAGACTTCCATTTTTTGAAATATTCATGCCTCTTTGAAATCTTGAATGAACCTGGACACCTTTGACTTTTGAATTACTTCAGGCCATGCCCTTTGTGATACGGTGGCAGAACCGACTGCTTAATACTGGTTTTGCGTTTGTGTTTACAAATTTTATGGTAAGCAAGATTTGTCACCGACTTTTCTTTTATCCAAATTAAGGAAAGGGTGAAGACCTTTCTGAGAGTTTTCTGAGTAAGGGGAGTAGATTATGGAAAGGGAAGGTGTTAGCATCCTTTCCATTTGTAGTTTTCTATGAGGTCTTAGTTGCTTGCTAGTTCACTTTGTTTTTGTTTGAAAATGTGCTTGTGGTGTGGGTTTGAAAATATTTTGAAAATGTCTTTGTAATGATTCTCGTTTCTATAAGAATGCGTACAAAGTGCTGGTTTTGAAAATAGTTTAAAGAAGTGTTTGTGGAAGATGTTTTTGAAAGTGATTTTGAAAAGTACCTTTGTAATGATTCTCGTCTCTATAAGAATGTGTACAAAGAGCTTTGACTTTTGAAAATGTTTCAATTTGAAAGTTTAGGTGTGAAAAATGTTTTTCTTTTTTGTTGTGAGCAAGCGAGCAAATATGAGTATCCTACCTACTCAAAAAGGTCTAATATTCTTTTCCTCCTCCTTTAAATGTTGCTACCTATCCATTGATTGATAAGAAGCCCCATCGTTGGATGTGTGAGGGACATTCGAAGGGACGTTACGGTCACAAAGGAAACTTGGCAAGAAATTTTAGTAACCGTCCTAAAGTTTCTAAGATCACTTTTAACCGAGGCAACATCGAGAGGGTCATCGAGAGACTTGTGATCTTTTCAAACTAGAGGACATCCACTAAAACTTCTCACGTTTCGAGAATTATGATCGTTTTCTGAAGGAAACCAAAGTGGGCGTACCTTAGAGGTGCATATGTGCATATGTGCATGTGTGTTATGTTTTAGTTATTTTTTTTTGTCTTTTTTGTTAGGTTTGCTAGCGTTTTGTTATTAGTCTTGTCATGCAATCCTAGTTACTAGCAGTTAATATATATACAGGAATTTAAAGTGCAGAAATGTAAAATACGGGAATGTAAATCCTATGCTATTACATGGCTTTGTGAGAGGTACATTATAGAAATGTGAAAAGTAAAGTCTTAGTTACTATTACAAACTAGGAAGCAATTACAATAAGATGAAAAATGTGAAAATACGTAAATGCGCAAACAAATTAATAGGGACGTCCAAAACCTAAGGAAAAGAAATCTTTTTGGTTGTTTTTGTTTATGAAAGAAAATAAAGTCTAAGTCTATTTAATTTTAAGTCCAAGAAAAGGTTAAAATGATTAATTAATTTGTTTAATTAAATTTATTAAAAAATACTAACCTAATGTCTTTTTTTATTTCATTTGATTGTTAATTTAGAGAGGAAAACCATTAAGAGAAAATAAACAAAACATAAAAAATGAAAACACAGTAAACAGAAAAGTCATTCTACCCAGAGAAGGGGATTTCCCTTTGATCCAGTGGCAGAAATTGTCCCTTAAATCCAGGGGGCAAGGCGCTTTCGATTCAGAGGAGGGACTCCTTCGATTCACCCTCCTTTGGCCTTCTCTCGATTAGGCTTAAGAGTTGATGTGAACAAGCTTTGATTTGCATCTTTTCTTGCCTCTTTCGATTGAGAAGGGAGTGGTATGGGAAACCTTCAATTTACACCTTCTCTATTTCTTTCGATTGAGAATATGAAGTAATATGGACCTGTGGGGCAGCATGAATGCATATCCTTCATTCACACTCTTTTTGTCTTTCGTTTGAATCTGTACAGGTTAGTTCCAACAAGAAAAGCAAACAAACCAAGAGGTCAGAAACGAAGAACACAACTAGGAGGCTATCTACATATTATGCTAAAACAAAAAGTAAGTATATGGCTATTTACATGTCATGCTGAAATGAAAGATGCAAGATCAAGGGGACTTACCTTGCTTAAAACTGGAACTTGTATGGGGGACTAGAGTTGTTGGATGCTCTTGGATTCTAAAGGAGAGAGAACAAGTGTGGTGTGATCTTGTTGAGTTTGGAGGGTTTTTTGTGCGCTTCTATTAGGCTGTCCCCATGTGTTTTTTGTGTGTCTTCCCCTCAGGTTGTCTCTTGTGTGACTCTTTCAGGCTGTCTCTGGGCATTTTTTGTGTGTCCCCTCCCCCCAGGTTGTCTCTCATCTTTACTTTCGTGTGACTCTTTCAGGCTGTCTCTAGGTGTCTTTGAAGCTTGCTAGTGTGCTTCTTATATAGAGGGGATGAAGGGGACAAGAAGGCAAAGGAGTAAACAACCATTAATTTTGTGTTTTAAGGCCATGAATACAATTTTGTAACGTTGCAAAAGACATGGTTTCTTGTCCCTTTTTGAATTTGAATGAACCTGGACATTTGACTTTCGAATGCTCTCCTTCAAATGACTCTGATTGCCTCTTTTGTGTACCCTTCAAATGGACCTTCTGAATGCTTCTTCAAATGGACTTGATTTCCTCCTTCGAATGACTCTGGTTCAGCTCCTTCGAATGGCTCTGATGTCCTCCTTTGAATGGCTCTGATTGCCTCCTTCAAATGGACTTTTTGAGTGTCTTTCGAATAGTCTTTTGTTGCCACCTTCGAATGGGCCACCAATGTGTGTCCTTCTTATGTGCCTTTGGAGTACTCTTTCGAAGGGGTCATATTGGGTGTCATAGTGCAAAGACTGTGTTAAGGGGTCTTGGCCCTGTGCATTGAAAGCAAACACAGAGGAAGTCTTTTCCTTATGCATTGAAGGCAATTATAGAAGAAACCTTTTCCCTTGTGAATCCAAGACAAGTCTGAGGAAGCCTCTTCCTTGTGGATCAAAGGCCAGTTGGGGGAAGATTTTGACTTAGCGAATCCAAGGAAAGCATGAAGAGGCTTTGCCTAGTGAGTCGAAGGTTGCACGTACATGCCACTGCTGGTGAATCGAAAGGGACTTGTAGGGGGTTTTTACCTTGTGAATCAAAGGCAAGCCTGAAGTAGCTAATGCACAGTCGAAGCCTTGTGAACCAAGCTTGGTCGAAGGAGGCCCAACGCTCCATCGAATAAATTATGAAATCAACTTGATCGAAGGGGGTCCAGTGCCCAATCGAAGACTTGCAGACCAATGCCTGATCGAAGGGTTTTAGATGCCTAATTGAATCTCCTTGCCTAGATGCCAAACACCTAATCGAAGCTTACTAATCAAGGCATGATCTAAGAGGGCCAAATTCCTAATCGAAGTACCTTGTCCCAATGCCAATTGGAAAAAAAACTGCTCAGGCGCCAATCGAAAACACCTTATTTCAAAGACAATCGAACGCACCTTGTTTATTTTCAAAAATTTTATTTTTCTTTAATCAAGTGTTTGTAACCAACCATGTAGGAGACAATCTTGGAAAACATGAGAGGGAAAATTTTGGGATAGAATAGTTGCCCCTGTTCAATCTTCTTAGACCTGAGGATTTAGATTGGCTTTCCTGCCTTTCGCGAACTGAAGGTGGAAGATGATTGAACACTAGAGTGCCCAGAAATTTGCACTCGCATGGAGTAACACTGATGGTTGATGATGGTGGGAATGGACTTAGAGATTCCATTTGGAGAAGATGATAGAGATTCGTCAGAGATGGGCTTAAAGATGCTACCCAAAGTAGATGTTGATTTCACACATGATCCCTTTGGGGGTTCCTGTTCCTTCTGTTTGAGGAGGAGTCCGCTGGGGAATATGGGTTTATGTTGTTCTCATGTTTGAGGAAAACTCTATGGGGAATAGAGTCTAGGAACTTCAGTTGTCCAAGGCTCTACTGAAGAGTTATCTTTGGACTGGGGAGATGAAAGTTATCTGTTATCTGGTCAAAATCCAGGATTCACAGTGACTTGCTGAGGATAATAAAGTTGAATGTTATTTGGTCGTGTTCCAGGCTTCAAAGCGACTTACTAGGGTATATGAAATTAACTATTATCTGGTCGGTTCCAAGCTTCGCAGTAGTTTGTTTAAGGTCAAACTGTTATCTGGTCGAAATCCAGGCTTCACAGTGAATGAAGTTAAAATGTTATCTAGTCGTATTCCATGCTTCGTAGCAACTTAAACTGTTATCTGGTTATATTCCAGGCTTCATAGTAATTGAAGAAGTGAATTACTCTCTGGTCGTATTCTAGGCTTCATAGCAACTTAAACTATTATTTGGTCATATTCCAGGTTTCACAGATTAAAGAAGTGAACTACTCTCTGGTCGAATTCCAGGCTTCATAGAAACTTAAACTGTTATCTGGTCGAAATCCAGGCTTCACGGTAATTGAAGAAGTGAACTACTCTCTGGTCGGATTCCAGGATTTGTAGCAACTTAAACTGTTATCTGGTTGTATTCCAGGCTTCACAGTAATTGAAGAAGTGAACTACTCTCTGGTCGCATTCTAGGCTTCATAGCAACTTAAATTGTTATCTGGTCGAAATCCAGGCTTCATAGTAATTGAAGAAGTGAACTACTCTCTGGTCGAATTCCAGGCTTCGTAGCAACTTAAACTGTTATCTGGTCGAAATCCAGGCTTCACAGTAATTGAAGAAGTGAACTACTCTCTGGTCGGATTCAAGGCTTCGTAGCAACTTAAACTATTATTTGGTCAGATTCCAAGCTTCACAGTAATTGAAGAAGTGAACTACTCTCTGGTCAAATTTCAGGCTTCATAGCAACTTAAACTGTTATTTGGTCGTATTCCAGGCTTCACAGTAATTGAAGAAGTGAACTACTCTCTGGTCGGATTCCAGGATTCATAGCAACTTAAACTGATATCTGGTCGAAATCCAGGCTTTACAGTAATTGAAGAAGTGAACTACTCTTTGGTCGAATTCTAGGCTTCATAGAAACTTAAAATGTTATCTGGTCGTATTCCAGGCTTCACAGTAATTGAAGAAGTGAACTACTCTCTGGTCAGATTCTAGGCTTCATAGCAACTTAAATTGTTATCTGGTCGAAATCCAGGCTTCACAGTAATTGAAGAAGTGAACTACTCTCTGGTCGGATTCTAGGCTTTGTAGCAACTTAAATTGTTATCTGGTCGAAATCCAGGCTTCACAGTAATTGAAGAAGTGAACTACTCTCTGGTTGGATTCCAGGCTTCTTAGAAACGTAAACGGTTATCTGGTCGTATTCCAGGCTTCACAGTAATTGAAGAAGTGAACTACTCTCTAGTTGGATTCCAAGCTCTGTAGCAACTTAAATTGTTATCTGGTCGAAATCCATGCTTCATAGTAATTGAAGAAGTGAACTACTCTTTGGTTGAATTCCAGGCTTCATAGCAACTTAAACTGTTATCTGGTCGAAATCCAGGCTTCACAGTAATTGAAGAAGTGAATTACTCTCTAGTCGTATTCCAGGCTTTATAGCAACTTAAACTGTTATCTTAGATATCTTCCCCATCTTTTTTCAGAAATTGATTTACAATCAGTTGTTCATAGATAGTCGCTGTGTCTGGTTTCAGAAATTAGTCTGGAACTGTTGAAAATCGTTGATGATATTCATCTATGGATCCTTCCTGAAAATGTAAAGAGTTAGTTATATGCAATGTCATGATACATGGAGTGCATTGGGTAGTAATGTTCCCAAAAAAAAATGAGACTATGCTATATGCATTTGTATGTATATGTTATGATGTTTGTAAAATGGTGTACGAATGCAATGTGCGGACATGTCATTCGTTCTATTGCGGTGTTGTTTAACTAGGGAAAATAAATCCCTAATTGTTGCTGAGGGTGAAGAATATAGGTCTTCAGATCTGTTGAAATTGAGACGTTGGGGGATGAACTTCTATTGTTAGAGGAATAAACTCTGTTGGGGAAGGTGAACTCCGTGAACTGAACTGTCGCTAGAAGATATCTGGAATAAGTATCAGGATGACATCTACCTCTGGATCGTACCTGAACCGTTTCTAGAAAATGATCTGAATAAGTATCAGGATGACATTTGTCTATGGATCGTACCTGAACTGTTGCTAGAAGATATTCTGGAATAAGTACCAGGATAACATCCGTCTCTATATCGTACCTGAACCGTTTCCAGATTAGAATCTGGAATAAGTGTTAGGATGACACCCATCTTTGGATCATACCTGAACCGTTTCTAGATGAGAATCTGGAGTAAGTGTCAGGATGACATCCGTCTTTGGATCAGACCTGAACCGTTTCTAGATGGGAATCTGGAGTAAGTTTAAGGATGGAATCCGTCTTTGGATCATACCTGAACCGTTTCTAGATGAGAATATGGAGTAAGTGTCAGGATGACATCCATATTTGGATCGTACCTGAACCATTTCTAGATGAGAATCTTCTTTATTTAGGATGTTTCCGCTGGGGATTCCTGTTTTGTTGTTTTGAGAGGAAATTCGTCGGGGAAGGGAAACTTCGTAACACGCTTGGGGATTTTGTGAGATCCTGCTGGGGAATCCTGAGAATCTTGGTGACTTCATTGGGGAATCTTTGTTGTTGGAGCAGTAATTTGGAGATTCTGCTCTACCGGGGATATGAGAACACTTAACATCACTTGGCTGTAAGCTGAGAATATGGAAGTGATCTTGTAGTATAATGCCCCTGCCTCGATACCCGTTGGAGAAGATATCTGCCGGGGATTTCGTAGATGGTTTGAGTGTCGTCCCAACTCTTGGGGTTTTGAGTAGATGTTGATCAGGGATTATTCTACTGATAGACAAATGACAAGATGACAGGACATAGTCATACTCTTTAATCCCTAACTTTTTCCTGGACTTCCCTTTCAGGTTTTCAGCCCACCGGGATACCCTTTTTTGCCCAAGCTGCCTTTTCAGGTTTTCGACTTGTCGGGTGTATAATTTTTTTGTATATATCCCTAATTTTTGCCCGAACCTTTTGGTTCATCGGGATGCCCTTATTTTTGCCTAGGCCAGTCAACCTAGCGGGTCTTTGGTCATGCGTAGTATTTTTCGACTATGTCCATGTTCAACAGGTATGGATAATTGTCATTGTCCATAGTAGTAAGTGTTGCCATAATGCCATAAGGTGTTTGTTTGATGGCATATGATTCGTTGCTGGAATTCATGTCCAATGCCCCAAGTGATTCAGATGGAGATCCGTCCCTGACTATTTGGCATTTTTGAGAGATTCCTTGAACCTTAACTTGACTCCCCTAGATTAGATGGACACCATGCTATGCCCCTTGATTAATAAAGGCCTATTATTGGGAATGTTTTTCATTTGAGGTGATTTTGTCCATTGAGAGGATCTTTGTTCACTGAATATTCGTCTGCGAATTTCTCTGCTGTTTGAACAAATAGTCATATGCAAACAATGGTATTTTAAGAATGCAAAGCTTATGTCTGTCTTAAAGTTTGAAAATCCATTTTTTAGCAAAACAAACAAATTTTGTAAGAGTATGATATCAGCTCAGGATTTATAGTGAGCCCTACAGGTGTCAGGATACCTTTTGTAACAGTATGCTTTCGAACTAACCCATGCTTCAGCTAGGAATTTTAAGGGTTGTAACGTGGTCTGGTTCACAGTTTTAAGAAACAAAGGATAAAGGCTCAAATCTTATTTGTACCCAACCCGTTCTTCGTGATGTTCTTTAGTCCTATGCTCAGGTAAACGTGCGTTTAGATCCCAATTGAGTCTAGAATCTTTGCTCTGATACTTGGTGATGGTTCAGAAAATGAATGTTTGTTCGAGAAGGCAGTCATTTTTGTAACCTTTTATTTATTGTTGATGATTTGTAGGACCTCTTTTTTTATTTTCGTTATCCCTACTTTTGCCTAAACTTTTTCTTTTGTGATTACAGTCAGCGGGATGCCCCAGTTTTTCTTAAGTCTCCTTCATAGGTTTTGACTTAGCGGGCTTTTTTTTAACATAATGACTGCCTATTTTAATGATTATGTGGAACCATCACCATCTTTTGTTTTGGAAGGGCGTCTTTAACACCATTTGTCGTGTATGAAGAGAAAGCTTGCGATTGAATGCACCTTTTAACTGAGAAACTACCCTGCCCCAGGTTATGATTAAGGGTTTTAATTTGTGTGAAAAGAAAAACTCCTACTTCTTAGGTTCAAAGGGGTTGACTAGGGATTGTCTTCCTTATAGCTCCACTATTTAGGATTTGAAACAATGCTTGTACATCATCAGTAGGGTCTGTTCAAAAGCATATTGTAGAGATTGTGGTATCGTTTATGTCATCCTCCCTCTAAAGGCTTAGAGCTTTTTAATCAGGAGTTGAATATCACAAAAAGGAAGTAAAACACAGTTTGAATATAATGAATACGAATGAATTGATTCAAGAAAAACACGTGCAATTCATTGATGAAATGACAAAGTTTGACATAAAGGTAAGTGTTTAAACCAAACAAAGTAATTACAACTGAAAATTCGAATGAACAGAAATTTCTCTGCCTAAACTTTATCACTTCAAATGATATGCCTTGGAGGGATTACAGAAAAATTCCAGTTGACCATCTTGTGCAAAATTCAACGCTCCTTCATCAATCAGGTCTTGAATTTTGTTCTTTAATGCCCAATAACTATTAGTGTCATGTCTAGGACTATTGGAATGGTAGGCACATATTGCATCAGGATTGTAGTTAGGGGAAGAAGTTTTGGGGTTTGGATGAGGTCTTATCAACTTAACTAAATTCATCCTCAACTTGTGTTGCAATTCCTGAGACAATGGTATGTTGATTTTGGTAAACTGCCTCTTAGGCTTGTCTTGCCTTTGTTGATTACCCCGTTGTGGTTGGCGAGGTAGTTGTTGGACCCTTGGCGTAGCAGCCGTTTTGAAAGGTGTTTTTTCAACCAAATCCTCTTGTTTCAACTGAGGCTAATTAAAGACTCGATCCCCAATCTCGATTGTTTTCTTCATACGGTTGCATCCGTCTTGATGAAGCTTGTTGAGGAGAAACTTCAACTCTTCTTGTTCCCGAGCTAAACTTTGGATAAGAGCCCTTTTATTACTCATCTGGATTCTCATCGGTTCCATTTCAGCTTGCAGTTGTTCAACATGTCCATCCTTGTTGATGTCGGGATGTTTCTTGGTCAGATTCCCAGCAAGGAGTGCTTTCAATTCTTCCTGCCCCTTGGATAGGTTTAGGAACATTTCCATGAATTGAGCCTCTTGAGTTTGGAGATCTTTGTTGTTCTGTTTGAAAGTTATTTTCCTTGCTAAAATAATCAGCGAGAACATGAGAGACCTGTACTGGAAGACCTGTTATGTAATGACATGCACGATGTGTAAATGTTTTCAAGGATCTCGCAGGGTAAACACAAGAAGATGTTAGGAGTTGAATTTTGCAGCTTTGATTGAAGAACTTTGTATCATTGAAGGTGCTTCTATGAGAATCAAGCTCACCATATCGAGTGAGTCATAGCCTCTGACTCAAGCTATTGTGTTTTGGTCTTTTGGAGGCATTTGGTTAGAGGAAAATAAATCCCCTTACCCCCTGTTAGACGTCTGGTTCATCATAACCTGCATCACAGACCCTTGAGATCCTTGAAATGGTTAAGGAGATGTTATGGGATGATGTTATGATGTTTATGCTATGCATTAAGTGTAAGGTGGCATAAGCAAATAAACCCTGCAAGAAATCCAGGTTAATGGATAATGACTGTAAATAAATCCTGCAAGGAAATCATGTTATTAGATAATAAAACCCTGCGAGTAGTTCAAGTTGAAAGCAAACAAGTCACACAAGCATCCTTAGGTTTAGGCTTGCATGAGGTTGGTAGGTAAGTACCCTCTTGAAGTTTAGTTGGTTCAACCTATCTTAGAAAAGTAACCGGGTTCTAAGGAGTCTCAATATCACTAATCTTTTTTTATAGAGCATTATTTCAGCTTAGCAATCTTTTCTTGCGGCCGAAACATCTCGAAAGTTCGATCTCAATGAGTGTATTATCGAGTATCAACCAATCCCCAGTTTTACAGCGAGACTGGCTATCTCACTACTTTCTAATGGCCAAGTTTGTTCAACTGAGGTTCTAAGGTCCGTTAGTGCTTCAGGACACCACGTAGTGACCACGTATTCTCCTCAATTCAACACAAGGGATACCGGTACCAACCAAAGTGTCACACCAACACAGTTATCGCTTCAACCATACCGGTCTACGTCATACATTCTCTATGATTTATTGTTGTTTACCTAAAAAGATTCCCCCAGATACGGGTGTAGGATCTTTAGTAACAACCCAAACAAGCCCTCAAAAGTAAAGCATAAAAACACACAATGAAAGCAAATTTAAAATGAACTAAGCTCTAAGGTAACCCCACTTTAAAAATTCCTCAGCAGAGTCGCCAGTTCTGTGATACGGTGGAAGAACCGACTGTTTAATACTGGTTTTGCGTTTGTGTTTGCAAATGTTGCGGTAAGCAAGAGTCGCCACTGACTTTTCTTTTATCCAAATTAAGGAAAGGGTGAAAAGAACAGAAAAAGACTTTGTCGAGAGTTTTCTGAGTAAGGGGTAGATTATAGTAAGGGAAGGTGTTAACACCCTTTTCATCCGTAGTTTTCTATGGGCTCTTAGTTGTTTGATAGTTCACTTTTCTTTTGTTTGAAAATGTGCTTGTGGTGTGGGTTTGAAAATATTTTGAAAATGTCTTTGTAATGATTCTCGTTTCTATAAGAATACGTACTAAGTGCTGGTTTTGAAAATAGTTTGAAGAAGTGTTTGTGGAAGATGTTTTTGAAAGTGATTTTGAAAAGTGCCTTTGTAATGATTCTCGTCTCTATAAGAATACGTACAAATAGCTTTGACTTTTGAAAATGTTTCAATTTGAAAGTGTAGGTGTGAAAAATGTTTTTCTTTTTTGTTGTGAGCAAGCGAGCAACTATGAGCATCCTACCTACTCAAAAATTTCTAATATTCCTTTCCTCCTCCTTTAGATGTATCTACCTTACCATTGATTGATAATAAGCCCCATCGTTGAATATGTGAGGGACATTCGAAGGGACATTACAATAATGAAGGCAACTTGGCAATAAATTTTAGTAACTGTCCTAAAGTTTCTAAGATCACTTTTAATTGAGGCAACATCGAGAGGTTCATCGAGGGACTTGTGATCTTTTCAAACTAGAGTGGGTGTACCTTAGAGGTGCATATGTGCATGTGTGTTATGTTTCAGTTTTTTTGGGGTCTTTTTTGTTAGGTTTGCTAGCGTGTTGTTATTAGTCTTGTCATGCAATCCTAGTTACTAGCAGTTAATATATATATAGGAATTTAAAGTGCAGAAATGTAAAATGCGGGAATGTAAATCCTACGCTATTACATGGATTTGTGAGAGGTACATTATAGAAATGCGAAAATTAAAGTCCTAGTTACTATTACAAACTGGGAAGCAGTTACAATAAGATGAAAAATGCGAAAATACGTAAATGCACAAACAAATTAATAGGGATGTCCAAAACCTAAGGAAAATAAATATTTTTGGTTGTTTTTGCTTATGAAAAAAAATAAAGTCTAAGTCTATTTAATTTGAAGTCCAAAAAAGGTTAAAATGATTAATTAATTTTGTTTAATTAATTTAATTAAAAAAAATACTAACCTAATTCCTTTTTTTTATTTCATTTGATTGTTAATTTAGAGAGGAAAACCATTAAGAGAAAATAAACAAAACATAAAAAATGAAAATACAGTAAAAAAGAAAAGTCCTTTGACCCAGAGAAGGGGATTGCCCTTCGATCCAGTGGATTAAATTGTCCCTTCGATCCAGGGGGCAAGGAGCTTTTGATTCATAGGAGGGACTCCTTCGATTCACCCTCATTTAGCCTTTTTTTGAATGGGATTAAGAGTTGACGTGAACAAGCTTTGATTTGCATCTTTTCTTGCCTCTTTCGATTGAGAAGGGAGTGGAATGGGAAACCTTCGATTTACACCTTCTCTATTTCTTTTGATTGAGAATATGAAGTAATATAGACCTGTGGGGCAGCATGAGTGCATATCCTTCATTCACAACTAGGAGGCTTTCTACATATTATGCTGAAATGAAAAGTAAGTACAAGGATATTTACATGTCATGCTGAAACGAAATATGCAAGGTCAAGGGGACTTACCTTGCTTAAAACTGGAACTTGTGTGGGGGACTAGAGTTGCTGGATGCTCTTGGATTCAAAAGGAGAGAGAACAAGTGTGGTGTGATATTGTTGAGTTTGGAGAGTTTTTTGTGTGCTTCTCTTAGGCTGTCCCCAGGCGTTTTTTGTGTGTCTTCCCCTCAGGATGTCTCTCGTGTGACTCTTTCAGGCTGTCTCTAGGCATTTTTTGTGTGTCTTCCCCTCAGGCTGTCTCCCGTCTTTACTTTCGTGTGACTCTTTAAGGTTGTCTCCAGGCGTCTTTGGAGTTTGCTAGTGTGCTCCTTATATAGAGAGGATGGAGGGGACAAGAAGGCAAGGGAGTAAACATCCATTAAGTTGGTGTTTTAAGGCCATGAATACCATTTTGAAATGTTGCAAAAGACATGGTTTCTTATCCATTTTTGAATTTGAATGAACCTGGACATTTGAATTTTGAATGCTCTCCTTCGAATGACTCTGATTGCCTCTTTTGTGTACCCTTCGAATGGACCTTCTGAATGCTTCTTCGAATGGACCTGATTGCCTCCTTCAAATGGCTCTGATTCAGCTCCTTCAAATGGCTCTGATGGCCTCCTTTAAATGGCTCTGATTGCCTCATTAGAATGGACTTTTTGAGTGTCTTTCGAATAGTCTTTTGTTGCCCCCTTCGAATGGGCCACCAATGTGTGTCCTTCGAATGGGCCTTTAGAGTACTCTTTCGAAGGGGTCATATTGGGTGTCATAGTGCAAATACTGTGTTGAGGGGTTTTGGCCCTGTGCATTGAAAGTAAACACAAAGGGATTTTTTTCCTTGTGCATTGAAGGCAACTATAGAAGAAACATTTGCCCTTGTGAATCCAAGACAAGTCTGAGGAAGCCTCTGCCTTGTGGATCGAAGGCCATTTGGGGGAAGCTTTTGACTTAGCGAATCCAAGGCAAGCATGAAGAGACCTTTTCCTAGTGAGTCAAAGGTTGCACATACAGGCCACTGCTAGTGAATCGAAAGGGACATGTAGGGGTTTTTTACCTTGTCAATCGAAGACAAGCCTGAAGTAGCTAATACGCAGTCGAAGCCTTGTGAACCAAGCTTGGTCGAAGGAGGCCCACTGCTCCATCGAAGATATTGTGAAATAAACTTGATCGAAGGGGGTCCAGTTCCCAATCAAAGACTTGCAGACCAATGCCTGATCGAAGGGTTTTAGATGCCCAATCGAATCTCCTTGTCTAGATGCCAAACACCTAATCGAAGCTTACTAATCAAGGCATGATTGAAGAGGGCCAAATTCTTAATCAAAGTACCTTGTCCCAATTCCAATCGAAAAACAAACTGCTCAGGCGCCAATCGAAAACACCTTATTTCAAAGCCAATCGAAGGCACCTTGTTTATTTTCAAAATTTTTATTTTTCTTTAATCAAGTGTTTGTAACCAACCATGTAGGAGACAATCTTGGAAAACATGAGAGGGAAAATTTTAGGGTACAACACCCTTCAGTTGGCCTTAAGTCGCCTCCTTCGAATGGACCTCTTATGTACCCTTCGAATGGACCTTCTAAATGCTTCTTCGAATGGACCTTTTGTTACTTCCTTCGAATGGAACATCTGTACATCCTTTGAATGGAACACATGTACATCCTTCGAATGGAAAACCTGTACATCCTTTGAATAGAACACCTGTACATCCTTCGAATGGCCCTTTTGTGTGTCTTTTGAATAACACGCTTGTATGCCTCGTGCATTCTTCGAATGGGTCACCAATGTGTGCTCATAATGTGGCAATCATATGCTGAAAGGTTTAGAGATAGAGTTGACGCAAGCAGTTTTGAAGGGAACCATTGCCCAATCGAAACTAGCACAAAGGAAGCCAATTCCTTTTGGATGTTAGCATGAGGAGGTCATTGCTCTGTGAATCGAAGGCCAGTTGAAAGGGTCTTGGCCTTGTGCATTGAAATCAAGCACAGAGGAAGCCTTTTCCCTTGTGAATTGAAACAAACTTGTAGGGGGTTCTTGCCTTACACAGTCGAAGCCTTGTGAACTTAACTTGATCGAAGGAAGCCCAGCGCCCAATCGAAGACTTTGTGAACTTATCTTGATCTAAAGAGGCCGCGCCCAATCGAAGATTTGCGGACCAAAGCCTAGTTGAAGGGTTTTAGATGCCCAATCAAAGCTCCTTATCTAGTTGCCAATCGAAAAACAAACTGCTCAGGCGCAAATCGAAAACACCCTGTCTCAAAGCCAATCGAAGACACCTTATTTATCTTCAAAAAAATTATTTTTCTTTAATCAAGTGTTTGTTACCACTCATATAAGAGAGAACCTTGGAAAACATGATATGACAAATTTTGGGGTACAACAATTATCGATAACTGATTAAAGTAGTGATTAAGGTTAAATATCCACTTCAAATAATTGAAGATTTGATGGACCAACTGGTAGGCGAGTTTGTATTCAGTATAATTGAATTAAGGTCAGATTATCTTTAGATACGGGTGAAGAGTGAGAATAATTTAAGGACATATTTTAGATCTCGGTATAGGCATTACAAAATATTTGGATCAGTTTATTATGATATTTTTGAGGCTATTTTGATTTAATTTAAGTCAGAAGATAAATGTGTTGAATGTTGCAATTTGTATTGTAGTGTCGAAAAGGAGGAAACTTTATGTTAAGTTGTTAAGGTGTAAATTATAGTTTGAGGAGGTGAGTTTTCTTGAGTATTCTATTTCGGGTGGTGGTAACTGTGGATCCATTTCAAGTAGATGCATTTCTACACGAAAAGGCTCTAAAGCTAGTTAAAGAGACCAAAATCTTTTTGGACAAATGGTTATTATTGCAGTTTGTTTTAGACGAGGTCAAGTGTGATGTGTTGTTAATGAATAAGTTAAGGGAATGAGATTTAAATGTGAAAATTATAGGGATCAGTGAGGTTATGAGATTAAAGGAAAGACGGAGGATTTATTAGTGTTGTTAAAGTCCTCTACTTGGATAAAGACTTCATTTGGAGTGAAAAAATTTGGATTATAATTGGTGTAGTAGTTTTTATTGTATTAGAATATACTTAAGAACTGTGTTGTGCTGCGTGCGTGCTGAGGATACCATGAAATGACTTTTAGGAATTTATGTATCATTGACAAGGTTGAAATGAAGGAAATTAAGAAAACATTTGTAAGCCTTAGAGATATTGTTGAACCTTATGCTTATGTAACTTTGAGTACAAGGAATATGACGCTATTGTAGTTGAGCAATGATGATTTATGCTACCATTATGGTTGTCGACTACCTATTGACAAATTGAGGAACTAATCACCCTTAATCTCTTGTTGATAGTAGACGAGATCTTATTGGATTGGATATACTTGTCTTGCTATCTTGATAGTGATTAAAGTGAATTGACATTTTATCGAGAGGATAGTTGTTCACCATTTTGTGTGAACCTAATGCAAATGTGGCTATGAAAGAGTTAGGACTTATTGGACATTTAAGATACATTGAGTTGTACGCGAGCTAACACCGTAGAGTGGAAGGTTGAGAATGTCAAAAGTGAACCATTATTTTCTAGTGGATACTAAAGAGAGTCTAAAGATAGATGTGAAACTTGTAGATCTGATAATTGATGGAAATTAAAATGAGGACAGTGACTTTAAAGTAGATGATCAGAGTGGCGTAACGGAAGTGTGATGTGTCACAGTTTGTTATGTGGATATGACTTATTAGAATCAACGATTAAACATTTGAAGCTATAGGGGTAATGCAAACTTGGACATTCCAGACTGGAAGTGATAGGTGAAAGGTTTGTATATTATCCGTGTTAGTGCCATGTCAATTGATGTGTTAATTTACATGTTTAATTGGTGAATCATAGCATTGTAGTACTAATGTTGTGCGTCAAATAATGTCGGTATCACAGTTATGTTGGTGTTCTTATGTAAGTATTGTGTTATGAAACAGTAGAGATGGTGTATATGTCGTGGAGGCTGGAAAGTAGGATGCGAGAGTCGTATCTAGAGTTGTTCGTATCGGGTAATTTTCGAGGACGAAAATGTTATAAGTGGGGAAGAGTTGTATCATCCCAAAAATCTAGATTAATTATTTAATTAATTTAGTGTGAATATTTGTGATTATTGCTGAATATATGAATTATTATGAGTTATATAATGCATGGTAAATGCAGTGCTATGAGTAGCGTGGGAGTGAGAGTAATATGAAGATTTAATTAGTTTATAATTATTTAGAGCTTAAATAATTATTTGAGGTTAAATTGGATTTAATAATAATATTTAGAATTATTAATTATAATAATACGAGGAGAATAATAGTGTAAGACAATAAGGGCAAGATGGTAACATTGTGTTGAACAAGTGAAGGCAAGGTTGGGATTTATGATTTAGGGGTCCAAAGACTAGATAAGTAAAAATAAGAGGAATATAAGAGCATTCTTATTTTGATCGATCGTAGAAATGAGAGAAGAGTTGAAGCGAGAAAGAGGAAGAGCTAAAAAGAGAGGAACCATTGTTGAAGCTTGAGGAATCTACAACCTAAGGTAAAGGTGGGGTTCCAAATCTCTAATAGGTGGTATAATTGTGGGTAGATGATGATATTGAATGTTAGATTTTGGGTGTAGATTATTTTTGATGTAATCCGTTGAAATTATGTATAATTGATGAAATTGATAATGTGAATTAAGTTATAATGTAGTAGATGTAGTATGACAATGTGAAAATTTAGATTATGTATTTTGATGTAGAAATATTGGGGCTTTGGGTTGGAAAATGATGATTTTCATAACATAAAAATATGGTTTATTTGACTCTGGTATAATAGGAATCAGTTATAGTATATAGGTAACCGGCTATCGCATGGAAAAACAATGTTTTTGGGTATTTTGACTGGGTGTACCCGGGTACTACATATTGGGTAATCAGTTATCTCGAGAGTATATTGAAAAAAATGAAAATTTTAAAAGTTCATAACTTTCAAACTGTGAGTTTATTTTGGGTTCCGTTTGAACTGTTGGAAAGCTAATACAATGTACTTTCTTGTAAAAATGGTTTCAAGTTTTGAAACTAAATTTAATTGGTGTGTAAATATGTTTTGTAGTGTCAGTGTCTGTTGCTGTAGGTTGTCGGTGTTGGTAAATCTTGTAAAACTATAAAAATTCATAACTTGAGTTTTGTGTGTCCAATTGACGCGTAGCTCGAACCGTTGGAACACTGCTATAACGTAATTTCTCTTAAAAATATTTTCAGTACCAGAATTCTAACTATTTGATGTGTGGACAGGTGTTTCGTACTATCGAGTTATGTCGCTTTGTGAAATATATGCAAATGCTTTATATAATAGATTAATTGGGAATGTCCTATTTTTAATGATGAATTGTTGTTGTTGTGGAGTTAATCATGAGGATTTTTATGTTAATGTTACATGATATTTTCTATCTTATGATTATTATTGTAGTGAAGGTTTATGCCTTGTGTGTTAATGTTGTATGAAGTGTGATGCATATTATTGTGATTAAACTTGATGGTGTTGTATGAATGATGTATGAATGAATTGCATAAATATTGCATCATGATGATGATGATGATGATGATGATGGTGATGATGATGATGATGATGATGATGATGATGATGATGATGATGACTTGTATTGGCGTGACATTGATGAGTAGTAATATCAATATAAATTAAGTTGTTGCATGTTAGTGTCGCATGCATTTATGAAAAGATGGCTTGTATTGGTGAAAGATGGCCTGTATTGGTGAAAGATGTTCTGTATTTGCGAAAGATGACCTGTATGGATGAAAGATGGCATGTATTAGTGTTATAATGTTGTTTACCTAAGTTGGCATTATTACGATGATGGTTCTGCCCTATTATGATGTTGTTTCCCTAAGTTGGCATTATTTCAATGAGGTTCTGCCATATTGATACCACATACATCTTGTAGCAGTGTCAATTGTATTGCATTTGATTAAATTATTGATATAACAATGAAGTTTAGTTGCATAGTTGGTATTTGTTGTATGATGGATGATGATAAATATGTATGTACTTGTTTAATCATTATGAATTATGATTGATTATTGTTGAGCTTAGAATCTTGCGAGATATATCTGCGTATACCTATGATTATATAACTTATTATATTGTTGTGGTATCTCACCCCTTCTGTTTGAATGTTGCCTCTATATGGGTAACGTGCAGATGATCTGAAGTAGCTCGAGATAGAGTCTCACTAAGAAGTGCCTCATTTTGCGTAGATTGAGTCAGTGTCAGCTCTGATACGTAACACTTGGGGTTTTTGTGTTTGTTTTATCATGGTGGGAGTAAACTATTGTAAAAACCGCTTTGTTGGATTTATTTGATGATTCATATTGAAGTTTGAATTATGATAATTATAACTCATGTTAAAGAGTTAAGAATAACCGTTGTTGATGTTTTTCCGCTGTGAATAAATGAAATGAAATTTAGACTTGATGAATAAGTAACTATGTGTTTCATATATATTTATATGAGCATGTATGATGTATGAAGATGTGACATCCTATTATTGATGTTTTATTTTATGAATTAATTTACTCTAATTTTTGGTTAAATTACCGATGGGGAAATAGGGTGTTACATGGGCGTTTACGTATTTTCTTCAATATATTACTGAGAGTGAGCGACCAATCTTCCTTCTCAATGGTGGATTAAAGCGATTAAAACTCTTTCCATATATTAGTGCCTATAATTATGCTATGCTCAGTAAACAAGCATGGATACTTTTGAATAACCCTACCAAACTTGTGTCTCGTTAATACAAAGTCAAGTATTTTCCTAATTGTAACTTTATGGATTTTATAGTTGGGCATAATCCTAGTTATACTTGAGGGAATATATGGAGTTCTAAGTTTGTTGTGCATGGTGGAAATAGATGGAGTATTGGTCCAGGGGATAATATGTCAGTTTGGAATCGACATTGGATTTCTAATAGTACTGTTTTGGCAAATCCCTGGCCAACTAACTAGGTAGTGGACTCTCTCAAAGTTTCAAATCTTATGATGTCTAACAGTAAGCAGTGAAACCCATATATGATTTATCTGCTAGTCTGTGATGTTGTTGCTTAAAAGATTCTTAACACTCCTTTATCCAGTGCGGTACAAGAGGATAAATTAATTTGGAAGCTTGAGAAGGATGGTATTTTTTACGTATGAAGTGTATATAGGTACCATGTAAACAAGGCTATTGATACTTCTCATCTCATGATTAATGGTAATTGGAGCCTTATTTGGAACGACAAATGTCCTCCAAGAGTTAAGAATCTAATGTGGCGGCTTTGTAGGAATTTCACTCCAACCAGAAGTCGACTCTTAGACAGAGGTACTGATTGTCCCTTTTTTTGTATAGGTTGTATGAAAGGTGAAAAGGAATACTTATCATTTATTTTTACAATTCCAAAAGAGTATTGAGTATCGGGAAAGAGTGTGTTTAAGGGCCAAGCTCCATTCGTTGATTCTTAATGGGGGATATTTTACGGTTATTATTCTCCCTTTCTTACAAGAGTCTACTCATGAATGTCAAGCTATGTTTTCTACTATTATATGGAGAATATGGAAGTGTAGGAACAATCATATTTGGAATCATATTGTTGACTCTTCGGTTGATATCTATAATCGAGTTGTGCATCTCTTGGTAGGGTGGAAAGAAGCTCAATATGTTCGAGGCAATAATATTAGTTTAAACAGGAGTCCCCTTATCACTAATTATGTTAAACCCCCGGCGGTTCGGTTTAAATGTAACATTGGTTCTTCCTTTAATCAGGATAAAGTAGGGGTTGGTGTTTATATTAGAGACTTTGAGGGACATTTTGTCGTTGTTAGAACAAAATGGTTCTCTCCTATCACTGAAGTTTGTATTGGAGAAGCTCTGGGGCTCTTGATAGCTATTAAATGGGTGCACAAGATTGGGCTCGACAATATGGATTTAGAATTGGATGCTAAAATTGTGGTGGATAGTGTGAACAACTCGAAACCAAATGATTTGAAGTTTGGTGCGTTTATTTAAGAATGGAACTGTAACACCCCGTTTTTAATTTAAATTATTTTAATTAAGTAATTATGCGATGTGTTATTCTGGGTGTATTTTGATGAACATTGGGATGTGTTGTTGTGCTTTGACGAGAGGTGATTACCTTAGAAATTATGGGAGTTAAGGCATTTGAGGTGTATGACCGATAACGTAGAAACATGGAGGTGTAGTTAGAGGAATAACAATTATTTTATTATTAGTAGTAGTAGAATAATAGAATATTTATTATTTTATAATAATTAAATAATTTATTCTAGTAAAAAGAGGAAGGACATAATTGGAATAGTGATTTAGGGGTCCAAAGGCTAGATAAGTCAAAACAAGAGGAATAGAAGAGTATTATTATTTTGATTGATCGTAGAAACGAGAGAAGAGCAGAAGTGAGAAAGAGGAAGAGCTAGGAAGAGAGTAACCATTGTTGAAGCTTGGGGAATCTACAACATAAGGTAAGGGTGGGGTTCCGACTCTCTAATAGGTGGTATAATGGTAGAGATGTAATGATATGTGTGATCGGTGGATCTGGAACTGACTGTTTAACGCTGGTTCGCGAAATGTCGCGGAAGCAAGAGTCGCCACCGTCTTTTATGTTCTCCAATATGGAAAGGACAAAAGCACAGAAAAAATCCTTATTGAGATTAGTTCTCGGTTCGGGAGGTAGATTTATAGAAAGGGAAGGTGTTAGCACCCTTTCTATCCATGGTTATCCATGGGCTCTTAGATACTTGCTCATTTGTGTTTTCAAAAGTGTTTGTTTGCTTTTCAAGGTGAGTGGGTTTGAAAAAGTTTCGCTTAAAATTTCAGTTCGACTCTTGTATCAGTCCTCAAGAGTATTTGAAAAGTTGTTTTTGAAAGCTTTTTGCAAAGTGTCGGTGTGAAAAGAAGTTTTTGATTTGTTTTTGAATTAGAGCAAGTATCTACGAGTCATCTACCTACTCTAAGGAATTAGGTTGTGTTAATGTCCTTAAGGTAGTGCCATCCCACCATTGAGAGGTAGGTAGCACCACCGTTGGAGGTGTTCGGGTCAATTCGAGGGTTAGGGACAGTGTGGTCACCGGGAAATAGTAAGATACCTTAGAAGCTACCCTTATGCCATTGATCTTTTTATTCTGAGGCAACCATTTCGAGGCAACTTGTTTCGAGGCAACCGTTTCGAGGCAACTAGATCAATGGAACATAAGGACTCACTAAGACGTCCTATACTCGATGACCACATTTTGAGGGGCAAGGCAACAGTGTGATCACCAGAGCAACAGTAGGATACCTTAGAAGCTACCCCCATGCCATGTTCATGGACATGAGGACTTACTAAAATGTCCTGTACTCGACGACCACGTTTCGAGGGGCAAGGCAACAATGAGGCGTACCCTAGGAGTGGTGTGTGAATTGTGTGTCATTTTCAGTTATATTTATCTTGTCATGTATTTGGTGAGCTACGCATTGTTTTTATTCGGGCATACATTCTTTCACGTGATTATTAACAGTTAAAAGGTGCGAGAATTAAAATGCGGAAAATAAAGGTCCTACGCTATTACAAGGCGCGGGTCTACATCGCCAAATTAAACCAAGACCCGATTTGAATAAATAAAAATGCGGAAAGATAAATGTCCTAATTATCTATTATAAAGCTTCGGGGCAAATACATTACATTCACAAAAGGAGATAGATGCGCGAAGAGAAAATATATTCGACGGTGCGAGGGCGTTGGACCCTTTAAAGGAATTAAATATGAAATTAAAAATGAATTAATGATTAAAGAAAAAGAAATTATTTTTTGGTTTTTTGGTATTTAATAAAGAAAATGGATTAAAATTAAAAATTAAATAAAAACCTAATTCTAATTTGCTTTTAATTATTAAAAAAAACTGTTTAAGTTCGACCTAATTTAACCTAATTAATTAATTACAAGTATTTACAAAATAATTAATGGTTGATAATTATAATAAGGAAGAAAATATTTTATTGAAAAAAAGAATGAAATGCTAAAACCTAATTTTTATGTTTTTTTAGTTTATTTAAGAAAATATATTAAAATTAACCCTAAAACTAAAACTAATTTAATCATTAAGTTTATTTACAAAATATTAATGAATTGAAAATTAAATAAGACATATTTTTATTTTTATGATTTTCTGGTTTTTTTTGTATTTTTTGTATTATTAAAATAATTTTGTAGAATTAAATGAAACAAATAATATAATTAAAATAAATAAAAGAAAAGAATAAAAATAGAGAAAGAAAGGCAAACATGGGGGTGTTGACCCAAATTGAGGAGTTTGATCTGCAGTAATTTGGCCCAAGAATTCAGGCCTTGTTTGACTTCTCAGACTTGCGTGTGGAGGTGTTGACTGATGTCCATGGTGGACTCCAGATCCTGACCTTTGGATGGAGCCTCTGGGCGCGTGGCAAGCCAGATGATGAGGCTGTATGATGGACCCTGGGCAGGGAATTGTACCTGAACGCCTTATGAACAAAATTATGAAGAATTTAGGGGACCTGGGAATCGAACCCAGGTCCCAATGCTTGTATGACAACGCAGCTACCAACGAGCCAAGCGTGTTTCTTTGTTTATTTAATGGGCAATGATCAATAAGAGAGAGAAAACACGCGTTAGTGGAATAATAATAAAAAGCGCCAATGTTTGAATCAGCCAACCATCAACAAACAGCTCATCTTCTTCTCCCTGGCTTTGTTTTCACCTGAAAAATATGGAATGGATAACGGGGGTTTTAAACCCCCACTAAGTGAAGAACAAAAAAATAGCGATTAGGCCCTGGGCCCATATAAATTGAGCGCGAGGTATGGTTTTGAATCGTTGGAATGTCACGAATGCATTGGTGTTGGTCTTATGGCCCAATTTTTCCCCAGGACGAAGTCCCTAATTTCAAGCTTATGAAAACCTAGAAAACGTCAATGGCATCTTTGGATACAGACGATATAAATTCAATTCAATGGCACCATTAGCTTCAGTGAGTCCACATTAGTGTAAAACAATAATGAAAATGCATGATCAAAGCCTGGAAATCAAAACACGATTGTTCAATATTTCAAGAAAAGTTTGATTTGGTTATACCGATTCCTGATGTATGGGGCTTGGAAAGGTGTTGAATCACGTTCAGGAAGGTCACAACAATTGTTTGGAATACTTTTTGGACCTTGAATCACCCTCTAGCTGTGAAAGTAGTTTTGACTTTTTTATGAAAAAAATGCAAGTGTTCTTGAGGTCTGAGGCGCGGCTTCTTGTTCTTTGTGATTAGGTTTAGGTTTGTATATGTATCTGAAACGATTTAGGTTAAGAAAAACCAAGCCCAAACCTTTGCATTCATGATTCAAATATTTGGTTTTCAATGATCTTTTTCCAAATCTCTTTGCCATGAAACCATTGATAATTGCATAGAATCTTTCCCTTTTTATGACGCACGAAATCTTGAGCTTTTAATGGACCTATTAGCTGCATAAAAAGATTTAAAATACATGCTTTAGTATTTTTTCATATTTAATTTTAATTAAATGAATTAATAGATTTAAAAATTCAAATAATTAATAAAAAATAAGAAAATAACTCCCCTTTGGGTCAATGGGTCGTGCATAGCTTTTGGGTGATGATTCTTGGAAGAAATTGAGGCCCATTAGCAATTTTGAGGCATTTGAAGCAAAGTTGACTTTTCAAAATTCCCAAAAATTTCCCAACTTCCACAAGGCATATCTTGCTCAATTTTTAATCTTTGATCATGTTCTTGGACATTTTGGAAAGGTCTTGAAGTCCTCTAACCAATACCTTTGATCCCATGTCATTTTTATTTACCAATATCAAGTTATGGTCTTTGACTTAAAGTGCCTTTTTGTTGACTTTTGAAAATGACCTATAATGTTGAGATTGATAACTTTTTGTGAGAGCATTTCTTGGACTTGAAGTGTGAAGAGGAGTTGTAGGAAATGTCATTCTCTTCAAAATGAGCTTTGGATGGAATTTTTCTGATAAACCATGTGGAAGTTATGCCTTGGTCAATTTGCAGTTGACTTTTTCAACTGTCCAAAAATAGAAATTTTTGCATCTTGAGACTTTTTGAGCCATGCCTTGAGAATCATGATCAAGAATTGATCAAATGATGTTGGTGGCTTCAAAATAAGATGTTGACCAAAAATTTGAACTTTTAACTGTCAAATGACCATTTTGCCCCTACAGTTGACTGTTGAGCAATTAGGGTTTTTGCCTGTGCAATTTTGTGCTGTAAGTCTTGAAACTTGGCACAAGGATGCTTGACAATGTTTATGGGCATGTGGGACTTGTTTGGACCCTTGGAAACTTCAATTTCTTTGCCATAACCAAAACCCTAATTTTTGACTGTTATGAGGCAATTGGACTGTGCAACCCTTGGGAGATTTTTGAAGCATGCTCTTTGCAAATCTTGAAGAATATGGGAGGGAAAATTTTGGGGTACAACAATATGCATGTTAGGTTTTGGTGTAGGTTATTTGATTTAATATGTTTAAATTGGATATAATCGATGAATTGATGCTTGATTTTTGTGGTAATTAATGTATGTTGATAACAATGACAATCAGAGGTTTGATTATGCATTATTTCATGAAGTTTGTGTTTTTGGAATTGAGAAAAAGGGTTTTCATACTGCTACTTTACAAAACTTGTAAAACTGTTTTTCACAGGGTGCAATCGATTGCAGTGCCAGTGCAATCGATTGCACAGTTTAATTTTGGTGAATTTTTATTTTATTTCAGTAAGCAATCGATTATTGTGAGAGTGCAATCGATTGCATTGCTTAAAAATTGTGATTTTTTGCCTCTGAAACAGGGTGCAATCGATTGTTCTGTTAGTGCAATTGATTGCTCACTGTTTGACAACATTTTTTTAAAACTTAAAAACTCCATAACTTTTGACTCGGGTGCCATTTGACGCGCCGTTTGGACCGTTGGAAATCTATAGTTACTTTCTATCCTATGAAAATAAATTGGAACACAGTAGGTAATTATTAGACCAACATTGAGGCCTATCTGTGTATATTCTTGAGTAATGTGCTATGATTTATGTTGCGATTAAGTAAGATAGCATTGTATGAATGGTTCGATTGTTTTGCATGATGTATTGCATGATAATAATGATGATGATGATGATGGCATGTATTGGTGTGGCATTGATGAGTATGAATATCAATGTAAATTATGTTGTTGGATGGCGGTGTCACATGCATTCATGATAAGATGGCATGTATTGGCGAGAGATGGCATGTATTGGCGAGAGATGACCTGTATTGGCGTAATGACGTTGCTGCCCTAAGTTGCCATTATGATGGGGGCTTATGACCTTATGGTACCACATGCATTTTTCACCAGTGTCAGACGCATTGCATATTATTGAAGTGTTGATACGATGATGAGGTTGAGTTTCATAATTGGTATGCGTTGCATGACGGATGATGATAATTATATATGTTTGTATAATCATTGTGAAATTATGGTTGATGATGTTGAGCAAGAAATCTTACATGATATATTTGTTGCATACTTATTATTATATAACTTATTATATTATTGTGATATCTCACCCTTCTGTTTGAATGTTGCCTCTATGTGGGTAGCATGCAGATAAAGAGGAGTAATCTGAGGTTGCAGAGTCTAGAAGAGGTTTTTCTTCTTATTTTTAAGTTGGAGTCACTGCTCTAATACGTAACACCGGGGGGGGGGGGGGTATGAACGCTTGCTTGTTTTGTTTAGTTGTTGTTTTATTTTGAAGAATTGTGGGAGTATTGTAAACTCTCTTTTATCAGATTTAAACATTGGTTTATGATTGATTGAAGATGTTGAATAATAAATATGATCTCCTTTCTACAACATTAATAGAGTTGAAGTTTTGAGAACTATTTTGAAAATGTTATCGGTTCATTCAAAAGTGTTATATATATAATGTTTTGTTTTATGAATTAATTTACTTTGTTTTTATTAAATTACCGTTGGGGAAATAGGGTGTTACAACTAGTGGTATCAGGGTAGGTCGATCCGTCCAGCCAAGTTGTCGAGTCAGTGTAGTATGATAGTTGGATAATGTCGATGTGTTGTTCCTTAGTATGCGACACGTGTGTGAAACATTGTCGGTGCTTTCTTGCTTTTCTAATCACTTTTCTTGCAGGAGTGAGAATGAAACAAGTGGGGGAGAAGCTTGTGTTCCTCTGAGATGGTTCAGGTGGGAACAATTGACTCAGTATGTCATGAATTGTGTGGGTGCAAATGTTAGTGAGGCTACGTTGTTTTCTGATTACGAAGGAAGTATGGGTAGAGGTTTATGCCCAGAGGTCAGTCGAAGTGTCCTTGAGATGGAATGATCAGGTACTTGTGTTGTCTGCATCTCTAAGAGTAGAGGACGATGTAATAGCTAATAAGGTGCCAGTTGTGAGTGGGTCCTGGTGTCTTCCCAAAGATAATTGTGACTTGTCGTTAGGGCGAGATGTTAGAGTAACTTGAGGTTATCCTTAGGGTGAACTGTTTGATGTTAAACCAAGTGATTATAAATTGCTTTGATGAGTCGATGCAGATTCGTATGCCTGAAGATAATGCAGATTCAAGTTTCTTGTTTGTTGGTCAAGTAGGGACGTCTCTGAGGGAAAACAAACATGTATTTTGAAGGTTGCTTCTCAGGGGATAGAAAGCAATGTGACATCTATTGATATGCCAGTGGTGTGTAATTTCCTTATGTTTCATGAGGATATCTGCTAAGAAAGTAGGATAACTCCTAGAAGATGAAGTTCAGATGGATGCAATGTTTCATCATTGTCGGTTGCTTATGAAGATGTCAATATTGGGTTACCATTGTATATGATGTCGATATTTTGAATGGTGATAGAGTGATGAATTATTGTAAATTTTGTGTTGGCATCATATAAGTTATTGTTGAATGTCGTTAATGTTGTTGGAGTGTTTTTAAATCATGAGTTTGATTAGGAACTCAAAAATATGAGTAGATTTGTGAAAAGGACTAGAGCCTGGTGTTTTGAAAAATGAAATTTTTGGCAAATTAATGTGTCTCTCGAGTTATAAGAAGGATGGGGTTTTAGAAATGTGTTGGAATGAGTTTTGTATACAGAAAATCATGGAAAAATGCTTTTATACAGTAAGCAATCGATTTCCATTAGAGCGCAATCGATTGCGCAGTTAAAAATTCATGAAAAACTGCTCATGTACATGGTGCAATCGATTGCACAGTGTTGAATAACACTTTTGTAAAAACTTCGAAAACTCATAACTTGAGTTGTGGATGTCCGATTCGAGTTCTGTTTGAAGCATTAGAAAGCTAACATAATGAACTTTGTTTTAAAAATGGTTTCAGTACCTGAAATTAATTTATTTGTCACGTGGTGATGTTTGATGAGAGGTGGAGTTTGCTATTGATCTTGTTCTTGGTACCAGACTTATTCCTATGGCACCATACAAGATGTCAACTTCAAAGTTGGGAAAATTAAAGAAGCTATTAGAAGATGTGTGGAGAAATAAATTTGTAAGATCAAGTGTATCACTTGGGGAGATCTGGCGTAGTTCATAAATAAGCAGGGTGGTAGTATGAGGTCATGTGTTAACTGTAGGCAGTTGATTAAGGAAATGATTGAGATTAAACATCCACTTCAAATGATTGACGGTTTGATGGACCAATTGGTAGATGAGTATGTCTTAAGTATAATCAAAATTACGGCTAGGTTACCTCCAAATTCGGGTGAAGGGTAAGGATAGTTAGAGGACAACTTTTAGAACTCGGTGTAGGCATTACGAATATTTGGATCAGTTTGTTGCGTTGTTTATTGAGGAAATTTTGATCTAATCTAAGTTCGAATGAGGGCATGTTAAATGTTTCAGTTTAATTAAAGTGTCGAACGAGATGAAACTTTATGCTAAGTTGTCAAGGTGTAGATTATGGTTTGAGGAGGGAGTTTTCTTGAGCATACGATTGTGGGCGATGGTATTTGTAGATTCGTCCAAGGTAAATGCAATTCTACATTGAGAGGCTCTGAAATCAGTTACGAAGACTAGAATCTTTTGAGCTTAACTGATTATTATTACAGTTGACTTGATATGTTGTCTAGTATGAGATGTTTGGTAATAGGAAGGATGTGAAAGTATTGGAGAAGCACATAGTAGTGCAGTTTATGCCAATTGAGATTGGTTAGAGTGGAGAGACCTTTGATGAAAAGAGAAGGTTAAGTGGTAAAGTGGATTGTACGTCATTGATGACATGGTATCGACACGTGTCAGGAATTTTTTTGGAAGTTTATACCACCAACTGGATGATGAGACTTTATTATTGAGATTATGGTTAGAATAAGGTTCAAATGTGAAAATATATGGATCCTCGATGTTGTGTGAGATTTAAAGGAAAACTAAGAATTTATGAGTGTTGTTAAAGTCCTCTACATGGATAAAGACTCCAATTGGAACAAAATGAGTTGTAAAGTATTTGGTATGTTAGCATTTCCTGAGTTGGAAAATACTTAACATGTGTGTAATGCTAAGTGAGTGTGAAAAGATTTTGTAATGTATTTGGTGGTGGTATCTCATGAACAAAATCGAATAAGAAGGAAGTTGTGGAAGAAATTGTAAACCTCAAAGGAGATTATTGGGCCTTGATGCTTTAGGTGATCTTGAGCATAAGTTCTAAAGGAACCCTATTATAGTTTGGTTATGATGGTTTATGCTCCATTATGGTTGTAGGATATCTATTGACAAATTGAAGAACTGATCACCCTTAGTCTCTTGTTGGCAGTAGATGGAATCATATTGGATGGGATAAACTGGTCTTTCCATCTTGATAGTGTGTAAAGTGATTGCAATTCTATCAATAGAATAGTCGTTCACCAGTTCGCGTGAACCTAATGGGAAAGTGGCTATGAAAAAGTTGGAAATTATTGAGCTGTTCAGAGACTTGAGTTTGTATGTGAGCTAATGCTGCAGAGTGGAAGGTTGAGTTTACCAGAAGTGAACAATGATTTCCTAGTAGATATTAAAGAAAGTCAAAATCTAGAAGTGAAACTTGTAGATCTGATAGTTGATGGAAATCAAAGTGATGACAATGACTTTAAGGTAGATTATCAGAGTGGCGCAGCTGAAGTGTGATGTGGCGCAATTAGTAATGTGGAATGGATTGTCAGGAGTCAAGTGTTAAACATCAGAAGTCGCGGGGCTGATGCAAACCATTGGACACTCCAGAAGGGAAGTGATAGGTGAAAGTTTATTATATATTTTGAGTTGCTGCCATGTCAATAGATGTATTGATTTGCATGCTCGATTGGTGGGACGTAGCATGTGGTACTATTGTTGTGTGTTAATGTTGTTGATATTACAATTATGTTAATGTACTTATGACGGTGTTGCGGTGTAATGAAGCAACAAATCATGTATCCTAGGATGATGGGAAAAGGAGTAAAATGAACTGGTGCGTTCATGACTCGATAGCAATAAATCTCATGGGATTATGGTGGTTGACTAGGTGGTATGTTGGTTAGTGATATTTTGAAATGATGCCAAATATGACATGTGAGTTGGAAAGAAGGATGCGAGATTCGTATTCGGAGTTGTTGGTATCAAGTGAATTTTCGAGGACGGAAATATTCTAAGTGGGGAGAGTTGTAACACCTCATTTTTAATTTAAAGTATTTTAATTAAGTAATTATGCGATGTGGTATTATTTGTGTATTTTGATGAATATTGAGATTTGTTGTTATGCTTTGATGAGAGGTTATTACCATAGAAATTATGGGAGTTAAGGCATTGGGGGTGTATGATCAATAACGTACAAACATGGGTGTGTGTGAGAGAAATAGTAGTTATTTTATTATTATTATTATTATTATTATTAGCATAATAATAGAATAATTATTATTTTATAATAATTTAATAAGTTATTCTAGTAATAAGAGGAGGGACATAATTGGATTAGTGATTTAGGGGTCCAAAGGCAAGATAAGTCAAAACAAGAGGAATAGAAGAGTGCTATTATTTTGATCGATCATAGAAACGAGAGAAGAGAAGAAGCAAGAAAAATGAAGAGCTAGGAAGAGAGGAATCACTGTTGAAGCTTAGGGAATCTACAACCTAAGGTAAGGGTTGAGTTCCGATTCTCTAATGGGTGGTATAATGGTAGCGATGTAGTGATATGTATGTTAGGTTTTGGTGTAGGTTGTTTGATTTAATTCGTTGAAATTGGCTATAATCGATGAATTGATGCTTGATTTATGTGGTAATTGATGTATGTTGATAATGACAATTTGAGGTTTGTTTATGCATTATTTCATGAAGTTTGTGTTTTTGGAATTGAGAAAAAAGGGTTTTCGTACTGCTACTTTTCAAAATTCGTAAAACTGTTTTTGACAGGGTGCAATCGATTGCACAGTTCAATTTTGGTGAATTTTTGCTTCTGTTTCAGTAAGAAATCGATTGCTGTGAGGATGCAATCAATTGCACTGCTTAAAAATTATGATTTTTGGCCTCTGGAACAAGGTGCAATCGATTGCTCTGTTAGTGCAATTGATTGCTCACCGTTTGTCAGCATTTTTGAAAACTTGAAAACTCCATAACTTTTGACTCGAGTGTCCGTTTGACGCGCCGTTTGGAGCGTTGGAAAGATAAAATTACTTACTATACTATGAGAATAAATTGGAACACATTAGATAATTATTTGATCAACATTTATTCCTATCTATGTATATTCCTAAATAATGTGATATGATTTATGTTACAATTGAGTAAAATGAAGTTGTATGAATGGTTCGATTGTTTTGCATGATGTATTGCATGATAATGATGATGATGATGATGGCCTGTACTGGCGTGGAATTAATGAGAATGAATATCAATGTAAATTATGTTGTTGCATGTCGGTGTCGCATGCATTCATGATAAGATGGCTTGTATTGGTGAGAGATGGTCTGTATAGGCGTAATGACATTGCTGCCCTAAGTTGTCCTTATGATGGGGGCTTATGCCCTGATGGTACCTCATGCATTTTGAACCAGTGATAGTTGCATTGCAAATTATAGAATTATTAATATGATGATGAGGTTGAGTTGCATAATTGGTATGTGTTGTATGACGAATGACAATAATTATATATGTTTGTATAATCATTGTAAACTTGTGGTTGATGAATTTGAGCGTGTAATCTTACATGATTTATATGTAGCATACGTATTATTATATAACTTATTATATTATTGTGATATCTAACCCCTTCCATTTGAATGTTGCCTCTATTTTTGAGTAATCCGAGGTTGTGGAGTTTAGAAGAAATTGCTCTTCTTATTTTTGAGTTGGCGTCATTGCTCTGATATGTAACACCGAGGGATGAACGCTTGCTTATTTGATTTAGTTTTTGTTTTATTTTGAAGAATTGTGGGAGTATTGTAAACTCTCTTGTTGTAACCAAAAATTTTCCATCCCATTTTACTCAACATATGTTCATTAAGATCCTCAACTTGCTCAAGGATGCCCAAGAGTTGACCAGACAAACTCTCTCCTAAAGCAATAAACCTCCAACTAGGGTTTATATTTTCATCAATATGGGTGAGCTCAAAAGGCCTCATATGCTCTACATAGTCCTAATATGTCCTCAAGATCATCCATGCCAAGTTTCATGCCTTGCACAAGAAGTTTGCTCAGTCAGCTGCTCAGATGCTTGAGAATCAACCATATTAGGTCAAAAGTCAACAGTGACCCACATACAGTCAAACTTCAAGATTTTTGGTCAACATCAACATTTTTAAGTGATATCCATCATTTGATAAAGGGTTGACCATGATTCCCCAAGGAATCCTCATAATTCATCAAAACTCAAAAGTTTCTAAATTAGGGTTTCTCAGGAAAAGTCAACCAAACTTTGACTAGGCATAACTTTCTCATACTTTATCAGAAATTTCTCATCCAAGACTCATTTTAAACAGAATTCAATTCCCGACAACTTATATTCATCCCTCAAGTTCAAGAAATGCACTCATCAAAAGATATGGATTCAAACATTATAGGTCATTCCAAAAAGTCAACAAAAACACCTCTTGGGTCAAAGCTCCTTACATAAACATGGAAGATCCAATTGAGATGAAACCAAAGAGGTTGTTTAGGGGACACCATAAAATTTCTAAAACGTCTAAGAACACCCTCTTAGGGTCTAAATTGAGAGAGATATACATTGTCAAAGTTGGCCATTTTTGGAGAATTGTCAAAAGTCAACAATGCTCAAAATTGCATTTTTTGGCAAATGAGCCTAACTTTTTATGCTTGCATCTTGCTCCTAGCCTGGTCCACGACCCATAAACCCTTCCATACATCATTTGCTTACTTATTTTATTTATTTTTTATTATTTTAAATCCAAATTAAATCAAATAATTGATATAAAAATATTTTTGGTTGATTTAGCATTAAAGAATGAAGGTATACACTGTATGTTAGCAAGCCAAGCGCGCAAGTCTTGATTGATTTGAAAAAGGCATGATTTGGCCAATTTTGGAATCAAAGAATATGATTTAAAGATCAAAGATTTTAACCATCAATTCCCAAGATTGGATCCAAAATTATTAACCTAATTGGATTCAATACATATACTGAGGCTTGTGGAACCCTAAAAAGGGGATAGAGATGTGCAACTGCTGCAAAAAACATTATGTACACAAGCTTGAAATTCAAGGAAAAGTGACCATCGAATTTGGAATTTGAAGCAGATTCAAGAGGTTCTGAGGGTTGCAACGTATTCCTGGAGACACACTGAAACGAATTGCATTGTTTTCAAGCATCAAAACTCCCAGAATCACGCCCAGCACGATCACGGTTTGCATTTTATTTTCAGAAACGATTACGGCCATACATGCGTTATAAATATATTTTGATCATGCATTCTTGTTTGTATGAATGTTTAGAACGCGTTTGAATCACTATTTGCAAGTTTTGATGGATGTATGATGACCTGCCATTATTAGGGTTTTAACCTCCATTTTAGGGCTTTGAGATGCAGGGAAAATTGGACCAAAAGAAGGTTACCATGATACTCGTGAGATCAAAACTAGTTGACATGTATGCTTAGAATTGATTTATCATGCCTGGTTTTGATTTTTGAGGTTTACAGGGTTGTAGCTACAGTGGCCGTCCGTAGGTAAAAGGGTTGGTATCTAAAGTCACGATCCAGGAAGAAGATGGTGGCGTGGCAACCAACCACTGGCCAATTTGAATTTACACGCGTTTTTAGGGATAAGGCGTGCATTGTTATTATAATATTGTTTGTTTATTATACTACCAGATAAGCAATACGGCGCAGATGGCAAGGAGTGTGAGCATGTGAAGCAAGGGACCTGAGTTCGATCCTAGGTCCAAACATTTTCTTATTTTCTGAACAATTCTTTGCAGATCTAGTGTATCTCAATGCCTATCATCCACCGTGCGCCCCAGATCTCATTAATAAGATCCATCATCATGCAGATCTCACGCTCCAGCCTTGAAGGACCACCATGAACCATCAGAAGAGAGATGTATGGGACCAAGCGCAGGCTCTATGCCTCCAGCTTATGGCCTAACAAGGAATTTGGCATCACACCCCCCCAGTTGCTCATCATATCAGGCCCATTCTCACTTCTTTTTTTAATTTCATTTCTTTAATATTATTTATTTATTGTTTGTTTGTTTTACAAAAATCACTTTTTTATTTAATCATAAAATTAGAAAATCATAAAAAACTAGAATTAGGTTTTTATTAAAATTAGTTTTATTTTGGGAAATTAATTAATTTTGATCTGATTGTTTTCATAATTAAAATTAATTATACAAATTAGCTTTAATTCGTAAATATTTAATTTTCTCAATAACATACCAAAAAATGCTTTTTTTAATTAATTAGATTTAGGTTAATATTTAAAATATTTGTCTCAATAATAAAATACAAAAAATATTTTCTCTTTAATTAATTAGATTTTTTAGGACTTAGACTTCATTCTCGTATTTATTTCGTCGCGCGCGCCTTACTTTCCTTTAATTCAAATTATTGTATCTGCTTTGGGTTTGTAATAGATTAATTAGGATTTTGAATTTCCGCATCTTTATTTTCAGTCAAATATTTGTGTATCTGTCCAAAAGCCTTGTAATATCGTAGATCTTCTCTTCTGCTTTTAATTTCTACAACTATTTAACTGTTATATATGTGGACAATAGGTTTGCATGTGAAAGATAAGTCAAATTAAAATAGTAGATAACTATAACTGTGCAAAGATAATTAACTGGAAAAACACATTTGCACATGCTCACTCCTAGGGTTTTCCCCACTTGGTTGCCTTGGAAATAATGGTCGTGTCCTTCGAATGTAGGGATACCTTACCAAGGACCCGCGAATCAAAATCGTCATAAATATCATAGTCCCTTCTTGTCCCTCGAGTTGCCTACGAATTGATCTTATGACGATAGTCCCTTCAAAATGCTAAGGTATCTTTACTTGTTGCCTTCAAAGACCATTTCATCCCCTCTAACGTCCCTTTACAAATCCAACGATAGGGCTACCTACTCCTTAATAGTAGGATAACACTGTCTAAAGGAAACAAAAACGAACAGACTTTTTTCGAGTAGGTAGAAATCTTAAGTACTTGCTCAAAATAAAAACTTTTCACACAAACACTTTTCAAAACAGTTTTCAAAATAACTTCGTCACTCTCTTGAGGACCGATACAAAGGTTATCACGAAGTAAACAAAACTTTTTCAAAGCAAGCACACACAAGCAATTTTAAAAATGAGCAAGTACCTAAGAGCCCATGGAAAACCACGGATGGAAAGGGTGCTAACACCTTCCCTTTCCATAACCTACTCCCCGTACTCAGAAATATCTCGAAAAAGGTTTTTTCTGTTCTTTTTCCTTTTCCTTTGTTGGATAAAATAAAAATCGGTGGCGACTCTTGCTTACCGCGACATTTGAGAATAAAAGATGCAAACCAGTATAACAGTCGGTTCTGCCACCGTATCACAGAACTGGCGACTCTGCTGGGGAAACAAAAAAGTGGGGTATACCTTAGGATCTAGGTCATTTTTTAACTTGCTTGCTTGTCTTTTGCTTTGCCTTCTTTATATTCAAGGGTTTTGTTAGGGTTACATAGATCCTACACCCAGATCTAGGGATACCTTTTAAGTAAGTAGCAATAAACTGTGAGGGAACTGTGTGGGATATACCGACACGGTTGAAGCAGTAGCTACGTTAAAATGGCACTTTGGTTGGTACCGGTAACCCTTGAGTCAATCAGGGAGAGTACGGGGCCTCCGCATGGTGTCATGAAGTATCAACTGACCTTAGAACCTTTAATTGCACAACTTGGCCAGTAGGACGTAGCGAGATGGCCGACTTTGGTGTATTCCCAAGGTCGACAGATATTCGATGTTACACTCATTGAGGTTTGACTCTTGAGTTTTGTTTGGTTGTGAGTCAATCGCCTATTGAACGAATCTGGGGGAAAGATCAGTGATATTGAGATCCCTTAGAACCCAGTTACTATTTATAGGACAGGTTGAACCAATCCAACTTTAAGAGGGTATGACCTTAAAACTCATGCAGGCCTTAAACCTAAGGATTTGGTGTGACTTGCCTGTTGTTTTCTATACATGTGATTTTCTAGCATAATCATGACATCATAAGCATGGCATATTATAACTAACCATTTCAAGGATTTCCTAGGGCTCATTTTTTCTTTGTTTTGTAGGACATAGCATCCGCCTGTAGGAACACTATCCAGATTAACCTTGTGAAAGTGCCTCCCAACTAAAGGACCTGGCATTAAGGGTTCCTGAAAGTTCTCCATTCACTGGAAGGCATGGTAGGTTGCTCAACTTGTTCACTTCAAAACCTGATGAAGAATTGTTAAAAGTGTTATTTCAGTTCTTTGATCCTGTGCACCACTGTTTCACTTTCCCGAATTACCAGCTAGTGCCTATTATGGAGGAATTTCCTCAGTTGTTGGGGGTACCTATTCTTGATCAGTTACCTTTCAACGGTACAGAAGAACATCCAAAGCCTGAAGAGATTTCTCGGGCTCTGTCCTTATAACGGTCTGACGTTGTGGCAAGTTGGGAGACTAGAGGAAGTGTCCAAGGAATCCCGGTTAATTTTCTATTCGAGAAGGCTTACCATTTTTGGGATACCCTAGATTTACAAGCTTTCAAAGAAGTGCTGGCACTTCTCATTTACAGGATAGTACTTTTCCTTAATGCGGATCAGCTCGTATATGTGAACACTATTAAGGTTTTTCTGTCTCGTAATCCGGTACCTACATTACTTGGGGATGTTCTATACTCTTTGTATGATCGCACTCTAAAGAGAAGGGGAACCCTCCTGTGTTGCACTCCTCTATTGGCTAGGTGGTTTATTTCTCACCTACCCAGGTCAGTTCTGAAGAATGAACAGGGTTTGAAATGGTCTCGTAGGCTGATGTCCCTTACACATTCAGACACTCATTGGTGTTCGTGGTTCTCGGAAGATGTTACCATCATTGATCGCTGTGGTGAATTCCCTAATGTCCTCTCTTAGGCATTAGGGGAGGAATCACTTATAACCCTTGTTTGGCACTGCGTCAGTTTGGTTATGCGAGAAGAGATGGTCCTCATGATACGCTTATCCAAGGAATTTCCTTCGACTATGAGAATGATGCTCAGGGATACTGCAAAAGGTTCATAAAAGCCCGTTGGTATCCTCAATATGGGCAGAAGGTTCGGGGGTCCGCTAAAGCAACCAGTCGATCTGACCTCCTCGTCCAAAGAGGGGGGAAATCAAGAGAAAGAAACAAGGAAGGAGAATCCTAGTCCTGAAGTCTCTGACAATGATACAGACTACAATTATGAGCAGTATCCTCCCACTGAGGATAGGTATAAGCAGTTGGAAGATCGATTGAGTGCTATGGAAGTCCAGAAAATACCTGGGAAGGATTTTGAAGAATTGGGATTGGTGCCGGGAGTGGTCATCCCGCAGAAATTTAAGGCTCTGGTGTTCGCAAAGTATGATGGGGTGTCCTGCCCAAAGCTCCATCTCCGTTCCTATGTAAGAAAGATCCAGCCCCACACCGCTGATAGAAATTTATGGGTTCACTTCTTTCAAGACAGTCTGTCAGGGACTCAACTTGAGTGGTTCTACCAACTGGATGGAACCAATGTCCGAAACTGGGAAGATCTGGCTGCTGCTTTTTATAAGCAGTATCAATACAACACCGACCTTTCCCCTACTCGTACTCAACTCCAGAGTATGTCCATGGGTGCAGGTGAAGGCTTTAAGGACTATGCAGAGAAGTGGAGAGACTTGGCTGAAAGAGTCCAACCCCCTTTGTCTGATAGGGAGTTGGTTGATATGTTTCTTGGGATGCTATCTGGTCCATTCTTTAATCATTTGATCGGAAGCTCGTCAACTAGTTTCACCGAGCTGATTCTAACTGGATAGAGGGTAGAAGCTGGGATCCAGAGCAGTAAGATATAGAAAGAAACCTCTTCGAGTTTGGTAAAGAATCCTTTTACTGGTAAAAAGGAAGCTAGTGTTATCTATAGCCTAAGAGGTCAAAATAGAGCTGAACACCGTCAGACAGTAAGTGCTATAATGATACCTAGACCCGCGGCTGTTCCACAATGCAACAATCAACAAAGGGTGGAAAGACCACAACAGCAATTTACCCGGATTAACATGATGTTGGCTGAAGTTCTACCCCATCTGCTGAGATCCAACTTGGAAACCTTGAAAGAGTCTCCCAAGAATCTGAATGCCACATCTCCTTGATATAATCCAAATGTTCGGTGTGACTATCATTCTGAGAGTCCTGGCCACGATACAAATGATTGATGGGTTCTGAGAAATAAGGTACAGGATCTGATCAAGGCCAAGGAGATTGAGTTTGATGCTCCGGAAAAAGCCCAATGTCATAACTGCTCCCATGCCTAAGCACAATCGTGGAGTTAATGTTGTTGATACCGATCTGTTTGTGACCTCAGTCGATGAAGTTTCTACTCCTCTTGTGACTATTAAGAAGAATTTGTTGTTGGCCTATTTATTTCCGGGTTATGGTGAAGGTTGCCATGTATGTTCATTTATGCCTTTCGGGTGCCATTTGCTGAAAACAGGTGTCCAACGCCTGATGGACAGCAGAGAGATTTTGTTCGAGAAAATTTTTATTCCAACTATTCCATGTGAAGATATTGCAATTATAACCATTTCCGCCAATCCTTCCAAGGTCTCCTCGAGAAGACCTGTTAGGATTACATTTTCCCCAAGAGTTGCTCCGCTAATAATCACCCTTCCTGGTCCTGTCCCATACGCCTCGGACAAAGTTGTCCCTTGGCATTATGGCGTCGATGTCTACTATCGTGGCATTAAATAAAATCTGAAGAATGAAGAAGTTGATCCCGATGTCAGTAACATTGTCGGTGAAGGAAAATTGCGATCAAAAGCGCAGCGGAATTTAAAATTTTCCTTTAGCGATCCTTACGAATGAACATGGTCAGCGATAGAAATATTTACCTCTTGTGGCGATTCAGACCTTTGATGTTGTGATCACAAGCGTTGATGAAGAACAACGCCTCTACTCAGTCCACACGAACAGATCGCTTCCGGTCACAGTGCTAGCTGATCACGAACGAAAACCTTGAGTGAGAGAGAGAATCAAAAACGAAATTGCATCAAGTGAAATTGCTTCATCACAAGGGATCTATTTATAGAATCACTCGTGTGGGCTACAAGCTAAAATCCCAATTAAGGCTATAAGCTAAAAGCCCAATTAAGCTTATGGACATCATACCTTATGATGTACCATATATCACTTATCCACGTGGTACCTTACCACTTTCCGTATTACACTTAAGTGCACCGTACCTTACGATGTTCCTTATTTATTCTATCTCTCATCAACCTGTCCTTATGTGTGTGACCCTGTAGGTTTTCGCGACGTTGGCAATTATATTAAATCACACATTTAATATAATAAACAGTGAGCGGTATCTAGCAACACATCACTGTTACCCAAGTCACGAAAATGTCATGTGATCTGACCAAACCTTTTCCGTGATAATATTTGTGTTGTACAATTACCCTTTTGCCCTCATGTCTATATTGAACACAAGGCATACACTGTGTCACCCTTGTCCAGTTCAATATTGGGCCCTTAGACATTTATCCTGTTATGCAGGATGAGCAAATTCCATCTAGGTTACTCATGTCCCTTAGCATGCTTTGTGAAGTACCCATCAACCGTCTTTATAGTTATCCAGTTACAGATGACGTTTGATCAGCAATAAAGTACTTGACTCTACATCTAGGGTCCATAGTGGTTTCAGGTCGAAGGGTGGTATACACCATTATCATCATGAGAATAACTTATGACACTTTGCATAACATTCTATGTAGTATTCTCATAGCGGGTCAATCCAGTATAAATATTACTCCTAATATTCATACCTATGTCAAGACTTGATAACTCCTTATCTATGATCCATGAGATGTGATCATCAATCTATCTTCATAATAATCTTAATGCTTTAATGTTATCCCACTTCACATTAAAGCCTGACTACGGATACTTTAAGAATAGTGTCTTATGTTTAATGGGATCTCATGATTAAGTCACACTTAACATTTCATTAAACAAATAAACCATTCTAGGGACTTTATTATTTTGGAAAGCAAACATAATAAAGAAATGCCTTTTATTATTAATAAATAATTCGATACAGGTACCAAAAGTATTGGCCTCAAGGGCTTACACCAACAATATAACATTAAAGCTTGACTACGGATACTTTAAGAATAGTGTCTTATGTTTAATGGGATCTCATGATTAAGTCACACTTAACATTTCATTAAACAAATAAACCATTCTAGGGACTTTATTATTTTGGAAAGCAAACATAATAAAGAAATGCCTTTTATTATTAATAAATAATTCGATACAAGTACCAAAAGTATTGGCCTCAAGGGCTTACACCAACAATCTCCCACTAGCACTAGAGCCAATCAGGCATACCCCTAATACCCATAGATCTAGTATGTCCATCATGCTTCAGCTGCGCAAGAGGCTTTGTTAATGGGTCAGCAACATTGTCAAGTGTAGGTACTCTGCATATTTTCACATCTCCCCGATCGATTATCTCTCGAATGAGATGATAACGCCTAAGTATGTGTTTGGATCGTTGGTGAGATCTAGGCTCCTTAGCTTGTGCGATAGCACCATTGTTATCACAATAGAGATCAATGGGATCCACAATGCTATGGACTATGCCAAGTTCACTAATGAATTTCTTGATCTAAACAGCTTCCTTTGCTGCAGTTGAGGCAGCAATATACTCAGCCTCGGTTGTAGAATCAGCAACTGTATCTTGCTTTGAACTTTTCCAGCTTACAGCGCCACCATTTAAACAAAACACATAACCATATTGCGATCTAAAGTCATCCTTATCTGTCTGGAAGCTAGCATCGGTGTATCCAATTACAGCAAGCTCTTCCTGACCTCCATATATCAAGAATGAGTCCTTAGTCCTTCTCAAGTACTTAAGGATATTCTTGACAGCTACCCAATGAGCATCACTGAGATTAGACTGGTACCTACTCGTTGCACTTAAAGAATACGAGACATCTGGTCGAGTACATAGCATGGCATACATGATAGATCCTATTGCAGATGCATATGGAATCTTATCCATGCGATCCCTTTCTTCCTTACTTGAAGGGGATTGTGTTTTTGACAGACACATGCCATGTTGCATAGGTATGAATCCTTTCTTGGAATCATGCATATTAAAGCGTCTCAACACTTTTTCTATGTATGTACTCTGACTTAGGCCAAGCAGTTTTTGTGACCTATCTCTATAGATCCTGATTCCTAATATATAGGCTGCTTCACCTAGGTCCTTCATTGAAAAGCATTTCCCTAACCAAGTCTTCACTTGTTGCAAGGTAGGGACATCGTTTCCAATGAGTAATATGTCATCTACATATAATACCAGGAATACGATCATGCTCCCACTAACCTTCTTGTAGACACAAGGCTCATCTTCATTCTTGATGAATCCATATTGTTTTACTGTTTCATCAAAACGAAGATTCCAGCTTCTGGAAGCTTGCTTCAATCCATAAATTGATCGATGTAACTTACATATCTTTTGGGCTTCTTCTGGTATGTCAAATCCTTCAGGTTGTGTCATGTACACATCCTCAAGAAGATTCCCATTGAGGAAAGCAGTTTTGACATTCATCTGCCATATTTCATAATCATGATATGCAGCGATAACAAGTAAAATCCGAACAGATTTAAGCATTGCAACTGGTGAAAAGGTTTCATCATAGTCCACCCCATGAATTTGTTTATAGCCTTTTGCAACCAGTCTTGCCTTATAGGTATGTACCTTACCATCCATGTCAGTCTTCTTTTTGAAGACCCACTTGCATCCTATAGGGTTAACTCCTATAGGAGGCTCTACCAAGGTCCAAACCTGGTTTGTGTACATGGAATCCATTTCAGATTTCATGGCTTCTAGCCACTTCTCGGACTCAGGACCAGTTATGGCCTCTTGGTAGGTCACAGGCTCATCTTGATCCATGAGTAATACATCACCCTGATCACTTATGAGATATCCATATCTCTCAGGTTGTTGACGTATCCTGCTTGACCTACGCTGGTCTTGTTCTACTTGAGTAGGTTGCTCTTCCACAACTACTTGTGTTTCCTGCTCTAATTCCTCCATAGGTGTATCAATGCTTTGTGGTTCTTGAATTTCTTCAAGCTCTATTTTCCTCCCACTGATTCTTTTGGAAATAAAATCCTTTTCCAGAAAACCTCCAGTTCGAGCGACAAACACTTTGCCCTCAGAAGGATTGTAGAAGTAATACCCTCTTGTTTCTTTAGGATACCCCACAAATAAGCATTTGTCAGATTTGGGCTCAAGCTTAGTTGAAATTTGTCGTTTCACATAAACTTCGCAACCCCAAATCTTCATGTAAGACATATGTGGTTTCTTACCACTCCATATCTCATATGGTGTCTTCTCAACCTTTTTGGGTGGAACCCGGTTAAGTGTGTAAGCTGCAGTCAATAGTGCAAGTCCCCAAAAGGAGTTCGGAAGATCGGCGTGACTCATCATGGATCGGACCATGTCTAACAAGGTTCGATTTCTTCTCTCAGATACACCATTCCATTGTGGTGTTCCGGGAGGAGTAAGTTGGGATAAAATCCCACATTCCTTTAGATGGTCATCAAACTCTAGGCTTAAATATTCACCGCCTCGATCTGATCGAAGAACTTTAATATTCTTACCTAGTTGGTTTTTGTGATCGGTGGAAATAGAACTGACTGTTTAACGCTGGTTCGCGAAATGTCGCGGTAAGCAAGAGTCGCCACCGTCTTTTATTTTCTCCAACATGGACAGGACAAAAGCACAACAAAATTCCTTATGAGATAGTTTCTCGGTTCGGGAGGTAGATTTATAGAAAGGGAAGGTGTTAGCACCCTTTCTATCCATGGTTATCCATGGGCTCTTAGATACTTGCTCATTGTGTTTTCAAAAGTGTTTGCTTTTCAATTGTGAGTGAGTTTGAAAAAGTTTCGTTTAAAGATTTTAGATCGACTCTTGTATCAGTCCTCAAGAGTGTTTGAAAAATTGTTTTGAAAGCTTTTTGAAAGTGTCGGTGTGAAAAGAGTTTTGATTTGTTTTTAGAGCAAGTATCTATGAGTCATCCACCTACCCTAAGGAATTAGGCTGTGTAAATGTCCTTAAGGTAGTGCCATCCCACCATTGAGAGGTAGGTAGCACCACCGTTGGAGGTGTTCGGGTCAATTCGTTTGTTAGGGACAGTGTGGTCACCAGAGCAACAGTAGGACACCTTAGAAGCTACCCTTATGCCATTGATCCTTTTTTAATTCGAGGCAACTTTTCCGAGGCAACTTGTTTTGAGGCATATGGATCAACGGACATAAGGACTTACTAAAATGTCCTATACTCGACGACCACGTTTCGAGGGCAAGGCAACAGTGAGGCGTACCCTAAGAGTGGTGTGTGAACTTGTGTGTTGTTTTCATGTTAATATTTGTCTTGTACACGTATCATGGTGATCTACGCTTGTTTTTATTTTAGGCCATACATTCTTTCATGCAAAGTTTAGAATTTAAAAGTGCGGAAATTAAAGTGCGGAAAGTAAAATCCTACGCTATTACAAGGCGCGGGTCTATACATCGCCAAATTAACAAAGACCCGTTTTAATAAAAGATGCGGAAAATAAATAAATTCCTAATTATTATTACAAGGCTTGAACAGTTACATAATATTGAAAAAGGAAAATAAAGTAACGTGCGAAAAGAATAGAACGTTCGAGGGCGTTGGACCCTTTAAAGAAATTAAATAAAATGAAAAGTTAATTAATTATTAAATTAAAGAAAAGAAGTATTTTTTATGGTTTTTGGTATTTATGAGATAAAGAAATTTAACTAGAAGTTAAATGGAACCCTAATTCTAAGTATTTTTAATTATAAAAAAAATTAAAGTTTAACCTAATTTACTAAATATTTAATATACATGTTTATTTACAAAAATATTTAATAAATAATAATAATAATAATAATAATAATAAGAAAAAAATATTTATTAAAAAAAGATAAAAAGTTAAAACCCTAATTTCTACATATTTTTTAAGAAAAAGACTTAAGTTTTAAAACCTAATTTAACTAAATTTATTATTTAAAGTTTATTTACAAAAATAAATTAATGGTGAAATAATAATAATTAAATATATTTTTAGTTTTTGATTTTTCTGGTTTTATTATGAAAAGAAAATTTATGAAATTAAAGAAACAATTAAAATAATTAAAAGAAAAGAAAAGGAAAAAATAAAAAAAGAATACAAACAATGGGGGTGTCTGACCCAATTTGGAGGTGAATTGGAAGCAATTTGGCCCACTGAACAAGAAGCCTGTTTGAGTTTTCCAGCTTGGGTGCGTGTGATTGACTGAGCGTGTACCCTGTAATTCATATTATGGCCTTCAGATTGATCCTCATGGCCATGTGGCAAGCAAGCATGTGAGGATGCATGATGGTCTTTGGATGAAATGCTACGCTGGAATACCTTGCAACAAAAATTATTAAGCGTTTGGGGGGACCTGGGAATCGAACCCAGGTCCCAGTACCTGCAGGACAGCTCACCAACCAACCAGGCTAATGCGTTTCTTTGTTATTATAATAGAACATAAATAATATAATAGAAAAAGTAACCATGCTGAAACAAAATAAAAAAACGCGCTAATATTTAAACTGACCAACCATGCCTGGACACGCTAGCATCTTCTTCGTCTTTGTCCCTGTAACGTAATCAAATAGCGGGGGTTTTAAACCCCCACTAAACAAGACCAGGAAAAATAGAGATTAGCACATAAGCAAATATAAAAAGGGCGCGAGGTGTGGATTTGCTTCGTTTGGATGTCACGAATCCATTGGTATAGGTTTTAAGGCATGATTTTACCATATGTGTAAACCCCTCTTTTGGAGCTTCTGAAACCCTAGAGAACGTTAATGGCAACTCTTGGTACAAGCATTGTTTGGACAATTAAATAGTATCATTAGCTTCAGAACATCATGGTTAGTGTTAATCAACAATCAAAATACATGAACAATGCATGGAAGTTAAAACACGATTATGAAATTTTTTGGGAAAAGTGTGACTTTGTTCTACCAATTCTTTGAGTGTGGAGGCGTGTTCTTGATTGCAACACGTTCCTGGATGTCTTGGCAATGTTTTGGAATCCTTTTCAAGCCTTGAATCGCCTTCTAGATGTGAAATCAGTTTTCAACTTTTTGCCAAAAATTTGCAATGTTGTTCTTGGTTTTCTGCGCAGCTTTTGTGTCCTTTGCATTAGGTTTCAGTTGTGCATAAGTAAGTGAATAGAATTAGGTCAAGAAACCAGCCCAAAGTCCTTCCATTTATGATTTTGATATTTGATTTCCAATCATATAAAATCCAATCTTTTTCAATCTTTTTTCATGCCAATCATGCCAAATTTAGATGATTTTGTCCCCTTGAGATGGTGCACGAAATATTTAGCTCATAATGGACATATTTGCTGCACAAAAAAGATTTAAAACCATTGTTTAGTATTTTTCTCATATTTAAATTTAATTAAATGAATTAATGATAATAAAAATTCAAATAATTAATCAAAAATAAGAAAATAACTCCCTTTGAACTTAATGGGTCGTGCATAGCCTTTGGGTAATGATTCATGGAAGAAATTGAGGCCCATTAGCAATTTTGAGGCTTTTGAAGCGAAGTTGACTTTTCAAAATACCCAAAAATTTCCCAACTTCTACAAGGCATATCTTGCTCAATTTTGAAGCTATGAACATGTTCTTGGACATGAAGTGTGAAGATGAGTTGTAGGAAATGTTATCCTCTTCAAAATGAGCTTTGGATGTAATTTTTCTGATAAACCATGAAGAAGTTATGCCTTGGTCAATTTGCAGTTGACTTTTTCAACTGTCCAAAAATAGAAACTTTTGCATCTTGAGACTTTTTGAGCCATGCTTGTGAAATCATGATCAAGAATTGATCAAATGATGTTTGTGGCTTCAAAATAAGATGTTGACCAAAAATTTTGACTTTTGACTGTCAAATGACCATTTTGCCCCTGCAGTTGACTGTGAAGCATTTAGGGTTTTTGACTGTGCAATTTGATGCTGTGAGTCTTGAAACTTGGCATATGAATGCTTGACAATGTTTATAGGCATGTGGGACTTGATTGGACCCTTGGAAACCTCAATTTCTTTGCCAGAACCAAAACCCTAATTTTGACTGTTAGGAGGCAATTGGACTGTGCAACCCTTGAGAGATTTTGAACCTTGATCTTGGCAAATCTTGAAGAATATGGGAGGGAAAATTTTGGGGTACAACAGTTGCCCCTGTTCAATCTTCTTAGACCTGAGGATGTAGATTGGCTGGCGTGCCTTTCGTAATCCGAAGGTGGAAGATGATTGAACACTAGAGTGCCCAGAAATTTGCACTCACATAGTAGAGTGTCAGCAGCGTGATGGTGGGAATGGGCTTACAGATGCCATTTGGAAAGATGATGGATAGGAGGATGGGCTTACAGATGCCATCTGGAGATGTGATAGAACTTTTTCGGAAATGGGCTTATAGATGCCATTTGGAGACTGTCAGTATGTGGAGATGGGCTTATAAATGCCATCTAAGTGTCGATCGCGTAAGAGTTTCCTTAGCAAGAACTTGCGTACCTGAGATAGAAAATAATTACCTGGCCTGTTACAAGAGTTGATCTTCAAACTCTTTATGTAGATGTGCCCTGGCTGGATACAGGTATCGAATCTTTTAAACTCTTCAGACGTGCCCTGGCGAGATACAGGAATCGAGTCCGGAGAATATAGTCGTCATCAGATACACCCTGGCAAGATACAGGAATCAGATCTTCAAACTCTTCAGACGTGCCCTGGCAAGATACAGGAATCGAGTCTGGTAATGTTAGTCGTCAACAGATACACCCTAGCAAGATACAGGAATCAGATCTTCGAACTCTTCAGATGTGCCCTGGCAAGATACAGGAATCGAGTCTGGTAATGTTAGTCGTCAACAGATACACCCTGGCAAGATACAGGAATCGGATCTTCGAACTCTTTAGACGTGCCCTGGCAAGATACAGGAATCGAGTCTGGTAATGTTAGTCGTCAACAGATACACCCTGGCAAGATACAGGAATCGGATCCTCAAACTCTTCAGACGTGCCCTGGCAAGATACAGGAATCGAGTCTGGTAATGTTAGTCGTCAACAGATACACCCTAGCAAGATACAAGAATCGGATCCTCAAACTCTTCAGACGTGCCCTGGCAAGATACAGAAATCGAGTCTGGTATTGTTAGTCGTCAACAGATACACCCTAGCAAGATACAGGAATCGGATCCTCAAACTCTTCAGACGTGCCCTGGCAGGATACAGGAATCGAGTCTGGAATTGTTAGTCGTCAACAAATACACCCTGGCAAGATACAGGAATCGGATCCTCAAACTCTTCAGACGTGCCCTGGAAGGATACAGGAATCGAGTCTGGTAATGTTATTCGTCAACAAATACACCCTGGCAAGATACAAGAATCAGATCCTCAAACTCTTCAGACGTGCCCTGGCAAGATACAGGAATCGAGTCTGGTAATGTTAGTCGTCAATAGATACACCCTAGAAAGATACAGGAATCGGATCTTCGAACTCTTCAGACGTGCCCTGGCAAGATACAGGAATCGAGTCTGGTAATGTTAGTCGTCAACAGATACACCCTGGCAAGATACAGGAATCAGATCTTCGAACTCTTCAGACGTGCCCTGGCAAGATACAGGAATCGAGTCTGGTAATGTTAGTCGTCAACAGATACACCCTGGCAAGATACAGGAATCGGATCCTCAAACTCTTCAGACGTGCCCTGGCAAGATACAGGAATCGAGTCTGGTAATGTTAGTCGTCAACAGATACACCCTGGCAAGATACAGGAATCGGATCCTCAAACTCTTCAGACGTGCCCTGGCAGGATACAGGAATCGAGTCTGGTAATGTTAATCATCAACAGATACACCCTGGCAAGATACAGGAATCGGATCCTCAAACTCTTCAGACGTGCACTGGAAAGATACAGGAATCGAGTCTAGAATTGGTCATCAACAGATACACCCTGGCAAGATACAGGAATCGGATCTTTAGTTGCGACCGTTGATAGTAATCATCTTTGTATCAACCTTTGTCCTGAAAAGACAAAACATTAGTTGTATGTGATGTCATGATGTATGACTTGCGTGATGTTCTCAGAATAAGCGAGATTGTATGTTCATGATGCATAGGTGCATGCTATAATGTATGAAGATGTGATGTTTATGAATATATGTTTTTGTCTAGGAAAGTAAATCCTTGACGGGTGCCGGGAAGTTTGAATCCTGGGCTGATGTTGAATGATAGAGCTTTGTTTCTGCTGGGGATCTTGGTTGCAAGAATACCGATAGGAGAAGATGACTCCGTTGGGGGGTAAACTTGGCGAATAGATTACTCTGCGGGGAGTGAACTCTGTGGGGAAAGAGATATTCTTTGCTGAGATGTTGATGATAACTCCGCTGGGGATACCATTGATATGTTATGTTGAAGGGAATGATGAACTCCGCTGGGGGATAGGAAGACTTTCGTCGGGGACGATTTTTCCATGGTTACTGGATGAGGATAACCCAGTTATATCCTGGTGGGGAAATAACCTTCTGAATAAAAAGTTCGGGAGACGCGTTCATACTCTGCAGGTGACAAGCTTCCAAAATCTACTGGGGATAAGCTTCCTGCTGGGGAGATGGATTCCACTTTCCTGGGGAAACTTTTGGACTGGACTCTCCTGGGGAGATTTTTGAACTGTACTCTCCTGGGGAAAATTTTTTTGGTTGTATTGGGGAAGTGGCTCCACTGAATGTCCGGTATACCGCCGGGGAACAATCTTAGATCAAGACTGCCGGGGATGCTTGTTAAGAATGTTTGTATATTGCGCTGGGGAATGTTGAGATATGCTGGGGATACCCAATTTCCTCGTGGCTGTCAGGATAACTCTGCTTGGGGAGAGTATCGTTGACTTGCTGGCTCACTCTCTGGGGATTTAATGATATCTTGGTTACATTCTCAGCTGAACTTACCTTGGTACCTTGGTGGACAAAGCAATTAGGTCGCTGTGGACCACTCATTATTGCCCCTGTTTCTAGTGTTACCTGTAATTAATCCTTTGTTTCGTATGCAAATATTTATGAGTTAACAATTAGTGTCAAATGCATATATCACAAATTGAACCTTGGACGTTCTTCGCAAAACAAAACAGAAAAAGGAAAAACAATTGGCAATTTGTCTGAAAAGTGAATTTGTATTGATTTTTGAATTTGCCTGTAAATAGGCATTTTATGTACAAGAGGATGACGTCCTAGTAAGAGAACGCCGCCGAACAAAAGAGTTTAATTTATACAAGGAAAACAAAACAGCTGTGTGAAAAAGAGTAATCCCACTGGGTTCCAACTCTGCTATCGCCTTTATATCTTCGAGCGTCTCATCACTTGGCTGCTCAGTTGACGATGAAGCTGGTTGATCGATGCCGTTTGAACTTGATAGTTGATACCGGATTCTGGACGCAAAGGTGATCCAATGAGACATAGTATTACGCTTTAATCCCTAACTTTTGCCTGGACCGCCCTTTCGGGTTTTCAGTCCACCGGGATACCCATTTTTGCCCAAGCCGCCCTTTCGGGTTTTCAGCTTGCCGGGTGTACAGATTTTTTATTTCATCCCTCATTTTGCCCGAACCCTTTTGGTTCGCCAGGAAGCCCTAATTTTTTCCTAGGTATGTCAACCTAGCGGGTCTTTTATCATGCGTAGTATCTTTTTACAATGTCTGCATTGGCGGGGTGAGGAAGGTCGTCACCATCCATGGTGGTTAGGATCATGGCCCCTCCAGAGAACACATGTTTAACCACAAATGGCCCTTCATAGGTAGGGGTCCATTTGCCCCTGGGATCACTCTGAGGAAGGATGATGCATTTGATTACCAGGTCCCCAACTTGATACTCTTGTGGTCTGACTTTCTTGTTAAATGCCCTGATCATCCGTTTTTGGTACGTCTGACCATGACATATAGCAGTAAGTCTCTTTTAATCAATTAGATTTAGCTGATCAAGTCGTGTCTGGATCCAATCATCTTCGCTCAGATCTGCATCCTTCATTATCCGGAGAGAGGGTATCTGGACTTCAATCGGCAAGACTGCTTCCATGCCGTAGACCAAGGAAAAAGGAGTTGCCCCAGTTGACGTCCTTGCTGAGGTACGGTACCCATGAAGAGCAAACGGTAACATCTCGTGCCAATCTTTATAGGTCACTGTCATCTTCTGCACAATCTTTTTGATATTCTTATTCGCTGCTTCTACAGCCCCATTCATCTTCGGCCGGTAAGGAGAAGAGTTGTGGTGCTGTATCTTAAATTGCTCGCAGAGCTCAGTGATCATCTTGTTATTGAGATTGGTACCATTGTCCGTAATGATCCTTTCCGGGACGCCGTACCGACAGATCAGGTTATGCCGAATGAACCGTTCCACAACATTCTTGGTTACAGTAGCATAGGAAGCTGCTTCAACCCACTTCATAAAGTAATCGATCGCCACCAGGATGAAGCGATGCCCGTTGGATGCTGTAGGTTTAATCTCGCCGATCATATCTATGCCCCACATTGCAAAAGGCCAAGGTGCTGTCAAGACATTCAGAGGAACTGGAGGAACATGCACCTTATCAGCATAAATCTGGCACTTGTGGCATGTCCGAGAATGTTGGTAACAGTCAGCTTCCATTGTGAACCAGAAATATCCTGCCCGAAGGATCTTCTTTGCCATGGTGTGTCCACTGGAATATATTCCGAAGGTACCTTCATGTAGCTCTGCCATGATCCTTTCTGCTTCAGTCTTATCCACACAACACAATAAGGTTGAATCATGGTTTCGCATGTATAGAATGCCATTGCTGAGGAAGAACTTCACTGCGAACCTTCTCAGAAACTTCTTGTCATTGATGGATGCACCTTCAGGGTATTCTTGAGCTTCCAAATACCTCTTTACCTCGTAGTACCAGGGTTTTTCAGTCACTGCCTCAGTCTCAAGGTCACAACAGTATGCAGGTTCATCCAGTTTCCAGATGATGATCCGGGGAGCCTCATTGTCCCACTTGACTTTGAACATGGAAGACATCGTAGCTAACGCGTCCGCCAACTGATTCTCCTCTCTTGGGAAGTGTTCAAAAGTTATCTCTGTGAAATGGGGGATCAATTTCAACATACATTCTCTGTAAGGAATAAGATTCGGATGTTTCGTATCCCACTCACCTTTGATCTGATTGATCACGAGAGCGGAATCTCCGAAGATACTCAGAAACTTGATCCTTAAGTCAATCTCAGCTTGAAGACCCATGATGCATGCCTCATACTCCGCCATGTTGTTGGTGCAGTTGAAACATAGCCGGGCAGTGAGTGGAGTATGAGTGCCTTGAGGGGATATGATCACAGCGCCGATACCGTTACCCAAAGCGTTGGAGGCTCCGTCAAAGTGCATAGACCATCGGGATCCTTCCTCAGGTCCTTCATCCGGTCCAGGTACTTCACAATCAATCACTATCATGATGCTCTTGTCTGGAAACTCGAAGTTCATTGACTGGTAGTCGTCCACTGCCTGGTGTGCCAAGTGGTCTGCCAATACACTTCCTTTGATAGCTTTCTGAGTTGTGTACTGGATGTCGTATTCTGTCAAGATCATTTGCCATCTTGCTATTCTCCCAGATAGAGCAGGCTTTTCGAATATGTACTTTATTGGATCCATCTTTGAAATCAACAAGGTAGTGTGAGTCAGCATATACTGTCTCAGCCGGCGAGCAGCCCATACCAAAGCGCAGCAAGTTTTCTCGAGCAGTGAGTATCGGGTCTCACAGTCGGTAAACTTTTTGCTAAGGTAATAAATGGCGTGCTCTTTTCGGCCAGACTCGTCATGCTGCCCCAGCACACACCCCATTGAGCTGTCAAGTACTGTCAGGTATAGTATTAGAGGTCTCCCTTCAACCGGTGGCATAAGAATGGGTGGTTCTTTGAGATACTCTTTGATTTTGTCGAAAGCGGCCTGACATTCATCATTCCAACGTACTACCTGATCTTTCTTCAGCAGCTTGAAGATTGGTTCATAGGTAGCAGTTAGGTGTGAGATGAATCGGGCAATATAATTCAGACGTCCTAGAAAGCCTATGACTTCTTTCTCTGTCTTGGGAACTGGCATCTCTTGAATGGCTTTAACCTTGGCAGGGTCCACTTGAATACCCTTGTCACTTACGATGAAGCCTAGCAATTTTCTAGATCTTACCCCAAAGGTGCACTTGTTCGAGTTCAATCTCAGCTTGTACAACTTCAGACGGTCAAACAACTTCTATAGATGGTCAAGGTGTTCCCCTTCAGTTTGGGACCTTGCAATCATATCATCGACGTACACTTCTATCTCATGGTGGATCATGTCATGAAATAAAGCAACCATGGCACGTTGGTAGGTTGCCCCAACATTTTTTAGTCCAAAAGGCATGACCTTGTAGCAGAAGGTGCCCCACTGAGTAACAAAGGTAGTCTTTTCCATATCCTCAGGGGCCATCTTGATTTGATTATAACCTGAAAAACCATCCATGAAGGAGAACACCTTGTGTTGAGCAATATTGTCAACCAGGACATCAATGTGAGGTAGGGGGAAGTCATCTTTGGGGCTGGCCCTGTTCAGATCCCTGTAATCGACACACATTCTAACCTTTCCATCTTTCTTAGGCACCGGCACCACGTTGGCAACCCACTGAGGGTAAGAAGTCACTGCAAAAAACCCGGCGTCGAATTGCTTCATAACCTCAGCTTTGATCTTCTCGGACATCTCTGGACGCATACGGTGGACCTTTTGCTTTACCGGAGGGCAGTCTTCCTTGGTAGGCAAGTGATGGACCACAATGTCGGTATCCAACCCAGGCATGTCTTCGTAGGACTAGGCAAAGATCTCCACATAATCATGTAACATATGAGTCAACCGTTGTTTTACGCTGAGCTCCAGATTGGCACCAATCTTAACTTCCTTCCTGTCTGCCTCAGTACCCAGATTCACCGTTTCCACTGGCTCTTCATGTGGCTGAATGGCCCTCTCTTCCTGGAGTAACAGTCTTGCAAGCTCGCCAGGCACTTCGCAATCATCTTCACCTTCGTCTTCGGCTAAGTTGATCGGATTTTCGAAGTCATAACTGGCAGTAGCAGAGTCGTTACCAGTGGGATCCAGAGTGGATTGAAACCTGTATGGGTGAGTGTGTGTAAATACAACTGTTTTGCAATATAAAGAAAGAAAGAAAGAAAGGGAGCACAAGATTTGAAATGCGAAAAATGTCCAATGTCTTTATTCATGATATATGGAAATGACAAGTAATAAGCCCTCACAAATGAAGCCAACGGTGCCCCGGGTAAGACACCGGGCCATAAAGTTTCAGTTTATTGTTCATTACAAATTAAAGAAACAAAGGAATTCATTACTGCGTAACAAAAGTAACAGGTATGTGTTCTTTTGAGGTCCAATTGGTCAGTCCACCGTCAGTCGTCGGGTAGATCCAGCTATCAAACTCTGATTCTTCCACTTCGTCTTCATCCCCAATAGCATTCACTCCTGGATTGGTGATGAGCACAGGAGATCTTTCGATCCTCGCTTTGCGTATAGTCCTCTGAGCCTCTGCAGTGAAATCTAGTCCAAATTTGTCAGTCTTAGGAGGAAAATCAGGGAGCCTGCCCCAGTTAGCACATTCACCTTTCTCAATTACAGCGCGAGCGTCCTTCAAGGAAGCCATCTTCAAAGGAGAACCCTCTTCAATCACTGCTTCCGTTGCTGCCAATGTTGGAGGTACCTCTTCAAAATGTTGAAAGGGGGTTTCAATAAACTCCCCGTCCATCTCAATATACCGGAAGGAATTCAGATGACTAACCATATATTCTTCCTCCCCCTGCACAGTAACAATCTTCCCTCGGACAGGGTACTTGAGCTTCTGGTGTAGAGTGGAGGTCACTGCCCCAGCTTTGTGAATCCAAGGTCGACCCAGCAAACAGGGATAGGATGGACGAATGTCCATCACATAGAACATTGAATCGAAGACTTGGGAACCAACACGAATAGGAATGTCTACCTCTCCATGAACCATCCTCTTAGAACCGTCAAAGGCTCGGACAATGATGTTACTAGGCTTCAATTCCAGGCCCTCACAATCCAACCGGTCTAAGGCCTTCTTGGGCAACACATTCAGGGAAGAACCGGTGTCCACCAACACGTGCGCGAGAGTAGTGCCCCTGCATTCTATGGAGACATGCAGGGCATCATTGTGGTTCTTTCCCTTGGCGGTAAGATCAGCATCCGAGAAACCCAAACCGTTGTCAGCTGTCAAATTGGCCACACAGTCAGTGAACTGGTCTGCAGATGTCTCTTGTGGCACATGGGCCGTCTTCAGAAATGAAATCAGGGCCTTGGCATGGGCCTCTGAGCATAGCAGCAATGATAGCATAGAGATCTTGGAGGGGGTATGCCCCAGCTGTTCAACGACATTAAAGTCACTCTTCTTGATTATCTTAAGAATTTCCTCCATCTCTTGCTGGGAGGCTTCAACATTCACAGTCTTCGGTGCCTCCATCCGGGCAGGCTCATCATCAATCCCTTTACCCCGAGTATTAGATGACTCGGAAGCAGGGGTAGAAACTGGATCAGAAGTGGAAACAGGCGCACTTGCAGGCGTGATTATGAGAGGTCTTCGGATAACTGGTGGCGCAATGTCAGGCGAGAAGAGCCTGCCACTGCGAGTTACTTTAGCTGGACCGGTGATATTGCTGATGCTGGTACCGGTGTTGAACTCCTGCTTCACTCCAAGTACATATACATCTGCCCCATAGTGCCATGGGACAACCTTGTCAGATTCATAGGGGAGGGGCCCCGGAACAGTAATAATGATGGGTGCAACAGACATGATCTTGACTGGCTTCCTCGGGGGAGCCTTGGTTGGATTGTTGAAAATTGTGACGACAGATACTTCTTCAGTGGGAACACAAGGAACAGCAGTCTTCTTGAACAAAATTTCCTTGCTATCCATCGGGCTTTGGATGCCTGACTTCAACAACGGACAACCAGTAGGGGAAACAACACACAAAAGGCAACCCTTGCTACAACCCGGAAATAGACCGGCCAGCGACAGGTTCCTCTTAACGGTCAATAGAGGGGTAGCAACATCATCCACAGAAACGGCATACAAGTCTTCCTCAACAGCATTTACTCCATGCTGGGGCATAGGAGCAGTCACAACGTTTGGCCTTTCGGGCGCCTCAAATTGTATTTCCTTCGCCTCAATAAGGTCCTGCACCTTATTTCTCAGGGCACAACAGTCATCAGTAGAATGCCCCGGGCTATCGGAGTGATAAGCACAGCGGGCATTTGGATTATACTTAGGAGAGGTAGTGTTCACAACCTTCGGAGCCTCTCTGACGGTCACCAAGTTGGTCAATAGCAATTGCGGCAAGATCTGTGACAAGGTCATACTCAGCCGAGTGTATTCTCTTCTGGGTCTCTCAACCCTTTGTTGGTTGGGTTGCCGAGGAGTGGCAGCAGGTTTAGCAATAACCACCGCGTTGACAGCTTGGCGGCGTTCTGGTTTGTCTTGCCTCCTAGGCCCATACACAGCACTGGCCTCCTTCTTAAAAGGTTTCTTCTCAGCACTTGAGGACGCACCTTTCTGAATCTTACCTGATTTCATACCAGCCTCTATCCTTTCCCCAGTCAGAATAAGGTCTGTGAATCCTGCAGATGAGTTGCCAATAAGATGATTGAAGAACGGCCCGGATAGGGTCCCCAAAAACATATCCACAAGTTCACGGTCGGTTAATGGTGGCTGCACCCTGCCAGCCAGGTCCCTCCACTTCTGCGCATACTCTTTAAAACCTTCTCCCGATCCTAGCGACATACCTTGGAGTTGGATACGTGTAGGAGCGAGGTCGGCATTATATTGATACTTCTTGTAAAAAGCAGTAGCCAACTCCTCCCAGTTATGACACTTGGTTCCATCCAGCTGATAGAACCATTCGAGATGAGTCCCTGAAAGACTCTCCTGGAAGAAGTGGATCCACAAGTTCTTGTCCACGGTATATGGCTGAATCTTCCGCACATAAGATCTGAGATGTAGCTTAGGGCAGGACGCCCCGTCATACTTTGCGAAAGATGGTGCTTTGAACTTGTGTGGGATGACCACACCAAAAGATAGACCCAAGTCTCCGAAATCCAAACCAGGCACTCGTTGAATTTCCATGGCATTCAGACGGTCTTCCAACTGCTTGTACCTGTCTTCATCTGGAGGATACTGCTCCTCATTAAAATCAGTCTCGTTGTCGGAGACCACCGGACTTGGAGCCCTTCCCCCCTGGGGACTGCCTTTGCCTACAGAAGAACCAGCTTGATCAACCTCATTCTGCAGCATGTTGCCAAACCTCCGACCAGTGTTGAATAGAACAGTTCTCTTCTTCTTCTTCTTCTTAACCAGCAGAGCCTTCAGTTCCTCCTGACCTTGGGCCAAACTCATAATCAGCTCATGGAATTGGGCGTTCTGAGCCTGAAGGGCCTTGATGGACTGCTCGGTAAATGATTCAGGGTTCATGATGCTGAAATAAACAGCGAAGAACGTTAAGCAACCTGAAAAGAAGAGTACCTGCTATGCACATGATGCATGATATGTGTTTATGCAATGCATTCAAGGGTTCGAAAGTTCAAATTTGTTGTAGACAAAAAAGGAACACACGTTATCATTAAGAAATCATTATTCAGTACATCAAGGCCTCATGGGAAAAACATTACAAAGTAAATCAATCCCAAAAGACACTACGCATCCTTTTTGTAGCAATGTAGGTGTTGAGATTCCTTTCCTCGTGCAGTAGGCGGGTGAGCTCCAAGACCTTCTTCTCACTGGCATGCAGACTGGATTCAAGAGAATTCCGTTCTTCCTTAAGCTGGATCCAGCTCTTCTGCATTTCTTCCCAGGATGTAGGCATGTCAGGATGCTGAATGGTGTAGGACACTTCACCTTCCAAAACTGGCTCTTTGATTACAGGGAGAACATGAGGATAAGGCATCACTAGCTTCTGGGAGCGGGCTCGTACCCACTTGAGATAAGGCTCCAACGGGATGGAGTTCCTGTGCCCCAGTGTCTTGCTGTCTATCCTACTTGGCATCCTCCAAGCTCTGATAAATCTCTGGCGAAGTCCTTGTGCATCGTTGTCGAAGTCAAAAACTATGTCAGGAATTAACATGTCATGAGGGTCGTCCCTCTGAGCATAACCAAACTGTCTCCAAGCCAGACACGGGTTGTAAGTAATACCTCCTCTGATTCCAAGTAAAGGAACATTAGGGTACTCCCCGCAACGATCAATGATAGTGACATCCTCTCTGGACCGAGAGCACTAATGTATATCTGCATGTGTAAGAGTCATCAATCGTTGTGACCATCTCAAACCCCGCTCGTTCTTCAAAACTGATTGTGGAAGGTGTGAAATAAACCACCTTCCCAGGAGAGGAGTGCAGCACATAAGAACACCTCTTTTTCTCATGGTTCGAGTGTAACATGAGTGAAGGATGTCCCCAAGCAACGTAGGTATAGGATTCCTGGACATGAAGATCTGGACATCACTGATATCTATAAGCTGATCTGGATTAGGGTACAACACCAAACCATAGACAAGGAGGGCCACAACTTCTTCAAAAGCTTGTAGGTCAAGGGAGTTCCAACATTCTTGGGCCTTCTCAAACAGAAACCTGGCTAAGAACCCTTTGATACCACTTCTAACTTCCCAATGTCCCTTGATGTCAGATGGTTGTAGGCGTAGTGCTTTAGCAATCTCTTCAAGTTTGGGTTCCTTTTCCGTACCGTTGTAGGGTAGTTGACTAAGGATAGGGATCTTCAGAAGCCGGGAGAACTCTTCCAATGTAGGCACCAGTTGATAATCCAGGAAAGTAAAACAGTGGTGCAGAGGGTCAAAGAACTGGAACAGGACCTTTATCATATCTTCCTCAATGTTGGTGTTGACCAAGCTGATGAGTCTTCCATGCCTCTCACTGAAAGAAGAGCTCTCGGGAATCCTGGATATAAGCTCCTTAAGCTGAGGAGGGATCCTTACTAGGCTGATCTGAATTGTTTTTCTGCGAACAGTTTCCATGTCCTACAAAACAAGAACAAAGATGAAGATTCGAACCCCTGAAATGGTTAGTCAATGCATATGATGCGGTATGATGTCATGATGCTATGATTAAACACACCACAAATATTCACAAGAAGCAAACATGGTAAGGCACACCAGTCACACCACAACCCTTAGAGTTTAGGCCAGCATGGGGTCTGGGTATTACCCTCTTGAAGTTGGTGGGCTCAACCTGTCCTATCAGAAGTAACCGGGTTCTAAGGGTCCCAATATCATTGGATTGCTTTCATTGTTCATCGTTTCGATTTAGCCACTGAACTGGCGACCGAAATATTCCAAGAAAACAACCCTCAATTGAGTGTAGTATCGAGTATCAACCAACCTCGGACTGCACCAAAGTCAGTTATCTCACTACCCTAAAGAGGCCAAGATGGTTCAATTAAGGTTCCTAAGGTCAGTTGATGCTTCACGACACCACGCGGAGGCCCCGTACTCTCCTTGACTGAACTCAAGGGTTACCGGTACACACCAAAGTGCCACATCAACGTAGCAGACTGCTTCAACCATGTCGGTATACCCCGCACAGTTACCTCACAGCCTTGTTGCTACTTTCTAAGAAGGTATCCCCAGATCTGGGTTAGGATCTATAGAACTCCCGAGACAGTCCCACAATAATAAAGCAAACAAGCACAACAATTGAAAACACAAGTGATCTTAGTCCTAAGGTACACCTCACTTTAAAAGCGTCCCCAGCAGAGTCACCAGTTCTTTGATCGGTGGAAATAGAACTGACTGTTTAACGCTGGTTCGCGAAATGTCGCGGTAAGCAAGAGTCGCCACCGTCTTTTATTTTCTCCAACATGGACAGGACAAAAGCACAGCAAAATTCCTTATGAGATAGTTTCTCGGTTCGGGAGGTAGATTTATAGAAAGGGAAGGTGTTAGCACCCTTTCTATCCATGGTTATCCATGGGCTCTTAGATACTTGCTCATTGTGTTTTCAAAAGTGTTTGCTTTTCAATTGTGAGTGAGTTTGAAAAAGTTTTGTTTAAAGATTTCAGATCGACTCTTGTATCAGTCCTCAAGAGTGTTTGAAAAATTGTTTTGAAAGCTTTTTGAAAGTGTCGGTGTGAAAAGAGTTTTGATTTGTTTTTAGAGCAAGTATCTACGAGTCATCCACCTACCCTAAGGAATTAGGATGTGTAAATGTCCTTAAGGTAGTGCCACCCCACCATTGAGAGATAGGTAGCACCACCGTTGGAGGTGTTCGGGTCAATTCGTTTGTTAGGGACAGTGTGGTCACCAGAGCAACAGTAGGACACCTTAGAAGCTACCCTTATGCCATTGATCCTTTTTTAATTCGAGGCAACTTTTCTGAGGCAACTTGTTTTGAGGCATATGGATCAACAGACATAAGGACTTACTAAAATGTCCTATACTCGACGACCACGTTTCGAGGGCAAGGAAACAGTGAGGCGTACCCTAAGAGTGGTGTGTGAACTTGTGTGTTGTTTTCATGTTAATATTTGTCTTGTACACGTATCATGGTGATCTACGCTTGTTTTTATTTTAGGTCATACATTCTTTCATGCAAAGTTTAGAATTTAAAAGTGCGGAAATTAAAGTGCGGAAAGTAAAATCCTACGCTATTACAAGGCGCGGGTCTATACATCGCCAAATTAACAAAGACCCGTTTTAATAAAAGATGCGGAAAATAAATAAATTCCTAATTACTATTACAAGGCTTGAACAGTTACATAATATTGAAAAAGGAAAATAAAGTAACGTGCGAAAAGAATAGAACGTTCGAGGGCGTTGGACCCTTTAAAGAAATTAAATAAAATGAAAAGTTAATTAATTATTAAATTAAAGAAAATAAGTATTTTTTATGGTTTTTGGTATTTATGAGATAAAGAAATTTAACTAGAAGTTAAATGGAACCCTAATTCTAAGTATTTTTAATTATAAAAAAAAAATTAAAGTTTAACCTAATTTACTAAATATTTAATATACATGTTTATTTACAAAAATATTTAATAAATAATAATAATAATAATAATAATAATAATAATAAGAAATAAATATTTATTAAAAAAAGATAAAAAGTTAAAACCCTAATTTCTACATATTTTTTAAGAAAAAGACTTAAGTTTTAAAACCTAATTTAACTAAATTTATTATTTAAAGTTTATTTACAAAAATAAATTAATGGTGAAATAATAATAATTAAATATATTTTTAGTTTTTGATTTTTCTGGTTTTATTATGAAAAGAAAATTTATGAAATTAAAGAAACAATTAAAATAATTAAAAGAAAAGAAAAGGAAAAAATAAAAAAAGAATACAAACAATGGGGGTGTCTGACCCAATTTGGAGGTGAATTGGAAGCAATTTGGCCCACTGAACAAGAAGCCTGTTTGACTTTTCCAGCTTGGGTGCGTGTGATTGACTGAGCGTGTACCCTGGAATTCATATTATGGCCTTCAGATTGATCATCATGGTCATGTGGCAAGCAAGCATGTGAGGATGCATGATGGTCTTTGGATGAAATGCTACGTTGGAATACCTTGTAACAAAAATTATTAAGCGTTTGGGGGGACCTGGGAATCGAACCCAGGTCCCAGTACCTGCAGGACAGCTCACCAACCAACCAGGCTAATGCGTTTCTTTGTTATTATAATAGAACATAAATAATATAATAGAAAAAGTAACCATGCTGAAACAAAATAAAGAAACGCGCTAATATTTAAACTGACCAACCATGCCTGGACACGCTAGCATCTTCTTCGTCTTTGTCCCTGTAACATAATCAAATAGCGGGGGTTTTAAACCCCCACTAAACAAGACCAGGAAAAATAGTGATTAGCACATAAGCAAATATAAAAAGGGCGCGAGGTGTGGATTTGCTTCGTTTGGATGTCACAAATCCATTGGTATAGGTTTTAAGGCCTGATTTTACCATATGTGTAAACCCCTCTTTTGGAGCTTCTGAAACCCTAGAGAACGTTAATGGCAACTCTTGGTACAGACATTGTTTGGACAATTAAATAGTATCATTAGCTTCAGAACATCATGGTTAGTGTTAATCAACAATCAAAATACATGAACAATGCATGGAAGTTAAAACACGATTATGAAATTTTTTGGGAAAAGTGTGACTTTGTTCTACCAATTCTTTGAGTGTGGAGGCGTGTTCTTGATTGCAACACGTTCCTGGATGTCTTGGCAATGTTTTGGAATCCTTTTGAAGCCTTGAATCGCCTTCTAGATGTGAAATCAGTTTTTAACTTTTTGCCAAAAATTTGCAATGTTGTTCTTGGTTTTCTGCGCAGCTTTTGTGTCCTTTGCAATAGGTTTCAGTTGTGCATAAGTAAGTGAATAGAATTAGGTCAAGAAACCAGCCCAAAGTCCATCCATTTATGATTTTGATATTTGATTTCCAATCATATAAAATCCAATCTTTTTTAATCTTTTTTCATGCCAATCATGCCAAATTTAGATGATTTTGTCCCCTTGAGATGGTGCACGAAATATTTAGCTCATAATGGACATATTTGCTGCACAAAAAAGATTTAAAACCATTGTTTAGTATTTTTCTCATATTTAAATTTAATTAAATGAATTAATGATAATAAAAATTCAAATAATTAATCAAAAATAAGAAAATAACTCCCTTTGAACTTAATGGGTAGTGCATAGCCTTTGGGTAATGATTCATGGAAGAAATTGAGGCCCATTAGCAATTTTGAGGCTTTTGAAGCAAAGTTGACTTTTCAAAATTCCCTAAAATTTCCCAACTTCTACAAGGCATATCTTGCTCAATTTTGAAGCTATGAACATGTTCTTGGACATGAAGTGTGAAGATGAGTTGTAGGAAATGTTATCCTCTTCAAAATGAGCTTTGGATGAAATTTTTCTGATAAACCGTGAAGAAGTTATGCCTTGGTCAATTTGCAGTTGACTTTTTCAGCTGTCCAAAAATAGAAACTTTTGCATCTTGAGACTTTTTGAGCCATGCTTGTGAAATCATGATCAAGAATTGATCAAATGATGTTTGTGGCTTCAAAATAAGATGTTGACCAAAAATTTTGACTTTTGACTGTCAAATGACCATTTTGCCCCTGCAGTTGACTGTGAAGCATTTAGGGTTTTTGACTGTGCAATTTGATGCTGTGAGTCTTGAAACTTGGCATATGAATGCTTGACAATGTTTATAGGCATGTGGGACTTGATTGGACCCTTGGAAACCTCAATTTCTTTGCCAGAACCAAAACCCTAATTTTGACTGTTAGGAGGCAATTGGACTGTGCAACCCTTGAGAGATTTTAAACCTTGATCTTGGCAAATCTTGAAGAATATGGGAGGGCAAATTTTGGGGTACAATAATTTTGTACTTCATTCTTGAATTCCTTGAATTTTTCAAAGGTTTCAGATTTGTGTTTCATTAAATACACATAACCATATCTACTGAAATCATCAGTAAATGTGATGAAGTATTGAAAACCTCCTCTGGCTGGTATGTTTAGTGGTCCATATACATCAGTATGTATGAGGGCCAAAAGATCATTAGCCCTTTCAACTTTTCCTGTGAATGGGGACTTTGTCATCTTTCCAATTAAACAAGATTTGCATGTCTCATATGATTCATAATCAAAAGAGTCCAAGAGTCCATCTTTATGGAGTTTGGAAATGCGTTTCTCATTTATGTGGCCTAAGCGACAGTGCCAAAGGTAGCTTGGATTTAACTCATTAGGTTTAATCCGTTTAGTATTAATGTTATAAATTGGCATTTCAAGATCAAGGACATATAGTCCATTGTTCATTTGTGTAGAAGCATAGAATATATCATTCAAATAAATAGAGCAATAATTGTTCTTTATTATAAATGAAAAACCAAACTTGTCCAAACAAGAAACGGAAATAATATTCCTACTAATTGCAGGTACATAATAACAGTTCTCTAACTGAATTATTAAACCACTAGGTAAAGTCAAAACATAAGTTCCTACGGCTAAAGCAACAATCTTTGCTCCATTTCCAACTCGTAGGTCAACTTCACCTTTTGCCAAATCTCTACTCCTTTTTAGCCCCTGCACATTAGTACAAATGTGAGAACCGCATCCAGTATCTAATACCCATGATGCAGAAGTAGATAAATTAATTTCAATAACAAAAATACCTGAATTTGAAGTCCCTACTCCATTGTTCATATCTTCCAGGTACTTTGGGCAGTTTCTCTTCCAATGTCCGGTCTTACCGCAATGGAAGCAAGTGCCCTCCTTTGCTATGCCTCCACTAGGCTTCAAAGCAGGAACAATAGGTTTAGGCTTGGCAACTTCCTTGCATTTCCCTTTACCAACCTGCTTGGTAGGCCTCTTGTTCAACTTCTTTCCATTACTGACCATCAGAATGGACTTCCCTTTTGTCTTCATATTCTGCTCAGCAGTTCTCAACATGCTTAGCAATTCTGGAAGACTCTTATCCATGTCATTCATGTTGAAATTCATGACAAACTGATTAAAGCTATCTGGCAACAATTGCAAGATAAAATCAGTTGCAAGTTCCTTTCCAAGCGGAAACCCTAACCTTTCAAGGTTCTCCACATACCCAATCATTTTGAGTACATGGGGACCTACAGGGTTTCCCTCAGATAACTTGCTGTTAAAAAGGGCCTTTGAAACCTGAAATCTCTCATTTCTTGCCTGCTTTTGATAGAGCATTTTCAGATGTCCGATCATATCGAACGCTGACATGTTCTCGTGTTGCTTTTGCAACTCCGAGTTCATAGTAGCTAGCATGAGACAAGCGGCTTCGTTAGCATCATCAAAATGCTTCTTATAAGCATCTCTTTCTGCCTTAGGTGCCGAACTAGGCGGTTCCTCTTCAAGAACAGGTGTCTCCAAGACATACAGCTTCTTATCGTGCTTGAGGACAATCCTCAGATTTCGGTGCCAATCCAGGAAATTTGTCCCAGACAATTTTTCCTTATCTAGGATTGATCGCAAAATATGGTTGTTTGTTGTCATGGTAATCTACAAAAAAAATGAAAATATAAGTATCATTAAAACAACATATTTAATTAGGCCTTTAATCAAATATGCTCCCACTATTTTACTCAAACCAAATGACCCTCATCATTTGATTCGGAAAATCCCGTTGGAAGACTTTCTAGTGGGTCGAGATGCACATTTCACTTTGTTCTAAGTCAGCGTTAGGCTGATTACACAAAACTAGGTTATTTAGGTAGGAACTCCTTCCAATTGTATCTCATACAACTCTCGAATATTTTCAATTGGGTGAATAACTCCTTATTCTAATTCATCATATGAATCATTCCCAACTCTTGCTTCTAATCTTATTATAATGTGTTTAGTTAAGTTTGACCCATTGTTTTAGCAGTTAGATATTACAATTATCCCATCGCACTTTACTAATATAGAACATGCACCTCGCGTAGGCGAAACCTACATTGTTCGATACTAGCCTTGATGAGTGCTAAAACTTGGAAAGCATGAACTTAATATTTAACTTGAGGGATTTTGTTATTAGTTTGATCTCACCGGCTTAACATGCAATTCGTCTCTCTCATGCATCAACATATAAACACATGCATCAATATACATAAAAGGATACAGTTATGGCCCCTAGCGCAATTGTTCTCCCAAGCCAATGAGAGAACCTAAGCTAACCTAATAAAAATCTAAACTTCTCCAAGCAAGATCTCCAAGGTTATCCTCCTTTGATATTGTATTCTTCTCTTTCTTCATAACATTACATTACATAAAAGAAACTCGTTTTACATATGAGGGAGTGAGATGAGAAAAGAAGTTACATCAAGAATTTTAGAGAGAGGCACGACACGCAGGCCGTATTTTACAATCCCAAAACAAAATAAAGGAAAAAAAACCTAAGGCCATAACTGATCACCACAAGACAATAATAATAAACACACTTTTATTATTAGTTTAAACTTTGTTAATTAAAAAAAGGTAAATTAAATTTCGACGATTGATCACACTACGCAGAGTTAGCCGGGGGTTCCGCTGCTCGGTTAGCGGACGGTGGTTCCGCTGACCATTCAGCGAACGGGGGTCAAGGGGGCAACGCCTCTTTGCGGGGTTGTTAGGGGCAGCGCCCCGACGCAAAATTTTAATGAACAATTCATTTGAAATCGGCGTCATTTTCGCACAACTCTTGTGCATTCACAACCCTAATCGCATAACTCTGCAACAACACAACCCTTGTGCCGTCATGAACCCTAATGCAACAGTTTCATGCTGTTAAACACATTTCGATTGATAATTCAGTATGATTAATCACATGCCATTGCTTCACCATACTAATGTCGGATTCCGAAGCATATGAACAATGATCGGTCAAAGGAATAACAATCATCAAGTGTTTGAATGAACGAAACCGAAACAGTATATCCCATATACCATCGTTGCATCAGATTTACTTATATCATATATAAAAGTGATCGATCTTATTTGTGTAACCTATGGACGATCGATGTATCGCTGCTTCACCATACTAATGTCGGATTCCGAAGCATAGTCAACATCAATCATCCAAATCGTACACAACAGATGCCAAATTTAATTACTCGTTTATTATTCAATTCATTCTGGTTTTAATCGAATCAAAACAGAAAATATAGAACATAAACAACTATCAGATCCATGGTTTCGTAAGTGGCTCTGATACCACTGAAGGAAAATTGCGATCAAAAGCGCAGCAGAATTTAGAATTTTCCTTTAGTGATCCTTACGAATGAACATGGTCAGCGATAGAAATATTTACCTCTTGTGGCGATTCAGACCTTTGATGTTGTGATCACGAGCGTTGATGAAGAAAAACGCCTCTACTCAGTCCACACGAACAGATCGCTTCCGGTCACAGTGCTAGCTGATCACAAACGGAAACCTTGAGTGAGAGAGAGAATCAAAAACGAAATTGCATCAAGTGAAATTGCTTCATCACAAGGGATCTATTTATAGAATCACTCGTGTGGGCTACAAGCTAAAAGCCCAATTAAGGCTATAAGCTAAAAGCCCAATTAAGCTTATGGACATCATACCTTATGATGTACCATATATCACTTATCCACATGGTACCTTACCACTTTCCGTATTACACTTAAGTGCATCGTACCTTACGGTGTTCCTTATTTATTCTATCTCTCATCAACCTGTCCTTATGTGTGTGACCCTGTAGGTTTTCGCGACGTTGGCAATTATATTAAATCACACATTTAACATAATAAACAGTGAGCGGTATCTAGCAACACATCACTGTTACCCAAGTCACGAAAATGTCATGTGATCTGACCAAACCTTTTCCGTGATAATATTTGTGTTGTACAATTACCCTTTTGCCCTCATGTCTATATTGAACACAAGGCATACACTGTGTCACCCTTGTCCAGTTCAATATTGGGCCCTTAGACATTTATCCTGTTATGCAGGATGAGCAAATTCCATCTAGGTTACTCATGTCCCTTAGCATGCTTTGTGAAGTACCCATCAACCGTCTTTATAGTCATCCAGTTATGGATGACGTTTGATCAGCAATAAAGTACTTGACTCTACATCTAGGGTCCATAGTGGTTTCAGGTCGAAGGGTGGTATACACCATTATCATCATGAGAATAACTTATGACACTTTGCATAACATTCTATGTAGTATTCTCATAGCGGGTCAATCCAGTATAAATATTACTCCTAATATTCATACCTATGTCAAGACTTGATAACTCCTTATCTATGATCCATGAGATGTGATCATCAATCTATCTTCATAATAATCTTAATGCTTTAATGTTATCCCACTTCACATTAAAGCTTGACTACGGATACTTTAAGAATAGTGTCTTATGTTTAATGGGATCTCATGATTAAGTCACACTTAACATTTCATTAAACAAATAAACCATTCTAGGGACTTTATTATTTTGGAAAGCAAACATAATAAAGAAATGCCTTTTATTATTAATAAATAATTCGATACAAGTACCAAAAGTATTGGCCTCAAGGGCTTACACCAACAATATAACATTAAAGCTTGACTACGGATACTTTAAGAATAGTGTCTTATGTTCAATGGGATCTCATGATTAAGTCACACTTAACATTTCATTAAACAAATAAACCATTCTAGGGACTTTATTATTTTGGAAAGCAAACATAATAAAGAAATTCCTTTTATTATTAATAAATAATTCGATACAAGTACCAAAATTATTGGCCTCAAGGGCTTACACCAACAATCGGGACCAGTAAAATTACCAGAAGTGGAAGGGTTTTCTCCCCCGAGATTTCCCCAAGGACTTTCAATAGACCTGTTGTTATTTCACCTGCTATTCCTATCGATGCTTTAACTACTACTCCTGTTCTTACTCCAATTGTTACCCCTACCGGCGAGTCATCTGGTACTCGAGGCAAAGAAGTTATAGGTGAGCCTTCCCAGACGAAGGCACCTAGGAAAATTGTCGTGGAAGCCTCTAAGCAAGAGATAGAGGAAATATTGAAAATAATCAAAAAGAGCGACTACAATATGGTAGAGCAGCTGGGGAAGACCCCCTCAAAGATATCCATGTTGTCTCTGTTGTTGTGCTCCGAGGCCCATGCGAAGGCTTTGATCGCATTCCTCAAGACTGCACACGTGCTGCATGAGACCTCAGTTGATCAATTCAAAGACTATGTGGCCAGCCTGACTGCTGACAATGGGATGGGTTTTTTAGATGTCGATTTGGAACCGAAAGGGAGGAAGCATAATGATGCCCTGCATGTCTCGATCGAATGCAGGGGAACCACTATGGCTCATGTGCTGGTAGATACTGGGTCTTCACTGAATGTCCTGCCGAAGAAGGCCCTCGACCGACTAGATTGTGAGGGCTTGACCTTAAATCCTAGTAATATTGTGGTAATGGCCTTTGACGGGTCAAAGAGAATGGTGCATGGGGAGGTGGACATCCCTGTCAAGGTAGGTTCTCAGACCTTTGAGTCCACTTTTTATGTAATGGACATCCGACCGTCATACTCTTGTTTGTTGGGTCGTCCTTGGATCCATGGAGTTGGGGTAGTTACCTCTACACTACACCAAAAGCTAAAGTATCCAGTGAAGGGGAAGATTTTCACTGTACGCGGCGAAGAGGATTATATCGTGAGCCACCTCAACTCCTTAAGGTACGTAGAGATGGACGGGGAATTCATAGAGACTCCTTGCCAAAACTTTGAAGAGGTTCCCCAGATTTTGGCATTGACTGAGACTACTACTGGCACCAAACCTCCCATGAAGATGGCTTCTCTCAAAGACGCCAGAGTAGTGGTTGAAGAAGGTGGGTGTACCAACTGGGGACAACTCCCTGATTTTACCCACAAAACTGACAAGTTTGGTTTGGGCTTTACTTCAGGAGCTCAAAGGGCTGTTCGACGCGCTCGAGCTGGAGGACCTCCCCTACACATCAGCAACCGGGGAACTAATGCCATTGAAGATAGTGAGGAAGACTCTAACATTGACAGCTGGATCTACCCAACTACCAACGACGGATCGAGTAACTGGACGACTAGGGATTTCAAACCAGTTTCTTTTATTACACTGTAATTGTCTTACTTGCTTTGAGATTTGTAATAAACAATTTAAACTCTACAACCTTGTGCCTTGCCCAAGGCACATTGGCTTTGTTTGTGAGGGCTATTATTTTTAATTTCAAATATCATCAATAAAACATTGGACGTTCCTTGCATACAAATTTTGCGATCTCTGTTTTTCTTTTCTGTTTTCACTTTATCAAAACAATTATGCTCTTACACACACTCAATATCATACTGCAGATCCATATCCACTATGGATCCCATTGATAACAGCTCTGCTACTGCCAGTTATGACTTTGAAAATACGATCAACCAAGCCGAGGATGAAGGTGAGGATGATTGTGAGGTGCTTGGAGAACTTGCTAGACTATTACAGCAGGAGGAAATGGCTATACAACATCATGAAGATCCGGTTGAGACGATAAACTTGGGCACGGAAGTAGACAAAAAAGAAGTCACGATCAGTGCACATCTGGAAGTTAATATCAAATAGCAGTTGAAACAAATGTTGCACGACTATTTTGAGATCTTCGCCTGGTCATATGAAGACATGCCTGGTTTAGACACTGATATTGTGGTACATCGTCTGCCGACCAAGGAAGACTGTCCTCTGGTTAAACATAAGGTTTGCCGTATGCACCCTGAAATGTCATAGAAGATCAAGGCTGAGGTCATGAAACAGTTTGATGCAGGGTTCTTAGTTGTCACCTCTTATCCACAATGGGTTTCTAACGTCGTTCTGGTACCTAAGAAGGATGGTAAGGTACAGATGTGTGTAGATTACAAATATCTGAACAGGGCAAGCCCTAAGGATGACTTCCCGCTTCCTCACATTGATGTTTTGGTTGACAACATGCTCAACATAAAATCTTCTCTTTCCTGGATGTTTTCTCTGGCTACAACCAGATCAAGATGGCTCCTGAAGACATGGAGAAGACAACTTTCGTCACACAATTGGGCACCTTCTGCTATAAGGTGATACCTTTTGGGTTGAATAATGTTGGGGCAACCTATCAGCGAGCCATGGTCGCCTTGTTCCATGATATGATTCACCATGAGATCGAGGTTTATGTCGATGACATGATAGCTAGGTCTCAAACCATGGAGGAACACTTGGATCATATACAAAAGTTGTTCGACAGGTTGAAGACGTACAAGTTGAGGTTGAATCGGAACAAATGCACCTTCTAAGTAAGGTCTAGAAAACTTCTGGGTTTCATTGTCAGTGAAAAAGGTATTCAAGTAGACCCTGCGAAGGTAAAGGCCATACAAGAGATGCCAGCTCCCCGTACATAGAAGGAAGTTAGAGGTTTCTTGGGACGCTTGAATTATATCGCCAGGTTCATTTCACATCTAACTGCTACTTGTGAGCCCATCTTCAAGCTTCTGAAGAAAGATTAAGTGTTAAAGTGGAATGACGAATGCCAGACAGTTTTTGAAAGAATCAAGGAATACCTTCAAGAACCACCGATTATGATGCCTCCAGTTGAAGAAAGACCTTTGATATTATACTTGACTGTGCTAGACAATTCAATGGGGTGTGTGTTGGGGCAGCATGACGAGTCTGGTCGAAAAGAGCACGCAATATACTACCTTAGCAAAAAGTTTACCGACTGTGAGACAAGATACTCACTTCTCGAGAAAACTTGTTGCGTTTTGGCATGTGCTGCTCGCTGACTAAGACAATATATGCTGACTCACACTACTTTGTTGATATCTAAGATGGATCTCAAATACATCTTCGAGAAACCCGCTCTCTTCGGAAGAATAGCAAGATGACAAATGATCTTAACTGAATACGATATACAATATACAACCCAGAAAGCAATCAATGGGAGTGTATTGGCTGATCATTTGGCTCATCAGGCCGTGGATGATTACCAGTCCATGAATTTTGAGTTCCCGGATGAGAATATTATGCTGGTGACTGACTATGAAGAACCTGGACCGGGTGAAGGACCCGAGGAGGGATCCCGATGGACTATGGTTTTTGATGGAGCTTCAAATGCACTCGGTAACGGCATTGGCGCAGTAATCATATCTCTTAAGGGCTGTCACACTCCTTTCACTGCTCGGCTATGTTTCAACTGCACTAACAACATGGCAGAGTATGAAGCCCGCATCATGAGTCTCAAAGCCGCTATTGACCTCATGATCAAGTGCTTAGATGTTTTCGGGGATTCAGCCTTGGTGATAAGTTAGATCAAAGGCGAATGGGATACGAAGCATCCGAATCTCATCCCATACAAAGAGAATGTGCTGACATTGCTCCCACGCTTTGAAGAGGTAACCTTTGAACATTTCTCGCGAGAGGAGAATTAGTTAGCGGACGCGCTAGCCACCATGTCTTCTATGTTCAAAGTCAGGTGGGACAATGAAGCTCCCCGAATCACCATTGAGAGGTTGGATGAACCAGCGCACTATTGTGATATTGATACCGAAGAGGTGGCAGACAAACCCTGGTTTCACGAAGTCAAAAGATATCTCGAGACTCAAGAGTATCCTGAAGGGGCATCTTTCAATGATAAGAAGTTTCTGAGAAGGTTCGCTGCGAAATTCTTCCTCAGTAATGGAATCCTCTACAAGCGCAATCATGACTATACCTTACTGCAGTGTGTAGACAAGAGTAAAACAGAGAGGATCATGACAGATCTACATGACGTTACCTTCGGAACCCATTCCAGTGGACATACCATGGCTAAAAAGATCCTACGGGCAGGATACTACTGGTCCACTATGGAAGCAAATTTTTATCAGCACTCCAGAACTTGTCATAAGTGCCAAATCTACGTTGATAAGGTGCATGTGCCTCCGGTTCCTCTGAACTTCTTGACAGCTTCATGGCCTTTTGCAATGTGGGGCACTGATATGATCAGAGAAATTAGGCCCACTTCTTCCAATGGACATCGCTTCATCCTAGTGGCCATTGATTACTTCACGAAGTGGGTTGAGGAGGCCTTTTTTTCTATTGTGACCAAGAACGTTGTGGCGCGGTTTATTCGACATAACCTGATCTGTCGGTATGGTGTGCCCGAGAGAATTATCACTGATAATGGTACAAATCTAAATAACACTGTGATCACCAAGCTCTGTAAGCAATTCAAGACACATCATCATAACTCTTCTCCTTACCGGCCAAAGATGAATGGCATCATTGAAGCAGCTAACAAGAACATCAAGAAGATTGTACAGAAGATGACAGTGACATACAAAGACTGGAATGAGATGTTACCATTTACTCTTCATGGATACTGCACTTCAGCACAAACGTCGACAGGGGAAACACCATACTCTCTGGTATATGGCATGGAGGCAGTCCTACCCATCGAGGTCCAGATTCCTTCTCTCAGGATTATGAAGGATACAGGTTTGAACGAAGACGACTGGATCAAGACTCGACTTGATCAGCTAAATCTAATCGACGAGAAGAGACTTACCGCTATCTGTCATGGTCATACGTATCAAAAGCGAATGATCAAGGCTTTTAACAAGAAGTTCAGACGCCAAGAATATCAAGTCGGAGATCTGGTGATCAAGTGCATCATATTGCCGCAAGGTGATCCCATGGGAAAATGGACCCCCACATACGAAGGGCCATTTGTGGTTAAAAACATTTTCTCGGGTGGAGCTATGATTCTAACCAGCATGGACGGTGACGACCTTCCCCACCCTGTTAATGCCGACATAGTGAAAAGATACTATGCCTGATTAAGAGACCCGCTAGGTTAACTGACCTAGGCAAAAATAAGGGCTTCCCGGCGCACCAAAAGGGTTCGGGAAAAATGATAATAATAATAAGGGATGAAAATGAAAAAAAATTGTACACCCGGCAAGCCGAAAACTTGAAAGGGCGGCTTGAGAAAAAAAGGGTATCCCGGTGGACTGAAAACCCGAAAGGGAAGTCCAGGCAAAATTTAAGGATGTAAAGCGTATCATTATGTCCCATTAGATCATCTTGCAACCAGACTTCGATATCAACTATCAAGCTCGGACGGAACCAATCAATCTAATCAACTTTTGGCCAAGTAGCAGAGTGATGAGACGCTCGAAGACATAGGGGTAATAGCAGAGTTGGAACTCAATAGGATTGCTGCACATAGTTATTTTCCTTTTACACATAATTGTATAGCTTCTATTTTTACAGCGGCGTTCTCTTACTAGAGTGTCAGTCTCCTTGTACAAACACGCCTATTACAGGCCAACTTCAAAAATCAATACAAAATCATTTTCACAAGAAACTATGAGTTTTTTCCTTTTTCTGTTTTGTTTTGCAAGAACGTCCAATGATTTATTCTTGACATATGCATTTGAATATGATTTCTGCTCATAAATATTTATATAAGAAACGAAAAGACAATTGCTCGTAATTTCAGAAACTGGGGCAAAAACAAGAAATGTCAAACCCGGCAGTTACTCTGCCCAGCAGGTACCAGGACAAAGACAACTTTGGAGCATAATCATCAATACATACACTCCCCACAAGTAAAAGTATTCAAAGCATTGATGTCGGCTTTCCCAAAACAGGAAGTAATCTCCCCAGCCAGGGTCATTCAGAAACCTGACAACTATATCCCCCAGCCGAATTTCATAATCGCGAGCGGGTCAGTAAATTTTATCTCCCAAGCAGAGTTTATTTCTCTGGATATAGAAGCTCAATCCCCGACAGAGCCCATTAATTTAGCTACAAAAAGTCACCTTCCAAGTTATTCCCCGCAAAGTTATTCTCAAACAGAATCTCTTCCTGATAGAGTATTCACAGATAACAAGGAATAAATCTCCAGCACAGTCATTTCCATTCACCATCCCCAGCGAAAGTAGAAGAACCACATTTCTCCACAACAGTCAGGAATACTATACTCTCCAGCAGTAGTCATAGATTTATTTTCCCAGGCTCATACATGTAACAACAACATTTCATGTACATACATCATAACATGCGCATACATATCATATACAGCATAATCTCATTTATTTTGAGAACATCATCTCACGAGGCATTTCATGCATTACACATATAATTAACCCTGTTATCCTTTCAAGAAAGACAATTATCACCAACAATTCCAATAGCTACACATGTCATATCTACAAACAGCTAGTGGAAAATCAATTCCCGAAGATCAAATGGGTCAACTAATCTATGTAATCAAATGAAGTGACCCTACTATCCAGGTTCCTTCTCATAGCCCTACTATCCAGGCTTTCATCTCGAAGTAACCCTATTATCCAGGTTCCTTCTCATAGCCCTATTGTTGTACCCCAAAATTTTCCCTCCCATATTTCTCAATACATTTCAAGTGAGGTCCTCAAATTACTCAAGGAAGTCCAAAGATTGACCATACAAACCTTCTCCTAAGGCAGTCAACCCCAAATTAGGGTTTCAATTTGCATCAAGATGTGTGAGTCCAAAGGATCCAAAATTCTCACCACTTTCCTAATGTGTTCTCAAGATCATCCATGTCAAGTTTCAAGCCTTGCAGAGAAAGTTTGCTCAGTCAATTGCTCAAAAGGCTGAAAATCGATTGTGTTATGGCAAAAGTCAACTGTGTCCTACATACAGTCAAACTTCAAGATTTTTGGTCAACATTTTAATTTTGAAGTATTATTCATCATTTGATCAAGGATTGATTATGATTCCTCAAGGATTGTTCACAATTCATCAAAACCCAAAAGTTGCTAAATTAGGGTTTTGTAGGAAAAGTCAACTCAACTTTGACCAAGCATAACTTTCTCATACTTTATCAAAAATGACCCATCCAAAACTCATTTTGAATAGGATGTAATTACCTACAATCCATCTTCAGCTCCAAAGTTCAAAATATGCACTCACAAGAAGATATGAATTTGGACATTATAGGTCATTTTGGAAAGTCAACAAAAACACCTTTTTTGTCAAAGCTTCATACATGAACATGGAAGACTCAATTGAGATGCGACCAAAAGGGTTGCTTATAGGAAATCTTAAGATTTCTAAAAATTTCAAGAACACCTCTCTAGGTTAAAAATTGAGAGAGTTATGCATTGGAAAAGTTGACCCTTTTTGCAAAATTGCCAAAAGTCAAATGTGGCCAAAATTGCATTTTTTGTCAAATGGGCCCAACTTTTTGTGCTTGCATTGAGTTTGTAACATGATCCACGACCCATGATGCTTCCCACTTGTCTCTATTTTATTCTTATCATTTATTTTGATTTTTATTTCAATTAAATTAAATTAAATCAAAATAAAATCATGAAAATATCAAAACTAATAAAAGCTTGAGATTTTGTGCATGTTTAGGTCTCTTATACAGATGAGAATAGAATCAAATCGTGCAAGCTTAATTTGGACACAAAAATATTGGATTTGGCTTGATTTGGAAAGATTGGCATAAGGATCAAATCATGATTCAATCACCTTAATTAAAAAAGATTTGAAGCAAGTTTGTAACTTAATTCATTCTAGGGTACATATAGAGCATGTGCAGACCAAGAACAAGGGGATTGGAGGCGTGAAAAGAGAAGAACAAATCTCAAAATTTCAAAGGAAAGTTGCAATCTGATTTCTCAATTCCAGGCTTCTTCAAGCCATTCCAAGCATACCATTCGTTTGTTGGGCATCCAAGGACTCTGTCCCAATCATTAGCAAGCATTTTCGTGCCCAGATACGCGCTGTAAGTATCCCACGACCTCCATGCTTTTTTGAGATCGCATATCATAATCCTGGCACTCTTAGCATGATTTGTTTATATATTCTGAATCCTTGAAACATTTGCAAGCTAATGATAATACTTAATTGCATTTTTGTTAACCATACAGAAAGTTGCCATGATTAGGGTTTAGGTTTCATTTTTAGGGGTTTTGCTTGCAGGAACAATTAGCCATGAAGAGTGGTACCATGATGCTCGTGAGGTTGCAACGAGTTAATTGGTACCACTGTTATTGATTTATCATGCATGGATGAGGTTTTGGAATGGACAAGGGTTATACCTACACCCTTTGTCCGTAGGTAAAAGTTCTAGACTTTTAGCAACGGTGGGAGTAAGAAGAAGGGTAGCGTGGCACCCTGTGATTCGCCCATTCAAAAATTCGCGTGTTTGTCATATATCATTTTGTTTTCCCAATATAATAATTGTTTGTTGTTCCATATACAACAAATCGCGCTAGCTCAGATGGTCAGTGTACAAGGGAAATTGCCAAAGGGCCTGGGTTCGATCCCCAGGTCCTCATATTTGTCAATATTATTTTCTTTTACATCATCGGGTACACATGCATACAAGGAGACCACTATACGCCCTCAATTTCCAGCCAACCAGATCTTCAGCATGCCAAATCCAACGCCTATCACATGGAGGTCTACCATAGGCCTAGTCAAGCTTGCAACATGGGATCTAGAAAGTCAACGTGGGCCAAGGAGTTTTGGGCTCGGAAAATGCAATTGACACCCCCTGTTTGCTAGCACAACCAGGCCCATTTCTTTTTTCTTTTATATTTTTCATTCTATTTAATTTCTTTATTTAATTATTTTCTAACATAAAATTAATTCTTTTTTTTTTACAAAACTCATAAAATCAATTTTCACAAATTTAGATTTAGGTATTATTTTCATCAAATTTAATTTAATAACTAGTTTAATTTAATTGTTGGGTAATTCTAACTTTTTTTGTAAATAATTTAAAATCAATTAGAAAATTAAGGTTTGTTCTTGATTTAATTTTTATTTATTTTCTCAATAAAACAAAATACAAAAATAGGTCAAACTAATTATTTTTTTCTTAATTTAAATTAATTAGTAATTAGGTTTGTACTTATTTAATTAAAACCTTATTTTCTCAAAATAATAAAAAAAAAAAGATTTTTCTTTCAATAAGGTTTAGACGGGGTCAAAACCCTAATTTTTCTCGTTCTCGACTCATTGCGCGCGTTTATCCTTTTTTATAATATTAATATAACTGCTCATGGTATGTAATAGTTTAATTAGGACTTTTCATTTATTTATCGTTTTACGGGTTTTTGGCTATGTAATTAATCCCCCTCCCTGAAGCCTTGTAATAGCGTAGTTTTATTTTCCGTATTTTAATTCTCGCAAAATATTAACTGTTAGATGTATGATAATAGGATTGCATGACAAGACTGTATGTTAATTTTAAAATGGTTAGCAAACCCTAAATGTGCAAAGATAATAACTGAAATCAAATCACTCGCACATGCAAACTCCTAGGGTATACTCTCACTTCGGTTGCCTTTGATAAACGATCATTAAGTATAGGGTGTCTTAGTGGTTGCCCTCTTGTCTAAAACAAAGATCAAATGTCCCATTCGGAAATGTTGCCTCGGAATGAAAGGTTGCTAACACCTTCCCTTTCTATAATCTACCCCCCGGACCCGAGAAACATCTCAAAAAAGGAATTTTTCTGTGCTTTTTTCCTTTCCTTGTTGGATAAAATAAAAGACGGTGGCGACTCTTGCTTACCACGACATTTTGCGAACACAAACGCAAAACGCAAACCAGCATTTTCCTAAAATAGTCTGGTTCTGCCACCGTATCACACCTACTATCCAGGCTTTCATAACGAAGTAACCTTACTATCCAGGTTCCTTCTCATAGCCCTACTATCCAGACTTTCATCTGGAAGTAACCCTACTATCCAGGTTCCTTCTCATAACCCTACTATCCAGGTTCCTTCTCATAGCCCTACTATCCAGGCTTTTATCCCGAAGTAACCCTACTATCCAGGTTCCTTCTCATAGCCCTACTATCCAGGCTTTCATCCCGAAGTAACCCTACTATCCAAGTTCATTCTTACAGCCCTACCATCCAAACTTTCATCCCGAAGTAACCTTACTATCTAGGTTCCTTCTCATAGCCCTACTATCCAGACTTTCATCCCGAAGTAACCCTACTATCCAGGTTCCTTCTCATAGCCCTACTATCCAGGATTTCATCCCTAAGTAACCCTACGACCCAGGTTCCTTTTCATAGCCCTACTATCTAGGCTTTCATCCCGAAGTAACCCTACTATCCAGGTTCCTTCTCATAGCCCTACTATTTAGGTTCCTTCTCATAGCCCTATTATCCAGGCTTTCATCTCGAAGTAACCCTACTATCCAGGTTCCTTCTCATAGCCCCACTATTCAGGCTTTCATCCCGAAGTAACCCTACGACCCAGGTTCCTTCTCATAGCCATACTTTCCAGGCTTTCATCCCGAAGTAACCCTACTATCCATATTCCTTCTCATAGCCCTACTACCCAGGATTTCACCTTGAAGCAACCATACTATCCAGGTTTCTTCTCTCTTATCTCTAAATAACAGTTTGCAACACTGTAAGACCTGGACCCGACCAGTTATGGTCGAGTTCACCTTTCCCTAATAAGTCACTGTGCAGTCTGAACCCTGACCAAATATGCAGTCTACTTCCACCTCCTCAATCAAGAATTAATTCCCCAGTAGAGTAATGGACAACCGAAGCTCCTAGACTCTATTTCCCAAGACATAAATCAACATTCCTCGGTGAAGTCCTCCTCAGTGGCAGGTACAGGAATTCTCGCAAAGGAGTCTCTTATGTAACCGGTATCTTTTTCGGATGGCATCTTTAAGCCCATCTCCGATGATTCTCTATCGACTTCCAAATGGCATATGTAAGCCCATTCTCGATATCGCCAATCAGTATTACTTCATGCGAGTGCAAATTTCTGGGCACTCTAGTGTTCAATCATCTCCCACCTTCAGATCACGAAAGGCAGACCGACCAATCTACATCCTCAAGTTTAAGAAGACTGAACAGGGGAAGCTGTTGTACCCCAAAATTTTCCCTCCTATTTTACTCAACATATGTTCATTAAGATCCTCAACTTGCTCAAGGATGCCCAAGAGTTGACTAGACAAACTCTCTCCTAAAGCAATAAACCTCCAACTAGGGTTTCCATTTTCATCGAGATGGGTGAGATACAAAGGAATCATATTATCTCCATAGTCCTAATATGTCATCAAGATCATCCATTCCAAGTTTCATGCCTTGCACAAGAAGTTTGCTCAATCAGCTGCTCAGATGCTTGAAAATCAACCATATTAGGTCAAAAGTCAATTGTGACCCACATACAGTCAAACTTCAAGAATTTTGGTCAACATCAACATTTTGAAGTGATATCAATCATTTGATAAAGGGTTGACCATGATTCCCCAAGGAATTCTCCTAATTCATCAAAACTCAAAACTAGCTAAATTAGGGTTTCTTAGGAAAAGTAAACCAAACTTTGACCAGGCATAACTTTCTCATACTTTATAAGAAATTTCTCATCCAAGGATAATTTTGAAGAAAATCCAATTCCCTACAACTCATCTTCATCTCTCAAGTTCAAGAATTTCACTCATCAAAAGATATGGATTCAAACATTATAGGTCATTCCAAAAAGTCAACAAAAACACCTTTTGGGTCAAAGCTCCTTACATGAAAATGGAAGATCCAATTGAGATGAAACTAAAGAGGTTGCTTAGGGGACATCCTAAACTTTCTAAAAAGTCAAAGAACACCCTCTTAGGTTCAAAATTGAGAGAGATATGCATTGTCAAAGTTGGCCATTTTTGGAGAATTGTCAAAAGTCAACAATGCCCAAAATTGCATCTTGCTCCTTGTCTGGTCCACGACCCATAAACCATTCCATACATCATTTTCTTACTAATTTTATTTATTTTTTATTTTTTATTATTTTAAATCCAAATTAAATCAAATAATTGATATAAAAATATTTTTGATTGATTTAGCATTAAAGAATGAAGGTATAGGCTGTACGTTAGCAAGCCAAGCACGCAAGTCTTGATTGATTTGAAAAAGGCATGATTTGGCCAATTTTGGAATCAAAGAATATGACTTAAAGATCAAAGATTTTAACCATCAATTCCCAATATTGGATCCAAAATTATTAACCTAATTGGATTCAATACATATACTAAGGCTTGTGGAACCCTAGAAAGGGGATAGAGATGCGCAACTGCTTCAAAAAACACTCTGTACCATAACTCTACCATAACCCACCGTCATACAGTCCCTTATGGAGTTAGAAACCCACCCTTATCTTAGATTAAAGGTTGCTCTGTAACTCTACGATTGACCCAACTTTGCCTCTTTTCCTATTCCTTTTCTCTGTAACTTCTCACGTACTGCTCTAAGACTCTTCTTCACCTTTTAATTAACATAATTTCTATTTAACTTAATATAATAATATTATTGTTCTATTGGGATTAACAACATACTCCCATATTACTACTTCTAACCATAAAAATAGGCCCAACACAATTAACCTTATATCATCTTAATATTATTAATATTCTACAATTATAATATTATTAATAATATTATTTATACAATTTAAATCAACCAATTTATCAAATAACCATATAACAACTTAAATAGACATTTCACAACATCAACCAATTTCATAAATAATTTCGAAAATATTTAATTAAATAATTAATTAAATATTGGGCGTTACAAGAAGCGTGAGGGACGTTAGAGGAGGATTTAAATTGAGTTGGAGAGTGAATCGGTAGCGAAAGGAATTTGGAGAATTGTTGAGAAAGTTGTATGGATGAAGGGGAAGAGGAAGTGGCTTTAGACCAAACAACAAACCAAGAATGAGGAGGGTGAGAAGAAGAAAAAAGCTTGAGAGCGAGGATTGGAGGGAGCGAAGATGAAGATGTGGATTGGAGAGTTTGGATTAGAGGTAAAAGGATGGATGAGAAACAGGTTTCTATGGTTCCCACCGCTTCAACAGAGAACTCCATCCTCTTTGCATGTACAATTGGACCGTTGCGATAATGGTATCTAGTGGTTGCTTATTTCAGCTTCATGTGTTGAAGAGAATATTATTATAACAAAAGTGTTGTTGCTTTTTGCGTCCTATAAACATCAAATCTAATGTGTCTTTTGAGTATCCAAGGCATTAAGTTGACTGAAATTTGAAAATGATATTGTGACTTGTGTTGGCACAAATAATACTGCAATCGTGCATAAATTTCATCAACATAGATTATCCATGACTAAGAGAAATGCTAAGGAGAAGAGAGGGAGTTACCAAGAGAAATAACACTCTCATATGTGTGCATAAATATATTTTTTTAAATTAAAGAAAGATGCCTCGAAACAACACTCAACATACATTATCATCAACACTCAATCTGACATCCAACTATATAACACCAAGAAAATAAGTACAATAAGAAAAGAAATAGGAGTATATCAAGATTCAAACAAAGAGATGAATGCACTAGTGAAGAGCAGATACCAAACGACATGAAGCAAACTTTAAGTGAACTACCTAAAGAAGGAGAAACATAAGCGAACGTGTAAAGAAAATTAAGAAGTTTATAAATGACCTCTTAAACTAGAAAATCCAAAGAGTATTAAAACACCTCAAAATTCGAAAGGCAAAACATTAAATATAGCCTAACTTTAGAATTCCTAACGCCAGACCTACTAATCATGTGACTGTGTGAAAGGAAACCAAGAGTCAAAATAAAATTGACCATGATACCCCTCATCAAAATAAAATATACTCCTTCCGTTCCTTTTTAATTATTTCTTTTTGACTTTTTGCGCATACCAATAAAACTAATAATTTTCACTTCTTTTCAAGTAATGATTGTCTTTTTACCTATAATACCCTTACTTATTTACTAACTAATTTGACTTTTTCTCCCTCTTCAATGAATAATTAGGGGCAATTTTGACAAAACGACAATTAATGTTACCTTGAACTTTGAAAATGAAAACTAAAAAGATACAAAATTTTCCATAAAAAACGATAATTAAAAAGGAACAGAGGAAGTATAAAGAAATATGATGTGATATTCCCAAAGTTAAAGTGTAAATCAATCAACCCACACAATCCTCTGAAATGACCGATGTAATCAGCCTAACAGGACCCGTCTATAGGAAAATAAATATGGATATCATGCCACACATAATAGTACGATCTGTAGAAAACCCAAAACAATCCATAACTCGGATTTTCCCGCCCTTGCTTGGGGGATACCATTCTGGTTTAGGCTAAGACCAAGCTTTCTTCGGTCTGTTGGGCTATCTATCCTATTTGGAGTGGGCTCAAATGATGTGAGTTAGTGACTCATATGTGTGTAAGCCTTTGTTATTATCCAACAAAGAGGAATAGGGTTTTAGTGTGAAAAATAACAAGTGAAAAGTAGAGAGAAGAGTGAAATCCCGCAACCCTATTTCAGCATTGAGCAGTTCTACTAAATTGGAGGTTGTGCAAAATCCAACAGTCAGATCGTCCTGAAATTTTGACACATCATTAATGACTCATAGAAGCATATTATGAGCGGATTTCATTTGATTCAGTGCTTTCTAAGTCATTCTGTCAAGTCCATCTTTGAGGTCAGAATTTCTTAGTGTTTATGAGTTGTTTTGTCTCTCTTGATTATTTTTGTATTCTAAGATAGATCTCAAATCTTGATGATGTTTATGTATGTCTCTAACCAGTGTTAGACAAAAACTTGATTGTATCCATTGTTGATTATAGTGGAGGATTTAAGTGTCTTACGGGTCCCGTGGTTTTTTACTCCTAGTTAACAGAGATTTTTCCATGATAAAATTGTGTTGTGTTATTTGGTGTATTTTTTTGTTAATTGTCTCTAAGTTGAATTTGATATTTGGGAGAGATTGTCTTGTTGAATTATTTCATTGTGTTTGTGATTTCTTACTAACAAGTGGTATCAGAGTCGTGGTTTGATTTTTGTAATGATGGAGACGAACACATCTAGGATGGTGAGTTTGAATGGTTCAAATTATAATATTTGGAAAGGAAAAATGGAAGATTTGCTTTATATGAAAGGTTTTCACTTGTCAATTTTCTCTAATGAAAAACCGATGGAAAAAGTGATGAAGAATGGACTTTGTTGCATAGACAAGTTTGTGGTTATATTCGTCAATGGATGGATGATAATATTTTGAATCATGTGAGCTCGGTGACTCATGCTCGCTCTCTTTGGACCAAAAATGAGGAGTTGTATGCAAGAAAGACGGGGAACAATAAGTTGTTATTGTTCAAGCAATTGATGTCATTGAGGTATAATGATGGTTCATCAATGACCGGTCACTTGAACATTTTTCAAGGGATTCTAAATCAATTATCGGAGATGAATCTTACTTTTGATGATGAAATTCAAGGTTTTTGGCTTCTTGGTACTTTGCCTAATTCTTGGGAGACTTTTAGAACATCCTTTTCTAATTTAGCTTCGAATGGTATCATCTAAATGGACTTCACTAAAAGTAGTGTTTTGAATGAGGAATTAAGACGTAAGTCACAAGGTTCTTCTTTATATTCCGATGTGTTAATTGCTGAATCAAGGGGAGACATCAAAGTAGAGGTTCAAGTAATAGTGAAACTTCATGTGGTAAATCACAAGGAGGATCTAATAGATTCTCTCATCTTGAGTGTCATAATTGTGGGGAAAAGGGACACATAAAGAGGTATTGTCGTAAGTTGTAAATGGAAAACAAGAAGAACAGCTACAACAACGACAAAAAGGAAGGTAGAAATAATAAAGATGTTGTTATGGTTGATGATTTATTTATTTTTTATGATAGTTGTGTTGAGAATGTCAATCTATCATGTGATGAGATGGATTGGGTGGTTGATAGTGGTGCTTCTACTCATGCAACCTCGAGACGTGATCTTTTTTCTACTTACGAGACTGGTGATTTTAGGGTTGTTTGTATGGGAAATCATGGGTAAGCTAATATCATCGGAATGAGAGATATTCATGTCGAAACTAGCAATGGGACAACTCTAGTTCTCAAATGTGTGAAACATATTTCGGAACTTCGATTCAATCTTTTATCCGCTGGAAAGTTGGATAAAGAAGGATATGATGATTCTTTTTCGGGTAATGAATGGAAGTTAAAGAAAGGCTCAATGGTGGTTTCTAAAGGAAAAAGGAATTTGAACTTGTATGTTGTCCAACTTGGGGTTTCAAAGTGCTACATCAACACTTGTGATAATGATAGCTCATCCGAATTATGGCACAAGCGTTTGGGTCATATGAGTGAAAAAGGTTTGAGCATTTTGGCAAATAAGAATGTGTTGTATGGTGTTTCTGATGCAAAGTTGAGAAAATGTTCACATTGTTTGGAGGGTAAGCAAAGACGAGTTTCCTTTATGTCATCCAAACCAAAGAGGAAATCAGAAGTGTTGGATTTAATATATTCCGATGTGTGTGGTTCAATGACGACACGGTCACTTGGTGGTGCATATTACTTTGTGACTTTCATTTATGATTGTTCCCGAAAAACATGGGCTTAAACCTTGAAAACAAAAGATCAAGTGTTAGATTCCTTCAAATCGTTTCAAGCATTTGTTGAAAGATAAACATGGAAGAAGCTAAAGTGTATCTGAACCGATAATGGGGCAGAGTATGTTGGACCTTTCGACAAGTATTATCAAGATCAAGGTATACGTCATCAAAAGTATCCTCCAAAGACACCACAATTGAATGAGTTAGCCGAAAGAATGAATAAAACTTTGGTGGAAAGGGTGAGATGTTTACTCTCTCAGTCAAAGTTGCCAAAATACTTTTGGGGAGAAGCATTGAGCACGGCTGTACATCTTTTAAACCTCACTCCACGTGTTCCGTTAAAGTTTGATGTTCTAAATCATGTTTGGAGTGGTAAAGATGTTTCCTACGATCATCTTCGGGTGTTTGGGTGCATGGCTTATGTGCATATTCCGAAGGATGAGAGGTCGAAATTGGATGAGAAGTCAAAGAAATGCGTGTTTGTTGGGTATGAACTTGATGAGTTTGGATATCAATTATTTGATCCGGTTAAACAAAAGCTTATTTGTAGTCGTGATGTCATATTCATGGAGGATTATACCATTGAGGATATCGACAAAGTTGAGAATAAAGATCTGATTTTCGAAGATGAAGAAATGGTTGATATGAACTCAAATATTATTGCTCCAACCCCAATCACTTTCGAAGAAGTTCCAATTCAAAATCAAGGTATGTATTTAAATATTGATAATGTTTTAAATCCTAATGATATTGTTGATGTAGGTGCTACGAAAGATGTTGTTGAAAATGAGGTTGATTAAGAGGTTGAAAGTGTTGAGCAATCAATTGCTTCTAATGAGTTGAGGCAGTCTAATCGTGATGAAAGGTCTTCTGTTTGATATCCCTCAAATGAGTATGTTTTTCTTACTGATGGTGGAGAACCCGGAAGCTTTAAAGAAGCTTTGGAGGATGAGAACAAAAGAGAGTGGATGAATGCCATGGAGAATGAAATGCAATCACTTCGTGAGAATAATACCTTTGAGTTAGTGAAGTTTCCAAAGAGTAAGAGAGCATTGAAGAATAAAAGGGTTTATCAGATTAAGCAAGATGTGTGTACTTCTCAAAGAAGATACAAGGCTCGCTTGGTGGTAAAAGGTTTTAAACAATGGGAAGGTGTTGACTTTGGCGAGATTTTTGCTCCAGTTGTGAAGATGCAATCTATTCGAGTGGTTTTTGGGCTAGCCGTTAGTTTTGATTTGGAAGTAGAGCAAATGGACGTAGAAACGACTTTCCTTCATGGGGATCTACATGAAGAAATTTACATGGAGTAATCGGATGGATTCCGAAAGAAAGGCAAAGAAGACTATGTTTGCAAATTGGTAAAAAGTGTTTATGGTTTGAAACAAGCACCTTGCCAATGGTATCAAAATTTAAACTCGGTGATGATTGAACATGGGTACAAGATGACTAAGATCGATCATTGTGTATTTTTCTGAAATTTCTCCGAAGGTGATTTCCTTATTCTCTTGCTTTATGTGGATGATATGCTAATTGTTGAAAAGAATATTTCAAGAATTAAAGAGTTGAAGAACACTTTGAGTGAATATTTTTCCATGGAGGATTTAGGAGAGGTTCTGAAAATTCTTGGTATTGAAATTGTTCGAGATAGAAATGAGAAGAAGTTGTACTTGTCACAAGAAAAGTATGTGAAGAAAGTCCTTCGGCGTTTTAGTATGGATAAGGTTAAAGCGGTGAACATTCCACCTACTTCTCATTTCAAGCTTAGTCATAAACTATGTCCATCTACGAATGAAGAAAAGTTGAGTATGAAGAACATTTCGTACTCGTCGGCGTTGGTAGTTTGATGTATGTTATGGTTTGTACAACACCTGATATTACTCATGCCGTGAGAATGGTGGGTCGTTATCTCTCAAATCCGAGAACAGATCATTGGGAGGCCGTGAAGTGGGTGATGAGATATTTGCGCGGCACTTCAAGTTTGAGACTAACTTTGGAATGTAAGAAATCTATGTTGGTTGGATATACAGATTCGGATTTGGCCAAAAGCTTAGATGATCGAAAATCCATCTCGAAATATATGATGACTTTTATCGAAAAAGTCGTGACTTGGCAATCAAAGTTACAAAAGTGTGTTTCACTCTCTAATATCGAAACCGATTCAATAGCCGCTATGAAAGCGTCAAAAAATTGTTATATTTAAGAAAACTTACGATAAAACTTAGTGTGAAACAAAAAAAGTATATCTTATTTTGTGCTAATAGGCCAATTCATCTAAACTTCCCTACATATTTTGGTTTAACTCATCAGTCAAATAAGATTATTCTTATCCAATGTCATAATCATCGTACTTCTCTTATGATCCTATGAGTAAGATTATTTTTATCCAATGCCATAATCATCACACTTCTCTTATAATCCAAAAAAAAAAAAACTCATTAAGAGATCTCTGCCATTTTTTCTTCAATAAATTTTGTATTGATTTTCAAAGTAAAAGCTAATAAATGCTTTTAAAAACTTGTTAAGAAGCCAACTATGAAAATTTATTAGAAGCAGTGCATTCATTTTTCTCAATATTTAAAGAATATACTTTTTCAAAAATGACAAACATCTCAAATAAATAAGCACCACAATAGAAAGTGTAAATGCCTATGTCGGTTATCCTACCACAAGTCTAAGTTTGTCGGTTATCTATTTAACATTCTCAATTTTACAATAATGTATATTTTTCATCATTTTACTTCTCTTTTATTGAATACTTTGTTCGGTTTACGTAGATTAAAAATATGAAGATCATGAATATACATGGTAGCGGTGTCTTTCTCGTGTCCAACCCAAAGGCAAGAACGGGACTACTATTTTCACGATCTTCTGTAAAAATTTCTAAATCTGCACTCGTACTATGCACTTGATAATCATAAAGAATAAGCCAAGTTGACTCATTCATTGTCAACCTTTGATGAAAAAATAAGCTCAAAGTAGTAAAATTAAATGATGCATCATGTGAAAAATTAAAGTATAGAAACATTGCAATCATTTTTTGTTGTCAAAAAAGAACAACATTTCATTTCAATACTAGTTCAATGTAAAAACATTTATTAGCACCATAAGTAGGTATAGACAGATACTGATATGTGTATATTGTAATAAAGACTAATTATACAGTTAGCTTTATAGTTGAGGGCTATAATGAGTTCAACGAAAGACAGTGTGATTTTGTTCATGGTATAGCTGGTATTTGCATGTTAATGTCTTTTTCTTAGAGGATTATAATTTATAACCACCTTTGAAGCATGTGAGGTTCTTAAATTTCATTGTCGGTGTGGTTTGGAGATAATGTCCAACATTGTGTATATATATTTGGCATATCTCTAATTAGTAGTATACTCACATTATTACATGATCCAAACAAAGAAGCTTAATAGCTTCTCTTGAGTTTCAGTTCTATCTTATTGATTGATTGGTGTTAGGAGTTGTGTAATGCAGATTTTTACTCGTAGCCATGGAGCACTTGTGTGTTTTTGGCTGTCTGTTGCTTTTTTGGTAATGGGATCTTGCCATAGTACAGTTGAGGTAGTTGGTCTTGGAGAATGCGCAGATTGCAACCTGAACAATATTAAAATTAGTCAGGCTTTTTCAGGTATAATCTAGTCTTTTGTATTCTGTGTTATTTGTAGTCAAATATATAAAAGAAAGTACATATATCTGATCAAAATTTGGATTAGATGAATGTACTTTTTTGTTTATACTATGATACGAAAAATGTAGAGGTGGTTGATTTTAATATCTTGTGTATAACTTTTTGTGCAGGGTTAAAAGTAACAATAGACTGCAAAGAAGCAAGTGGACATTTTAAAACAAGAGGGGCTGGTGAGCTTGATAACAATGGAAATTTCAAAGTATCTCTTCCTCAAGACATTGTGAAAGAAGGTGAACTGAAAGAAGAGTGCTATGCTCAGCTTCATAGTGCATCAGCTGCACCATGTCCTGCTCATGATGGTCTGCAAGGCACCAAGATTGTTATTAGTTCAAAATCTGATGAGAAACATACTCTTAGTACTGCTGCTGCTGGTAAACTCAAGTTTTCATCAGCAACATGTGCCTCAGCATTTTTTTGGCCTTTTTATAAACACCCTCTTTTTCCTAAACTTCCTCTTCCTCAGTTACCTCATTTCCCACCTAAAGTTTTTCCACCATTTCCACCAAAGTTTTTCCATAAACACCACCCTCTCTTTCCTCCTATTCCTATCTACAACAAACCTCCCTTTCCTCATATTCCTATTTACACCAAACCTCCTTTTCCTCATATTCCTATCTACACCAATCCTCTCCCTCCACCTGTGCCTATCTATGAGAAACCTCTCCCTCCCCCTACACCGGTATATGAGAAACCTCTTCCTCCGCCTGCCTATGAAAAACCTCTCCCTCCTCCTGTGCCCGTTTATCATAAACCACCTACGCCCGTTTATCATAAACCACCTACACCCGTTTATCATAAACCACCTACGCCCGTTTATCATGAACCACCTACGCCTGTTTATCATGCACCAACTACGCCTGTTTATCATGCACCGCCTACGCCCGTTTATCATAAACCACCTACACCTGTTTATTACAAACCGCCTACGCCTGTTTATCACAAACCGCCTACGCCCGTTTATCACAAACCACCTACACCAGTTTATCATGAGCCGCCTACGCCTGTTTATCATGCACCACCTACGCCGGTTTATCATAAACCGCCTACGCCCGTTTATCATGAACCGCCTACACCCGTTTATCACAAACCACCTACACCTGTTTATTATAAATCGCCTACGCCCGTTTATCATGAACCGCCTACGCCCGTTTATCACAAACCACCTACACCCGTTTATCATGAACCGCCTACGCCGATTTATCATAAACCACATCCGGTCAAGAAACCTTGTCCACCAAAGGTTGAACATCCAATTCTACCACCGGTTCCAATCTACAAACCTCATCCTTCTCCGGTTCCAAAGCCACTTCCACCACCTGTTCCGGTCAAGAAACCGTGTCCACCAAAGGTTGAGCATCCAATTCTACCACCTGTTCCAATATACAAACCTCCAGTAGTAATTCCAAAGCCACCTGTTCCAATATACAAACCTCCAGTAGTGATTCCAAAGCCACCTGTTCCAATATACAAACCTCCAGTAGTGATTCCAAAGCCACCTGTGGTTCCAATATACCAACCTCCAGTAGTAATTCCAAAGCCACCTGTGGTTCCAATCATCAAGCCCCATCCTCCTATTGTTCCAATTTATAAACCACCAGTTGTTATCAAACCTCTTCCTCCTTTCTCAAAGTTTCCTCCATTCCAGAAACCACCACTTCCACCTCTTCCCAAGATCCCTCCCGTGCATGATTTTTTCCATCATCACCCCAAGTTTGGAAAATTGCCTCCAAAAAGCTTTTTCCATCACCCCAAGTTTGGGAAATGGCCACCAGTCCACCCAAAAAGCTTCTTCCACCACCCCAAGTATGGAAAATGGCCACCAATCCATAAGAGCTTCTTCCATCACCCCAAGTTTGGAAAATGGCCAAAGGATCCAAAAAGCTTCTTCCATTACCCCAAGTTTGGGAAATGGCCACCATTAAGTCCTCATCATTAGGGGCCATGTCTGAGCTTACAAAATGCTTCCATTGTTTTTCATCTTCTTCGTTTATTTAAAAACTATCATCGATCAATTTGCAAATAAAGCCTTCAAGGGATATAGAGTGTGTGGACAGAAAAACAGACATAGTACGATGTTGTTTGAAGAAGTTTCATGAAGCTGAGTGTAATCACTAGTTGTTCTTGAGTGAAGATCACCGGAGTTATTTTTTCTTAAAATTACTTTCATGTGTATAGAGTTGTGTAATCTGTGATGGTTTTTCTCCCTTTCTGTCTTTGTATTATTAGTTCTTATTACTTTATGTTCAATTAATAAATCCATTTGTATTGTTAATCATTGCAGTTAAAAAGTTTGTAATGCTTATAGCTTTTGCACATTGTTCTTGACCGTTTTTTATAGTATATTCATAACATTATTGCTGGTAAGAAAATCATTGTTACCAAAAACATAGAGACTTCCACTTTCACCTACTAACATTGATTTGTTACTGGAGGTACCTAATGTCTATTATGGTTCAAAAAAACACAAATAGTAGTAGCTAACAAAGCTTTTAATGTCTCTGTCAAAAAAAAAAGAACAAAAACAAAGCTTTTAATGTCTTGTTGTGCAAGGCTCTCGGGGGAAACGTGAAATCATAAAGTGCAAACAAACAAATTATTTTTCTCTGTCTTATCGTTCCATTTAGGTAATGGAGTATTGTAAATAGAGTTAAGAAATAATGAAAACAAAATAAAGAAAGAGGAGAAAGGTAAAGAGAAGAAATTACAAGTTAACTTTTAGAGTAGGTTATAACTTATAACAAACCGTTTAAATGAAGTGTATTTTTCTAGAATATTAGGGGATAGTCAACCCATCTTTTAAATTGGTTTTTAAAAGATTGTGTTACCATCACAAGTTTGATATTTTTATTATTTTTTTGAGCCTTGGATGGTTTATAGTTGTTTCTTCAAGAACTCTATTATATAAGAATTTAAATAGCTTTGGAAAAGACACCCTTATCCTTGCGATTAAATTGGTTACTATAGTTATTTTAGCATAAATGTTGTATTTATTCATCTCTCTTTCAACTAATTTATTGATATTTGACTAATAAACCATTTGGTTCGCTCCTTTGTCTCTTGAGTAACATGTACTAAACAATTGAATGCACCCACGTAGGTTGAAAATCAACAAAACTCGTCTTCATCCCAACACCTTCATCTTTTGAAAATCTGTAAAGTTGGTACAATAATCAAAGTGTTCCATCGAGACTGAAGCATGGGTACCCCAACTTAAATCTCTCTTTTGCACAACATCCTTCTTCCTTCTACCTCAAATCTTCTTCCTTCTTTCTCTTTTTCTTCTTCCTTTTATGTATTCTTCTGTTTCTTTCTTTCGTTATTAAATCACTTGATTGGGCGTTGATGATTTCTTGCTACTGGTTTTATGTGACTCTTTCTTTTACTTATTGTAGAGACTAAGAAGACTTATCATGAGAGCTTTTTGGATGATGATTTTGAGAATCCAGGTTAGAAATTCTGCTTTGTAGATGACACTCGGTGTTTGTTTAGATTAACAATGAATTTGGAAAAATCACGATATTTAACCTGGAAGACGTGAAGGCTTTTTTATTTGTATTTTGTTGTTTCAGGTTTAATAGTTTTGGCTCACTCGAAAGGGGGGAGATTCTCAACGGTTTGGTAAGAAAAGCTTCACTTTTTATATTTTAGATATGGGCCTTGGAAAAGCCTCACTAATCAAAATCTGATCAATTCACCTTCTACCAATATTGCTCAAACTCAGTCAGAACTCACACAAATTCTATCTGATATTGATCAATATGATCCACTATTTGATGCTCCCTAACCAGAAAATCCAAATACTGCTTCTGAACAATTTCCCGAAACCGTTTAAATATCAGGCACAACCCGCCCTCTCAACGCTACCCAACCACCACTCCATCACAAAAATTTGCCATTCCAGATATTCCTTCTCCATATGAATCAACACCACAAAAATCTCCTATTATCATTTCCGACTCTCTAGACCTTCCGACTCCCAAAGATCTAACAGAAGATCCTCTACAAACTGTAGTTGATCAACAAGCTTTGAACAAACTCATTAACTTCTCTAAAAAAATAGCCATCCCAAAATCGAAATCAAAACCATCCAAAATAGATATTGGCAAATCATTGTTGGTTTTTGAGACATAAATGCATGAATTGGTTAACTCTCTGAAGCAGGCTTGCTTCAATAATTTTAATTCAGCTGCCTCTGACTACCTTCGGACTCAGTTCAGAAAATAGTTTAATTATGAATCTCTCAAGATGAAGGAGCTCAGCTACGAGATTGATCAACAGAACTTTTGTGATCAGCTGAATGTCTTCAAGGAAGAAGTGCAAAAGCTATGGGTAAGGAAACCTCTTCTTTATCTAGACAATACTCCTTTGGAATTCTCACACAAACTCAGAAACTCGAGAACCATCTTCTGAACCTCGACCTCTAGTCATCTTCAAAGACAAAGGAAAAATCTATTGAAGAATCTTTTGTGAGAGTAACTGCTGAAGAAACGGTTCCTGCTGAAGAAATGGCTCCAACTTCTCTTATGCTAAAAAATTTGGAGGAATTGAAGAAAGAAAATGAATCTGTTAGGGAAAGGTTGGATAAACAAGATGAAACCAACAAAGAGATCAAGGGAATTCTGGGCAAGCAAGAAGAAGCCAACAATCAGATCAAAGGTCTTCTAGAAGCATTATTCACACGTCTTCCACCTACACAACCTTAGATCTTTTGTTTCTTTTGTTCTGTTTTCTTTTTGCTTAACTTATGTTTGTTTTTGTTTCTCATTGTATTTTCCCCTGCTTACGTGTTTTTATTTCTTTTTGATTTATAACAAAAAAGGGGAGAAAGTGAATAAATTTTGATATAAATAGTTCTGGACTAAGTCTCAAACATTTCAGATAACGTAACTTATATTTCAACGTCTATCTCTGAAAAGTTTACAGGAAAAATATCACTTGTGGTATGCATTACCAGCCTTCAACATAGGCTTCTCAGATCTTCCATCATTTGCTCTGATCAAAATATCTTCAGAGGAGTATTTATTGTTTTTAAATTTTATCTGAGTATCTAACTCAAGGGGAGACTTTGAACTTTCTATCTTCTGAATTTTTTTAAATTATTCATCAAAATATGTAAGTTTTGTCATCATCAAAAATAGAGAGATTGTTAGAATATAGTTTGGTTCTACATCTAAGTATTAGTTTTGATGATAACAATTACATGATTATTATGAAGAACAATTATGATTTCTAATCTTTTGATTAAATATACTGCGAAGTTTGGATGGAAAAGTGTAACACCCCATTTCTACCCGACGAATAATATTAAAAATCAGAGTTCAACATAAATAGGATGCTACATTTACAACTTAAAATAAAACTTCATTTAATCGCATATAAACAGATACATAACACTTAACTCGGATGAACCGATAACAACCTGATTTATTCTTCAAAATCAAACAACTTTTATTGATATGCAGCAGAATCTACATACTCAACTTCAAATCACTTAACATCTTTTATTCAACTAAAACAACCTCAAGACAACAATTATTTCATGTAATCAACTTAAAAATTCAGAAACTGAAATAATAATCAACAACTAAACATCAAACGTTCACCTCCTCGAGTGCTACGTATCGGAGCGACAACACTGACTCGAACTAACAAGGTAAGAAATATCCTTCTAACAGAGGGCAACATTCAAATAGAAGGGGTGAGATATCAGACAATATAATAAGCCGTATGATAAATAATATATTAAATTAGATCATATAAAATCACCACTTTACAACTTACAAACAACTTTAATCACAACAAAACATCAACACGACATAACTATTAATTCACAACTTTTAGATAATACTTGTCACAACAAGTCAACAACATAAAGCAACAACAAATATATCATCACCACAACTCAAGATGCAACATCAACTGCGACTTAATTACAATGCACATACATGTGGTACCATTGAAGCAGAACTCCCATCTTAAAAATCTGCCAATAAATAAAGGCATCAACAAGGCATAAGCATTCTTTGCAGTTTACAAATCCAGGCCATCAAAGAGTATGCAAATGTATGTGACTCAATGAATGCACCATCACATACTCACAACAATCATCATTCATCACAAGGCATAAGCCCACATCAGCATTATTACCAGTAAATAGAGGTAATTCATCATCATTTAAAATTCTCTGAAACTTCGCATTGTTAGAACATAGTTTGATTCTATAACCTTGATTAGAGTTTTGATGATAAAAAAATACAAAGAATAAATAAATCCAAAGATATATACAAAGAGCAAATATGCTACTTAAAATTATGTCTTTGTGCATGCAGGAGTTCTGATGGAATCAGCATCAGAAGATCAGCAATATGTACTACACGCTGAAGCTACCAGATTATACGCTGAAATTTGATGACCAGAATCTGCGCCTAAACAAGTACACTCTGAATCTAAACAAAGACATCTCAACCAAGTCATCAACACTCTGAAGCGTTATCAGCAGTTAAAGCAAAGAAGACTCTGAAGCGTTATTAATTATTCAAGACAGAATTAAATGCTAACGGCTTTCTTCAGACAAGATCTTCTTCAAAAGGAAAGTATGTTATTATCATTAAACTTGCTTTATGGACAACGTTTCTTTCTTTCCTATATAAACAAGTCTGCTTGTGAAAGAAGCACGTACATACGCACACAACAATTTGCCAAGCTTTCCAAACCACGCATATTCAAGCTCTAGCAAATTTATTTTATTCCAAGCTTAATTTGTGTAATTATCACAGTTGTGATATACTGTTTTGTTAGAAAACAACAACACACTCTTGTTCAATTATTTGTAAAAGAAGTTCCTTGAGATTAACCGGATTGTGGTTGTACTCAAGAAGACTTTAACAGTTGTTAAAGTAGTTGTTGTAATCCTTTGAGAATAGTGGATTAAGACCTCGTTGGAGAGAGGAGAAATCACCTTGACGGGTGGACTGGAGTAGTTTGAGATCAAACGAACCAGGATAAAAATACTGTGTCATTAAGCTGTTTTTTATTTGATCCAAGTTTTTCAATTCAACCCCCCCTTCTTGTGTTTTTCACATCTTCAATTGGCATCAGAGCGCCTGGTTCTGAGCTTAAACACTTAACCGTGTCAGTACAAGATCCAGCGTCAGAAAAACACAATGGCAGGACCAAGTCAAAACATCAGCAATGACAATAATGTAGAAAGGGACAGATTCAGTGGCAAACCTCCAGTCTTTGATGGAGAGAACTTTGACTACTGCAAAGACAAAATTGAGAGTTTCTTTCTGGCCCATGATGCTGATCTGTGGGACATGGTGACTGATGGATACACGCACCCAGTGGATGGACGTGGTCAGAAGATTAACAGGAAAATGATGTCTGATCAGCAAAAGCGTGAGTTCAGAAATCATCACAAGGCCAAAACAATTCTTCTCAGCGCCATCTCATATTCAGAATATGAGAAAATATCAAACAGAGAAACTGCCAAGAATATGTTTGATTCTCTGAGAATGACACATGAAGGCAACATTCAAGTCAAAGAAACCAAAGCCCTTGCGCTCATTCAGAAGTATGAGGCATTCAAGATGGAAGATAGTGAATCAATAGAAACTATGTTTTCAAGATTCCAAATTCTTGTTGCTGGTCTAAAAGTTCTTGACAAAGGGTATTCCACTGCTGATCACGTTAAGAAGATCATCAGAAGCTTGCCAAAACAGTGGAGGCCAATGGTCACAACGCTTAAGCTAGCCAAGGATCTCAACAAAATCTCTCTAGAGGAACTTGTCAGCTCCCTCAGAAGTCTCGAGATATAGCTAGAAGCAGATGAACCTCAAAAGCAAGGTAAGCCATTAGCTTTAAAATCTAACAGAAAATCTGACTCCAAAGTTTTGCAGGCTGTGGAAGAAACCTCTGATGGATACTCATCAGAAGAAGATGAACTGTCTCTCCCCTCCAGAAGGGTGAAGCAACTATGGAAGCAGAGGCAAAGGAAGTTCAGGAATCCCAGAAGATCAAAAAATCAGAATGAATCTTCCTTCAGATATAGAAGGTCAGAATCCTCCTCTAGACACAAGATCTGAAGGTTCTTCAGGATACAGAAAGCCAAACAACAAAGACATCATATGATATGAATGTAACGAGCAAGGGCACTACAAAAGTGATTGCCCAAAGCTTCAGAAGGAGAAGCCCAAAAAGAAGTTTGGCAAGGAAAAGAAGAAAAGTCTCATGGCTACATGGGATGATTCTGACACATCTGAAGCTGACTCAGAATCAGATGATGAAAGATCAAACATAGCTCTCATGGCAAACGTATCTGAAGACAGTGAAGCTTCTAATTCGGACTCAGAATCAGATACAGAAGAGGTATTCCCTGACTTTACTATAAACTTTACTAAGGCTGAACTAGCTGAAAGCCTTAATGAAATTCTGGAAAGGTATCAGCAGATCAGAGTCAAATTCAGAAACCTGAAAAGGAATCTTGCTTCTGACTCTGATAAGACTGAGAGTCTCAGATTGGAGAATTCTGAGTTAAAAGATAAAATTTCAAAATTAGAAAACCAGTTGCAAAACTCTCAGAAGGAAATAATCCCTGAAACTCTCAGCAATGCTGATGAGATCATCAAAGAGTATGATCACAACTTTCAGAAGTTTCTAGCTAAAAACATAGACAGAAGCAAAATGGCTTCAATGATCTATGGAGTTAGCAGAAATGGCAGAAAAGGGATAAGATATCAAGGTAAGGTACCTACACCAAAAAATGCCATGGATTTAGTTATAAAACATACTCCACTTGATTCACACTTTATATATGGGCACACACATGACATAAAATATACAAGTAGTGATTACTCTGTCAAACCAAAATTCAACCAGAGTTTTGGTAAAACTAACAAATCAGGACCCAAGAAAATATAGGTACCTAAGGATAAAATAATACATGTGGCAGATATCTTTAGCAGCAAAGTAAAGACACCAATCATGGTACCTGGACTCTGGCTGCTCACGACACATGACGGGAAGAAGGCATATGTTCCAAAGCCTGGAACTTAAGCCTGGAGGCCATGTGGGCTTTGGAGGCAATCAGAGGGGAAAGATCATTGGCTCTGGAACAGTAGGTAATGGAAATCTTCCCTCTATAAGTAATGTTTTATTAGTTGATGGATTAATGCATAACCTGTTATCCATAAGTCAATTAAGTGATAACGGTTATGATATAATCTTCAATCAAAATTCATGCAAAGCTGTTAGTCAGAAAGATGGGACTATCCTATTTAATTGAAAGAGAAAAAACAACATTTATAAAATCAAACTTTCTGAACTGAAAAGTCAGAATGTAAAATGTCTTCTGTCTGTTAACAATGAGCAATGGATCTGGCACAGAAGATTGGGACATGTTAGTATGAGAAGAATATCTCAGATTAACAAACTTAATCTGGTCAGAGGACTTCCTAACTTGAAGTTCAATTCAGATGCTCTATGTGAAGCATGTCAGAAAGGCAAGTTTGCAAAACCTGCTTTCAAATCCAAAAATGTTATTTCCACCTCTAAGCCATTAGAACTTCTGCACATTGACTTATTTGGACCAGTAAAAACTGCTTCAGTCAGTGGCAAGAAGTATGGGTTAGTAATCGTAGATGACTATAGCAGATGGACATGGGTAAAGTTCTTAAGGCACAAGGACGAGTCACACTCTGTGTTTGTTACCTTCTGCAACCAAGTTCAGAATGAAAAGGATCTTAGAATCGTCAAAGTCATAAGTGATCATGGTGGAGAATTTGAAAATAAAGATTTTGAATTATTCTTTAATGAAAAAGGCATTCTGCATGATTTCTCTTGTCCTAGAACTCCTCAGCAAAATGGAGTTGTAGAACGAAAGAACAGAATATTACAAGAAATGGCCAAAACCATGATCAACGAGAGTAACGTTGCTAAGATCTTCTGGGCAGAGGCAATAAACACAGTGTGTTACATTCAGAATAGAATCTCCATAAGACCTATTCTGGAAAAGACTCCATATGAATTGTGGAAGAACAGAAAGCCCAACATTTCTTATTTCCACCCATTTGGATGTACATGTTTTATTTTGAATACAAAAAATTATTTGAACAAGTTTGACTCTAAAGCACAAAAGTTTATTATGTTAGGATACTCTGAACACTCAAGAGGGTATAGAGTATACAATACAGAAACACAGATTGTTGAAGAGTCAATTAGTGTTCGGTTTGATGATAAGCTTGACTCTCAAAAGTCAAAGCAGAATGAATTCCTTGCAGGTATGAAAGTTGAACTCACAGGTACTGAAGACAACTCATCAGAGGCTCTTAATAGAGACACTCCCTCTACATCAGAAAGAGTCACAACAAGCAATCCAGCACCTTCTGTTTATCAACTCCAGAAAATACCATCTAGAAGCAGCATTGACCACCTAGAAGAAACAATTTTAGGAAGGAAGGAAGATCCAATCAGAACAAGATCTACTTTCAGAAATTCTGAAGAGTCTCTCATGAGACTGGTTTCTCTGATTGAACCAACAACAATTGATGAAGAACTTATGGACAATGACTGGATTCTGGAAATACAAGAGGAGCTAAATGAATTCACCAGAAATGACGTATGGGATCTGGTTCCCAAACCAAAAGGATTCAACGTCATTGGTACAAAATGGGTGTTCAGAAACAAGCTGAACGAACAAGGTGAAGTCACCAGAAACAAAGCACGACTGGTATCACAAGGTTATAGTCAGCAAGAGGGGATAGACTATACAGAAACCTTTGCTCCAGTCATCGGGTTAGAATCTATCAGACTTTTAATATCATTTTCTGTTAATAAAGGCATCACTCTGTATCAGATGGATGTCAAGAGTGCATTCTTAAATGGCCATATAGAAGAAGAGGTATATGTGCACCAACCCCTTGGATTTAAAAGTTCCAAAAATCCAGAATATGTTTTCAAACTAAAGAAGTCACTCTATGGTCTGAAACAAGCTCCCAGAGCTTGGTATGAAAGACTAAGTAACTTCCTGTTCGAAAAGGAATTCACCAGAGGGAAAGTGGACACAACCTTGTTCTATAAGACAGTTAAGAATGACATATTAGTGTGTCAGATTTACGTTGATGACATCATATTTGGATCCATTAAACCCTCTCTGGGAAGAGAGTTTGCTAAATGTATGCAGGCAGAATTTGAGATGAGCCTAATGGGAGAACTAAAATTCTTTCTGGGCATTCAAATAAATCAAACTCCAGAAGGAACTTACATTCATCAGAGCAAATATGTCAGAGAACTTCTGAAGAAATTTGATCTCTCAGAATGTAAGCCATCAAGGATTCCAATGCATCCCACGTGCATTCTGGAAAAAGAAGAGGTAAGTAAAAAGGTAGAATAGAAGGTCTACAAAGGTATGATTGGTTCTCTTCTCTATCTGACGGCTTCAAGGCCTGACATTCTATTCAGTGTTTGCATTTTTGCTAGATTCCAATCAGATCCTAGAGAATCTCACTTAACAGCAGTTAAGCGAATTTTCAAGTATCTGAAAGGTACTGCTAATCTGGGTTTGTTTTATAGAAAATCAAATGATTACATCTTAGTAGGATATTGTGATACTGATTTTGTTGTAGACAGAGTAGAACGTAAAAGCACTTCTGGAAGCTTCCAGTTTCTGGGAGAAAATCTGATCTCATGGTCCAGCAAAAGACAATCCACAATAGCTCTATTAACAGCAGAAGCTGAATACATAGCAGCAGCTGGATGTAGCACGCAAATGCTCTGGATGAAAAGTCAACTTGAGGACTTCAATATATTTGAGAGTAACATCCCTATCCTCTGTGACAATACTTCTGCTATTTGTATCAGTAAAAATCCTATTTTGCATTCTAGGGCTAAGCATATAGAAATAAAACATCATTTTATTAGGGACTATATTCAGAAAGGGATTCTCAATTTAAAATTCATTGACACAGACCATCAATGGGCTGATATCTTCACAAAACCTCTTTCTGAAGATAGGTTTAACTTCATTCTGAAACATCTCAGCATGAAGCTTTTCCCAGAATAAACTGATTATTTACATATCTTAACCTTCAGAATTTTTGTTATTTTCTATGAACTACTGATCAACCTGCCTTCAGAATTTTAGAAGTACAGATTGCATCAGAATCTATCCATGAAGATCTGAGTGTTTCATTTCAAGGATAGAAGTGTGCTGTTCACGTAAGCAAACAGTTGTCATCCATTCATCAGCTACGTTCTGAGGCTGAACACGCGTTCATTTTTCTAAAAGGTCAAAAGCGCTAATTGGGTGCATTGAGACACATGTCACGGGTAACCGTTCCAATATCTTTCTGAATCCCCTAAAATCAGCTGTCATTAATGCTTATAATCATTACAAATTATTTCTCTCTTGCATTTTATGTTTTCAAAATCTATTTAAACGCATTTTTCACTTTTTACACTCTTTCACTTTCACTTTCTCTACAATCTAATTGTTTTCTGTTCATCTTTCAAAACCCTTTCATTTTCTTCTCAAATTTTCTGTGTGAACATGGCTTCCTCAAGCATCCCAAATACCAGTACTCAGAGAACAGAATCCATGGAACAATATGAAGAACCGTTCAGAACTCTCCTTACGCCCATTGACAACCTAGAGGTGCTTTCAGAACTGATCGTGGATTTTGAAAGTCTTTAAGAAAATGGATTCAATCTTTCTGAAGAGGTAAAAGCTCAAGGATGGAACAGGTATTTTGACCGTCTTCTAGGTCCAACGTTTCCAATCCTTGTGAAGGAATTTTGGATTCATGCTTCATCCTCCAACCATCAAGTCACTTCGTATGTAATGGGGAAGAAGATAGTCATAACTGAAGACCTTATTTCAAGATTGATAGGTTACAGTGGTGGTGGAGTAAGGTGTATAGACATGGCTGAAAGATGTGCTGATGTTGCTTCAATTGCAAGGGAAATTTTCACTATGGGTCTTCCCTCCAGCAAGATAAGGGATCTAAAGGATCATCACAGAATATGGGCTAAGATAATTCTGGGATGCATAAACCACAGGAAGCCAACCAGCTCTCCTGACTACATAAACATTGATCAACATTTTCTGATCTACTTTATCTCCCAGAAGACAAAGGTGAATTTGGCTCACTTGCTATTCAATCATCTGAGGACCAGTGTTAAGGAGACTAGAGAAGATGAGCACACCAAAAGGGACTGGATACCCCTTGGAAGGCTCATATCAGATATTCTGACAGAGAATAGGCTGATAGAGCATCTAACAGAAGCACAAGAAATCAACTCTCTAGAGGCAACTGCTGGAAAGCCTTTGAATGCAAAAAATCTGAAAAAGATGAAGATTATTGAGAACATCAAGAAGGAACCCAGTGTTACTTCTTTTGCAACCATTACTTCCAGAAGAATCCCTCTGGATGATTTCCCTATGTTCTCAGAAATTGATTCCAAGCCTGAGATTATCGTCAGATATTTGGATGCATGCAAGGAAGATGGCACTGCACTAGGGTTAAACATCCAGGACTTGCAACAGGCGGCTCCAGAAGTTGTGCTGAAGAAGAACAAGAAAAGGAAGGCAACAACAGAAGGATCATCCCAGCGGACTCCCAAAGCTGCTAAAAAGAAAGGTAATCCTTCTTCTGTAACTGTTTTAGAATCAGTATCTTTATCAACATCTGGCCCCTTACCTACCCAATCAAAAATTCCTACCCCTCAAATGTTTGATGATTTTGACATAGGCTTTGACCCCTCAGAAAATCTAAGTCTTAGAGAAACTGACTCCCTACCTATCAATCCAAATACTGTATCAACTCAACCAGAACTTGCAAAAGTTCTATCAGATATTGAAACTTTTGACCAAAATATTTCTGCTCCCATACCAGAAAATCCAAACTCCAGAACCACCACAGAAGCTCCACAACCAGATATTCCCCTCTCTCCACAACCAGAAATACCACTACCTCCATATCCTCAACCAGAAACTCATCCACCTTCTCCACAACCTGAACAATCACAACCAGAAGTTCAAACTTCTGAGGTTCAACCTTCTGAATCCTGTGAAACAGAAGCTCACCATATTACATCCAACCAATCTGAAGCATCCACTTCAGATTCTGATACAATTCCTATTCCAGGAATCACTGAACCTCTGGCCATCCGTATGCCCCTGACCATTCTGGACATTCCCCAAATTCCCTCTTCATTAGAATCAACTCCACCAAATTCTCCAACTAGTCCAATAATTATACCAGACTCTCCCACTCCCTCTCCAAAGAGCAATCCAGATGACAACACTAAACTTGTCATTGATTTAATTGTTTTTGAACGTCTTGCTGCCATAACTCACAAAACGGCCATTCCAAAACCAAAACCATCTGAACCCACACCAGATGTTGGTACTAGTTTATTGATGTTTGAAACAGAAATATAGAAATGGATAACCTCCCTGAAGAAAGCTAGTCTTGAGATGATTAATACTGTTGCTTCAGATTATCTTTGGACAAGTTTCAGAAAATGGCTATGCTCTGAAACTCATAATCTTCAAGAACAGAGCTATGATCAAGTTCAACAAAATTTCAGTAATCTGCTAAAGGTAATTGAAAACCAATTTCTGAGCCAACTGCTCAAGGAAGAAATTCTCCCTCTGGACAATGCTCCCTGGTCAGAACATCGTCCAACAGAAAAAGTTCAACCAGAGTCAGAAGGTCTCATTTTGACTGCTGCTTCAGATAAGATGGTTCCTGCAGAGGAACTGGTTCAAAAATATCACGTTGCAGAATGCTCTGAGAAGCATCCAGTTACTAAAGATTCTCCAGCTCCCTCCTATGAAAGGCAGACTCTGGAAGAACTGAAGAGAGCGGATATTGTTATGCAGGAAAGGATGGATAAACAGAATGGTACAATTCAGGAAATCAAGAGCATGTTAAGCAAACAAGAGGAAACCAACACCCAGATCAAGGGCTTGTTGGAAGCTTTGTTCACGCGCCTTCCTCCTCCATCTTAGATCTTCCTTTGTTTTTAAAATCTGTTTCTCTGTAATATTTGTTCTACATTGCTGCTGTTCTAAACTTCGTATCGTTGCTTCTTATTTTTAACATAAAACCTTTTTAGCTCTGATTACATTTTCTTTTTGATAGCTGACAAAAAGGGAGAGAAAGAATAAGATATTTTCAATAACGGATTAATGAGACATAAGTCTCAAACATTCTGATCTACTTAATCTCTTTCTTCTGAAAAGCTTGAACAGGTACAAAACTCTGATGAAAGACATAGTCAAATTCTGATCCTAAAGGACTCAAAGAATTTAAGGGAAGTAATCAACTCAGGGGAGTTTTTCTTCTTAATTCTACTTTTTATTCTTTATTCTTTAATTGAAAAATCCGGTTTTTGTCATCATAAAAAAGGGGGAGATTGTGAGAACATAGTTTGATTATACAACCCTTGATTAGAGTTTTGATGATAACAAAATACAAAGAATAAATAAATCCAAAGATATATACAAAGAAAAAATATGCTACTTAAAATTATGTCTTTGTACATGCAGAAGTTCTGATGGAATCAGCATCAGAAGATCAACAATATGTGCTACACGCTGAAGCTACCAGATTATACGCTGAAATTTGATGACCAGAATCTGTGCCTAAACAAGTACACTCTGAATCTAAACAAAGACATCTCAACCAAGTCATCAACACTCTGAAGCGTTATCAGCAGTTAAAGCAAAGAAGACTCTGAAGCGTTATTAATTATTCAAGACAGAATTAAATGCTAACGGCTTTCTTCAGACAAGATCTTCTTCAAAAGGAAAGTATGTTATTATCATTAAACTTGCTTTATGGACAACGTATCTTGCTTGCCTATATAAACAAGTCTGCTTGTGAAAGAAGCACGTACGTACGCACACAACAATTTGCCAAGCTTTCCAAACCACGCATATTCAAGCTCTAGCAAATTTATTTTATTCCAAGCTTAATTTGTGTAATTATCACAGTTGTGATATACTGTTTTGTTAGAAAACAACAACACACTCTTGTTCAATTATTTGTAAAAGAAGTTCCTTGAGATTAACCGGATTGTGGTTGTACTCAAGAAGACTTTAACAGTTGTTAAAGTAGCTATTGTAATCCTTTGAGAATAATGGATTAAGACCTTGTTGGAGAGAGGCGAAATCACCTTGACAGGTGGACTGTAGTAGTTTGAGATCAAACGAACCAGGATAAAAATACTGTGTCATTAAGCTGTTTTTATTTGTTCCAAGTTTTTCAATTCAACCCCCCCTTCTTGTGTTTTTCACATCTTCACGCATTATCAACAAGAATTCATGGAGACAATCACAACAATACAACATCTCAACATAAATCAACATTGGCCATAAGCCTAACAACTTAATAATAATTCAACATTGGCCATAAGCCTACAACTTGATAATTCAACAACGATTATTAGCGCAACATTGTCATAAGCCTACAACTTATTACGTCACAACAACAATAACACAACAACATGTCAATAACCATTCGACATTGGCCATAGGCCTGCAACATAATATTACCCATAATTATTCAGACAATTATTGACTATACTGGTTAATTACTTATCTAAATGCTTATTTCTAATTACAATAATTCTACAAATTGTTATACTATAATACTACATCATCATTATCATTGATATTATTATTATGAACCAAGCATTATCATAAGATCGTCATGTCATCATCATACTTCATCACCATAAAACATCATGGCGATTTAACGCGTGAAAGCTGACTCTATCCTAAATTGGGTACTATAATTATCCTTCTTATCCTTCATTTTACTCTTGATAAATATAGTTCATCATATTAGCTTTCCAACACTTCGAACGGCGCATCAAACAGAGTTATATTTCAAAAGTTATGGAGTTTTCAAGTTTTCAGAAATACTATCAAACAGTGAGAAATCGATTGCACCCTGTTCCAGAGGACAAAAATCATGTTTTTAAGCAGTGCAATCGATTTCTCTTCTGCTGCAATCAATTGCTTACTGAAATAGAAGCAAAAATCCCAATTTTTAAGCAGTGCAATCGATTGCTCTTCTGCTGCAATAGATTGCACCCTGTGAAAAATAGTTTTATGAGTTCTGTAAAGTGCAGTACAAAAACCCATTTGTTTTAATTCCAAAGACACAAACTTCATGAAATAATACACAATCAAACATCCAGTATCATTGCTATCAACATACATCAATTACCACACAATTCAAAGGATCAATTCATCGATTATAGTCAATTTCAACGGATTGAATCAAACAATCTACACCAAAACCTAACATGTATATTATGATACGGTGGGAGAACTGACTTGAGATATTTTGCGTTTGATTGCAATTGTTGTGGTTAGCAAGAGTCGCCACCGACTTTTCTTTTATCCAAAAGGAAAGGTGGAAAAGAACAGGAAAGACCTTTGAGATTATTTCTTGAGTTCGGGGGGTAGATTATGAAAAGGGAAGGTGTTAACACCTTTTTCATCCATAGTTATCTATGAACTCTTAGTTGCTTGCTAGATCACTTGCTTTTGTTTGAAAATGTGCTTTGTGGTGGTTTTTTGAAAGTATTTTTGAAAAGGCGCCTTCGTTTAGGCAAACTTTGTAATGGTTCTCGTTCGTAAGAACGTATACAAAGTGTTGGAATTTTTGAAAAAATTTCATGTTTTGAAAGTTTGTTTGTTTCGAAAGTGTTTGTTTTGAAAGTGAGCAAGGACATTTGTTTTGAAAGTGAGCAAGCAACTAAGAACGTTTCTACCTACTCAAAAGTCTTTTGTTCATTTCTTCCTTCCTTTGATATTACTATCTTACTATTGATTGGTAAGGAGCCTCATCTTTGGATGTAAAGGGACGGGAGTGGGTCATCGTATAGTCATGATAACAATGTTGTGAGATATCTTAGCATTTCTATTTGAGGGACTAAGATCATTTGAAAGGAAATATTCGTAGCGTCATCGAGGGACTATGATCTTGTATTTTTGATTGTTTTTGCTAAGACATCTCACATGCGTAACATGATCATTTTTTAGGCAACAAGTGGAGTTAACCTTAAGGGTGCATGTGTGAATAGTGTGTTTGATTTACATGCATTTAATCTTTGATTAGGGTTATCTACTTGTTGATTTTATCTTTCTATACAAACCCCAATTACTAGCATTTATATGAAAGCGATAAATTGTGAAAAGTAAAATTACTATGCTATTACATCATTAGGAGGATGAGGTATACAAATTTACAAATGGGAATTTCAAGAAATTAAACTTAATTATCTATTACAACCATATTGAATAATGTACAAGAAATAAAAATATAATGTGCAAAGATGTAAATGAAAAGGAAATGATTTTTGTTTGGATTTTGTTAAGAGTTTGGTTTTAACCTAATTATCTAAAAGAAAATAATTAATTAAATTAAGAAAATTAAGCCTAAACTAATTAAGAAAAGAAATTAAATTAGAAAACATTTTTTAGAAAAGATCTTAAGTTTATTCAAAATAATATGGAAATTAATTAATTAAAAGAAACCTAAATTCTAAGTTATATTTAAATAAAAATAAAATAACTAAATCTCAGTCTAATTATTAATTCATTAAGAAAAAAATTAAATTTGTTTAAGAAAATATTTTTGTCTTTTTGTTTTTTTAAAGGAATAAAAATATGAGTGAATAAAAATATATTAGATATATAAATAAATAAACTTTTTTTTTGGATTTTTATTAATAAAAATAATAACAATAATAATAAAAATAATAAAGAAAAATAAAATAAACTAAAATATAAAAATAAAAGTCAGGGGATTTGAAATGGAATGTGGTAGTTTGTTAGAAAAAATAGTTTTCAGTCTGGCCCAAATGGTGTTTTTTTGTAATCAGAAAAAATAAAAATAAAAAGGTTGGACCTGTGTTGTGATGGAAACATGGGGGTCAGAATCATCAAAAATGATGAGGGCTCAGTACTGGAGGCCCAACGTGCTTGGTTTGTGGCAAAAAGAAAGAAAATATGGAAAAATATGACAAAAGGCAGCGCTGGGACTTGAACCCATAACCTTGACCATAAACGCGCGCTGCCTTTGCCACTGGGGTGGCTGTACAACCGTTAACTTAACTGAAATGATAAATATATAATAAAAAACAAGTCCTAGAAATGACTTCATCTTCAACCTCCAGCCATGGTTCTTGTAACTCACTCATTTCTCATCCATTCACAAAACTTCCAACATCAAACTTGTTAGAAATTTCATCACGATTCTGAATATGTAAATAACTTAAGCTAATTCTCAAAGATGAGCATGAATTTCTAAAATTACCAAATCCCGACCTAACTTTTTTCAGAGATTCAAACATAAAATTCTCTAAGCTCGAGCAATATAAATGAAAACTATGGACATGTACAGCTTTAGGGCAATGATATCTACATTTTATCTTCACAAATCAAAATTAAATGATGCTTGTATGAAAAGATAGAAGTTCAGAAAAAAAATACCTCAAAACTGGAAATCGTGAAATGAGTTTGAGCTGCTTTCAAGGAGTTATGATGATCAGGTTAGATTCCTCAAGTTCCCAGGAAGCTAATGCAATGCTTAGCTTGAGCTATGGGTGGCTGGAATGGTCTGGAGAAGTCAACTTGCAAACTCTGTTTTTTGGTTTTGGAGGTTGATGAAAATGGTGTTACAGTTCTGGAACAAGGACAGGGATGGATTATATATGAGGTATAGAAGCTTTGTAAATGAATTTGAGAGAAAACGCACGAGGGAAATGGGAGATACAAGTTCAAGGTCAAAACTGTGTATCAATGGTGTTTTTTATGCAGTTTCGGGTTTGTGAGTGTTTGAGAGAGTTTAAGGGTGCTTCAGCTCGTGTGTTAGCTTGCAAATAGTGTCTCTATTTATAAGCAAATGGTTTTGAGACTTGAAATAATTCAGAATTTGAATTCACATGTTTAAGCTCAACATGTGATTTTTTGACAAAACAAGTTTCCATGTCTTTATACTTGCTATTGTAGAGTGGTTGAACTTTAAACAAGCTTGCTTCTGAATTTTTGAATGGAGTATACTTAAATAGAACAAGTTAGGAGCTCAAGAAGTTGACTTTGTGCATAAAGCTTGCTTTACAAGAATGGAAATAGTGACTTTCTCCCCAAAATGGCAAAATACTTTGGACAATGCTTGAATCAATTGGACAATTGATCAATCAGTTGCGTAAACATTAAATTAAGGAGTGACAAACAAGTTTGAGGCCTGCAAAGTAAGGATTATGCATCATGGCTATGGATTGGATCAATTGTTCATCATGAAAATGACTTGAAAAACAAGTTTGAAACCCTAATTTCTTGCCTTCGATTCTCTTAGCTCAAGTATGATCTCAATAAGTTCTTAGATATTTTGGAAAGCTTGTAACATCCCATACAACCTTCATGTTGGACATTTTTGAAAATTCAATTTGGAACTAGGTGAAAAGTTGCCATGAAGTTAGGTCAAAATCCTGCCTAACTAGGGCAAAATTTCACTAAGTCTTTTTAGTTCATGAGCATGTCTTCACAAATTCATAACTTGAAATCCAAGAATTTATAGAAAAATTTATGCCCTACAATTTTTTAGAACTCATTGAGATCTACAACTTTAATGTTGGAAGTTTCCCTCGAACCATCTTGCATCATGGTGGATATTTGGCACAAAGTTATGAAAAAATGTGAACTTTCCAACACTTAGAAAAATTCCAAGTCTTGGAATTTTGACTTTTCAAAGATGAATTTTGAATTTTCAATTCCTTGATGAAAAAGTTTCACATTTTGACATGTATTGATGAATTGTAATCTTTTAAACTTTATTTTGATCAAAATATCAAAAATTGACTTTTCAGTGTACAATTGACTTTTCATCAGTTGATTGGAATTCAACTATCAATCAATTGATCTTGAGAAATGTTTTGAGCCACGCCATTAGGTCAAAATGATGTATTTTAATCCTTGAGATCATGTCTTAAACCAATAAGTCATTTGTTAGGTCAAAAGTCAAAAATTGAACCTCCTCACTCAAAACCCTAATTTTGACCATTTTGCCCTTTTGATGATCTGATCAAATTTCTTGAGGAATTATGATCCAAACTTGACCAATTGACATATATGAGTTCATGATGTTGATATGGATAAAAAATTATGAAGTTTGACTGCAAATTGACCATAATTGACTTTTTTCCCAATACAACTGATTTTAGGTCAACTGATCAATTGACTGAGCAAAAATATGATCCAAGACTTAAAACTTGACATGAGAAATCTTGAGGGTTCCTAATGATCCATTAAAGTCATTTGAGGCTTTGAAAGTTCAATTATCCTTGTGCAAACTAAAACCCTAAGTTGAGTCATCAGTGCTTGAGGAGGTGTCTTGAGCTGATCAAACCTTGTGTAGTCTTGAATCAATGGAGATCTTATGAGAGATTTCTTGAGAAATGAGAGGGAAAATTTTGGGGTACAATAGCTGCCCCTGTTCAATATTCTTAAACCTGGAGAGTTAGATTGGTGGATCCATCATTCGTGACTTGAAGGTGGACGATGATTGAACACTAGAGTGCCCAAAAATTTGCACTTGAAGATGTATTGGGAATGGGCTTATAGATGCCATTTGGAGGAATGATGGTAAATACTGGAAGAAGTATCAACACAGATCTTTGGTCGATTTATACTAAAACTTGATGTTTTACCTGTGGGAAAAAGGGTTAGTTAAATGCAGATGTATGCATGATGTTCATAAGATGAATGAGATTGTGCTAAATGAATTTCGTATGTATATGCTATGATGTATGAATGTCGGATACATATTTGTCCGGGAAAATAAATCCTTGACTATTGCTAAGAAATTCTGGGAAGCTGAATCCCGGATTGCTGTTGGAGATGAAGACTATACATATCTTCAATTTTTGTTGAAAGAATGCTTCCTTCGGGGATTATCTCTTGAATGCTAGATGTTATATGGTCGGATCTAGGCTTCACAACAATTTGTTGAGGATGAGGAAGTCAAATGCTATCTGGTCGGGTTCCAGGTTTCATAATAACTTGCCGGGGAAGAATAAATTATCTGTTATCTGATCGGATTCCAGGCTTCGCAGAAGATTTCTTGAAATTGAACTGTTATCTGGTCGGATCCAGGCTTTATAGTAACTTGAAGTGGTGACTACTATCTGGTCGGGTCCAGGCTTCATAGTTTTTAAAAGTTATACTATTATCTGGTCGGGTCCAGGCTTCATAGAGACTCACTGAGGATTGTAGCTAGTTGTTATCTAGTCGGACTCCAGGCTTCACAATAACTTGCTTGAATAGACTAAATTGAACTGATATCTGGTCGGGTCCAGGCTTTACAGTAACTTACTTGAAAAGATGAAGTTGAACTGATATTTTGTCGGATACAGGCTTCACAGATACTTGCTGGGGTAGAGGCAAACTCTACTGGGGAAAATAAATTAAACCCTTATTTGGTTGAGTCCAGGTTCTTCAATATCTCGAGGAGTTAAACTTTTATCTGGTCGGGTCCAGGTTTCAAAGTACTTAGAGAAGTTACACTATTATCTGGTTGGGTCCAGGCTTCCATTTACTTGAAAGTTGAACTATTATCTGGTCGGGTCCAGGCTTCATAGCGTCTTGAGAAGTTAACTATTATCTAGTCGGGTCCAGGCTTCATAGTATTTTGAAGGTCAACTTTTATCTGGTCGGGTCCAGGTTTGCAATTCAAAGTATATTTGTATTGATATTTTGCCCATGAATAGGCATTTTTGTACAAAGAGACGGAGATCCTAGTAAGAGGAAATCGTCGAAAGGAAAACAAAAATTGAAAAAAAAAACAAATAGCCATGTGGAAATGATCTCATTGTATTCCAACTCTACTCGCCGTTGACAAAAGTTGATTGGATTGATCTTGGAACATTTGAACTTGGACCTTGGTAATAAAGTCGACTATGGTGATTTCACGGGACATAGTCATATGCTTTCAATCCTTAATTTTTGACCGCCTGTGATACGGTGGGAGAACTGACTTGGGTGTTTTGCGTTTTATCGCAAATGTTGCGGTTAGCAAGAGTCGCCATTGACTTTTCTTTTATCCAAAAGGAAAGGCTGGAAAGAACAGGAAAGACCTTTGAGATTATTTCTTGAGTTCGGGGATAGATTATGAAAAGGGAAGGTGTTAACACCCTTTTCATCCATAGTTATCTATGGGCTCTTAGTTGCTTGCTAGATCACTTGCTTTTGTTTGAAAATATGCTTTGTGTAGTTTTTAAAAGTATTTTGAAAAGGTGCATTCGTTTAGGCAAACTTTGTAATAGTTCTCGTTCGTAAGAACGTATACAACGTGTTGAGCTTTTGAAAATGTTTCAAGTTTGGAAAATGTTTTGAAAATGTTTTTGAAAGTGTTGATGCTTGTTTTTGAAAATAAGAAAGGGTGTTTGATTTGAAAATGAGCAAGCAACTAGGAACAATCTACCTACTCAAAAAGTCTTTGTTCATTTCTTCCTTTCCTTTGATATTGCTATCTTACCATTGATTGGTAAGAAGCCTCATCTTTGGATGTATAGGGATAGGCGTGGGTCATCGCATAGCCATGATAGCAATGTTGTGAAATATCTTAACAATTCTCTTTGAGGGACTAAGATCATTTTGAAAGGCAATATTTGATAGCGTCATCGAGGGACTATGATCTTGTATTTTTGATTGCTTTTGGCTAAGATATCCCGCATGCATAACATGGCCATTTTTTGTAAGGTAACAAAGTGGAATTACCCTAAGGATGCAAGTGTACAAATTTGTTTGATTTACATGCTTGTTTATCTTGGATTAGGGTTTTATAACTTGTTGATTTTAATCTTTCCATACAAACTCTAATTTACTAGCATTTATATAAAGCGATAAATTGCGTAAAGTAAAAATACTAAACTATTACATCATTAGGGGAGGGGGTATACAAATTTACAAATGGGGATTTTGCAAGAAAATTAAACCTAATTAATTATTACAACCATATTGAATAAATGTACAATAATTGAATAAATAATAATATAAAAATGCAAATAGAAAAAGAAATTTTTTTTTTTATGAAATGAGTTTAGTCTTGACCTAATTTAGGAGAATGATTAATTAAAAATTGAACAAAACTTAAACCTAAATTAATTAAGAAAGAAGTTAAGTTAAAAATGTTTTTTAGGATTTTTTATGAAAAGGTTTTAAATTAATAATAATAATGAAGATTAATCAATTAAAATAAACCTAAGTTATAAATTAATTTTAAATAAGAAAATAAAATAATATAATAATTAAACCTAAGTCTAAAAATTTGTTATAAAAGAAATAAATTAATTTGTTAAGAAAATGTTTTTTTTTATAAATAGAATAATAAGCATGAAAATAATAATAATAATATTTTTGGATTTTTTATTAATAAAAATAATAATGATAATATAAGGATTAAAAGCGTATGACTATGTCCCGTGGAATCAATATAGTCAATTTTGTCATCAAGGTCCAAGTTCAAACGGTCCAAGATCAATCCAATCAACTTCGATCAACAGCAAGGGACGTTTGAAGACATTGGGGAAATAGTAAAGTTGGAAGGTAATGAGATCATTTCACATGGCTATTTGTTTTCATTCTCAATTTTGTTTTCCTTTCGACGAGATCCTCTTACTAGGATCTCTGTCTCTCTGTACAAAAACGCCTATTCATGGGCAAAATATCAATACAAATACCCTTTGAAGTGCAAAATTTATGTCTTTGTTTTGAATGCAAATTTGTCCAATGACTAAAATTGAATGAACATATGCATATGAACATAATTAAAACTATTTGGCACATGTGTTCTGCTAAGAGGAAGCAAGCATCTCTTTAATGTATATGAAATATCCCCACAGAATTATCATTATCCCCACAAGGACGGCTACGATAAACGTTTCCCCAAACGGAGTTGCCCACAAAGTCTCTTTGCATAAGATAATCCCTGACCAGAGTCTCAATCTCTTGGCAGCTCTCTCTCCAGCTAAGTCAATTTTTACAAGTTGAAGCCTCGGGGATCTCTTCCTAAAAGGAAATTCACCTCCTCAACAGGGTTTATTTCCCCAACAGGGTTATTTCCCTAGCTGAGTTCAAATTTCCTCAACATACAACAATCAAGACACCACGAATTGCCCAGCTGAGCCTGTCTTCCCTAGCTGAGTGTATTTTCCCAGCTGAGTATATCTTCCTTAACCAAGGTTATTATCCCCAAACAGAGTCTATTATCCTTAGTTGAACATATCCTGCCCAAGCTGAGTCTGTCCTACCCGAATGACTCTACACTCTCCAATTTGATTTTTCTTTTGAATTATTGCAAATCATAGAGCCACAACCCCTGATCCCCAGTAAAGTCGTCAGCAAAGCCTTTACTATTTCCAAAAAAAGAGATACTATGAAGCCTGGATCTGACCAAATATTAGTACAATTTTCAAGTTATTACTAAAGCCTGGACCCAACAAGATGATAATTTGACTTCTTCAGTCACTGAAACCTGGACCCGACCAGATGACAATTTGAGTATCTGAAACCTGGACCCGACCAGATAACAGTTAATCTCAATTTCAAGATGCTATAAAACCTGGACCCGACCAGATAATAGTCTAACTCCTCAAAGATATAGAAGAACCCAGACTTAACCCGACCAAGGTTTAACTTCTTTTACCCAGTAGAGTTTACCTTTGTATCCCCAATAAAATGCTGAGAAACCTGGACCCGACCAGATATCAGTTTTCAATTCCATCTTTTCAAATAAGTTATTGTGAAGCCTGGATCTGACCAGATAACAATCATCCTCAGAGATTCATTCTGAAACTTAGAAACCGACCAAATAACAACTATATCCCCAAATAGTCTATTGTGAAACCTGGACCCGACTAGAAAGCAATTGACCTCATCAACCTCAGAAATCTCCAAAGCCTAGGCCCGACCATATAACAGTTTTTAAAACAGTTTATTGTGAAACCTGGAGCCGACCAGATAACAATTAAATATGATCCCCAGAGAGACACTATGAAGCCTGGACCCGACCAGATAATAGTACAACTTTCCAAAAAAACCATGAAACCTGGACCCGACCAGATAGTAGTTATCACTTCAAGTTTACTGCGGAGCATGGATCCGACCAGATAACAGTTAACTTCTGTATCCCCAGCAAATTATGGTGAAGCTTGGATCTGACCAGATGACTATTCAATTTCAAGAAATTTTTTACAAATCCTGGAATCCGGCAAGATAACAGTTAATTCGTCTCTTCCTCCAGTAAGTTATCGTGAAGCCTGGATCCGACCATATAGCAGTCGGCTACTTCATCCTCAGAAACTGTGAAGCCTGGATCTGACCAGATAACAGCTGACATTCGAGCGATATTCCCCAGCGAAAGCATCCTTTCAACAAAATTTTGAGGATATGCATATTCTTCATCTCCAACGGCAATCAGGGATTCAACCTCCCAGAATTACCTCAGCAATAGTCAGGGATTTATTTTCCCGAACAAAAACATACATCTCACATTCATAGATCATAACATGTACATACCATATGCATTTAACATAATACCATATCTGGTGAACATCATGCAGGCATCTGCATTTTACTAACTCTTTTTCTCACAGGTAAAACATCATGTTTTAGCATAAATCAACAAGAGATTTATGCTGATACTTCTTCCAGCGTTTACCAACCTTCCTCCAAATGGCATCTATAAGCTCATTCACCATCCATCTTCGAGTGCAAATTTCTTGGCACTTTAGTGTTCAATCATCTTTCACCTTCAAGTCACGAATGTAGGATCCGCCAATCTAACTCTTCACGTTCAAGAAGTTTGAACAGGGGTAGCTATTGTACCCCAAAATTTTCCCTCTCATTTCTCAAAAGATCACCTTGGACCCCCAGGTTTGCTTCCGTCCATTTCCAAGCCTTGAATTATCAATTTTCCAAGAAAATCATTCACAATGGCAAAATGGTCATTTGCATATTGAAAAGTCAAACCTTGACTTTTGGATCAAAATCAAATCTCAAGAATCATATTTCACCAAGACATGTTGGAATGTGAGATTTGTTTCATCAAGATATTCAAAAGTCAAAATTACTTTGGAAAAGTCAAAATTCTAAAATAAGAATTTTTTCTAAGTGTTTAAGAAACATGACAAGCTCAGAACTTCTGATCAGATTGTCACCCTGGTGGAAGTTGATTCTGGAGGAACTTCTGACACAAGAGTTATAGACTCCCACAAGATCTGAAACATTGCAGAACATAACATCACCTAGGAATGTTGGGATTTCAAGTTATAACTCCTCAAAGACATGTCCTTGAAACTGAGGCACTTGGCAAATTCTGGACAGTTCCAAGACAGAGTTTGGTTATAACTTCTGGGCCAGTTTTCACAAAGATTCAGTCAGATTTTGCAAGAGTAATTCAAAGAAGGTTTACAAAGCGTGTTACAAGCTTCTTGGAATGTCTGGGAGCTCCTTCAAAACATGCTGGAGAAAAAAGATACAAAGAGCAGAAGTTGGATGTCTATTCTAAGTTACGCTGAAGCTAAACTTCTGATCCAGAATTAAGCAATGGTATAGAATCTCACATTGCAGTATTTCTGGTTTAATAAATCTCATCATCATTTAATGCTCACAACCACTTTTGAGTCTTTATCCAAAGGATTCCCCCATGTGTACCTTTACTATCTTGGAAAAGTAAACTTTTGTACAAAAGTGTGTTGGACTCATACGCTGCTTTTGCTTTTGAGGTAACCTTTCCTTATTTCCTGCTTACGAGCCTAGCTTAGGCGCTGCCAAACTGCTAACCACCATACCTATTTGAACTGACTTCAAGAACAAGTCAGCGCCTAGCATATGATATTGGTGCCACTTGACCTCTCCAAACTACTAAACCTTTGCCTATAAATTGAACTTCATTGGCCACTGTAAAGAGGTCGAAAATTTGAGAAAGAAAGGCATTGAACCCCTGCTAAAATTCCAAGAGTCCAAAAAGCTGCAAACACAAAATACAGAACCTATTAGCTTTTGATTCTTACATTAAAACTCCATTTTCCTCAAGTGTTTCTTGACCAAAACCACCCATACAGTTTATGATATACATTCAAAAGCCATCCTAACTTATGTAGTCAAACAGTAACACACTCTCCATCAATATCCACCTCAAAGAAGTCAGAACTTTGCCCCTTGGTTTTTCCAGAATTTTCTAATCATTCACAGCCCAAGTTGAAAGTTTCCAGCCTGCTGAACACGTGAGGAAACTGTTCAGAACATCACAAGCGATCATAACCAGACTCCAGCTCACATATTATTTTCCAGCTACAAGGTAAGCTTCTGCTGACTCTTGTCATATTACTTAGGCATTGTTATACTTGCATGTTCAAAATATAATGTAGACATCCTGATTCTGATGCTGTACATATTCTGAGGTTTCATATATTTTCCTGCCTAAGTAGAGAGGATTTTAGTTCAGAACTTCTTGAGGAAATTAGGACTCAGAATTAGGATCAGCAAATTCATGCTTGCTTCTGATTTATAATTCTGATATCTTATTTTTGAAACGTTATGAAACTTGCCATAACTGCTATATGCGCATCTTCTGTTTTGTTGAAAAATGACCAAGTTACAGATGCTCTGACTAACATGGAGAGGGAGACGAAGTTCTGCCAGTAGACATCAGAACTTCTGAAATCTTCTTTGTTACCAGCAGACCCAGAACTTCTGACTTTACCTATTTCTGCTAATATGATTTCTGTTTTTACAGCACGACCAGAACCAGAACTTCTGACCTCTTTTATTTAAGCATTTGCGCTGATTCTGTCTTCTTTCTCCTTACTATTTTTTGCCATCACTTTTATTTTCATTAATAAAAAAAAACACCAAAAATATTTCATATTCACATATCATATTTTATTTCTTTTAACATAAAAAGATCAAAATATTTTCTTAAACCAAACTTATTTCTTTTATTAAATGAAACAAGTTCATTTTACATTCTTGCACATTCTTATCCATTCAATGTGGTTGTAATAGTAACTTAGGATTTAATTTTCAATCTCCATTTGTAAATTTGTACACCCCATCCCCCTAATGATTGTAATAGCGTAGGACTTTACTTTTCTGCATTTTTATCGCTTTCATGTATTGTTAGTAATTAGGGTGTGTATGACAAGATAAAAATAACAAATAGAAAACCCATAATCAAGACAAAAACAAAGCATGAAATCAAAGAACTTGCACACAAGCACCCCTAGGGTAAATCCACTTGGTTGCCTTACAAAAATGACCATATTACGCATGTGAGGTATCTTAGCAAAAACAAACAAAATACAAGATCATAGTCCCTCAATGACGCTATCAAAAGTTACCTTCCAAAATGATCTTAGTCCCTAAAAAAGAATGCTAAGATACCTTGCAACATTGCTAATCATGGTTATACGATGACCCACGCCCGTCCCGTTTACATCCAAAGATAGAGTTACTTACCAAATCAATGTTATGTAGGATCAAGCGCCTACCACTGCGCTAAAAGCAATTGCTTGTAGCCAAGGTGCTACTCTATTTCCTTATAGCGAATCCAACAAGGGGCCTACCTGGCCCACCTAACACACCTGTGTAGGCGCCCATGGGGGGATGTTAAGCCCTTCGAATCCCTAAGGTTGACGCTGGATATTTTAATCCAACAATCTTCCCCCCAGTGTCAGCCGGGGGGATTCGAACCCATGACCTTGCTCTGATACCACTTGTAGGATCAAGCGCCTACCACTGCGCTAAAAGCAATTGCTTGTAGCCAAGGTGCTACTCTATTTCCTTATAGCGAATCCAACAAGGGGCCTACCTGGCCCACCTAACACACCTGTGTAGGCGCCCATGGGGGGATGTTAAGCCCTTCGAATCCCTAAGGTTGACGCTGGATATTTTAATCCAACATGTTAAGATAACAATGTCAAAGGAAAGAGGAAATAAACATGGAATACTTTTGAGTAGGTATAACGTTCCTAGTTGCTTGCTCCTTTTCAAACCAAAAACATCCTTGATATTTTCAAAACAAACACCTACACTTTCAAAAACATCTTTCAAACTTGAAAACATTTTCAAAGGATCAACACTTTGTATACATTCTTATGAACGAGAATCATTACAAATTTTGCCTAAACGATGGCGCCCTTTTCAAAATACTTTCAAAAACCACACAAAGCACATTTTCAAATAAAAGCTAGTGATCTATCAAGTAACTAAGAGCCCGTAGATAACTACGGATGAAAAGGGTGCTAATACCTTCCCTTTTCATAATCTACCCCCCGAGCTCAAGAAACAATCTCAAAGGTCTTTCCTGTGCTTTTTCACCTTTCTTTTGGATAAAAGAAAAGTCGGTGGCGACTCTTGCTAATGATAACATTTGCGATCAAACACAAAACCCTCAAGTCAGTTCTCCCACCGTATTACAGAAATGGCGACTATGCTGGGGAGAATTCTAAAAGTAGGGTTATCTTAGGGCTAGATCACATTTACTTTATTACTTTGTTTGACTTGTATGCTTTACATTTTTGGTTCTTTGTTTGGGTTTGAATCCTATACCCAGATTTGGGATACCTTATAGGTAAGTAGCAGTACATTGTGGAAACTGTGCGGGGTATACCGACATGTCTAAGCAATAGCTACGTTAGTACGACATATTTGTGGGTACCAGTAGCCCTTGAGTAGTCAAGGAGAATACGAGGCCGCTGAGTGATGTCATGAAGTACTAATGAACTTTTAGAACCTTTACTTGACAAACTTGGCCTTTAGGGCGTAGTGAGATAACCGGCTTTGGTGCAGTCCTAAGTTGGGTGATACTCGATACTACACTCATTGAGGTTTGGTTTTTTGGGATATTTAGGTCGCCATTAAAGAGGCTTGTGCTGAAACAATGATCAAAGAAACAAACCAGTGATATTGAGCTCTTTAGAACCCGGTTACTATTTCTAGGACATGTTTGAGCCAACTAAACTTCAAGAGGGTACTTACCTATAAAACTCCATGCAAGCCTAAACCTAAGGACTTGTTTGCTTTGTTTGTGTATATTTACTTGTACATAACATCATGAACATCATAACATCATAACATCATACACATTCACTAACCATTTCAAGGATCTTGGGATTTATCTTTATTCTGTTTTGTAGGACATGGATTCTCTTCGCAGGAAAACTATTCAAGTCAACCTTGTAAGGATCCCTCCTCAACTTAAGGATCTAGCTTCAAGAATTCCTGAAAACTCTCCATTTAACGAAAGGCATGGTCGCCTCCTAAGCTTGGTTACCTCCAAAACTGATGAGGATATGATGAAGGTGCTTTTTCAATTCTTTGATCCTTTACACCATTACTTCACATTTCCGTATTATCAACTTGTGCCAACTTTGGAAGAATTCTCCCAGCTCTTGAGGATTCCCATTCTCAATCAACTACCTTTCAATGGTACGGAAAGAGACCCAAAGTCAGAAGAGATTGCTCAAGCTCTACACTTGCACTCATCTGATGTCACAACTCATTGGGAAACAAGGAGTGGATTCAAGGGATTCCTGCCAAATTTCTTGTTTGAGAAATCCCAAAACTGTTGGAATTCTTTGGATCTACAAGCTTTTGAGGAAATTTTGGCTCTCCTCATCTATGGGATGGTCTTGTTTCCAAATCCTGACCAACTCATAGATGTGAACGCTGTCAAAATCTTCATGTCTCGTAACCCGGTGCCTACTTTGCTAGGGGACATCCTACATTCTTTTCACACTCGCACCATGAGGAAAAGAGGTATCCTTATGTGTTGTACTCCTCTCTTGGCAAAATGGTTTATTTCGCATCTTCCCCAATATGTGTTGAAGAATGAGCAAGGTTCAAGGTGGTCACATAGGTTGATGACGCTAAGACATTCAGATATTCATTGGTGTTCCTGCTCTATGGAGAATGTTAATATCATCGACCGTTGTGGAGAGTTCCCTAATGTCCCTTTGCTTGGCATTAGAGGAGGTATCACCTACAACCCCTGCTTAGACATACGACAATTTGGTTATGCTCGAAGGGATGGTCCCCATGAGATGCTCATCCAAGGAGTGGTATTTGACTACGAGAATGACGATCAAGGTTATCGTCAGAGGTTTATCTGAGCCTGGAGGATGATGAACAAGGTGGATAGCAAGACACTAGGACACAAGAACTCCATTCCCCTCGAGCCTTACCTTAAATGGGTGTGAGCTCGTGCTCAGAAACTGGCGATGCCTTATCCCTCCATCTTGCCAGTCATCATGGAGCTAGTGGTCGAAGGAGATGTTCCCTACACTATCCTCTATCCCGACATGCCTACCTCTCTCGAAGACTTACAAAAGGGTTGGATCCAGCTGAAGGAAGAACGAAATACTTTCGAGGCTCAGTTTTATGCTAGTGAAAAAAGGGCTTGTAGCTTACAAAGCAGCTACAAGAAGAGCAAAATGTGAACGCTTATTGTGATCGGTGGATCTGGAACTGACTATTTAACGCTGGATCGCGAAATGTCGCAGAAGCAAGAGTCGCCACCGTCTTTTATTTTCTCCAACATGGATAGGACAAAAGCACAGCAAAATTCCTTATGAGATAGTTTCTCGGTTCGGGAGGTAGATTTATAGAAAAGGGAAGGTGTTAGCACCCTTTCTATCCATGGTTATCCATGGGCTCTTAGATACTTGCTCATTTGTGTTTTCAAAAGTGTTTGCTTTTCAAGTGTGAGTGGGTTTTGAAAAAGTTTCGTTTAAAGATTTCAGATCGACTCTTGTATCAGTCCTCAAGAGTGTTTGAAAAATTGTTTTGAAAGCTTTTTGAAAAGTGTCGGTGTGAAAAGAGTTTGATTTGTTTTTGAATAGAGCAAGTATCTATGAGTCATCTACCTACCCTAAGGAATTAGGCTGTGTAAATGTCCTTAAGGTAGTGCCATCCCACCATTGAGAGGTAGGTAGCACCACCGTTGGAGGTGTTCGGGTCAATTCGATTGTTAGGGACAGTGTGGTCACCAGAGCAACAGTAGGACACCTTAGAAGCTACCCCTATGCCATAGAACATGGACATAAGGACTTACTAAAACGTCCTATACTCGACGACCACGTTTCAAGGGCAAGGCAACAGTGAGGCGTACCCTAAGAGTGGTGTGTGAATTTGTGTGTTGTTTTCAAGTTAATATTTATCTTGTACATGTATCATGGTGCTCTACGCTTGTTTTTAATTTAAGCCATACATTCTTTCATGCAATTATAATTTAAAAGTGCGGAAATTTAAATGCGGAAAGATAAATCCTACACTATTACAAGGCGCGGGTCTATACATCGCCAAATTACAAAGACCCGTTTTAATAAAATGCGGAAAGTAAAACCTAGTTACTATTACATGGCTTGAGCAGTTACATAATATTCACAATAAAATAACGTGCGAAAAGAATAGAAATAAAACGTTCGAGGGCGTTGGACCCTTTTGAAATTAAATTAAATTAAAAAGTTAATTAATTATTAAAATAAAAGAAAAGAAATGTTTTTTAGGTTTTTGTATTTAATGAAATAAAGAAATTAAAATTGAAGAGAAACCCTAATTCTAAGTTGTTTTTAATTATTAATGAAAAATGCTAAAGTTAAACCTAATTTACTAAAGAATGTATGTATATGTTTATTTACAAAAATATTTAATAATTAATAATAATAATAATGAGAAAATTATTTATTAAAAAAATGATGAAAAGTTAAAAAACCCTAATTTCTACATATTTTATTAATTTAAGAAAATATTAAAGTTTTAAAACCTAAATTAACTAAGTTAATTGTTAGAGTTTATTTACAAAATAAATTAATTTAAATATTAATTAAACATATTTTAGTTTCTGATTTTTTTATTTATGAAAATTAATTTATGAAATTAAAGAAAACAATTAAAATAATTAATAGAATTAAGAAAGAAAAACAAATTAAAAATTAAAAATTGATGCAAACCATGGGGGGTATCAGGCCCATTTAGGAGGTTTTTTGGAAGTAATTTGGCTCATTAGACAAAAAGCCTTGTTTGACTTTCTGGCATCACGTGCGTGTTCATGGACTCCTGAGTACCGTGGTCTGCATTCTTTGGCCATTGGATTGGGTTTCATGGCCATTTGTGTTTTGGCTGTAGGCCATTTGTGTTCTTTAATGAACCTGCATGGGATCTTGTCTAAATCTGCAGTGTTGAATCTTATGAACACATTAAATAAAATCATAAAATGCAAATAAAGCCAATATATGAAGAAATTTAATGTTTATGCACAATATGGCATGTATGAATGATTATACCCTTTTGATCATGGAGATCAAATCAATCTTACCCTTACTGGAAAATTAGTGACCTGAATGCTTTTATGCCCTTTGGATCATGGAGATCAAGCCAGCCTTATCCTTACTGAAAAAGTAATGAGGTGTTGGTTTGTAACTGTGATGGCTTGTTTGTAGTGAGAGAGAGATTTGTAATAAGGATTTCAAGGTTTTAGGGTTCTTGAAAGAATTTGATATTCTAACAGTGTTGTGGCAAGGTTTTTTCTCTCTTTTCCTCCTCCCTCTCTCTAGTTTGTGTGAAAAGAAGGTGATTATATAATGGAAATTAGGGTAAAGAAAATGGGCTTTGAATGTGCAATTGGGCCTCCAATATTCACTTGAGTTCGTCACTTTCCAGGCTAAATCGCAGGAACTTAAGTGCAATTTTTGAAGTTGAAATGTGAAAACAAAATGTAACCGACATCGATAACTAACTCCTGTCCGAAAATCGGCTCAATCAGATAAATGGTGAATTAGTTATGAATTTTTGAAGTTTCAGCTCAGACAAACTTATTTTGGGCTCCAGTGTCGACTCTGACACGTTCTTCAATAAAAAACTGGTATTGATCGGAGCATAATCCGGTCTCGACTTTTGAAGCAAAGTTGTAGATCTATGAGTCAGGGACCTTGTGTAAAAATATGAGCCCAATCCGATAAAAATTGACCGAGTTATGAATTTTCGAAGTTTCGGCCCAGATGAAATAATATTCAGCATTCAGGATTTTCAGCGTGTCACGCACTCTGAGCAAAAAACGAAGGCCTTTTAAACACCGCTCGAACTCGATACCTCCTGCGAAAATGTAGTCAACTCAATTTGTGAAATTTTGGCGCCAGAACCAGCTCGATACGATGAAAATTGACCAAGTTATGATTTTCTGAACATGACGCAAATAAACTTCTGTCACAAATTTTCTGTATGAAAATACTTGATAAATCCACATTTTTGAAGACCATCTGATCGAAATTGGCTTCCAGCCATGAGAGATGAAAACGTAGATAATGTCAAGACGGAATTTTGGCCACCGGAATGGGTTCAAAACGAGTCATGATCTTCAAGTTATGAATTTTTTAGCGCATAAAAACTGCACTTTCAGCACACTTTTTCACCATATTTCTTCGAGAAAACTCACACAGTCGGATACCTTTTTTAAAGAATTGACCCTTGAGCCGAACCTGAATTTGAGCATAAGTTAGGACATTAAGGAGCACTTGAGGTCATTTGGATGTAAGGACCTTGATGCAACACAAAACCCTAATTTTGACTTGACTGCCTTAGGAGGTGATTTGACTGTGCAACCTTTGAGAAATCTTGAGGAATATGGGAGGGCAAATTTTGGGGTACAACAGTTACCCCTGTTCAATCTTCTTAGACCTGAGGATGCAGATTGGCTTGCGTGCCTTTCGTGATCCGAAGGTGGAAGATGATTGAACACTAGAGTGCCCAGAAATTTGCACTCGCATAGTAGAGTATCAGCAACGTGATGGCGGGAATGGGCTTATAGATGCCATTTGGAGATACGATGGATAGGGGGATGGGCTTATAGATGCCATCTGGAGGTGTAGATCGCGTAAGAGATTCCTTAGCGAGAACTTGCGTACCTGAAAAAGAAAATAATTACCTGGCCTGTTACAGGAGTTGATCTTCAAACTCTTTATGCAGATGTGCCCTGGCTGGATACAAGTATCGAATCTTTAAACCCTTCAGACGTGCCCTGGCAAGATACAGGAATCGAGTCCGGAGAATATAGTCGTCAACAGATACACCCTGGCGAGATACAGGAATCGGATCTTCAAACTCTTCAGACGTGCTCTGGCAGGATACAGGAATCGAGTCTGGAATTAGTCGTCAACAGATACACCCTGGCAAGATACAGGAATCGGATCTTCAAACTCTTCAGACGTGCCCTGGCAGAATACAGGAATCGAGTCTGGAATTAGTCGTCAACAGATACACCCTGGCAAGATACAGGAATCGGATCTTCGAACTCTTCAGACGTGCCCTGGCGAGATACAGGAATCGAGTCTGGTAATTTTAGTCGTCAACAGATACACCCTGGCAAGATACAGGAATCGGATCTTCGAACTCTTCAGACGTGCCCTGGCAAGATACAGGAATCGAGTCTGGTAATGTTAGTCGTCAACAGATACACCCTGGCGAGATACAGGAATCGGATCTTCGAACTCTTCAGACGTGCCCTGGCCGGATACAGGAATCGAGTCTGGAATTCAGAGAGGTTGGTGAGTTGTGTCTACTGATAGGTCATTTCCCTGGACGGATGGTCTTTAACGACGAGTGTCTATAACGACGAGTGTCTATAACGACGAGTGTCTATAACGACGAGTGTCTATAACGACGAGTGTCTATAACGACGAGTGTCTATAACAACGAGTGTCTATAACGACGAGTGTCTATGACGACGAGTGTCTATAACGACGGGTGGAAGTAATTTTAACTGGACTTGTCTTCTTTTGACTGGATTTGTCTACTTTGACTGAATTTGTCTTTTTTGACATAGCTGGTCATTTAACTGTATCCTTCCTGAAAGGTAAAGGTCAGTCATATACAATGCATGGTACGGATCAAGCCGTGATATACTCAGCATAAATGAGATTATGTGATATGATGCATGCATGCTATAATGTATGAAGATGCGATGTTTATGAATGTATTCTTGTCTAGGAAAGTAAATCCTTGACGGGTGCCGGGAAGTTAAGTCCTGGGCTAATGTTGAGGAATAGAGCTTTGTTTCCGCTGGGGATGATAGTTGCAAGAATACCGGTCGGAGAAGATAACTCCGTTGGGGAATAAACTTGGCGAATAGATTACTCTGCGGGGAGTGAACTTTATGGGGGAAAGAGAAGTACTTTGCTGAGGTTGATGAAGATAACTCCGCTGGGGATACCGTTATGTTGGGAGATTTGATGAACTCCGCTGGGAATAGGAAGACTTCGCCGAGGACGATCTTTCCGTGGCTTTTAGCTGAGGATAACCCAGTTATAAGCTCTAGTGGAGAAATAACCTTTGAATAAAACCCGGGGCGACGCGTTCGCTCTGCAGGGAGTGAAGGTATCTTGGTCGCATTCTTCAGCTGAACTTACCTTGGCACTTCGGTGGATAGGGCAACCGGATCATTTAGACAACTCATTATTGCCCCAGTTTCTGTTGGAGAAGAAGGTACCTGTGAAGGTGTTTGATGACTGCCAATTGACAAATCTTCTTCTGGTAGGCAAGTGACGAGATGACAGGACATAGTCGTACGCTTTGATCCCTAACTTTTGCCTGGACCGCCCTTTTGGGTTTTCAGTCCACCGGGATACCCATTTTTTCCCAAGCCGCCTTTTCAGGTTTTTGACTTGCCGGGTGTACAGATTTTTCATTTCATCCCTTATTTTTGCCCGAACCCTTTTGGTTAGCCGGGAAGCCCTTATTTTTGCCTAGGTGTGTCAACCTAGCGGGTCTTTGATTTTGCATAGTATTTTTTCGACTATGTCCACGTTCTCAAAATGTAGGGAGGTGCCCCTGTTGTTGTGTTGCTATGCCACCAGAAGATCTTCGTTTGATCGTCCAATGCCCCAAGTGACTTAGACGGAGATTTGCCCCAGGCTATTTGGCATTTGAGAGATTCTCTGAATCTTGACTTAACTGCCCCAGATGACGGACAATGATCATGTCATGCCCCTTGATTGGAGGTACTCTTGTTCATTAGACATTCGTCGTGCGAGCTTCTATGCTGTTCAAACAAATAGTCGTATGCAAACAAGGTTATGTTAAAAATGCAAAGCTCATGTCTGTTTCGAAGTTTTTGAAAATGCATTTTTCAGTAAAACCAGCAAATTTTGTAAAATGTGATGTCAACTCAATATTTTATAGCAAGCCTTAAGGAGTCAGGATACCTTTGGTAACAGTATGCTTTCGAACTAACCCATGCTTCAGCTAGGACTTTTAAGGGTTGTAGCGTGGCCTGGTTCACGGTTTAAGAAACAAAGGATAAAGGCTCAAATTATTTGTACCCACCCGCTCTTCGTGATGTTCTTCAAACCTAAACTCAGCTGATCGTGCGTTAGACCTTGTTTGAGTCTTTGCTCTGAAATTCCAGTGATGGTTCGGATGTTGAATGTTTATTTGAATAGGCAGTCATTTTTGTTTGGTTTAGGGTTTGTAAGACCTCTTTCTTTTTCTTTCATTATCCCTGTTTTTTGCCTGAACTGTTTCTTTTTGGAATTACAGTCAGCGGGATGCCCCAGTTTTGTAAGTCTCCTTCATAGGTTTTGACTTAATGGGTTTTTATTTTGAGAAGTAATGACTGCCTGTCTGTATGATTGTTCGGAACCATCAATGTCGTTTGTTTTGTAAGGACCTCTTTGGTGCCATTCGTTATGCACTTGGATCAACTGAGAGACTACCCTGCCCCAGGTTATGATTAAGGGTTTTAAATTTCGAAAAGAAAAACTCCTACTTCTTTGGCTCAGAGGGGTTGACGAGGGATTATCTTCCTTATAACTCTAGTGTTTAGGAATTGGAACAATGCCTATACCTCATCAGCGGGGTCTGTTCAAAAGCATACTGTAAAGATCGGGGTATCGTTTTCGTCATCCTCCCTCAAGAGGCTTAGAATTTTCAATCAAGAGTTGATCATCACAAAAATATGAAAACAGTTTGCATATAGTGAATACGAAATAATTACTTCAAAATAGACATGTGTAATGCATTAATGAAATAACCAAGTTTGACATGGAATAAAATGTTTGAACAATCAAAGAAAATTACAATCTGAACATTCAAATGAACAAAAGTTTCCAATCCTAGCCATGTTTTGACAAGGGAGCAGTGGTCACATTCGGAGTCTCTGGAGAGTCGAACTGGACTTCCTTCGCGTCGATCAGATCCTGAACCTTGTTTCTCAAAGTCCAACAATCATCTGTAGCATGCCCCAGGCTGTCAGAATGATAAGCGCAACGAACGTTGGGGTTATACCTTGAAGGCGTCCTGTTGGGATTCTTTGGAGGGTCCATGAGAGTTACCAACTTGGTTTCCAGCAACTGTGGCAATATCTGTGACAAGGTCATGCCGAGGGGAGTGAATTGCCTTTTGGGTCTCTCTTCCCTTTGCTGATTGTGACGCTGAGGAGCTCCGGTCGGTTTTGCAATAACCACCGCGTTGACATCTTGGCGGTGTTTGGACCTATTATGCCCTTTTGAGCCATAGAAAACACTAGATTCTCTCTTGGATGGTTTCTTCTCAGTGTTCGAGGAGTCACCATTCTGTATTTTCCCCGACTTGATGCCAGCTTCTATTCTTTCCCCGGTCAAGATCATATCTGTAAACCCAGCAGCAGAATTCCCAATTAGGTGGTTGAAGAATGGACCAGACAGGGTCCCCAAGAACATGTCGACGAGCTCGCGGTCAGTCAGAGGTGGTTGTACCCTTCCAGCAAGGTCCCTCCATTTTTGAGCATATTCTTTGAAACCTTCACTTGCACCCATAAACATTCCCTGAAGCTGAGTGCGCGTGGGAGCAAGGTCGGCATTGTACTGGTATTGCTTGTAGAATGCAGTGGCCAAATCCTCCCAGTTGTGGATGTTAGCTCCATTCAGTTGATAGAACCAGTCGAGTTGGGTTCCAGACAGACTATCCTGAAAGAAGTGAATCCATAAATTCTTGTCAGCCGTGTAGGGCTGGATCCTCCTTGTGTAAGACCTGAGATGCAGCTTAGGACAGGATGTCCCGTCGTACTTTGCAAAGGTAGGTGCCTTGAATTTGTGCGGGATTACCACCCCAGAAGACAGACCTAGATCCTTGAAGTCCAGGCCGGGCACTTTTTGTATCTCCATGGCACTTAGCCGGTCTTCCAACTGTTTATACCTGTCCTCAGCTGGAGGGTATTGCTCATCATTGTAATCGGTCTCGTTGTCGGAGACCACTGGACTAGGAACCTCCCTTTCTTGGGGACTGTCTTTCCCAACAGATGGGGTAGTCTGCTCAACTTCATTTCGTGATCCATTCCCAGATTTGCGTCTAGGGTTGAACAGCACCGTCCTCTTCTTCTTTTTTTTCGAAAGCAGGGTCTTCAGATCTTGTTGCCCCTGGGCCAAACTCATGATCAGCTCTTGGAACTGGGCGTTCTGAGCCTGGAGAGCCTTGATGGATTTCTCAGTAGATGTTTCCGGATTCATGATGAGACTGCTGAAATAAACAGCGAAGAAGGTAAGCAACCTGTAAAAGGGGTACCTGTAATGCAATGATATGTATGTATGCATGCAATGTTTCCAAGGATCTCGCGGGGTAAACAAGAAAATTGTTAGCATTTGAATTTTGTAGTTTGATGGAAGGCACTGCATATTGTTGAGAGTCCTTCTTCAAGAGTCAAGGCTCACCATATCGAGTGGGTCATAGCCCCTGACTCAAGTCATCAACCTGGCTAGAGGAAAATAAATCCCCTTTTGCCCCTTGCCGGACAGTTGATTCATCAGGACCTGCATCAGAAGCCCTTGAGATCCTTGAAACGGATTAGTCCTTATGCAGGATGCATGCAATGGTATGATGTTATGATATGCATGGAGTAATGTAGGTAAACCCTGTTATGAGTCCTAATTAAGGACTGTAAACAAAACCTGCGAGCAACTCAAGTGTCAGATAACAAGCATGCAAATAGTCAAGTTTGAAGGCACACAAGTCACACAAGAGAAGCCCTTAGAGTTTAGGCCAGCATGGGGTCTAGGTATTACCCTCTTTCAGTTTGTGGGCTCAACCTATCCTATCAGAAGTAACGGGATTCTAAGGGTCCCAATATCATTGGATTGCTTTTATTGTTCATCGTTTCGATTTAGCCACTGAACTGGCGATCGAAATATTCCAAGAAAACAACCCTCAATTGAGTGTAGTATCGAGTATCAACCAATCTCGAACTGCACCAAAGTCAGTTATCTCACTACCCTAAAGAGGCCAAGATGGTTCAATTAAGGTTCCTAAGGTCAGTTGATGCTTCACGACACCATGCGGCAGCCCCATACTCTCCTTGACTGAACTCAAGGGTTACCGGTACTCACCAAAGTTCCACATCAATGTAGCAGACTGCTTCAACCATGTCGCTATACCCCGCACAGTTCCCTCACAGCCTTGTTGCTACTTTCTAAGAAGGTATCCCCAGATCCGGGTTAGGATCTATAGAACTCCCCAGACAGTACCCACAATAATAAAGCAAGCAATTCAAAGCAATTGAAAACACAAGTGATCTTAGTCCCAAGGTAAACCTCACTTTAAAGTATTTCCCCAGCAGAGTCGCCAGTTCTGTGATCGGTGGATCTGGAACTGATTGTTTAACGCTGGATTACGAAATGTCGCGGAAGCAAGAGTCGCCACCGTCTTTTATTTTCTCCAACATGGATAGGACAAAAGCACAACAAAATTTCTTATGAGATAGTTTCTCGGTTCGGGAGGTAGATTTATAGAAAGGGAAGGTGTTAGCACCCTTTCTATCCATGGTTATCTATGGGCTCTTAGATACTTGCTCATTTGTGTTTTCAAAAGTGTTTGCTTTTCAAGTGTGAGTGGGTTTTGAAAAAGTTTCGTTTAAAGATTTCAGATCGACTCTTGTATCAGTCCTCAAGAGTGTTTGAAAAATTGTTTTGAAAGCTTTTTGAAAAGTGTCGGTGTGAAAAGAGTTTGATTTGTTTTTGAATAGAGCAAGTATCTATGAGTCATCTACCTACCCTAAGGAATTAGGCTGTGTAAATGTCCTTAAGGTAGTGCCATCCCACCATTGAGAGGTAGGTAGCACCACCGTTGGAGGTGTTCGGGTCAATTCGATTGTTAGGGACAGTGTGGTCACCAGAGCAACAGTAGGACACCTTAGAAGCTACCCCTATGCCATAGAACATGGACATAAGGACTTACTAAAACGTCCTATACTCGACGACCACGTTTCGAGGGCAAGGCAACAGTGAGGCGTACCCTAAGAGTGGTGTGTGAATTTGTGTGTTGTTTTCAGGTTAATATTTATCTTGTACATGTATCATAGTGCTCTACGCTTGTTTTTAATTTAAGCCATACATTCTTTCATGCAATTATAATTTAAAAGTGCGGAAATTTAAATGCGGAAAGATAAATCCTACGCTATTACAAGGCGCGAGTCTATACATCACCAAATTACAAAGACCCGTTTTAATAAAATGCGGAAAGTAAAACCTAGTTACTATTACATGGCTTGAGCAATTACATAATATTCACAATAAAATAACGTGCGAAAAGAATAGAAATAAAACGTTCGAGGGCGTTGGACCCTTTTGAAATTAAATTAAATTAAAAAGTTAATTAATTATTAAAATAAAAGAAAAGAAATGTTTTTTAGGTTTTTGTATTTAATGAAATAAAGAAATTAAAATTGAAGAGAAACCCTAATTCTAAGTTGTTTTTAATTATTAATGAAAAATGCTAAAGTTAAACCTAATTTACTAAAGAATTTATGTATATGTTTATTTACAAAAATATTTAATAATTAATAATAATAATAATAATGATGAGAAAATTATTTATTAAAAAAATGATGAAAAGTTAAAAAACCCTAATTTCTACATATTTTATTAATTTAAGAAAATATTAAAGTTTTAAAACCTAAATTAACTAAGTTAATTGTTAGAGTTTATTTACAAAATAAATTAATTTAAATATTAATTAAACATATTTTAGTTTCTGATTTTTTTATTTATGAAAATTAATTTATGAAATTAAAGAAAACAATTAAAATAATTAATAGAATTAAGAAAGAAAAACAAATTAAAAATTAAAAATTGATGCAAACCATGGGGGGTATCAGGCCCATTTAGGAGGTTTTTTAGAAGTAATTTGGCTCATTAGACAAAAAGTCTTGTTTGACTTTCTAGTATCACGTGCGTGTTCATTGACTCCTGAGTACCGTGGTCTGCATTCTTTGGCCATTGGATTGGGTTTCATGGCCATTTGTGTTTTGGCTGTTGGCCATTTATGTTCTTTAATGAACCTGCATGGGATCCTATCTAAATCTGCAGTGTTGAATCTCATGAACACATTAAATAAAATCATAAAATGCAAATAAAGCCAATATATGAAGAAATTTAATGTTTAGGCACAATATGGCATGTATGAATGATTATACCCTTTTGATCATGGAGATCAAATCAATCTTACCCTTACTGGAAAATTAGTGACCTGAATGCTTTTATGCCCTTTGGATCATGGAGATCAAGTCAGCCTTATCCTTATTGAAGAAGTAATGAGGTGTTGGTTTGTAACTGTGATGGCTTGTTTGTAGTGAGAGAGGGATTTGTAATAAGGATTTCAAGGTTTTAGGATTCTTGAAAGAATTTGATATTCTAACAGTGTTGTGGCAAGGTTTTTTCTCTCTTTTCCTCCTCCCTCTCTCTGGTTTGTGTGAAAAGAAGGTGATTATATAATGAAAATTAGGGTAAAGAAAATGGGCTTTGAATGTGCAATTGGGCCTCCAATGTTCACTTGAGTTCGTCACTTTCCAGGCTAAATCGCAGGGACTTAAGTGCAATTTTTGAAGTTGAAATGTGAAAACAAAATGTAGCCGACATCGATAACTAACTCCTGTCCGAAAATCGGCTCAATCGGATAAACGGTGAATTAGTTATGAATTTTTGAAGTTTCAGCTCAGACAAACTTATTTTGGGCTCCAGTGTCGACTCTGACACGTTCTTCAATAAAAAACTGGTATTGATCGGAGCATAATCCGGTCTCGAATTTTGAAGCAAAGTTGTAGATCTATGAGTCAGGGACCTTGTGTAAAAATATGAGCCCAATCCGATAAAAATTGACCGAGTTATGAATTTTCGAAGTTTCGGCCCAGATGAAATAATATTCAGCATTCAGGATTTTCAGCATGTCACGCACTCTGAGCAAAAAACGAAGGCCTTTTAAACACCGTTCGAACTCGATACCTCCTGTGAAAATGTATCCAACTCAATTTGTGAAATTTTGGCGCCAGAACCAGCCCGATACGATGAAAATCGACCAAGTTATGATTTTCTGAACATGACGCAAATAAACTTCTGTCACAAATTTTCTGTATGAAAATACTTGATAAATCCACATTTTTGAAGACCATCTGATCGAAATTGGCTTCCAGCCATGAGAGATGAAAACGTAGATAATGTCAAGACGGAATTTTGGCCACCGGAATGGGTTCAAAACGAGTCACGATCTTCAAGTTATGAATTTTTTAGCGCATAAAAACTGCACTTTCAGCACACTTTTTCACCATATTTCTTCGAGAAAACTCACACAGTCGGATACCTTTTTTAAAGAATTGACCCTTGAGCCGAACCTGAATTTGAGCATAAGTTAGGACATTAAGGAGAACTTGAGGTCATTTGGATGTAAGGACCTTGATGCAACACAAAACCCTAATTTTGACTTGACTGCCTTAGGAGGTGATTTGACTGTGCAACCTTTGAGAAATCTTGAGGAATATGGGAGGGCAAATTTTGGGGTACAACACTTATCTCGCGCCGAAGAGGATGCATTCAGTATTTATCTTAGCAAGCTATTTTATAAACCCAAGAGGCATGATGTAATCTTTCTTGTTTTGACTAATGAAAATTAATGTTTGTTCTTTCTTTTGTCTATACAAATTTAAATTCCATTAATCCTTGAAATCATTTGCATGTACATATTCCATGCATCATAACATGACAGGTTTTCGCATAATAGGTTTCCTTATCTCTCCGCTGTTTATTTCAGCAAAATGGATTTAGAGAAAACTGTGACGAAACTCCAAGCCCAAAATTCTCAGTTTCAAGAAGCTCTACTCGCCCTAGCCAAGGGGAAGCAAGATATGATGGCTTTGCTGGCCGTTAAGAAGAAGCCAAAGAAGAAGGCTCTACTCAACATGGGTAGAAGGTTCGAGGAGACAATCCGTTAAATCCCAATAGGAGGAGACTCATCTGAAGAGGACGAGAACCAGGTTGGCAAGGTCAAGAGTACTCATGCTGAGTATGCCAATGATCAAGAATCTGATGATGATTATTTCAACGAACACTATCCACCCGCTGATATCAAATACAAGCAGTTAGAAGACAGGTTGAAAGCTGTTGAAATCCGAGCCGTCCCCAGTTTAGATTTTGACAATTTGGGCTTAATCTCTGGGGTAGTCATCCCCCACAAATTCAAAGTACCAATATTTTCCAAGTACGATGGGGTTTCTTGTCAAAAACTCCATTTGAAGTCTTATGTACGCAAGATGCAACCGCACACTGCCGATAAAAAGCTATGGGTTCACTTTTCCCAAGAGAGTCTGGCTGGAACACAACTGGAATGGTTTTATTAGTTAGATGGTTTTCGTATCAATACTTGGGAGGATCTAGCTACTCATCAGTATCAATACAACACCGACTTGGCGCCAATGAGGGTTCAATTGTAAGATATGACCATGGGAAAGAATGAAGGATTTAAGAAATATGCACAAAAGTGGAGAGACCTTGCTAGTACGGTCCAACCTCACTTGACTGATAGGGAACACATCGACGTGTTCATGGGCACCTTATCGGGTCCTTTCTTTAATCTATTGGTGGGTTGCTCTTCTTCTGGTTTCACTGAATTTATCCTAACCGGTGAAAGAGTTGAGTGTGGCATCAAAAGTGGGAAGATCTCTATGGCATCTACCTCCACTCCCAATCCTATCAAAAAACCTTTTGCTGCGAAGAAAGAAGTTAATGCTGTGTATGGGGCAAGAACCCGTATCAAGAAGAATGATCGTCCATCTGTCAATGCTGTCCGAATCTCCAATCCAACTCCTACTCCAAGGCCATATGCAAATCATCAACGTTTTGAAACTCCAAGAAGACAGTTTACAAGGTTAGGCATGTCACTATCTCAAGCCCTTCAACATTTTCTCAAGGATAATTTAGTGAAATTGCACGATCCTCCCGCCAACCCTGACACCTTGTCACCAAAATATAATCTGAACGCAAAGTGTGCTTACCATTCAAATAGCCCCGGGCATGAGACTGACCAGTGCTGGGCCTTGAAGAACAATATCCAGGATTTTATTGACAACAAAACTATTGAATTTGATCCTCCTCCAACGCCGAATGTAATTACCGCTCCAATGCCGAAGCATGACAAAGGTGTTAATGTTGTTGAAGATACAATTTTATTGCCTCTGTTGAAGAATTAACTACTCTGTTGAATATAATCAAGAACAATCTGTTGAAAGCTGGGATTTTCCATGGCTATGAAAAAGACTGTGTGTGTTGTGCGCGACACTATGATGGTTGTGAAAGGCTGAAGAAAGGCATACAACGCCTGGTGATAGCCACGAAATTCTGTTTGAAAAGACTCCACTTGCCAAAAGTTTGATTAACAAATGTAAAGACCTCTCCATTATTACCATCTCAAACAAACCTATTAGGATCACCTCCAAAGGCCCTATTAGGATTTCAAATGAACCCACTGTTGATCCCTTAATCATTACCAATCTTGGACCAAGTCCCTACTCTTCAAATAAAGCGGTACCATGGAATTACGGTGATGAAGTGTTCTATCATGGGATTAAACAAGATGCCTGGATTGAAGAAGAAAAAGATGACAATGATGGTAATATAGCTGGCTCAAGCAAAGTAACTAGAACTGAGAGAATATTCTCGCCCAATATCTCACCTCCAGTAGTTACAAAGAGGCCTATCTGCATTACTGCTTCCAAGCCAGGTACCGATACAAGAGGAATAGAGAAGGTTGTTAAGCCTGTTGTGATTGAAGTACCCTCCAAAGATGTAGCTGATGAAGAACCCTCCGCCCGTGAAATGGACGAAATTTTAAAGATCATCAAGAGAAGCGACTTCAAAATTGTAGAACAATTGGGGAAAACCCCCTCTAAGATTTCAATGTTGCCATTGCTTCTTTGCTCTGATGCCCATGCTCGGACATTAATCAAGTTCCTGAAAAAAGCTCATGTCCCCCATGAGACAACAACAGATCAATTTGAGAATTGCGTGGCTAGCCTGACAGCTGATAATGGCTTAGAATTTTCAGATGCTGACTTAACACCTCTCGGGAAGAATCACAACAAAGCTTTACATGTTTCTATCGAGTGCAAAGGGACTACCTTAGCACATGTTCTAGTCGACACTGGTTCTTCTCTGAATGTATTACCCAAGGGGGCATTGGACCATCTTGACTGTGAAGATTTAATCTTGAAGCCAAGTGATATCATCGTAAGGGCGTTTGACGGATCAAAGAGGACTGTTCATGGGGAGGTAGATCTTCCAATCAAAGTGGGTCCCAAATCTTCAACTCCACCTTCTATATTATGGATATTCGTCCTGCCTATTCTTATCTGTTAGGTTTCCCGTGGATCTATAAAGCTGGGGCAGTGACCTCAACCCTCCACCAAAAACTCAAATATCCAGTCAAGGGCAGAATAGTCACCGTCCGTGGAGAAGAAGATTTTATGGTAAGCCACCTTAATTCTTTCAGGTACGTAGAGATGGACGGAGAATTCATTGAAACCCCATGTCAAGCATTTGAGGTTGTACCACCAATGATTGCTTCTACTAAATGTTCTTCTTATGAGTCTAAAGTTGTTAAGGCCACGCCAAAGATGGTTTCAGTCAAGGATGTCCGCACGACAATTGAAGAAGGAAACTGTGATACTTGGGGGCAACTCCTCAATATCCCATTTAAAGCGGACAAGTTTGGTTTGGGCTTCACCGTCAAAGCTCAGAAGGAAATGAGGCGTGCTCGTGCTGGAAAGCCACCTCTCTGCATTGGAAGCCATGGAGTCAACGCCATGGGTGATTCTGAAGAAGAGACTACATTTGAGGAGTGTGTGTGTCCAACCACTACGGAGATAAAGAATTGGCATACAAAGGACTTTGTACCAGTCTCCTTCATTGAGGATTAATCTACTTGTTTCTGCTTTCCTTTCAATTTAAGAACTTGTTATCTGTAATATTCAAACAATGACTTTTAAGCCATGTGCCTGGCCCGGGGCATATTGGTCCGTTTGTCAAGAGTTTTATTTATATTCATCTAATCATATGATCATTCAGTACATTGGACTCTTTTTCATTCAAATATTTGTGTTCATTGTATTTATTTTCTTTCAAATACATTTTTCAAAAAAAAAAGCCATGTATCTTACATGCACACACACACACACACACACACACACACACACACACACACACACACACACACACACACACACACACACACACTCTTGTAGGTCCACATCCACTCTGGATCTTATTGCCAATGACTCTACTATTATCGACTATGACTTTGAATATCCTATCAACCAAGCCAAAGACGAAGGAAAGGAAGATTGTGATATACCGGGAGAACTAGCCAGACTTCTATTACAAGAGGATAAAGCTATTCAACCACACGAAGAGTTAGTTGAAGTTATCAACCTGGGTCTGAGGCAGATAAGAAGGAAATCAAGATCGGCTCTAACCTGGAAAGCAGTGTCAAGAGCAGGTTGGTTCATATGTTGCATGATTATGTGGAAGTATTTGCTTGGTCTTATGAAGATATTCCTGGGTTGGATACCAACATTGTAGTTCATCGTCTGCCAACTAAAGAAGACTTCCCTCCTGTTAAACAAAAAGTTTGTCGCATGAGGCCTGATATGTCTGAAAAGATCAAAGCCGAGGTGATGAAACAATTTGATGCGGGGTTCCTAGATGTGACATCCTATCCTAAATGGATTTCCAGTGTGGTGCCAGTGCCAAAGAAAGACGGTAAAGTTCGCATGTGCGTAGACTATAGGGATCTGAATAGGGCAAGCCCCAAGGAGGACTTGCCTCTACCACACATTGACATTTTAGTTGATAATACCGCTCAGCATAAAGTCTTCTCATTCATGGATGGATTCTCATTCTATAACCAAATAAGGATGGCTCCCGAAGATATGGAAAACACTACTTTTGTTACGCAGTGGGGCACCTTCTGCTACAAGGTCATGCCGTTCGAATTAAAGAATGCAGGGGCAACATATCAAAGGGCTATGGTAGCTTTATTTCATGACATGATTCATCATGAGATAGAGGTATATGTAGATGATATGATTGCCAGATCACAAACCGAATAAGAACATATCGATCACCTACACAAATTGTTCGAGAGACTGAAGAAGTACAAGCTGAGGTTAAACCCTAACAAGTGCACGTTTGGAGTACGATCTGGAAAGCTTTTGGGTTTTTTCGTCAACAATAAAGGAATTGAAGTTGATCCTTCCAAGGTAAAGGCCATCTAAGAAATGCAAGTCCCTCATTCTGAAAAAGAAGTCAGAGGATTCTTGGGTCATCTCAATTACATTGCCCGTTTCATATCTCACTTGATCGCTACTTGTGAGCCACTCTTCAAACTCTTGAAGAAAGATCAGGTAGTCGGATGGAATGATGATTTCCAGATTGCCTTCGACAAAATCAAATAATACATACAAGAACCTCTTATTCTCATGCCTCCAGTTGAAGGAAGACCCTTGATCATTGATCCGCTGTCGCGCGCGGGTCAAAAACGAGTTAAATTGCAAATTGTAGTAACGACGGTAATGGTAACTCGAGTATCGTCTCTCAAGGACTCTTGGGTTTTACTAACTAAAATCGAAATTGGGGGGTTGTTTGGTTCGAGTTTAGGCAAATAAGCTAATTATAAAAAGTGATTATAAAATAAGCTGTTTGGAAATAAGTGATTATAGAATAAGTCGATCTACTGTTTTGGGTTCCTACTATCATCGATTATTATAATTCTAATACCCGAAGCGGATTGTCTATTCCTATTTGGGTACAAACTCAATGACAAGCGCGGTGAAGTTTGTGAGATGTACGATCCTATTGTCCGAATTAAGCAAACGGGATAAGTTTTCATGGATTAAGCAAACATGACTGATCAGACACAACAACGGATTAAGCAAACGTGATGAGTCTATGTTAGGATCATACAATCAACCAAATTGAATCAATATATTTTATGCAATCGAATTAAGCATACAATAACACAAAATATCATTGAAAGGAATTAAACTTAAATTAACATTATAATAATCTCAAGTATTGGAACCTGAATTACAGTAGATCAACCCAAAGGAATTAGTTCTCCATAGTCATTCGTCCTAGCTTTTCCAAATCGTGAATGGAATTTCGTGAACAGTGAATTCGAATGGCATGCTACAGTACCACGGCTGCTACCCTAAGGGGAAAGAGAGCGACCCGTTTTACAACCCAACTGGGTCAAACAAACGACCCAGGCCCAAAACTAATTGACCCGAAACTTAACTAAAACTAGTGCTGCAACTTCAACAATTTTTTCAACCTTGCTACAGTCCGAATTGGCTCTCGACTTCTTCATGAAAGTTGTAGGTCTTTTTCTTAGCTTTCCAACCAATATTAGAACGCCTCAATCCGAGTCCTGTAGCTCCAGTTATGAATTTTTTATTGAAAGCTGCACATGCTGAAAAATAAAATACGAAAATTAATTAAATGCAAAAATAAGATAAATTAGCAAAACAATTTAAAACATAAAAATAAACACAATAAACTAAAGAAATGCATTATTACAATCGTGGAAAGATGTGCATCAAAATGCACTGATCAATCATGTACTTGACAGTATTAGAAAATTCTATGGGGCGTGTTCTGGGCCAACATGACGAGTCTGGCCGAAAAGAGCATGCTATTTATTACCTGAGAAAATTTTTTACCGACGGTGAAACCAGATATTCATTTCTTGAGAAAACTTGTTGCGTTCTGGCATGGGCTGCTCGCCGGCTAAGACAATATATGTTGACGCATACCACTCTGTTGATTTGTAAGATGGACCCAATTAAGTACATCTTCGAGAAACCTGCCCTTTCCGGACGGATAGCCAGATGGCAAATGATCTTGACTGAGTAAGACATTTAATACACGACTCAAAAATCCATCAAAGGAAGTGTACTAGCAGATCATTTGGCCCATCAAGCCGTAGATGATTATCAGTCAATGAACTTCAACTTCCCTGATGAGAACATCATGCTGGTAACCGACTGCGTAAAGTCTGGATCGTATGACAGACCTGAACCAGGATCCCGATGGACTATGGTATTCGATGGGGCTTCTAACGCCTTAGGTAACAGAATTGGTGTTGTGATCATCTCTCCTGGAGGTTGCCACACTCCTTTCACTGCCAGACTATGTTTCGATTGCACAAACAATATGGCCGAATATAAAGCATGCATCTTAGGTCTAAAAGCTGCTATTGACTTAAGGATCAAGCATTTGGATGTGTTCGGAGATTCCTCCCTAGTGATCATCCAAGTAAAAGGAGATTGGGACACTAAACACCCTAATCTCGTCCCTTACAAGGAACTTGTGCTGTCCCTAATTCCTCATTTCGAAGAGATCGCTTTTGAGCACTTCCCTAGGGAAGAAAACCAGTTGGCTGACGCTTTGGCAACCATGTCTTTGATGTTCAAAGTCAGATGGGACAACAAAGCCCCTATGATAATAATTGAAAGATTCAATGAACCTTCACTTTGCTATGAGCTTGACACCAATGCGGAAAAGCCATGGTACCATGAGGTGATGAGATACCTTGAAGCACAAGAATATCCAGAAGGGGCATCTATCAATGAAAAAAAGTTCTTGCAAAGATTTGCATCCAAATTCTTCCTAAGTAACGGGATATTGTACAAGCGCAACCATGATTCAACTCTAATCTGATGTATGGACAAGAAGGAGGCAGAGGAAATTATGGAAGATATGCACGATGGTCTCTTCGGTACTCACTCAAGTGGACATACGATGGCTAAGAAAATCATAAGAGCCGGTTACTATTGGTCAATAATGGAGACCGATTGCCATCAACATTGAAAGACTTGTCACAAATGCCAAATCTACGTTGACAAGGTCCATGTGCCTCCTATCCCTCTAAGTGTCATGACCGCTCCATGGACATTTTCAATGTCGGACATTGACATGATTGGAGAGATCAAGCCCACAGCTTCTAACGGACATCACTTTATTCTTGTTGCTATCAACTATTTTACCAAATGGGTTGAAGCCGCCTCGTTTGCCTCAGTCACCAAGAATGTGGTAGCCAGATTCATCAGATACAATCTCATCTACTGTTGTGGTATCCCCGAAAGGATTATCACTGATGTGATACGGTGAGAGAACTGGCTTGGGATTTTGCGTTTGTGTTTGCAAATGTTTCGGTTTAGCAAGAGTCGCCACCGACTTTTTATTTTATCCTAAGGAAAGGTCAAAAAGCACAGGAAAGACCTTTGAGATGTTTTCTTGGGTTCAGGGAGTAGATTATAGAAAGGGAAGGTATTAGCACCCTTTCTATCCATGGTTATCCATGGGATCTTAGTTACTTGCTTAGATCACTTGCTTTGCTTTTCAATTGTTTGAAATGGTGCTCTTCAATTGTTTGAAATGGTGCTTTGTGTGTGGTTTTGAAAGATGTTTTGAAAAGAGGCCTTTGTTGTGGCAACCTTTATAATGATCCTTGTTTGAATGTATGCAAAGGTTTTTTTGTCTTTTGAAAAGTTTTTCAATGTTTGAAAGTAGGGTTTTGAAATTGTGTTGTGAAGTGTGTTTTGAAGATAACAAGGATGTTTTTGCAAGTTTGATCAAGTAACTAAGAGTTGTCTACCCTATTGTACTCAAAGATTATTCTTATGTTTTTAACCCTTTTAACAGTGTTGTTTCACCATTTTATTTGGTGAGCAACCTCATGTTAGGATGTTAAACGGGACAGTCGCGGGTCATCGTATAGACCATGATAGCAATAGTGTCAAGTATTTTCGGCAATTTTCTTGAGGGACTTGATCATCTTTTGTTTAGGCAACTCAGATAGCGTCATCGAGGGACTATGGTCTTTGTTTTGTTTTTGTTTTGCCAAAGTACTTGACATGCATATTGTGATATGGTGGGAGAACTGACTTGGGTTTTGCGTTTGTTTTCGCAAATGTTTCGGTTGAGCAAAAGTCGCCATCGACTTTTTATTTTATCCTAAGGAAAGGTTAAAAAGCACAACAAAAACCTTTGAGATGTTTTCTTGGGTTCGGGGAGTAGATTATAGAAAGGGAATGTATTAGCACCCTTTCTATCCATGGTTATCCATGGGCTCTTAGTTACTTGCTTAGATCAACTTGCCTTGATTTTCAATTGTTTGAAATGGTGCTTTGTGTGTGGGTTTGAAAATGTTTTGAAAAGAGGCCAATGTGGTGGCAACCTTTGTAATGATCCATGTTGGGATGTATAAAAAAGTGTACTTATCTTTTGAAAAGTTTTCAATGTTTTTGAAAGTTGTTTTGAAAGTGTGTTGTGAGGTGTGTTTTGAAAAGTAGGCAAGTGTTTTTGTTTTGCAAGTTGAAAAGTAACCAAGAGTTGTCTACCCTTAAATTTACTCAAAGGTTTTCTCTATGTTTTAACCCTTTTAACAATTTTGTTCCACCATTGTATTTGGTGGACAATCTTGTGTTAGGATGTGAACGGGACGGGCGCGGGTCATCGTTTAGACCATGATTGCAAAGGTGTCAAGTGTCTTTGGGCAATTTTTCCTTTAAGGGACTTGATCATTTTTAGGCAACTTTCGAAAGCGTCATCGAGGGACCATGATCATTTGAATTGTTTTGTTTTAGCCAAAGACACCTAACATGCAACATGGACCATTATTGAAGGCAACAAGTGGAGTAACCCTAGGGGTGCAAGTGTGATTGGTGTTTGTTCATTTTCATGCTTTTATCTTGGAATTTGGTCAAACTATTTGTTTGGTTGATTTTTGCATACAAAACCCTAAGTCTATCATGGCATATTTAGAAAGCTTTTAAATGCGGAATATAAAATTCTAAATTATTATAACACAATTATGGGATGGGGGGTACAAATGTTCAAATTGGGATATTTTAGCAAGAAATTAAAACCTAAGCTATTACATCCAAATTGAATATGCAAATTATTGGAATTGTACAATAATTAAATAAAATACAATAAATATGCAAGATGCAAAAAATGATTTTTATACGTATGTAAAAAGTATTTTCATGTGTCAAATAAACAAAAAATAAAAAGGAATAATTTTGGATATTTTTACATTTTAGGGCAAAACCCTAATTTTATAAATAAAAGGTATTTATTATATATTATATGCAATATTTATTAATTATGTACAAAAAATAAATAAAAAGGAAGTATATTGTAAAAAAGTGATTTTTTAAGTTAAATGTTAATAAAAATAAAAATGTATTATTTTTTATATTTATCCTAAATATTTAATAAAAGATAGATAAGTATTTATATTATTTACTAAATATATTAAATATGTACAAAAATAAAAATATTTATTATTTACAAAAAAAGTATATTTTTATAAAATGTTTTCAAAAGATAAAATAAAATAAAATCAGAAAATAAAAGTGTATTAGTATTATTTTTAGTATTTTAAACAAAAAGGTATATATGTTATTTATATGTATAAACTCAAATAAAACCAATAAAATCCAAATAAAATGTAAAAATGGTTAAAAAATGTTTTTAATATTTTTTATATTTTGTCAAAAAATAACAAGTCAGAATAAAAAAGAAAAAGTCAAAAATGATTAAAAAATAACACAATGGGCCAAGGGGGTGTATGTGGAATAAAGTGGTGCAGAAAAGAAAAATATCTCAGGCACAGCCCAAAGGACAAGCTTCTTCAACCTCCAGCCAGTTTGTCTAAAAAACGCGCGTTTTTCATGCTGATTCAAACATCCTGATTCTTGGACTTTCAAGCAAAAATCATAACACCAAAAATGTAGAGCATCAAGAGACGAATCCAGACATATAAAAAACTTGACTTAACTCTCAGAAATGAGAGAGAATTTCTCCATCCCTAATTCCTGACCTAAGTTTTTTCTAATGTTCAGGTTCCAAATTCTCTCAGTACACACAACATAAATGCAAAGTGATTATATGTGTAGCTTCAGGGCCATGAGTAGAGTATTTTTCATTCATAAACCTAAGCCTAACTCTTCCTAGATTGAGAGATAGAAGTCCAAAGTTTTACCTGTTCAGCTGGAATCGTGTGCAACAATGGAGGTACTTTCAAGGCAATGTGAGGACTTGTACAGCTTGCTTGAAGTCCAGGGATGCTATTCCAATGCTTGGTGTGCTTTGAATCTTGCTGTATCAAGCTACAGAAGTCAACCTGCAAGAGAGAAAAGTGAAAATGGCAAATGATGTTAGGGATGTTACAGTTCGTGTCCAATGCTTGGGATAGTTTGTATAGGTGGTAGGGAGTGTGTTTGAACTGGTTTTGGCCAAGGCGCACGGAAGGATTGAGTTGTGGACCTCAATCTGCAGCAGGTGCCCTGTTTTGCCACACAACTGTGTTTTGATGAATGAGAAGGTTTGAAACTTGGTTGGTTCGTGTTTTAGGTCTGGTTTGATGTTTGGAAAATGTTGAGAAAGTTTGTTTTGGCTTCTCTTCACAGGAATGAGAGATGTTGTTCAATATGCCAAGTTTCTTTCTTTGTAAGCAAAAGTTGCCAAGTTGGTTTACAAGCTTATGCAGCCCCCCTAAACACGCTGCCAAACTTTGTCTTGATCAGTGGGATATGTCAAATAAATTGTGCCTCAGAGATTTGCATTGTACCTCTTGGATTGGAAACTTGACATAAAGCCATGCTTTACAAGAATGGATAAAGTGCTTTTTCTAATTATGGCTTAATCTTGTATGCAATGGTTAAACACACAAAATAAGGCTTGAACACAAAGGGTTGGCATTAAATTATTGAGTGTAAATGAGATAAAAGGCCTATAATCTAGCTTAGAACATGCTGACTTGAAAATGGCAATGTTATGAACATGTAAATGGCTTATGAACAAAGTGACTTTTGCCCATCTTCACAAATTTGATTCTCCCTAACCACAAGGGTGTTTGAGAAGTTCTTGGACATTTTGGAAAGCTTGGAATGTGTACTACAATCCATCTTTGTAATGCAATTTGAAATTCAAAGTGGAAGCATGTGAAAAGTGGCCATGAAGTTAGGCAAAAATCCTGCCTAGAATAGGTCAAAATTTTTCTAAGTTAAGAATGTTTTGCACCCTTGTTCCAAAAATCATAACTTGAGCTACAAGCTTCTTTTGAGGAAACTTTGTGAGTAAAAGTTGTAGATTTTGCAATGGACTATAACTTTCATGATTTGAGTTTTGTTTGAATCCAAATGTATCTTGATGAAAAAATGGGACAAAGTTAGGAAAAAATTAGGAATTTTCATAACTTAGAAAAATTCTAAGTTATGAAATTTCTTCATTTCAAACCCTAATTTGTGATTTTTGATTTCTTGATGAACAAGTTTCATGATTTGACATGTTTTGATGAAAAATGAATCTTGACACTTGATTTTGACCAAAAAGTCAAAGTTTGACTTTTCAGTATACAATCAAATTTGGCTCAGTTGACTGGAAAATTCATCTGTCAATCTTGTGCATTTGGGATCTTTTGAACTTTTTGAATATGTCAAGACCATGTCATTGAGTCCTTGAGTCCATATGTGAGCTTGGTTTGCCATTGGCTAGGTCAAACAGTCAAAAATTGCCTTTGTGCAGTCAAAACCCTAAAAATGACCATTTTGCCCTTTTGGTGATCTGATCAAATTTCTTGTGGAATTGTGATCCAAAATTGATCAAATGGTTCATATGAATTCATAATGTTGATGTGGGTCAAAAATCATGAGGTTTGACTGTCAATTGACCACAGTTGACTTTTTCCCCAATACAGCTGATTTCTAGGTCAACTGTCCAATTGATTGGGCAAAGATTGGAATAAAGGCTTGAAACTTGGTATGGATAAACTTGTGAGTTCAACATGAAGCATGAAAGTCACTTTGGGCCTTTTAGGTCAAAACATCTTTGTGCAAACTCAAACCCTAATTTGGGTCAACAGTGCAAGGAGGAGTCTTGAGCAGGGTAAAACCCTAACTTGATCTTGAGCTCCAAGGGTCTTGTGATGAGAAAATGTTGAGGAAATGGGAGGGCAAATTTTGGGGTACAACAGTTGCCCCTGTTCAATCTTCTTGAACCTGAAGAGTTAGATTGGCAAGCTTGCCTTTCGCAACTTGAGGGTAAAAGGAGATTGGACACTAGAGTGCCCTGAAATTTGCACTCGTATGGTAGATTATCATCAATGTGATGGCGGGAATGGGCTTACAGATGCCATTTAGAGAGATGATGGATAAGAGGATGGGCTTATAGATGCCATCTGGAGGTGTGACAGAACCTTGTCGGGAATGGGCTTATAGATGCCATTTGGAAGTGTCAATCGCGTAAGAGATTCCTTAGCGAGAACTTGCGTACTTTGAGAAAGGAGGATGGTTTCCTGGCTTGTTACAGGTGTTGATCTTCAAACTTTTCATGCAGATATGCCCCGGCTAAATACAGGTATCGAATCTACAATTAGTCGCTCACAGATGTGCCCTGGCTAGATACAGGAATCGAATCCAGAACTTCAAAAGGTTGCTTACAGACGTGCCCTGGTTGGATACAAGTATCGAATCTCTAAACTCTTCATGCAGATGTGCCCTAGATGGATACAGGTATCGAATCTACAATCAAATCACTCATAGATATGCCCTGGCTAGATACAGGAATCGAATCTGGAATTGGTCGTCTACAGATATGCCCTGGCTGGATACAGGTATCGAATCTGGAATTTGTTGTCTACAGATGTGCCCTGGCTGGATACAGGTATCGAATCTGGAATTGCAAAAGGTTGATAGAGATAGCTTCCCTGGCTAGATACAGGTATCGGATCTCTAAACTCTTCATGCAGACATGCCCTGGCTAGATACAGGTGTCGAATCCACAATCAAATCACTCACAGATGTGCCCTGGCTAGATACAGGAATCGAATCTGGAATTTTGCAAAAGGTTGGTAGAGATAGCTTTCATGGCTGGATACAGGTGTAAACCTCTGACCTGAGAATGAAAGATAATTTCCTGGCCTGTTACAGGGGTTGATCTTCAAACTCTTCATGCAGATATACCCTGGCTAGATACAGGAATCGAATCTACAATCAATCACTCACATATATGCCCTGGCTAGATACAGGAATCGAATCTGGAATTTTGCAAAAGGTTGGTAGAGATAGCTTTCCTGGCTGGATACAGGTGTAAACCTCTGACCTGAGAATGAAAGATAATTTCCTGGCCTGTTACAGGGGTTGATCTTCAAACTCTTCATGCAGATATGCCCTGGCTAGATACAGGAATCAAATCTACAATCAATCACTCACAGATATGCCCTGGCTAGATACAGGAATCGAATATGGAATTGGTTGTCTACAGATATGCCCTGGCTGGATACATGTATCGAATCTGGAAATTGTCGTCTACAGATGTGCCCTGGCTGGATACAGGTGTCGAATCTGGAATTGTTGTCTACGATATGCCCTGGATGGATACAGGAATCGAATCTGGAAATTGGTCGTCTACAGATATGCCCTGGCTGGATACAGGAACCGAATCTGGAACTTGTAAAAGGTTGGTAGAGATAGCTTTCCTGGCTGGATACAGGTGTAAACCTCTGACCTGAGAATGAAAGATAATTTCCTGGCCTGTTACAGGGGTTGATCTTCAAACTCTTCATGCAGATATGCCTTGGCTAGATACAGGTGTCGAATCTACAATCGATCACTCACAGATGTGCCCTGGCTAGATACAGGTATCGAATCTGGAATTGTGACAGTTGATAGTAATCATCTTTGGATTTAACTTTCTCCTGAAAAGGCAAAAACATTAGTTGTATGCAATGTCATGATGTATGAAATGCATGATGTCATGATGTTCTCAAGAATAAATGAGATTGTGTTGTATGCACTTTATCATGTATGTAAGAAGGATGTATGAAATGTGAAATGTTTATGAATGTATTTTCGTCTAGGAAAATAAATTCTTGACGACTGTCGGGAGTTTGTTGAATCCTGGGCTGATGTTTTGAAGAGTAGAGTTCTTCGTTTCCGCTGGGGACGATGGTTGCAAGAATAAACCGGTAGGAGAAAATGACTCCGTTGGGGAATAAACTTGTTGGAGAGATTACTCTGCAGGGAATTACTCTGCGGGAAGAGATACTTTGTTGAGGTTTTGATGAGAGCTCCGCTGGGGATTCCACTGATAAGTTATGCTGGGGAACTTGATGAACTCCGCTAGGGAGTAGGAAGAACCTCGCCGAGGACGAACTTTCCGTGGTAATTAGCTGAGGATAACCCAGTTATACCCTGGTGGGAAATATCCTTTGAATAAAGTCGGGGAGAGACGTTCATATTCTGCAGGGGATAAGCTTCCAGAATCTACTGGGGATAAGCCTCAAGACCTGCTGGGGATATGGATTCCATTTTCCTGGGGAAACTTTGGACTGTACAGGGGAATGGTTCCACTGGGGTGTCTGTATTCCACTGGGGAACAATCTTATATTAAGACTGTCGGGGATGCTTGCTGAGGAATGTCTATACTCCGCTGGGGAATGTTGAGATCTTCTGGGGATACCCAACTTTCTAGGGCTGACAGTAGACTAACTCTGCTTGAGGAGAGTATCGCGGACTTGCTGGAGGAACAATGTGCCTTTTTAGGGCTGATGGGAGACCAACTCTGCCTGGGGAGAGTATTGCTGACATCTGGTCTTACTCTGTGGGGAGTTAAGGTATCCTGATTACGTTCTTCAGTCGAACCTACCTTGGTACCTTGGTGGATAGAGCAACTAGATCGCTTAGACAATTCTTTATTGCCCCTGTTTCTGATGTCACCTGTAATTAGTCCTTTGTTTCGCATGCAAATATTCATGATTAGCAATTAATGTCAAATGCATATATCAAAAATGAACATTGGACGTTCTTTGCAAAACAAAAACAGAAAAAGGAAAAACGATGGGTAATTTGTCTGAAAAATTGAACTTGTATTGATTTGAAATTTGCCTGTAAATAGGCGTTTTGTACAAGAGGCTGACGTCCTAGTAAGAGGATGCCGCCGAGCAAAATAGAGTTTATACAATTTTGTGAAAAGGAAACAAAACAGCTATGTGAAAAATAATCCCACTGGATTCCAACTCTGTTATCGCCTTTATGTCTTCAAGCGTCTCATCATTCTGCTGCTTAGTTGAAGATGAAGCTGATTGATTGTGTCGTCTGAGCCCGATAGTTGATACCGAATTCTGGATGCAAGGTGATCCAATGAGACATAGTATTACTCTTTATCCTTAACTTTTGCCTGGACCGCCCTTTCGGGTTTTCAGTCCACCGGGATACCAATTTTTGCCCAAGCCTCCTTTTCAGGTTTTCGACTTGCCGGGTGTACAGATTTTTTCATTTCATCCCTTATTTTTGCCCGAACCCTTTTGGTTCGCCGGGAAGCCCTTATTTTTGCCCAGGTGTGTCAACCTAGCGGGTCTTTAGTTCATGCGTAGTATCTTTTTACTATGTCTGCATTGGCGGGGTGAGGAAGGTCGTCACCATCCATGGTGGTTAGAATCATGGCTCCTCCTGAGAAGATATGTTTAACCACAAATGGCCCTTCGTATGTAGGGGTCCATTTGCCCCGGGGATCACTTTGAGGAAGAATGATGCGCTTGATTACCAAATCTCTGACTTGATACTCTTGTCGTCTGACCTTCTTGTTAAATGCCCTGATCATCCATTTTTGGTACGTTTGACCATGACAAATAGCAGTGAGTCTCTTTTCGTCAATTAGGTTTAATTGATCAAGCCGAGTCTGGATCCAGTCATCTTCGCTCAAACCTGCATCCTTCATTATCCGGAGAGAGGGTATCTGGACTTCAATAGGCAAGACTTCCTCCATGCCATAGACCAAGGAAAAGGGAGTTGCCCATGTTTACGTCCGTGCTGAGGTACGGTACCCATGAAGAGAAAACGGTAACATTTCGTGCCAATCTTTGTAGGTCACTGTCATCTTCTGCATAATCTTCTTAATGTTTTTATTTGCTGCTTCTACAGCCCCATTCATCTTCGGCCGGTAAGGAGAAGAGTTGTGGTGCTGTATCTTGAATTGCTCGCAGAGCTCAGTGATCATCTTGTTGTTGAGATTGGTACCATTATCCGTAATGATCCTCTCAGGTACACCGTATCGACAGATCAGGTTGTGCCGAATGAACCGTGCCACAACGCTCTTGGTTACGGTAGCGCAGGAAGCTGCTTCAACCCACTTTGTGAAGTAATCAATCGCTACTAGGATGAAGCGATGTCTGTTGGATGTCGTAGGTCTGATTTCGCCGATCATATCAATGCCCCACAGTGCAAAAGGCCAAGGTGCTGTCAAGACGTTTAGAGGAACCGAAGGAATGTGCACCTTATCAGCATAGATTTGGCACTTATGATAGGTTCGAGAATGCTGATAACAGTCGGCTTCCATTGTGGACCAGAAATAACCTGCCCGAAGGATTTTCTTTGCCATGGTATGTCCACTGGAATGTGTTCCGAAGGTACCTTCATGTAGCTCTGTCATGATCCTTTTTGCTTCAGTCTTATCCACACAACGCAGTAAGGTTGAATCATGGTTTCGCTTGTAGAGAATACCGTTGCTGAGGAAGAACTTTGCCGCAAACCTTCTCAGGAACTTCTTGTCATTAACAGATGCACCCTCGGGGTATTCTTGAGCTTTAAGGTACCTCTTCACTTCATGATACCAGGGTTTTTCTGTTACCTCTTCGGCCTCAAGATCGCAGCAATGTGCAGGTTCATCTAACTTCCAGATAATGATTCGGGGGAGCCTCGTTGTCTCATTTGACTTTGAACATAGAAGACATCGTAGCTAGTGAGTCCGCTAACTGATTCTCTTCTCTTGGGAAGTGTTCAAAAGTTATCTCCTCGAAGTGGGGAATCAACGTCAACACATACTCCTTGTAAGGGATAAGATTTGGGTGTTTCGTATCCCACTCGCCTTTGACCTGATTGATCACGAGAGTGGAATCTCCGAAGACACTCAGAAACTTGATCCTTAAGTCAATTGCAGCTTGAAGACCCATGATACATGCCTCATACTCCGCCATGTTGTTGGTGCAGTTGAAGCATAGTCGGGCGGTAAGTGGAGTATGAGTGCCTTTAGGAGATATGATCACAGCGCCGATACCATTACCCAAAGCGTTCGAGGCTCCGTCAAAGTGCATGGACCATCAGGATCCTTCCTCAGGTCCTTCATCCGGTCCAGGTACTTCACAATCAGTCACTACCATGATATCCTCGTCTGGAAATTCAAAGTTCATCGACTGATAGTCGTCCACTGCCTGGTGTGCCAAATGGTCTGCCAATACACTTCCCTTGATTGCTTTCTGAGTTGTGTACTGGATGTCGTATTCCGTCAAGATCATTTGCCATCTTGCTATTCTTCCAGACAGAGTAGGCTTTTTGAATATGTACTTTATTGGATCCATTTTTGAAATCAACAGAGTAGTGTGAGTCAACATATACTGTCTCAGCCGGCGAGCAGCCCATACCAAAGCGCAACAATTTTTCTCGAGCAGTGAGTACCGGGTCTCACAGTCGGTAAACTTTTTGCTAAGGTAATAAATAGCGTGCTCTTTTCGGCCAGACTCGTCATGCTGCCCCAGCACACACCCCATTGAGTTGTCAAGTACTGTCAAGTATAAGATTAGAGGTCTCCCTTCAACTGGTGGCATAAGAATGGGTGGTTCTTGGAGATACTCTTTGATCTTTTTGAAAGCGGCCCGACATTCATCGTTCCAACGTACTACTTGATCTTTCTTCAGCAGCTTGAAGATTGGTTCACAGGTAGCAGTTAGATGCGAGATGAATCGGGCAATGTAATTCAACCGTCCTAGAAAGCCTCTGACTTCTTTCTCTGTCTTGGGAGTTGGCATCTCTTGTATGGCTTTCACTTTGGCAGGGTCCACTTGAATACCTTTGTCGCTTACGACGAAGCCTAGCAATTTTCCAGATCTCACCCCAAAGGTGCACTTGTTTGGGTTCAACCTCAGCTTGTACAACTTCAGACGGTCAAACAGCTTCCGTAGATGGTCAAGGTGTTCCTCCTCAGTTTGGGACCTTGCAATCATATCGTCGACATACACTTCGATCTCATGGTGGATCATATCATGAAATAAAGCAACCATGGAACGTTGGTAGGTTGCCCCAGCATTCTTCAACCCAAAAGGCATGACCTTGTAGCAGAAGGTGCCCCACTGAGTAACAAAAGTGGTCTTCTCCATGTCTTCAGGAGCCATCTTGATTTGATTATAACCGGAGAAACCATCCATGAAGGAGAATACTTTATGCTGAGCAGTGTTGTCAACCAGAACGTCGATATGAGGCAGAGGGAAATCATCCTTAGGGCTTTCCCTGTTCAAATCCCTGTAATCAACACACATTCGGACCTTACCATCTTTTTTCGGAACTGGAACCACGTTGGCAACCCACTGAGGGTAAGAAGTCACTGCTAGAAACCCGGCATCAAATTGTTTCATAACCTCAGCTTTGATTTTCTCGGACATTTCTGGACGCATACGGCGGACCTTTTGTTTAACCGGAGGGCAATCTTCCTTGGTAGGCAGGTGATGAACCACAATGTCGGTATCCAACCCAGGCATGTCTTCGTAAGACCAAGCAAAGATTTCCACATAGTCATGCAGCATCTGAATCAACCGTTGTTTCACACTGAGCTCTAGATTGGCACCAATCTTGACTTCCTTTCTGTCTGTCTCAGTACCCAGATTTCCGTTTCCACTGGCTCTTCATGTGGCTGAATGGCCCTCTCTTCCTGGAGTAGCAGTCTTGCGAGCTCACCAGGCACTTCGCAATCATCTTCACCTTCGTCTTCGGCTAAGTTGATCAGATTCTCGAAGTCATAACTGGAAGTAGCAGAGTCGTTACCAGTGAGATCCAGAGTGGATTGGAACCTGTATAAGTGAGTGTGTGTAAATATAGCTGTTTTGCAGTATATAATAAAGAAAGAAAAGGAGCGCAAGATTTTGAAATGCAACAAACGTCCAATGTTTTGATTAATGATATATGAAAATGACATACAAAAGCACTCACAAATGAAGCTACGGTGCCCCGGGTAGGACACCGAGCCATAAAAGTTTCAACATATTGTTTGTTACAAATTCAAAACAAAAGAGTTCATTACTGAGTGACAAAAGTAATAGGTGTGAAGTCTTTGGCAGTCCAGTTGCTTGGTCCACTGTCGGTTGTTGGGTAGATCCAACTGTCGAATTCAGATTCCTCCACGTCGTCTTCAATAGCATTCACTCCCGGGTTGGTGATGAACACAGGAGGTCTTCCAATCTTTGCCTTACGAACAACCCTCTGAGCCTCTGCAGTGAAGCCCAAACCAAACTTGTCAATCTTCGGAGTAAAGTCAGGAAGTCGGCCCCAGTTTGAACACTCACCCTTCTCAATCACAGCCCGGGCATCCTTTAAGGAAGCCATCTTCAAAGGGGGGTCTTCAATCACAGTTTCAGCTGATGCCAGTGTTTGAGGCACCTCTTCAAAGTGCTGGAATGGAGTCTCAATGAATTCCCCATCCATCTCTATGTACCAGAACGAGTTAAGGTGACTGACCATATACTCTTCTTCCCCTTGAACTGTAACAATCTTCCCTCTGACTGGGTACTTAAGCTTCTGATGTAGTGTGGAGGTTACAGCTCCAGCCTTGTGGATCCATGGACGACCCAACAAACAAGAATAGGATGGTCGGATGTCCATCACATAGAATGTAGAATCAAAGACTTGAGAACCAACCCTGATTGGAATGTCAACTTCACCATGTACCATCCTTTTCGAACCGTCAAAGGCCCGGACAACAATGTTACTTGGATTGAGCTCCAAACCCTCACAATCCAACCTGTCTATGGCCTTCTTGGGTAAGACGTTCAATGAAGAACCGGTGTCTACCAACACATAGGCAAGAGTAGTGCCCCTGCATTCAATGGAGACATGCAGGGCGTCATTATGGTTCTTTCCTTTGGCAGTCAGATCGGCGTCAGAGAAGCCCAAACCATTATCAGTAGTCAAGTTGGCCACACAATCGGTAAATTGATCAGCAGACGTTTCTTGTGGAACATGGGCCGTCTTCAGGAAGGAAATTAGGGCCTTGGCATGGGCCTCTGAACACAACAACAGTGATAGCATAGAAATCTTTGATGGGGTGTGCCCCAACTGCTCAACTACGTTGAAATCACTCTTCTTAATAATCTTGAGGATCTCTTCCATCTCTTGCTGGGAAGCCTCAACAGTGGTTGTCTTTGGTGCCTCCGTCAGGGCAGGCAAATCAGTAGTAATCCCTTTGCCCCGAGCGTCAGATGACTCGGCAGCAAGGGTAGAAACAGGAACTTGATTAGGAAGGGAAGCAAGCACACTTGCAGGTGTGATGATAAGAGGTTTCTGAATTGTTGGAGGCGCAATATCTGGTGAGAACAATCTACCACTGCGAGTAATCTTGGCAGGCCCAGTGATGTTACTGACACCGGTACTGGTATCAAACTCTCGCTTTACTCCAATAACATAAACATCTGCCCCATAGTGCCATGGGACAACTTTGTCAGATATATAAGGGAGAGGCCCCGGAACAGTGATGATGATAGGAGCAATCTTCTGAGTGGACATGATTTTGACAGGCTTCCTCGAAGGAGCCTTAGGAGGGTTGTTGAAAATAGTAATAATGGATACTTCTTCAGCAGGGACAGCAGGAACAACAATCTTCTCGAACAAGATCTCTTTGCTATCCATCAGGCTTTGGATACCTGATTTCAGCAAAGGACAACCAACAGGTGAAACAACACATAGAAGGCAACCTTTACCACATCCCGGAAATAAACCGGCTAGCAACAGGTTCCTTTTGACAGTCAACAATGGAGTAACAATCTCTTCCACAGAGGCTACATACCGGTCTTCTTCCACAGCATTCACTCCATGCTGGGGCATGGGAGCAGTCACAACATTGGGCCTTTCGGGCGCCTCAAACTGTATTTCTTTAGCATCAATAAGGTCCTGAACCTTATTCCTCAGAGCCCAACAATCGTCCGTAGTATGCCCCGGGCTATCAGAGTGATAAGCGCAACGGGCATTGGGGTTGTACTTTGGAGAAGTTGTGTTCACTACCTTCGGAGCTTCCTTGACAATTACCAGATTGGTTGACAGTAGTTGCGGAAAAATCTGAGACAGAGTCATACTGAGCCGAGTGTATTGCCTTTTGGGTCTCTCACCCCTTGGTTGATTAAACTGCTGAGGAGCAGCAACAGGCTTTGAAATTACCAATGCATTGACAGCTTGGCGACGTTCCGGTTTAACTTGTCTTCTGGGACCATAAACAGCACTGGCTTCCTTCTTGAAGGGCTTCTTTTCAGTACTCGCGAAGGCCCCTTTCTGTATCTTCCCTGACTTGATACCAGCTTCTATCCTCTCACCGGTCAAGATCAAATCTGTAAACCCAGCAGAAGAATTACCAATCAGATGGTTGAAGAATGGACCAGACAGGGTCCCCAGGAACATATCAACAAGCTCACGGTCAGTCAACGGTGGCTGCACCCTGCCAGCCAGGTCTCTCCACTTTTGCACATACTCCTTGAATCCTTCGCCCGTCCCTAGTGACATACCCTGAAGTTGGGTACGCGTGGGAGCGAGGTCAGAATTGTACTGATATTGTTTATAAAATGCAGTAGCCAAGTCCTCCCAGTTTCGGATACTGGCTCCATCCAGCTGATAGAACCACTCGAGTTGAGCCCCTGAAAGGCTATCCTAAAAGAAATGGATCCAAAGGTTCTTGTCTGCAGTGTAAGGTTGTATCTTCCTTACATATGATCTGAGATGCATTTTAGGGCAAGACAACCCGTCATATCTTGCAAAAACTGGCACTTTGAACTTTGGGGGGATCACAATTCTAGCAACTAATCCCAAATCTTCGAAATCTAAGCCGGGAACTCTCTGCAGCTCCATAGCTGCCAACCTGTCTTCCAAGCTTTTGTACTTATCATCGGCGGGCGGGTATTGTTGTTCAGAGTAGTCCTCGTCTTCTTCAGCCTCTCCTTCTTCAGTTTCGGATTCGGAAGGTACTGCAGCCGCATTCCCTTTACTGGTTCCCTCTTCAGATGTAGGGGGAAATTCAAGCACTCTTCTGGCTTCACCCTCAAACCTTCTTCCTAGGGTAGTCACCCTGACTCTCTTCTTCTTCTTTTTCACTTGCTATTTGTTCCCAAGCAGGGCTTTCAGATCCTCCTGACCCTTGGCCAAGGTCATCAGGAGATGTTGAAACTGTGAATTTTGAGACTGCAAGTCCTTGACCGACTGTTCGAGATCCATCTTACTGAAATAAACAACAGAAAGATAAGGAAACCTGGTGTGGAGACCTGCTTATGCGCATGATGAATGATATGTTTGTTTATGAAATGCATTCAAGGATTTAGAAAATTCAAAATTGTTGCAAACAAAAAGAACGCACGTCATATTAATAAGAAGAAATTTGTTAGTACATAAATGCCCCATGGGCCAAATATTACAAAAAAACTTCTCAAGGTAAAAAGACGTTGCGCATCCTCTTTGGTGTGATGTAGGTGTTGAGGGTCTCTTCCTCATGGAGTCGGCGGGTAAGCTCCAAAACCTTCTTCTCGCTGGCGTAGAAGCTGGCTTCAAAAGTGTTCCGTTCCTCCTTGAGTTGGATCCAACTCTTCTGCATCTCCTCCCACGATGTAGGCATGTCAGGATATAGGATGGTGTAGGGAACCTCCCCTTCCTTAACGGGCTCTTTAATCACAGGGAGAACATGGGGATAAGGCATCATTAGACTCTGGGCTCGGGTTCGTACCCACTTGAGGTAAGGCTCAAGAGGGATGGAGTTTTTGTGCCCCAGTGTCTTGCTATCAACCTTGTTAGGCATCCTCCAAGCTCTGATGAATCTTTGGCGAAGTCCTTGCGCATCGTTGTCGAAGTCAAAAACTAGGTCAGGAATCAACATGTCGTGAGGGCCATCCCTCTGTGCATATCCAAATTGTCTCAAAGCTAGACAAGGGTTGTAGGTAATGCCTCCTCTAATGCCAAGTAATGGAACATTAGGGAATTCTCCACAACGATCGACGATGATGACATTTTCTCTGGACCGAGAGCACCAATGTACATCAGAGTGAGTGAGGGTCATCAATCGTTGTGACCACCTTAAGCCTTGGTCATTCTTCAAAACAGATTGTGGAAGGTGCGAAATAAACCACCTTGCAAGGAAAGGAGTACATCACATGAGAACACCCCTCTTTCTCATTGTTCGTGTGTAAAATGAGTGAAGAATGTCCCCAAGCAATGTTGGTATTGGATTCCTGGATAAGAAGATTTTGACGGTGTTGACATCTACAAGTTGGTCAGGATTTGGGAACAAGACCAACCCATAAATGAGGAGTGCCACAATTCCTTCAAAGGCTTGTACATCCAATGAATTCCAACACTCTTGTGCCTTCTCAAACAAGAATTTTGCCAAGAAGCCTTTGACACCGCTTCTAGTTTCCCAATGCCCCTTGATGTCAGATGGTTGCAAGTGTAGTGCTTGAGCAACATCTTCAGGCTTTGGTTCTTTTTCCGTACCGTTGTAGGGTAGTTGATAAAGAATAGGAATTCTCAGGAGTTGAGAAAATTCCTCCAAAGTGGGCACCAACTGGTAGTCGGGGAAAGTGAAACAGTGGTGAAGGGGGTCAAAGAACTGGAACAACACCTTTACCATGTCCTCTTCAATGCTGGTGTTGACTAGGCTGAGCAGTCTACCATGTCTTTCACTGAAGGAAGAGCTTTCCGGAATTCTGGATGTGAGTTCCTTGAGTTGAGGAGGGATTCTCACAAGGTTGACTTGGATGGTTTTCCTGTGAAGAATTTCCATGACCTACAAAACAAGAACAAAGATGAAGATCTAAACCCTTGAAATGGTTAGTGTATGCATATGATGCTTTATGATGCTCATGATGTATGCACAAACATATGTACAAGCAAATCACACAAAACCCTAGTTTCAGGCTTGCATGGGGTTTCATAGGTAAGTACCCTCTTGAGTGAAGTTGGCTTAAAAACCTGTCCTATAAATAGTAACCGGGTTCTAAGGAGCTCAATATCATTGGATTGTTTTCCATGTTCATTGTTTTGGTTTAGCCACTTAACTAGCGACCAAAATATTCCAAGAAAACAACCCTCAATGAGTGTAGTATCGAGTATCTACCAACTTCGGACTACACCAAAGCCGGTCATCTCACTACCCCTAATGAAAGGCCAAGATGGTCAAGTAAGGTTCTAGGTCATTAGTGCTTAGTGACATCACTCAGCGGCCCCGTACTCTCCTTGATTGAACTCAAGGGTTACCGATACTCACAAATATGTTGAACTTATATAGCTATTGCTTTAACTGTGTCGGTATACCCCACACAGTTTCCACAACATATTGCTATCTATAAATGTTTCCCCAAATCCGGGTGTAGGATTTCAAACCCAAACAAGAGAGCCAAGATATAAAGCAATCAAAGCAAACAATTTAGTCATGCAAGAGGGTAATCTAAGCCCTAAGATTACTCCACTTTAAAATTTTCCCCAGCAGAGTCGCCAATTCTGTGATACGGTGGGAGAACTGACTTGGGTTTTGCGTTTGTTTTCGCAAATGTTTCGGTTGAGCAAGAGTCGCCACCGACTTTTTATTTTATCCTAAGGAAAGGTTAAAAAGCACAGCAAAAACCTTTGAGATGTTTTCTTGGGTTCGGGGAGTAGATTATAGAAAGGGAAGGTATTAGCACCCTTTCTATCCATGGTTATCCATGGGCTCTTAGTTACTTTCTTAGATCAACTTGCCTTGATTTTCAATTGTTTGAAATGGTGCTTTGTGTGTGGGTTTGAAAATGTTTTGAAAAGAGGCCAATGTGGTGGAAACCTTTGTAATGATCCATGTTGGGATGTATACAAAGGTGTACTTATCTTTTGAAAAGTTTTCAATGTTTTTGAAAGTTGTTTTGAAAGTGTGTTGTGAGGTGTGTTTTGAAAAGTAGGCAAGTGTTTTTGTTTTGCAAGTTGGCAAGTAACCAAGAGTTGTCTACCCCTAAATTTACTCAAAGGTTTTCTCTATGTTTTAACCCTTTTAACAATTTTGTTCCACCATTGTATTTGGTGGACAATCTTGTGTTAGGATGTGAACGGGACAGGCGCGTGTCATCGTTTAGACCATGATTGCAATGGTGCCAAGTGTCTTTGGGCAATTTTTCCTTTAAGGGACTTGATCATTTTTAGGCAACTTTCGAAAGCGTCATCGAGGGACCATGATCATTTGAATTGTTTTGTTTTAGCCAAAGACACCTAACATGCAACATGGCCCATTATTGAAGGCAACAAGTGGAGTAACCCTAGGGGTGCAAGTGTGATTGATGTTTGTTCATTTTCATGCTTTTATCTTGGAATTAGGTCAAACTATTTGTTTGGTTGATTTTTGCATACAAAACCCTAAGTCTATCATGGCATATTTAGAAAGCTTTTAAATGCGGAATATAAAATTCTAAATTATTACAACACAATTATGGGATGGGGGGTACAAATGTTCAAATGGGGATATTTTAGCAAGAAATTAAAACTTAAGCTATTACATCCAAATTGAATATGCAAATTATTGGAATTGTACAATAATTAAATAAAATACAATAAATATGCAAGATGCAAAAATGATTTTTATACGTATGTAAAAAGTATTTTCATGTGTCAAATAAACAAAAAATAAAAAGGAATAATTTTGGATATTTTTACATTTTAGGGCAAAACCCTAATTTTATAAATAAAAGGTATTTATTATATATTATATGCAATATTTATTAATTATGTACAAAAAATAAATAAAAAGGAAGTATATTGTAAAAAAGTGATTTTTTAAGTTAAATGTTAATAAAAATAAAAATGTATTATTTTTTATATTTATCCTAAATATTTAATAAAAGCTAAATAAGTATTTATATTATTTACTAAATATATTAAATATGTACAAAAATAAAAATATTTATTATTTACAAAAAAAGTATATTTTTATAAAATGTTTTCAAAAGATAAAATAAAATAAAATCAGAAAATAAAAGTGTATTAGTATTATTTTTAGTATTTTAAACAAAAAGGTATATATGTTATTTATATGTATAAACTCAAATAAAACCAATAAAATCCAAATAAAATGTAAAAATGGTTAAAAAAATGTTTTTAATATTTTTTATATTTTGTCAAAAAATAACAAGTCAGAATAAAAAAGAAAAAGTCAAAAATGATTAAAAAATAACACAATGGGCCAAGGGGGTGTATGTGGAATAAAGTGGTGCAGAAAAGAAAAATATCTCAGGCCCAGTCCAAAGGACAAGCTTCTTCAACCTCCAGCCAGTTTGTCTCAAAAACGCGCGTTTTTCATGCTGATTCAAACATCCTGATTCTTGGACTTTCAAGCAAAAATCATAACACCAAAAATGTAGAGCATCAAGAGACGGATCCAGACATATAAAAAACTTGACTTAACTCTCAGAAATGAGAGATAATTTCTCCATCCCTAATTCCTGACCTAAGTTTTTTCTAATGTTCAGGTTCCAAATTCTCTCAGTACACACAACATAAATGCAAAGTGATTATATGTGTAGTTTCAGGGCCATGAGTAGAGTATTTTTCATTCATAAACCTAAGCCTAACTCTTCCTAGATTGAGAGATAGAAGTCCAAAGTTTTACCTGTTCAGCTGGAATCGTGTGCAACAATGGAGGTACTTTCAAGGCAATGTGAGGACTTGTACAACTTGCTTGAAGTCCAGGGATGCTATTCCAATGCTTGGTTTGCTTTGAATCTTGCTGTATCAAGCTACAGAAGTCAACCTGCAAGAGAGAAAAGTGAAAATGGCAAATGATGTTAGGGATGTTACAGTTCGTGTCCAATGCTTGGGATAGTTTGTATAGGTGGTAGGGAGTGTGTTTGAACTGGTTTTGGCCAAGGCGCACGAAAGGATTGAGTTGTGGACCTCAATCTGCAGCAGGTGCCCTGTTTTGCCACACAACTATGTTTTGATGAATGAGAAGGTTTGAAACTTGGTTGGTTCGTGTTTTAGGTCTGGTTTGATGTTTGGAAATTGTTGAGAAAGTTTGTTTTGGCTTCTCTTCACAAGAATGAGAGATGTTGTTCAATATGCCAAGTTTCTTTCTTTGTAAGCAAAAGTTGCCAAGTTGGTTTACAAGCTTATGCAGGGCCCCTAAACATGCTGCCAAACTTTGTCTTGATCAGTGGGATATGTCTAATAACTTGTGCCTCAGAGATTTGCATTGTACCTCTTGGATTGCAAACTTGACATAAAGCCATGCTTTACAAGAATGGATAAAGTGCTTTTTCTAATTATGGCTTAATCTTGTATGCAATGGTTAAACACACAAAATAAGGCTTGAACACAAAGGGTTGGCATTAAATTATTGAGTGTAAATGAGATAAAAGGCCTGTAATCTAGCTTAGAACATGCTGACTTGAAAATGGCAATGTTATGAACATGTAAATGGCTTATGAACAAAGTGACTTTTGCCCATCTTCACAAATTCGATTCTCCCTAACCACAAGGGTGTTTGAGAAGTTCTTGGACATTTTGGAAAGCTTGGAATGTGTACTACAATCCATCTTTGTAATGCAATTTTAAATTCCAAGTGGAAGCATGTGAAAACTGGCCATGAAGTTAGGCAAAAATCCTGCCTAGAATAGGTCAAAATTTTTCTAAGTTAAGAATGTTTTGCACCCTTGTTCCAAAAATCATAACTTGAGCTACAAGCTTCTTTTGAGGAAACTTTGTGAATCAAAGTTGTAGATTTTGCAATGGACTATAACTTTCATGTTTTTAGTTTTGTTTGAATCCAAATGTATCTTGATGAAAAAATGGGACAAAGTTAGGAAAAAATTAGGAATTTTCATAACTTAGAAAAATTCTAAGTTATGAAATTTCTTCATTTCAAACCCTAATTTGTGATTTTTGATTTCTTGATGAACAAGTTTCATGATTTGACATGTTTTGATGAAAAATGAATCTTGACACTTGATTTTGACCAAAAAGTAAAGTTTGACTTTTCAGTATACAGTCAAATTTGGCTCAGTTGACTGGAAAATTCATCTATCAATCTTGTGCATTTGGGATCTTTTGAACTTTTTGAATATGTCAAGACCATGTCATTGAGTCCTTGAGTCCATATGTGAGCTTGGTTTGCCATTTGCTAGGTCAAACAGTCAAACATTGCCTTTGTGCAGTCAAAACCCTAAAAATGACCATTTTGCCCTTTTGGTGATCTGATCAAATTTCTTGTGGAATTGTGATCCAAACTTGATCAAATGGTTCATATGAATTCATAATGTTGATGTGGGTCAAAAATCATGAGGTTTGACTGTCAATTGACCACAGTTGACTTTTTCCCCAATACAGCTGATTTCTAGGTCAACTGTCCAATTGACTGGGCAAAGATTGGAATAAAGGCTTGAAACTTGGTATGGATAAACTTGTGAGTTCAACATGAAGCATGAAAGTCACTTTGGGCCTTTTAGGTCAAAACATCTTTGTGCAAACTCAAACCCTAATTTGGGTCAACAGTGCAAGGAGGAGTCTTAAGTAGGGTAAAACCCTAACTTGATCTTGAGCTCCAAGGGTCTTGTGATGAGAAAATGTTGAGGAAATGGGAGGGAAAATTTTGGGGTACAACACATATCATGACCCATTTTTGAAGGCAACAAGTGGATTGTAACCCTAGGGGTGCAAGTGTGCATTGTGTTTGTTTTTCATGCATTTTTATCTTGGATTAGGTCAAACTATTTGTTAATTTGATTTTGCATACAAACCCTAAGTCTAATCATGGCATAATTAGAAGCGTTTAAAGGTGCGAGAATTTAAATTCTACACTATTACAACATGATATAGGGAGGGGGTGCAAATTTGAATAGGGGATTATTTTGACAAGAAATTAAATTCTAAATTATTACAACCAAATTGAATGTATAAGGCATAACAATTAAATGTGCAATATTTAAATAAATACAATAAATAAATATTAAATAAAATGTATTATGCAAAAAAAAGTTTTTATGTATGTAAAAAGTATTTTTAATGTGAAATGTAAATAAATAAAAAGTCAATTTCAATTATTTTTGTTTTTTAGGGCAAAAACCCTAATTTCTTAAATAAATAGTATTATTTATTATTTATATACAATAATGTATCAATTTGTACAAAAAATAAAAGTATATTGAAAAAAAGGTATTTTTAGTATAAAATATTAATAAAAACAAAAATGTATTGTTTTTGTGTTTTTTGTTCTAATTATTTAATAAAATATAGTATATATGTATATATATGTATTAAATATATTAAGTGTGTATAAAAATAAAATAAATTATTACAAAATGTATATATTTCAAGAAAATATTTTCAAATGTGTATAAAAATAATAAATGAAAATAAAAGTATTATTTGTATTATTTTTTAATTTAAACAAAATGATATACTAGTAAAAATAAAAATAAATACCAAATAAATGCAAGAAATTATAAAAATATTTTTGGATCATTTTTCATGTTTGAAAATAAAACATCAAAGTCAGAAATAAAATAAAAATGCAAAAAATGACAAATATACAAGAAAAGGGCCAGGGGGGTGTAAAAAGAAAAGTGGGGGGGTGCCAAAAGCAAACCTGTCCAGACCCAGCCCAAAACCAACTTCATCTTCTTCCTCTAGACAAAAACGCGCGCGTTCTATGTACAAAATACTATCTCCTGATTCTGTGCTTTTTTGACAAAACTCATAACATGAAACTTGTAGAGCATCAAACAACGAATCTAACCATATAAAAAACTTAAGCTAACTCTCAAAGACCAGAGAGAATTTCTCTGGCCCTAATTCTTAACCTAGTTTTTTTAGAAAGTTCATGGATGAAATTCTCCTAGCACGATTAATATAAATGAAAACTAAGCACATGTATGGTTTCAGGGCTATGAATACAACATCTTTCATTCACAAACCTAAGTCTAACTATTCCTAAATAGAGAGATAGAAGTTCATGAAATACCTGTTTCCGTTGACTTCGAGCTGGACAATGCAGCAACTTCCAATGGTGTTTGAGGTTCTTTTGAGCTTGCCTGATGTCCACTGAACCTTTCCCAATGCTTGGTTTGTTTTGAGGTGGCTTGAATCGTGCTACAGAACTCAACCTGCAAAGCTTCCAAACAAAAATGGCAATGTGTGTTAATGGAGTTACAACAACTTGTGAATGACCTGGATAGCTCAGGTAGGTTGATTGGAATTTGTTTGAAGTAGTTTTGGACAAAACGCACGAGGGAAATTGAATGTGGCTTGCAATATGCAGAACTGGCCCTGTTTTGCAAGAAAATGGGGATTTTGTGCACAAGGAGGTTTTAGTGGTCAAGAGCTCATGTTTATGGCTCAAAACATTGTGTGAAATGTGTTTGCAATCTTTGTTTAAGCTATCATGGACTGGTTTTCAAGTTGGCAAGTGTTTTGACAATTTTTTGTTTTTGAAGCAAAGATGTGTTACTTCTGATTACAGGCCTGTACCCTCTATCTTGTATGCTGCATACTTTTCCCTTGGTTACTGGAATTTGTGGATTTGATTTGGCTTCAGATATATGGCCCTATGCTTCAAAGATCATGGTTTGACATAAAGCATAACTTTTCAAAAATGGCAATGTACCTTTTTCTACTTAAGGATTAGTTTTGTGTGCAATGTCTAAGATAATGCATTAGCTCAGTGGATTTGCATTCAATTAAGGAGTGTAAAATGGTTTAGAGGCCTGCAAACAAGTACAAATCATGCTGGTTTGAAAATGAAACTTGTATGAACATGTATTGACCATGGATCAAAGTGAGTTTTTTCCAACTTCAAGCATTCGATTCTCCCTAACCACAAATGTGTTTGAGTAGTTTTTGGTCAATTTGGAAAGCTTGCAACATTTACTATAATCCATCTTTGAAATGCAACTTGAAACTCCAAATGGAACTATGTGAAAAATGGCCAAGAAGATGGGTCAAAATCCTGCCTAAACTAGGGCAAAATTTCTCTAAGTTAAAAGTTTTAGGTACCCTTGTTCCAAAAATCATAACTTGAGATCCAAGCTTCTTTTGAGAAAACTTTGTGAATCAAAGTTGTAGATTTTGTGATGGACTACAAATTTCATGTTGTAAGTTTTGTTTGAATCCATTTTCATCTTGGTGAAAATATGGGGTAAAGTTAGGAAAAAAATAAGAAAATTTCATAACTTAGAAAATTTCTAAGGTATGAAATTTTTCATTTTAAATCCTAATTTGCATTTTTGGGTTTCTTGATGAAAAAGTTTCATAATTTGACATGTCTTGATGAAAAATGACCCTTGGCACTTGATTTTGACCAAAAAGTCAAAGTTTAACTTTTCAGTATACAGTCAAATTTTGATCAGTTGACTGAAAAATTCATCTGTCAATCCTATGCATTTGAGACCTTTTGAGCTTGTTGAATGGGTCAAGACAATTTCATTGAATCCTTGAGTCTATGGTTGAGCTTGATTTGTCATTGGCTAGGTCAAACAGTAAAAAATTGCCTTTGTACAATCAAAGCCCTAAAATGACCATTTTGCCCTTTTGGTGATCTGATCAAATTTCTTGTGGAATTATGATCCAAACCTGATCAAATGGTTCATATGAGTTCATAATGTTGTTGTGGGTCAAAATTCATGAAGTTTGACTGTCAATTGGCCACAGTTGACTTTTTCCCCAATACAGCTGATTTCTAGGTCAATTGTCTAATTGACTGGGCAAAAATTTGATTCAAGGCTTGAAACTTGGTATGGACAAACTTGTGAGTCCAATATGAAGCATGGAAGTAATTTTTGGCATTGTAGGTCAAAACATCCCTGTGCAAACTCAAACCCTAATTTAGGTCAACAGTGCAAGGAGGTGTCTTGAGCAGAGCAAACCCTAGCTTGATCTTGAGTTTCAAGAGTCTTGTGATGAAAAAAATGTTGATGAAATAAGAGGGAAAATTTTGGGGTACAACACTTGCCCCTATTTAATCTTCTTGAACCCGAATAATTAGATTGGCAAGTTTGCCTTTCGCGACTTGAAGGTAAAAGAGGATTGGATACTAGAGTGCCCATAAATTTGCACTCGTCAAAATATAGCTGAGGAAATGGGCTTAAAGATGCCATTTGGAGATGGTAGAATCTTGCTGGAGATGGGCTTAAAGCTTCCATCAAAGAATGTTTGTTGAATTGCAATGTTGTAGGTCAGAAGAATGAGCGTCAAAATGGTATCCGTGTCTGGAATGCATTTAAACTGTATCTGGAGACTGAGTTTGTATGAGCAAAAGAATGGCGTCCGTGTCTGAAGCGTATCTGAGCTGTAACTGTATTTGATCCTTCGAATGAATATCAGAATGACTGTCGTGTCGGGAGTGTATCTATATTGTATCTGAATTCTGAATAGGCGATAGAGAAACATCTGTGTATGGAGCATCTCTGGGCTGGGGATAAATTCCGAATGAGTGACATAATGGCAACCGTGTCTGGAGCGTATCTAGACTGTATCTGAAGTTGAGGTATGTATGAGTAGCAGAATGACTTCCGTGTCTGGAGTGTATCTGAGACTGTAACTGGGATCTGAATAAGTGACATAATGACTTCCATGGCGACTGCACTGGGGAGAATCAAACTGCTGGTGTAAGGGCCAGAATGGCATCCGTGTCCGGAGCGTATTTGAACTTGTAGTTGATGGTTGAATCTGAATGAGAGATAGAATGGCCGCCGTGTCTGGAGCGTATATAGTCTGTGTCGGATTGCTGAAGTCTGAATGAGTAGTAGAATGACCGCCGTGTCTGGGGTGTATCCATACTGTATCTTGACTTGAAATTGTGAATGAGTAATTAGAATGACCTCCGCGTCTGGGGTGTATCCATACTGTATCTGAACAAGAGATCCGAATGAGTAGCAGAATGACTTCCATGTCTTGGATTGTATCCGTACTATATCTAAAATCTTTGCATAGTTGTTAGAGATAGCTTTTAATCTTATCCTGAAAAGGGTAAAATGTTACCTGGAACACAAAGTTATGTTGCATGATATGTATGATGCAATGAATTGTGTTTCATCAATGTTCATGATATATGGATGTAATGGTTAAGCATGTAAGCTGAGTAGCTGTCTTGCTGAGGAAAATAAATCCTTGATGGCTGGAGACAATGAAATCCTTGACTGCTGCTGGGGAAAGTGAATTTTTTACCAATGCTGGGGATTCCAAAACAAATCTTTGATTGTTGAAGATGAGAAATCCTTGTTGACTGCTTGAGGATTAAAGATCTCTGTTTGTTTGAGAAGGAGAAATCCTGAGACCACTGCTGGAGATTGAGAATCCTCGGCAATTTGTGGTGATTAACAAGGGTTTTGACAATTTCTGCGGGGAATGACGATCCTTCATGACTTTCTTGGGAAATAGGGAAAACTCTGAAAATCTCTACTGGGGAGTTAAAACCTAGGAGGCTTCTGCTTGGAGAAATGAGACCGAGAATCTTTGATCTGTTGGGAGATAGCTCTGTGGGGAGAATGTTTGTTCGGCCGGTGAAATCAGGAGCTTTGGGTTGTATGCCAAACTACTGGGGAATCATCTTGGTTGGGTATAAGCCAAGAAGTTAACTGTTATCTGCTTGGTTTTCAGATTTTTAAGATAGCTTGCCGGGGAAATTGGGGGAAGTAGAACAGTTCCCACCGGGGGTTGATAGTTGGAAACTTAACTTCGTTGGGGAAGAAGGTTTAGAATATTCTGGTTCCGCTGGGGACAGGTATTTCAAGGTTTTCGGGCTCCATTGGGGATCAGGAGTTTGAACTCTGATGGGAACTTTGAAACTTGACTCAGCTGGGGATCTTGAAGCTTAACTCTGCTGGGGACATGTACTCCGAGGTTTTAGCTTTGTTGAGGATCTGAACAAAGTATTGCAGGGGATCTCTTTTGAAATTGCACAAGGACATCTTCCTACACCTTCAACCTATCAGTAATTATCCTTTCTCGATTTCGTTTTATTTGTAAGCAGTGATTAAATTCAAATGCATATGCCTATTTAACAAAACATTGGACGTTTTCAAATGAAACATAAGTGTAAAAAGAAAAGAAAGGCAAGCAAATTTCTGCGCTTTAAAGTATCTTTGTATTAACTTTTGTGAGTATCTTTGTACAAAGGAGACAGACATCCTAGTAAGAGAATGTTGTCGTAAAAATGAGAAAAAATTTTATACAACAGAAAGATGGCTATGTGTAATAATTCCATGGGATTCCCATTCTGCTATAGCCTTCACAACTCTGAGTGTCTTGTCCATTCGCTGCTTCGTCCGTCGATGACTGGATTGATCAGTAGCTTGGAGTTTTGTCGGTGAAGAGATTGTCCTTAAAGTGATCCGACGAGACATAGTCATACGCTTTAATTCCCTAACTTTTGCCTGGACTGCCCTTTCGGGTTTTCGATCCACCGGGAAACCCTTTTTTTCCCAAGTTGCCCTTTCGGGTTTTCAACTTGCCGGGTGTACATATTTTTTTTTTTATCCCTTATTTTTTCCTGAACCGCCCTTTCGGGTTTTCGATTCACCAGGATGCCCATTTTTTCCCAAGTCGCCCTTTCGGGTTTTCAACTTGCCGGGTCATTTTATGCGTAGTATCTTTTGACTATGTCTGCGTTCGCAGGGTGTGGCAAGTCGTCACCGTCCATGGTGGTCAGAATCATTGCCCCACCAGAAAAGATGCTCTTGATCACAAATGGTCCTTCGTAGGTAGGAGTCCACTTGCCCCTGGGATCACTTTGCAGTAAGATGATCCGCTTGATTACAAGATCTCCGACTTGATATACCTGACGTCTGACTTTCTTGTTGAAAGCCTTGATCATCCGTTTTTTATACGTCTGACCATGACAAACAACAGTAAGTCGCTTCTCGTCGATCAAATTAAGCTGGTCAAGCCGGGTCTAAATCCAATCATCTTCACTCAAACCGGCATCCTTCATAATCCTTAAGGAAGGAATCTGAACTTCCATAGGTAGAACAGCTTCCATGCCATATACCAAAGAAAATGGGGTTGCCCCTGTTGAAGTACGTGCCGTGGTACGATACCCATGTAGAGAAAATGGTAACATCTCATGCCAGTCCTTGTAGGTGACTGTCATCTTTTGAATGATCTTCTTGATATTTTTGTTTGCAGCTTCAACAACACCGTTCATCTTCGGCCGATAGGGAGATGAATTATGATGATAAATCTTGAAGTGTTCGCACAGAGCGGTGATCATAGTGTTGTTCAAATTTGTACCGTTGTCCGTGATGATCCTGTCGGGGATACCATACCGGCATATGAGGTTGTGCTTGATGAAGCGGGCAACCACATTCTTTGTAACTGAGGCATAGGAAGCTGCCTCGACCCATTTGGTGAAGTAATCAATAGCCACCAGGATGAAGCGATGTCCATTGGATGCCGTGGGCTTGATCTCTCCAATCATGTCAATGCCCCACATTGCGAATGGCCAAGGAGCTGTCAGAACGTTGAGAGGAATAGGAGGAATATGTACCTTGTCGGCGTAGACTTGGCATTTGTGGTAAGTACGGGAATGTTGGTGACAATTAGCTTCCATGGTAGACCAATAGTAGCCTGCCCTTAGAATCTTCTTAGCCATCGTATGTCCGCTCAAGTGGGTGCTAAATGTGCCACCATGTATCTCGGTCATGATCAAATCTGCTTCAACCTTGTCCACACAACAAAGTAGAACACAATCATGGCTGTGCTTATAAAGGATACCATTGCTTAGGAAGAACTAGGCATCAAATCTCCTTAAGAACTTTTTGTCATTGACGGAAGCTCCTTCAGGGTATTCTCGAGTCTGGAGATGCCTTTTGATTTCATGAAACCAGGGTTGTTCCACTACTTCTTCGGTATTAATCTCATGACAGTGCGCAGGTTCTTCCATTCGCTCAATGGTGATTTGGGGAGCCTCGTTATCCCAGTTGAGTTTAAACATGGAAGACATTGTAGCCAGAGCATCCGCTAGCTGATTTTCTTCTCGCGGGAAGTGCTCGAAAGTAATCTGCTCGAAATGAGGCAACAATGTCAAGACATGTTCTTTGTATGGGATAAGATTAAGATGTTTAGTATCTCACTCTCCTTTGACTTGACTGATAACCAAAGCCGAGTCCCCAAATACGACCAAAGATTTGATTCCCAAGTTTATAGCATCCTTGAGACCAAAGATGCAAGCTTTATATTCAGCCATGTTGTTGGTACAGCTGAAGCAAAGTCGAGCAGTGAAGGGTGTATGGCAACCTTCCGAAGAAATGAGTACCGCACCGATACCGTTGCCAAGTGCATTTGAAGCACCATCAAAGTACAGGGTCCATCGGGATCCTTGTTCAGGTCCGTCATACGGTCTGTTACCTTCAATGTTGTCCAATGTCATGATGTCCTCGTCAGGGAAGTCGAATCTCATAGATTGGTAATCTTCGACGGCTTGATGAGCTAGATGGTCAGCTAGTACACTCCCCTTTATAGCTTTTAGGGTAGTATACTGGATATCATACTCAGTCAGGATCATTTGCCATCTAGCGATTCTTCTAGATAAATCAGGCTTCTCGAAGATATACTTGATCGGATCCATCTTGGAAATCAGCAAAGTGGTATGAGTCAACATATACTGCCTTAGCTGGCGAGCAGCCCATACCAAAGCGCAACAAGTTTTCTCGAGCAGTGAGTAGCGAGTCTCACAGTCGGTAAACTTTTTGCTAAGGTAATAAATGGCATGCTCTTTTCGGCCAGACTCGTCATGTTGGCCTAGTACGCACCCCATTGAATTATCCAAAACAGTCAGATACATGATTAACGGCCTTTCTTCGACGGGTGGCATCAAAATAGGTGGTTCTAGTAAATACTCCTTGATCTTATCAAAAGCAACTTGACAATCATTATTCCATTCAACTACCTGATCTTTCTTCAACAGTTTGAAAATTGGCTCACAGGTAGATGTCAGGTGAGAGATGAACCTCGCGATATAGTTTAAGCGTCCCAAGAATCCTCTAACCTCCTTTTAAGTGCGGGGGTAGGAATTTCTTGTATAAACTTTACTTTAGCTGGATCAACCTCAATGCCTTTGTTGCTGACAATAAATCCCAAAAGTTTACCAGACCTAACTCCAAAAGTGCACTTGCTTGGGTTTAATCTGAGCTTATACTCTTTCAACCTGGCAAACAACTTTTGCAAATGATCAAGGTGTTCTTCTTCTGGGTGTGATCGAGCTATCATGTCGTCTACATAAACTTCGATCTCATGATGTATCATATCATGAAACAAAGCTATCATGGCACGTTGATAGGTTGCCCCTGCATTCTTCAGTCCGAATAGCATCACTTTGTAGCAGAAGGTACCCCATTGCGTGACAAAAGTAGTTTTCTCCATGTCCTCGGGGGCCATTTTGATTTGGTTGTATCCCGAGAATCCGTCCATGAAGGAAAATACCTTGTGTTGAGCTGTGTTGTCAACCAAGATGTCAATGTGTGGCAGTGGAAAATCGTCTTTAGGGCTAGCCCTGTTTAAATCTCGATAATCCACACACATTCTGACTTTGCCGTCCTTCTTAGGCACGGGCACAATGTTAGCAACCCATTGTGGATAGGAAGTAACAGCTAGAAAGCCAGCATTGAATTGCTTCATTACCTAAGCCTTGATCTTCTCAAACATGTCAAGCCTCATCCGACAGACCTTTTGCTTGATCGGTGGACAGTCTTCTCTTGTAGGGAGACGGTGAACCACGATATTTGTGTCCAATCCTGGCATGTCTTCATAAGACCAGGCGAAGATTTCAACATATTCGTTCAACAACTGCACAAAGCGCTCTTTGACACCTGGTTCCAGGTTGGCACCCACTTTTACTTCTTTCTTGTCCTCCTCTGTCCCCAAGTTGATGGTTTCTAGCACCTCTTCATGATGCAGAATAACCCTCTCTTCTTGTTGTAAAAGTCTGGCTAACTCTCCCGGCACTTCACAGTCTTCGTCAACTTCGTACTCAGCATGATTGACCAAGTCTTAAGAGTTATCGAAGGCAAAAGCAGAATAGTCACCCATGGAATCCGGAGTGGATGGGTACCTGCATTTGTGAGTGTGGGTGTGTGTAAGGGATAGCCATCCTTAAACAAAAGCAAAATGCAAAAGAAAGAAAATGAACACAGCAGTTTATGAAAACGTCCAATGATTCATTAAAACATGGCATATGATAATTAAGTAAATCAAACCCTTACAAATGGACCTACATGCCCCGGGCAAGGCATGAGGTGAAAATAGTGTACGAATTGTTTTAGTTATTACAGACCGAAATAAGAAATTGTTCAAAGATAAAATTACTGGTTGATAAAGGTGATGGGAATAAAATCCTTTGCTTCCCCAGTTGCTTAGACCCCCTTCGATGGTTGGAAAGATCCAATCTTCGAAGTTGTTCTCTTCATCTTCATCTTCTACAACATTAATTCCGTGGTGAGTGATCCTTACAGGTGGCCCTCCAGTCTTAGAACGACACATAACCTTTTATCCTGCAGCTGTAAACCCTAGTCCAAATTTGTCCGTCTTATGGGGAAAATCAGGCAATTTCCCCCATACTGTACTCTTCCCTTCTTTGATCACCGCCTCTGCGTCCTTGAGAGATGCCATCCTAGGCACATGCTTGGGAATGATAGGCACCTCAACCATTGTCTTCGCAACTGCTACCTCAGGAGAAACTTCCTCAAAATGTTGGAAAGGCGTTTCGATGAACTCGCCATCCAACTCCACATAGCGGAAGGAATTGAGATGACTTATCATGTACTCTTCCTCGCCGTGCACCATGATAATTTTACCCTTAACAGGATATTTCAGCATTTGATGCAAAAAGGAGGTAACTTCCCCAGCATAATGGATCCATGGTCTTCCTAACAAACACGAATATGACGGACGGATGTCCATCACATAAAAGTTGGAGTTGAAAACTTTTGTGCCTACTTTGATAGGAATATCAACCTCTCCATGAACCATTCTTTTGGATCCATCAAAGGCCCTAACAATGATGTTACTAGGTTTGAGGGTCAATCCTTTGCAATCCATACGGTCTAAAGCTTTCTTCGGCAGCACATTCAAGGAAGAACCAGTATCAACTAAGACATGGGCGAGGGTGGTTCCCCTGCATTCAACTGAAACATGTAGCGCATCGTTGTGTTTCCTTCCTTTGGGAGTTAAGTCAGCATCGGAAAAGCCAAGGCCATTATCAGCAGTAAGACTGGACACACACTCCTGAAACTGGTCAGCCGAAGTCTCTTGGGGTACATGTGCCGCCTTCAAAAATTTGATCAGGGCCTTAGCATGGGCCTCCGAACAGAGTAGAAGAGCCAACATTGAAATTTTAGAAGGGGTCTGCCCTAACCGTTCCACGACGTCGTAGTCACTCTTTCTGATTATTTTCAAGATTTCATCCATTTCTTTCTGGGTGGTTTCGGGGATAACCACAACATGAGCCTTTGTCTTGACAGGCTCTTCCAGTATCCCCTTACCCTTGTCGGTATTATCAACAAATGGTCTTACTTCAGGAGTATCTAATTCTTCAATTATCGGGTCTCGCACAAATGACTTAACAGGTGCAGAAGCTTTCGAGGGTCCGAAAACTGCTCGAGGGGGAGCAATCTCCAGAGAAAAGATCCGGCCGCTGCGGGTTATCTTGCTTGTTCCCGCGATGTTCCCTATATCGGGGTTTTCTTCTTCAGAAATCTCTTGGACTGCCTCAATCTGTTTGATACCATGATAGAAGATTTCTCCCACGTAGTTCCATGGTATCGTTTTGCTAGATTGATATGGGACAAGTCCCGGCATGGTGATTTTTAATGGTACAGATTTAGGGTCGAGCGTAATCCTGACAGGCCTTTTGCAAGCCTTGGGAGGATTGTCGGAAATGGTTATGATTGCAATATCGTTGGTTGAAGTAGCAAAAGTAGCAGGAGTAACAGGAGTGAAGGTATCAACAGGTTTTTTTTGGAAGAGTATCTCTTGGGTATCCATCAGGTGTTGGACACTTGACTTCAACATTGGGCAATCAGCCCGTATGTTCAAACAAAAGTAGCAGTCTTTTCCACAACCAGGAAAGATCCCGGCTCTCATCAAATTCTCTTTAATCACTAGTAACGAAGTCAAAAGGTCAGCAACATCAGTAACATGAAGGTCCTCCATAACGACATGAACATTATTAGCGTGCTTGGGCATTGGGGCAGAAATCACATTTGGCTTTTCGGGTGCATCGAATTCTACTTCCTTGGCGTCAATCGGGTCTTGGATTTTATTCTTAAGCGCCCAACAATTATTAGTATCACGCCCAGCACTATCAGAGTGGTAAGCACACTTAGCATTGGAGTGGTAGTATGGAGAGGAGGTGTTAGGGTTCTTTGTCACTTCCTTCAAACTGGTCAGATTCAGTTTCAATAAATGAGGGAGTACTTGAGCTGGCGTCATGTCGATTCGAGTGAACTGCCGTTGTGGCCTTTCTACCCGTTGTTGATTAGGCCTTGACTGATTGCTGCGAGGTTGATCATTTGAAGAGTTTTGAATCATCACATCCCCTACAGTTGGTCGGTGCTCGGTTCTTCCCTGACTTTTCTGAGAGTAAATAGCAGAGGCTTCCTTCTTAACCGTGAAGGCTTTCTTGACAACGGTGGACGCGGATGTATCTTTCTGAATCTTACCACTTTTAATACCGGCCTCGACCCTTTCGTTGGTCAGAATTAATTCAGTAAATCCCGCGGAGGAACTCCCAATTAAATGATTGAAGAAAGGGCCAGACAGGGTCCCTAGAAACATGTCAACCAGCTCCCTATCTGATAATGGTGGCTGCACCCTTCCAGCCAGATCACGCCACTTCTGGGCATACTCTTTAAATCCTTCATTGGAAGCCATCCCCATACTTTGTAACTGAGTCCGAGTGGGCGCCAAATCAGCATTATATTGGTATTGACGGTAAAATGCAGCAGCTAAGTTTTCCCAATTGTGAACCTCTAATCTCTCGAGTTGATAAAACCAGTCCAATTGTGTGCCTGACAAACTGTCTTGGAAAAAGTGTACCTAGAGGTCTTTATCAGATGAGTGGGGTTGGATCTTTCTGACATACGATCTCAGATGCATCTTTGGACACGACAGACCATCATACTTGGAAAAGGTAGGAACCTTGAATTTGGGGGGAATGACGATCCCAGCTACCAGCCCTAGTTCTTCAAAATCTAAACCAGGTACCCTCTGGAACTCCATGGCTGCCAGTCTATCCTCAAGGTTCTTATATTTATCATCCGCCGAGGGATATTGTTGTTCGGAGTAATCTTCGTCTTCTTCCTCTTCCTCCTTGTTGTACCCCAAAATTTGCCCTCTCAATTCATCAAAATTTTCTCACCACAAGACTCTTGGAACTCAAGATCAAGTTAGGGTTTGCTTTGCTCAAAGACCCCTCCTTGCACTGTTGACTTAAATTAGGGTTTGAGTTTGCACAAAGATGTTTTGACCTAAAATGCCAAAAATGACTTTCATGCTTCATGTTGGACTCACAAGTTTATCCATACCAAGTTTCAAGTCTTGACTCCAATCTTTGCCCAGTCAATTGGACAGTTGACCTAGAAATCAGCTGTATTGGGGAAAAAGTCAACTGTGGCCAATTGACAGTCAAACTTCATAATTTTTGACCCACATCAACATAATGAACTCATATTAACCATTAGGTCAAGTTTGGATCATAATTCCACAAGAAATTTGATCAGATCATCAAAAGGGTAAAATGGTCATTTTTAGGGTTTTGACTGCACAAAGGCAATTTTTGACTGTTTGACCTAACCAATGGAAAACCAAGCTCATACATGGACTCAAGGACTCAATGGCATTGTCTTGACACATTCAACAAGTTCAAAAGATCCCAAATGCATAGGATTGAAAGATGAATTTTCCAGTCAACTGATCAAAATTTGACTATATACTGAAAAGTCAAACTTTGACTTTTTGGTCAAAATCAAGTGCCAAGATTCATTTTTCATCAAGACATGTCAAATTATGAAACTTGTTCATCAAGAAACCCAAAATTGCAAATTAGGGTTTAAAATGAAGAAATTTCATAACTTAGAAATTTTCTAAGTTATGAAATTCCCTTATTTTCCCCTAACTTTGTCCCATTTTTTCATCAAGATACAAATGGATTCAAACAAAACTCAAAACATGAAAGTTGTAGTCCATTACAAAATCTACAACTTTTATTCACAAAGTTTTCTCAAAGGAATCTTGTATCTCAAGTTATGATTTTTGGAACAAGGGTGCAAAACATTTTTAACTTAGAAAAATTTTGACTTATTCTAGGCAGGATTTTTGTCCAAATTCTTGGCCATTTTTCACATGCTTCCACTTGGAGTTTAAATTTTCATTACAAAGATGGATTGTAGTACACATTCCAAGCTTTCCAAATTGTCAAAAAACTCATCAAACACCCTTGTGGTTAGGGAGAATCGAATTTGCAAAGTTGGGCAAAATTCACTTTTGTTCATGGCCAAAGCTTGTTCATAACATTGGCATTTTCAAGTCAGCAGGGTTTGTGATAGTTTTCAGGCCTCTAAACCTCTTCACACTCAATAATTAAATGCCTAACCTTTGTGTTCAAGCATTGTTTTATGCATTTAGTCATTACACAAAGAATTAATCTTTAAATGGAAAAAGTAAATTTGCCATTTTTGAAAAGATGCACTTTATGTCAAATACCATATCCAAGAGGTACAAGCCAAATCTTTGAGGCAAGAGTTGGTAGGCAAATCCCACTAATCAAGAACAAAGTATGCAGTAAGCTTGAGAACTTGGTACAGGCCTATATCACAAGTTGACATCTCTTTGCTTACATTGGAAGAAACTTGGCAAACTCATACCAACACTCAATTCCTGTAAACACCAACCTAAGCAAACTTTGTTCTCATCTTTCATACACCCAAGCTGACCTAAAACACGAGTCCTTCATCCTCAATACCTCCTCATTCACCAAAACACCATTTTTTTTGCAAGAAACAGGGCATCCCTGCAGATTGAGTTACACAACTCAGTTTGCTCGTGCGTTTTGGCCAAAGCTTGTTCAAACACATTCCCTACCATCCATTGGAACTATCCCAAGCCCTAAATACAAACTGTAACATCCCTAACCCCTGTTGCCATTTTCATTTTTTCATTTGTGCAGGTAAACTTCCATAGCACGATTCATATTGATTCAAAGCAAGCCAGGTGTTGGAGAAGCATCCTTGGACTTCAGGCAAGCTGTACCAAAGCTCAGACTCCATTGAAGATACCTCCATTGCTGTACACGACTCAAGTTGAAACAGTTAAAAACATGAACTTCTATCTCTCAATATAGAAAGAGTTAGGCTTAGGTTTGTGAATGAAACATGTTCTCCTCATAGCCCTGAAGCCATCCATATATTTACTTTTCATTTATATTGAGTATGCTGTGAGAATTTTGGCCATGAACCTTGAAGAAAAATTAGGTCAGAAATTGGGGATGAAGAAATTCTCCCTCGTTTCTTAGAGTTAGGTCAAGTATTTTATATGTCCGAATTCGTCTCTTGATGCTCTACATTATTGGTGTTATGAGTTTTTGCTAAAAGTCAAAGAATCAGGAGTTTGTGTTGGACATGGTGAAGCGCGCGTTTTCTGTTTGAAACAAGGCTGGAGGTTGAAGAAGGTTGACTTGGGCTGGGCCTGAGTTGGTTTTGCTCTTTGCACACTCTTTTTCCATTTTGCACCCCCTTGGCCCATTGTGTGAAATAATTGTCATTTTGCATTTTTCTTTTTTTGTTCTGACTTATTATTTTTTGCTCAAATATAAAAAATATAAAAAATATTTTTCCATACATTTTTGCATTTATTTGGTATTTATTTGTTTTATTTAGCATATACATATAAATAAATATATTTTCTTTTTATTCAAAGCACTAGAAAATAATACAAAAATATATATTTTTCAGTTATTATTTTTTGTTTACATTTTGAAAACATTTTCTAAAATATACTTTTTTTTGTAAATAATTAATATTTTATTCTTGTATATATTTAGTATATTTAATATAATATATAAATACTTATACATATTTTATTAAATATTTAGGACAAAAATATGAAAACAATACATTTTTATTTTTATTAATATTTGACATCAAAAATGATTTTTTGCAATATACTTTTTATTTTTGTATATAATTAATAAATAATTGCTATTTATTCAAAAAATTAGGGTTTTGCCCTAAATAACAAAATATCCAAAAATTGACCTTTTTATTTTTGTTTATATTTCACATTGAAAAATACTTTCTCATACATAAAAAATCCTTTTTGTGCATAATACATTTTTTGCATATTTATTATATTTGATTAAATATTGTACAATTTGATATTTGTATATTCAATATGGATGAAATAGTTTTAGATTTAATTTCTTGCTAAATATCCCCCCATTCAAAGATTTGTACCCCCATCCCCATAATTATGTTGTAATAATTTAGGACTTTAAATTTCCGCATTTAAAAGCTTTTAAATTATGCCATGATAGACCTAGGGTTTGTATGCAAAATCAAATAAATAGCTTGACCTAATTCAAGACAAAAAAGCATGAAAATGGACAACACAATGCACACTTGCACCCCTAGGGTTACTCCACTTGTTGCCTTCAAAAATGGGCCATGTTGCATGTTGAGTGTCTTTGGCAAAACAAAAACAAATCAAATGATCATAGTCCCTCGATGACGCTTTCTCAAGTTGCCTAAAAAATGATCAAGTCCCTTGAAGGAAAAATTGCCAAAGACACTTGGCACTATTGCATTCATGGTCTAAACGATGAACCGCGCCCGTCCCGTTAACATCCTAACACAAGATTTTCCACCAAATACGATGGTGGTACAATATTGTTAAAAGGGTTAAAACATAGGAAAGATCTTTGAGAAATTTAGGGTAGATAACTCTTGGTTACTTGACCAACTTGCAAAACAAAACCTTGCCTTTTTCAAAATACACTCCACAACACAACTTTCAAAACAAACTTTCAAAAACATTGAACATCTTTTCAAAAAGACGAACACCTTTGTAAAACATTCGAGTAAAGAATTGTTACAATGGTTGCCTAGACAAGGCATCTTTTTCAAAACATTTTCAAAAAACACACACACAAAGCACCATTTCAAACAATTGAAAAGCAAAGGCAAGTGATCTAATCAAGTAACTAAGAGCCCATGGATAACCATGGATAGAAAGGGTGCTAATACCTTCCCTTTCTATAATCTACTCCCAGAACCCAAGAAAACATCTCAAAGGTTTTTCCTGTGCTTTTTAACCTTTCCTTAGGATAAAATAAAAAGTCGGTGGCGACTCTTGCTAAACCGAAACATTTGCGAAAACAAACGCAAAACCTCAAGTCAGTTCTCCCACCGCATCACAGAACTGGCGACTCTGCTGGGGAGAAAATTAAAAGTGGAGTAACCTTAGGGCTTAGATCACCCTTTTGCATGACTAATTGTTTGTTTTGATTGCTTTACATTTTGGTTCTCTTGTTTGGGCTTGAAATCCTACACCCGGATTTGGGGAAACATTCATAGATAGCAATACGTTGTGGAAACTGTGCGGGGTATACCGACACGGTTGAAGCAATAGCTATATTAGTGCGACATATTTGTGAGTACCGGTAACCCTTGAGTTCAATCAAGGAGAGTACGGGGCTGCTGAGTGATGTCACCAAGCACTAATGACCTAGAACCTTACTTGACCATCTTGGCCTTTTATTAGGGGTAGTGAGATGACCGGCTTTGGTGCAGTCCGAAGTTGGTAGATACTCGATACTACACTCATTGAGGGTTGTTTTCTTGGAATATTTTGGTCGCTAGTTAAGTGGCTAAACCAAAACAATGAACATAGAAAACAATTCAATGATATTGAGCTCCTTAGAACCCGGTTACTATTTATAGGACAGGTTTTTAAGCCAACTTCACTCAAGAGGGTACTTACCTATGAAACCTCATGCAAGCCTGAAACTAGGGTTTTGTGTGACTTGCTTGTACATATGTTTGTGCATACATCATGAGCATCATAAAGCATCATATGCATCCACTAACCATTTCAAGGGTTTGGATTTTCATCTTTGTTCTTGTTTTGTAGGTCATAGAAATTCTTCGCAAGAAAACTATCCAAGTCAACCTTGTGAGAATCCCTCCTCAACTCAAGGAGCTTACATCCAGGATTCCAGAAAGCTCTCTCTTCAGTGAAAGACATGGTAGACTGCTCAGCCATGTCAACACCAGTATTGAAGAAGACATGGTGAAAGTGTTGTTCTAGTTCTTTGATCCCCTTCACCACTGTTTCACATTCCCCGACTACCAATTGGTGCCTACTTTGGAGGAATTTTCTCAACTCCTGAGAATTCCTATTCTTAATCAACTACCCTACAACGGTACGGAAAAAGAACCAAAGCCTGAAGATGTTGCTCAAGCACTACACTTGCAACCATCTAACATCAAGGGGCATTGGGAAACTAGAAGTGGTGTCAAAGGCTTCTTGGCAAAATTCTTGTTTGAGAAGGCACAAGAATGTTGGAATTCTTTGGATCTGCAAGCCTTTGAAGAGATTGTGGCACTCCTCATTTATGGGTTGGTCTTGTTCCCAAATCCTGACCAACTTATAGATGTCAACACCGTCAAGATTTTCCTATCCAGGAATCCCATACCTACATTGCTTGGGGACATCCTCCACTCATTTTACACACGAACAATGAGAAAGAGAGGTGTTCTCATGTGCTGTACTCCTATCCTTGCTAGGTGGTTTATTTCTCACCTTCCACAATCTGTTTTGAAGAATGAACAAGGCTTAAGGTGGTCACAATGGTTGATGACCCTCACACACTCTGATGTACATTGGTGTTCTCGGTCCATAGAAAATGTCATCATCGTCGATCGTTGTGGTGAGTTCCCTAATGTTCCATTACTTGGCATTAGAGGAGGCATTACCTACAACCCTTGTCTAGCTTTGAGACAATTTGGATATGCACGAAGGGATGGCCCTCATGACATGCTGATTCCTGACCTAGTTTTTGACTTCGACAACGATGCGCAAGGACTTCGCCAAAGATTCATCAGAGCTTGGAGGATGCCTAACAAGGTAGATAGCAAGACACTAGGGCACGAGAACTCCATCCCTCTTGAGCCTTACATCAAGTGGGTATGAACCCGAGCCCAGAATCTTATGATGCCTTACCCTCATATTCTCCCTTTGATTAAAGAGCCTGTTAAGGAAGGAGAGGTTCCTTACACCATCCTACATTCTGACATGCCTACATCATGGGAGGAGATGCAGAAGAGTTGGATCCAACTCAAGTAGGAACGAAATACTTTTGAAGCCAGCTTCTACGCCAGTGAGAAGAAGGTTTTGGAGCTTACCCGCCGACTTCACGAGGAGGAGACCCTCAACACTTACATCGCACCAAAAAGGATGCGCAACGTCTTTTTACCTTAAGAAGTTTTTGTAATATTTGGCCCATGGGGCATTTATGTACTGACAAAATTTCTTCTTATTAATATGACGTGTGTTCTTTTTGTTTGCAACAATTTTGAATTTCTAAATCCTTGAATGCATTGCATGAATAAACATATCATTCATCATACACATAAACAGGTCTTCACACTAGGTTTCCTTATCTTTCTGCTGTTTATTTCAGTAAGATGGATCTTGAACAGACGGTCAAAGATTTGCAGACACAAAACTCGCAGTTTCAACAGCTCCTTATGACCTTGGCCAAGGGCCAGGAGGATCTTAAAACGCTGTTAGGGAACAAAGAGCAAGAAAAAGGAAAAAAGAAGAAGAAAAGAGTTGGGGTAGCTACACTGGGAAGAAGGTTTGAGAATGAAGCTAGGAGAGTTCTTGAATTCCCCTCCACATATGATGAGGGGACCGGTAAAGGAAAATGAGCTGCATTAACTTGAGTCTGAGGCTGAAGAGGAAGAGGTTGAGGAAGATGAAGATTATTCAGAGTAGCAATACCCGCCAACGGACGACAAGTACAAAAACCTGGAGGATAGACTGGCAGCTATGGAGCTGCAAAGGGTTCCTGGGTTAGATTTTGAAGAATTGGGATTGATTGCTGGGGTTATGATCCCTCCAAAGTTTAAGGTGCCAATTTTTGCAAAATATGACGGGCTGTCTTGCCCGAAAATGCACCTAAGGTCATATGTCAGAAGAATTCAACCTCATACACCCGACAGAAATCTTTGGGTACACTTCTTTCAGGACAGTTTGTCCAGTACACAGCTAGACTGGTTTTACCAGCTTGAGAGGTCAAAAGTGCATAACTGGAAAGACTTGGCAGCTGCCTTTTATCGCCAGTATCAATATAACGCTGACTTGGCTCCAACCCGTACTCAGCTATAGAGTACGGGGATGGCCTCAAATGAGGGATTCAAAGAATACCCCAGAAATGGCGCGACTTGGCCGGAAGAGTGCAGCCACCTCTTTCTGATAGGGAACTAGTTGATATGTTCTTGGGGACCCTATCTTGCCCATTCTTCAACCATTTGATCGGGAGCTCTTCCGCAGGGTTTACTGAATTGATTCTGACTAGCGAACGGGTGGAAGCTGGTATTAAGAGTGGGAAGATTCAAAGGGATGCCTCTGCATCCACAACTATTAAGAAATCATTTCCGGCCAAGAAGGAAGCAGCTGTTATATACTCTCAGAAAAGATTGGGAAGAACGGAGCGCCGGCCGACTGTAGGGGCCGTGATGATTCAAAATTCGTCAAATGATCATCCTCGTAACAATCAGTCCAGACCTAACCAGCAACGGGTAGAACGGCCACAACGGCAGTTCACCCGCATCAACATGACGCCTGCACAAGTTCTTCCCCATTTTTTAAAGCTAAATCTCGCCACTATCAAAGAGGCACCAAAAAATGTGAATACAACTTTCTCGCATTATCACCCCAATGCTAAATGTGCCTATCATTCTGACAACATCGGGCATGACACCAACGATTGCTGGGCGCTTAAGCATAAAATTCAAGACTTGATAGATGCAAAAGAGGTTGAGTTCGATGCTCCGAAGAAGCCGAATGTAATATCCGCTCCGATGCCAAAGCATAGTCGTAATATCCATGCTATTGAAGAAGATCTGTATGTTGCTGCTGTTGATGATCTGGTAACTCCACTACTAACAATCAAGTTGAATATGTTGAAAGCTGGGATCTTCCCAGGATGTAAAGAAGACTGCTATTGTTGTTCCTCCCTACCAATCGACTGTCCATTGCTGAAGATAGGCATCCAAGGCCTGATGGACAGCCAACAAATTCTTTTCGAAAAGATTCCTGCTACTCCAACCCCTATCGAAGATGTTTCAATAATCACCATTTCCACCAATCTTTCCAAGGTCCCTAAAAAGCCTGGTAAGATTACATCCGCTACGAAGATTGTTCCTCTGAAAATAACCATGCCTGGGCCTGTCCCCTACAAATCTGACAAATCAATACCATGGAATTATGGTGGAGAAATCTACTACCATGGTGTTAAGCAAATTGAGATAACTGAAGAGAGATCTGACGAAGAAACTACCGACATTGGAAACATTGCCGGTACGAGCAAGATTACCCGAAGTGGGAGAATTTTCTCTCCAGAGATTTCCCCTCCAAAGGCAATCTTTGGACCCTCAGCTGCTGCCAAGGTTACTCCTGCACCGATAAAACTTTCTGCAAGAACTCCGTTAATTGAAGAAGCTGTTACTCCCGTGGTTGTCCCTCCTACTTCTGCTGATAAGGGGAAAGGGATCCAAGATGAGCTCGTCAGGACAAGGGCTCAGCCATTGGTCATCCCCGAAACCTCTAAGAAAGAAATGGAGGAGATTCTGAAAATAATTAAGAAGAGTGATTATGATGTGGTAGAGCAACTGGGGCAAACCCCCTAGAAGATCTCCATGTTAGCATTGCTGCTTTGTTCGGAGGCTCATGCCAAAGCATTGATAAGATTTCTGAAGACAACCCATGTTCCCCAGGAAACCTCAGCCGATCAATTCCATGATTGTGTAGCCAGCCTTACTGCCGACAACGGCCTGGGTTTCTCTGATGCTGACTTGACTCTGAAAGGAAGAAAGCACAATGACGCATTGCATGTGTCAATTGAATGCCGAGGAACCACTCTCGCCCATGTCTTGGTCGACACTGGTTCTTCCCTAAATGTGCTGCCTAATAAGGCTCTCGACCGGTTGGATTGTGAAGGCTTGGAGCTGAAACTAAGTAATATCATTGTCAGGGCCTTTGACGGGTCTAAAAGAATGGTGCATGGGGAGGTCGACATTCCCATCAAGGTGGGCACTGAAGTATTCCACTCAACTTTCTATGTGATGGACATCCGTTCGTCGTACTCTTGCTTGTTAGGGAGGCCATGGATACATAATGCTGGTGCAGTCACTTCCTCTCTACATCAAATGCTGAAATACCCTGTCAAGGGAAAAATCACAACTGTACACGGTGAAGAGGAGTACATGATCAGTCATCTGAACTCCTTTAGGTATGTGTAAGTGGAGGGCGAATTCATTGAAACACCGTTCCAACACTTCGAGGAAATTGCTCCCGAGGTGGCAGTAGCGAAGGCAGTAGCTGAGGTACCCAAGCAGGTGGCCAGGATGGCATCTCTGAAAGACGCGAAGGCTGCGATGAAGGAAGGAAAAAGCACAATGTGGGGTCAGTTTCCTGACATTCCTCACAAAACAGACAAGTTTAGGTTGGGACTTACCGTTGCGGGGCAAAAAGCTATGCGTCGCTCAAAAATTGAAAGGACACCCATCAAGATCTCTCCTCATGGAATCAATGCTTTGGAAGACGAAGACGAAGAGGCCAACATTAAAGATTGGATCTTCCCAACCATCGAAGGGGGACTACACAACTGGGAGGCGAAAGACTTCGTCCCCATTACTTTCATTAATCAGTAATTTATCTTTCGAACATTTCCTGTTGGTCTGTAATAATTACTTTTAAACAATCTGCACACTATTTTTCACCTCATGCCTTGCCCGGGTATGTAGGTCCATTTGTAAGGGCTTGATTTTCCTTCATAATCATATGCCATGTTTAATGAATCATTGGACGTTTTTCACTTATAAACTGCTGTGTTCATTTTATTTCCTTTTGCATTTTTGTTTGTTTAAGGATGGCTATCCCTTACACACACCCACACTCACAAATGCAGGTACCCATCCACTCTGGATTCTATGGGTGACTATTCTGCTATATCCTTCAATAACTCTGAAGATTTGGTCAACCAGGCTGAATACGAAGATGACGAAGATTGTGAAGTACCAGGAGAGCTAGCCAGACTTCTACAACAAGAAGAGAGGGCCATCTTGCCTCATGAAGAGTTGTTGGAAACTGTCAACTTAGGAACAGAGGAAGACCGGAAGGAAGTACAAGTGGGTGCCAATCTGGAACCAAGTGTCAAGGAGCGCCTAATACAGCTATTGAATGAATACGTTGAAATCTTCGCCTGGTCTTATGAAGACATGTCGGGTTTAGACACAGATATAGTGGTCCACTGTCTCTATACAAGAGAGGATTGTCCACCGATCAAGCAAAAAGTCCGCCTAATGAGGCCCGATATGTCTGAGAAGATTAAAGCTGAAGTAATGAAGCAATTCAACGCTGGCTTTCTGGCTGTTACATCCTATCCACAGTGAGTCGCTAACATTGTGCCAGTACCTAAAAAAGACGGCAAGGTCAGAATGTGTGTGGACTACTGGGATTTGAACAGGGCTAGCCCCAAAGATGATTTTCCGCTACCGCATATTGACATTTTGATTGACAACACAGCTCAACACAAGGTGTTTTCCTTCATGGACGGATTCTCGGGCTACAACCAGATTAAAATGGCACCCGAGGACATGGAGAAAACAACCTTTGTTACTCAATGGGGTACCTTCTGCTACAAGGTGATGCCGTTCGGACTGAAGAATGCAGGGGCAACTTATCAGCGCGCCATGGTAGCTTTGTTTCATGATATGATACATCATGAGATCGAAGTTTATGTGGACGACATGATAGATCGATCACAAACAGAGGAGGAACACCTGGAACATTTGCAGAAGCTGTTTGCCAGGTTGAAGGAGTACAAGCTCAGGCTGAATCCAAGTAAGTGCACTTTTGGAGTTAGGTCTGGTAAACTTCTAGGATTTATTGTCAGCAACAAAGGCATTGAGGTCGATCTAGCAAAAGTAAAGGCTATACAAGAAATGCCTGCCCCCCGTACTGAAAAGGAGGTTAGAGGGTTCTTGGGGCGCTTGAACTATATTGCCAGATTCATCTCTCATCTGACGTCTACCTGTGAGCCAATTTTCAAACTATTAAAGAAAGATCAGGTAGTCGAATGGAACGACGATTGCCAAGCTGCTTTTGATAAGATCAAGGAGTATTTGCTAGAACCTCCTATTCTGATGCCACCCGTCAAAGGAAGGCCGCTGACCATGTATCTAATTGTTTTGGACAACTCAATGGGGTGCGTAGTGGGCCAACATGACGAGTCTGGTCAAAAAGAGCATGCCATTTATTACCTTAGCAAAAAGTTTACCGACTGTGAGACTCGCTACTCACTGCTCGAGAAAACTTGTTGCGCTTTGGTATGGGCTGCTCGCCGACTAAGACAGTATATGTTGACTCATACCACTCTGTTGATTTCTAAAATGGATCCTATCAAGTATATCTTCGAGAAGCCTGCTTTATCTGGAAGAATCGCTAGATGGCAAATGATCCTGACTGAGTATGAAATCCAGTATACCATCCAAAAAGCTATAAAAGGGAGTGTACTAGCTGACCATCTAGCTCATCAAGCTATCGAAGATTATCAATCCATGATATTCGACTTCCCGGACGAGGACATCATGAATTTGGACAACATTGAAGGTAACAGACCGTATGACGGACCTGAAAATGGATCCCGATGGACCCTGTACTTTGATGGTGCTTCGAATGCACTTGGAAACGGTATTGGTGCGGTACTCATTTCCCTGGAAGGTTGCCATACACCTTTCACGACCCGACTTTGTTTCAGCTGTACCAACAACATGGCCGAATATGAAGCTTGCATCTTTGGTCTCAAGGCTGCTATAGACCTGGGGATCAAATCTTTGATCGTATTTGGGGACTCGGCTTTGGTTATCAGTCAAATCAAAGGAGAGTGGGATACCAAGCATCCTAATCTTATCCCATACAAAGAATATGTCCTGACATTGTTGCCTCATTTCGAGCAAATCACCTTCGAGCATTTCCCACGAGAAGAGAATCAGCTAGCAGATGCTCTGGCTACAATGTCTTCCATGTTTAAACTCATCTGGGATAACGAGGCTCCCCAAATCACCATCGAGCGAATGGATGAACCTGCGCATTGTCATGAGATTAATACCGAAGAAGTAGTGGAACAACCTTGGTTTCACGAAATCAAAAGGTATCTCCAGACTAGAGAATATCCCGAAGGAGCCTCCGTAAATGACAAAAAGTTCCTAAGGAAATTTGCTGCCAAGTTCTTCCTGAGCAACGGCATCCTCTATAAACGCAGCCATGATTGTGTTTTACTCCGATGTGTAGACAAAGCTGAAGCAGAGTTAATCATGACTGAAATACACAGCGGTACATTTGGAACCCACTTGAGCGGACATACGATGGCTAAGAAGATTCTAAGGGTAGGCTATTACTGGTCTACCATGGAAGCTGATTGCCATCAACATTCCCGTACTTGTCACAAATGTCAAGTCTATGCTGACAAGGTTCATATCCCTCCTGTTCCTCTCAACATTCTGACAGCTCCTTGGCCATTCGCAATGTGGGGCATTGACATGATTGGAGAGATCAAGCCCACAACGTCCAATGGATATCACTTCATCTTAGTCGCCATTGACTATTTTACCAAATGGGTCGAAGCAGCTTCCTTCGCCTCTGTTACAAAAAATGTGGTTGCCCGCTTCATCAAGCAGAACCTTATATGCCGGTATGGTGTCCCCGACAGGATCATCACAGACAACGGTACAAATCTGAATAATACTATGATCACCGCTCTATGCGAACAGTTCAAGATTTATCATCACAATTCATCTCCCTATCGGCCGAAGATGAACGGTGTTGTTGAAGTTGCGAACAAAAATATTAAGAAGATCATTCAGAAAATGACAGTTACCTACAAGGACTGGCATGAGATGCTACCGTTTGCTCTGCATGGATACCGTACCACGACACGTACTTCAACAATGGCAACCCCATTTTCTTTGGTATATGGCATGGAAGTTGTCCTACCCATGGAAGTTCAGATTCCTTCTTTAAGGATTATGAAGGACTCTGGTTTGAGTGAAGACGATTGGATTCAGACCCGACTTGATCAACTCAATTTGATCGACGAGAAGCGACTCACTACTGTTTGCCATGGTCAGACGTATCAAAAATGGATGATCAAGGCTTTCAACAAGAAAGTCAGACGTCAAGTATATCAAGTCGGAGATCTTGTAATCAAGCGGATTATCTTGCCGCAAAGTGATCCCAGGGGCAAATGGACTCCTACTTACGAAGGACCGTTTGTGATCAAGAGCATATTTTCTGGTGGTGCAATGATTCTGACCACCATGGACGGCGACAATTTGCCGCACCCTGTGAACGCAGACATAGTCAAAAGATACTACGCATAAAACAACCCGACAAGTTGAAAACCCGAAAGGGCGACTTGGGCAAAAATGGGCATCCCAGTGAACCGAAAACCCGAAAGGGCGGTTCAAGCAAAAATTAGGGATAAAACAAAAAAATTTGTACACCCGGCAAGTCGAAAACCCAAAAGGGCGACTTGGGCAAAAATGGGTTTCCCGGTGGATTGAAAACCCGAAAGGGCGGTCCAGGCAAAAGTTAGGGAATTAAAGCGTATGACTATGTCTCGTCGGATCACTTTAAAGGACAATCTCTTCATCAACAAGCTCTGAGCTTCTGATCAATCCAATCATCGGCGGACGAAGCATTGAATGGACAAGATCTTCAGAGTTGTGAAGGCTATAGCAGAATGGGGATCCCATGGAATTGTCTCACTTAGCCATCCTTCTTTTGTATAAATTTTTTCAATTTTTACGACAACATCCTCTTACTAGGATGTCTGTCTCCTTTGTACAAAGATACTCATAAAAAGTTAATACAAATACTTTTCCAAATACAGAAATTTGCTTTGTCTTCCTTTTTCTCTTTTGCACTTATGTTTTATTTGAGAAACGTCCAATGTTTTATTAAATAGGCATATGCATTTGAGCATAATCATTTTCTTACAAACCAAGAAAAGATGATTACTGATAGGTTGAAGGTACAGATAGATATCTTGATGCCCTTTCAGAAGGAATCCCAAGCGGTTCTAAACTCCAAAATTACTCAATAAGGTTCAAATCCAGAGCTTAATTCCCCAAACAGAGTTAAACTCCAGGAGCTTCAGCAGAATAAAAGCTTTCTCAAAGTTGATTTCCCCAGCCAGAGAACCTTCCAGAACTTAATTCCCCTCATAGTTAAGTTTTAGTATCCCCAGTGGAGCCTTAAAATCTGAAAGTGCTATTCCCCAGCGGAGCTAAGACTTCCAACTATCAATCCCCAGCAGAACCAGACTAGTGAACCTTCTCCCCACAGAGATACCTCCCATTAGATTGAAAATTCTCAGTCTCACTCCTCCAGCATGAGCCTCCCAGGTTCTGAACTCCCCAGTAGAGATCATCAGAATTCTCATTCCCTACAAGTCACCAAGGAGTTCCATTCCCCAGCAGTGGGCCTAAGATCCCTCAACAATTGAAGATCTTGTTCCCCGAGCAATCAACAGTCAACAAGGATGTCTCATCCTCAGCAGTCAAAGATTCTTACACTCCCCTGCAGCAGCAAGGATTCACTTTCCTAGGCAGCAGTCAAGATTCTTTTATCTCCGGTTATCCAGGATTCCTTTATCCGCAGCAAGACAACTCATCAGCTTGCATACGCATTCATTACATTCATATCATAAACATTGATATAACATATATTGCATCATACATTTCATGCAACATAACTTTGTGTTTAGCTAACATTTTGTCCTTTTCAGGATAAGAATAAAAGGCTATCATTAACAATTATTCGGATACAGTTCTACACGGACTCATCATCAGGCAACCCTACACCGGTTCCTTATTCATTTTCAAGACTTCTGAAAACAGTTTACGGATTCTCCAAACACGGATGTTAATCTATCGCTTGTTCAGATTCTTCAACTTCTGAAAACAGTTTACGGGTTCTCCAGATACGGATGTTAACCTATCGCTTGTTCAGATTCCAAGACTTCTGAAAACATTTTACGAATTCTCCAAACACGGATGTTAATCTATCGCTTGTTCAGACTCAACTTTTGAAAACAGTTTACAGACGCTTCCCAACATGGATGCTGATCTATTTCTTATTCAACTTCAAGACTTCTGAAAACAGTTTACGGGTTCTCCAGACATGGATGTTAATCTATTGCTTGTTCAGACTCAACTTTTGAAAACAGTTTACGGACGCTTCCCAACATGGATGCTGATCTATTGCTTATTCAACTTCAAGACTTCTGAAAACAGTTTACGGGTTCTCCAGACACGGATGTTAACCTATCGCTTGTTCAGATTCTCCAAGACTTCTGAAAACAGTTCACGGGTTCTCCAGACACGAATGTTAACCTATCGCTTATTCAGATTCTTCAACCTCTGAAAACAGTTTACAGATTCTCCAAACACGGATGTTAATCTATCGCTTATTCAGACTCAATTTCTGAAAACAGTTTACAGACGCTTCCCAACATGGATGCTGCTCTATTGCTTATTCAACTTCAAGACTTCTGAAAACAGTTTACAGGTTCTCCAGACACGGATGTTAACCTATCGCTTGTTCAGATTCTTCAACTTCTGAAAACAGTTTACGGATTCTCCAAACACGGATGTTAATCTATCGCTTGTTCAGACTCAATTTTTGAAAACAGTTTACAGACGCTTCCCAACATGGATGCTGCTCTATTGCTTATTCAACTTCAAGACTTCTGAAAATAGTTTACAGGTTCTCCAAACACGGATGTTAACCTATCGCTTGTTCAGATTCTTCAACTTCTGAAAACAGTTTACGGATTCTCCAAACACGGATGTTAATCCATCGCTTGTTCAGACTCAACTTTTGAAAATAGTTTACGGACGCTTCCCAACATGGATGCTGCTCTATTGATTATTCAACTTCAAGACCTCTAAAAACAGTTTACGGGTTCTCCAGACACGGATGCCAACCTATCGCTAGTTCAGATCCAAGACTTCTGAAAACAGTTTACGGATTCTCCAGACACTGATGTTAATCTATCGCTTGTTCAGACTCAACTTCTGAAAACAGTTTACGGATTCTCCAAACATGGATTTTGATCTATTGCTTGTTCAGAACCCCCCAGTTTAGAGATGTTCCAAAACATGGACACCTTTCTGATACTCATGTCTTTCACCTACAACATACATTCCAGATGGCATCTTTAAGCCCATCCCCCGACAAGGTTCTGTCACTTTCCCGATGGCATCTTTAAGCCCATCTCCAAGTGGCATCTTTAAGCCCATTCCCACATCCATGTCTTGACGAGTGCAAATTTAAGGGCACTCTAGTGTCCAATCTCCTTTTACCTTCGAGACGCGAAAGGCAAACCTGCCAATCTAACTCTTCAGGTTCAAGAAGATTGAACAGGGGCAACTGTTGTACCCCAAAATTTTCCCTCTCATTTCATCAACATTTTCTCACCACAAGACTCTTGGAACTCAAGATCAAGTTAGGGTTTGCTCTGCTCAAAGACCCCTCCTTGCACTGTTGATCTAAATTAGGGTTTGAGTTTGCACAAAGATGTTTTGACCTAAAATGCCCAAAATGACTTTCATGCTTCATGTTGGACTCACAAGTTTATCCATACCAAGTTTCAAGTCTTGACTCCAATCTTTGCCCAGCCAATTGGACAGTTGACCTAGAAATCAACTGTATTGGGGAAAAAGTCAACTGTGGCCAATTGACAGTCAAACTTCATAATTTTTGACCCACATCAACATAATGAACTCATATGAACCATTAGGTCAAGTTTGGATCACAATTCCACAAGAAATTTGATCAGATCACCAAAAGGGTAAAATGGTCATTTTAAGGGTTTTGACTGCACAAAGGCAATTTTTTACTGTTTGATCTAACCAATGGCAAACCAAGATCATACATGGACTAAAGGACTCAATGGCATTGTCTTGACACATTCAACAAGTTCAAAAGATCCCAAATGCATAGGATTGACAGATGAATTTTTCAGTCAACTGATCAAAATTTGACTATATACTGAAAAGTCAAACTTTGACTTTTTGGTCAAAATCAAGTGCCAAGATTCATTTTTCATCAAGACATGTCAAATTATGAAACTTGTTCATCAAGAAACCAAAAATTGCAAATTAGGGTTTAAAATGAAGAAATTTCATAACTTAGAAATTTTCTAAGTTATGAAATTCCCTTATTTTTCCCTAACTTTGTCCCATTTTTTCATCAAGATACAAATGGATTCAAACAAAACTCAAAACATGAAAGTTGTAGTACATTAAAAAATCTACAACTTTTATTCACAAAGTTTTCTCAAAGGAAGCTTGTAGCTCAAGTTATGATTTTTGGGACAAGGGTGCAAAATATTTTTAACTTAGAAAACATTTGACCTATTCTAGGCAGGATTTTTTTCCAACTTCTTGGCCATTTTTCACATGATTTCACTTGGAGTTTGAATTTTCATTACAAAGATGGATTGTAGTACACATTACAAGCTTTCCAAATTGTCCAAAAACTCATCAAACACCCTTGTGGTTAGGGAGAATCGAATTTGCAAAGTTGGGCAAAATTCACTTTTGTTCATGGCCAAAGCTTGTTCATAACATTGGCATTTTCAAATCAGCAGGGTTTGTGATAGTTTGCAGGCCTCTAAACCTCTTCACACTCAATAATTAAATGCCTAACCTTTGTGTTCAAGCATTGTTTTATGCATTTAGTCATTACACAAAGAATTAATCTTTAAATGGAAAAAGTAAATTTGCCATTTTTGAAAAGATGCACTTTATGTCAAATACCATATCCAAGAGGTACAAGCCAAATCTTTGAGGCAAGAGTTGGTAGGCAAATCCCACTGATCAAGAACAAAGTATGCAACATGCTTGAGAACTTGGTACAGGCCTATATCACAAGTTGACATCTCTTTGCTTACACTGGAAGAAACTTGGCAAACTCATACCAACACTCAATTCCTGTAAACACCAACCTAAGCAAACTTTGTTCTCATCTTTCATACACCCAAGCTGACCTAAAACACGAGTCCTTCATCCTCAATACCTCCTCATTCACCAAAACACCATTTTTCTGCAAGAAACAAGGCATCCCTGCAGATTGAGTTGCACTACTCAGTTTGCTCATGCGTTTTGGCCAAAGCTTGTTCAAACACATTTCCTACCATCCATTGGAACTATCCCAAGCCCTAAATACAAACTGTAACATCCCTAACCCCTGTTTCCATTTTCATCTTTTCAGTTGTGTAGGTAAACTTCCATAGCACGATTCATAATGATTCAAAGCAAGCCAGGTGTTGGAGAAGCATCCTTGGACTTCAGACAAGCTGTACCAAAGCTCAAACTCCATTGAAGATACCTCCATTGATGTACACGACTCAAGTTGAAACAGGTAAAAACATGAACTTCTATCTCTCAATATAGGAAGAGTTAGGCTTAGGTTTGTGAATGAAACATGTTCTCCTCATAGCCCTGAAGCCATCCATATATTTACTTTTCATTTATATTGAGTATGTTGTGAGAATTTTGGCCATGAACCTTGAAGAAAAATTAGGTCAGAAATTGGGGATGAAGAAATTCTCCCTCGTTTCTTAGAGTTAGGTCAAGTATTTTATATGTCTGAATTCGTCTCTTGATGCTCTACATTATTGGTGTTATGAGTTTTTGCTAAAAGTCAAAGAATCAGGAGTTTATGTTGGACATGGTGAAGCGCGCATTTTCTGTTTGAAACAAGGCTGGAGGTTGAAGAAGGTTGACTTGGGCTGGGCCTGAGTTGGTTTTGCTCTTTGCACACTCTTTTTCCATTTTGCACCCCCTTGGCCCATTGTGTGAAATAATTGTCATTTTGCATTTTTCTTTTCTTGTTCTGACTTATTATTTTTTGCTCAAATATCAAAAATATCAAAAATATTTTTCCATACATTTTTGCATTTATTTGGTATTTATTTGTTTTATTTAGCATATACATATAAATAAATATATTTTCTTTTTATTCAAAGCACTAGAAAATAATACAAAAATATATATTTTTCAGTTATTATTTTTTGTTTACATTTTGAAAACATTTTCTAAAATATACTTTTTTTTTGTAAGTAATTAATATTTTATTCTTGTATATATTTAGTATATTTAATATAATATATAAATACTTATACATATTTTATTAAATATTTAGGACAAAAATATGAAAACAATACATTTTTATTTTTATTAATATTTGAAATCAAAAATGCTTTTTTGCAATATACTTTTTTATTTTTGTATATAATTAATAAATAATTGCTATTTATTCAAAAAATTAGGGTTTTGCCCTAAATAACAAAATATCCAAAAATTGACCTTTTTATTTTTGTTTATATTTCACATTGAAAAATACTTTCTCATACATAAAAAATCATTTTTGTGCATAATACATTTTTTGCATATTTATTATATTTGATTAAATATTGTACAATTTGATATTTGTATATTCAATATGGATGTAATAGTTTTAGATTTAATTTCTTGCTAAATATCCCCCCCCCCATTCAAACATTTCTACCCCCATCCCCATAATTATGTTGTAATAATTTAGGACTTTAAATTTCCGCATTTAAAAGCTTTTAAATTATGCCATGATAGACCTAGGGTTTGTATGCAAAATCAAATAAATAGCTTGACCTAATTCAAGACAAAAAAGCATGAAAATGGACAACACAATGCACACTTGCACCCCTAGGGTTACTCCACTTGTTGCCTTCAACAATGGGCCATGTTGCATGTTGAGTGTCTTTGGCAAAACAAAAACAAATCAAATGATCATAGTCCCTCGATGACGCTTTCTCAAGTTGCCTAAAAAATGATCAAGTCCCTTGAAGGAAAAATTGCCAAAGACACTTGGCACTATTGCATTCATGGTCTAAACGATGACCCGCGCCCGTCCCATTAACATCCTAACACAAGATTGTCCACCAAATACAATGGTGGAACAATACTATTAAAAGGGTTAAAACATAGGAAAGATCTTTGAGAAATTTAGGGTAGATAACTCTTGGTTACTTGACCAACTTGCAAAACAAAACCTTGCCTTTTTCAAAATACACTCCACAACACAACTTTCAAAACAAACTTTCAAAAACATTGAACATCTTTTCAAAAAGACGAACACCTTTGTAAAACATTCGAGTAAAGAATTGTTACAATGGTTGCCTAGACAAGGCATCTTTTTCAAAACATTTTCAAAAAACACACACACAAAGCACCATTTCAAAAAATTGAAAAGCAAAGGCAAGTGATCTAAGCAAGTAACTAAGAGCCCATGGATAACCATGGATAGAAAGGGTGCTAATACCTTCCCTTTCTATAATCTACTCCCTGAATCCAAGAAAACATCTCAAAGGTTTTTCCTGTGCTTTTTAACCTTTCCTTAGGATAAAATAAAAAGTCGGTGGCGACTCTTGCTAAACCGAAACATTTGCGAAAACAAACGCAAAACCTCAAGTCAGCTCTCCCACCGTATCACAGAACTGGCAACTCTGCTGGGGAAAATTTTAAAAGTGGAGTAACCTTAGGGATTAGATCACCCTTTTCATGATTATATTGCTTGCTTTGTTTGCTTTACATTTGGTTCTCTTGTTTGGGCTTGAAATACTCTACTCAGATTTGAGAAACATTCATAGGTAAATAGCAATACGTTGTGGAAACTGTGCGGGGTATACCGACATCCTACATCCTGACATGCCAACATCATGGGAAGAAATGCAAAAGAGTTGGATCCAACTCAAAGAAGAACGGAATACTTTTGAACCATGTCGGTATACCCCGCACAGTTTCCACAACGTATTGCTATTTACCTATGAATGTTTCTCAAATCCGAGTAGAGTATTTCAAGCCCAAACAAGAGAACCAAATGTAAAGCAAACAAAGCAAGCAATATAATCATGAAAAGGGTGATCTAAGCCCTAAGGTCACTCCACTTTTAAAATTTTCCCCAGCAGAGTTTCCAGTTCTGTGATACGGTGGGAGAACTGACTTGGGATTTTGCGTTTGTGTTTGCAAATGTTTCGGTTTAGCAAGAGTCGCCACCGACTTTTTATTTTATCCTAAGGAAAGGTCAAAAAGAACAGGAAAGACCTTTGAGATGTTTTCTTGGGTTCGGGGAGTAGATTATAGAAAGGGAAGGTATTAGCACCCTTTCTATCCATGGTTATCCATGGACTCTTAGTTACTTGCTTAGATCACTTGCTTTGCTTTTCAATTGTTTGAAATGGTGCTCTTCAATTGTTTGAAATGGTGCTTTCTGTGTGGTTTTGAAAGATGTTTTGAAAAGAGGCCTTTGTTGTGGCAACCTTTGTAATGATCCTTGTTTGAATGTATACAAAGGTGTTTTTGTCTTTTGAAATTTTTTTCAATGTTTGAAAGTAGGGTTTTGAAATTGTGTTGTGAAGTGTGTTTTGAAGATAGCAAGGATGTTTTTGCAAGTTTGATCAAGTAACTAAGAGTTGTCTACCCTATTTTACTCAAAGATCGTTCTTATGTTTTTAACCCTTTTAACAGTGTTGTTTCACCATTGTATTTGGTGAGCAACCTTGTGTTAGGATGTTAAACGGGACAGGCGCGGGTCATCGTATAGACCATGATAGCAATAGTGTCAAGTATTTTTGGCAATTTTCTTGAGGGACTTGATCATCTTTTGTTTAGGCAACTCAGATAGCGTCATCGAGGGACTATGATCTTTGTTTTGTTTTTGTTTTGCCAAAGTACTTGACATGCATATCATGGCCTATTTTTGAAGGCAACAAGTGGATTGTAACCCTAGGGGTGCAAGTGTGCATTGTGTTTGTTTTTCATGCATTTTTATCTTGGATTAGGTCAAACTATTTGTTAATTTGATTTTGCATACAAACCCTAAGTCTAATCATGGCATAACTGGAAGCGTTTAAAGGTGCAAAAATTTAAATTCTACACTATTACAACATGATATAGGGAGGGGGGTGCAAATTTTAATAGGGGATTATTTTGACAAGAAATTAAATTCTAAATTATTACAACCAAATTGAATGTATAAGGCATAACAATTAAATGTGCAATATTTAAATAAATACAATAAATAAATATTAAATAAAATGTATTATGCAAAAAAAAGTTTTTATGTATGTAAAAAGTATTTTTAATGTGAAATGTAAATAAATAAAAAGTCAATTTCAATTATTTTTGTTTTTTAGGGAAAAAACCCTAATTTCTTAAATAAATAGTATTATTTATTATTTATATACAATAATGTATCAATTTGTACAAAAAATAAAAGTATATTGAAAAAAAGGTATTTTTAGTATAAAATATTAATAAAAATAAAAATGTATTATTTTTGTGTTTTTTGTTCTAATTATTTAATAAAATATAGTATATATGTATATATATGTATTAAATATATTAAGTGTGTATAAAAATAAAATAAATTATTTACAAAATGTATATATTTCAAGAAAATATTTTCAAATGTGTATAAAAATAATAAATGAAAATAAAAGTATTATTTGTATTATTTTTTAATTTAAACAAAATGATATAAAAGCATATAAACATTTTTATACTAGTAAAAATAAAAATAAATACCAAATAAATGCAAGAAATTATAAAAATATTTTTGGATCATTTTTCATGTTTGAAAATAAAACATCAAAGTCAAAAATAAAACAAAAATGCAAAAAATGACAAATATACAAGAAAAGGGCCAGGGGGTGTAAAAAGAAAAGTGAGGGGTGCCAAAAGCAAGCCTGTTCAGGCCCAGCCCAAAACCAACTTCATCTTCTTCCTCTAGACAAAAACGCGCGCATTCTATGTACAAAATGTTATCTCCTGATTCTGTGCTTTTTTGACAAAACTCATAACATGAAACTTGTAGAGGATCAAACAACGAATCTAACCATATAAAAAACTTAAGCTAACTCTCAAAGACCAGAGAGAATTTCTCTGGCCCTAATTCTTAACCTAGTTTTTTCAGAAATTTCATGGATGAAATTCTCCTAGCACGATTAATATAAATGAAAACTAAGCACATGTATGGTTTCAGGGCTATGAATACAACATCTTTCATTCACAAACCTAAGTCTAACTATTCCTAAATAGAGAGATAGAAGTTCATGAAATACCTGTTTCAGTTGACTTCGAGCTGGACAATGCAGCAACTTCCAATGGTGTTTGAGGTTCTTTTGAGCTTGCCTGATGTCCACTAAACCTTTCCCAATGCTTGGTTTGTTTTGAGGTGGCCTGAATCGTGCTACAGAACTCAACCTGCAAAGCTTCCAAACAAAAATGGCAATGTGTGTTAATAGAGTTACATCAACTTGTGAATGATCTGGATAGCTCAGGTAGGTTGATTGGAATTTGTTTGAAGTAGTTTTGGACAAAACGCACGAGGGAAATTGAATGTGGCTTGCAATATGCAGAATTGGCCCTGTTTTGCAAGAAAATGGGGATTTTGTGCACAAGGAGGTTTTAGTGGTCAAGAGCTCGTGTTTATGGCTCAAAGAGTTGTGTGAAATGTGTTTGAAATCTTTGTTTAAGCTATCATGGACTGGTTTTTAAGTTGGCAAGTGTTTTGACAATTTTTTGTTTTTGAAGCAAAGATGTGTTACTTCTGATTACATGCTTGTACCCTCTATCTTGTATGCTGCATACTTTGCCCTTGGTTACTGGAATTTGTGGATTTGATTTGGCTTCAGAGATATGGCCCTATGCTTCAAAGATCATGGTTTGACATAAAGCATAACTTTTCAAAAATGGCAATGTACCTTTTTCTACTTAAGGATTAGTTTTGTGTGCAATGTCCAAATGGCCAAGATAATGAATTAGCTCAGTGGATTTGCATTCAATTAAGGAGTGTAAAATGGTATAGAGGCCTGCAAACAAGTACAAATCATGCTGGTTTGAAAATGAAACTTGTATGAACATGTATTGGCCATGGATCAAAGTGAACTTTTACCAACTTCAAGCATTCGATTCTTCCTAAACACAAATGTGTTTGAGGAGTTATTGGTTAATTTGGAAAGCTTGCAACATGTACTATAATCCATCTTTAAAATGCAACTTGAAAATCCAAGTGGAACTATGTGAAAAATGGCCAAGAAGATGGGTCAAAATCCTGCCTAAACTAGGGCAAAATTTCTCTAAGTTAAAAGTTTCAGGTACCCTTGTTCCAAAAATCATAACTTGAGATCCAAGCTTCTTTTAAGAAAACTTTGTGAATCAAAGTTGTAGATTTTGTGATGGACTACAATTTTCATGTTGTAAATTTTGTTTAAATCCATTTTCATCTTGGTGAAAATGTGGGGTAAAATTAGGAAAAAAATAAGAAAATTTCATAACTTAGAAAATTTCTAAGTTATGAAAATTTTCCATTTTAAACCCTAATTTGCATTTTTTGGTTTCTTGATGAACAAGTTTCATAATTTGACATGTCTTGATGAAAAATGACCCTTGGCACTTGATTTTGACCAAAAAGTCAAAGTTTGACTTTTTAGTATACAATCAAATTTTGATCAGTTGACTGAAAAATTCATCTGTCAATCCTATGCATTTGAGACCTTTTGAACTTGTTTAATGGGTCAGGACAATGTCATTGAATCCTTGAGTCTATGGTTGAGCTTTATTTGCCATTGGCTAGGTCAAACAGTAAAAAATTGCCTTTGTACAGTCAAAGCCCTAAAAATGACCATTTTGCCCTTTTGGTGATCTGATCAAATTTCTTGTGGAATTATGATCCAAACTTGATCAAATGGTTCATATGAGTTCATAATGTTGATGTGGGTCAAAATTCATGAAGTTTGACTGTCAATTGGCCACAGTTGACTTTTTCCCCAATACAACTGATTTCTAGGTCAACTGCACAATTGACTGGGCAAATATTTGATTCAAGGCTTGAAACTTGGTATGGACAAACTTGTGAGTCCAATATGAAGCATGAAAGTCATTTTGGGAATTGTAGGTCAAAACATCCCTGTGCAAACTCAAACCCTAATTTAGGTCAACAGTGCAAGGAGGTGTCTTGAGCAGAGCAAACCCTAGCTTAATCTTGAGTTTCAAGAGTCTTGTGATGAAAAAAATGTTGATGAAATGAGAGGGAAAATTTTGGGGTACAACAACCGATAATGGGACTAACCTTAACAATGTTATAATCACTGAGCTTTGCACTCAGTTTAAGATCAAGCATCACAATTCTTCTCCGTATAGACCGAAAATGAGTGGCACAGTCGAATAGGCTAACAAAAATATCAAGAAAATTATGCAGAAAATGGTAGTAACCTATAAGGATTGGCATGAGATGTTGCCGTTTTCTCTACATGGCTACGCACTTCAGCTAGAACATCAACCGAGGCAACTCGCTTTTCCTTAGTCTATGGCATGAAAGTTGTTCTTTCAGTGGAAGTTCAGATTCCTATGTTGAGGATTATGAATGAGGCAGGCTTAGGCGAAGACGAATGGATTCAAACGAGATTGGATCAGCTGAACTTGATTAATGAAAAACGATTAGCTGCTATTTGTCATGGTCAGACGTATCAAAAACGGATGATCAAGGCTTTCAACAAGAAGATCAAGCCTCGAGTATATCAAGTTGGCAACTTAGTGATAAAACACATCATTTTACCACAAGGCGACCCCAGAGGCAAATGGACTCTCACCTATGAAGGGACATTTGTTGTTGTAAGTGTTTGTTTGTTGGCATTTTTTTGGTAAAACCAGATTTGCGAATGTCATGACTGATGTCATAACATTCTGGGATAAAGGTACATTCTGCAGAAAAGAATGTTCTACAGGAACTACTCAGTATGAGTGATTATCATTATCATTAAGCTATGATCATATATATTTAATTCTACCAAAATCAGTGAACAAGATTCTTGTTGTCATAACCAATGTTAAGACATCCTGTACTGATCTAGCATTTGTGCAGATTTATTATTCCTGAGATTTTTAGGAATCCGGTATGCTTCTCTGAGTTGATATATACAGTCCAGATCAGATGCTCACATGGACATTAGGTTAACCTTGCTTAACCCTAATCGGGTATGATGAAAGCCCAAGACTAAGTCTTTAGGTTAACTTTAGTTAACCCTAGCTATTTTCATGGAAGCCCTAACTGAAGAATAATCTGCCTATATATTCCTCATGAAGATTAATGGTTAAGCATACTTTTTGACAGAAGATCAATAAGGGATTGTATAGTTGTAACTACTGTGAGCCAAGCAATTATCATTTTGATAAGTGACTTGGAGTAGGATTTGATTGTAAGGGTTGTGTATCACTCAAAGCTTTGAAGCACGAGTGATTGTGTCTCTTGATTAAAGCTTTGAAGCAAAATCAAGTGTGTGTTTGAAGAGTGTCTTCATAATCTCATTAATCAATAGTTTAGTATCACTGCTGTGATTGAGGGGGAGTGAGTAGGAACTCAGGTTTAAGTTGAACTTATATTGAAGTTGCATTGGGTAGGTCTTAAGTGAAGGAGATAAACTGGTTGGTTTATTCCTAAATTAATATCTCTTATAGTGAATTTCCTCCCTGGCTTGGTAGCCCTCAGAGTAGGTGTTGTTACACACTGAACTGGGTTAACAATTGATTGTGTTCTTTACTATTTTTTAATTACTGTCTTGAAGTGTGTCAGATACGGTGTCATAACATTCACTGTGACATTAAGTATCTGTTGCCAGAATTTCAATTGGCATCAGAGCAGGAACCCTGCCTGTCTTACTGGGTGAGATCTAGGGATATTATTTTCTGGCGCTATGGACAAGGAATGAGGATTTGGTAACAGACCACCTATTCTGGATGGATCAAATTATGACTACTGGAAACCTCGTATGATTGCCTTCTTGAAGTCACTGGACAAAAAGGCTTGGAGAGCTGCTGACAAAGGATGGAACCATCCCACCATAACTGGGAAAGATGGGATGACCAGCTTGAAACCTGAGGAAGAATGGAGCAAAGAAGAAGATGAGTTAGCCCTGGGTAACTCCAAAGAATTAAATGCCTTGTTCAATGGAATTGATAGAAACATATTCAGACTAGTACATCAATGTGAACTTGCCAAGGATGTTTGGGACACTCTCAAAACCACCCATGAGGGTACATCCAAAGTAAAAATGTCAAGACTTCAGATGCTTACTACCAAATTTGAGAACCTAAGGATGATGGAAGATGAGACCATTCATGAGTTTCACATGAATATCTTGGAAATTGCCAACACCTCAGGAGCATTGGGAGAAAAGATGTCAGAAGAAAAGCTTGTGAGAAAGATTCTCAGATCCTTTCCTAAAAGGTTTGCAATGAAGGTGACTGCTATAGAGGAAGCTCAGGATATCTGCAACTTGAAGGTTGATGAACTCATTGGGTCACTTCAGACTTTTGAGATGGGGATCAGTGACAATGTTGATAAGAAAAACAAGAGCATATCACTTGTATCCAATACTGAAGATGAAAACAAGGAGGGTGATGAAGAGAATATTTCAGAAGCTATAGCTATGCTTGGAAGGTAGTTCAACAAACTCATCAAGAGAATGGACCCAAAGTCAAGGTCAAATGTCAAGAACATTCCCTCTGACATTAGCAGATCCTATGACTCCAGCAGAAGACCTAAGTCTGAAGAAAAGGGAAATCAAAGCAGAGGAATCCAATGCCATGGATATGAAGGATATGGGCACATTCGAGCTGAATATCCTACCTTTCTTAAGAAACAAAAGAAAGGAATGTCTGTTACTTGGTCTGATTGTGACTTAGAAAGTAACTCTGAAGAAGAATCTGCTAAACTAGTTACTGCACTAGCTGGTATTTGTAACTCTGATAGTGACTCTAGTGATGAGGAAGTGACATTTGAAGAACTTGCTGACACCTATAAGAAGCTATGTATCAGAAGTGCTGAAGTCTGTCAACAAAATGAGAAACAGAAAAAACTCATAGTAAAGTTGGAGGCTGAGAAGAAGGCAGACACTGATACTATAAGCCATCTCGAAGGTGAAGTTCAAATGCTAAACTCAAAACTTGATCAGATGACCAAGTCTGTTAAGATGTTGACAAATGGAACTGACAAGTTGGAAGAAATCCTTCAGGCTGGACAAAATGTGGGAAACAAGTCTGGTCTAGGATTTGTGGCTGCAAAGAAATCTACTGTAGACAAGAAGAAGATCAGGCCTGATAAACAAATGTCAAAGCAGATGTCACAACATAGCACTCAACATCTAGAACAGAGAAATATGAAGAAAAAGTATCAAAGATGGAGATGTCATCATTGTGGAAGGTTTGGTCACATAAAGCCATTCTGCTTCAGATTATATGGATATCCTAATCAGACCCCAGTTGTCAAACCTAAGTCTAACAAGGCACCATATACTCAACAGTGGAAGACAAAGTCTGCAGCCCTGATAGCTCACACCTCCCTTAGAGTTTCTGCCAAGGAAGACTGGTACTTTGACAGTGGATGCTCTAAACACATGACTGGAATCAAGAATCTTCTGAATAATGTTAAACCTCATACTACTAGTTATGTCACTTTTGGAGATGGTGCTAGAGGAGAAATCAAAGGAGTTGGAAACTTGGACTGCCCTGGAGTTCCAAACCTAAATGAAGTATTGCTGGTAAATGGCTTGACTGCTAATCTCATAAGTATCAGTCAATTATGTGATCTAGGATTCAAGGTCAACTTCACCAAGTCTGAATGTCTTGTAAAAAAACAAGAAGCTGTAATGAGAGGAGTCAGATCAAAAGACAACTGTTACTTATGGGAGTCTGAGAAAACTAATTACTCTTATGTATGCTCTATAGCCAAAGAAGAAAAGGAAGTAAAATTGTGGCACCAAAAACTTGGTCATTTACATCTAAGAGGAATGAAAAAGATCATATCCATGGAGGCAGTCAGAGGGATTCCAAGGCTTCAAATTGATGAAGGGAGAGTCTGTGGTGAATGTCAGGTTGGAAAGCAAACTAGAATGTCACATCCAAAGACAAGACATCTGACCACCTCTAAGGTGCTAGAACTTCTACATATGGATCTGATGGGTCCAATGCAGGTGGAAAGTCTTGGTGGAAAGAGATATGCATATGTTGTTGTGGATGATTTTTCCATATTCACCTGGATTAACTTCATTAGGGAAAAGTCTGATGTATTTGATGTATTTGATGTATTTAAGGAACTGTGCAAAAGAATTCAAAGATAAAAAGAAGGATGCATTGTCAGAATCAGAAGTGATCATGGCAAGGAATTTGAAAACAGTAAGTTTGATGAGTTCTGTTCCTCAGAAGGAATCAATCATGAATTCTCTTCACCCATAACTCCTCAACAAAATGGAGTTGTGGAAAGGAAAAACAGGACTATACAGGAATCTTCCATAGCAATGATACATGCCAAAAGACTTCCTATTCATTTTTGGGCTGAAGCTATGAATACAGCATGTTATGTCCATAACAGGGTCACCTTGAGAAAGGGAACATCATCCACCATTTATGAACTATGGAAAGGAAGAAATCCTACAGTAAAGTACTTTCATGTCTTTGGAAGCAAATGCTATATTCTGACAGATCTTGAACAAAGGAGAAAGATGGATCCTAAAAGTGATGAAGTAATATTCCTAGGATACTCTACCAACAGCAGAGCATATAGGGTATTCAATTCCAGAACCAAAGTTATGATTGAATCTATAAATGTCATAGTTGATGATTACCATGAGGAAACAAATGTCCCATATGATGTTGAGACATTCTTTGAGACTTCAACTCAAGTGTCTAAAAAGGATGATGTACCTAAAACTACTTCATCAGAGTCTGAATCAAAGGAGGCTAACAAAGATCCTTCCATCAGAATTCAGAAAGATCATCCTAAGGAACTCATCATAGGAGACCCTAACAGTGGAGTCATTACAAGATCTAGAGAAATCATCACAAACTCTTGCTTTGTATCTAAGATTGAACCAAAAAATGTTAAGGAGGCTTTGACTGATGAATACTGGATTGGAGCAATGCAAGATGAATTGAACCAATTCAAGCAACATGAAGTATGAGAGTTAGTTCCTAGACTAGAAGGAACAAACATCATTGGCACAAAATGGATCTACAAGAACAAATCAGATGCTGAAGGAGTTGTCACCAGGAATAAGGCAAGGCTTGTTGCTCAAGGATACACTCAAGTTGAAGGGGTTGATTTTGATGAGACTTTTGCTCCTGTAGCCAGACTGGAATCAATCAGACTTTTATTAGGAGTTGTGTGTCTCCTTAAGTTCAAGCTATTTCAGATGGATGTAAAGAGTGCCTTCCTAAATGGGTACTTAAATGAGGAAGTATATGTGGAACAGTCTAAAGGATTTGTGGATCCAAACTGTCCTGATCATGTCTACAAATTGAGGAAAGCTTTATATGGTCTGAAACAAGCTCCTAGAGCCTGGTATGACAGGTTGACAAAATTCCTCTCTGACAAAGGATACAGGAAATGAGGCTTGAATAAAACTCTTTTTGTCAAAAAAGAAGGAGGAAAGATAATGGTAGCTCAAATTTATGTTGATGACATAGTGTTTGGAGGGATGTCAGATAAAATGGTTAAACATTTTGCTGACCAGATGCAAGCTGAATTTGAAATGAGCCTCATGGGAGAATTGACCTACTTTCTTGGACTGCAAGTCACACAGATGGAAGACTCAATTTTTCTGTCTCAAAGCAAGTATGCAAAGAATATTTTCAAGAAGTTTGGAATGGAGAATGCCAGTCACAAAAGGACTCCTGCACCTACTCATTTAAAGTTGTCCAAAGACACAAGTGGGGCAAATGTGGATCAAAGCTTGTACAGAAGCATGATAGGAAGTCTGCTATACTTAACAGCCAACAGACCTGACATTGCTTTTGCAGTTGGAGTATGTGCAAGATACCAGGATGAACCCAAAGTAAGTCACATCAACCAAGTGAAAAGAATTCTGAAGTATGTGAGTGGAACTTACAACTATGGCATGCTGTACTCTCATGGATGTGAACCAATTCTGTCTGGTTACTGTGATGCTGATTGGGCTGGTAGTGCTGATGATAGAAAGAGAACCTCTGGAGGATGCTTCTTTTTGGAATAATCTTGTCTCTTGGTTCAACAAGAAATAGAATTGTGTGTCTCTATCTACTGCTGAAGCTGAATACATAGCAACTGGTAGCAGCTGTTCTCAAATGATCTGGATGAAACAGATGCTAACTGAGTATAATGTCACACAAGATGTCATGACATTGTACTGTGACAATCTGAGTACTATTAACATTTCCAAGAATCCTATACAGCACAGCAGGACTAAGCATATTGACATTAGACATCTCTTCATCAGAGATCTTGTGGAGGAAAAGGTGATTAAGCTGGAACATGTTGCCACTGAACTACAACTGGCTGACATTTTTACCAAGGCACTTGATGCTAGTCAATTTGAAAATTTGAGGGGCAAGTTGGGTATTTGCCAATATGAAGAGATGTAGCAATTGATTTTGCTTAAAACAAGGGATAAAAGAGATATTTTAGTTAAGTCTATTCTGATTGGGCTAATCATTTGTTTCCCTCTTTCTATCCAAAATTTTAAGAAGTGAAATAGACATTCATATATCTCCCTCTTCTCATGTTTCTGCAACAGTCTCCATTCTCTCAAGTGAAGATTTCACACTCGCTGTTACTTGTTTTCTAAATCGCTCAAGATGTCTCAACAATCCATGACATCATCTTCATCAAAGGCTACTGCTTCTTCCGCACCCTCTGACACCGAACCTAGGAAAATTACAAACTGCATGGATGCTGATGTTCTTGAGATAACTCCTTTTCGTGAAATGGCAGCTGATCCTACTAAGGTCAAGAAGCTGCGAACCAGACATGCAAGAAGATCACAAGCTTCTCCATCTGGTAAATCTTCTCAACCATCATCTTCTGTTCCTCCAGAGATAGCAAATAGGGAAGGGTCTGCTTATGTACATCAAGTTATTGCCAGACTAGTCACTAGGATTCTTAATGAGAATCACTCTGTTCTTGGCATTTCTGTACCTTTGAACCAAGAAACTGCTAGTCCTAATGTAGAAATGGATCCAGATGTCACTCAGAATATTGAAACACCTGATGTCAACATTAGGAAATCTCCAGAAAAACATGATGATCACCAGAACCCTTCTGACAAGGCTGTTGAACCTCCTGTTATTGATGTTGATGAAGAATTCTCTGACAATGATTTAATTGCTAATATCAACCCTAGCATAGCTAGAAGGATGATGAGCAGAAAAGAAAAGCAGAATGCTATCCAAAGTCCCTCCAAAGAGAAGGCTACTGAAGTTGTTCATAAGAAAACCAGGTATGAGAACAAGACTAGAGTAGAAGCTGAGAAGGATCAAAAAGCTGGAATGTCGAAAGGGAAGGGGAAGGTAAAAGCTAGAGTACCTGTTGGTAGTCTCTCAAAACCTTTAAGACAACCTATAGCCAAGAAAAGAAAGGATCCTGAACCTTCTGAATCTGATGAGGAATCAGACTTTGATTTTGATGTTGAGAGCAATGTTCCAGACATTCCTCTCAGAAAGAAACCCTCTTGTAGCAAATTGCCTAAGGTTCCTGAAGTTGCCATTGACAACATCTCCTTTCACCATCCAGAAAATGCAAGCATGTGGAAGTATGTACTTCTGAAAAGGATTGCCTTGGAGAGAGAGCTGAACAGCAGTGCTATTGAGTGTAAGGAAATCATGGATCTAATCAAAGCTATTGGCCTGATGAAAACAGTGGTCAAGTTTTCCAACTGCTATGAGATTCTTGTCAAAGAATTCATATTAAATTTTTCTGATGGAAAGTCAGCTGATTTTATGAGTGTTTATGTGAGAGGAATAAAGGTAAATTTCTCTCCTACTGTGATAAATAATTTCCTAGGAAGGCCTGATGATACTCAACCTGAGCTTGAAGTTACTGACAACCAAGTTTGTCAAACCATCACTTCCAAGCAAGTCAAGCACTGGCCCTTGAAAGGGAAGCTAAATGCAAGCAAGCTGAGCATGAAGTTTACCGTACTGCACAAAATTGGTGCAGCTAACTGGGTTCCCACCAACCACAAATCCACCATTTCCACAGGTTTGGGAAGATTTATCTATGATGTTGGAACCAGGACAAACTTTGATTATGGCAAGTACATCTTTGATCAAACATTGAAACATGCTGGAAGCTATCCTATTAAAGACCATATTGCTTTTCCCTCTCTTCTGTGTGGTATAATCATTGCTCAGTATCCTGATATTCTGGTTGAAAAAGACTCTGTATGCAAAAGAGCCCCTGCTCTTGGTTTGCACTATAAGCTGTTTCAGGGAACACATGTCCCTGACATTATTATGACATCTGCTGAGACATCAAATGTCAAAACTCATTCCAAGAAAACTGATGTTATAGTTGTGCTAAAAGAAACCTGCAGAGAGCTTGATACAAGAAAAAGGACTCTTGAAGAGCTGATTGCTAGACTAGAACATGAGGAGAATGAAGAACAAATAAGGGAAGAGGATGCTGATGAAGACCAACATAATGCTGAAAATAATGCTTCCTTAGAGGATGATAGTGCCTGAAGTTCAGTGTTGCTGAAAAGATTGCTGCTGGAACTTGTTGCTGCCAAATGACTTCTTATTATTTCTGTTTTTTTTTTAAATTCCTTTTGGATGACTGTATAACTTAAAAGTACAAGTATCTTTGGCCTCTTTATGGCTAAAAAGGGGGAGAAGAATTTGTGGTAATTTTGGTAGAATTAGACTTGGTAGTTGTTATTAAAAATTCTGCTGCATTCTAATCTCTGATTGTTTAGGGGTTTTAGCCAAAAATTTGCCAAAGGGGGAGTTTGTAAGTGTTTGTTTGTTGGCATTTTTTTTGGTAAAACCAGATTTGCGAATGTCATGACTGATGTCATAACATTCTGGGATAAAGGTACATTCTGCAGAAAAGAATGTTCTACAGGAACTACTCAGTATGAGTGATTATCATGATCATTAAGCTATGATCATATATATTGAATTCTACCAAAATCAGTGAACAAGATTCTTGTTGTCATAACCAATGTTAAGACATCCTGTACTGATCTAGCATTTGTGCAGATTTATTATTCCTGAGATTTTATAGGAATCTGGTATGCTTCTTTGAGTTGATATATACAGTCCAGATCAGATGCTCACGTGGACATTAGGTTAACCTTGCTTAACCCTAATCTGGTATGATGAAATCCCAAGACCAAGTCTTTAGGTTAACTTTAGTTAACCCTATCTATTTTCATTGAAGCCCTAACTGAAGGATAGTTTGCCTATATATTCCTCATGAAGATTAATGGTTAAGCATACTTTTTGACAGAAGATCAATAAGGGATTATATAGTTGTAACTACTGTGAGCCAAGCAATTATCATTTTGATAAGTGACTTGGAGTAGGATTTGATTGTAAGGGTTGTGTATCACTCAAAGCTTTGAAGCAAGAGTGATTGTGTCTCTTGATTAAAGCTTTAAAGCAAAATCAAGTGTGTGTATTGAAGAGTGTCTTCATAATCTCATTAATCAATAGTTTAGTATCACTTCTGTGATTGAGGGGGAGTGAGTAGGAACTCATGTTTAAGTGGAACTTAGATTGAAGTTGCATTGGGTAGGTCTTAAGTGAAGGACATAAACTGGTTGGTTTATTCCTAAATTAATATCTCTTATAGTGAATTTCCTCCCTGGCTTGGTAGCCCCCAGAGTAGGTGTTGTTACACACTGAACTGGGTTAACAATTGATTGTGTTCTTTACTGTTTTTTAATTACTGTCTTGAAGTGTGTCAGATACGGTGTCATAACATTCACTGTGACATTAAGTATCTGTTGCCAAAATTTCAGTTGTCAAGAGAGTTTTCTTTGGCGGTGCCATGATGCTGACTACCATGGATGGTGAAGATTTCCCACATCCTATAAACGCGGACATAGTTAAAAAATACTATGCATAAGAGACCTGCTAGGTTGACACACCTAGGAAAACTAAGGGTATCCCAGCAAACCAAAAGGTTTGGGCAAAAACTAGGGATATATGCAAAAGATTGTACACCCGACAAGTTGAAAACCCGAAAGGGAGACTTGGGCAAAAAAGGGTATCCTGGTGGGCCGAAAACCTGAAAGGGTGGTCTAGGAAAAAATTAAGGATTAAAAGCGTATGACTATGTCCCGTGGAATCAATATAGTCAATTTTATCATCAAGGTCCAAGTTCAAACAGTCCAAGATCAATCCAATCAACTTCGATCAACGGCAAGGGACGTTCAAAGACATTGGGGCAATAATAGAGTTGGAAGGCAATGAGATCATTTCACATGGCTATTTGTTTTCATTCTCAATTTTGTTTTCCTTTCGACGATTTCCTCTTACTAGGATCTCTGTCTCTCTGTACAAAAATGCTTATTCATGGGAAAAATATCAATACAAATACCCTTTGAAGTGCAAAATTTCTGTCTTTGTTTTGAATGCAAATTTGTCCAATGATTAAAATTGAATGAACATATGCATATGAACATAATTAAAACTATTTGGCACATGTGTCCTGCTAAGTGGAAACAAGCATCTCTTTAATGTATATGAAATATCCCCACAGAATTATCATTATCATTATCCCTACAAGGACGGCTACGATAAAACTTTCCCTAATGGAGTTGCCCACAAAGTCTCTTTGCATAAGATAATCCCCGACCAGAGTCTCAATCTCTTGGCAGCTCTCTCTCCAGCTAAGTCAATTTTTACAAGTTGAAGCCTCGGGGATCTCTTCCTAAAAGGAAATTCACCTCCTCAACAAGGTTTATTTCCCCAACAGGGTTATTTCCCCAACCGAGTTCAAATTTCCTCAACATACAACAATCAAGACACCACGAATTGCCCAGCTGAGCCTGTCTTCCCCAGCTGAGTGTATTTTCCCAGCTGAGTATATCTTCCCCAGCCAAGGCTATTATCCCCAAACAGAGTCTATTATCCTCAGTTGAGCATATCCTCCCAAGCTGAGTCGGTCCTACCCGAATGACTCTACACTCTCCAGTTTGATTTTTCTTTCGAATTATTGCAAATCATAGAGCCACAACCCCTGATCCCCAGTAAAGTCGTCAGCAAAGCCTTTACTATTTCCAAAAAAAGAGATACTGTGAAGCCTGGATCCGACCAAATATTAGTACAATTTTCAAGTTATTACTAAAGCCTGGACCCAACCAGATGATAGTTTGACTTCTTCAGTCACTGAAACCTGGACCCGACCAGATGACAATTTGAGTATCTGAAACCTGGACCCGACCAGATAACAGTTAATCTCAATTTCAAGATGCTATGAAACCTGGACCCGACCAGATAATAGTCTAACTCCTCGAAGATATAGAAGAACCCAGACTCAACCCGACAAAGGTTTAACTTCTTTTCCCCAGTAGAGTTTGCCTCTGTATCCCCAACAAATTGCTGATAAACCTGGACCCGACCAGATATCAGTTTTCAATTCCATCTTTTCAAATAAGTTATTGTGAAGCCTGGATCCAACCAGATAACAATCATCCTCAGAGATTCGTTATGAAACTTGGAAACCGACCAGATAACAACTATATCCCTAAATAGTCTATTGTGAAACCTGGACTCGACTAGAAAGCAATTGACCTCATCAACCTCAGAAATCTGCAAAGCTTGGACCCGACCAGATAACAGTTTTTCAAACAGTTTATTGTGAAACCTGGAGCCCGACCAGATAACAATTAAATATGATCCCCAAAGAGACACTATGAAGCCTAGACCCGACCAGATAATAGTACAACTTTCCAAAAAAACCATGAAACCTGGACCCGACCAGATAGTAGTTATCACTTCAAGTTTACTGCGGAGCCTGGATCCGACCAGATAACAGTTAACTTCTGTATCCCTAGCAAATTATGGTGAAGCCTGGATCTGACCAGATGACTATTCAATTTCCAAAATTTTTTTACAAAGCCTGGAATCCGGCAAGATAATAGTTAATTCGTCTCTTCCTCCAGTAAGTTGCCGTGAAGCCTGGATCCGACCAGATAACAGTCTGCTACTTCATCCTCAGCAACTGTGAAGCCTGGATCCGACCAGATAACAGCTAACATTCAAGCGATATTCCCCAGAGAAAGCATTCTTTCAACAAAATTTTGAGGATATGCATATTATTCATCTCCAACGGCAATCAGGGATTCAACCTCCCAAAATTTCCTCAGCAGTAGTCAGGGATTTATTTTCCCGGACAAAAACATACATCTCACATTTATACATCATAACATGTACATACCATATGCATTTAACATAATATCACATCTGGTGAACATTATGCAGGCATCTGCATTTTACTAACTCTTTTTCTCACAGGTAAAACATTAAGTTTTAGCATAAATCAACAAGAGATTTGTGTTGATACTTCTTCCAGCGTTTACCAACCTTCCTACAAATGGCATCTATAAGCCCATTCAATATCCATCTTCGAGTGTAAATTTTTGAGCACTTTAGTGTTCAATCATCTTTCACCTTCAAGTCACGAATGTAGGATCCGCCAATCTAACTCTTCAGGTTCAAGAAGTTTGAACAGGGGCAACTGTTGTACCCCAAAATTTGCCCTCTCATTTCTCAAAGGATCACCCTGGACCCCCAAGTTTGCTTCCATCCATTTCCAAGCCTTGAATTATCAATTTTCCAAGAAAACCATTCACAAGGGCAAAATGGTCATTTGCACACTGAAAAGTCAAACCTTGACTTTTGGATCAAAATTAAGTCTCAAGAATCATATTTCATCAAGACACGTTGGAATGTGAGATTTGTTTCATCAAGATATTTAAAAGTCAAAATTACTTTGGAAAAGTCAAAATTCTAAAATACTTAGAATTTTTTCTAAGTGTTTAAGAAACATGACAAGCTCAGAACTTCTGATCAGATTTTCACCCTAGTGGGAGTTGATTCTGGAGGAACTTCTAACACAAGAGTTATAGACTCCCACAAGATCTGAAACATTGCAGAATAAAACATCACCTAGGAATGTTCGGATTTCAAGTTATAACTCCTCAAAGACATGTCCTTGAAACTGAGGCACTCAGTAAATTATGGACAGTTCCAAGTCAGAGTTTGGTTACAACTTCTGGGTCAGTTTTCACAAAGATTCAGTCAGAGTTTGCAAGAGTAATTCAAAGAAGGTTTACAAAGCATGTTGAAAACTTCTTGGAAAGTCGGGGAGCTCCTTCAGAACATGCTGGAGCAAAAAGATACAAAGAGCATAAGTTGGATGTCTATTCTAAGTTATGCTGAAGCTAAACTTCTGATCCAGAATTAAGTAATGATGAGGAATCTCACATTGCAGGATTTCAAGTTTGATAAATCTCATCATCATTTAATGCTCACAACCACTTTTGAGTGTTTATCCAAAGGATTTCGCCCACGTGTACCTTTACTGTCTTGGAAAAGCAAACTTTTGTACAAAAGTGTGCTGGGCCCATGCGTTGCTTTTGCTTTTGAGGTTACCTTTCCTTATTTCCTGCTTACAAGCCCAGCTTAGGCGCTACCAAACTGCTAACCACCATACCTATTTGAACTGACTTCAAGAACAAGTCAGAGCCTAGCATATAATGTTGGTGCCACTTGACCTCTCCAAACTACTAAACCTTTTCCTATAAATTGAACTTCATTGGCCACTGTAAAGAGGTCGAAAATTTGAGAAAGAAAGGCATTGAACCCCTGCTAAAATTACAAGAGTCCAAAAAATTGCAAACACAAAATACAGAACCTGTTAGCTTTTGATTCTTACATTAAAACTCCATTTTTCCTCAAGTGTTTCTTGACCAAAACCACCCATACAGTTTCTGATATACATTCAAAAGCCATCCTATCTTCTGTATTCAAACTGTAACACGCTCTCCATCAATATCCACCTCAAAGAAGTCAGAACTTTTCCCTTTGGTTGTTCCAGAATTTTCTAATCATTCACAACCCAAGTTGAAAGTTTCCAGCCTGCTGAACACGTGAGGAAACTGTTCAGAACATCACAAGCGGTCACAACCAGACTCCAGCTCACAAATTATTTTCCAGCTGCAAGGTAAGCTTTTGCTGACTCTTGTCATATTACTTAGGAATTGTTAGACTTGCATGTTCAAAATATAATGTAGACATCCTGATTCTGATGTTGTACATATTCTGAGGTTTCATATATTTTCCTGCCTAAGTAGAGAGAATTTTAGTTCAGAACTTCTGTAGGAAATTAGGACTCATAATTAGGATTAGCAAATTCAAGCTTGCTTCTGATTTATAGTTATGATATCTCTTATTTCTGAAACGTTACAAAACTTGCCATAACTGCTATATGCGCATCTTCTGTTTTGCTGAAAAATGACCGAGTTGTAGATGCTCTGACTAGCATGGAGAGGGAGATGGAGTTCTTCCAGTAGACATCAGAACTTCTGAAATCTTCTTTGTTCCCAGCGGACCCATAACTTCTGACTTTACCTATTTCTGCTAATATGGTTTCTGTTTTTACAGCACGACCAGAACCAGAACTTCTGACCTCTTTTATTTCAGCATTTGCGCTGATTCTGTCTTCTTTCTCCTTACTATTTTTTGCCATCACTTTTATTTTCATTAATAAAAAAAAACACCAAAAATATTTCATATTCACATATCATATTTTATTTCTTTTAACATAAAAAGATCAAAATATTTTCTTAAACCAAACTTATTTCTTTTCTTAAACGAAACAAGTCCATTTTACATTTCTTGCACATTATTATCCCTTCAATGTGGTTGTAAAGTAACTTAGGATTTAATTTTCAATCCCCATTTATAAATTTGTACACCCCATCCCCCTAATGATTGTAATAGCGTAGGACTTTAATTTTCTACATTGTTATCGCTTTCATGTATTGTTAGTAATTAGGGTGTGTATGACAAGATAAAAACAACAAATATACAACCCATAATCAAGACAAAAACAAAGCATGAAATCAACGCACTTGCACACAAGCACCCCTAGGGTAAATCCACTTGGTTGCCTTAAAAAATGACCATATTACGCATGTGAGGTATCTTAGCAAAAGCAAACAAAATACAAGATCATAGTCCCTCGATGACGCTATCAAAAGTTGCCTTCCAAAATGATCTTAGTCCCTAAAAAAGAATGCTAAGATACCTTGCAACATTGCTAATCATGGTTATATGATGATCCACGCCCGTCTCGTTTACATCCAAAGATAGAGTTACTTACCAAATCAATGGTAAGATAACAATGTCAAAGGAAAGAGGAAATAAACATGGAAGACTTTTGAGTAGGTATAACGTTCCTAGTTGCTTGCTCATTTTCAAACCAAAAACATCCTTGCTATTTTCAAAACAAACACCTATACTTTCAAAAACATCTTTCAAACTTGAAAACATTTTCAAAGGATCAACACTTTGTATACATTCTTACGAACGAGAATCATTACAAAGTTTGCCTAAACGATGGCGCCCTTTTTAAAATACTTTCAAAAATCAAACAAAGCACACTTTCAAACAAAAGCAAGTGATCTACCAAGTAACTAAGATCCCGTAGATAACTACGGATGAAAAGGGTGCTAATACCTTCCCTTTTCATAATCTACCCCCCGAGCTCAAGAAACAATCTCAAAGGTCTTTTCTGTGATTTTTCACCTTTCCTTTTGGATAAAAGAAAAGTCGATGGCGACTCTTGCTAACCGCAACAATTGCGATCAAATGTAAAACTCTCAAGTCAGTTCTCCCACTGTATCCCAGATATGTTTCCCCTGCATTCTTCAATCCGAACGGCATAACCTTGTAGCAGAAGGTGCCCCATTGCATAAAGAAAGTAGTCTTCTCCATATCTTCGGGAGCCATCCTCATCTGATTATAACCTGAGAAGCCATCCATGAAAGATAAGACTTTATTCTGAGCAGTTTTATCGACCAAGACGTCAATGTGTGATAGAGGGAAGTCATCCTTGGGGCTTGCCCTATTCAGGTCCCTATAGTCTACGCACATGCAAACTTTTCCGTCTTTCTTTGGCACTGGCACCACATTGGCAACCCATTAGGGATAAGATGTCACAACTAAGAACCCAACATCAAATTGTTTCATCACTTAAACTTTGATCTTTTCATACATATTAGGCCTCATGTGACAAACCTTTTGTTTGACCGGAGGACAGTCTTCTTTTGTCGGCAGACGATGAACTACGATGTCGGTATCCAACCCTGGAATATCTTCATATGACCAAGCAAATACTTACATATAATCATGCAACATTTGAACCAACCTGCTCTTGACACATCTTTCTAAGTTAGCACCAATCTTGACTTCCTTTTTGTCTGCCTCGGTACCCAGATTGATGATTTCAACTGACTCTTCGTGCGGTTGAATAGCTTTTTCCTCTTGTAATAGATGTCTGGCTAGTTCTCCCGGTATATCACAATCTTCCTCACCTTCATCTTCGGCTTGGTTAACTGGACAATTCAAAGTCATAGTCGGCAATAGTGAAGTCATTGGCAATAAGATCCAGAGTGGATGAGGACATGCAAGAGTGTGTGTGTGTGCATGTAAGATACATGGCTATTTTGAAAATGTATTTGAAAGAAAAGAAAGACAATGAGCATAAAGATTTGAATGCAAAAGAGTCTAATGATTTGTATTGAATGATCATATGATTATACAAACATAAATAAAACCCTTGACAAATGGACCATAGTGCCCCAGGCCAGGCACATGGCTTAAAAGTCATTGTTAAATATTACAGACAAAATGTTCTTAAATTGAAAGAAAAATAACAAGTAAATTACTCCTCAATGAAGGAGATGGGCACAAAGTCATTGGCATGCCAATTCTTCAGCTCCATTATAGTTGGATACACCCAATCTTCAAATGCAGCCTCTTCATCAGAATCACCCACAACGTTGACTTTATGGCTTCCAATGCGAAGAAGTGGCTTTCCTGCACGATCACTTCTCACTTCCTTCTGAGCTTTGACGGTGAAGCCCAAACTAAACTTGTCCGCTTTGAATGGGATATCGAGGAGTTGACCCCAAGTATCATAGTTTCCTTCTTCAATTGCCGCACGAGCATCTTTGACTGAAACCATCTTCGGCACGACCTTAACAACTTTAGACTCATCAGAGTAACATTTGGTAGCAGCAACCATTGGTGGCACGACTTCAAAGGCTTGGCATACGGTCTTAATGAATTCTCTATCCATCTCTACGTATTTGAACGAGTTAAGGTGGCTCACCATAAACTCTTCCTCACCACAGACGATGACAATTCTTCCCTTGACGGGATATTTAAGCTTTTGATGGAGAGTTGAGGTTACTGCCCGAGCTTTATGGATCCACGGGCGACCCAACAAACAAGATTATGTAGGATGGATATCCATGATGTAGAAGGTGGAATTGAAGATTTGGAAGCCTACCTTGATTGGAATATCTACTTCTCCATGAACAGTCCTTTTTGACCCATTGAAGGCCCTCATGATTATATCACTTGGCTTCAAGACTAAACCTTCACAGTCTAGACGGTCTAACGCCCCCTTAGGTAGTACGTTGAATGAATAACAAGTGTTGACTAGAACATGTGCTAAGGTGGTTCCTTTGCACTCGACAGAAACATGTTGAGCTTTATTGTGGTTCTTCCCAAGCGGTGTTAGGTCAACATCTGAAAATCCCAAGCCATTATCAGCAGTCAAGCTAGCCACGCAATTCTCAAATTGGTCCTTTGTGGTCTCATGGAAGACATGATCCTTTTTCAAGAACTTGAATAATGTCCGAGCATGGGCATCGGAACAAAGCAGCAATGACAACATTGAAATCTTAGAAGGGGTTTGCCCTAACTGTTCCACAATCTTTCTCCTTTTTATGATATTCAAGATCTCGTCCATCTCACGAGCGGAGGGCTCTCCATCAGCAATGTCCGTTGTGGGCATTTCAGTTACGACAGGCTTAATAACCTTCTCTTTCCCTCTTGTATCGGTGCTTGGCTTGTCAGCATTAATACAGATGGGTGTCTTTGTAACAACTGGTGGTGAGATATTGGGTGAAAAGATTCTCCCAGTTCGAGTTACCTTACTTGAGCCAGCTATGTTACCAACATCTTCAGCTTTGTCATCATCGATCCAAGCGTCTTGTTTTATCCCATGATAAAACACCTTAGCACCATAGTTCCATGGTACTGCCTTGTTTAAAGAGTAGGGAATTGGTCCGAGATTGGTAATTATTTAGGGAGAAACAGTTGGTTCATTTGAAATCCTAATAGGACCTTTGGAGGTGATCCTAAGAGGCTTGTTTAAGATGGTTATAATGGAGATATCTTCACATTTACCAGTCAAACTTTTGTCAAGCGAGGTCTTCTCAAATAGAATTTTGTGGCTATCCATTAGGCGTTGAATTCCTTTCTTCAACCCTTCACATCCATTGAGTTGTATTGTACAACACACACAATCAATAAATTCTTATTTATGATATTCAGCAGAGTAGTCAAGTCTTCAACACAGACAATAAAAATTGTATCTTCAACAATATTAACACCCTTGTCATGCTTCGGCATAGGCGCGGTGATTACATTCGGAGTCAGAGGAGGATCAAACTCAATAGTCTTGTTATCAATCAAATCCTGAATTTTATTATTTAAAGCTTAACACTAGTCAGTCTCGTGCCCGGGGTTGCTTGAGTGGTAAGCACATTTAGCGTTCGGATTATACTTTGGTGAAGAGGTATCTGGGTTTGCAGGAGGATCGCGTAATGTCACCAAATTAGCCTTGAGAAAGTGTTTTAAGGCTTGAGATAATGACATACCTAACCCCGTAAATTGTCTTCTTAGAGTTTTAAAATGTTGATGATTAGAAGATGGTCTTGGAGTAGGAGTTGGATTGGAGATTCGGACAACATTAACAAACGAATGATCATTCTTCTTGGTACGGGCCCTTTCCCCGTACACAACATTGATTTCCTTCTTTGCAGCAAAAGGTTTCTTTATAGGATTGGAAGTGGAAGCATACGCCACAAAGATCTTCCCACTTTTGATGCCGCTTTCAACTCTTTCACCAGTTAAGATTAGCTCAATGAATCTGGAAGAGGAACGACCTACCAACAAGTTAAATCAAGGACCAGATAAAGTGCCCATAAACATGTCAATGTGCTCTCTATCAGTCAAAGGTGGTTGAACCCTACTGGTGTGGTCTCTCCACTTTTGTGCATATATTTTAAATCCTTCATTCTTTCCCATGGTCATATCTTGCAACTGAACTCTTGTTGGCGCCAAGTCAGTGTTATACTGGTACTGATGGTAGAAGGCGGTAGCTAAATCTTCCCAAGTATTGATACGGGAACCATCTAATTGTGTTCCAGTCAAACTCTCTTGGAAAAAGTGAACCCATAGCTTCTTATCAGTGGTGTGCGGCTGTATCTTGTGCACATAAGATTTCAGGTGGAGTTTTGGACAAGAAACTCCATCCTATTTTGCAAAGACTTGTATTTTGAATTTGTGGTGAATAACCACCCCAGAGATCAAACCTAAATCATCAAAATCTAAACCGGGAACGACTTGGATCTCGATGACTTTCAATCCGTCTTCTAACTGCTTATACTTGACATCGGCGGGTGGATACTGCTCGTCAAAATAATCATAATTAGACGCTTGGTGATTAATACAGTCAGCCTGGGTAGTCTTAACCTCACCAATCTGGTTCTCTTCTTCTTCAGATGAGTCTTCCATTACCGGGATCTGACGAACTGACTCTTTGAACCTTCTGCCCATGTTGACCAGGGCTCGCTTCTTGGGTTTCTTCTTGACTTCCAGCAATGCCATCTTATCTTGCTGCCCCTTGGCTAGGGCCAATAGAGTGTCTTGGAATTGAGAGTTTTGTGCCTGAAGATCCTTCATGGTTTTCTCTAGATCCATCTGAAGGGGTGAAAAACACAAGAAGGGGGGGTTGAATTGTAAAACTGAAATCTTAAAGCAAATGACAAGATATTTTTATCCTGGTTCGTTTGATCTTAAACTACTCCAGTCCACCCGTCAAGGTGATTTCGCCTCTCTCCAACGAGGTCTTAATTCACTATATTCAACTGAATACAAATCTGCTTTAACAACTGCTAAAGCCTTCTTGATTCAAACCACAATCCGGTTTGTCAAGGCAACACTTTCTTACAAAGGTATAAAACAAATGTGTGTGAATGTTTTCTACAAAACTTTATCACAACTGTGATGTATACACAAATTAAGCTTAGAAACTTAGAATGCTAAACACTAATGGAGTATCAGAGTTTGTTGGTTTAGCAAAACTGGTAGATGAAGATTATTGTTCAGCTTTGTGCGTGTAGAGAATTGGAGAGCATTAGCCATGATAATCTTCGAAGCCTTGTTTATATAGCACTTGAGAAGATGAACGTTGAATGCAATATTCTTGATTCAATGCTAATAACAAGCTTTCCTTTTTGAGCAGATCTTGTCTAGAATGATGCCGTTGGAATTGATTAGCGTTCAATGCACAGTACCGTTGCTTCTTCAATGCACGTTCTGGCTTGGCTCATTCTGATTCTGCTTCGCTGCTGATGAACTAGTTGTTTCTGTATCAGAGTGTTTTACGCGCAGTTCTGTTCATCAAGCTTCAGCATGTGCGTGAGTTGATCATCTGATCTTTACGTTCTGATTCAGCAACTTCTGATGCTGGTGTATGAAATCATATTCTGATGCTGAATAAGTGATCTTGCTTATTTTAATCAGTATATCTGCAAGTCAGAGCATAGTAATTTTAGGCAGCATATAATTCAAACATGAAACATACAAATACTATATCTTTTCACTTTGTTATCATCAAAACTTAAATATAGGGTACTAGATTCAAACATTGTTCTAACAATCTCCCCCTTTTTGATGATGACAAAAACTAGATATTTTAAATAAAAAACAACGTGAAAAGGTATCTAGGAAATGTTTCAGAGTTAAGAAGTAAAGAGAAATCAGAGTTTAAGAGATACTCCCCCTGAGTTTGATACTTCCCTTTGATATGCGTGTTCTTCAGGATCAGATCTTTTTCTATCTTTGAGCATCAGATTATAGGTCTTTGACTTATCAGAGAGCAGAGCTTCAGAGCTTTTCCTGTCAGAGCTTTGCTTCGGATCAGAGTGTTAGGTCGATCAGAACTTCATATTTGATCAGAGCAACATGAGCTTCTACATTTTGATCAGATCTTCTAGCTTCTAGTCTTCATAGTGTTCAAGAGCTTCCTTGTGCCTGTAGACTTAAAAACAAAACAGAAAAACATTTCAAGTAATAGAGTTAGAATGTTTGAGAGTTTCTGTCTAGTTAGCCGTTATTGATTTTAAATATCATTCTTGTTCTCCCCCTTTTTGTCAGCAATCAAAAATAGTTCAGAAAAACAAATTATAATAAAATAGTTCATAATCAGAGCAAAAGAACATTACACAAAACAGTCAAAACAGTACATCAGAAAATGAAGAAATCATAGAGAATGTCATGCATGAAAAAAAATTTTAAGGTTGAGGTGGCATGCGTGAGAACAGGCTTTCCAGCATTGCTTGAATCTTTTCAGAAGTTTCATTCTGCTTCTGAACCATGGTGACAACAGTGTCAATTTTGCTGTCCTGTACATTCATTCTTGCTTCCATCTTCTGATCATTCTCTTCCATCCGCTGCTGTAGACGCAAGTCATTCAGCCTTAATTCTTCCAGAGCCTGCCTGTCCAAGGCAGCTTGAGAACTTTCAGAAGGAGGAAGCTTCTCAGAACTTTCAGCTACATCTTCTGCTGGATTTTCTTCCTGAAGGGTCTTGTCTTCTTCTGATGGTTGCACCTGTGCAGCTTGCTCTTTCTCAGACCAAGATTCACTGTCCAGAGGGAGCACAACTTCTTGAGGCAGCTGACTCTCAACTTCCTTCAGCAGCTTGCTAAAGTTCTGTTGAGCCTGCTCATAGTTGACGTCCTACAGCTTGAGTGCTTCAGCACGTACCCATAGTCTGAACTGTGACCAGAGCTGATCAGAAGCAGCTGGGTCGATCATCCCCGGACAGACTTGCTTCAGAGAAGCAATCCATTGCAGCATGCCTGTTTCAAAATTCAATATACCAGAGCCAACATCTGGTTGCTTTGGTTTGGGTATGGCAATTTTGTGTCTTAGATCAGCAAGACGTTCAAGACTTGTTAAGTCAATGAAAGTTCTGCTGGGGTTTTCAGCGGATTGGTTTTCAGAGGTTTGCTGAGGTGCTGTTTGTTTTGGAGGATGGTTATCAGAGTCAGAGGAAGATATTTCTATTGGAGTGGTTGGAGTTTTTGGAGGTGTTGATTCCTCTGAAGATGGCAACTGGGGCCTGACAATGGTGGTTCCACATGGCAACTGGATTGCCAGCGGTGAAGGTTGAGGTGAGTGGGGATCAGAATGATGAGGAGAAGGGGTTTCATAGCGGTGAAACTCTGTTTGTGGTGAAGGTGGATTATTTTCTGGTTGAGGAGGTGGAATCTCTGATTGCTCAGGGATCAGAGGTTCTTCTGTGAGTGGTTGTTGTTGTTGTGGTTCTGATTCTGGTTGTTGTTGTATTTCTGGTTCAGGTTGTGGTTCTGGTTGTGGAGGAGGAATATTTAGTGGTTCAGAATTTGGTTGAGCAGAAGCATGTTCACGCTCAATATCAGCTAGCACTCTATCAAGTGCTGGTGTTGTTGAAACAGTTGGTTGTTTGGGAATTTTAATTCTGGTTCTTCTGAGTTGTAAGGTCTCAGAAGGGTCTTCTGGTATGGTTTCATCAATAGTAGGGATTGGGATGGATATTCTGTGAGAGGTTTTAGGAGGGGCAGCAGATGTTGGAATAGTAGATGAAATTGAAATAGGGGCAGCAGATGAAATACCTCTTTTCTTTGGAGTCTGATGAGATGATCCTTCTGCTTTCCTCTTCTTTGTCTTCTTCTGAGTCACTTCAGGTTGAACTTGACTCAGATCTTTGATCTTCAGCTTTGAACCTGCATCTTCTTCCTTGTATGAATCTGGATACTTGAGAAACATATCCGGTTGGGATTCCATTTCAGAAAATTTTGGGAAATTGCTCAGAGGCACTCTTCTGCTGGAGATGTCAGCAGTTGAAGTAGCTCTGGGTTCCTTCCTAATATTTTCTATCAGCTTCATCTTTTTCAGGTTCTTAGCATTCAGCGGTTTTCCAACAGTTGGTTCAAAATTGCCCAGCATTTGAGCTTCGCTCAGATAATCTATCAGCTTATTCTCTGTCAGAATATCTGATATGAGCCTTCCAAATGGTATCCAGTCCCTTTTGGTCCTTTCTTCTTCTCTAGTCTCTTTGACACTAGTCTTCAGATGGTTGAACAGGAAGTGTGCCAGATTGATCTTCACCCTCTGATCAATAAAGTAGATCAGAAATTGCTGATCCACGTTTATATAATCAGGAGAGCTTGTTGGCTTCCTGTGATTGAAACAGCCCAGAACAATCTTGGCCCATACTCTGTAGTGATCCTTCAGATCCTTAATTTTGCTGCTGGGAAAACCAAGAGTGAAAATGCAATTGGCTACCACACCTATATCAGGGCATCTATCAGCCATGTCCACACAACAGACTCCACCACCACTTTGACCGATTAACCTAGCAATGAGGTCTTCAGAAATTACTATCTTCTTTCCCATGACAGAAGAGATGACTAGATGTTTATGAATCTTGGCGTGAATCCAAAATTCCTTGACAAGCTCTGGGAAAGTTGGTCCAACCAACCTATCGAAATACCTCTCCCACTTTTGAGCTTTAATTTCCTCAGTTAGGTCAAATCCATTATCTTTCAAACTTTCGAAGTCGATGATTAACTCAGAGAGAACTTCAAGATTCTTTACTGGTGTGAGAAGAGTTCTGGTAGGCACCTGATATTGTTCAGAGGTTTCTTTCTTCTGATTTCCTGCAGAAATGCTGGAGGATGCCATTGTTCTCACTAAAAAAAGCTTGAGAATGATTTGAGAGAAAAAGGTTTTGAAGGAGATAAACTCAGAAATATGCAGAAAGTTCTTGAGAGATTATGAGAAAGCGTAAAGAATAAGAATGAAGAATAATGTGCTTAAATAAAGTTTTCAAAAATTATTTTGAAAAATTAAACGTTTTTAAGAGAGAGAAAAAAAATAATGATTGCCATTAACAAGCGTGATTACTTTGCATTAAATGCTTGCTGATTTTGGGGGATTTGAGAAAGATACTTAAAAACGGTTACCAGACATGTGTCTCAATGCACCCAATCAGCGCTTTGCCTTCTCAGAAGCGTGCACGCGTTCTGCTTCAGGGATTTGCTGATGATTGGATGACACTTGTTTGATGTAGTGATCAGCACGTCTGTATTTGAGATTAGACTCTCAGATCTTTAGACTTGCATCTGATACAATCTGCATGTTCTATCTTTCTGAAAGAAGATTGATCAGAAGTTCACAGTAAAATAATTATATTCTGAAGATAAATACATGGAATTAAAACATTTTCATTCTGGGCATACTTTCATGCTGAGATGTTTCAGAATGAAATTAAACCTATCTTCTGAAAGGGGTTTTGTAAAGATATCAGCCCATTGATGGTCTGTATCTATAAATTTTAAGTTTAAAATACCTTTCTGAATATAGTCCCTAATGAAATGATGTTTTATTTCTATATGCTTAGCTCTAGAATGTAAAATAGGATTCTTACTTAAGCAAATAGCAGAAGTATTATCACAAAGAATAGGAATGTTACTCTCAAAAATCTGGAAGTCTTCAAGCTGACTTTTCATCCAGAGCATTTGTGTGCTACATCCTGCTGCTGCTATGTACTCAGCTTCTGCTGTTGACAGAGCAATTGTTGATTGCCTTTTGCTGGACCACGAGATCAGATTTTCTCCCAGAAACTGGCAGCTTCCAGAAGTACTTTTACGTTCCACTCTGTCTCCAGCAAAATCAGCATCACAGTAGCCTACTAAGCTGTAATCACTAGATTTTCTATAAAACAAACCCAGATTAGTAGTACCTTTCAGATACTTGAAAATTCGCTTAACAGCTGTTAAGTGAGATTCTCTAGGATCTGATTGGAATCTAGCACAAATACATACGCTGAATAAAATATCAGGTCTTGAAGCAGTCAGATAGAGGAGAGAACCAATCATACCTCTGTAGACTTTCTGTTCTACGCTTTTGCTTACCTCTTCTCTTTCCAGAATGCACGTGGGATGCATTGGAATCTTTGATGGCTTACATTCTGAGAGGTCAAATTTCTTCAGAAGATCTCTGATGTATTTGCTCTGATGAATGTAAGTTCCCTCTGGAGTTTGATTGATCTGAATTCCTAGAAAGAATTTCAGTTCCCCCATGAGGCTCATCTCAAATTCTGCCTGCATACACTTAGCAAATTTTCTTCCAAGAGAAGGATTAGTAGAACCAAAGATAATATCATCAACATAAATTTGACAGACTAAGATGTCACTCTTAACTGTTTTACAGAATAGAGTAGTGTCCACTTTCCCTCTGGTGAATTCATTTTCAAGCAGAAAGTTACTTAGCCTTTCATACCAAGCTCTGGGAGCTTGTTTCAGACCATACAGTGACTTTTTCAGTTTGAAAACATGTTCTGGATGTTTTGTATTTTCAAAACCTGGGGGTTGGTGAACATAAACTTCTTCTTCTATATAACCATTTAAGAATGCACTTTTGACATCCATCTGATACAGAGTGATGCCTCTATTAACAGCAAATGAAATTAAAAGTCTGATAGATTCTAACCTGGCGACTGGGGCAAAGGTTTCTGTATAGTCTATCCCCTCTTGCTGACTATAACCTTGTGCAACCAGTCGTGCCTTGTTTCTGACGACTTCACCTTGTTCATTGAGCTTGTTTCTGAACACCCATCTTGTTCCAATGACGTTGAATCCTTTTGGTCTTGGAACGAGATCCCATACGTCGTTTCTGGTGAATTGATTCAGCTCTTCTTGCATTGCCAGAATCCAGTCATTATCCAGAAGTGCTTCATCAATAGAAGAAGGTTCAATCAGAGACACAAGTCCCATAAGAGTTTCTTTAGAGTTTCTGAAGCTTGCTCTTGTTCTGATTGGATCTTCCTTTCTTCCTAGGATAGTCTCTTCTGGGTGATCCAAACTGCTTTTGGGTAATCTCTTCTGAGGTTGATCAGCAGCAGTTGTAGGATTTCTAGCATTGCTCCTTTCAGACGATGAAGGAATGTCTGTGTTGAGAGCTTCTGATGACTTGTCTTCAGAACCTGCAAATTCAATTTCTATACCTGCAAGATTTTCATTCTGCTTTGACTTTTCAGAGTCAAGCTTGTCATCAAAACGAACACTGATTGATTCTTCCACAATCTGTGTTTCTGTATTGTATACTCTGTACCCTCTTGAGCGTTCAGAGTATCCTAACATAATACACTTCTGTGCCTTAGAATCAAACTTGTTCAAATAATTCTTTGTATTCAATATAAAGCAAGTACATCCAAATGGATGAAAATACGAAATGTTGGGCTTTCTGTTCTTCCACAATTCATATGGAGTCTTTTCCAGAATAGGTCTTATTGAGATTCTATTCTGAATGTAGCACGCTGTGTTTATTGCCTCTGCCCAGAAAGTCTTAGCAACGTTTGTCTCATTGATCATGGTTCTGGCCATTTCTTGCAATATTCTGTTCTTTCGTTCTACAACTCCATTTTGTTGGGGAGTTCTAGGACAAGAGAAATCATGCAGAATGCCTTTGTCATTAAAGAATGACTCAAAATCTTTATTTTCAAATTCTCCACCATGATCACTTCTGACTTTAACGATTCTAAGATCTTTTTCATTCTGAACTTGGTTACAGAAGGTAACAAACACAGAATGTGACTCGTCCTTGTGTCTTAAGAACTTTACCCATGTCCATCTGCTATAGTCATCTACGATTACTAACCCATACTTCTTGCCACTGACTGAAGCAGTTTTAACTGGTCCAAATAAGTCAATGTGCAGAAGTTCTAATGGCTTAGAGGTAGAAACAACATTTTTGGATTTAAAAGAAGGTTTTGCAAATTTGCCTTTCTGACATGCTTCACACAGAGCATCTGAATTGAACTTCAAATTTGGAAGTCCTCTGACCAGATTGAGTTTGTTAATCTGAGATATTCTTCTCATACTAACATGCCCCAATCTTCTGTGCCAGGTCCACTGCTCGTTGTTAACAGACAGAAGACATTTTACGTTCTGACTCTTTAGTTCAGAAAGTTTGATTTTGTAAATGTTGTTTTTCCTCTTACCATTAAACAGGATAGTCCCATCTTTCTGACTAACAGCTTTACATGATTTTTGATTAAAGATTATATCATAACCGTTATCACTTAATTGACTTATGGATAACAGGTTATGCATCAATCCATCAACTAGCAGAACATTATTAATAGAGGGAAGATTTCCGTTACCTACAGTTCCAGAGCCAATTATCTTTCCCCTCTGATTGCCTCCAAAGCCAACGTGGCCTCCAGGCTTAAGTTCCAGGCTTTGGAACATATGCCTTCTTCCCGTCATGTGTCGTGAGCAGCCAGAGTCCAGGTACCATGACTGGTGTTTCTGACTTGCTGCTAAAGATATCTGCAACATGTATTATTTTATCCTTAGGTACCCAGATCTTCTTGGGTCCTGATTTGTTAGTTTTACCAAAACTCTGGTTGAATTTTGGTTTCACAGAGTGATTACTACTAGTATATTTGATGTCATGTGTGTGACCATACACAAAGTGTGAATTTAGAGGAGTGTGTTTAATGGTTAAATCCATGACATTTTTAGGTGTAGGAACCTTACCTAGGTATCCTATTCCTTTCCTGCCGTTTCTGCTAACTCCATAGATCATTGAAGCCATTCTGCTTCTATCTATGCTTTTAGCCAGGAACTTCTGGAAACTATGATCATACTCCTTGATGATCTCATCAGCGTTGCTGGGAGTTTCAGAAATTGGTTCCTTCTGAGAGTTTTGTAAAGAGTTTTCTAATTTTGAAATTTTATCTCTCAGCTCAGAGTTTTCCAATTTGAGACTCTCAGACTTATTAGAGTCAGATTCAAGAGTCCTTTTCAGGTCTCTGAATTTAGCTCTAATCTGCTGATAACGTTCCAGAATTTCATTGAGGCTTTCAGCAAGTTCAGCCTTTGTAAAATTAACAGCGAAGTTAGGGAATACCTCTTCTGTGTCTGATTCTGAGTCTGATTCAGAAGCTTCACTGTCATCTGGAATGATAGCCATGAGCGCTATGTTTGCCCTTTCATCATCTGATTCTGAGTCAGCTTCAGACGAGTCAGAGTCATCCCATGTGGCCATGAGACTTTTCTTCTTCTCTCTTCCAAACTTCTTTTTGGGCTTTTCCCTCTGAGGCTTTGGGCAGTCACTCTTGTAGTGTCCTTGCTCATTGCACTCATAGCAGATGATGTCTTTTGTATTTGGCTTCTTGCTACCGGAGGAGCCTTCAGATCTTCTGTATCCAGAGGAGGAATCTGTCCTTCTGTATCTGGAAGAAGACTCGTTCTGATCAGATCTTCTGGGATTCCTGAACTTCCTTTGTCTTTGCTTCCACAGTTGATTTACTCTTCTGGAGAGAAGGGAAAGTTCGTCTTCTTCTGATGAGGATCCATCAGATGTTTCTTCAACTGCCTGCAAAACTTTAGATTCAGATTTTCTGTTAGATTTTAAAGCTAAAGGCTTACCTTGCTTCTGAGGCTCGTCAGCTTCTAGCTCTATCTCATGACTTCTGAGGGAGCTTATAAGTTCCTCCAGAGTGATTTTGTTGAGATCTTTCGCTAGCTTCAGAGCAGTAACCATAGGCCTCCACTGCTTGGGTAAACTTCTGATTATCTTCTTGACATGGTCAGCAGTAGAGTATCCTTTGTCCAGAACTTTGAGACCAGCTACCAGAATCTGGAATCTAGAGAACATAGTTTCAATGGATTCAGATTCTTCCATTTTAAACGCCTCATACTTCTGAATGAGCGCCAGAGCTTTTGTTTCTTTGACTTGAACGTTGCCTTCGTGCGTCATTCTGAGAGAATCAAAGATGTTCTTAGCTGTATCTCTGTTGGAGATCTTTTCATACTCAGTATAGGAGATGGCACTGAGGAGGATGGTTCTGGCCTTATGGTGATTCTTGAAATCACGCTTTTGTTGATCAGTCATTGATTTTCTTTCAATCTTCTGACCAGTTGCATTCACAGGGTGCGTGTATCCATCTGTCACCATATCCCACAGATCAGCATCATGTGCTAGAAAGAAGCTTTCAATTCTGTCTTTCCAGTAATCAAAGTTTTCTCCATCAAAGACTGGAGGTTTGGCGCTGAATCTGTCTCTGTCCTCATTGGTGTCATTGCTGAAATGAGAGTTGTTTCCTACCATTGTGTTTTTCTGACGCTGGATCTTGTACTGACACGGTTAAGTGTTTTAGCTCAGAACCAGGCGCTCTGATGCCAATTGAAGGGGTGAAAAACACAAGAAGGGGGGGTTGAATTGTAAAACTGAAATCTTAAAGCAAATGACAAGATATTTTTATCCTGGTTCGTTTGATCTCAAACTACTCCAGTCCACCCGTCAAGGTGATTTCGCCTCTCTCCAACGAGGTCTTAATTCACTATATTCAACTGAATACAAATCTGCTTTAACAACTGCTAAAGCCTTCTTGATTCAAACCACAATCCGGTTTGTCAAGGCAACACTTTCTTACAAAGGTATAAAACAAATGTGTGTGAATGTTTTCTACAAAACTTTATCACAACTGTGATGTATACACAAATTAAGCTTAGAAACTTAGAATGCTAAACACTAATGGAGTATCAGAGTTTGTTGTTTTAGCAAAACTGGTAGATGAAGATTATTGTTCAGCTTTGTGCGTGTAGAGAATTGGAGAGCATTAGCCATGATAATCTTCGAAGCCTTGTTTATATAGCACTTGAGAAGATGAACGTTGAATGCAATATTCTTGATTCAATGCTAATAACAAGCTTTCCTTTTTGAGCAGATCTTGTCTAGAATGATGCCGTTGGAATTGATTAGCGTTCAATGCACAGTACCGTTGCTTCTTCAATGCACGTTCTGGCTTGGCTCATTCTGATTCTGCTTCGCTGCTGATGAACTAGTTGTTTCTGTATCAGAGTGTTTTACGCGCAGTTCTGTTCATCAAGCTTCAGCATGTGCGTGAGTTGATCATCTGATCTTTACGTTCTGATTCAGCAACTTCTGATGCTGGTGTATGAAATCATATTCTGATGCTGAATAAGTGATCTTGCTTATTTTAATCAGTATATCTGCAAGTCAGAGCATAGTAATTTTAGGCAGCATATAATTCAAACATGAAACATACAAATACTATATCTTTTCACTTTGTTATCATCAAAACTTAAATATAGGGTACTAGATTCAAACATTGTTCTAACACCATCTTGCTGAAATAAACAGAAGAAAGATAAGGAAACCTGTTATGTGAAAACCTGTCATGTTATGATGCATGGAATATGTATATGCAAATGATTTCAAGGATTTATGGAATTTAAATTTGCATAGACAAAAGAATGAACAAACATCAATTTTCATTAATTAGCTTGAAAAGATTATAATATGCCTCTTGGGCTTTATAAAATAAATCTCTAAGATAGAAAGACCGAGTGCATCCTCTTCGATGCAATGTAGGCGTTCACGCTTTGCTCCTCATGTAGCTGTTTTGTAAGCTCCAAGACTCTCTTCTCACTAGCGCAGAATTGAGCTTCGAAGGTATCTCGTTCCTCCTTTAGCTGAATCTAACCTTTTTGCAAGTCTTCGAGAGATGTAGGCATGTCGGTATGGAGGAAAGTGTAGGGAACATCTCCTTCAACCACAAGTTCCATGATGACTGGTAAGCTGGAGGGATAAGGCATCACAATTTTTTGAGCACGAGCTCGTACCCACCTAAGGTAAGGCTTGAGGGTAATGGAATTCTTGTGTCCCAACATCTTGCTATCCACTTTTCTTTCCATCCTCCAAGCTCGTATAAACCTCTGGCGGTAACCTTGATCGTTGCTCTCGTAGTCGAAAACCACTCCTTGGATGAGCATCTCATGAGGACCATCCCTTCGGGTATATCCAAACTGGCCTAAGGCTAAGCAAGGGTTGTAAGTGATACGTCCTCTAATTCCAAGCAAAGGGACATTAGGAAACTCCCTACAACAATTGATGATAGTAACATTCTCCAAAGATCGAGAACACCAATGGGTATCTGAATGTCTGAGCATGATCAACCTATGGGACCACCTCAAACCTTGCTCGTTCTTCAACATAGATCAGGGAAGATGTGAAATAAACCATCTGGCCAAGAGAAGAGTGCAACACACAAGGCCCCCTCTCTTCCTCATAGTGCGAGTGTGGAGATAATGTAGGATATCTCCCAACAAAGTAGGCACCGGATTACAAGACACGGAGATTTTGACAACATTTACATCTATGAGTTGGTCAGGGTTTGGAAACAAAACCATCCCATAGATGAGAAGGGCCAAGATTTCCTCAAAATCTTGTAAGTCCAAAGAGTTCCAACAGTCTTGAGCTTTCTCAAATAAGAACTTGGCTAAGAAACCTTTGACACCACTCCTTGTTTCCCAATTAGTTGTGATATCAGATTGTTGCAAGTGTAGTGCTTGGGCAATCTCTTCAGGTTTTGGATCTCTTTCTGTACCGTTGAAGGGTAGTTGATTAAGAATGGGAATCCTTAAGAGTTGTGAGAATTCTTCGAGAGTAGGCACAAGTTGATAATCAGGAAAAGTGAAGCAATGGTGTAGAGGATCAAATAATTGGAAAAGCACCTTCATCATATCTTCATCAGTGTTGAAGGTAACCAAGTTTAGGAGGCAACCATGTCTTTCGGTGAATGAAGATTTCTCAGGGACCCTTGATGCTAGCTCTTTGAGTTGAGGAGGAATCCTTACGAGATTGACTTGAATAGTATTTCTGCGGATAGAAGTTGTAACGCCCGTAATTTAATTAATTATTTAATTAAATTATTTTTTGGAATATTTAAGAAGTTGTGGTATAATTAAATTGGATTTATAATATTATGTGGTGAAATAATATTAGAAGTGTGATATTATTTAATGTGGGCTTATTTTGAGAGAGTAGAAGTAATAAGGGGGTGTAGGCTTTGAGCCCAATAAGAAATAAGGAATAATGGAATAATAGGGTTATTTTATTATTTGTGAGAAGGAAGAGAAGAAAGAAGCAGTAGAAAGAAATAAGGATTTGGAAGAGAACGCGAAGCTGCTGGAAAAAGTGGAAAACGGCAAGAACGAAGATTCAACCCAAAAATTGTAGAGCGACCTTCAATCCAAGGTAAGGGTGGGGTTCTGACTTTATAATTGGGTTCATGATGTTTGATATGTGGGGTTAGAGGTGATTGTTGTTTTGTTCTTGAATTGGATATGTATGATGATGTATGATGAAGATTTGATTAATTTTAGATGAATAATGATGTCATGATGCTGTGTAATAGATGTAGTATTATAGGTTAATGTTAGGTGATGAATTACCATGATTATAATAAGGTTTGTAGGGCTATACCATGATTCCCATAGTGTAAATACAGAGGAAAACGCAGAATTTGTGCAGAATGTAACAGGATGCATCGACCTCAAAGGCTATGTGTCGATACAAGGAGGATGAGAAACTCAGGATGTGTCGATACATGATAGTTGCAAGACTCGGGATGAGTCGATCGGTGAGAAGCATGTGTTGATACATGCTGTGTTTGTGACCAGGATGAGTCGATCCATAAGGAGGATGTGTCGACTCATGATGTACAGATGAAGCAGTATGCGTCGATCCATAGGGTTTTGCGTCGACCCTTAATGACTGATTTTTGACAGATTCAGTTTCAATTACTGTAACTTGAGTTTTAGGATGCTTTTTGAGCTGTCGTTTGAAGAGTTGATTAACTAACGCGATGAACTTTATTCTAGATGATTAAAACGATGAGTAAGAAGTGTAATCCTAGTAGCCAATTTCGGATTTAGGATTAATTCCCGTGTTGGTCGTTGTGCTGATCTTTTTAAACAGAATGATGAATAGGAGATGTTTAGAGACTGCCGTTTGGATTATGATAGTAGGATTTGTGACAGTAACGAAGTAAACCTACAGAATAACAGTATGGATTACTGTATTATTAAAATACTGTTGTGTTATTAACGGGAAGCTATTAATAAATAAATGATGTTTGATGAATTATTTTGATTATTTGAGATGTATTTTTGAGATGTTTTGAGATGATAAATTGAGATGTTTGAGATGTTTTGAGATGTTTATTGAGATGTTTTTGAGATGTTAATTTGAGATGTTTTGAGATGATTTGAGATGCTGTTGACTTGGGTGTTAATATTACATTCATGTTTGAGTCGCATACATTGCATTTTTGAGATGGAGCTTATGCTCGTTGAGATGGCCTGGATTGGCAAATATTGAGATGAAGGCTATGCCTTGTTGATGCCTCTATTAATTGGCAAATTTTTGAGATGGGAGTTCTTCTCCAATGGTACCACATGCATTTGCATTGTATTGAGTCGCATAAATAGAGTGAATGATAAAGTGTATTTTGATGTTGATGAATGTGTATATATGCTATGATTGCTTTTGATTATGAGATGAGAAGTGGTGATGTTATTGATCTAATTTAATATATTAATTATCGTGCGCTTTATTATATTGTTAGATATCTCACCCCTTCTCTTTGAATGTTGCCCTTATGTTGGTAACGTGCAGGTAATCGCGAGTGAAGGTTGTATACCTTCAATAGTTCGAGTCAGTGTCATTACTCTAATATGTAACACTCGGGGGGATCAACGCTTGCTGATTTTAGACTGTTGTTTTTCAGTTGTTGAACTTTAAATTAATGATTATTGAATATGAGATGTTTCGTGGTTGCTGTTTTGTGTAAAGATGTTATTGAAGAATTCCGCTGCGTAGATGTTGAATTATTTTATTAAAGATGTTATGACGATGGTTCATCCGATGTTTTGAAAGTGTTATATATCCACGATGAATGCAATGAATTTTGTTAGAAGAATTTGTGACGTTCCGATTCATTTGTATGATTGAAATTTTATAACTTTGATTTATTATGCATAATTTGCTTGGGGTAGAATTGGGGTGTTACAGAAGCCATGTCCTACAAAATAGAGCAAAGATAAATTCCAATAGTCCTTGAAATGGTTAGTGAGAATGAGTATGATTTTATGATGTTTATGATTTCATGTACAAGTAAGCATATACAAACAAAACAAACAAGTCCTTAGGTTTAGGCTTGCATGGAGTCTCATAGGTAAGTACCCTCTTGAAGTTTAGTTGGCTAAAAACCTGTCCTAGAAATAGTAATCGGGTTCTAAGGGATCTCAATATCACTGATCTTTCTTGTTGGGCGTTGTTTTAGTGCGAGCCTCTTTAATGGCGACCGAAATATCTCAAGAAGTCAAACCTCAATGAGTGTAGTATCGAGTATCAACCAACGTCGGACTGCACCAAAGCCGGTTATCTCACTACTTCCTAATGGCCAAAGTTGGTCAAGTAGAAGTTCTAAAGTCAGCTAGTGCTTCATGACACCACACAGCGGCCCCGTATTCTCCTTGACTATTCAAGGGCTACCGGTACCCACAAATGTGTCACACTAACATAGCTATTGCTTAGACCATGTCGGTATGCCCCACACAATTTCCACAACATATTGCTACTTACCTAAAAGGTATCCCAAATCCGGGTATATGATTAGAACAAGCCCAAACAAGTTGTTGGCTCCTAAATTCGACACCCATGTTCTATTATCATATAAATCATTAATTATGAGTTAGAAGAGTTTCCTACACAAGAAGGCTTCGATCAGCTAATCACATTGAAGGCTCATCAAAGAATGACAACATACTTAGAGAAATTCCTCTAAGTTGGAATCATGTTGTGTTCGACGTCGAAGGATCTTCCGACCAAAGGTCCCTGATGCCCAAGATCGAACGGTTTGAATTTTGAATGGTTGGAGGGAAAATGGTTCCCAGCAGTTACCAAGCGCAACGTGTCGTGAACGTAGGCGTCGAAGGTTGTGAGCATGCCATGTGGTGTCATCACGAAGCAGTGTGACTGCCTAGCAGTTACTTAGGTTTTTTTTAGTATAAATACTAAATGTTCACGAAGTTATTAGGGGTGTTCATCATTGTATACAAGTCACTCATTTAGATTCAAGTACCCACCGTGAGAGAAAGAATCATTGAGAATGTATGTGTGAAACACCATTTACCTTAATCAAAGTCTTTTACATTCAAGCAATTTATCGCTTTCACTTATTTACCTCAGTCGAAGTCATTTATTTAACAACCCTTTAATGCTTTTATTTACTTTATCAAGCTTTTCTCCATGCAATTTATTTAAAGTGTCTCTACTTTACTTGCATTAATCACCATTAGGATTAGTCGAAACTCTTTATTTCAAAGCCTTTAAACTCCAAAAATCAACCTTGTATTAGGATCAATCTGATCGATCCTGCGAGTCACCAAATAAGTAACCTTTTGGAAGATCAGCGTTTGTTTACCATTTTTCACGGCAAACAAATTGGCACACCTGGTGGGACCTTGTGTTGATTTTTTCACGTTTAATCGTCTTATATGAAATATCCTCCTTTTTCGAGAGTATTGCATGTTATTGAGAAGTGGTAGAATATACACCAACGAAACCAATACTAGGAGAAGAGTTAGAGAAATGGAGAATCCGCCAAACAATGGAGAAATCCCACAAACAAACATGGGAGCAACAGTTATCCCAACCGTAAGCGAAGTGGTAACCGCTGGTTCAACGCCAGCAGTAATGATTATGCAAACGGGGCCATTACCTCCGTTTACAGGCCCCAGAATGCCCTTGGGAACTCCCCCACCTAGGGGAAACCAAGGAACCAGACCATATGTTCCCCCAGGTTTTTCGACAGTCGGGTTAAATCGAGAACCACCCTACGGCATGCCAACTTCTAAATTGGCTAGCCTGACGAATGCTACGTCCACCTTTTCAGACCCTTTAGTGAGCGCCTCTTCGCCACTCCAAGGCTCTGGGGTTGGTATGGCGAACAGGGGTAGGAACCAACTCTTAGGAGGAACGTCCCACATAATGCCTGGCCTTACGAATGCCTCGACAGCAGTCTTGAGGCAGCAAATGGACGAAAGCAACCACGACATGGTTCAAATGTTGGCGCAAACTTTAAGTACAATGCTAAATCCTCTAATACAGAATACCACCCAGTCGAATCAGCAAATGACAGCGCAAATGTCCCGTCTGGCTGATTTTTTTGGGGTACCCCAACAAATTCGACAGCCCCAAAGGGCACAGATAAGGGGAAACCAAGGCATACTTCTAGAGGAAGAAACCACTATTAACCAAGTCCAACAGCCTGTCGAAGAGAACCTTAGGGTACAACTGGAACAACCCGGGGTCGAAGAGCCGAGAGTCATAGCCCCAGAAATAAGGATGGTTAACAGAAACCAAAACGTTGATGAAGTAGTTCAGTAGATCCAATACCAGAATGTTGGTTTGGAGAATAACTTGACAGCCATGATTGAAAGGATCATGATGCAAAACGGGATGAATACGGGCTTCCGTAGGCCCAACTTCACATCCCCGCTGTCGGAATATGTGTTACAAACGGACTTGCCTCCTAGATGCAAAGTCCCTAAGTTCACTAAGTTTTCAGGGGACACGACAGAATCCACTGTCGAACATGTGGCAAGATATTTAATCGAAGCGGGAGAAATCTCAAACAACGAGAACCTAAGGATTAAGTATTTCCCAAGTTCCCTAACAAAGAATGCGTTTACTTGGTTCACAACTCTCCCCCCCAATTCGATCCACCATTGGACCCAGTTGGAGAGATTGTTCCATGAGCAATTCTACATGGGACAAACCAAGATAAGCATGAAGGAGTTGGCTAGTGTAAAGAGGAGATTCACTGAGCCTATAGACGAATACTTAAATAGGTTTAGATTGCTCAAGGCAAGATGCTTTATGCAAGTTCCAGAGCACGAGTTAGTCGAAATAGCCGCAAGAGGTCTAGATTACTCCATTAGGAAGAAATTAGACACTCAGTACCTGAGGGACATGGCCCAATTGGCTGATAGGGTTAGACAGGTAGAACGCCTCCAAGCTGAAAAAGCCAGGGCGACGAAAACTCATAAAAGAGAAAAGATAGCATATGTCAAAATGGACGATGAAGATCCAGAAACATTCGACGAACTTATAGCCGTCGAAGAAAGTGAGGTCGATTTAGCTGAGTTAAAACAAGGGCCACCATACTCTTGCAAATTACTAGTCCCCTCAAGTGGAAAAAACCCCACTGGGTCTGAAAAGGCCAATGATAGGTTCCCTAAAAAGACTTACAGTTTTGATATTACGAAATGTGATGAAATTTTTGATTTACTTGTAAAAGATGGCCAAATGATAATACCCCAGGGGTAAAAGTGCCTCCTCTTGATCAAAGAAAGAAAAGAGGCTATTGTAAATATCATAACTTTCTGGGCCATAAAACATCTCAATGTTTTCTTTTCAGGGATCTCGTGCAAAATGCTATCGAAGAAGGGAGGTTGAAGTTCGCTGATAAGGCCCCCGTGAATATGGATTCGAGCCCTTTGCAGGCGGAAACCCATTATGCTGAACCTTTAGAGGTGAATGTGATTGAAGCTTCCAGGAGTCAGGTGAAAAGGCCAGGGATAACTATGGTTGAAGTCACCAAAGATCATATCAATATGCTAATATTTGGCAGTTTTTCTGGGAACCTTTCTAGAAAAACAATTGAAGCCGTCCAAAAGGCCGCTGAGGGCCCAAAACTGGAAACAGGTGGAGTCTCAAAATCTGGAACTAAACCCACTTCCTACTTGGCTGCGGTGCAAGGCCAGATAAAAGACCTGGAGGCTCAAATGAAGCAAATGACTCTTGCTACTAAAGACAACATGAATGTCAACATGGTCGAAATTTCTGAATCAAAAGTTTCAGAGGAAGCCATCAGGCAAGATCAAGCAAACAGGACAGTGTTCCCCCTAGAGAATGAAAATCTGGTAGAATTCTTGCAACGATGCCAGAAGAAGAAATCAGAAGTAATGTTGTGTCCTCGATGCAGCTCTATTTTTGAAAAGAAAGCTGCTGAACACATCGAAGGTATGAGAGAAGCAAACAAAATATGGAGCAGAAATGCCCAAAAAAGTGCATGCCCTGATGTTCGACACAATCCTAGAAGAACCTATCAAAAGGGTTCAAATCAGGAAAAGAGGCCACTAACTTTCAGGCTTCCAACCAATGTGCCAGTCGATACATGGCTCAAAACATCGGGTCGAAAGAGATCCAACGAAGAAAGGTGGCATCCCTTTGAAGTGCCAAGAGGTTCATCTTTGACACTCAAGAAAGAACCTCATGTAGGTGCCACCAAAGTTGCTCAAGTATCGAGTAACTACAAGGGAAAGAACCCAATGTCTCGATCCCAATGGAGAAGGTACCAAAGGCGGCGCAAGGCTGAGAGAGAGGCTGTCAAAGAACCAAAACCAGAGTCGAGTTCAAATGTCCCCTAGCGAAAGCAAAGAAAGCCTTTGGAGAGGGAACCAGTGACCAATAGATTGGTATGGCCTGATCAAGACGAAGCTGGTGACGAAGATAGTTTCGAGTCCGACAACACATTAGACATCATGGTAAATATAGTTTCGGTCTTGCCAAGAGAATTCGACCGCCAAATGGAAGTAGAATCAAACGACTGAGAAGTCGAACAAGAGATGGCCAAGCATAGGCCAGTATGCTACTTTGTCATGGGTAATGGCTGCACTGAAGAGAAAAATGGTTTCTTCGAACCACCAACTGTGGCGATGAAAAGTCACCTCAAGCCTTTATTCATAAAGGCAAAGCTCGAAGGGGCCACTGTAAACAAAATCTTGGTGGACTGTGGGGCGAATATCAACATAATCCCCCACTTCATGCTAAGAAAAGTAGGCAAGAATGATGAAGACATTAAGCCTCATAATATGGTCCTATTGAACTACGAAGGTGGAATAGGGACCACCATGGGTGTGATTCAACTAGACCTCAAAGTGGGATCCATCCTTCAACCAACCATGTTCATGGTCATATCGGCGAAACCAAATTACAACCTATTGTTAGGCTGAGAATGGATACATGGTGTCAGAGCAGTACCATCATCGATGCACCAAAGGGTGATATTATGGCATCCCGATGGGATTATCGAGAATGTAAAAGCAGATCAGAGCTACTACTTAGGCGAAGTTAATCACCTAGGGAGAGCTGACTTCGACAAAAATTTGGCTCACATTGGGCCATGTCCAGCACCTGACTTCGACATGGCGCCAGCGCCAAATGCTTTTTGTTCCTTGTACCTGCATCTTGATCATGGGTTTCAATGGGATAAAGAAGACTTGTCCCACATTGATTTCAGTGGGCTAACTGACATCTAGCCAACTGGTTGGGGAAGCGAATTCAGTGATAATGACTGAGTCACAAGCGTTACAACGAATTTTGGCTTACGTAGCCGAAACAAGAATGATAGCGGCTCTTGAAGCCGAAGTAAAATATATGGCCACCAAGTCCAATGACCAGGAGCCACCAGATATAGGTCCTGGAAAAGATTTCGACCCAGAACCTCCTGATATCATGACAAAAGGAATGCAGGAACAGAGGCTCGATGCCATCTACGACGATGAGCCTTTGGGTTTCGAAAAGGACCCCCTGGCGAACAACATCAAAATGTTAGCACAAGATCCTTTAGAAGAAATCGATTTGGGCGAAGGGTTAGATAAAAGACCCACTTACATCAGCGCCAAAATAGACCCAGAGCTCAGGGTTGAGGTGATCTAATTACTGAAGGAGTTCAAGGACTGCTTTGCATGGGATTACGACGAGATGCCTGGTCTCGACAGAGGATTGGTAGAACTTCAGTTGCCAATCAAACCTGGGAAAAAGCCTGTCAAACAGACTCCAAGACGCTTCGCTCTAGAAATACTGTCGAAGATCAAAACGGAAGTCGAAAGACTGCTGAAGTGCAAATTCATACGAACTACGAGGTACGTCGAATGGATTGCAAACATTGTGCCAGTGATTAAGAAAAATGGTACATTGAGGGTGTGCATAGATTTCAGAGATCTGAATGCTACAACACCCAAAGATGAATATCCTATGCCTGTGGCGGAAATGCTTGTCGACTCTGCCGCTAGCCACGAGTACCTGAGTATGCTCGACGGTTACTCAGGATACAATAAAATTTTCATTGCTGAAGAAGATGTGTCGAAAACAGCTTTTCGATGCCCTGGGGCCTTAGGCACTTACGAATGGGTAGTAATGCCTTTTGGCCTAAAAAACGCCGGGGCAACATATCAGCGAGCAATGAACTCTATCTTACATGATTTTATTAACACTTTCATGCAAGTATATATTGACGATATTGTTGTAAAATCTGTTTCCAGGAAGAACCATATAGACCACCTTCGACAAACATTTGAAAGAATGAGAAAGCATGGTCTGAAAATGAACCCTTTGAAGTGTGCGTTCTGTGTGAAAGCTGGAGATTTCTTGGGCTTCATTGTCCACAAGAAAGGAATCGAAATCAACTAGAAAAAGACGAAGGCAATCTTGGAAGCGAAAGCGCCAACAAACAAGAAGGAACTGCAATCTCTGTTGGGCAAGATAAACTTCTTAAGGAGATTTATATCTAACCTAAGTGGAAAAGCGCAAGCCTTCTCACCATTACTTCGATTGAATAAGGAAGGATTCGAGTGGGGGAAAGAGCAACAAGATGCCTTCGACAAGATCAAAGGGTACCTCACCAAGCCACCTATTTTGGTGCCTCCTTGTAGCAATAGGAGTATGAGATTGTACATAGCTGCATCCGACAAAACTTTGGGAAGCATGCTAGCCCAAGAAGATGAAAATAGAGTTGAAAGACCCATTTACTACCTTAGCAGAGTTTTGAACGATGCAGAAACTAGATATAGCGAAGTTGAAAAATTATGTCTATGTCTTTATTTCTCTTGTACAAAGCTCAAACAATATATAAAACCAGTTGATGTGTATGTTTCGTCCCATTTTGATGTTTTCAAATATATGTTGTCGAAACCCATCTTGCACAGTCGAATTGGCAAGTGGGCGCTAGCATTAACTGAGTATTCATTGACCTTTATGCCTCTTAAGGCAGTAAAAGGACAAGTGGTAGCAGACTTTATAATCGACCACTCAATTCAAGTTGAAAATATAAGTTACTTAGAGATAGAACCCTGGAAATTTTACTTCGATGGTTCCAACCATAGAGATGGAATGGGAGTAGGGGTCTTAATTATTTCTCCAGAAAAAATTCCAACAACATTCAAGTACAAGATAGAAGGTACTTGTTCGAACAATGAGGCTGAATGCGAAGCTCTAATTATTGGCCTTGAAATATTGTTGGAATTGGGGGAAACTCGAGTCGAAATAATGGGAGACTCAGAGTTAGTCATTAAGCAAGTCACAAAAGAGTACAGATGTATAAGAGAAAATATCATTATGTACTTTGTGATAGCAAATCGTTTATTGAAAAAATTCGAAATGGTTAATATTCGACACATACCTAGATTGGAAAACCAAGTAGCTAATGATTTGGCACAAATTGCATATGGGTATAGGATTTCAAAAACGAGATTACAAAGAGCAATCGAAGTCCGAGAAAAAATAACAGCAACCAGCTTGTCTCCAACTGATTTGGAATCGACAAGACTAAGGTATGCCGATCAAAGGAATTTCGAAATTACATTCATAGACAATTTATCGGAGCGAGACTGGAGGAAACCCATTGTAGATTACCTACAAAATCCAGCAACTTTGACATAACGGAAAATGAAATATAGGGCGTTAAGTTACGTACTCATGGGGAATGAGTTGTTCAAAAAGACGCTTGAAGGGGTATTATTAAAATGCTTAAGCGAAACCGAAGCATATATAGCCCTTTCGACTACGCATGCTGGAGCATGTGGGGCTCACCAAGTAGGTCATAAGATGAAATGGTTGTTGTTTCGACAAGGACTATATTGGCCCACTATCTTGAAAGATTGTGTCGAGTTCGCGAAAGGTTGCCAGGAATGCCAAGTCCATACTGGTATCCAACATGTACCAGCAAGCGAGCTTCACTCAATAGTGAAACCTTGGCCTTTTAGAGGATGGGCGTTGGATCTTATTGGAGAGATTCGACCAACATCATCAAAAAACCAGAAGTATATACTGGTAGGCATTGATTATTTCACTAAATGGATCGAAGCTATCCCTTTAGTCAACGCAGACCAAGAAAATGTCATTGAATTTATTCAAAAGAACATTATCTACAGATTTGGAATCCCTGAGACTATAACAACTGATTAAGGGTCAGTGTTCATTGGTCGAAATATGCAGGAATTCGCGCAAGAAACAGGCTTCAGACTCCTAACATTAACACCTTATTACGCGCAGGCAAATGGTCAAGTCGAAGCGGCGAATAAAATAGTGATTGGCCTGATAAAAAAACATGTAGGAAAGAAGCCAAAAAATTGGCATAAAACGTTAGACCAGATCTTGTGGGCCTGTCGAACGTCCCCAAAGGAAGCCACAGGTACAACACCATATCGGCTAACTTACGGTCATGATGCAGTACTGCCAGCAGAAATTTGTCTTCAATCAACAAAGGTTCAAAGACATCAAGATATTCCCTCTGAGGTTTATTGGGATATGATGTTAGACGAATTGGTAGATTTAGATGAAGAAAGACTACGAGCTCTCGACCTACTGAGAATTCAGAAGAAAAGAGTGAAAGACTCTTACAATAAGAAAGTAAAACCTAAGGCATTCTCGCCTGAACAACTAGTTTGGAAGGTAATTCTTTCTATGGATCGAAAAGATCGAAGCATGGGAAAATGGTCACCCAAGTGGGAAGGACCCTTCAAAATTATACAAACTTTTTATGGTGGAGCATATGAGGTCGAAGAGTTAAGCGAAGATAAAGGACTCTTGAGAGTAAACGACAAATATTTGAAAAAATATAAACCTATGCTCCAAGAGATCAAAATAAATAATAATTAATGATTAAGTTAACCATAAAGCCAAAGTGGAAAATAGCATTGATAAACCAAAATGGCTACACAAATTACAAAAATTACAGTACATGGTCAATGAAGTACAGAGCAAATTAAAAAGGGACGGAAGCTTTGAGATGAAGATATTTTTCTCGCTGTAACTCCAGTCGTTTGTTGCACAAGGCATTCGCCTGAGAGATTTTGGCAATCTGGTCATCTAGAGCCTGGGCCCTTTCAGCGAACTCTAAGCCTCGAGCAACTTCATCTTGGCTCTCCGCGTCTGAAACAGTCGAAAGAAGTTATTCCTTGCGCTTAGTATTAGCGTTTAACCTGGCTTCCAACTCCTCGATCTGCGCCCGTATAGAGGCATTATCCTGATCAATGGCTTCGATTTCCTGTTGCTTGGACGTTCTCTGTTTCGACAATTCTGCAATTCGAGAAGTCGATTAAGCTACTTCAGTCCAAGCAGAAGAACTCTTGCCATGCAGCGTTTCGAGTTGGTTGTTGAACCCCCTTCGACGATTGTAGTCCGCAGAGACTTGGTCAATAATGGAGTATAACTCCAAGATGAAGCTGGAAATCTCTGGAGAAACAACAAGCAAATCGACTGCACCCAAGACAGCCCCCAAACAAGATTGGGCAGTAGGATCCCCCTCCAAAGCTTTCATTAGGTCCCTCTTGAAGAATTGAGCCTTAACTTTCTTCAAGACCTCATCGAGAGGAGAAGTCGAAGTAGACTTCCCTGATGCAGTAGAAGCATCATAACTAGGGTCAGATGAATTTTCCCTGCTCTCGACGATGGCGTTCAGGTAGACAATTGGATCATTTTTCTTCAAGAGGGCTAATTCCTCTTTAGAGCTGGGCTTTGTCGAGGTAACCTTTTCTGCGGCAATGGTGGCTTAGGGCTGAGCATTTTCAGCAGCATCGGCGTCAATATGACCCTTTTCATCATGTTGCTCTTCTGTATCGTTGACCACTTGGACTTCCTCCTGGTGGTGCTTCTCAGGGGCACCCTCTGTCTCAGCAAGAAACTCATCATCCACCAGTTCCTCTTTGCGTTGTTTGCTATGGTCAGCAGAGTCCTGCGGCTCTGAAGTTTGATTCACTTCATTAGAAGAACTGACGAAAGAAGAAGGATTGTAGGTAGGTTCCCCAGCGCTGTTTACGAAGGTACCGGAACCTTCAACAGGATGCCCAGCTGGCGCTGAAGTTCCAGCCGTTTCCTAAAAATAGAAAGGGAAAAATATTCTGATTAGAGAGATGTACAATCGAAGGTGATCATCGACACTTAAGTTAAAAGTGGTCGGAGGCATTACATGTACAGGAACCTCAGCCCCAGGGCTGGAGTTGTCGCTCTCAACAGGATTACTGAGCAAGACATTTAGCTCCTCCTCCGTGGGTTCTTTGATGATCACAGGGGGTGGCCTGGGTTTATTCCCTGTGACTTTAGTTCTTATCACAGGTCGAGGTTCAGGGGCAGGGGCAGCCTTTTTCAGCCTTTTCCGTTTGAGAGGAACAGGAGGGGATTCCTCCTCTTCGCCACTCGAAGTTTCGACCGTTAATATGGGTCGCTTCTTTGGCGCAGGTTCCTGAAAATCCCAAACGGAGTCGATTTAAAACACAGTATCGGAAACCAGGATGTTTAAAACCAAAGAGGGAAACAAGGAAAAAATTGTTACCTGTACTGGAGGCTTTGCAGAGGAACCTCCACCCTGATTGCTGTCTGTGGCCTTCTTAGCCACCTGTTTTCGAACAACTGAAAGAAAAACGTTCAAAAGTTATATTTGACAGATATAAGTTGAAATGGAAAGACAAATATAATTTGAAGAGGGAACGTACATTTCTTTATTTTATCAAGGACCATGACGAAGGACTTCTTGAGTTCGTCTGCAAAGTCCTTCTCGTCGAGGAACTCTTCGACGTAATATCTCTTCCACCAGTATTCAAAAGCTGGTGAACAGAGGAAGTTGAGTTGGTAGTCGAACAATGATAGTACGGTCCGACCAACGTACCTACTAATATGCCTAGTAGAGGCATCTTCAGAGTAGTCATTAGAGAAGAACAACAATGATTTCTCCCGAGGATAAATTAGAGAAGGAAGCGATTGGATAATTCCAAATTGTCAAGAGACAAGATTCGGATGGTAGGCAATCAGGCTCAGCTGATTTTTTGAACTCTTGAAATGCAACGGCATTATCCTTGGAGTGCGAAACGCTTCCCACATTATTGTATGCTCTTCGAAGTGAGGATCCTCTGGTGATTTAGGATGGGGCATGGTAAACCATCCTGGACCACACTTTCGACCAGCGAAAGGGGCCATGGTCGAAGTAAACTCCTTCCTCCCTGCAAACATCTGAACGAAGTTTGCGAAGGTCTTTTGTAGTTCCAGCCCATCCTCAGCAGGAGTCAATAAGGCAAGCCTGGTGCCTTCGACGTGCCTTCTAGCTATCTCAGGAGCCTGTTCATTTATTTGAGTCTTCTGGGGTAGAAAAGACTCGAAAGTGGCATTCAACCAGAGTTGAAGTAGCCAGAAGGGACCAGCAAGCAGCAGGCTGGCTCTATTTTCGATTACTTTTAATTGAGCCGCTCCACTGCTTATCGACTCATACAAGTTCGCCAATATTAATTCGGCCAAACAGATGTTTTGGCCGTGATGAAGTTGAGTAGCGAGGGTGACCATCTTCTTCGTCACCTGCAGGGATTTCGTGCAGAACACGAAGCGCAACAGCCAAAGGGCTAGAAACGCGATGTGCTCCACATCAGTCACCACAGCCGTCGATTTGTCGTGGTAATGATTGGTGTAAGTGGTGTAGGTGGGTTTGGTAGCAGAAAACCCAATCTGGTCTATAGACATTTCCTCTGGGTCGAAGTAGTCCCCAGTTGGTCGAAGACCAGCAATGGTGGCCACATCGAAGAGGGTGGGCGTAACCATTCCACAAGGCAAGTGGAAGGTATAGTGAGTGTAGTCCCAAAACAACAATGAATCTAACAGCATGTCAGGACAGTAGTTAAGACCAGTTTTGGACAACATGACCAGGTCATAAATGCCCATGCCTTTCCAAATCGAAGCCTGGCACTTCTCCATCTTGTGGAGCCAAGCGGTATATCCTGGTGTAAGACTAGGGCTAGATCGAAAAGCCCTAACCCCCCTGTTAAAAAACCGAAGATCTATTTTCTCTTTCGTAGGATCTTCAGTATCATCTTTCGCTTTCTTTGAGCACCCAATAGGTTTGAGTGCCACATGCGCGGGGAAGAAACCCTCAATTTTTGTGGGGTCAGTAATGCATGTTGAAATAGGGCCTGACATGGCAAAAACCTGGTTGGAATATCCAACGGGAATCAGCAGTTGAGAGCCATAGGTTTCGCGCTCAACTTCACCCATGGGTTCAGGAACCCTTCGCATTCCCATAGAATTAACTATCAGAGCGGTTGATAAAGTTTCTGGTTGAGCAGTCTTGGAGAGAATGCTAGCTCTTGGGGCATTGCGAGCACGAGTACGTGAAGCCATTTTTTGGTTTGAGATGAGGGTGGATGAAGAATAAAGATTACTGGGTTTGGAGAGGAAGAAGTAAAGGGTTGTTTGCAGAAAATTTCGTTCGATCGAAGGTTTGGATGCAAGAAAGTGTAAAGAGTCCAACTGAGGCACTTAGTGCTATTTATAGTGATTCAAAAATCACAGGGCTCGAGGTCATTTAATGCCACAAACGGGAGTGGGGCACGTGGCACGTATTTGGCGCTGTAACCGTTCTGAAAAACAGAAACATTGCAGCATGCTTCCTCGATTTCAGAGAATGGTCATGATGACAGCGTGTGAAAGGCCATCGTGCGTGCGAGGTGCCTTACTGAAGTGACGTCTTGGGAAAAGTTGAAATGATGATTTTTTTTTGAGATTGTCAGATGGTTGGTAGGAGACGAAAAGCACACAAACTAATTTGTGGCTGAGAGTGAAGGACAGGTGTCGAATGGAATATCAAAGAATGCCTCTTTCTTCTAAGCGTCGAAATAAGACATTCTTGGGGGGAAATTTGTTGGCTCCTAAATTCTACACCCATGTTCTATTATCATATAGATCATTAATTATGAGTCAGAAGAGTTTCCTACACAAGAAGGCTTCGATGAGCTGATCACATTGAAGGCTCATCAAAGAATGACAACATACTTAGAGAAATTCCTCTAAGTTGGAATCATGTTGTCTTCGACGTCGAAGGACCTTCCGACCAAAGGTCCCTGATGCCTAAGATCGAACGATTTAAATTTTGAATGGTTAGAGGGAAAATGGTTCCCAGCAGTTACCAAGCGCAACGTGTCATGAACGTAGGTGTAGAAGGTTGTGAGCGTGCCATGTGGTGTCATCACGAAGCGGTGTGACTGCCCAGCAGTTACTTAGGTTTTTTATAGTATAAATACTAAATGTTCACGAAGTTATTAGGGGTGTTCATCATTGTATACAAGTCACTCATTTAGATTCAAGTACCCAGCGTGAGAGAAAGAATCATTGAGAATGTATGTGTGAAACACCATTTACCTTAATCAAAGTCTTTTACATTCAAGCAATTTATCGCTTTCACTTATTTACCTCAGTCGAAGTCATTTATTTAACAACCCTTTAATGCTTTTATTTACTTTATCAAGCTTTTCTCCATGCAATTTATTTAAAGTGTCTCTACTTTACTTGCATTAATCACCATTAGGATTAATCGAAACTCTTTATTTCAAAGCCTTTAAATTCCAAAAATCAACCATGTCTTAGGATCAATCTGATCGATCCTGCGAGTCACCAAATAAGTAACCTTTTGGAAGATCAACGTTTGTTTACCATTTTTCACAGAAAACACAAGTAACCCCACTTTTAAGTCTCTTCCCCAGCAGAGTCTCCAGTTCTGTGATACGGTGGGAGAACTGACTTGGGTGTTTTACATTTTATCGCAAATATTGCGATTAGCAAGAGTCACCGCCGAATTTTCTTTTATCCAAAAGGAAAGACTGAAAAGAACAGGAAAGACCTTTGAGATTATTTCTTGAGTTCGAGGGGTAGATTATAAAAAGGGAAGGTATTAGCACTCTTTTCATCCATAGTTATCTATGAGCTCTTAGTTTCTTGCTAGATCACTTGCTTTTGTTTGAAAATGTGCTTTGTGTGGTTTTTGAAAATATTTTGAAAAGGCGCCTTCGTTTAGGCAAACTTTGTAATAGTTCTCGTTCTTAAGAAAGTGTAACACGGTGGGTGAACTGACTTGGGTGTTTTACATTTTATCGCAATTGTTGCGGATAGCAAGAGTCGCCACTGACTTTTCTTTTATCTAAAAGGAAAGGCTGAAAAGAACAGGAAAGACCTTTCGAGATTATTTCTTGAGTTTGGGGGGTAGATTATGAAAAGGGAAGGTATTAACACCCTTTTCATCCATAGTTATCTATGGGATCTTAGTTCCTTGATAGATCACTTGCTTTTGTTTGAAAATGTGCTTGTGGTGTGGGTTTTGAAAGTATTTTGAAAACGTCTTTGTAATGATTCTTGTCTCATAAGAATGCATACAAAGTGTTGCTTGAAAATAGTTCAAAGAAGTATTTGTGTAATGTGTTTTTGAATGTGATTTTGAAAAGGGTGTCTGTTGTACCCCAAAATTTTCCCTCCCATATTTCTCAAAACATTTCAAGAAAGATCCTCAAGTTGCTCAAGGAAGTCCAAGGGTTGACCAAACAAGCTCCCTCCTAAGGCAGTCTACCTCAAATTAGGGTTTCATATTGCATCAAGATAATTGAGTCCAAGGGATCCCAAATTCTCACCATTGTCATAATATGTTCTCAAGATCATCCATGTCAAGTTTCAAGCCCTACAGTGAAAGTTTGCTCAGTGAATTGCTCAAAGGCTTGAAAATCGATTGTGCTAGGGCAAAAGTCAATTGTGGCCCACATACAGTCAAACTTCAAGATTTTTGGTCAACATCCTCATTTTAAAGTATATTTCATCATTTTATCAAGGGTTGATCATGGTTCATTAAGGATTGCTCACAATTCATCAAGAACCAAAAGTTGCTAAATTAGGGTTTTGTAGGAAAAGTCAACTCAACTTTGACCAAGCATAACTTTCTCATACTTTATGAGAAATGACCCATCCAAGTCTAATTTTGAAGAGGATGCAATTCTCTACAATAAATCCTCAGCTCCCAAGTTTAAAATATGCACTCACAAGAAGTTATGAATTTGGACATTATAGGTCATTTTGAAAAGTCAACAAAAACACCTTTTTTGTCAAAGCTTCATACATGAACATGGAATACCAAATTGAGATGAAACCAAAAGTTTTGCTTAGAGGACATCTCAAACTTTCTAAAAAGTCCAAGAACACCTTCAAAGAGTCAAAATTTAGGAAGTTATGCATTGATGAAGTTGACCCTTTTTGCAAAATTGCCAAAAGTCAACTATGCCTCAAATTGCAATTTTTGCCAAATGGGCCCAATCTTTTGCACTTGTTTTGAGTTGGAAACATGGTCCACGAGCCCTAGCCTTTTCCACTTGTCATTATCTTATTTTTATTATTTATTTTGATTTTTATTTGAATTAAATCAAATTAAATCAAAACAAACCATAGAAAATCCAAAATATTCAAATCTCAAGATTTGGTACATGTTTGAGGTCTTAATATCCAGCTAGCATGAGATTTAATTCGTGTAAAGGCTTGTGTGATACAGTGGTAGAACTGACTTGAGGTTTTGCGTTTCATCGCAAATGTCGCGGTTTAGCAAGAGTCGCCACCGACTTTTATTTTATCCAAAAGGAAAGGTAAAAAAGCACAGGAAAGACCTTTGCGATGTTTTCTTGAGTTCGGGGGTAGATTATGAAGAGGGAAGGTGCTAGCACCCTTTTAATCCATGGTTTTCCATGGGCTCGTAGTTACTTTATTAGACCAGTTGCTTTGCTTTTGAAATTGTTTGAAATGGTGCTTTGTGTTTGGTGTGGTTTTGAAAGTATTTTGAAAAGAGGCCATTCGTTTAGGTGATCTTTGTAATGATTCTCGTTCGTAAGAATGTATACAAAGATATTTGTCTTTTGAAAAATGTTTCAATGTTTTGAAAGTTTGTTTGGAAATGTTTTGAAATTTGTATGTTTTTGAAAATAGCAAGGATTGTTTTGAAGAGAACAAGTAACTTAGAAGCTATCTACCTACTCAAATGTCTTTCTTGTACATTTTCATTCCTTTGATATTGTTGATCTACCATTGTTTTGGTAGACAACCCTATCTTTGGATGTTTAAACGGGACGGGCGTGGGTCATCGTATGACCATGATATAAATGTTGCCAAGTATCTTAGCATTTTTTAGGGACCAAGATCATTTGTTTTAGGCATCCTTTTGATAGCGTCATCGAGGGACTATGATCTTATTTTTGTTTTGTTTTGCCAATATACTTTGAATGCATACCATGGCCATTTTTGTTTAGGCAACCAAGTGGGTGAAACCCTAAGGGTGCTTGTGTGCAATGTGTGTAATTTTACATGCATTTTGATTGTCTTGGATTAGGTCTTTCTATTTATTTGTTTTTTGGTCTTATCACGCAAAACCCTAATTTACTACACATGGTATAAATGCGATAAATTGCGTAAATGTAAACTAAGCTATTACAACAATTATTATGGGAGGGGGGATACAAGTTTTTGAATGGGGATATTGCACAAAATAAACCCTAAAATACTATTACAACCCAATTGAATTATGTGCAAAATAAATAAATATAAAAATATTTAAATATGCTAAAAATGTATTTATGCAAAATGTTTTGTATTTGATTTTTTGTATGAGAAAAATGATTTATTTAAGCCCTAAAAATAAAATATTATTATTATTTTTGAAAGGGGAAAAACCCTAATTTTTGATTAAAAGAAAAATATGTTTCCTATTATATTTTGTCCATTTTTTGTACAAGTAAATAATAAATAATATTATGTACAAATATTAAAAATTAAAACATGTATGAAAATAAATATTTATGACTATAAAATGATAAAATAAAAATGTATAGGCTTTATTAAATGTATTTACAATTTATTTAAGAAAATAAAGTATATTATCCTAATAAACTATTATTTTTATGCAAAAAAAATAATAAAAAAATAAAATAAAATGCAAAAAATAAAGAAAATATTTTTCATGATTTTTTAATGTTCAGAAAAAAAATATTAAAATCAATAAACATAAAAATATGAGAAAATATGCAAAAATATAAAATAAGAAACAGGGGGTGCAAATAGTGGTCAGGGGGGTGTGGAAAAAAAACAGACGGCCCAAAGCGCACCAAGGCCCGGGCACTTTATCCACGTCCTCCAGCCTCTTCCATGCGTGCGCGTTTTTGCTTCAAACCTGTATCTTGCTATTCTTTGCACAAAAACAAAAACTTATAACACAAAACATGTAGCTTGTAATCTCACGATTCCAATGATATAAAATTTGTAATCTAACTCTCAAAGACCAGAGAGAATTTAATCAGCCCTAAATCGTGACCTAAATATTTCATGAACTTCAAACTTCAAATTCTCACAACATGGTTAACATAAATGAAAAGTATGCATATGTACAGCTTCACCATGCTAAGGACTACATTTTTGCTTCTCAAATCGTGGCTTGAAGATGCCTAAATAGAGAGATAGAGTTTTGAAAAATACCTCCTTCAGCTGGATTTGGATATGGCAATATGGGGACTTTGAGTGAGGCCTGAAGATCGTGTGAGCTTCCTTGAAGTTCCCTCAAGCTATTCCAATGCTTAGCTTTCCTTGTGGATGGCTGAAACCCTCTGTAGAAGTCAAGCTGCAACCTCCAAATTTGAAAATGGAAATGGCTGAAACAGAGCTCACAGATGCATGATGAATGCTTGGATAACTTTGGTATAATGTGGATGAAGTGTTTCAAAGGTTAAAAGGTAAAACGCACGAGCCAAAATGAAGTTGGCAAGGATTTTGCAGAAGCTCTATATTTTGGACAGAAAATGAAGTTTTTGTGTTTTAGGGAGTTTCAGTTGTCAAGCATTCGTGTCTAGCCTTGTGATAAGTTTGTGAAGATGTCTAGAATGATACCAAGTCTTCCCTTTATCAGCTTGTACAAGTTTGGAACTTTTGGCCAACTTTCTTGCATTTTAAGAAAATTTTAAGTGACTTGTGCAACAGGCCTGTCCTTGCTTGCTTGTGGGATGCAGAGAGTTGGTGTACAATGCTTGATATCTGTGGAAAATTCCTGCACCAAAGGAACAAGTCCAAGGCTCAAGGCTGATAAAGTTGGAAAAGCTTGCCTTTATGAAAATGGCAATGTGCCCTTTATGCCTAAAATGGAAAAATCCCTTGTACAATGCTCCAAAAGAAAAGATAAAGCCCTTAACCACTGAGTTTGCATTTAATTATGGAGTGTAGAATGAGTTTAGGACCTGTAATGCAAGGTACAAGCATGTAAGGATCTGATTTGAAACTTGATCTCATGTAAAAATGGCTTGAACAAAAGTGACAAAATGCCAACTTCCCTTCTTCGATTCTCCCTAACCACAAACTATCTTGGAGAGTTCTTGGACATTTTAGAAAGCTTGAAACATGCTCTACAATCCATCTTTGAAATGCATTTTAAGATACCTTTTGGAACTAGGTGAAAAATGTCCATGAAGTTGGGTCAAAAACCTGCCTAAATTAGGGCGAATTTTCACTAAGTTATTTAGTTCATGGACCTCTATTCACAAATTCATAACTTGAGGTCCTATCAACGTAATCAGATTCATCCTTAACATGTGTTGCAATGCTTGAGATAGTGGTATGTTGATGTTAGTAAATTGTCTCTCAGGCTTGTTTTTCCTTTGCTGATTTTCTCGTTGATGTTGACGAGGTCGTTGTTGGGCCCGTGTTGTGGCATCAATTTGGAAAGGTCCACTCTTCATCGTAGGATGATTAATGACTCGGTCCCCACTTCTAGCTGTTTGCCCCATTTGGTTGCATCCATCTTCGTGAAGCTTGTTGACAAGAACTCTCGGCTCTTACTGTCCTTGAGCCAAGTTTTGGATAAGAGCCATCTGGCCCACCAGTTGTCCCATCATTTGGATTTTCATTGTGGCTATCTCAGCTTGTAGCTACTCCAACTGGTTATCCTTGTTTCCCCCAGGATTCCCCATGATCATGCCCCTAGTGAGGAGCGCCTTCACCTCTTCTTTCCCCCTAGATAGGTTCAAGAACATTTCCTGAAGTTGAGCATTTTGAGTCTGAATGTCCTTGATAGTCCGTTCTAGAGCCATCTATACTAAATAAACAGTAAGAAGATGAGAGACCTGTGCGGGAAAAGCCTGTCATGATATGATGCATGTTATGTGGATGCAATGTTTTCAAGGATCTCGTGGGGTGAATGCTAGAAGTTACTCATGGGTTTGATTGGAAAACTTCATATATGTGGATGTCCTTCCATGAGAATTAAGCTCACCATGTCAAGTGGGTCATAGCCCTTGACTCTAGTTTGTTGTACTTGATCTTGACGATGTTTGATTAGAGAATGAATCCTTTTGCCCCTAGATAGGCGTCTGGTTCAAAGTGACCCTGCATCATAAGCCCTTGAGATCCTTGAAATGGTTATTGAAAATGCCATGGTATGATGTCATGATGTTATGTACAAGTATGAAAAGTAAGCAAGTTGTTATGTACAAATAGTCATATACACATAAAGCAGACAAGTCTTTAGGTTTAGGCTTGCGTGAGGTTTGTAGGTAATTACCCACTTGAAGTTTAGTTGGACCAACATGTCCTAGTTAATAGTAACCGATTCTAAGGAGTCTTATATCACTGACCTTTCTTTTAGGCATTTTTCTAGCTCAAGCACCAAAGAATTGCAGCCAGAATATCCCAAAAGTCCAATCTTAATGAGTGTAGCATCGAGTATCAACCAATCTTCAGTCGGAACCAAAGTCGGCCATCTCACTACTTTCTAGTGGCTTAGGATGAGTCAACTAAAAGGTTCTAAAGGTCAAGTAGCACTTAATGACGCTAAGGAAGCCTAATGTTACCCTTGACTGACTCAAGGAACATTAGTACAAGCCAAAGTATCACGCTAACGTAGCTATCACTTCGTCCATATCGATCTACACCGTACAACTTCCATGAATTATTGCTACTTACCTAAAAAGGTTCCTCAGATCCGGGTGTAGGATCTTTAACAGAAGCCCAAGCAAAGACCCAAAAATGTAAAGCAAACAAATTAATCAAAGAAAGCAAGTAAAGGTGATCTAGCCCTAAGGTAACCCAACTTTTAAGTAATCCCCAGCAGAGTCGCTAGTTCTGTAACACGGTGGGTGAACTGACTTGGGTGTTTTGTGTTTTATCGCAATTGTTGCGGATAGCAAGAGTTGCCACCGACTTTTCTTTTATCCAAAAGGAAAGGCGGAAAACAACAGGAAATACCTTTTGAGATTATTTCTTGAGTTCGGGGGGTAGATTATGAAAAGGGAAGGTATTAGCACCCTTTTCATTCGTAGTTATCTACGGTGTTGTACCCCAAAATTTGCCCTCCATTTTTTCCACAAGAAATCACAGCATCGGGCTTTTCCTGATTTTTTCAGATTGGCGTAAGAATCAGTCAAACAAACTTTTCTCGTCAGTCAGACAAAATTTAGGGTTTTCATTGATTTTAAAGCAGTTCAAGCAGATTGCTCAGGGTTTGGTTGAGTTGGCTCAGGTTTTGATCAGGCGGACGCTTCTCTACCATTTAATCAAGAACTAGGGTTTATGCGCGCAGAAAGAATTAAGTCTACAGTGCTTTTCAATTTACTCTGGAATATAGACTGAGGTTTCTGACTGGGAGCTTGTAGTTTTTGATTGAATCATTAAAAGAAAAGGCATGTGGATGTTTTGTTTGATTAACTGTGCATTGCTTTGGATAATTGGAGCGTCGGATTTATTATTGATTGACGCTAAGACCATAATGTTTATCAATTGTTTATTTATTTTAAGTTAGAATAATTGGAATTTATTTCCATTTTATTATAATTTAAGAATTATAAACAATTAAATAAACATTTGAAGAAGAATTAAAAAGGAATGTCAATAAAAAGACTTTTTTATTTATCTTTAATTATTTGTACAATTGTTATTTAAATACAGTAATTATTTACAAAGTATTTACAATAATAATGTTACAATGATTAAAAGGAAAATAAAATTGCATCCTAAAATTTCCTAAATCTTCATCTTCTACTGCTACTCCTCTTTTGCTCCATTGATTTTTATCTGCAAAACAAAGAAAAAGAAAAAAAGTCAAAAGCAGATGAAATGAAATTAAAAGCGGACAGTTAATTCAAAAATCATCATTAAAAGCGACTGGCCGGAATCAGTTTGCCCTCTCTGCAAATCACAAGATTTCTCTTGGTTCACAAAGAGGGATGGAAGTTTGTTTGCAATTAAAGTATGAAATGCACAAGTATACAAATTGCACAAATTCAAAGCTTGTCAAAACATACTGCATAAATCCAAAAATTGTCAACCAAGTTTCCAAACAGCATGTACAAGTATAAAGGCAAACTGAATCACAATTTCAAACTAAGCCAAAAGCTGTCAAAATTGTCCAAGGATGCCAAAAGATATCAAACTCCAAAAAGCTGTCAATAAAGTACACAAAGTATGCAAGAAATATGGAAAATATGCAGAGGAAAGGGACAAAGGCAAACAATGTTCAGACACATCATCTCCCTAGGCCAATTGCTTTTTCAGAAAAGACAAAATTAAGCAATAAAAATGCTTTCTTTAATCTGGAGATAGAAGGAGAGAAGAAAGGAGCTTACAGTACAGCAGGCTAAAGGCTAAAAAGAAGATATAAACAGGATGTATCAGAGCACATAGAGAGAGGAGGCAGAAGGCATACAGTAGAAGAGATCATAAAGAATGAAAACCTCAAGCCTTGCAAACCTGTCCAAGCATTGACCAAATTCAAAAAGAACGAATATACAAAAAATATAACAGCTCCTGCCTTTCAAAGAGCACAAAGCCAAGACCCTGGAAGATATAAAACAAAAGCCATCAACCTGCATAACACAGATATCACAAGCCACGCAAAGCCTAATAGCCTCCAAGTTCATCAAGCCTCATAAACCAGAAACAAAAGCCACAAACTGTATCAAATATCAAAAAGCCCGAAGCCTTTCAAAGCTTCAAGCCTAAACCTGCACCATTAAACCTGTAAACTGTCATCAAGTTTGTAGCCTCAAACAGCAAGCCAAAGTCTAGCCTGCTGAAACCAGAAGCTTACAAGCTTCCAGCCTTACCTGCTGCAAACCCAACCTGTCAAAAGCCATAGCCTTAAACAAACCAACTGTCAAGCATCTAGCCTTAAGCCTTTGTCCAAAAAAGCATTCAAAATCATAAAGCCCTCAGAGCTGGGCTCATCATAGGGGTAGCAACAACATATTCAGAATCATAAACATCGTCAAGGCCATCACTCGAAAGCATACAGAAGAAGCAATCAAAGGCAACAGAAGCGTTCAAAGGAGGAAAAGAAGCAAGTGAATTAGGTTTTCAGCATTCATCATAAAACTCTAAAGGAAAGAATACAGAGTACCAGGGAAGGCCACGCAGCAAAGCAAGCTAGCTCATCAGCACTTTCCCCTCGCCTCTGGCCGCCCACAACGCCTCCCAATCCGCCTCCTCCTCCGTCTCAAACAAAGGTATAACTTCTTTCCTTTTCATACACCTCAAATAACAAACAAATACCAACACATAAAATCAGAACATGAGAGTACACATAAAAGCTTGAAACCCTAACGCGATAGAGACAGAAATCACTACCTTTCAACTATTGTCTGGATGATCCATGGAGGGAAGAGGGATGGATGATGGCGCTGGTTGGCCTTAGGCGAAGAGGAGATGTTTAGGCGCTTGGCATAAGAACGAACGAAGAGGAGAAGACAGCGAAGAAGATGAGCACCGTTTATAACTGAAACCCTAAATCCCAAATGAACACAACTCAATTGAAACCCTCACAAAATTGTGAAGTATGTTTTGAGCCTTGCCCCATCAGCTGCCTTAGCCCATTTAATTTCAATGCGCGTACACCCCCTTCTCCTGAAACATGCCTATTCTGATGGGCCCAAATAAATCTCCTAACCCATCAATTTCTCTCAGCTTATTCCTTCTATATTTTTGAAAACCAATAATCTCTTTTCACTTGTTTCTTTATTTCCCGTTTTTTCTAACTTATACTAATACTTTGTTTATAAATTAAATAATACATTAACACTCTTTTTTATATAAAATGTTCTTAATTACCTTTTTTATTTTTTCTAGCTAGTATAATTAAAAAATATAGAGGAATAGAACTTTTGAGTTAAATAATTTTTCTTAAATTTAAAACAATTTTCATTCTTTTTTTTTATTAACTGAAACATTTTGTACATAAAAATATTAATTAAAATACATCAATAAAATACATAAAAATAGAATACTTAAAACATTTCCTTTTCTTTTATTAAATTTTCTTGCTTGTACATAATTAACAAAATACCAAAAAATAATATCGATACATAAATAAGTACTTAATAAGTATATTAGGGTAATACTTGCATCACTTGTAAATAAATCACATACACATTTACAATACACATTTTATATTTCTTATACATTGATACATTTGCTTGTCCCTTTTTACATTGCTACATTACATTGTTTACATTGCGATTGGTTCGATTTGGTTGTAAATTATTTGGACACTACTCTCTTATTAAAGTCTCATCCCCATTTGTAAATATTTGTACCCCCACTCCCAGATACTCATTTGTAATAGCGTAGACTTTAAATTCCCGCAATTCATCGCTTTCAAATATACCATGTTTAGACCTAGGGTTTGTATGTAAATAAAATCAAACGCTAGATAACCTAAACACAAAGATAAATGCATGACAATCAAAACACCATTCAAACTTGCACCCCTAGGGTAATCCCGCTTGTTGCCTTCCAAAATGGGCCATGCTTGCACGTTGAGTTTCTTTGGCAAAACGAATCAAAATGATCATAGTCCCTCGATGACGCTTTCGAAAGTTTCCTATCAAAATGATCATAGTCCCTTCAAGAAAAATTGCCAAAGACACTTGGCACCATTGCATTCATGGTCCATACGATGACCCGCGCCTGTCCCGTTAACATCCTAACGCAAGATTGTCCACCAAATACAATGGTGGAACAAAATTGTTAAAAGGGTTAAAACATAGGAAAAATCTTTTGAGTAAATTTAGGGGTAAACAACTCTTAGTTGCTTGATCAACTTGCTAAACACACTTGCCTACTTTTCAAAACTACACTCCACAAACACTTTCAAACAAACTTTCAAAAACATTTGAAACATCTTTTCGAAAAGATACACACCTTTGTAAAACATTCGAGTAAAGAATTGTTACAACGGTTGCCGAGACGAAGGCATCTTTTTTCAAAACATTTTCAAACACACACACACACACACACACACACCATTTCAAGCAATTGAAAATCAAGGCAAGTGATCTAAACAAGTAACTAAGAGCCCATGGATAACCATGGATGAAAAGGATGCTAATACCTTCCCTTTTCATAATCTACCCCCCGAACCCACGAAACATCTCAAAAGGTTTTTCCTGTGCTTTTTAACCTTTCCTTTAGGATAAAATAAAAAGTCGGTGGCAACTCTTGCTAAACCGAACAAGTGCGAATACAAACGCAAAAACTCAAGTCAGTTCTCCCACCGTATCACAGAACTGGCGACTCTGCTGGGGAACAATCTAAAAGTGGGGTTACCTTAGGGTTTAGATCACCTTTACATTCTTGCTTTGATTGCCTTGATTGCTTTATCTTTTGGGTTCTTGTTTGGGTTTGTTGTAAATCCTACACCCGGATTTGGGGCACCTTCTTAGGTAAATAGCAAAAAAAACTGTGAGGGAACTGTGCGGGGTATACCGACATGGTTGAAGCAGTAAGCTATGTTAGTGTGACATATTTGTGAGTACCGGTAACCCTTGAGTTCAATCAAGGAGAGTACGGGGCCGCTGAGTGATGTCGTGAAGCACTAACGAACTCTTAGAACCTTAATTGACCATCCTAGCCTTTTTAGGGGTAGTGAGATGACCGACTTTGGTGCAGTCCGAAGTTGGTAGATACTCGATACTACACTCATTGAGGGTTTTTTCTTGGAATATTTTGGTCGCCAGTTAAGTGGCTAAACCAAAACAATGAACATAGAAAACAATCCAATGATATTGAGCTCCTTAGAACCCAGTTTCTATTCTAGGACAGGATGAGCCAACTAACTTCAAGAGGGTACTTACCTACAAACCCCATGAAAGCCTAAACCTAAGGACTTGTTTTGCTTTGTGTGAATATGTTTTCCTGTATATACGCTTACTTGCTTCTGCATACATGTACATAACATCATAACATCATACCATAACATTTTTTCAATAACCATTTCAAGGATCTTGAGGGTTCTTTTGATGCAGGGTTACGTTGAACCAGACGTCTACCAAGGGGCAAGAGGTTTTCTACTCTAAAACAAATGCCATCAAAGATCAAGTGCAACAACTTGAATCAGGGGCTATGACCCACTTGACATGGTGAGCTTGATTCTCGTGGAAAGACATCCACCGATGCAAGGTTCTCCAATCAAAGATCAAGTGCAACAACTTGAATTAGGGGCTATGACCCACTTGACATGGTGAGCTTGATTCTCGCGGAAAGACATCCACCAATGCAAGGTTCTCCAATCAAAGATCAAGTGCAACAACTTGAATCAGGGGATATGACCCACTTGACATGGTGAGCTTGATTCTCGTGGAAAGACATCCACCGGTGCAAAGTTCTCCAATCAAAGATCAAGTACAACAACTTGAATCTGGGGCTATGACCCACTTGACATGGTGAGCTTGATTCTCGTGGAAAGACATCCACCGGTGCAAAGTCTCCAATCAAAGATTGAAGTTCAACCTCTAACATATTCTTGTGTTTACCCCAAGAGATTCCTTGAAAGCATGCATCCGCATATCATGCATCGCATCATAACAGTTTTTCCTTTTTCAGGTTTCCTTACTCTCCTACTGTTTATTTCAGTAAGAGATGGCTCTAGAAAGGACTGTCAAGGATATCCAGGACCAGACTGCTCAGCTGCAGGAAATGTTCTTGAACCTGTCCTTGGGGCAAGAAGAAGTGAAAGCTCTCCTCACAAAGCGCTTGGTCCAGGAGACTTCAAACAATGCCAGGAGTGATCAGCTGGGGGAACTGCAGTTTGATTTGGCAACATTGAGGATTCAGGTGATGGGACAACTGATGGGCCAGATGGATCTCATCCAGGATTTGTCTCAAAGACAAGAGGAACTCAGAGTTCTCGTCAACCAACTGCTTCGGAACAACCAACTGGGGCAAACATTTGAGGTTGAAGAGCAAGCCATCATTCAACCCCCTTCCAGACAAGAAGACAAGGGGAAGGCTCCTCTACTTGCTTCAGGGTCACAAACCCATCAACAACCTCGCCAGCGTCAACGGGGTAATCGACGTAAGCAAAATACGTCAGGAAGACAGTTCACGGAGACTGACATATCGTCATCTCTAATTCTGGAGCGCTTGTTGGAGGTCAATCTGACTGCTTTAAGGGATCCTATTCGGAAGCCCAATACCTCCACTCCTACAGCTCGGGACATGACACCGACGACTGTTGGGCCTTGAAGAACAAGATTCAAGATCTGATTGACATTGGAGTGCTGAGGTTCATGCCAGACGGCGAGATGAAAATCTTCCGTTAAGGGTTTCTCCACCTGAAGTGACAAGGCTCGAACTGAGAGACTTTTACTTCTTTGAATTTTCAAGTTGTAATCTCTTTGTCATTCAAACAATTAACTGTTGATGTCAAACTCTGTTTTCATTAATGCATTGCATATGTTTGTCTTGAATTCATCCATTCGTTTTCACTACTCTTATGCTTTCTTTATGATATTTAACTCTTGATAAAAAGCTGCAAGCCTTTAGAGGGAGGATGACGAAACAATACCATAATCTCATACAGTATGCTTTTGAACAAACCTTGCTGATGATGTACAGGCATTTCTTTCAATTCCCAAACACTGGAGTTATAAGGAAGATAATCCCTAGTCAACCCCTTCGAGCCAAAGAAGTAGGAGTTTTCTGTTCTAAACAATCAAAACCTTTGATATAAACCTGGGGCAGGGTAGTCTCTCAGTTAATTCAAAAGGGTGCGCATTGAAGTCGCAAACTCTCAGTTCGTAATACGACGAACGACGTCAAAGAAAAGCATTCCTTTGGAATCACAAGACAGTGATGGTTCCTTATCTCATAGGCAGTCAATCTCTCAAAAAAGAAAAGCCCACTGAGCCAAAACCTGTAAAGGAGGCTTAAGAAAGCTAGGGCATCCCGCTGACTGTAATCTCGAAAACAGAAACAATCAGGCAAAAGTTAGGGATAACAAATCAAAAGAACGAGGTCGTTACAAATCCTCAACAACATGAAAAAATGTTGCACAAGAAAAAGGAGATGATGACTGTCTTCCAAATTCGATTGGTGAACCATCGCCCAAAAGTCGTTCCAAACTCGAACAGAGTGCGACGCACAATTAACTGAGTCTAGGGTTGAAGAACATCACGAAGAGCGGGTGGGTACAAATATACTTTGAGCCTTTATCCTTTGTTTCTTAAACCGTGAACCAGGCCACGTTACAACCCTTCAAAAGTCCTAATTGAAGCATGAGTTAGTTCGAAAGCATACTGTTACAAAAGGTATCCTGACTCCTGTAAGGCTTTGCTCTAAATCTGGTGTTGATTTTGTCTTATGAAAAGTTTTCTGCTAAAAAACGCATTTTTCAAAACTTCAAGACAAGCATAAACTTTGCATTACTTAATATCACTGTTTGCATTTGGCTATTTGTTTGACAGTGAAGAAATTCATACAGCGAATGTTCGGAGGAACGAAGACTCTCTCAGTGAGTAAAATCACTTCAAGAAGGATGACACTTCCAACGACAAATCTCCTATCAACAAGGGGCATGACATGTCACTATCCAATTAACCTGGGGCAGTCCAGTCAAGGTTTCAACAGATCTTTCAAAGTTCAGTTAACCTGGGGAAGTCCAGTCAAGGTTTCAACAGATCTTTCAAAGTTCAGTTAACCTGGGGCAGTCCAGTCAAGATTTCAACAGAAATATCTCAATTTGCAAATTAACCTGGGGCAAGTCTCCCTCGCCATCACTTGGGGCATTCGAATGTCAAAACCAAAGTGTTCAGATTCCTTCATCACCTGTTGGAAGTTACGGTCGTCAAAGATCAAATTCTCACAAAATTCAAGTTATGAAGCCCGGATTTGACCGGATAGTATCTTGATCTCTACAGCACATTGTGAAGACCGAACTACGACCGGATAACAATGTCAGATTACCGCAAAGCCTGGATTACGACCAGATAGTGGGCTCTCACAAAATTCAAGTTATGAAGCCCAGATTTGACCGGATAGTATCTTGATCTCTACAGCACATTGTGAAGACCGGACTACGACCGGATAACAGTGTCAGATTACCGCAAAGCCTGGATTACGACCAGATAGTGGGATCTCCTGAATTCAAGTTATGAAGCCCGGATTTGACCAGATAGTATCTTGATCTCTACAACACATTGTGAAGATCGGACTACGACCGGATAACAGTGTCAGATTACCGCCAAGCCTGGATTACGACCAGATAGTGGGATCTCACAAAATTCAAGTTATGAAGCCCGGATTTGACCGGATAGTATCTTGATCTCTACAGCACATTGTGAAGGCCGGACTACGACCGGATAACAGTGTCATACTACCGCAAAGCCTAGATTGCGACCAGATAATGGTATCCCCTCAGGGCAAGCTATGAAACCCGGATTCGACCGGATAATAGTTTAATCCCCAACAAGTTATTGTGAAGACTGGATTACGACCAGATGGCAATACAAGTTTCTGTAAAGCCTGGATTACGACCAGACAGCAGTCAAGAATACTACGAAGCCTAGAGTCGACCAAATAGTGGTATATCTTCAGCACAAGCCGTGAAGCCCGGATTTGACCGGATAACAGCTTAAGCAAGCTATTGTGAAGCCTGGATTACGACCAGATGGCAATACAAGTTTCTGTGAAGCCTGGATTACGACCAGACAGCAGTCAAGAATACTACGAAGCCTGGAGTCGACCAGATAGTGGTATATCTTCAGCACAAGCCGTGAAGCCCGGATTTGACCGGATAACAGCTTAAGCAAGCTATTGTGAAGCCTGGACTATGACCAGATGACAATACAAATTTCTGTGAATCCTGGATTACGACCAGATAGCGGTCAAGAATACTACAAAGCCTGGAGTCGACCAGATAGTGGTATATCTTCAGCACAAGCCGTGAAGCCCGGATTTGACCGGATAACAGCTTAAGCAAGCTATTGTGAAGCCTGGACCACGACCAGATAACAATACAAGTTCCTGTGAAGCCTGGATTACGACCAGATAACAGTTAACCCTCAAGCATGAAGATTCTCATCACCTCAGAAAATTGGTACACCCCCAATTTCTGACCCCCAACAGAATGAAGATTCTCGTTCTCAAAGTGGCATATAACCTGAGTTCAATTCTCCAAAAAGAGTTTAACTTCAGGACCCTCAGCAAAACAAGAGCTTTCTCAAAGCTGATTTCCCCAGCCAGAGAGCCTTCCAGAAGTTAACTCCCCTCAGAGTCAAGTTTCAAAATCCCCAGTGGAGCCAAAACCGTCAAATCCCCAGTGGAGCCAAAACTGTCAATCCCCAGCGAAGCTCTCATCAAAACCTCAGCGAAGTATCTCTTCCCACAGAGTAATTCCCCGTAGAGTAATCTCTCCAACAAGTTTATTCCCCAACGGAGTCATCTTCTCCTACCGGTTTATTCTTGCGTTCATCAACCCCAGCGGAAATGAAGAACTCTACTCTTCAGCATCAGCCTAGGATTCAACGAACTTCCCGGTATTCGTCAAGGATTTATTTTCCCAGATGAAGATACAACACATTATCATACATCATGATACATGCATATACGCATCATATCATACAATCTCATTTATGTTGAGAACATCATTCCTTGATCCATATCATGCATTGCACATGACTGACCTTTACCTTTCAGGAAGGATACAGTTAAATGATCAACTATGTCAAAGTAGACAAATACAGTCAAAAGAGAACAATCCAGTCAAAGAAGACAAATCCAGTCAAAGAAGACAAGTCCAGTTCCTAAAGATTTTTCTGATGCAAACCCGTCATTATAGACACCCGTCGTCATAGACACCCATCATTAAAGACAACCTGTCAATAAAGACAATCCGTCATTGAAGACAACCCGTCATTATAGACACCCGTCGTTATAGACACCCGTCATTGAAGACAACCCGTCGTTATAGACACCCGTCATTAAAGACAACCTGTCAATAAAGACAACCCGTCATTGAAGACAACTCGTCGTTATAGACACCCGTCATTATAGACACCCATCGTTATAGACACGCGTCATTGAAGACAACCCGTCGTTATAGACACCCGTCATTAAAGACAACCTGTCAATAAAGACAACCCGTCATTGAAGACAACCCGTCGTTATAGACACCCGTCATTGAAGACAACCCGTCGTTATAGACACCCGTCATTAAAGACAACCTGTCAATAAAGACAACCCGTCATTGAAGATAACCCGTCATTATAGACACCCGTCAATAAAGACAACCAGTCATTGAAGACAACCCGTCATTGAAGACAACCCGTCATTAGAGACAACCCGTCATTGAAGACAACCCGTCATTAGAGACAACCCATCATTGAAGACAACCTGTCATTGAAGACAACCTGTCATTGAAGACAACCTGTCAATAAAGACAACCCGTCATTGAAGACAACCTGTCATTGAAGACAACCCGTCATTGAAGACAACCCGTCATTAGAGACAACCCGTCATTGAAGACAACCCGTCATTGAAGACAACCCGTCGTTATAGACACCCGTCATTAAAGACATTCTGTCAATAAAGACAACCCGTTATTGAAGACAACCCGTCGTTGAAGACAACCCGTCATTGAAGACAACCCGTCGTTATAGACACCCGTCATTAAAGACATCCTGTCAATAAAGACAACCTGTCAATAAAGACAACCTGTCAATAAAGACAACTCGTCATTGAAGACATCTCGCCATTGAAGACATCCCGTCATTGAAGACATCCAGTCGTTAAAGACAATCCGTCATTAAAGACAATCCGTCATTGAAGACAATCCGTCATTAAAGACAAATCGTCGTTGAAGACAACTCGTCCATGAAGACAACCTGTTAAAAGAGACGACTCGTCAAAGAAGACAAAACCTCATCTGGTTCAGTTAAATCGATCCCTAAAGATTTTTCTGAGATAACCTGTCAGTAGAGACAACACATCAACCTTTTGAAATTCCAGATTTGATACCTGTATCTAGCCAGGGCATATCTGTGAGCGATTGATTATAGATTCGATACCTGTATCTAGCCAGGGCATATCTGCATGAAGAGTTTGAAGATCAACACCTGTAACAGGCCAGGAAATTATTTTTCTTTCTCAGGTACGCAAGTTCTCGCTAAGGAATCTCTTACGCGATCGACACCCCGAATGGCATCTTTAAGCCCATCTCCACAACTATCCATTACACTTCCAAATGGCATCTTTAAACCCATTTCCAGATGGTATCTCTAAGCCCATCCCCCGACAAGATTCTGTCACATTTCCAGATGGCATCTTTAAGCCCATTTCCAGATGGCATCTCTAAGCCCATCCTCCTACCAACAATCTCCAAATGGAATCTTTAAGCCCATTTCCAAATGGCATCTCTAAGCCCATCCCCCGACAAGATTCTGTCACATTCCAGATGGCATCTTTAAGCCCATCACCAAATGGCATCTGTAAGCCCATTCCCTCTACCATCACATCACCGAGTGCAAATTTTTTGGGCACTCTAGTGTCCAATCTCCTTTTACCCTCGAGTCGCGAAAGGCAAACTTGCCAATCTAACTCTTCATGTTCAAGAAGATTGAACAGGGGCAACTGTTGTACCCCAAAATTTTCCCTCCATTTTTTCCACAAGAAATCACAACATCGGGCTTTTCCTGATTTTTTCAGATTGGCGTAAGAATCAGTCAAACAAAATTTTCTCGTCAGTCAGACAAAATTTAGGGTTTTCATTAATTTTAAAGCAGTTCAAGCAGATTGCTCAGGGTTTGGTTGAGTTGGCTCAGGTTTTGATCAGGCGGACGCTTCTCTACCATTTAATCAAGAACTAGGGTTTGTGCGCGCAGAAAGAATTAAGTCTACAGTGCTTTTCAATTTACTCTGGAATATGGACTGAGGTTTCTGACTGGGAGCTTGCAGTGTTTGATTGAATCATTAAAAGAAAAGGCATGTGGACGTTTTGTTTGATTAACTGTGCATTGCTTTGGATAATTGGAGCACCGGGTTTATTATTGATTGATGCTAAGACCACAGTGTTTATCAATTGTTTATTTATTTTAAGTTAGAATAATTGGAATTTATTTCCATTTTATTATAATTTAAGAATTATAAACAATTAAATAAATATTTGAAGAAGAATTAAAAAGGAATGTCAATAAAAAGACTTTTTTATTTATCTTTAATTATTTGTACAATTGTTATTTAAATACAGTAATTATTTACAAAGTATTTACAATAATAATGTTACAATGATTAAAAGGAAAATAAAATTGCATCCTAAAATTTCCTAAATCTTCATCTTCTACTGCTACTCCTCTTTTGCTCCATTGATTTTTATCTGCAAAACAAAGAAAAAGAAAAAAGTCAAAAGCAGATGAAATGAAATTAAAAGCGGACAGTTAATTCAAAAATCATCATTAAAAGCGACTGGCCGGAATCAGTTTGCCCTCTCTGTAAATCACAAGATTTATCTTGGTTCACAAAGAGGGATGGAAGTTTGTTTGAAATTAAAGTATGAATTGCACAAGTATACAAATTGCACAAATTCAAAGCTTGTCAAAACATACTGCATAAATCCAAAAATTGTCAACCAAGTTTCCAAACAGCATGTACAAGTATAAAGGCAAACTGAATCACAATTTCAAACTAAGCCAAAAGCTGTCAAAAATTGTCCAAGGATGCCAAAAGATATCAAACTCCAAAAAGCTGTCAATAAAGTACACAAAGTATGCAAGAAATATGGAAAATTTGCAGAGGAAAGGGACAAAGGCAAACAATGTTCAGACACATCATCTCCCTAGGCCAATTGCTTTTTCAGAAAAGACAAAATTAAGCAATAAAAATGCTTTCTTTAATCTGGAGAGAGAAGGAGAGAAGAAAGAAGCTTACAGTACAGCAGGCTAAAGGCTAAAAAGAAGATATAAACAGGATGTATCAGAGCACATAGAGAGAGGAGGCAGAAGGCATACAATAGAAGAGATCATAAAGAATGAAAACCTCAAGTCTTGCAAACCTGTCCAAGCATTGACCAAATTCAAAAAGAACGAATATACAAAAAATATAACAGCTCCTGCCTTTCAAAGACCACAAAGTCAAGACCCTGGAAGATATAAAACAAAAGCCATCAACCTGCATAACACAGATATCACAAACCACACAAAGCCTAATAGCCTCCAAGTTCATCAAGCCTCATAAACCAGAAACAAAAGCCACAAACTGTATCAAATATCAAAAATCCTGAAGCCTTTCAAAGCTTCAAGCCTAAACCTGCACCATTAAACCTGTAAACTGTCATCAAGTCTGTAGCCTCAAACAACAAGCCAAAGTCTAGCCTGTTGAAACCAGAAGCTTACAAGCTTCCAGCCTTACTTGCTGCAAACCCAACCTGTCAAAAGCCATAGCCTTAAACAAACCAACTGTCAAGCATCTAGCCTTAAGCCTTTGTCCAAAAAAGCGTTCAAAATCATAAAGCCCTCAGAGCTGGGCTCATCATAGGGGTAGCAACAACATATTCAGAATCATAAACATCGTCAAGGCCATCACTCGAAAGCATACAGAAGAAGCAATCAAAGGCAACAAAAGCGTTCAAAGGAGGAAAAGAAGCAAGTGAATTAGGTTTCCAGCATTCATCATAAAACTCTAAAGGAAAGAATACAGAGTACCAGGGAAGGCCACGCAGCAAAGCAAGCTAGCTCATCAGCGCTTTCCCCTCGCCTCTGGCCGCCCACAGCGCCTCCCAATCCGCCTCCTCCTCCGTCTCCAACAAAGGTATAACTTCTTTTTTTTTCATACACCTCAAATAGCAAACAAATACCAACACATAAAATCAGAACATGAGAGTACACATAAAAGCTTGAAACCCTAACGCGATAGAGACAGAAATCACTACCTTTCAACTATTGCCTGGATGATCCATGGAGGGAAGAGGGATGGATGATGGTGCTGGTTGGCCTTAGGCGAAGAGGAGATGTTCAGGCGCTTGGCATAAGAACGAACGAAGAGAAGACAGCGAAGAAGATGTGCGCCGTTTGTAACTGAAACCCTAAATCCCAAATGAACACAACTCAATTGAAACCCTCACAAAATTGTGATGTACGTTTTGGGCCTTGCCCCATCAGCTGCCTTAGCCCATTTGATTTCAATGCGCGTACACCCCCCTTCTCCTGAAACATGCCTATTCTGATGGGCCCAAATAAATCTCCTAACCCATCAATTTCTCTCAGCTTATTCCTTCTATATTTTTGAAAACCAATAATCTCTTTTCACTTGTTTCTTTATTTCCCTTTTTTTTCTAACTTATACTAATACTTTGTTTATAAATTAAATAATACATTAACACTCTTTTTTATATAAAATGTTCTTAATTACCTTTTTTATTTTTTTAGCTAGTATAATTAAAAAATATAGAGGAATAGAACTTTTGAGTTAAATAATTTTTCTTAAATTTAAAACAATTTTCATTCTTTTTTTTTATTAACTAAAACATTTTGTACATAAAAATATTAATTAAAATACATCAATAAAATACATAAAAATAGAATACTTAAAACATTTCCTTTTCTTTTATTAAATTTTCTTGCTTGTACATAATTAACAAAATACCAAAAAATAATATTGATACATAAATAAGTACTTAATAAGTATATTAGGGTAATACTTGCATCACTTGTAAATAAATCACATACACATTTATAATACACATTTTATCTTTCTCATACATTGATACATTTGCTTGTCCCTTTTTACATTGCTACATTACATTGTTTACATTGCGATTGGTTCGATTTGGTTGTAAATTATTTGGACACTACTCTCTTATTAAAGTCTCATCCCCATTTGTAAATATTTGTACCCCCACTCCCGGATACACATTTGTAATAACATAGACTTTAAATTCCTGCAATTCATCGCTTTCAAATATACCATGTTTAGACCTAGGGTTTGTATGTAAATAAAATCAAACGCTAGATAACCTAAACACAAAGATAAATGCATGACAATCAATACACCATTCACACTTGCACCCCTAGGGTAATCCCGCTTGTTGCCTTCCAAAATGGGCCATGCTTGCACGTTGAGTTTCTTTGGCAAAACGAATCAAAATGATCAAAGTCCCTCGATGACACTTTCGAAAGTTGCCTATCAAAATGATCATAGTCCCTTCAAGCAAAATTGCCAAAGACACTTGGCACCATTGCATTCATGGTCCATACGATGACCCGCGCTTGTCCCGTTAACATCCTAACGCAAGATTGTCCACCAAATACAATGGTGGAACAAAATTGTTAAAAGGGTTAAAACATAGGCAAAAATCTTTTGAGTAAATTTAGGGGTAAACAACTCTTAGTTACTTGATCAACTTGCAAAACACACTTGCCTACTTTTCAAAACTACACTCCACAAACACTTTCAAACAAACTTTCAAAAACATTTGAAACATCTTTTCGAAAAGATACACACCTTTGTAAAACATTCGAGTAAAGAATTGTTACAACGGTTGCCGAGACGAAGGCATCTTTTTTCAAAACATTTTCAAACACACACACACACACCATTTCAAGCAATTGAAAATCAAGGCAAGTGATCTAAACAAGTAACTAAGAGCCCATGGATAACCATGGATGAAAAGGGTGCTAATACCTTCCCTTTTCATAATCTACCCCCCGAACCCACGAAACATCTCAAAAGGTTTTTCCTGTGCTTTTTAACATTTCCTTTAGGATAAAATAAAAAGTCGGTGGCGACTCTTGCTAAACCGAACAAGTGCGAATACAAACACAAAAACTCAAGTCAGTTCTCCCACCGTATCACATACGGGCTCTTATTTTATTGCTATATCACTTGATTTTGTTTGAAAATGTGCTTGTGGTGTGGGTTTTGAAAGTATTTTGAAAACGTCTTTTTAATGATTCTTGTCTCATAAGAATGCATACAAAGTGTTGTTTGAAAATAGTTCAAATAAGTGTTTGTGTAATGTGGTTTTGAAAGTGATTTTGAAAAGGGTGTCTTTATAATGTTTCTTGTCTCTATAAGAACGTGTACAAAGCATTGTCTTTTGAAAATGTTTCAAAATGAAAGTGTTGGTGTATAAAATGTTTTTGTTGTGAGCAAGCGAGCAACTAGGAGCAATCTACCTACTCAAAAGGTCTTAGATAATCTCTTCCTCCTCCTTTAGATGTTGCTATCTTACCATTGATTTGATAATAAGCCCCGTTGTTGGTTGTGAAGGGACAGGCGTGGGACATTTGTATAGTCATAGAAGGCAACCTATGGGACGTTTTAGCAATGTCGTTTTGGGGTACAACACCGCCTTTTCGGATTTTCAGCCCACCAGGATACCCATTTTTTCCCAAGTCGCCCTATCGGGTTTTCAACTTGCCGGGTGTACAATCTTTTGCATATATCCCTAATTTTTGCCCAAACCTTTTGATTTGCCGAGATGCCCTCATTTTTTCCTAGGCGTGTCAACCTTGCGGGTCTTTTATGCGTCGTATTTTTTAACTATGTCCGTGTTCATAGGATGCGGGAAGTCTTCACCGTCCATGGTAATCAGCATCATAGCACCACCAGAGAACACTCTCTTGACAATAAATGGTCCTTTGTAGGTGGGAGTCCATTTGCTCCTGGGATCGCCTTGTGGCAGAATGATGCGCTTTATTACCTAGTCACTGTCTTGATATACTCGAGGTCTGATCTTTTTGTTGAAAGCCTTGATCACGCGCTTTTGGTACATCTGACCATGACAGACAACAGCCAGTCGTTTTTCATCGATCAAGTTTAACTGATCCAATCTTGTCTGAATCCACTCATCTTCGCCTAGGCCTGCTTCATTCATAATCCTTAGTGAGGGAATCTGAACTTCTACTGGCAGAACAACTTCTATGCCATAGACTAAATAAAAGGGAGTTGCCTCAGTTGATGTTCTAGCTGAAGTGCGGTAGCCATGAAGAGCAAACGGTAACATCTCATACCAGTCCTTGTAGGTCACTACCATCTTCTGCATAATCTTCTTAATGTTTTTGTTGGCCGCTTCCACTGCGTCATTCATTTTAGGTCTATAAGAAGAAGAATTGTGATGCTTGATTTTGAACTGAGTGCAAAGTTCAGTAATCATAGCATTGATGAGGTTAGTCCCATTGTCGATGATGATCCTTCCGGGGATACCATAGCGGCAGATGAGGTTATGTTTGATGAATCTGGCAACCATGTTCTTGGTGATTAAGGAAAATGAGGCGGCTTCGACCCATTCGGTGAAATAATCGATAGCGACAAGAATGAAGTGATGTCCATTGGAAGCAGTGGGTTTGATCTCCCCAATCATGTAAATTCCCTACATTACAAATGACCATGGAGCTATCATGACGTTCATAGGGATAGGAGGCACATGGACCTTATCAGCATAGATTTTGCATTTGTGGCAAGTTCTTGAGTGTTGATGGCAATTAGTCACCATCATTGACCAATAGTAGCCAGCTCTTAGGATTTTCTTGGCCATAGTATGTCCGCTAGAGTGAATCCTAAAAAGACCATCATGCATGTCTTCCATAATTTCCTCCGCCTCCTTATTGTCCACACATTGGAGTAGAGTAGAGTCATGGTTGCGCTTGTACAATATTCCGTTACTTAGGAAGAATTTGGCCGAAAATATTCGTAAGAACTTTCTGTCATTGATGGAAGATCCTTCGGGATACTCTTGTGCTTCAATGTATCTCTTCACCTCATGGTACCAAGGCTTTTTTGTATCAGTGTCAAGCTCATAGCAATGTGCAGGTTCGTCGAATCTCTCAATTGTAATCATAAGAGCTTCGTTGTCCCATCTGACCTTGAACATAAAAGACATTATGGCCAAAGCATCGACTAACTGATTTTCTTCCCTAGGGAAGTGTTCAAAGGTGATCTCTTCGAAGTAAGGAATCAGAGATAGCATAAGCTCCTTGTAAGGGATGAGATTAGGGTGCTTAGTTTCCCAATCTCCTTTTACTTAACTAATCACTAGAGCAGAATCCCAAAACACATTCAAATGCTTGATCCTCAAATCAATGGCAGCCCTCTGACCCAAAATGCATGCTTCGTACTCAGCCATGTTGTTCGTGCAATCGAAGCATAATATGACAGTGAAAGGAGTGTGGCAACCTTCAAGGGAGATGATCACAACACCAATTCTGTTACCCAAGGCGTTGGAAGCCACATCGAAGACCATAGTCCATCGGGATCCTTGTTCAGTTCTGTCATACAGTCCAGGTTTCGCACAGTCGGTCATTAGCATGATGTTCTCATCTGGGAAGTCAAAGTTCATAGACTGATAATCATCAACAGCTTGATGGGCCAAATGATCTGCTAGTACACTTCATTTGATGTCTGTTGTACCCCAAAAATTTCCCTCTTATTTTATCAACATTTCTCATCACAAGGCTCTTTGAACTCAAGATCAAGCTAGGGTTTGCTCTGCTCAAGACATCTCCTTGCACTGTTGACCTAAATTGGGATTTGAGTTTGCATAAGGAATTTTGGACTTTCAATGCTGAAAGTGACTTTCATACTTCATGTTGAACTTACAAGATTACCTCTACCAAGTTTCAAGCCTTGAAACAGATTTTTGCTCAGTCAATTGAACAGTTGACCTAGAAATCAGCTGCATTAGAGAAAAAGTCAACTATGGCCAAATTACAGTCAAACCTCATAAATTTTGACCCACATCAACATTATAGACTCATATGAACCATTTGATCAAGTTTGGACCACAACTCCACAAGAAATTTGATTAGATCACCAAAAGGGTAAAATGGTCATTTTTAGGGTTTTGACTGCACAAAGGCAATTTCTGATTTTTGACCTAGCCAATGGAAAATCGGGCTCAAGCATGGATTCAGGGACTCAATGGCATCATCTTGACCTATTCACAAGGTTCAAAATATCTCAAATGTATTGGATTGACAGATGAATTTTTCAGTCAACTGATCAAAATTTGATTGTACACTGAAAAGTCAAACTTTGACTTTTTGGTCAAAATCAAGTGCCAAGGGTCATTTTTCATCAAGATGTGTCAAAACATGAAACTTGTTCATCAAGAAACCCATTTTTACAAATTAGGGTTTAAAGTTGAAAATTTTCATAACTTAGAATTTTTCTAAGTTATGAAATTTTCTCAATTTTTCCTAACTTTGCCCAACATTTTCACCATAATGCAATTGGATTCAAACAAAACTTCCAACATGAAAGTTGTAGTCCTCCACAAATTCTACAACTTTGGTTCACAAAGTTTTCCCAAAAGAAGCTTGGATCTCAAGTTATGATTTTTGGAACAAGGGTCCCTAAAACTTTTAACTTAGTGAAATTTTGCCCTAGTTTAGGCAGGATTTTGACCTATCTTCATGGCCATTTTTCACATAGTTCCACTTGGAATCTCAAATTTCATTTCAAAGATGGATTGTAGAGCATGTTGCAAGCTTTCCAAAATGTCCAAGAACTCTCCAAACTCATTTGTGATTAGGGAGAATCGAAGGCTTGAAGTTGGCAAAAACTCATTTTTCATCCATGGCATGTTCATTATGATACAAGTTGCAAATTCAAATCAGCTTGCTTTGCACTAGATTACAGGCCTCAAAACCATTCCACAGAAAAATTCCTTTTTCGAGACATTTCTCGGGTTCAGGGGGTAGATTATAGAAAGGGAAGGTGTTAGCAACCTTTCTATCAGTGGTTATCCACGGGCTCTTAGGTACTTGCTCATATTATTTTCAAAATATTGCTTTCTTTGTGCTTGTGGGTTTTAAAAAAGTTTTTGTTTGAAAACTTCGATTTAATTCTTGCTTCTGTCCTCAAGAGTGTATGAAGTGTTTTTGAAAACTTTGTTCGAAAAGTGTAAGTGTGAAAAGTTTTTGTTTTTGAAAGAGCAAGTACTTAAGAACCATCTACCTACTCGAAAAAGGAATCATTCTATGTTAATTTCCTCTAGACAATGCTATCCTACTATTGATGAGTAGGTAGCACTGTCGTTGGAGTTTAAGGGTCAATTCGAATGAGGGACTTACGGTCACCAAAGCAATGTTAGGACGCCTTAGCGGTAACCCTAATATCTTAGATCATTTGTTTGAGGCAATCATATCCGAGGAAACCGTTTAGAGGCGACTATGATATTTAGACAAGAGGGAAACCTCTAAAGTGACCTATACTTAATTACCATGTACGAAGGCAACCAAGTGGGGTGTACCCTAAGAGTGCGCATGTGCGAGTGTGTCGTTTTCAGTTATTTTTTGTCTTCGTACATGTTAAGGGTGATCTAAGTTGATTTTAGGTTAAAACATTCAGTCTTGTCATGCCATCCTATTATCAAACATCTAACAGTTATATTTTGCGGAAAATAAATTGCGGAATTTAAATTACAAGGCGTCGGGTATTTACATCGCCAAATACAAACCCTTGAAAAATAAATAAAGCGATAAAAAATAATAAAAGGTCCTATTAACTATTACAATCCAGGAGCAAGTACAATATTTGATAAAAGAAAGTAAATCGCGTGCGGGAAATTAAATCGAGCATATTTAGGGTTTTGACCCTTTTTGAGAGAAAGTATCCTTTTTTGTTGTTTTTTGAATTAAGAAAGAAATTAACTTAAATTAATTACTAAATTAAATTAATTACATTAATTAATAAAAATAAATTATTTTTGGATTTTTGGTATTTTAAGAAAGAAATAAAAAATTAATTGAATTAATAAAAACCTAATTAAGTCTAATTTAATTTTAATTATTAAAAAAGGAATTAAAGTTATTCTAATTAACACCTAAATTAATTTATCAGTATTTATTAATAAAAAATAAAAGTTAAAATTTAATTTGATAAAAATATTTTTGTGATTTTGTTTTATAAAAGAAAAGAATTTTTCACTTGGTTAGAAATTAAATAAAACAATAAAAGCAATTATTTAAAACAAAATAAGTAAATAAGAGAGAAAAGAATTTTGTGGTGCATATAGCAATGCTGAGGCCCATTTGCATTGGCCCTGTTTGACTTTTTTGATTCTATGCGCGCATGTTGACTTGGTCTATGGTGGACCATTAGCTTTTGGCCACCAGATTTGGCCCATAACCATTTGGCAATTGATTGAACGATGGTGCATGGTGAGCTGCTGACTTGAACATGTACAAGATCACCTGAAAAGCAAAATTATCAAAGAAGTGGAGGACCTGGGATTCGAACCCAAGTCCTGTAGGCTAATGGATGAACACGCTTACCACTAGGCTATTTGGCTTTATCTGTTAATAATATTCAAATAATATATAATAAAAGAAAGCAGGTCAATGGTCAGAACAAAACAAAAATGCGAGCGTGGTTTGAATGGAGCAATGGTTGAGTGCCACGTATTCATCTTCTTCGTTGAACCGTGGCTAAAACAAAACAGACTTATACCTACGAACAATAGTCCGTAGCTATAAGTCAAGCATCTCTAAAATCCTATAGGCGCCATGGAAATGCATTCTAAACCCATGGTTGAATTCGTCTCCCTCTTCTGATCACGCCTATAGCCATTATTAAGGCTAATTTTACCTGAAACAAAAACACCCAAAACTATCCACGAAACCCTAACTATGGTACTTTGTAGTATGAGTCAGATAAACAAAATTAAGTAATGCCAAAAGCTTTGAAATGTTATGAGGATCACAAATATGGCAATGATTTATTCAAATGATGCAAGAATGATGAATCATGAATTCAAGAACCAAGGTGATTATCGTGACAGTTACAGTGCTTTTGAAGGCCTGAGGACGCGTGCTTTTGATCCAGGAAGGTTGTGTGATCACCCAGGAATCGATTGGGATTAGTCTCTGCTTATGAAAACGCCTCTAAGTATGATTTTGATTTCACACTTTTTAGTGAATTTTGCAACTTTTGTATTGCCTATTCTTGCAGCCTCCAACCCTTATTTTCGTGTGCCTCTCTTGCTTATGTAGTGTGGAATGCATTAGGGTAGAAAATATGATTCAAATCTTGCTCCAATAATGATTTCCAATTTGATTTGATTCTCCATTACTAAACCTTCCAAATTTTCCAATTTTCAATCTTTTTGTACATGGCATGGTGAGATTCGAGTTTGATGATGATATTGATGATAGTTATAACCTGAAATAACCAAAAAGATCTTAGGTAATCAAAGCTTGGATTTTATATGATTTAATTTGATTAAAAATGAAATAATTCAATAAAAATCAAATTAAATAATAAAAATAGAATGTGGGCTCATGGATGAATCTAGGACACGTGGGCCACTATGCAAGATCAAATCAAGTGGAAAAGAATGGGCCTATTTGACAAAATTTGAAGTTTTGGAGATAATTGACTTTTGGCAATTTTGTAAAAATGCCCAACTTCAACAATGCATAACTTCTTCCATTTTGAACTTTTTGAGGTGTTCTTGGACTTTTAGAAAGCTTGAGATTTCCTCTAACCAACCCTTTTGGTCTCATCTCATTTTGATATTCCATGCTCAAGTTATAAGCTTTTGCAAAAAAGGTGTTTTTGTTGACTTTCAAAAATGACCTATAATGTCCAAATTTATAACTTCTTGTGAGTGCATTTCTTGATCTTTGGGTATGAAGATGGATTGTAGGAAATTTCATCCTCTTAAACATGCGCTTTGGATGGGTCATTTCTCGTAAAGTATGAGAAAGTTATGCTTGGTCAAAGTTGAGTTGACTTTTCCTACAAAACCCTAATTTAGCAACTTTTGAGTCTTGATGAATTTTGAGAAATCCTTGATGAATCATGATAAACCCTTGATAAAATGATGAAATATCCTTAAAAATGAGGATGTTGACAAAAAATCTTGAAGTTTGACTGTTTATAGGTCACAGTTGACTTTTGCCCTAACACAGTCGATTTTTGGACCCTTTGAGCAATTGATTGAGAAAACTTCCTCTGCAAGGCTTGAAACTTGACATGGATGACCTTGATAACATATTAGGACATTGGGGAGAACTTGATGTCATTTGGACTCAAGGATCTTGATGCAACACAAAACCCTAATTTGGGGAAGACTACCTTAGGAGATGACTTGTCTGACCAATTCTTGAGCAAGCTTGAGCAACTTGGAGATTCTTCTTGAAATGTTTTGAGAAATATGAGAGGGAAAATTTTGGGGTACAACACTGCCGAAGACAGAAAATAGGTTAAAGTGGGTGCCAACCTGGAGCCAAGTGTCAAAGAGCGCTTAGTTCAGCTGTTGAATGAGTTTGTTGAGATCTTTGCCTGGTCCTATGAAGATATGCCGGGACTGGATACAGATATTGCGGTTCACCGTCTCCCTACAAGATAATACTATCCACCAATCAAACAGAAAGTCCGCCGAATGAGGCCCGACATGTCCGAAAAGATCAAAGCTGAAGTGATGAAGCAGTTCAATGCTGGCTTTCTGGCTGTTACTTCCTATCCATAATGGGTTGCTAACATTGTGCCCGTGCCTAAGAAGGACGACAAAGTCAGAATGTGTGTGGACTACAAAGACTTAAACAAGGCTAGCCCTAAATATGATTTTCCACTACCACACATTGACATCTTGGTTGACAACACAACTCAACATAAGGTATTCTCTTTCATGGACGGATTTTCAGGGTATAACCTAATCAAAATGGCCCCTGATGACATGGAGAAGACTACTTTTGTTACAAAGTGGGGTACCTTCTACTATAAAGTGATGCCATTCGGACTGAAGAATTTCGGGGAAACCTATCAGCGAGCCATGGTAGCTTTGTTTCATGACATGATACATCATGAGATTGAAGTCTATGTAGACGACATGATAGCCTATTCACAAACAGAAGAAGAACACCTCGACCATCTGCAAAAGCTGTTTGTCAGATTGAAGGAGTATAAGCTCAGACTGAACCCTAGCAAGTGCACTTTCGGAGTCAGGTCTGGTAAACTCTTGGGATTCATCGTCAGCAACAAAGGCATTGAGGTTGATCCTGCTAAAGTCAAAGCTATACGAGAAATGCCTTCCCCCCGCACTGAAAAGGAGGTCAGAGGTTTCTTAGGACGCCTAAATTACATTGCAAGGTTCATTTCTCACCTAACATCTACCTGTGAACCAATCTTCAAGCTGTTGAAGAAAGATCAGATGGTTGAATGGAATGACGACTGTCAAGTTGCTTTCGATGAAATCAAGGAGTATTTGTTAGAACCTCCTGTCTTGATGCCACCCGTTGAAGGAAGGCCATTAATCATGTATCTGACTGTTTTGGATAATTCAATGGGGTGTGTACTGGGCCAACAAGACGAGTCTGGCCAAAAAGAGCATGCCATTTATTACCTTAGCAAAAAGTTTACCGACTGTGAGACTCGCTACTCACTGCTCGAGAAAACTTGTTGCGCTTTGGTATGGGTTGCTCGCTGGCTAAGGCAGTATATGTTGACACATACCCCTTTGTTGATTTCCAAAATGGATCCGATCAAGTACATCTTCGAGAAGCCTGCTTTATCTGAAAGAATTGCTAGATGGCAAATGATCCAGACTGAATATGATATCTAGTACACAACCCAAAAAGCTATAAAGGGGAGTGTACTAGCTGACCATCTAGCTCATCAAGCTGTCGAAGATTACCAATCCATAAGGTTCGACTTCCCCGACGAGGATGTTATGACATTAGACAACATTAAAGGTAACAGACCGTATGACAGACCTGAACAAGGATCCCGATGGACCCTGTACTTTGATGGTGCTTCAAATGCACTTGGCAACGATATCGGTGCGGTACTTATTTCTCCAAAAGGTTGCCATACACCTTTCACTACTAGACTCTGCTTCAGCTGCACCAACAACATGGCCGAGTATGAAGCTTGTATCTTTGGTCTCAAGGCTGCAATTGACCTAGGAATCAAATCTTTGGTTGTATTTGGGGACTCATCTTTGGTTATCAGTCAAATCAAAGGATAGTGGGACACTAAACATCCTAATCTTATCCCATACAAAGAACATGTCCTGACATTGTTACCTCATTTCGAGCAGATTACCTTCGAGCACTTCCCACGAGAAGAAAATCAGCTAGCGGATGCTCTAGCTACAATGTCTTCCATGTTTAAACTTAATTGGGGTAACGAGGCTCCCCAAATCACCGTCGAGCGAATGGACGAACCTGCACACTGTCATGAGATTAATACCGAAGAAGTAGTGGAACAACCCTGGTTTCATGAAATCAAAAGGTATCTCAAGACTCGAGAATACCCCGAAGGAGCTTCAGTTAACGACAAAAAGTTCTTAAGGAGATTTGCTGCCAAGTTCTTCCTGAGCAATGGTATCCTATATAAGCGCAACCATGATTGTGTTCTGCTTCGTTGTGTGGACAAGGTTGAAGCTAAGCTGATCATGGCTGAATTGCATAGTGGCACATTTGGCACCCATTTGAGCGGACATACGATGGCTAAGAAGATTCTAAGGGCAGGCTACTACTGGTCTACCATGGAAGCTGATTTTCATCAATATTTCCGTACTTGTCACAAATGCCAAGTCTATGCTGACAAGGTACCTATTCCTCCAGTCCCTCTCAATGTTCTAACAGCTCCTTGGCCATTCGCAATGTGGGGAATCGACATGATTGGAGAGATCAAGCCTACGACATCCAATGGACATCACTTCATCCTGGTGGCTATTGATTACTTTACCAAGTGGGTCGAAGCGGCTTCCTTCGCATCCATTGTAAAGAATGTGGTTGCCCGCTTCATCAAGCAGAACCTCATATGCCGGTATGGTATCCCCGACAGGATCATTACGGACAACGGTATGAACTTGAATAACACTGTGATCACCGCTCTATGCGAGCAGTTCAAGATTCAACATCACAATTCATCTCCCTATCGGCCAAAGATGAACGGTGTTGTTGAAGCTGCAAACAAAAATATCAAGAAGATCATTCAAAAGATGACGGTCACCTACAAGGACTGGCATGAGATGTTGTCATTTGCTCTGCATGGATATCGTACCACGACACGTACTTCAACCGGGGCAACCCCCTTTTCTTTAGTATATGGTATGGAAGCTGTTTTACCTATGGAAGTTCAGTTCCCTTCCTTGAGGATTATGAAGGATGTTGGTTTAAGCGAAGACGATGGGATTCAGACCCGACTTGATCAACTTAACTTGATCGACAAGAAGTAACTTACTGCTGTTTGTCATGTTCAGACATATAAAAAATGGATGATCAGGGATTTCAACAAGAAAGTCAGATGTCAGGTGTATCAAGTCGGAGATCTTGTAATCAAGCGGATCATCTTGCCGCAGAGTGATCCTAGGGGAAAGTGGACTCCTACTTACGAAGGACCATTTGTGATCAAAAAAATCTTTTCTGGTGGGGCTATGATTCTGACCACCGTGGACGGTGATGACCTGCCGCACCCTACGAACGCAGACATAGTCAAAAGATACTACGCATAAATGATCCGACAAGTTGAAAACCCGAAAGGGCGACTTGGGCAAAAATGGGCATCCCGGTGAATCGAAAACCCGAAAGGGAGATTCAGGCAAAAATTAGGGATAAATAAAAAATATGTACACCCGGCAAGTTGAAAACCAGAAAGGGCGACTTGGGCAAAAAAGGGTTTCCCGGTGGACTGAAAACCCGAAAGGGCGGTCCAGGCAAAAGTTAGGGAATTAAAGCGTATGACTATGTCTCGTCGGATCACTTTAAGGACAATCTCTTCACAGACAAACTCCGGGCTTCTGATCAACCTAATCATCTGTGAACGAAGCAACAAATGGACAAGATACTCAGAGTTATGAAGGCTATAGCATAACGGGAACCCCATGGAATTGTTACACATAGCCATCTTTCTTTGTATAAATTTTTCTCATTTTTATGACAACATTCTCTTACTAGGATGTCTGTCTCATTTGTACAAAGTACTTACACAAAGTTAATACAAAGATACTTCAAAGTGCAGAAATTTGTTTGCCTTTTCTTTCTTTTTACACCTGTGTTTTTATTTGAAAACGTCCAATGATTTATTAAATGATCATATGCATTTGAATATAATCACTGCTTACAAATAAAACGAAATGAGAAAGGATAATTACTGATAGGTTGAAAGTATAGGAAAATGTTTTTAGTCTATTCCAGAGGAAATCCCCTGCAGTACATCATCCAGGTCCTCAATAGAGTTGAAGCTTTGAAATGCATATCCCCAGTGGAGTTAAGTTTCAAAATCGCCATCAGAGCTAAGTTTCTAAACTCCCAATCCCCAGCGGAGCCAGAAGACTTTGAACTACAAATCCCCAGTGAAGATGAAACTTTCTTCCTAAACAGAGTCCAAAACTTTAACCTCTAAACGACAATGGAGATCATCCGGTTTCTCCAAATCCTCCAGCAAGGTATCTTAAAACCTGGAAATCAACCAGATAATAGTTAACTTTTGTTCTATCCCCAACCAAGGATAAAACCTCAGAAGATTGCCATACTCCCAACCTCCTGATACCCTTAACAGACTGAAGATTCTCATTCTTAAAACCTCAGAAGATTGGCATACTCCCAACCTCCTGATACCCTTAACAAACTGAAGATTCTCATTCTTAAAACCTCAGAAGATTGGCATACTCCCAACCTCCTGATACCTTCAACAAAATGAAGATTCTTATTCTTAAAACTCCAGAAGATTGGCATACACCCAACCTCCTGACCCAAACGCCTGAATGAAGATTCTCATTCTTGCTTCCTCAATAGATTGGCATACAACCCAAGCTTTTGAAAACTCTCCAACAGGATAAGTATTCTCCCCAGAGTTATTTCCCTGCAGATCGAAGATTCTCGATCTTGTTCCTCCGGTTGAAGCCTCCCAGGTTTTGATTCCCCAGTAGAGGTCTTCAGAGTTTTCCTTATTCCCCAGGAAAGTCATGAAGGATTCTCATGTCCCTGCAGAAGTTGTCAAAGCTCTTGTTAATCCCCACAAGTCACCAAGGATTTTCAATCCCCAGCAGTAGTCCAAAGAATTTCTCAGTCTCAACAATCAAAGGATTTATTTTCCCCAGCAGCAGCCAAGGATTTATTTTCCCTGACAGCAGTCAAAGATTTCATTATCTCCTGCTATCAAGGATTTATTTTCCTCAGCAAGACAACTAATCGATTTACATGTGCATCCATTACATCCATATATCCTAAACATTGATAGAACACATTTTATTGCGTCATACATGTCATGCAACATAACTTTGTGTTTTAGCTAACATTTTACCCTTTTCAGGATAAGATTAAAAGCTACCTTTAACAAATGTTCAAAGATTTCAGATACAATATGGATACACCCCAGACACGGCTGTCATTCTAATACTCATTCAGACTCCAGCAATCAGATATAGACTAGATATGCTCTAGACACAGAAGCCATTCTATTTCTCATTCAGATTCAACTATCAACTTCAAGTTCAGATATACTCCAGACACATAAGTCATTTTGTCACTTGTCCAGATCCCAGTTACAATACGGATACACTCCAGACACGGAAGTCATTCTGCTACTCATACAGATCTCAACTTCAGATACAATACAGATACACTCCAGGCACGGCAGTCGTTCTGATATTCATTCAAGAATCAAATACAGTTACAACTCGGATATGCTCCAGGCACATACGCCATTCCTTTGCTCATATGAATCCAATCTCCAGATACAACTCAGATACGTTCCAGATACGGATACCATTCTGATTATCATGCTTCTGATTTTCAACAAACAAATCTTGGATGGCATCTTTTAAGGCCATCTCCAGCAAGATTCTACCATCTCCAAATGGCATCTTTAAGCCCATTCCCTCAGTTACATTTTGACGAGTTCAAATTTACGGGCACTCTAGTGTCCAATCCTCTTTTACCTTCAAGTCACGAAAGGCCAAACTCGCCAATCTAACTCTTCAAGTTCAAGAAGATTGAACAGGGGCAACTGTTGTACCCAAAAATTTTCCCTCTTATTTTATCAACATTTCTCATCACAAGGCTCTTTGAACTCAAGATCAAGCTAGGGTTTGCTCTGCTCAAGACATCTCCTTGCATTGTTGACCTAAATTAGGGTTTGAGTTTGCACAAGGAATTTTGGACTTTCAATGCTCAAAGTGACTTTCATACTTCATGTTGAACTTACAAGATTACCTCTACCAAGTTTCAAGCCTTGAATCAGGTTTTTGCTCAGTCAATTGAACAGTTGACCTAGAAATCAGCTGCATTAGGGAAAAAGTCAACTATGGCCAAATTACAGTCAAACCTCATAAATTTTGACCCACGTCAATATTATAGACTCATATGAACCATTTGATCAAGTTTGGACCACAACTCCACAAGAAATTTGATCAGATCACTAAAAGGGCAAAATGGTCATTTTTAGGGTTTTGACTGCACAAAGGCAATTTCTGATTTTTGACCTAGCCAATGGAAAATTGGGCTCAAGCATGGATTCAGGGACTCAATGGAATCATCTTGACCTATTCACAAGGTTCAAAAAATCTCAAATGCATTGGATTGACAGATGAATTTTTCAGTCAACTGATCAAAATTTGACTGTACACTGAAAAGTCAAACTTTGACTTTTTGGTCAAAATCAAGTGCCAAGGGTCATTTTTCATCAAGATGTGTCAAAACATGAAACTTGTTCATCAAGAAACCCATTTTTACAAATTAGGGTTTAAAGTTGAAAAATTTCATAACTTAGAATTTTTCTAAGTTATAAAATTTTCTCAATTTTTCCTAACTTTGCCCAACATTTTCACCATGATGCAATTGGATTCAAACAAAACTTCCAACATGAAAGTTGTATTCCTCCACAAATTCTACAACTTTGATTCACAAAGTTTTTACAAAAGAAGCTTGGATCTCAAGTTATGAGTTTTAGAACAAGGGTCCCTAAAACTTTTAACTTAGTGAAATTTTGCCCTAGTTTAGGCAGGATTTTGACCTATCTTCATGGCCATTTTTCACATAGTTCCACTTGTAATCTCAAATTTAATTTCAAATATGGATTGTAGAGCATGTTGCAAGCTTTCCAAAATGTTCAAGAACTCTCCAAACTCATTTGTGGTTAGGGAGAATCGAAGGCTTGAAGTTGGCAAAAACTCACTTTTCATCCATGGCATGTTCATTATGATACAAGTTGCAAATTCAAATCATCTTGCTTTGCACTAGATTACAGGCCTCAAAACCATTCCAAACTCAATAATTAAGTTCAAAACCATTGGTCTAAGGCATTGTTTTGGTCATTAGAGCATTGTACATTAGATTAATCCCTAAATAGAAAAAGCAACATTACCATTTTTGCCAAAATGTGCTTTATGTCAAAACTGAATCCCTTGAGCATTGGTCCATATCTTATGCAACAAATAAAATCCACAAATTAGAGGGGCCAAGAGGATAGTATGCAAGGTGATAGATAGCCTGTACAAGCATGCTTCACATCACTTGTCCACTTTTTCTTCATATACAAGAAAGATATCCAAAACACAAAAACTTGAACATCAGCTAGAACTAACTTGTGCAAGCTTTTGAAATATCTTTCTCACATCCCCTTGAACCAGAAACACGACCCTTTGAGCCCTCAAGCATCCCATAGCTCAAAATCACCTTCCATTGGCAAAACAGGGCAACATCTGCATCTTGACTTCCATAGCACAATTTGCTCGTGCGTTTTGCCCCAAACCTGTTCAAACACCTTCCATTCAATCCATCCAAGATATCACAAACCTTAAACACTAACAGTAACTCCATTTACAGGGTTTTCCATTTTTAATTTGAGCTTGTGCAGGTTGAGTTATGTAGGCTTGTTCAAGTGCATTCAAGGCAAGCTAGACATTGGAGAAGGTCAAGTGAAGTTCAAGCAAGCTCCCAGACATCTCAGGCCTTGTTAAAAAGCTCCACATTGCCATACATGAAGTCAGCTGAAACAGGTTTTTATCAACTTCCTATATCTCTATTTAGGAACATTTAGACTTAGGTTTGTGAATAAGAAATGTAGTATTCATTGCCATGAAGTTGTACATATGCTCAGTTTTCATTTTAATTAAGCATGCTAAGAGAATTTGGTCCATGAACATCCTGGAAAAAAATAGGTTAAGATTTAGGGCCAGAGAAATTCTCTCTGGTCTTTGAGAGTTAGGATAATTTTTTATATGGTTGGATTCGTCTTGAAAAGCTCTACAACTTTGATGTTATGTGTTTTTGCAATAGAGCTTGTATGCAGGATCTAGCAATTGTACAGGGCGCGCGCAAAATTTGAAGTCAGAGGTTGAAGATGAAGTGGCTTGGGCTGGACTTTGGTCCTCTCACTATTTGCTCCCCCTTTTGCTGAATACACCCCCCTGGCCCATTTCTTCATATTTTTATGTTTTGTTATTTTATTTTCATTTCTGATTTAATTTTATTATTTCCAAACATAAAAAATACCCAAAAAAATATTTTATAATTTTTTACATTTATTTTGCATTTTATTTCTATTTTTTCTAACATAAAAAACAATTTAATTAGTATATATATTTCTATTTATTGAAAAATTGAAAATAATATAATTATACCTTTTATTTTTATTCTTTTATTTACACTCAAAAATATTATTCTAAATATATTTTTATCCTGTATATATTTTATTTTATTTTTTGTACATGATTAATATAATTAATATGTATATATATATATATATATATATATATATATATATATATATATATATATATATATATATATATATATATATATATATATATATATATATATATATATATATATATATATATATATATATATATATATATATATATATATATATATATATATATATATATATATATATATATATATATATATATATATATATATATATATATATATATATATATATATATATATATATATATATATATATATATATATATATACTTTTATTTTATTTAATAGATAATTTAGAATAAAAAACATAAAAATACTATACTTTTATTTTTATACTTAAAAAATACTTTTTCTAAATATATTTTATTTTTTGTATATACACTATTTTATTTTATTGTATATAAATAATATAGTCAATATATTTATATTCTTAAAAATTAGGGTTTTACCCTTAATAAAAAAAAAATTCTTTTTATTTATTTCTTTCTTCTTACATTGAATATTTTTACATACATAAAAATAAACAAAACCTTTTTACATATTCATATTATTTTGTATATTTATTTAATTTGTTTATTTAAATATTATTCCTTTATTATTTATGCCATTTATTTAATTTGTATGTAATAGTAAAATTAGGGTTTTAATTTCTTGTCAAATATTCCTCATTCAAAATTGTATCCCCCTCCCCATAATCATATTGTAATAGTGGTAGATTTATTTTACACATTTACGCTTTCAATTATGCCATGATTAGAGATTAGGGTTTGTATGCAAAAATCCAAAATGAACAAGTAGTTTGACCTAATACAAGACCTAAATGCATGAAAATCAATACACAATGCACACTTGCACCCCTAGGGTTACATCCACTTGTTGCTTTAAAAATGGGCCATGTTATGCATGTTAAGTACTTTGGCAAAATAAAAACAAAACAAAAGATCATAGTCCCTCGATGACGCTATCTTGATTGCCTAAACAAAATGATCAAGTCCCTCAAAAATTTGCTAAAAATACTTAACACAATTGCTATCATGGTCTATACGATGACCCGCGCCTGTCCCGTTTAACATCCTAATACAAGGTTGTTTACCAAATGCAATGGTAAAATAACACTGTCAAAAGGGTTAAAAACATATAGGAAAGATCTTTGAGTAAAATAGGGTAGATAACTCTTAGTTACTTGATCAAAGCTTGCAAAACATCCTTGCTATTTTCAAACACACTTCACAACACAATTTCAAAAAATTTCCCAAAAGCAAACTTTCAAACATTAAAACATCTTTTCAAAAGAAAAAAAAACACCTTTGTATACATTCAAACAAGAATCATTACAAAGGTCGCCACGACGATGGCCTCTTTTCAAAACAAATTTTAAAAAACCCCACACAAAGCACCATTTCAAACAATTGAAAAGCAAAAGCAAGTGATCTAAACAAGTAACTAAGAGCACATGGATAACCATGGATGAAAAGGGTGCTTGCACCTTCCCTTTTCATAATCTACTCCCCGAACCCAAGAAAACATCTCAAAGGTCTTTCCTGTGCTTTTTGACCTTTCCTTAGGATAAAATAAAAAGTCGGTGGCGACTCTTGCTAAACCGAAACATTTGCAAACACAAACGCAAAACCTCAAGTCAGTTCTCCCACCGTATCACAATATCCTTTTGCATTGTATAATGAATGTCGTACTCAGTCAATATCATTTTCCATCTAGCTATCCATCTGGAAAGATCGAGCTTCTCGAAGATGTACTTGATTGGGTCCATCTTAGAAATCAACACAGTGGTATGAGTAAACATATACTGTCTTAGCCGGCGAGAAGCCCATGCCAGAGCGCAACAAGTTTTCTCGAGAAGTGAATATCTGGTTTCAAAGTCGATAAACTTTTTGCTCAGGTAGTAAATAGCATGCTCTTTTCGGCCAGACTCGTCATGTTGGCCCAAAACACACCCCATAGAATTCTCTAGTACTGTCAAGTACATGATCAAGGGCCTTCCTTCAACTACAGGCATGAGAATAGGAGGTTCTTGTAGATATTCTTTGATTTTTTCGAAGGAAGCTTGGCATTCATCATTCCATCTGACTACTTGATCTTTCTTCAAGAGTTTGAAGATTGGCTCACAAGTAGCAGTTAAGTGAGATATGAAGCGGGCGATGTAGTTAAGACGACCCAAGAATCCTCTAACTTCCTTTTCAGAGTGGGGGACTGGCATTTCTTGGATGGCCTTTACCTTGGCAGGATCGACTTTAATGCCTTTACTACTGACAACAAATGTGCACTTATTAGAGTTCAACCTCAACTTGTACTTTTTCAGCCTCTCGAATAGCTTGTATAGGTGACTGAGATGTTCCTCTTCAGTTTGTGATCTTGCAATCATATCATCCACATATACCTCTATTTCATGATTAATCATGTCATGAAACAAAGCTACTATAGCCCTTTGATATGTTTCCCCTGCATTCTTTAATCCGAATGACATGACCTTGTAACAAAAGGTGCCCCATTGCGTAATGAAAGTGATCTTCTCCATGTCTTCGGGATGCATCCTAATTTGATTATAGCCGGAGAAACCATCCATGAAAGAGAAGACTTTATGTTGAGTAGTGTTATCGACCAAGACATCAATATGAGGTAGAGGGAAGTCATCCTTGGGGCTTGCCCTATTCAGATCCCTATAATCTACGCACATGCGAACTTTTCCATCTTTCTTCGGTACTGGAACCACATTTGCAAACCATTTGGGATAAGATGTCATAGCTAGGAATCCTACATCAAATTATTTCAGTACTTCAGCTTTTATCTTTTCATACATGTCAGGCCTAATGCGACGAACTTTTTGTTTGACAGGAGGATAATATTCCTTTGTCGGCAGATGATGAACTAGGATGTCGGTATCCAACCCTGGCATATCTTCATACGACCAAGAAAACACTTCCACATTGTCATGCAACATCTGAACCAATATGCTTTTGACACTGCTTTCCAAGTTAGCGCCGATCTTGACTTCTTTCTTGTCTGTCTCGGTACCCAGATTGATGACTTCAACTGACTCTTCGTGCGGCTGAATAACTTTTTCCTCTTGTAATAGAAGTCTGGCTAGTTCTCCCGGTATTTCACAATCTTCCTCGCCTTCATCTTCGTCTTGGTTAATTGGGCATTCAAAGTCATAGTCGACAATAATAGAGTCGTTGGCAATGAGATCCATAGTGGATGAGGACTTGCAAGAGTGTGTGTGTGCGCAGTCATGTAAATACATGGCTATTTTGAAAAACGTATTTGAAGAGAAAGAAAGATAATGAGCACAGAGATTTGAATGCAAAAGTCCAATGATTTGTATTGAATGATCATATGATAAAATTAACATAAATAAAACCCTTGACAAATGGACCATAGTGCCCCGGGCCAGGCACATGGCTTAAAAGTCATTGTGATATGGTGGGAGAACTAACTTGGTGTTTTGTATTTGTATTCACAAATTTTGCGGTTTACCAAGAGTCGCCATCGACTTTTCTTTTATCCAATAAGGAAAGGCTGAAAAGAACAGGAAAGACCTTTAGAGACGTTTTCTTGAGTTTGGGGGGTAGATTATGAAAAGGGAAGGTGTTAACACCCTTTTCATCCATGGTTTTCCACGGGCTCTTAGTTACTTTCTAGATCACTTGCTTTTGTTTGAATGTGCTTGTGGTGTGGTTTTTGAAAGTATTTTGAAAACGTCTTTGTAATGGTTCTCGTCTCTATAAGAACGCGTACAAAGTGTTTGTTTGGAAAATAGTTCAAAGGGGTGTGTGTGGAATCTGTTTTTTGAAAGTGTTCTTGAAAAGATGTTTTTGTAATGGTTCTCATCTCCATAAGAACGTATACAAAAAGATTTTGTCCTTTGAAAACAAGTTTTTTATGTGAAAATGCTGGTGTAAAATGTTTGGTTGTGAGCAAGCGAGCAACTAGGAGCGAATCTACCTACTCAAAAGGTCTTACATGTTCTTTTCCTCCTCCTTTAGATGTTGCTATCTCATCATTGATTTGATAAGAAGCCCCATCGTTGGATGTGAAGGGACGGGTACATGACGTTTTTGTATAGTCATAGAAGGCAACTTATGGGACGTTTTAACAATGTCGTTTTAGGGACTAGATCATTTACCGAAGGCAACATCGAGGGTCATCGAGGGACTACGATCTTTTATCGAGGGTATTTTGCTAAAACACCCATGTTCGAGGGACATGACTATTTTTTTGATAGGCAACAAAGTGGGATTACCCTAAGGGAGATAGTGTGCAAGTGTGTTTGATTGCATGCATTTTAGTCTTGATTAGGGTTATCTATTTGTTGATTTCATATCTTATCATATATATATCCTAATTACTAGAATTTATATTTAAAAAGCAATAAATTGCGGAAATATAAAAGTCCTACACTATTACAATATTTTAGGGATGCGGGATACATATTTACAAATGGGGGGCTGCAAGAATTTAAATCCTATTTAACTTTTACAACCATATTGAAATGTACAATGCAAGAAAGAAAAAAGGACTTTGTTTAGAAAATGGTTTTTTGTCTTAATGAGTTAAGAAAAAAAAGAAATAAATTAGTTAGCAAAAGGAAAATATTTTTATGTCTAAAAGAGTATTAATATTTAAAATGATAAAAGGGAAAATAAATGAGATAGGGTTAATATGCTGCTAAAAGCAAAACAAGGGGGATCAGAAGTTCTGATGCCAGACGTGCTATGACTCAGAATGAAACGTCAGTGAGAATCAGAAGTTCTTAATTAGTACACTCTGAGGTCCTGCAAGAAACGTTAGAGGGAAAAGATGCAAATTCAGAAAGACTTACCTTGAATCCTAAAGCGTGTGCTTAGAACTTGAAATGCTGCCTTCAGATGTTCTAGAGTCAACAAAAGTAACGGAAGAGAAAATGCCAAGTTCTTTGACTCAAAGGGAAGAACAAAGGTTTTAGTTTTCTGTTTGGGAATTCTGGATTTTTTATGAAGGTTTCACAGTTTTCTTTTCTCTCTTTTGACAATTCTCTCCCTCCCAAAACCCCCCCTTGAATGTGTGATGGAGCCAATTATTTATAGATGGTTTTGTTGTGGTTTCGGGGGGAAAAAATGGGATTTAAACCCTTTTGGTATACTGTTCCATTGCTTTTTAATCATAGTTTTTGTATGCTAATTTGGTGCAAATATAGGGTTTGAGGAAGATGCAGGCGTGGACTAGATCAACAGCAATTTGGATTATTGTGGCAGCTGGTTGCAGGGCTGTGCTATAGTAGTGCAGCAGGCCGTTCAAACAAGGTTTTGGGGCTTTGTGATGTTCTGATCGAAGAAGACTAGAATGAAAATCGAAGGGTGGTGCTTTGATTGAAGTATATGATGAAGAGTCATGTTCTGATTGAAGAACTATGTTCTGAAGTATCATATTCTCTTAACACTTAGAAAATTTTCTAAATGTTTAGAAATTTGACCTTTTCAAAGTAATTTCTGAATTTTGATTTTTGAAGAACCAATTTCATGTCTTGATGAAATATAATTTTTGAAACTTGATATTTGATCTAAAAGTAAAAGTTTGACTTTTCAGTATGCTTTTGACCATTTTGCCCTTGCGAATGATTTTCTTGAAAAGTTGTAATTCAAGACTTGAAACTTGATAGAAGCAAACCTGAGGGTCTAGGATGATCCTTTGAGAAATGAGAGGGAAAATTTTGGGGTACAACAGCTTCCCCTGTTCAATCTTCTTACGCCTGAAGAGTTAGATTGGTAAGTCTGCCATTCGTGACTTGAAGGTGGAAGATGATTAAATACTTAAGTTCCCAAAAATTTGCACTCGATGATGCTGTGGTTGATTTTGATATCGCGAATAGGATTACATATTCCATTTGGAAGGCGACGGAGAATCGTCGGAGTTGGGCTTAAAGATTCCATCCAGAAAAGATCGGTTGCATAAGAGATTCCTTGGAGAGAATTTTTGTACCTGCTATTGAGGAGGACTTCATCGGGGAATGTTGATTTATGTCCTGGGGAGTAGATTCTAGGAGCTTCGGTTATCCATTACTCTGTTGGGGAATTAACTCTCGATTAAGGAGGTGAAAGTAGAATGCATATCTGGTTAGGGTCCAGGCTGCACAACGACTTTGAGGAAATATGAAATCGACCGTATCTGGTCGGGTCTAAGTCTTTCAGTGTTGTAAACTGTCGTCTGGAGGTAAGGGAGAAGGAAGTTGGAGAGTAGGGTTACTTAGAGATGAAAGCCTGGATAGCAGGGCCATGAGAAGGAACCTGGATAGTGGGGTTACTTCGAGATGAGAGCCTGGATAGTTGGGCTATGAGAAGGAACCTGGGTAGTAGGGTTACTTCGAAATAAAAGCCTGGATAGTAGGGCTATGAGAAGGAACCTGGGTAGTAGGGTTACTTCGAAATGAAAGCCTGGATAGTAGGGCTATGAGAAGGAACTTGGGTAGTAGGGTCACTTAGAAATGAAAGCCTGGATAGTAGGGCTATGAGAAGGAACCTGGGTAGTATGGTTACTTCGAAATGAGAGCCTGGGTAGTAGGGCTATGAGAAGGAACCTGGGTAGTAGGGCTATGAGAAGGAACATGGGCAGTAGGGTTACTTCACTTGATCATGTAGATTAGTTGACCCGTTTCGTTTTGGGAACTGATTTTTTCATTAGCTGTCTGCAGATATGACATGTATAACTGCTGGAATTGTTGGTGATAATTGTCCTTCTTGAAAAGATAACAGGGTTAATTATATGCGATGCATGAAATGCATTTTGAGATGATGTTCTCAAAATAAATGAGATTATGTTGTATGTGATATGTATGCGTATGTCATGATGTATGCGCGTGAGATGTTAGTTGTGACATATCCGAGTCTGGGAAAATAAATCCCTGACTGCTGCTGGAGAGTATAATATTCCTGACTGTTGTAGAGAACTGTGGTTCTTCTACTTCTATTGGGGATGGTGAACGAAAATGACTATGCCGAAGATCTGCTCTTTGTTGTTTGTGAATATTCTTCCAGGGAGAGACTCTGTACGAGAATAGCTCTGCATGGGAATGACTCTGTTGGAAGGTGGATTTCCGTGGCTAGAGTAATAAGCTCTGTTGGGATTGACTCTGTATCTAGAGAAATAAACTTTGCTTGGGGAGATAATAATTTATGATGATCTACTCGCGATTATGAAATTTGGTTGGGGGATATATATGTCAGGTTTTTGGACGACCCTGGCTAAGGAGGTTACTTCTCATTCTGAGAGAATTGATATCAATGCTTTGATTATCTCTATTCTGTAGGAAATATAGATGTTACAAGGTCGCATGTACTGATGACTGAGCTCCAAAGTTGTCTCTGCCCTGGTACCTACTGGACAGAGTAACTGTCGGGTTTGATATTTCTTATTTTTGCCCCTGTTTCTTAAGCTCCGAGCAACTTTCTTTTCGTTTCTTATGCAAATATTTGTGAGTAGAAATCATATTCAAATGCATATGTCAAGAATAAACCATTGGACGTGTTGTACCCCAAAATTTTCCCTCCCATATTTCTCCATAAATGTCAAGTGAGGTCTCCAAATTGCTCAAGGAAGTTCAACAGTTGACTAGACAAACTCTCTCCTAAGGTAGTCTATCTCAAATTAGGGTTTCCATATTCATCAAGATGTGTGGACCACAAAGGAATAAAATTCTCACCATTGTCCTAATATGCTCCCAAGATCATCCATGTCAAGTTTCAAGCCTTGCAGAAGAAGTTTGCTCAGTCAATTGCTCAAATGCCTGAAAATTAATTGTGCTAGGTCAAAAGTCAACTGTGGCCCACATACAGTCAAACTTCAAGATTTTTGGTCAAAATCCTCATTTTGAAGTATTATTCATCATTTTATTAAGGGTTGATCATGATTCCTCAAGGATTGTTCACAATCCATAAAAATCCAAAAGTTGCTAAATTAGGGTTTTGCAGGAAAAGTCAACTCAACTTTGACTAAGCATAACTTTCTCATACTTTATCAGAAATGACCCATCCAAAGCTCATTTTGAAGAGGTTGCAATTCCCTACGATTAATCTTCATCTCCAAAGTTCATAATATGCACTCACAAAAAGATATGAATTTTGACATTATAAGTCCTTTTGGAAAGTCAACAAAAACACCTTTTGGGTAAAAGCTTCATACATGAACATGGAAGACTCAATTGAGATGAGACTAAAAGGGTTGCTTAGAGGACATCCTAAGCTTTATAAAAAGTCCAAGAACACATATCTAGAATCAAAATTGAGAGAGTTATGCATTGTCCAAGTTGACCATTTTTGCAAAATTGCCAAAAGTCAAATGTGCTCAAATTTGCATTTTTTGCTAAATGGGCCCAAATTTTTATGCTTGCACCTCAATTATAATATGGTCCACGACTCAAATACTTATCCACACATTGTTTCCTTCATTTTTCACTTTATTTTGATTTTTCATTAATTAAAAAGTGAATTAAATCAAACAAATGATGAAAATTATCAAAGATATGATTTGATTTGTTTTTTTTGTAGATTGCCAATCAAGATATGTTGAGCTTTCATGATTAATTAGAATCAATGGCAATTGGTACAAGAAAGGCATAATTGGCATGAAAATAGAAAGATATCATACAAATTGAAAATCAAATCAAATCTTGGATAAATGCAAAGATTCATGCCAAGTTTGTGAACCTAATTCATTCTAGGTTATATAATAAAGCTTTGCAGATCAAAAGAAAAGGGTTAGAAGCCGTAAAAAGACAGGAAGAAAACTAAAAAATTTGGATAAAAGTGTGAATCAGCTTTCAATCTACAAGGCGTTTCAAAGCATTTCAAGATCACCAATCCCTTCCTTGACGTTCCCAGAAGCTATTCCCATCATTTCCAAGGCCTGAAACATTCAAAATCATAAGCTATAAGACCCGTTTTGTCCCACTGTTTTTGGTTTTTGATTTCATATATGCATGCGTTTTCAGTGAGAATTAACCCTACATTCTTGTTTGTCATGAGGATTCGAAGCCCTTTGTGTTATTTAATTGAATTTTAGGTGCAGGGAAGGCAAGATGCCATGATTAGGGTTCCAAGCTTAGTTTTGGGGTTTCTTAGTACAGGCCAAATTAGGAACGGAAATGGATACCATGATGATCAGGGCTTCAAGCCCAGTTGATTCATAGCCTCCAATTAAATTTATATCATGTTTTCTGCAATTTTGAAGTTGACAGGGTTGTAGCTATAGAGTCCTGTCCGTAGGTAAAAGTCTTGTTACCTAAAACGACCGACCGATGAAGGAGATGATGGCGTGGCAGCATATGGTTATCCCGTTTGAATTTTCGCGCATTTTTTTGAATATATTATTTGATTTGCTTATGTTATTTTGCTTCTATTATGTGAACAACAAGAACACGTAGCATAGATGGCAAGCAGGCACTGAGGGCGAGCATAAGGACATGGGTTCGATCCCCAGGTACCAACATTTGTTTGTATTATTTTGCTTCATGTGATCAGGTACACTACAATCTCAAGCACCCACCATATGCCATCAATATCCAACCATCAGATTCATCAGCAAGCTAGATCTAACGTACCAGCAATGAAAGACCATGATATGCACTCAAGTTAACACCCCACCAAATCAAGCATGGTTAAACAGGCTGGAGTATTTGGGCCTTAAAAAATCAGATTTGCACCCCCCCAGAATTGCTAACACACAGACCCATCTCTATATTTTTTTTATTTCTTCTTTTTTTAATCCTTTTAATATTTCCTTTAATTATTTTAATTAACACCATTAATCATTTTTTTATAAAATCATAAAATCAAGAAATCATAAAAAATTAGAATTAGGTTTTTTTTATCAAATTTAATTTAGTTTAATTTAATTTAGGGAAGTTTTAACTTTTTTTTATTATTAAAAATAATTAGAAAAATTAGGTTTAAGATTCTTGATTTAATTCTTTTCTTTTTTTTTTCAAACCAAAACACAAAAATAGGTTAACTTAAGTAACTTATTTTCAAAAATTAATATTAATTAGAATTTAGGGTTTTCTTTTAATTTAATTTTTCATTATTTTCTCAAATAACAAAACATGACAAAAACATTTTTTTAATCATTCGCAAATAGGATTAGTCGAAGGGTCAAAACCCTAATCGTCTCACATTTAATTCTCCGCGCGCTTGTTTATTATTTCACCATTATTTTGTAACTATTCACTGGTTTGTAATAGTTAATTTAGGGTTTTATTTACTGTTAAATCCCCGGGTTTTTTGGCTATGTAATTAATCCCCCCTCCCCGAAGCCTTGTAATAGCGTATGCTTATTTTCTCGCATTTTTTTAATTCCTGAAAATGTTAAACTGTCTAGATGTATGCTAATAGGATTGTATGGAAAGAATGCATGACAAATTAAAAGGGTTAGAAAACCCTAATGTGAAAAGATAAATAACTAAAAACAAATCACTCACACATATCACTCTTAGGGTATACTCTCACTTCGATTGCCTTCGGTAAACGATCATTAAGCATAGGGTGTCTTAGTGGTTGCCCTCCAGTCTAAAAAGATCAAAATGTCCCATTCGAATGTTGCCTCGGAAATGTTGCCTCGGAAATATTGCCTCGAAAGATCTTAAGACTCTAGGGTTATTGCTAAGGTTCCCTAATATTGCTTTATTGACCGTACATCCCTTTCGAATTGACCCTTACAAACTCCAACAACGGTGCTACCTATTTCTCAATAGTATGATGGCGCTGTCTAAAGGAAACAAGAATAGAAACGATCTTTTTTCGAGTAGGTAGATGCTAGTAGGTACTTTCTCAAATCAAAACTTTTTCACACTTACGCCTTTCAAACAATTTTCAGAACAACTTCGTCACACCTTTGAGGACTGATACGAAGGTTATCACGAAGTAAAACATTTTCAAAACAAAGCACACAAACACAAGCAATTTTAAAAGATGAGCAAGTGCCTAAGAGCCCATGGAAAACCATGGATAGAAAGGGTGCTAACACCTTCCCTATTGGATGAAATAAAAGTCGGTGGCGAATCTTGCTTACCCTGACATTTTGCAAACACAAAACGCAAAATGCAAACCAGTATTAACAGTCGGTTCTGCCACCGTATCACAGGACGTTCTTGCAAAACAAAACAGAAAAAGTAAAAAAAATAGTTTTGTAAAAACATGGTTTGTATTAATTTTTGAAGTTGGCCTGTAATAAGCGTTTTTGTACAAGGAGACTGACGCTCTAGTAAGAGAACACCATCGTAAAAATAGGAGCTATACAATATTGTGTAAAAAGAAAACAACTATGTGCAACAATATCATTGGGTTCCAACTCTGCTATTGCCCCTATGTCTTCGAGCCTCTCATCACTTTGCTGCTTGCCCAAAGTTGATTAGGTTGATCGATGTCGTTCGAGCTTGAAATTTGATACTGAATTTTGGTCGCAAGATGATCCAATGGGACAAGTGATATGCTTTACATCCCTAACTTTTTCCTGGACTTCCCTTTCAGGTTTTCGGGCCACCGAGATACCCTTTTCTGCCCAAGCCGCCTTTTCAGGTTTTTGACTTGCCGGGTGTACAAATTTTTTCATTTTCATCCCCTATTTTTTCCCGAACCCTTTTGGTTCGCCGGGAAGCCCTTATTTTTGCCTAGGCCAGTCAACGTAGCGGGTCTTTTATCATGCGTAGTATCTTTTCACTATGTATGTGTTGACAGGATGAGGAAGGTCATCACCGTCCATGGTGGTTAGAATCATGGCTCCACCCGAGAAAATGTTTTTAATCATAAATGGCCCTTCGTAGGTAGGAGTCCACTTTCCTCTAGGATCACCTTGTGGCAGTATGATGTGCTTGATTACCAGATCCCTGACTTGATATTCCTAACGTCTGACTTTTTTGTTGAAAGCCTTGATCATCCGCTTTTGATACGTCTGACCATGACAAACAACAGTAAGTATCTTTTCATTGATCAGATTTAGTTGATCAAGTCGAGTCTGGATCCAGTCGTCTTCGTTTAAACCCGCATCTTTCATAATCCTTAAAGAATGAATCTGGACCTTGATGGGTAGGACCGCCTCCATGCCATATACCAGAGAGTAGGGTGTTGCCCCTGTCGACGTCTGAGCTGAGGTACGGTATCCATGAAGAGTGAATGGTAACATCTCATGCCTGTATTTGTATGTCACTGTCATCTTCTGTATAATCTTCTTGATGTTCTTGTTAGCCGCTTCAACAGTGTCATTCATCTTCGGCCGGTAGGGAGAAGAGTTATGACGTTGTATCTTGAATTGCTTACAAAGTTCGGTGATCATCATATTATTGAGATTCGTACCATTGTCAGTGATAATTCTCTCTGGCACACCATACCGATAAATCAGGTTATGCCTGATGAATTGTGCCATAACGTTCTTGGTCACAGTAGCAAAAGAGGCCGCCTGAACCCATTTTATGAAGTAATCGATGGACACTAGGATGAAGCGATGCCCATTGGAAGAGGTAGGCCTGATTTCTATGATCATGTCAATGCCCCACATTGCAAAGGGCCGCGGAGCTATCAAGACATTCAAATGAACCAGAGGCACATGCACCTTATCAGCATAAATTTGGCACTTATGACAAGTTCGGGACTGCTGATCACAATCTACTTCTATAGTGGACCAGTAGTATCCTGCTCGTAGGATCTTCTTAGCCATGGTATGTCCACTGGAATGGGTTCCAAAGGTACCTTCATGTAGATCTGTCATAATCCTCCCTGCTTCGCTCTTGTCGACACACTACAGTAAGGTAGAGTCATGGTTGTGCTTGTAGAGGATTCCATTACTGAGGAAAATTTTTGCAACGAACCTTCTTAGAAACTTCTTATCGTTGACAGATGCCTCTTCGGGATACTCTTGAGTCTCGAGATACCTTTTGAATTCGTGAAACCAAGGCTTATCTGCTACCTCTTCAGTATCAATCTCGCATCAGTGCGCTGGTTTATCCAACCTCTCAATGGTGATCCGGGGAGCTTCGTTGTCCCACCTGACTTTGAACATAGAAGACATGGTAGCTAGCGTGTCTTCTAACTGATTCTCCTCTCGTGGGAAATGTTCAAAGGTTACCTCCTCAAAGTGTGGGAGCAATGTCAGTACGTTCTCTCTGTATGGGATGAGATTCAGATGTTTCGTATCCCATTTGATCTGAGTTATCACTAAAGCTGAATCCCATAAGACATTTAAGAACTTGATCCTAAGGTCAATAGCGGCTTTGAGACCCATGATGCAGGCTTCATACTCTGTCATATTGTTAGTGCAGTTAAAACATAGTCGGGCAGTGAAAGGAGTGTGATAACCCTCAGGAGATATGATTACGGTGCCAATGCCATTATCGAGTGCGTTCGAAGCTCCGTCAAAAACCATAGTCCATCGGGATCTCTCCTCAGGTCCTTCACCTGGTCCAGGTTCTTCATAATCATTTACTAGCATGATATTCTTGTCCGAGAACTCAAAATTCATGGACTGATAGTCATTCACGGCCTGATGTGCCAAATGATCAGCCAATACACTTCCCTTGATTTCTTTATGGGTTGTGTATTGTATATTGTATTCATTTAAGATCATCTACCATCTCGCTATTGTTCCGGAGAGAGCGGGCTTCTCGAAGATGTATTTGATTGGATACATCTTAGATATCAACAGAGTAGTGTGGGTCAACATATATTATCTTAGTCGGCGAGCAGCCCATGCCAAAGCGCAACAAGTTTTCTCGAGAAGTGAGTATCTTGTCTCACAGTCGGTAAACTTTTTGCTAAGGTAGTATATTGCGTGCTCTTTTTGACCAGACTCGTCATGCTGCCCCAACACACACCCCATTGAATTGTCTAGCACTGTTAAGTATAATATCAAAGGTCTTCCTACAATCGGAGGCATCAAAATTGGTGGTTCTTGGAGATATTCTTTGATCCTTTCGAAAGCTATCTGGCACTCGCCATTCCACTTTACCACTTGATCTTTCTTTAGAAGCTTAAAGATGGGCTCACAAGTAGCAGTCAGATGTGAAATGAACCTGGCAATATAATTTAGGCATCCCAAGAAGCCTCTAGCCTCCTTCTCTGTACAGGGAGCCGACATCTCTTGTATGGCCTTTACCTTTGTGGGGTCTACCTAAATACCTTTGTCACTGACGAGGAAACCCAAAAGCTTACCAGACCTTACCCTGAAGGTGCACTTGTTCGAATTCAACCTCAGCTTGTATGTCTTCAACCTGTTGAACAACTTTTGTAGATGATCAAGGTGTTCCTCTTAGGTTTGAGACCTAGCTATCATGTCATCAACATAAACCTCGATCTTACGGTGAATCATATCATGGAACAAAGCAACCATGGCTCGTTGATAAGTTTCCCCATAGTTCTTCAACCCAAAAGGCATCAACTTGTAACAGAAGGTGCCCCACTGTGTGACGAAGATTGTCTTCTCCATGTCTTCAGGAGCCATCTTGATCTGGTTATAGCCAGAGAAACCATCCATGAAGGAGAAAATTTTGTGTTGTGCATTGTTGTCGACCAGAACATCAATGTGGGGAAGTGGGAAGTCATCCTTGGGGCTTGCCCTGTTCAGGTATTTGTAGTCCACACACATTCGTACCTTACCGTCCTTTTTAGGTACCAGAACAACGTTAGCAACCCACTGCGGATAGGAGGTAACAGCTAAGAACCCCGTGTCGAACTGTTTTATAACCTCTTCTTTGATCTTCTCTGACATTTCAGGGTGCATACAACGGACCTTATGTTTAACCAGAGGACAATCCTCTTTAGTCGGCAGACGGTGTACCACGATGTCAGTGTCTAAACCAGGCATGTCTTCATTTGACCAGGCGAAAATTTTAATGTAGTCGTGCAACATCTGTATCAACCGCTGTTTAATCTTAGCTTCCATATTTGCACCGATCTTGACTTTTTTTCTGTCCATCTTTGTACCCAAGTTTATTGTCTCAACTGGCTCTTCATGAGGCTGTATAGCCCTCTCTTCCTGTTGTAATAGTCTAGTAAGTTCTCCAGGCACCTCATAATCGTCCTCACCTTCATCCTCGACTTGGTTGATCGGATTTTCAAAGTCATAACTGGAAATAGTAGGATTATTATCAATGGGATCTAGAGTGGATATGGATCTGCAGTTTGATATGTGAGTGTGTGTAAGAGCATATTTGTATTGATAAAGTAAAGGCAGAAAAGAAAAATAGAGAGCGCAAAATTTGTATGCAAAGAACGTCCAATGCCTCATTGATGATATATGAAATGACATATAATAACCCTCACAGATAGAACCATTGTGCCTCGGGTAAGACACAAGGTCATAAAGTTTAAATTGTTCATTACAAACTCAGAAAACAAGTAAGACAATTACTGCGGAATAAAATAAACTGGTATAAAATCTCTGGCTGTCCAATTACTCGGTCCACCGTTGGTAGTAGGGTAAATCCAGTTGTCAATATCAAAGTCTTCCTCACCGTGTTCAATAACATTGACCCCTCCATTGCTGATGCATAGGGGAGGTCCTCCAACTCGAGCGCTCCGAACAGCCCTTTGAGCCCCTGAAGTAAAGCCCAAACCAAATTTGTCAGTTTTGTGAATAAACTCAGGAAGCTGTCCCCAATTGGTACTCCTACCTTCTTTAACTACTGCTTTGTCGTCCTTGAGAGAAGCCATCTTTAGAGGAGGTTTGGTGTTGGTGGTAGTCTCGGTTGACGCCAAAATCTGGGGAACCTCTTCAAAGTTCTGACAAGGAGTATCTATGAATTCTCCGTCCATCTCTACATACCTGAAGGAGTTCAGGTGACTCACCATATACTCCTCTTCTCCATGCACAGTGACTATCTTCCCTTTCACCGGATACTTCAACATTTGGTGTAGTGTAGAAGTAACAACCCCAGCTTCATGGATCCAAGGACGACCCAACAAACAAGAGTATGATGGTCTGATGTCCATCACATAGAAGGTGGACTCAAAAGTCTGAGAGCCTACCTTGACAAGGATGTCTACCTCCCTATGCACCATTCTTTTCGACCCGTCAAAAGCTCTTACCACAATGTTACTGGGATTTAGGGTCAAGCCTTCACAATCTAGTCGATCGAGATCCTTCTTAGGCAGAACATTCAGTGAAGACCCAGTATCCACCAGCACATGAGCCATAGTGGTACCCCTGCATTCGATCGAGACATGTAGAGCATCATTGTGATTTCTCCCTTTCAGAGTTAAGCCAACATCTCAAAAACCCAGCCTATTGTCAGCAGTCAGGCTGGCCACACAGTCTTTGAATTGATCGGCAGAGGTTTCTTGCGACACATGCGCGGTCTTGAGGAATGCAATCAAATCCTTTGCATGGGCCTCAGAACATAACAGCAACGATAGCATCGATATCTTCGAGGGGGTCTGTCCCAACTGCTCGACCATATTATAGTCGCTCTTTTTAATTATTTTTAAAATCTCAGATTTTTCTAGGTGTCTCTGTCCGGGAAAGCTCACCTATGACTTCTTTGCATCGGGTCCCAGATGACTCGGCGATAGGGGTAACAATTGGAGTAAGAACTGGAGTAGTAGATGAAGTATTAGCAGGAACAACAGATGGAATAACAACAGGCTTATTGACAGTTTTTGGGGAAATCTCGGGAGAGAAAACTCTTCCACTTCTAGTAATCTTGCTGGTTCCGACAATGTTACTGACATCGAGATCAGCCTCATCATTCTTCCAATCTTGTTTAACGCCATGGTAGTAAATCTCTGCACCATAATGCCAAGGAACAGCATTGTCTGAGGCGTATGGGACAGGCCCAAGACAAGTGATTATTAACGGAGCGACTCTCGGAGCGGGTGTAATCCTAATAGGTCTTCTCGAGGAGGCCTTGGAAGGATTGGCGGAAATGGTTATAATAGCAATATCTTCCCACAGAACAGTTGGAATCAAAGTCTTTTCAAACAAAATTTCTATGATGTCCATCAGGCGTTGGACACCTGTTTTCAGCAAATAGCAACCAGAAGGCAGAGATGAACACATGTGGCAACCTTCGCCACAACCTGAAAATAAACCGGCCAGCAACAAATTCTTCTTAACAGCCATAAGAGAAGTAGAAACTTCATCAACTGAGGTCACAAACAAATCGGTATCAACGGTGTTAACTCCATGGTTATGCTTAGGCATGGGAGCAGTTATGACATTGGGCTTCTCCGGAGCGTCGAACTCAATCTCCTTGGCTTCAATCAAATCTTGTACTTTGTTTCTTAGAGCCCAGCAGTCATTTGTATCGTGACCAGGACTCTCAAAATGATAGGCACACCGAGCGTTTGGATTGTATCGAGGAGAGGAGGTATTAGGATTCTTGGGAGCCTCTTTTAAAGTTGCCAAGTTAGATCTCAGCAGATGGGGTAGAACCTTTGTCAATGTCATGTTAATCCGGGTGAACTGCCTTTGTGGTCTTTCTACCCTTTGCTGATTGTTTCATTGTGGGACAACCACAAGCCTCGGTATCATCACAACACCTACTGTTGAACGATAGTTAGTTCAGATTTGACCTCTTGGGTTATAAACGACACTGACCTCCTTCTTAGCCGTGAAGGGCTTCTTTGCTAAACTTGACGACCTTTCTATATTTTACCACTATGGATCCCAGCTTCTACCCTCTCTCCGGTTAATATCAGCTCAGTAAAACCAATCGATGAGCTACCGATCAAATAGTTGAAAAATGGACCAAACAGCGTCCCTAGAAACATGTCGACCAACTCCCTATCAAACAAAGGGTGTTGGACTATTCCATCCAAATCTCTCCACTTCTGCGCATAGTCCTTAAAGCCTTAACCTTCACCCATGGACATACTCTGAAGTTGAGTACAGGTAGGGGGCAAGTTCGGAGTTGTATTGATACTGCTTATAAAAAGAAGCGGCCAAATCCTCCCAGTTTCGGACATTGGTTCCCTCCAATTGGTAGAACCATTCAAGTTGAGTCCCTGACAGGCTGTCTTGAGTGAAGTGAACCCACAAGTTCCTATCAGCAGTGTGAGGCTGGATCTTCCTCACATAGGAACAAAGATGATGCTTGGGACAAGACACCCCATCATACTTTGTGAAAACCGGAGCTTTAAATTTTTGTAGGCTGACTACCCCGGACACCAATCCTAGTTCTTCAAAATCCAGCCCTGGTATTCTCTGGATCTCTGTAGCACTTAACTGATCCTCTAACTGCTTGTACCTATCCTCAGTGGGAGGATACTGCTCATCATTGTAGTCTGTATCATTGTCAGAGACTTCAGGACTAGGGTTCTTCTCCCTTGTTTCTCTCTCTTGATTTTACCCTTCTTTGGAAGATGAGGTCAGATCGACTGGTTGCTTTAGCGGCCCCCCAAATCTTCTGCCCATATTGAGGGCACCAACGAGCTTCTTCTTCTTCTTCTTCTTCTTCTTCTCTTTTAGGATGAGGGCCTTCAGATCTTCCTGCCCATTCGCCAGAGTTATGAACATCTGCTGGAATTGGGCATTTTGTGCCTGAAGATCTTTGATGCTTTGTTCAGAAGACATTTTTGCTGAAATAAACAGTGAAGGAGATGAGAAACCTGTAACGGTACCTGCTTATGCAATGTTATGGATGATATGTATATGCAATGATTTAAAGGAAATTAGAGATTCAAGTATGCTTTAGACAAAAAGGAAACACACGTCATATTAATAGATCGAAGCTTGAGTACATCATGCCTCTTTGGGCGTGCAAAGAAATACAAAAAATTTAAGATAAAAAGGTTGTACGCATCCTCTTTGGTGCAATGTAGGCATTCAAAGTCTGCTCCTCATGAAGTTGCTTAGTGAGTCCCAAAACCTTCTTCTCGCTAGCATAGAATTGGGCTTCGAAAGTGTCTCGCTCCATCTTGAGTTGTATCCAATCTCTTTGTAGGTCTTTAAGAGAGGTGGGTATGTCAGGATGTAGGATAGTGTATGGAACATCTCCTTCCATAACAGGCTCAATGATTACCGGGAGAATGGAAGGATAAGGCATCATAAGACTCTAAGCACAAGTTCGTACCCATCTGAGGTAAGGCTCAAGAGGGATGGAATTCTTGTGCCCCAATGTCTTTCTATCTACCTTGTTCAACATCCTCCAAGCTCGGATAAATATCTGGCGAAGACCTTGATCATCGTTCTCGTAGTCAAATACCAAACCTTGAATCAACATCTCATGTGGGCCATCCCTTCGGGCATAACCAAATTGTCTTAAGGCTAAGCAAGGGTTGTAGGTGATACCTCCCCTAATTCCAAGTAAGGGGACATTAGGTAACTCTCCACAATGGTCGACGATGATAACATTCTTTATAGATCGGGAGCACCAATGGATGTCTGAATGTTTGAGCGTCATTAACCTTTGTGACCACCTTGAACCTTGCTCATTTTTCAATACAAATTGGGGTAGATGCGAAATAAACCATCTTGCCAATAGAGGAGTGCAACACATAAGGATACCTCTTTTCCTCATAGTGTGAGTGTGAAAGGAATGTAGGATGTCCCCTAGCAAGGCAGGCACCGGGTTGCGAGATATGAAGATTTTGACGTTGCTCACATCTATGAGTTGGTCAGGATTTGGAAACAAAACCATCCCATAGATGAGAAGAGCCACAATTTCCTCAAAATCTTGTAGATCCAAAGGGTTCCAACAGTTTTGGGCTTTCTCAAACAAGAACCTAGCTAAGAAGCCTTTGACACCACTCCTTGTTTCCCAATTAGTTGTGACATTAGATGGTTACAAGTGTAGTGCTTGAGCAATCTCTTCTGGTTTTGGATCTTTTTCCGTACCATTGAAAGGTAGTTGATTGAGAATGGGAATACTCAAGAGTCGGGAGAATTATTCCAAAGTTGGCACAAGTTGATAATCGGGAAATATGAAGCAATGGTGTAAGGGATCAAAGAACTGAAAGAGCACCTTCATCATGTCCTCATCAGTGTTGGAGGTGACCAAGTTGAGTAGGCGACAATGTCTCTCGGTGAATGGAGAATTTTCCGGAATCCTTGAAGCTAGCACCTTAAGTTGTGGAGGGATCCTTACAAGATTGACTTGAATAGTTTTCATGGGAATAGAATCCATATCCTACAAAACAGAACAAAGATAAATCCCAAAATCCTTGAATTGGTTAGTAAATGAGTATGATGTTATAATGTTCATGATGTTATGCATAAATATATATACACAACAAAGCAAACAAGTCCTTAGGTTTAGGCTTGCATGGAGTCTTATAGGGAAGTACCCTCTTGAAGTTTAGTTGGCTCAAACTTGTACTATCAATAGTAACCGGGTTCTAAGGAGCTCAATATCACTGATTTGTTTCCTTGATCATTGTTTCAGCACAAGCCTCTTTAATGGCGACCGAAATATCCCCAAAAGCCAAACCTCAATGAGTGTAGTATCGAGTATCTACCAACTTCGGACTGCACCAAAGTCGATCATCTCACTACGTCCTAAAGGCCAAGTTGGTCAAGTAAAGGTTCTAAAAGTTCATTAGTGCTTCTTGACATCCCTCAGCAGACCCGTATTCTCCTTGACTACTCAAGGGCTACCGGTACCCAAAAATATGTCGCACTAATGTAGCTATTGCTTAGACCATGTCGGTATACCCCGCACAATTTCCACAACGTATTGCTACTTACCTATAATGTATCCCAAATCCGGGTAGAGGATTCAAACCTAAACAAAGAACCATAGTGTAAAGCAAACAAGTCAAAAAATGAAAGCAAGTAAATATGATCTAACCCTAAGGTAACCCCACTTTTAGAGTATTCCCCAGCAGAGTCGCCAGTTCTATGATACGATGGGAAAACTGACTTGGTGTTTTGCATTTGTATTTGCAAATGTTGCGGTTTAGCAAGATTCGCCATCGACTTTTCTTTTATCCAATAAGGAAAGGCTGAAAAGAACAGGAAATACCTTTAGAGACGTTTTATTGAGTTCGGGGGGTAGATTATGAAAACGGAAGGTGTTAGCACCCTTTTCATCCATGGTTTTCCATGGGCTCTTAGTTACTTTCTAGATCACTTGCTTTTGTTTGAATGTGCTTGTGGTGTGGTTTTTGAAAGTATTTTGAAAATGTCTTTGTAATGGTTCTCGTCTCTATAAGAACGCGTACAAAGTGTTTGTTTGGAAAATAGTTCAAAGGGGTGTATGTGGAATTTGTTTTTTGAAAGTGTTCTTGAAAAGATGTTTTTGTAATGGTTCTCATCTCTATAAGAACGTACACAAAAAGCTTTTGTCCTTTGAAAACAAGTTTTCTATGTGAAAATGTTGGTGTAAAATGTTTGGTTGTGAGCAAGCGAGCAACTAGGAGGGAATCTACCTACTCAAAAGGTCTTACATGTTCTTTTCCTCCTCCTTTAGATGTTGTTGTCTCATCATTGATTTGATAAGAAGCCCCATTGTTAGATATGAAGGGACAGGCACAGGACGTTTTTGTATAGTCATAGAAGGCAACTTATGGGACGTTTTAGCAATGTCGTTTTAGGGACTAGATCGTTTACCGAAGGCAACGTCGAGGGTCATCGAGGGACTACGATCTTTTATCGAGGGTATTTTGCTAAAACGCCCATGTTCGGGGGACATGACTATTTTTCCGATAGGCAACAAAGTGGGATTACCCTAAGGGTGATTGTGTGCAAGTGTGTTTGATTGCATGCATTTTAGTCTTGATTAGGGTTATCTATTTGTTGATTTCATATCTTACCATACATATCCTAATTACTAGCATTTATATTTAAAAAATGATAAATTGCGGAAATATAAAAGTCCTACGCTATTACAATATTTTAGGGATGGGGGATACATATTTACAAATGGGGGGCTGCAAGAATTTAAATCCTATTTAACTATTACAACCATATTGAAATGTACAATGCAAGAAAGAAAAAGGACTTTGTTTAGAGAATGGTTTTTTGTCTTAATGAGTTAAGAAAAAAAAAGAAAAAAATTAGTCAGCAAAAGGAAAACATTTTTATGTCTAAAAGAGTATTAATATTGAAAATGATAAAAGGGAAAATAAATGAGATAAGGTTAATATGCTGCTGAAAGCAAAACAAAGGGGATCAGAAGTTCTGATGTCAGGTGTGTTGTGACTCAGAATGAAACGTCAGTGAGAATCTGAAGTTCTGGATTAGTACACTCTGAGGTCCTGCAAGAAACGTTAGAGGGAAAGGGTATCAGCGTATGAAAGTCAAAAGTTCTAAGTGTTAAAACAATGAGTGGAAATATCATAAGTTCAGTATGTTTAACAGTAAGGAGGACTTGGAAGTTCTGTGTTGTGCTAAAACAGTAAGTGAACCATAGATGTTCTGTGTGTTAAAACAGTGAAGAGAGCTCAGAAGTTTTGCATGCTTAAACAGTGAGAAAATCATAGAAATTCTGTGTGTTAAAACGGTGAGTGAAAAATAGAAGTTTCGTGTTACATTTCAACTCCTTTCTCATATTAATCAGCCATCAACAATTTATTCAGTTCTTAACCAACAAAAAATCAGAAGGATAAAAACACAATAGTTTATAGAAGTTCTAATCCTAATCCTGAGCCTAGCCTTAATCAAGAAGTTCTGATCCATAGTTTTTCTACTTATGCAATGATATGGACAACATCAATACTATGATATTTACATATTTAATGATGTTCTGAATGAAAAGATGCAAAGTCAGAAAGACTTACCTTGAATCCTAAAGTGTGTGCTTGGAACTTGAACTGCTGCCTTCAGATGTTCTAGAGTCAGCAAAAGTAACGGAAGAGAAAATGCCAAGTTCTTTGACTCAAAGGGAAGAACAAAGGTTTTAGTTTTCTGTTTGGGAATTCTGGATTTTTTATGAAGGTTTCACAGTTTTCTTTTCTCTCTTTTGACAATTCTCTCCCTCCTAAAAGCCCTCCTTGAACGTGTGATGGAGCCAATTATTTATAGATGGTTTTTTTGTGGTTTTGGGGAGAAAACAAATGGGATTTAAACCCTTTTGGTATACTGTTCCATTTCTTTTTAATCACAGTTTTTGTATGCTAATTTGGTTCAAATATAGGGTTTGAGGAAGATGCAGGCGTGGACTAGATCAGCAGCAATTTGGAGTGTTGTGGCAGCTGGTTGCAGGATTGTGTTATAGCAGTGCAGCAGGCCGTTCAAACAAGGTTTTGGGGCTTTGTGATGTTCTGATCGAAGAAGACCAGAATGAAACTCAAAGGGTGATACTCTGATTGAAGTATATGCTGAAGAGTCATGTTCTGATTGAAGAACTATGTTCTGAACCATGTTTGTAACTTTTGACTGCACTTGTGTGGAGGCTGGCTCAGAAGTTCTGAAGTATCATATTCTCTTAACACTTAGAAAATTTTCTAAATGTTTAGAAAATTGACTTTTCAAAGTAATTTCTGACTTCTGATTTTTGACGAACCAATTTCATGTCTTGATGAAATATAATTGTTGAAACTTGATTTTTGATCTAAAAGTCAAATTTTGATTTTTCAGTGTGCTTTTGACCATTTTTCCCTTGTGAATGATTTTCTTGAAAAGTTGTAATTCAAGACTTGAAACTTGATAGAAGCAAACCTGAGGGTCCAGGATGATCCTTTGAGAAATGAGAGGGAGAATTTTGGGGTACAACAGTCATTGTTTAATATTACAAACAAAATGTTCTTGAATTAAAAGAAAGCAATAAACAAGTGATTACTCCTCAATGAAGGAGATGGGAACGAAGTCCTTTTCTTGCCAATTGTTGAGTTATGTTGTAGTAGGATATACCCAATCTTCAAATGCACATTCATCACCAGATTCACCTATAATGTTAACTTCATGATTTCCAATACGGAGAGGGGGTTTCCCTGCACGAGCGTGCCTCACTTCTTTCTGAGCCTTGATAGTGAAAACCAAACCACATTTATCTTCTTTGAATGGGATCTCAAGGAGTTTCCCCTACGTATCACAGCTTCCTTCTTCGACTGCAGCACAAGCATCTTTGAATGAAACCATATTTGGTATGACCTTACCAGCTTTGGACACATCAGAAGAACATTTGGAAGTAGCAACCATTGGTGGTACAACTTCAAAATCCTGACACGAGGTCTCTATAAATTCTCCATCCATCTCCAAATATTTGAAAGAGTTGAGGTGGATTACCATGAATTCCTCCTCACCACAGACAGTGACAATTCTTCCTCTAATCGGATACTTGAGCTTTTGATGAAGAGTTAACGTTACTGGCCCTGCTCCATGGATCCAAGGGCGACCCAATAAACAGGAGTAGGCAGGACAGATATCTATGATGTAGAAGGTAGAGTGGAAAGTCTATGAGCCCACCTTGATTGGGAGGTCCACCTCTCCATGAACTGTCCTTTTGTACCCATCAAAAGCCCTCACAATAATATCACTTGGCTTCAAAACTAGTTATTCACAGTCTAAACGGTCCAAATCCTCCTTGGGTAGCACGTTTAAAGAAGAGCCCGTGTCAACCAGAACATGTGCTAAGGTAGTCCCCTTACATTCAACAGAAACATGCAGAGATTTGTTATGGTTCTTTCCAAGTGGTGTCAGATCAGCATCTGAGAACCCCAAACCATTATCGACCGTCAAGCTAGCCACACAATTTTCAAACTGGTCTATCATGGTCTCATAAGGGACATGAGCCTTCTTCAAGAATTTGATTAATTCCCGAGCATGAGCATCAGAATAAAGTAGCAAAGATAACATGGAAATCTTGGAAGGGGTTTGCCCCAACTGCTCCACAATTTTGAAATCACTCCTTTTTATAATTTTCAAGATCTCATCCATTTCTCGAGCGGAAGGTTCTCCATCAGCAATGTCTTTTGCGGGTATTTCCGTCTCAATAGGCTCAACTACCTACTCCTTTCCCCTTGGGTCAGCACTAGGTTTAGCAGCGGTGATGCGGACATGTGCCTTTGTAACAGTTTGTGGTGAGATGTTGGGTGAAAAGATTCTCCCAGTTCTAGTCACCTTACTAGAGCCAGTAATGTTACCAATGTCATCAGCTTTGCTTTCTTCAATCCAAGTGTCTTATTTTCTCCCATGGTAAAACACCTCAGCACCATAGTTCCATGGCACGACTTTGTTGGAAGAGTACAGAATTGGTCCGAGATTGGTAATTATCATAGGAGCAACAGTCGGTTCATTTCAAATACTGATAGGACCCTTGGAGGATATCCTAAGAGGCTTGTTTGAGATAGTTATTATGAAGAGATCTTCAATATTATTGGTCAAACTTTTGACAGGTGGAGTCTTCTCAAATAGGATCTCATGGCTATTCACCAGGCATTGGATGCCTTCCTTCATCCTTTTGCATCCATTGAGTTGTTTTGCACAACAAACACAATCCTTCAAACAGCCAGGGAAAATCCCGGCTTTCAACAAATTCTTTTTGATAGTGGTTAATGGAGTAGTCAAGTTTTCAACGGTGGAAACAAAAATGGTGTCTTCAACAGCATTGACAAAAATGTATATGCAAATGATTTCAAGGATTTATGAGATCTAAATTTGTATACACAAATAATGAACAAATGTCAAATTTCATTAATTAGTTCAAAATGACTACAACACGCCTCTTGGGCTTACAAAATAAATCTCTAAGATAAAAAGACTGAACGCATCCTCTTCGGCGCAAGGTAGGCGCTCACACTTTGCCCTTTATGTAGCTGCTTTGTAAGCTCCAATACCCTCGTATAAACCTCTGGCAGTAACCTTGATCGTCGCTCTCGAAGTCGAATACCACTCCTTAGATGAGCATGTCATGAGGACGATATCTTAAGGCATATCCAAACTGGCATAAGGCTAAGCAAGGGTTGCAAGTGATACCTCCTCTAATGCCAAGAAAAGGGACATTATGGAATTCCGCATAACGGTCGACTCTAGTAACATTCTCCAAGGATCGAGAGCACCAATGGATATCTGAATGTATGAGTGTCATCAACCTATGGGACCACATCAAACCTTGCTCGTTCTTTAACATAGATCGGGGAAGATATGAAATAAAACATCTGGCCAAGAGAGGAGTGCAAAACATGAAGGCTCCTCTCTTCCTCATAGTGTGAGTGTAGAGATAATGTAGGATATCTCCCAATAAAGTAGGCACTGGATTGCGAGACATGAAGATTTTGACAGCATTGACATCTATGAGTTGATCAGGGTTCGTGAACAAAACCATCCCATAAATGAGAAGGGCCAAGATTTCTTCAAAAGATTGTAAGTCCAAAGAGTTCCAACAGTCTTGAGCTTTCTCAAACAAGAACTTGACTAAGAAACCTTTGACACCACTCCTTGTTTCCTAATTAGTTGTGATATCAGATTGTTACAAGTGTAGTGCTCGGGAAATCTCTTAAGGTCTTGGATCTCTTTCTGTACCATTGAAAGGTAGTTGATTGAGAATAGGAATCTTAAAGAGTTGAGAGAATTCCTCCAGCGTAGGTACAAGCTGATAATCGAGAAATGTGAAATAATGGTGTAGAGGATCAAAGAACTGGAAATGCACCTTCATCATATCTTCATTTGTGCTAGAGGTAACCAAATTTAGGAGGCAACCATGTCTTTCGGTGAATGAAGAATTCTCAGGGACTATTGATGCTAACTCTTTGAGTTGAGAAGGAGTTCTTACGAGATTGACTTGAATGGTTTTCCTGCGAATAGAAGCCATGTCCTACAAAATAGAACAAAGATAAATCCCAAAAATCCTTGAAATGGTTAGTGAGAATGAGTATGATGTTATGATGTTTATGATGTTATGTACAAGTATACACACAAGACAAACAAGTCCTTAGGTTTAGGCTTGCATGAAGTCTCATAGGTAAGTACCCTCTTGAAGTTTAGTTGGCTCAAAACCTGTCCTAGAAATAGTAACCTGGTTCTAAGGGATCTCAATATCACTGATCTTTCTTGTCGGACATGGTTTCAGCGCAAGCTTCTTTAATGGAGACCGAAATATCCCGAGAAGTCTGATCTCAATGAGTGTAGTATTGAGTATCAACCAACTTCAGACTGCACCAAAGTCGGTTATCTCACTACTTCCTAATGGCCAAAGTTGGTCAAGTAAAGGTTCTAAAGCCAGTTAGTGTTTCATGACACCACACAGCGGCCCCGTATTCTCCTTGACTATTAAAGGGCTACCGGTACCCACAAATGTGTCACACTAGCATAACTATTGCTTACACCATTTCGTTATACCCCGTACAGTTTCCACAACGTATTGCTACTTACCTATAAGGTATCCCAAATCTGGGTAGAGGATCAGAACAAGCCCAAACAAGGAACCAAAATGTAAAGCAAACAAATCAAACAATGAAAGCAAGTAAAGGTGATCTAACCCTAAGGTAACCTCACTTTTAAGTTTCCCCAGTAGAGTCGCCAGTTCTGTTATACGGTGGGAGAACTGACTTGGGTGTTTTGCATTTTATCGCAAATGTTGCGGTTAGCAAGAGTCACCACTGACTTTTCTTTTATCCAAAAGGAAAGGCTGAAAAGAACAGAAAAGACCTTTGAGATTATTTCTTGATTTTGGGGGGTAGATTATGAAAAGGAAAGGTATTAGCACCCTTTCCATCCATAGTTATCTATGCGCTCTTAGTTGCTTGCTAGATCACTTGCTTTTGTTTGAAAATCTGCTTTGTGTGGTTTTTGAAAGTATTTTGAAAAGGTGCCTTCGTTTAGGAAAACTTTGTAATAGTTCTCGTTCGTAATAACGTATACAAAGTGTTGGGCTTTTGAAAATGTTTCATGTTTGAAAAGTGTTTTGAAAGTGTTTGGTGTTTGTTTTGAAAATAAGCAAGGATGTTTGATTTAAAAATGAGCAAGCAACTAGGAACAATCTACCTACTCAAAAGTCTTTCTTCATTTCTTCCTTCCTTTGATATTGTTATCTTACCATTGATTTGGTAAGAAGCCTTATCTTTGGATGTAAAGGGACGGGCGTGGGTCATCGTATAACCATGATAGCAATGTTGTGAGATATCTTAGCATTTCTCTTTGAGGGACTAAGATCATTTTGAAAGGCAACATTGATAGCGTCATCGAGGGACTATGATCTTGTATTTTTGATTGATTTTTTCTAAGACATCTCACATGCATAACATGACCATTTTTGTAAGGCAACAAAGTGAAATTACCCTAAGGGTGCAAGTGTGTTTAATTTACATGCATTGTTTATCTTGAATTAGGGTTTGCTAACTTGTTGATTTTAGTCTTTCCATACAAACCCTAATTACTAATATTTATATAAAGCAGTAAATTGCGGAAATTAAAATTACTAAGCTAGTACATCATTAGGGGAGGGGTATACAAATTTACAAATGGGGATTTGCAAGAAAATTAAACCTAATTATCTATTACAACCATATTGAATATTGTACAAGAATTGAAAAGAAAATAATGCAAGAATGTAAATGGAAAAAGAAATGATTTTTGTTTGGATTTTGTTAAGAGTTTTAACCTAATGACTAAAAGGAAAAATAATTAATTAAATATAAATAAAAATTAAACCTAAATTAGTTAAGAAAAGAAAATTAGGCTAAAAAGTATTTTTTAGGGGTTTTTTTATGAAAAGGTTTTGAATTAATAATAATAATTAAAATTAATTAATTAAAATAAAACCTAAATTCTAAGTCAATTTTAAATAAAAAAGAAAAAAATAATTAAACCTAAATCTAAATATTAATTATTTAAGAAAAAGAAATTAATTTGTTTAAGAAAATGTTTTTGTTCTTTTGTTTTATAAGGAAATAAAATATAAATGAGCATTTTTTAATATGCAAATAAACAAATAAAATATTTTTTGGATTTTTTGTTAATCAAAATAATAATAATGATAATAATAGTAGTAGTAATAAAAAAATAATAAATAAAATAAAAATATAATATAAAATTTAAAAGAAAATAAATAAAATGAAAAATAAAATAAAAATGGTTTGGGTCAGGGGTATGAAAATAGGCAGGGGGTCAGAAATCAACAAAAATAACAAGGCTCGTTGTTTGGAGGCCCAGGCGCTGGCTGTGTGACAAAAAGAAAGATCTTGTTCTGTCGCCAACCATCTTTAAGCCCATTTCCAACAACATTTCGTTATCTCTCCAAATGGCATCTTTTAATCCCATTCCATACGCAATCAACCACCACATCACCGAGTGCAAATTTCTGGGTACTCTAGTGTTCAATCATCTTCCACTTTCAAGCTACGAACAACAAACATGCCGAGCTCACTTCAAGTTTAAAAAGATTGAACAGGGGCAGCTATTGTACCCCAAAATTTACCCTCCCATTTTTTATTCAAGATACTATCCTAGGTCTTCTCGAATACTCAATTTGGCTCAGAAGTTGATCAGACAGATTCTCTTCCTAGGCAGTAAGTCAACAATTAGGGTTTGGCGTTTCTCAATGAAAATTGATTCTTCAAGGTTTCAAATGGTCTTCATAGATCTTCATGTCTCCTCAAGAATGTTCATGTCAAGTTTCAAACCTCGTACTGCAAGTTTGCTCAGTCAATGGTTCAGACGACTGAAAATGACTCCACTAACCCAAAAACTGACCTATTGTGAGACCAAGTTCAAGCGATTGTAACTTCTTCATCATTCGATATTTTTGAACGGTTCTTCTTGCGTATGACTCTCCCCGGTGGTACCTCCAATTTATCTTCACAAATCAATAGTTGATTAAGTGTAGAAAATCACCAAAATTCAAATACGTTAAAAGTCACTTCATGGATTTTGACCTAATCTTAAATAACTATCGCCTGATTTCTAAGAATTGTGATTTCCTCAAATTATAAGATCTTGAGATGATTATTTCCGCATATGGTCATAAATGATGTCGCTCACGAGTTTATCTTCAAAGATCAAAAAGAAATTATGTTTGGAAGACTTTGAAAGTTATCGAATCATCGCAAGTCATTTTGTTTGATTTCAAATGTTCTCAACCACAGTTGTTTGGAAATATGTTAATCCTACAAGATTGATGATTGTTTTTAAAAACATGTTTGTTTGGAAATGAAGTTCCATTTTAATAAAGCATGACGCGCGAGTTCATTTTGAATGAAAATTTGGTTTGGACGAGAGTTGGAGATTAAGACTGTCATTTAGATGACCTCGGCTTTGGGTTTGAGTTAACCAAGTTGGAATTAAATTCTTAAACATTTATTTTGTTTATAAATTTGATTGGAGTACAAGGCGCATTGGTTTATTTGGTCACTTTGTGATTTCTTGAAGTTCAAGCTACCAAAACAAGATGTTTTATTCAAAGCATTCAATTGAGAATTGCAAAGATTAAATCAAAAACTCAAAGTTTTGTACAACAAATTTTATCATTCACAAATCTTCTCAAGGTTTTGTGTTCATTACATTGCAATTGAAAATAAATTACAAATTTTTTGTTTTGTTTACTAAGGATTACAAATCTATTGTTTACAAAGGAATAAATTTTGTTCTTTTTTCCAAGATCTTTGTTGCTTCATCTTCAAGTAATCAATCCAATCCTCGTTTTCCATCCACGCCTCATGTTCATGAAACAAAGAAAGGAAAGTTGGCAAGAATTCAAGCAAAAGAGTATTTGTTAAAAGAGAAACTTCATCACTAGGGTTTGTATATAGGAATCATAATTTAAGTTGTTTGTTTTATCATAACTCCTCTCCCCCCATTCTTGCAAATCAAAAAGTTGGACCTTGGTTCACAAGAAGGAAAAGCAAATGTGCAAGCAAACAAAACATAGCAGTAGCAGGGCATAAACCATGCAAGCAGCATAAACAAAATAGCAACACTGCAAAACAGCAGGCCTGTAACACAGCAAGAACAGGCTGCAAAACCAGCAAACTATGCAAGCAGCATAAACAAAATAGAAACACTACAAAACAACAGGCCTGCAACACAAAAAGAACAAGGAAGCAGCAAGCTGCTATGCAAGCAGAAAAAAAAACAAAGCATTATTCATAAAAACAGCAAGCTAGTTAACTCACATAGCTTTATATTATCATTTTCTCAAATATACAAACCCTTAAGAGATTATTGAGTAAAAAGCAAGTTTACTTTGTATCATAGGAAGATGAAGAGGGAAAGAAAAAGTAAGAAAGATATCACCTGCACTGCTTCCCCAAATCTGCCAAAACCTGTTGCATAAACAACTAAACAATACAGTCCAAAAACTTGTAGCCCAGCATTTGCACACAAATAGCAATATGAAAACTGCACTCAAAAGGCAGCAAGTCAACATTACAAAATTGTTCAAAAATCTCTCATTTTCCCCCCATTCTTTGGTTCTAATTCAACATAAGAGAGATAGGAAGAGAGGGTAAGCATCGGTTTTTGGGGGCAGAGCCAAGAGAAAAATATGACAGCATCATCCATAAATAAAAACAAAGTAGCATTGTTATAAAACAGGGACAGCAGCATCACAAGAAAGAGAGAGGAAAAAGATCCCCATTTTCTCATCATTTTTTCTTCTCTTCCAACCCTTCAGAAATTAAAGAGAATAAATACAGAAAGAAGAAAGAAGCCAACTCCCTGATCAAACAAAAAGCCAGCAACAAGCAGAAGTAAAGTAGAAAGAAGTTACCAAGAAATATCTTCATCTCTTCATCTCTGAGAACATTCAGAGTAGGTATTGCTTCTGAACTCTTCAACTATATTTATCTTCATATGCATATCTATGTTTAATCTTGTTGTTAGCATCAGTGATTTCACTTCAGACCATCTGTTGCCTTTCATTTGCCTTGTTAATAAAAACTGGACATAGTAGAAGGAGATATAAGCATTACATAATAAGTATACCATCTAACATACAAAAATATGCCATAAAAACAACAAAAGATATTGAAACACTTTCTTTTTCATTAAACAAATGTTCATTACTATAAATTACCTCTCTCATTTCTTTAACAATCTCACTCATCTCCAAACCAAAACCTCACAAAAACCACCGTTCTGAAAGCCGTCATCGGAAAACTCTTTCGTGAAGATTGGATCCGCGACTATGTTGACTGCTACTAAAATGGAAGTTACAACATCCTCCTTGGAGTCACCGGATGAGAGTTGTTTAGATTTTGATTTCCACATGCCTTCAAATTGTTCGCAGATTGTTAGCCTTGGCAGGTCTGTTGAAGCATAGCCATTTGTGTCAAAGCAGTTGTCCGGCACCGTTTCAAGTACCAATTCGCTCGACATGTTGTCTCGATTGCTGCTTTCAATAGCAAGATATGCTCATTTTATGAAGCCATTGCTAGAATTCCTTTTTGTTTTTACAGTAAAGAGAGTTTAGTGGAGAATGATATAATATTTTTTTGCTTTCTCCATATAACCATAATAATAGTTTAATTTTTATTTTTTTTCTCTTCCCCACGAGCATAAAATTCCCAGCGGCGCTTCTAATTGTTATTAGGGTTACAAATTTTCACTTCCCTTATTCAATGCCAGCCAAGTCATCCCATTGGGCTATTGGCCCAACATCTATTACTGTATCCCCTTTTATCTTAATTGAATCGTAATTATAACTAACAAATGGAATAGCTCAATTGGCAAGGCATTATTTTTCATAATCAGGGGAACCCGGGTTCAACCCCTGTTGGGACCCTTTTTTCTTTTTATTTTCTATTTTGTTTCATTCTACTTTTGGGAAATAAAAAGAGCTTCTTGGGCTCTAACCTCTAAAGCCCGTGCATTCAAAAATCTGCATCACCCTCATATTCAGTTTAATACCACCCTTCCATTTTTATTTTGTTTTAATATTAGGTTTGATTTTATTTGTTTTTACTAATTTAATAACTCATTAAATTTTGTTAGATAAGTTTTTCAATTAGCTTTGTTCAAAAATTTAATTCAGGAAAATTTTGTAAATAATTTTACTAATTAATTTTTGTATTTAGTCCTAAATTTGTTTATTCAATTTCTTAATAACAAAAAAAACCTAAAAGACAAAAATATACATATTTGATTTCTTTAAGATATATTATTTTCTTTAATAGAATAGATTTGTTAATTCTCTTACCATTTTTAAAATAAATAAAAAAATCAAGAATTTTTATACTTTGTTAATTAATTTTTACTTCATAGATTATTGTAGTTCTAATTTAATTCGTTCGATTCGATCTTGTTGTATTGTTTGCCTATTTGGATATTTAATCGCATTAACTCCATCCCCATTTGTAAATTTGTACCCCTATTCCCGCAAACTCTGTAATAGCGTAGAATTTCAATTTCCGCAATTTACTATTTTTCTTATACTGTATAGTAATTAGGCATGCATGGCAAGACTCAAAAATCAATCGCTAGATAACCTAATCAAAGAACAAAATAACTTGAATATGGGACACTTTAGAAAAGACCCTTGGATAAAAAAGATCGTAGTCCCTCGATGTCCCTCGATGTTGCCTTCGATAAAATGATCTAGTCCCTTATGAAAATTGCTAAAGCATCTCACAAGTTGCCTTCTATGACTGTACAAACGTCCCGTGCCTGTCCCTTCACATCCAAAGATGGGGCTTCTTACCAATCAATGGTAAGATAGCAACATCTAAAGGAGGAAAAGAACATTTAAGACCTTTCGAGTATGTATATTCGCTCTTAATCGCTCGCTTGCTCACAACCAAACATTTTACACCAATACTTTCACATTAAAACCTTTTTCAAAACACAAAAACTGTTTGTATACGTTCTTATAGAGACGAGAACCATTACAAAGATATCTTTTCAAAATCACCTTCAAAAAACACAATACACAAACACCTCTTTGAACTATTTTTCGAAATAACACTTTGTATGCGTTCTTATAGAGACGAGGACCATTGCAAAGACATTTTTCAAAATACTTTCAAAAACCACACCACAAGCACATTCGAACAAAAGCAAGTGATCTATCGAGTAACTAAGAGCCCATGGAAAGCCATGGATGAAAAGGGTGTTAACACCTTCCCTTTTCATAATCTACCCCCCGAACCCGAGAAGTAATCTCGAAAGGTCTTTCCTGTGCTTTTTTACCTTTTCTTTTGGATAAAAGAAAAGCCGGTGGCGACTCTTGCTAACCGCACAATTGTGATTAAACGCAAACGACCCAAGTTAGTTCTCCCACTGTATCACAGAACTGGCGACTCTTATGGGGAAATTTCTAAAATTAGGGTTACCTTAGGGTTTAGATCACATTTACTTGCTTTCATTGTTTGACTTGTATGCGTTACATTATGGTTCTTTGTTTGGGTTTTAATCCTCTATCCGAATTTGGGATACCTTATAGGTAAGTAGCAATACATTGTGGAAACTGTGAGGGGTATACCGACACGGTCTAAGCAATAGCTACATTAGTGCGACATATTTTTGGGTACCGGTATCCCTTGAGTAGTCAAGGAGAATACGGGGCTGCTGAGTGATGTCATGAAGCACTAATGAACATTTAGAATCTTTACTTGACCAACTTGTCCATTAGGACTTAGCGAGATGACCGACTTTGGTGCAGTCCGAAGTTGGTAGATACTCGATACTAAACTCATTGAGATTTGGTTCTTTGGGATATTTCAGTCTCCATTAAAGAGGCTTGCATTGAAACAATGCCCAAGGAAACAAACCAGTGATATTGAGCTCCTTAGAACCTGGTTACTATTACTAGGACAAGTTTAAGCCGACTGAACTTCAAGAGGGTACTTACCTATGAGACTCAATACAAGCCTAAACCTAAGGACTTATTTGCTTTGTTTGTGTATATTTTACTTGTACATAACATCATAACATCATGCTCATACTCACTAACCATTTCAAGGAGTTTTGGGATTTATCTTTGTTTCTGTTTTGTAGGACATGGATTCTCTTTGCAAGAAAACTATTCAAGTCAACCTTGTAAGGATTCCCCCTCAACTTAAAGAGCTAGCTTCATGGATTCCTGAAAACTCTCCATTCACCGAGAGACATGGTCGCATACTGAACTTGGTCACCTCCAAAACTAATGAAGATATGTTGAAGGTGCTCTTCCAATTCTTTGATCCTTTACACCATTGCTTCACATTTCCTGATTATCAACTTGTGCCCACTTTGGAGGAATTCTCCCGACTCTTGAGGATTCCCATTCTCAATCAACTACCTTTCAATGGTACAGAAAAATACCCAAAGCCAAAAGAGATTTCTCAAGCTCTACACATGTGTTGTACCCCAAAATTTGCCCTCCCATATTTCTCAAGATATTGCAAGAATAATCTCCAAGTTGCTCAAGATTGCTCAAGGGTTGGATAGTCAAGCCATCTCCTAAGGCAGTCAATCTCAACTTAGGGTTTTGTGTTACATCAAGGTCCTTGCATCCAAATGACTTCAAGTTCTCCCTAATGTCCTAATATGTTCTCAATGTCATCCATGTCAAATTTCAAGCCTTGCAGAGGAAGTTTGGTCAGTCAATTGCTCAAAAGGTCCAAAAATCGACTGTGCTAGGGCAAAAGTCAATTGTGACCTACAAATAGTCAAACCTCAATATTTTTGTCAACATTATCATTTTGAAGGATAATTCATCATTTGATCAAGGGTTGATCATGATTCATCAAGGATTGCTCAAAATTCATCAAGATTCAAAAGTTGCTAAATTAGGGTTTTGCAGGAAAAGTCAACTCAACTTTGACCAAGCATAACTTTCTCATAATTTATGATAAATGACCCATCCAAATCTCATTTGGAATAGGATGCAATTTCCTACAATCCATCTTCACACCCCAAGATCAAGAAATGCACTCACAAGAATTTACAAAATTGGACATTATAGGTCATTTTTGAAAGTCAACAAAAACACTTTTTTTGCCAAAGCTTATAACTTGAGCATGGAATATCAAAATGAGATGATACCAAAAGGGTTGGTTATATGACATCTCAAGGTTTCTAAAAAGTCCAAGAACACTTCTAAAAGTTCAAAATTGAAGAAGTTATGCATTGTTGAAAATGGGCATTATTCCATAATTGCCAAAAGTCAACTATCCCCAAAACTTCAAATTTTGTCAAATGGGCCCATTTTTTCCCACTTGATTTGATCTTGTCACACTACACACGTGTCCTATCTTCAGTCTTATGTCCATTCATTAATTTTTCTATTTTATTTGATTTTTATTGAATTAATTCATTTTAAATCAATTTAAATCTAAATAAAATCTAAAAATTGACAACTTGGTATCTTTTTGATTGATACATGTCTTAAATATCATCATGTACACAATCAAATTCGTATCAAGCTATATCATGCACAAAATATTGGATTTGGAATGAAATTGGAAGCTTTTTAATGGAGGATCATATCACATCTTCAATCATCAATGCACAAAGATTCAAAGCCCAAAACTTGACCTAATGCATTGCCTTATACTTATACAAGCTAAGGAGGCACGAATCAAGACCTAGAGGCTGCAAAATCACAAGAACACAACTTGGAAATTTGTCAAAAAAGCTTGAATTTGAAAACGTACTTAGAGGTGTTTTCAAGGCCAAAACTCAACGCTATTCTCTTGCTTGACATCCATTGAGTGAGAAGGAATCAAAAGCAAGCTCTCTCCCTCCTTGAATCACATTGTAAGTCTCCCTGAAAACCGAACTGCACTTGAAATCGTATTCTCATATTCATGCGTTTTTCTGGCAAAATCTTGATACCATCATGTTTATCGTTCCATTTAGAACATTTCTGCATCATTTGATTGTGTTTTCATGAGCCATAGCCCCATACCCGAACCTAGGGTTTTGGAATCTTGTTTTTGGGCGTTTGCTTTACAGGAAAAATTGGAACCAATAATGGACATGGATGAAATCAGGAAGGAGAGACGAACAGGACCATGGCTTTAGATTGAATTTTCATGGCTTGGATTTGGTTTTAGGTTCAACCTACGCTTTTTGCTGCGGATACGAATCCGCAGGTAATCCCTGTAAAAATCCAAGGACAGGGATGAAGACGTGTCCCCAACCCATACGCTCGTTCAAATATTTTGCGCTTGTTTTTTTATTTCAGGCATAATGAATGTTTTTCCATATAATATTTGATACCTAATCCACTAACAATATAAGCGCATTGGCTCAGTGTCTAAGGCAGGTGTTCAAGTACCAACGGGACCTGGGTTCGAATCCCAGGTCCCCCAATGCATTTGTAATATTTTTCTTCAGGTCATCCTATGCAACGTCCAAGGTGCAACACATCATGCACCATCACCTGATCATGCACCAGATGGCCTCCAGGCCAAATCTGATGGCCCAAAGGTGATGATCATCATAAGGCCTGGTCAACGCATGTGCATGGAATTCCAGCAGGTCAAACGAGGCTTGCACAAATGGGCCTCTGAATTGCTGAGCAAACATCCAGATTTGGGCCCAAACCCCCCATTGGGTTATTTCTATTTCTCTTTTTATTTTTATTTATTTGTTTTGTATTATTATTTTTATTATTTAAATTACTAACCAATTAAACTTTTTTCTCATAAAATCAAAAAAACAAAAAAACATTTTATTTATTAAAATTAAATTCATGACTTCATTTTTGTAAATAAATTAATTTAATCAATTTAGCTTTAATTAGGTTTAACTTTTAATATTTTTGCAATATTTAAAATCAATTTAGATAATTAGGTTTTATTAACATTAATCCAATTTATTTTATTTCTTCAAATACTTAAAAAATCCAAAAAATATCTTTTTTTAAATTAATTAATTTATTTGTTTAATCAACTTAGATCTAATTCCTTTTAATTCAAGAATAAACACAAAAAAATGCTTTCTTTTCAAAAAGGGTCAAAACCCTAAAAATCCGCCCGATTTAATTTTCTCGCACGCGATCCATATTTACTCAATATTGTAATTGCTTCCGGAATGTAATAGCTTTAATTAGGACATTATTTATCGCTTTCTTTTATTTTCTGCAATTTAATTTCAAGGGTTGTTTTTGGCGATGTAAATACCCAACTCCTTGTAATAGTTTAGATTTAATTTCCGCAATTTAAATTCCGCAACTATACACTGTTAGATGTTTGATAATAGGGAATGCATGACAAGATCGAATGTATGAACTTAAAATTAACATAGCTCACCCATGACATGTACAAAAATAAAATTAACCGAAATAACACACTCTCACATGCGCACTCTTAGGGTACACCTCACTTGGTTGCCTTCGAACATGGTCATTAAGTATAGGAATTTTTAGAGGTCTCCCTCTTGTCCAAAGATCATAAGTTGCCTCGAAACGGTTGCCTCGGAAAAAAATGATCTAAGACATTAGGGTTACCGCTAAGGCGTCCTAACATTGCTTTAGCGACCGCACGTCCCTTAATCGAATTAACCCTTAAACTCCAATAACGGTGCTACCTACTCATCAATAGTGGGATAGCATTGTCTAAAGGGAATTAGCACAGATTGATTCCTTTTTCGAGTAGGTAGATGGTTCTTAAGTACTGTCTCTTTCAAAATAAAACAAAACTTTTCTCACTTACACCTTTCAAACAAAAACTTCTTTCAAACCCACAAACACAAATAAAAAGAAAATTTTGAAAACACTTTGAGCAAGTACCTAAGAGCCCGTGGATAACCACAGATAGAAAGGGTGCTAACACCTTCCCTTTCTATAATCTACCCCCCGGACCCGAGAAACATCTCGAAAAAGGATTTTTTTTTGTGCTTTTCTCCTTTCCTTGTTGGATAAAATAAAAGACGGTGGCAACTCTTACTTACCGCGACATTTTGAGAAAAAACAAACGCAAAACGCGAACCAGCATATCCAAAACAGTCAGTTCTCTCCCACCGTATCACAACATGCAACCATCTGATGTCACAACTCATTGGGAAACAAGGAGTGGTGTCAAAGGTTTCCTAGCAAATTTCTTGTTCGAGAAAGCCCAAAACTGTTGGAACTCTTTGGATTTTTAAGCCTTCGAGGAAATTATGCCTCTCCTCATCTATGGGATGGTTTTGTTTCCAAATCTTAACCAATTCATAGATGTGAACAGCGTCAAAATCTTCATATCTCGCAAACCGGTGCCTACTTTGCTAGGGGACATCCTACATTCTTTTCACACTTGCACTATGAGGAAAAGAGGTATCCTTACGTGTTTCACTCCTCTCTTGGCAAGATGGTTTATTTCCCATCTTCCCCAATCTGTATTAAGGAAAGAGCAAGGTTCAAGGTGGTCACAAAGGTTGATGATGCTCAAGCATTCAAACATCCATTGGTGTTCCCGATCTATAGAAAATGTTATCATCGTTGACCATTGTGGAGAGTTCCCTAATGTCCCCTTACTTGGTATTAGGGGAGGTATCACCTATAACCCTTGTTTGGCTCTAAGACAGTTTGGTTATGCCCGAAGGGATGGCCCACATGATATGCTCATTCAAGGTTTGGTATTTGACTACGAGAACGACGATCAAGGTCTTCGCTAGAGATTTATCCGAGCATGGAGGATGCTGAATAAGGTAGATAGAAAGACTTTGGGGCATAATAATTCCATCCCTCTTGAGCCTTACCTCAAATGGGTACGAACTCGTGCTCAAATTCTTATGATGCCTTATCCCTCCGTTCTCCCAGTAATCATTGAGCCTGTCATGGAGGGAGATGTTCCATACACTATCCGGCATCCTGACATGCCCATCTCTCTTGAAGACTTACAAAGAGATTGGATATAACTCAAGGGAGAGCGAGACACTTTTGAGGCCTAATTCTACGCTAGCGAGAAGAAGGTTTTTGAACTCACTAAGTAACTTCATGAGGAGCGGACCCTAAATTCCTACATCGCACCAAAGAGGATGCGCACAGCCTTTTCATCTTAGAGTTTTTTTGTTGTATTTATGTGTAATCCCAAAGAGGCATTGATGTGCTCAAGCTTTAATATTTTAATATAACGTGTGTTTCCTTTTTATCTAAAACGAATTTGAATCTCTAAGTTCCTTAAAATCATTGCATACGCATTTACCATTCATCATAACATAAGCAGGTTTCTTGCGACAAGTATCTCATTTTTCTACTATTTATTTCAGTAAGATGGATCTCGAGCAAACGGTGAAGGCCCTCCAAGCACAAAACACTCAGTTTCAACAGATGTTCTTAACTCTAGCCAAAGGACAAGAAGAGTTGAAGACATTGCTGGTTGAAAAGATAAAGAAGAAAACAAAGAAGATAACCGGAGTTCTAAACATGGGAAGAAGATTCCAAGGGCATACAAGAAGGACCTTAGACTTTGCAACGTCATCTGGTGAGAAAGACAATCAAGTTGGGAAATGCAAAGAAATAGTTGTCCAGCTAGAGTCATAAGAGGAAGAGGAAGAAGAGGATTATTCTGAAGAACAATATCCTCCAGCCGACGATAAGTATAAGCATCTGGAAGAACGGTTAAGTGCGATGGAAACCCAAAAAGTGTCCGGATTGGACTTTGAGAAGTTGGGGTTAGTATCGAGGATTGTCATCCCTCCAAAATTCAAAGCACCGGTATTCGCCAAATAGATGGAGTTTCATTTCCCAAAATGCATCTCCGATCCTACGTAAGGAAAATCCAGCCCCATACCACCAACAAGGATTTATGGGTACACTTCTTCCAAGACAGTCTGTCTAGAACTCAACTTGATTAGTTTTACCAGCTTGAAAGAGCCAACATTCACAATTGGGAAGATCTTACTACAGCCTTTTCCAAACAATACCAATACAACGCTGATCTTGCACCCACCTGTGCTCAACTCTAGAGTATGGCCATGGATTCAAGTGAAGGCTTCAAGGATTATGCGCAAAAGTGGAGGGATTTAGCCGGAAGAGTTCAACCTCCTCTATCTGAAAGAGAATTGGTAGACATGTTTTTGGGAACCTTGTCTGGCCCCTTCTTCAATCACTTAATTGGGAGTTCATCAGCAAATTTTACCGAACTGATATTGACCGGAGAAAAGGGTAGAAGATGAGATAAAGAGTGGAAAGATTCAAAAAGATGCATCCTCTGCTGCTGTAAGGAAACCATTCATCGGAAAGAAGGAAGTGGTTACTGCATATACTCAGAGAAATCAAGATAGGGATAAACGCCGTCCAATAGTGGGGGATATGATAATTCCTAAACATGCGCCTGATCAACAAAGAAACAACCAATCAAGAATGGAAAGACCAGTCAGACAATTCACCCGAATTAACATGACACTATCTCAGGTATTACAGCATCTGTTAAGATCCAATCTAGTGACCTTGAAAGAAGCTCAAAAGAACCCTAACACAACCTCTCTTCACTATCATCCCAATGCCCGTTGTGCATACCACTCTGAGAGTCCTGACCATGACACTAACAATTGTTGGGCTCTTAAGAACAAGGTACAATATCTTCTAGAAGCCAAAGAGATTGAATTCGATGCGCCAGAAAAGCCCAATGTCATTTCTGTCCCTATGCCCAAACACGACCATAATACCAACGCCATTGATGAAGATATGTTTGTTACTTCAGTTGATGAACTTATGACCCCACTCCTGACTGTTGTACCCCAAAATTTGGCCTCCTATATTTCTCAATACATATCAAGTGAGGTCCCCAAATTGCTCAAGGTTGCCTAAGAGTTGACCAGACAAACTTTCTCCTAAGGCAGCATACTTCAAATTAGGGTTTCCATCTTCATCAAGATGTGTGAAGCACAAAGGACTCAAATTCTCACCATTGTCCTAATATGTTCTTAAGATCATCCATGTCAAGTTTCAAGCCTTGCAGAAGAAGTTTGCTCAGTTAATTGCTCAAATGCCTGAAAATCAACCGTGCTAGATCAAAAGTCAATTGTGGCCCGCATACAGTCAAACTTCAATATTTTTGGTCAACATCCTCATTTTGAAGTATCATTCATCATTTGATCAAGGCTTGATCATGATTCCACAAGGATTGCTCACAATTCATCAAAACCCAAAAGTTCCTAAATTAGGGTTTTGTAGGAAAAGTCAACTCAACTTTGACCAAGCATAACTTTCTAATACTTTATCAAAAATGACCCATCCAAATCTCATTTTGAAGAGGATGCAATTCCCTACAATTTATCTTCATCTCCCAAGTTCAAAATATGCACTCACAATTCCTCTAAAGGTTATTCCAAATCCTACAATCATCTCTGCAAATACTCCTGTTAACAAAGCTGTTTCCATCCCTGTTATCACCCCTACTAACATTCCCTCTGCCGAGTCTGCCGAGACTCGAGGTAAAGGTATTCTGATTGAGCCTGTCCGGAAGAAGGCTCAATCGGTGGCTATCCCTGAGACCTTCTGGAAAGAGATGGAGGAAATTCTGAAGATCGTAAAAAGGAGCGACTACAATGTAGTCGAGCAACTGGGGAAAACTCCATCAAAAATTTCCATGCCGGCTCTACTACTATGTTCCGAGGCTCATGCAAAAGCCTTGGTAAAGTTCCTTAAAACTACCCATGTACCCCAAGAAACATCTGTCGATCAGTTCCAAGACTGCGTAGCCAGCTTGACTGTAGATAATGGTTTAGGTTTTTCGAATGCTGATTTGACGCTAAGAGGGAGGAAGCATAATGAGGCATTGCATGTCTCAGTTGAATGTAGGGGCACGACGTTGGCTCATGTGTTGGTTGATACCGGTTCATCCCTGAATGTGTTGCCTAAAAAAGCTCTTGATAGGCTTGACTGCGAAGGATTGACATTGAAACCAAGCAATATAATGGCGAGGGCCTTTGACGGCTCAAAAAGGATGGTGCATGGGGAAGTAGACATCCCCATAAAAGTTGGAACATTTGATTCAAATTTTTATGTAATGGATATTCGCCCCTCATATTCCTGCTTGCTAGGCCGTCTGTGGATTCACAATGCTGGTGCCGTTACTTCTACGTTGCACCAAATGCTGAAATATCTGATTCAAGGGAAGATTATCAGCGTTCATGCAGAAGAAGAGTATATGATCAGCCATCTCAATTCCTTCAGATATGTGGAATTAGATGGTGAATTTATTGAAACACCATTCCAACACTTCGAAGAAGTCCCGCAAGATGTGGCAATGACCAAGGGTGTGTCTCAAGTTCCCAAGATTACCAGGCCTCCACTCAGGATGTCATCTTTGAAGGATGCCAAGGCAATGATAGAAGAAGGTGGATGCACTATTTGGGGACAACTCCCATATATCCCATACAAATCTGATAAGTTTGGCCTGGGTTTCACTTCAGGTGCCCAGAATGATGTGCGCCGCGCTCGTACCAGAAGACCACCCTTGAAGATCAGCAACCACGAAGTCAATACGGTGGAAGATGATGAAGACAGCTACAACCTAGAGGATTGGATTTTCCCAACTGTAAGTGGAGGGCTCAGCAACTGGGAGGCTAGAGATTTTGTCCCGGTCACTTTTATCCCATAATAATTTATCTTTACATTTTGTCAGATCTGTTATATTAAAACAATTCAGACTCTTGAAACCTTGTGTCTTACCCGAGGCACAATGGTCCATCTGTAAGGGTTATTATCTCATTTCCACATGACATCAATGAATCATGGACGTTTTTGCATACAAAATTTTGTGCTCATTGTTCTTCTTTTTTACATTTTCATTTCTTTCAAATATAGCTATACTCTTACACACACTCACACTCACAATGCAGGTCTACATCCATTCGGGATTCCATGGGTAACGATTCTGCTATGGCCTTCTGTGATTATGAAAATATAATCTATCAAGCCGAATACGAAGGTGAGGAAGATTGTGAAATACCAGGGGAACTCGCCAGGTTACTACAACAAGAAGAAAAGACCATTCAGTCCCATGAGGAACCCGTGGATACAATCAACCTAGGTACCGAAGAAGACAAAAGAGAAGTCAAGGTGGGTGCTAATATGGAACCCAGTGTCAAGGAGCGTCTGATTCAGTTGTTACACAAATATATTGAAGTCTTTTCCTGGTCGTATGAAGACATGTTGGGACTTGATGCAGACATTGTGGTACATCGTCTACCTACAAGAGAAGATTGTCCACCAGTAAAACAAAAAGTCTGTCGTATGCGACCAGATATGTCGGAGAAGATTAAGGCAGAAGTCATGAAGCAATTCAACTCCGGATTCTTGGTCGTCACCTCCTATCCACAATGGGTGGCCAATGTTGTTCCCGTGCCCAAAAAAGACGGCAAGGTACGAATGTGCGTAGACTATATAGAATTGAATAGGGCAAGCGCTAAAGATGATTTCCCACTTCCCCACATTGATATTCTAGTTGACAATACGGTGCAGCACAAAGTGTTTTCCTTCATGGATGGTTTCTCAGGCTACAAGAAAATCAAAATGGTGCCTGAGGACATGGAGAAGACAACCTTTGTCACACAGTGGGGCACATTTTGCTATAAGGTTATGCCATTCGGACTGAAGAATGTTGAGGCAACCTATCAGTGTGCCATGGTAGCTCTATTTCACGACATGATACATCACGAAATAGAAGTCTACATGGAAGATATGGTAGCCAGATCCCAAACAGAAGAAGAGCATCTCAATCATTTACAGAAACTGTTTGAGAGGCTGAAGAAATACAAACTGAGGTTGAATCCAAACAAATGCACGTTTGGGGTAAGGTCAGGTAAACTCCTAGGCTTTGTCGTCAGCAACAAAGGTATCGAGGTGGATCCTGCCAAGGTTAAAGCGATACAAGTGATGCCTGCTCCTCGTACTGAGAAGGAAGTCAGAGGATTCTTGGGATGATTAAACTACATTGCCAAATTCATTTCTCACCTGACAACTACTTGTGAACCAATCTTCAAATTGTTGAAGAAAGATCAAGTAGTCAAATGGAATGATGAGTGCCAAACTGCTTTTGATAAGATCAAAGAGTACCTGCAAGAGCCTCCTGTGTTGATGCCACCAGTCGAGGGAAGACCGTTGATCATGTATCTGACTGTTTTAGAAAATTCAATGGGGTGTGTGCTGCGGAAGTATGACGAGTCTGGCCGAAAAGAGCATGCTATTTATTACCTGAGAAAAAAGTTTACCGACTGGGACATAAGATATTCACTGCTCGAGAAAACTTGCTGCGCTCTGGCATGGGATGCTCGTCGGCTAAGACAATATATGATGACCCATACTACTTTGTTGATATCTAAAATGGATCCAATAAAATACATCTTCGAGAAGCCTGCTTTCTCTGGGAGAATAGTAAGATGGCAGATGAGCCTGACGGAATATGACATACAATATACTACCCAGAAAGAAATAAACGGAAGTGTACTAGCTGATCACCTTGCTCACCAAGCTGTGGAAGACTACCAGTCCATGAAGTTCGAATTCCCAGATGAAGACATCATGACGATAAACAACTGTGAAGAATTCAGACCATATGACGGACCTGAACAAGGATCCCGATGGACTCTGGTCTTTGATGGGGAATCCAATGCATTCAGCAATGGTATTGGTGTTGTACTCATATCTCCTGAAGGGTGTCATACTCCCTTTACTGCAAGACTCTGCTTCAACTGTACAAATAACATGGCAGAATATGAAGCGTGCATTTTTGGTCTCACAGCTGCCATAGACTTGGCGATCAAGTCCTTAAATGTATTCGGAGATTCAGCTTTGGTCATCATCCAGATCAAAGGGTAATGGGAAACCAAACACCTCAACCTTATCCCTTACAAAGAACATGTTTTGACATTGATCCCACATTTTGAGAAGATTACCTTCGAGCATTTCCCGCAAGAAGAAAATCAGCTAGCAGACGCACTAGCCACAATGTCATCCATGTTTAAACTTAAATGGGATAACGAAATTCCCCAGATCACCATTGAACGAATGGATGAACCAGCTTACTGTCACGAGATTAATACTGAAGAAGTAGTGGGATGACCTTGGTTTCATGAAGTCAAGAGGTATCTCGAGGCTTAGGAATATCCGGAAGGAGCTTCAGTCAATGATAAGAAGTTCTTAAGGATATTCTCTGCTAAATTCTTCCTTAGTAACGGAATTATCTACAAACACAACCATGACTCTATGTTACTTCAGTGCGTAGACAAGGTTGAAGCGGAAAAGATCATGGCTGATCTACATGAGGGAACTTTTGGAACCCATTCCAGTGGGCATACAATGTCAAAGAAGATCCTATGGGCATCCTATTACAGGTCTACCATAGAAGCAGATTTCTATCAACACTCTCAAACCTGCCACAAGTGTCAGATCTATGCTGACAAGGTGCACGTACCTCCAGTTCCTCTGAATGTCGTGACGGCTCCTTGGCCCTTTGCTATGTGGGGCATCGATATGATTGGGGAAATTAAACCAATGGCCTCTAATGGGAACCGCTTCATCTTAGTGGCCATTGATTATTTTACAAAATGGGTGGAGGCAGCTTCCTTCGCTTCCGTTACCAAGAATGTTGTCGCCCGGTTCATTAAATAGAATCTCATCTGCCGGTATGGTATCCCAGAGAGAATCATCACAGAAAATGGTACGAATCTAAACAATACTATGATCACCGCCCTATGCGAGCAATTCAAGATCCAGTATCACAATTCTTCCCCTTACCGGCCAAAGATGAATGGTACTGTCGAAGCCGCAAATAAGAATATCAAAAAGATCATACAGAAAATGAAAGTCACATACAAAGACTGGTATGAAAGCTACCATTCGCTGTCCATGGGTATCGTACCACGACACGCACATAAACCGGGGCAACACCCTACTCCCTGGTGTATGGCATGGAAGTTGTCTTGCCTATTGAGGTCTAGATCCCCTCTCTGAGAATTATGAAGGATACGGGGCTGAACGAAGATGATTGGATCCAGACTCGGCTTGATCAACTGAACTTGATTGATGAGAAAAGGCTTACTGCTCTCTGTCATGGTCAAATGTATCAAAAACGGATGATCAAGGCTTTCAACAAAAAGGTCAGACGACAAGTGTATCAAGTTGGGGATCTGGTGATCAAGCGCATCATACTTCTGCAAGGTGATACCAGGGGAAAATGGACTCCTACATACAAAGGACCATTTGTAATCAAAAGCATATTCTCTGGTGGAGCAATGATCTTAACCACCATGGATGGCGACGACCTGCCACACCCTGTGAACACAGACATAGTCAAAAGATACTACGCATAAGAGACCCGCTAGGTTGACACACCTAGGCAAAAAAATGGCATCCCGGTAAACCAAAAAGGTTTGGGAAAAAATTAGGGATAAAATAAAAAATCTGTACACCCGACAAGTTGAAAATGCGAAAGGGCGACTTGGGCAAAAAAGGGTTTCTCGGTGGACTGAAAACCCGAAAAGGAGGTCCAGGAAAAAGTTAGGGAATTAAAGCGTATGACTATGTCTCGTTGGATCACATTACGGACAACCTTTGGCTTCCATTGACAAACTCAGAGGTTTTGATCATTTCAATCATCTTCGGACGAGGCAACAAATAGATAAGATGCTCGGAGATATGAAGGCTATAGAAGAATGGGAACCCCATGGGATTATTTCACATAGCTATCTTTTCTTTGTATCAAATTTTCATTTTTACGACATCATTCTCTTACTAGAGTGTTTGTCTCATTGTACAAAAATACTTACTCAAAGTCAATACAAAGATATCCCTTTGAAAGTGCAAAAAACTATCTGTTTTCTTTACTCTTGTGTTTTGTTTGCAAAAACGTCTAATGATTTATTTTTGAACATATGCATTTGAACATAATTACTGTTTATAAATGAACAAAATAAAAAGACAATCACTGATGGCTTTAAGAGATAAGGAAATCTCTCTAAATTCTCCATAAAATCCCCCACAATGTGCAGTTTAATCCCCAGCAGAACAAAACTTCCATTTATCACTCCCCGGTAGAAGTCGCCAAATTTCTCGGGATTCCCCAACAAGATTTCACAAGCACCACGGTGTTTCCCTTAAAACAAAGTTTATTTCTCTAGGCGGAAACTCATCAACACTTCAACTTCACAAACATGAAGACTTACACTCTACATTCCCAATATCAATCAAGGATTTATTTTCCCTAATCTAACTGCACTACAGCAGATTGGCTCACATACGCATAAGTCGCATCCATATATCATAAACATCGATGACACAAATGCATATATCACAATCTAATTGTACCATTCATTTCATGCATCATGACATTGCATACAGCTAACGTTTTACCCTTTGCAGGAAAAGGTTAATCAATGACTATCATCAATGAATCAGAGATTTATACTTGAAACAGGCCAAAGAAAATTGGCTATACGACCAGCTGAGCTTTCAGAAATGCTCCTGACACGGATGCCATCCTGATACTCATTCAAATTCAGCTTTCAGATAAAGTTCAGATACGCTCCTAACACGGACTCCATTCTGATACTCATTCAGATTCAACTTTCAGATACAGTTCAGATACGCTCCTAACACGGATGCCATTCTGATACTCATTCAGATTCAGCTTTCATATACAGTTCAGATACGCTCCTAACACGAACGCTATTCTGATACTCATTCATATTCAACTTTCAGATACAGTTCAAATACGCTCCTAACATGGACGCCATTCTGATACTCATTCAGATTCAACTTTCAGATACAGTTCAGATACGCTCCTAACACAGACGCCATTCTGATACTCATTCAGATTTAACTTTTAGATACAGTTCAGATACGCTCCAGATACGGATGCCATCCTGATACTCATTCAGATTCATATTTTGGATACAATTTAGATACGCTCCAGACACGGATGCCATCCTGATACTCATTCAGATTCAGTTTTCGGATACAGTTCAGATACACTCCAGACACGGATTCCATTCTGGTACTCATTCAGATTCAGCTTTCAGATATAGTTTAGATACGATCCAAACATGGATTCCATCCTGATACTCATTCAGATTCAGCTTTCAAATATAGTACAGATACGCTTCAGATACGGATGCCATTCTGGTACTCATTCAGATTCAGCTTTCAGATACAGTTCAGATACGCTCCAGATACGGATGTCAATCCGATACTCATTCGGATCCAGGCTTTCCCTTCTAAGTATCCTTACTACCCAGGTTCCTTCTCCCTTATCTCCAGACAACAATTTACAACCCTATAAGACCTGGACCCGACCAAATACGTTCGATTTCATATTTCCCCAATTGAAGTCAAGCTTAGACTTGGTCTATTTTCTATCGCCAACCACCTTTGAATGGCATCTTTAAGCCCATTTCCAACAACTTTCTGGTATCTCTCTTAATGGCATCTTTTAAGCCCATTTCCTACGCAATCAATCACCACATCATCGAGTGCAAATTTCTGGGCACTCTAGTGTTCAATCATCTTCCACTTTCAAGCTACGAACAAAAAACATGCCGATCTCACTTTTCAAGTTTAAGAAGATTGAACAGGGGCAGCAGTTGTACCCCAAAATTTTCCCTCCCATTTTTTATTCAAGATACTATCCTAGGTCTTCTCGAATACTCAATTTGACTCAGATGTTGATCAGACAGATTCTCTTCCTAGGCAGTAAGTCAACAATTAAGGTTTGGCGTTTCTCAAATAAAATTGATTCTTCAAGGTTTCAAATGGTCTTCATAGATCTTCATGACTCCTAAATAATGTTCATGTCGAGTTTCAAACCTCGCATTTCAAGTTTTCTCAGTCAATGGTTCAGACGACTAAAAATGACTCCACTAACCCAAAAACTGACCTTTTGCGAGACCAAGTTCAAGTGACTGTAACTTCTTCATTATTCGATATTTTTGAGCGGTTCTTCTTGCGTATGACTCTCCTCGATGGTACCTCCAATTTCTCTTCACAAACCAAGAGTTGATTAAGTGTTGAAAATCACCAAAATTCGAATACGTTAAAAGTCACTTCATGGATTTTGACCTAATCTTAAATAACTGTCGCCTGATTTCTAAGAATTTTGATTTCCTTAAATTATAAGATCTTGAGACGATTATTTCTGCATATGTTCATAAATGATGTCGCTCACGAGTTTATCTTCAAAGATCGAAAAAAAATTGTGTTTGGAAGACTTTGAAAGTTATCGAATCATCGCAAGTCATTTTGTTTGATTTCAAATGTTCTCAACCACAGTTGTTTGGAAATCTGTTAATCCTACAAGATTGATGATTGTTCTTAAAAACATGTTTGTTTGGAAATGAAGTTCCATTTTAATCAAGCATGACGCACGAGTTACTTTTGAATGCAAATTTGGTTTGGACGAGAGTTGAAGATTAAGACTGTCATTTAGATGACTTTGGCTTTGGGTTTAAGTTAACCAAGTTGGAATTAAATTCTTAAACATTTATTTTGTTTATAAATTTGATTGGAGTACAAGGCGCATTGGTTTATTTGGTCACTTTGTGATTTCTTGAAGTTAAAGCTACCAAACCAAGATGTTTTATTCAAAGCATTCAATTGAGAATTGCAAAGATTAAATCAAAAACTCAAAGTTTTGAACAAATTTTTTTATCATTCACAAATCTTCTCAAGGTTTTGTGTTCATTACATTGCAATTGAAAATAAATTACAAATTTTTTATTTTGTTTACAAAGGATTACAAATCTATTATTTACAAAGGAAGAAATTTTGTTCTTTTTTTCAAGATCTTTGTTGCTTCATCTTCATGTAATCAATCTAATCCTCGTTTGCCATCCATGCCTCATGTTCATGGAACAAAGAAAGGAAAGTTAGCAAGAATTCAAGCAAAAGAGTATTTGTTAAAAGAGAAACTTCATCACTAGGGTTTGTATATAGGAATTAAAATTTAAGTTGTGTGTTTGATCATAATTCCTCTCCCCCCATTCTTGCAAATCACAAAGTTGGACCTTGGTTCACAAGAAGGAAAAGCAAATGTGCAAGCTAACAAAACATAGCAGCGAAAGGGCATAAACTATGCAAGCAGCATAAACAAAATAGCGACACTGCAAAACAGCAGGCCTTCAACACAGTAAGAACAGGCTGCAAAACAAGCAAACTATGCAAGTAGCATAAACAAAATAGCAACACTGCAAAATAGCAGGCCTGCAACACAAAAAGAACAAGGCAGCAGCAAGCTGCTATGCAAGCAGACAAAAAACAACAGCATTATTCATAAAAATAACAAGCTAGTTAGCTCACATAGACCTATATCATCATTTTCTTAAATATACAAACCCTGCAGAGATTATTGAGTAAAAAGGAAGTTTGCTTTGTATCATAGGAAGATGAAGAGGGAAAGAAAAAGTCAGAAAGATATCACCTGCTCTGCTGCCCCAAATCTGCCAAAACCTGTTGCATAAACAACTAAACAATACAATCCAAAAACCTGTAGCCCAACATTTGCACACAAATAGCGTTATGAAAACTGCACTCAAAAGGCAGCAAGTTAGCATTCCAAAATTGTTCAAAAATATCTCATTTCCCCCCATTCTTTGGTTCTGATTCAACATAAGAGAGACAGGAAGAATGGGTAAGCATCGTTTTTTGGGGGCAGAGCCAAGAGAAAAATATAACAGCATCATCCATAAAGAAAAACAGAGCAACATTGTTATAAAACAGGGACATCAGTATCACAAGAAAGAGAGAGGAAAAATATCCCCATTTTCTCATCATTTTTTCTTCTCTTCCAACCCTTCAAAAATTAAAGAGAATAAATACAGAAAGAAGAAATAAGCCAACTCCCATGTCAAACGAAAAGCCAGCAATAAGCAGAAGTAAAGTAGAAAGAAGTTACCAGGGAGGATCTTCATCTCTTCATCTCTGAGAACATTCAGAGCAGGTATTGCTTCTGATCTCTTCAACTATACTTATCTTCATATGCATATCTATGTTTAATCTTGTTGTTAGCATCAGTGATTTCACTTTAGACCATCTGCTGCCTTTTGTTTGCCTTGTTAATAAAAACTGGACATAGTAGAAGGAGACATAAGCATTATAGAATAAGTATACCATCTAACATACAAAAATAGGCCATAAAAACAACAAAAGAAATCTAAACACTTTCTTTTTCATTAAACAAATGTTCATTACTATAAATTACCTCTCTCGTTTCTTTCACAATCTCACTCATCTCTAAACCAAAACCTCACAAAAACCATCATTTCGAAAGCCGTCATCGGAAAACTCTTTTGTGAAGATTGGATCCCCGACTATGTTGACTGCTACTAAAATGGAAGTTACAACATCCTCCTTGGAGTCACCAGATGAGAGTTGTTTAGCTTTTGAATTCCACATGCCTTCAATTTGTTCTCCATTGATAGCCCTGGTAGGTCTATTGAAGTAGAGTCGGTTATGTCAAAGCAGTTGTCTGACACTGTTTCAAGTACCAATTCCCTCGGCGTGTTGTCTCGATCGATGCTTTCGATAGCAAGATATGCTTATTTTCTGAAGCCATTGCTAGAATTTCTCGCAGAAAACCAGTAGAGAACAGGGAAGGAGATGAAGGGGTTTGACAGTGGAGAGAGAATTTCCTTTTTGTTTTTAGGGTAAAGAGAGATTAGTGGAGAATGATATAATCTTTTTTTTGCTTTCCCCATATAACCATAATAATAGTTTAATTTTTTTTCTGTTCCCCATGAGCAAAAAATTCCCAGCGGCGCTTCTAATTGTTATTAGGGTTACAAATTTTCACTTCCCTTATTCAATGCCAGTCGGGTTAGTCCATTGGGTTGTTGGCTCAACATCCATTACCGTATCCCCTTTTATCTTAATTGAATTGTAATTATAACGAACAAACGGAATATCTCAGTTGGCAAAGCATTATTATTCATAATCAGGGGAACCCGGGTTCAACCCCTGTTGGGACACTCTTTTCTTTTTATTTTCTATTTTGTTTCATTCTACTTTTGGGAAATAAAAAGAGCTTCTTGGGCTCTAACCTCTAAAGCCCATGCATTCAAAAATCTACATCACCCCCATATTCAGTTTAATACAACCCTTCCATTTTTATTTTGTTTTAATATTAGGTTTGGTTTTATTTGTTTTTACTAATTTAATAAGTCATGAAATTTTGTTAGATAATTTTTTCAATTAGCTTTGTTCAAAAATTTAATTTAGGAAAATTTTGTAAATAATTTTACTAATTAATTTTTGTATTTAGTCCTAAATTTTTTTATTCAATTTCTTAATAACAAAAAAAAAACCTAAAAGAAAAAAATATACATATTTGATTTCTTTAAGCTAATTATCCTCTTTAATAGAATAGATTTGTTAATTCTCTTTCCATTTTTTAAAAAAAAAACAAAAAAACATCAAGAATTTTTATACTTTGTTAATTAATTTTTACTTCATAGATTATTGTAGTTCTAATTTAATTCGTTCGATTCGATCTGGTTGTATTGTTTGCCTATTTGGATATTTAATCGCATTGATTCCATCCTCATTTGTAAATTTGTACCCCCATTCCCGCAAACTCTATAATAGCGTAGAATTTCAATTTCCGCAATTTACTGTTTTCTTTATACTGTATAGTAATTAGGCGTGCATGGCAAGATTCCAAAATCAATCGCTAGATAACCTAATCAAAGAACAAAATAACTTGAATCGAACACACTTTTTCACACGTGCACCTCTAGGGTAACCTCGCTCATTGCCTCAGAAATACAGTCATGTCCCTCGAACATGGGACACTTTAGCAAAGATCCTTCGATAAAAAAGATCGTAGTCCCTCGATGTCTCTCGATGTTTCCTTCGATAAAACGATCTAGTCCCTTACGAAAATTGCTAAAGCGTCTCAAAGGTTGCCTTCTATGATTGTACATATGTCCCACGCCTGTCCCTTCACATCCAACGATGGGGCTTCTTACCAAATCAACGGTAAGATAGCAACATCTAAAGGAGGAAAAGAATATTTAAGACCTTTCGAGTATGTAGATTCGCTCTTAATCGCTCTCTTGCTCACAACCAAACATTTTACACCAATACTTTCACATTAAAAACTTTTCAAAAGACAAAAACTTTTTGTATACGTTCTTATAGAGACGAGAACCATTACAAAGATATCTTTTCAAAATCACCTTCAAAAAACACAATACACAAACACCTCTTTGAACTATTTTTCGAAATAACACTTTGTATGCATTCTTATAGAGATGAGGACCATTGGAAAGACATTTTTTAAAATACTTTCAAAAACCACACCACAAGCACATTCAAACAAAAGCAAGTGATCTAGCGAGTAACTAAGAGCCCATAGAAAGCCATGGATGAAAAGGATGCTAACACCTTCCCTTTTCATAATCTACCCCCCGAACCCGAGAAGTAATCTCGAAAGGTCTTTCCTGTGTTTTTTTACCTTTCCTTTTGGATAAAAGAAAAGTCGGTGGCGACTCTTGCTAACCACACAATTGCAATCAAACGCAAACGACCCAAGTCAGTTCTCCCACCGTATCACAAAATTGGCGACTCTACTGGGGAAATTTCTAAAATTGGGGTTACCTTAGGGTTTAGATCACATTTACTTGCTTTCATTGTTTGACTTGTATGCGTTACACTATGATCTTGTATTTGCTTATTTTTGCTAAGATACCTTACATGCGTAATATGGCCATTTTGTGTAAGGCAACCAAATGGGATAACCCTAGGGGTGCTTGTGTGCAAGTGTGTTATTTTCATGCTTGTTTTTGTCTTGAATTAGGGTTTTCTAAGTGTTGATTTTAGTCTTTCCATACAAACCCTAATTACTACCATGTTATATGAAAGCGATAAATTGTGAAATTTAAAGTTACTACGCTATTACAACATTTGTGGGGGGGGGGGGGGTATACAATTTGTAAATGGGGATTGCAAGAAACTAAAACCCTAATTAGTCTATTACAATCAAATTGAATTTATACAAGAATTGAAATAAATAATACACAACATGAATTAAATATACAAGAAGATAAATGTGAAGAAAAATGGATACTTTGTTTGATGTTTTATAAAAAGGAATTTTACCTTAACCTAATAAAATAAAGAAAATAATTTATTAAGTTTGAAATTGTTGCGAAAAGATTTTAGATGAAAACCCTAATTCTATTAATCAAAAGAAAATAAATTTAAGAAAAGTATTATTTTTTGGCATTTTTTATCTTGAAAATATTTATAAGATTATAAAATATTTTTTTTAGTCTTTTTGGTATTAAAATAATATATTTTAAATGGTGTGAAGAAAAATAAATAAATAATACAATATTAATTAAGTTTATAAGATTTACTTAAATAAATAAATAAAGTATGAAGAATGAAAAATATTTTTATTTATGGAAAAATAAAATAAAATAAATCAAAATATAAAATATCATTTTTTTGCATTTTTATCATTTTTATTATTAAGAAAATATATTTGAGAAAATAAATAAAATAAAAAATGAAGAGATAAAATAAAATTGGGCCAGGGGGGTTAGTAAGGAAAAAAAAAACTAAGCCCAAAAGGCCCAACGCCTATTTGCTAAAAAAATAACCAAAAAATGTAAAACAAAGACAAAAAGGCAGCGCTGAGGTTCGAACCCATGACCTCTACCAATAACGCGCTCTGCCTTACCACTGAGGTGGTTGTACATCTGTTAATACAAATGAAACAATAAATATGTAAGGCAAAATGTGTTCTGAAGACTTCATCTTCAACCTCCAGCCAAAGGACTTGTATCTTCTTCATCTCTCAACAAAAATGAAAAGTTCAAACATGAAAGTTGTGGCATTTTTTCCCACGAATCCAAACATATAAACAATTTAAGCTAACAATCAAAGATAAATAAGAATTTTTCTAGCCCTAATTCAAAACCTAAAAATTCCAGAAAACTTCAACCCTAAAATTCTCTAAGCTCAGGCCATATAAGTGTAAACTATGGATATGTACAACTTCATGGCAATGGTATATACATTTTATCTTCACAAACCTAACTCAAATGATGCCTGTATGAAGAGATAGAAGTTTGAAAACATACCTCTTGCAGCTGGAGTCGTGTATGGAGTTTGAGCAACCTTTGTGAGGGCCTGATGATTTTTGTAGCTTGCCTGGACCTCCTTGAGTGTATTCCAACTCTTACTTTGCTTTGAGGATGGCTAGAACTCCTTACTCAAGTCAAGTTGCAAGCTTCAGTTTTGAAAATGGTGGATGATGATAGAGGAGTTACAGTTAGGAAATGAGGGCCTGGATCACTTTGATATGATGTATGGAAGGTGTTTGGATGATTAGTTTTCAAAACGCACGAGTGGAAATGAAGATGGTGAGTTTTTGCTCAAAATTGTCAAGTTTGGGTAGTTCTGTGCAACAAGGTGCTTGGGAGTGTTTTAGGGCTTGTTAAAACGTGTGTTGTGTTGCAATTGACTTGTTAATATGTATGGAAAAGGTTCCAACACAAAATCACTCCAAGCTTCTGAGTTATAGGGTTATGGCTCTATAACTTGCTTTTGAAGAAAAGTGAAATGAAAAATCTCAAGTATTATACAAGCATGTCTTGAGCTTCTTCATGCCTTAGACACCTTGCTTTTGGTTTATAGGGGTTGTGTGTGCAGAAAGAACAAGTTAGAAGCTCAAGACAAGTTGACTTTGTGATTAAAGCAACTTTTCAAGAATGGAATGGTAACTTTCTTCCTAAAATGGCAAATTGGTTTGGACAATGCTTGAAACACTTAGATAATAGCTCAAAAGCAAGTGTAATCTTCTGATTATGGAGAGATCTTGAGGTTTAGAAGCCTGAAAAACAAGATTGTGCAGCATAGGTTTGAAATTTGATTCTTGTTCATCACAAAATGCCTTGTAATTCAAGTGACAAAACACCAACTTCATCTCTTCGATTCTCCCTACTCAAGAATGATCTCAAGGAGTTCTTGGACATTTTGGAAAGCTTGAAATATGATCTACAACCCATATTTAAATTTCTTTTGAATATTCCACTTGGAACTATATGAAAAAGTGCCATGAAGTTGAGTCAAAATCCTGACCATATTAGGGCAAAATTTCACTAAGTGTTTAGTTTCATGATCCTATGTTATTGAAATTATAACTTGAGGTCCAAGCACTTTTGGAAGAATTTGTGTGAAGAAAAGTTTTAGATTTCATGGAGATCTACAACTTTCATGTTGGGAGTTTCTCTTGAATCATCTTGTATCATGATGAAAATTTGGCTCAATGTTATGAAAAAAACATGAATTTTCAACACTTAGAAAAAATTCTAAGTTTAGAAATTTTGACTTTTCAAAACGAAATCTTGAATTTTTGATTCCTCGATGAATAAGTTTCATATTTTGACATGTTTTGATGAATTGTGATCTTTGGCACTTGAATTTGACCAAAAAGTCAAAGTTTGACTTTTCAGTATACAGTTGACTGCAAAATTCATTTGTCAATCCAATGGACTTGCAATGTTTTGAACCATGTCATTAGGTAAAAATTATGAAATTGGACTCTTGAGATCATTCCCTAAACTAATTGACCATTTGCTAGGTCAAAAACCAGAAATTGCCCTTTCCTAGTCAAAACCCTAATTTTGACCATTTTGCCCTTTTGGGGATTTGATCAAATCTCTTGAGGAATTATGGTCCAAACTTGATCAAATGATACATATGGGTTTAAAATGTTTACGTGGATAAAAAATTATGAGGTTTGACTGTAAATTGACCATGATTGACTTTTTCCCCAATACAACTGATTTTTAGGTCAATTATTTAATTGACTGATCAAAAGTGTGATCCAAGGCTTGAAACTTGACATGAGTAATCTTGGGGGTTCATAATGGTCCATGAAAGTCATATGAGGCATTGATAGTTCAAATATCCTTATGTAAACTCAAACCCTAATTTTGGTCATCAGTGTCTAAGGAGGTGTCTTGAGCTGATCAAATCCTAGTGCAATCTTAAGCCCAAGGAGATCTTGTGAGAAAATTCTTGATAAGTGAGAGGGAAAATTTTTGGGTACAACAACTGCCCCTGTTCAATCTTCTCAAGCCTGAAGAGTTAGATTGGCGAGTTTTGCCATTCGTGACTCGAAGGTGGAAGATGATTGGACACAAGAGTGCCCAGAAATTTGCACTCGGTGATGTGATAGTTGAGGGAATGGGCTTAAAGATGCCATCAAAAGTGATTGTTTGTATTGTAATTTATAAGCTAAAAGAATGAGTATCAGAATGGTGTCCATGTCTGGAGCGTATCTGAACTGTATCTGAAAGTTAAATCTGAATGAGTATCAAAATGGCATCCGTGTCTGAAGCGTATCTGAACTGTATCTGAAAGTTGAATCTGAATGAGTATCAAAATGGCATCCGTGTCTGGAGTGTTTCTGAATTGTATCTGAAAGTTGAATCTGAATGAGTATCAGAATGGCATCTATGTCTGGAGCATATCTAAACTGTATCTGAAAGTTGAATCTAAATGAGTATCAGAATGGCATCCGTGGGGTTCCCATTCTGCTATAGCCTTTGTATCTCTGAGCATCTTGTCTATTTGTTGCCTTGTCCAAAGATGATTGAATTGGTCAGAAATGTCGAGTTTGCAAGTTGTCCGTAAGGTGATCCAATGGGACATAGTCATACGCTTTAATTCCCTAAATTTTTCCTGGACCGCCCTTTCGGGTTTTCAGTCCACCGGGATACCCTTTTTTGCCCAAGTCGCCCTTTCGGGTTTTCAACTTGCCGGGTGTATAGTTTTTTTTTGTTTTTGTCCCTAATTTTTGCCCGAACCTCTTTTGGTTCGCCGGGATGCCCTTGTTTTTCCTAGGTGTGTCAACCTAGCGGGTCTCTTATGCGTAGTATCTTTTAACTATGTTTGCGTTCATAGGGTGTGGCAGGTCCTCACCATCTATGGTAGTCAAGATCGTTGCTTCACCAGAGAATATATTTTTGATTATAAATGGTCCTTTGTACGTAGGAGTCCATTTTACCCTGGGATCACCTTGCGGTAGTATGATACGTTTCATTACCAGATCCCCAACTTGATACACTTGGCATCTGACCTTTTTGTTGAAAGCCTTGATCATTCGTTTTTGATACATTTGACCATGGCAGACATCAGTATGTCTTTTCTCATCAATCAAGTTCAATTGATCAAGTCGAGTCTGGATCCAATCGTCTTCATTTAGACCTGCATCCTTCATAATTCTTAGAGAGGGGTTCTGAACCTCAATAGGAAAGATAACTTCCATGCTGTATACCAAAGAGTAGGGTGTTTCCCCGATCGATGTGCGAGCTGTAGTACGATACCCGTGGAGAGCGAATGGTAACATCTCATGCTAGTCTTTGCATGTGACTGTCATTTTCTGTATGATCTTTTTAATATTTTTATTTGCGGCTTCGACAACACCATTCATCTTTAGCCGGTAAGGGGAATAATTGTGATGTTGGATCTTGAATTTCTCGCACAGGGCGGTGATCATAGTATTGTTCAGGTTTGTACCATTGTCTGTAATGATCCTATCTGGGATACCATAACGACAGATGAGATTCTACTTAATGAACCGGGCGACAACATTTTTGGTAACGGAAGCGAAAGAAGCTGCCTCCACCAACTTTGTAAAATAATCAATGGCCACTAAGATGAAGTAGTGTTCGTTGGAGGCTATTGGCTTGATTTCCCCAATCATATCAATCCCCCACATAGCAAAGGGCCAAGGATCCGTCAAGATATTCAGAGGAACCGGAGGTACGTGTACTTTGTCAGCATAAATCTAACACTTATGGCAGGTTCGAGAGTGTTGATAACAACAATACCATTGCTGAGTGTGTGGGATGCCCCGTCAAAGACCAGAGTCCATCGGGATCCTTGTTCAGGTCTGTCATATGGTATGAATTCTTCACAGTTGTTTATCGTCATGATATCCTCGTTTGGGAATTCGAACTTCATGGACTGGTAGTCTTCCACAACTTGGTGAGCAAGGTGATCAGCTAGTACACTGTCCTTTATTGCTTTCTGGGTAGTATACTGTATGTCATATTCCGTCAGAATCATCTTCCATCTTGCTATTCTCCCAGAGAGAGCAGGCTTCTCGAAGATGTATTTTATTGGATCCATTTTAGATATCAACAAGGTAGTATGGGTCAACACATACGATCTTAGTCGGCGAGCAGCCCATGCTAGAGCGCAACAAGTTTTCTCGAGTAGTGAATATATTATTTCACATTCGGTAAACTTTTTGCTCAGGTAATAAAAAGCATGCTCTTTTTGGCCAGACTCGTCATGCTGCCCCATCACACACCTCATTGAATTTTACAAAACGGTCAGATACATGATCAATGGTCTTCCCTCAAATGGTGGAATTAGGACATAAGGCTCTTGCAGGTTGTTGTACCCAAAAATTTGCCCTCCCTTTTTCCCATCACAAAGCTCTTGAAGTTCAAGATCCAGTTAGGGTTTCATCTGCTCAAGACTCCTCCTTGCACTGCTAACCCAAATTAGGGTTTGTGTTTGCACAAAGATGTTTTGACCTAAAGGGCCCAAGATGACTTTCTTGCTTCATATTGGCCTCCCAAGTTTATCCATACCAAGTTTCAAGTCTTGATTCCAAGTTTTGCTCAGTCAATTGGACAGTTGACCTAGAAATCAACTGTATTGGGGAAAAAGTCAACTATGGCCAATTGACAGTCAAATCTCATGAAATTTGATCCACATCAACATTATGAACTCATATGGACCATTTGATCAAGTTTGGATCACAAATCCACAAGAAATTTGATCAGATCATCAAAAGGGCAAAATGGTCATTTTTAGGGTTTTGACTGTGCAAAGGCAATTTTTGACTGTTTGACCTAGCCAATGGCAAACCAAGCTCACATATGGACTCAAGGACCCCATGGAATCATCTTGACATGCTCAACAAACTCAAAAGATCCCAAGTACACAAGATTGACAGTTGAATTTCTCAGTCAATTGATCAATTTTGACTGTATACTGAAAAGTCAAACTTTGACTTTTTGGTCAAAATCAAGAGTCAAGATTCATTTTTCATCAAAATATGCCAAATTATGAAACTTGTTCATCAAGAAATCACAAATTGCAAATTAGGGTTAGAAAATGGAATTTTTCATAACTTAGAATTTTTCTAAGTTATGAAAAACCCTAATTTTTTCCCAACTTTGCCCCACCTTTTCACCAAGATCTATTTGGATTCAAGCAAAAGTCAAAACATGAAAGTTGTAGCTTGTTGCATAATCTACAACTTTGATTCACAAAGTTTTCTCATTTGAAGCTTGTATCTCAAGTTACAATGTTTTGAATAAGGGCACTAAACCATTTTTAACTTAGTGAAATTTTAACCTATTTTGACAAGGTTTTCTACCCCACTTCAAGGCCATTTTTCATACCCTTCCACTTGGAATTTCAATTTTCATTTCAAATATGGATTGTAGTACACATTCCAAGCTTTCCAAAATGTCCAAGAACTCATCAAACAACCTCATAGCTTGAGAGATTCGAATTTCACAAGTTGGCAAAAATTCATTTTTTGTTCTTAACCAAAACATGTTCATAATCTTGCAATTTGAACTCAGCTTGCTTTAGGCTAGATTACAGGTCCTTAAACCAAGTTACACTCAAGAATTAAATGCAAAACCAATGTGCCAAGTTGTTATTCTAAGCATTTGGACATTACATGATGAACTAACCCTAAACTAGATAAAGTGAACTTTCCATTTTTGCAAAAGCTTGCTTTATGTCAATTGGTAAATCAAAGAGGTACAGATCAAATCTCTCTAGCATAAGATTATGAGCATAACACTCTGATCAATGAGGGATTATGCAGCACATTAGGAGGCCCCCTACATGCCTAGAAAGCCAAGTTGCATTTTGTTGCTTAAGTGTGAAGAAAGTCCCATAACTTGTAACAACTTCCATCTCAGCTTAGACACACAAGAAAAAACTTATCAAACATACTCAAGACATCATAACCAAGCTGTAACACGAGCCATTTTGCCTCTCAAACACTCTCCATCTCAGAAACACCATCAAACTGCTCAAACAGAGCAAGCCCTGCAGATTGAGTGCCATCTCTCAATCCCTTCAAGCTTTCTGGGCCAAACTTGTTCCTCTACCTTACTTACAACCTATGCAAGCTATCCAGAAGCTAAGGCACGATCTGTAATTGCTCTAACCACCTCCACCATTTTCACATTTTTTACTTGCAGGTGAAGTTCTATAGCTTGATTCAGAAGCTTTCAAGACAAAGTAAACATTGGAATAACATCCCTGGACCTCAAGGAAGCTTCTCCAATCATCACCTTGCACTGAAAGTTCCTCATTCTCCAGATAGAAGTTCAACTGAATAGGTAAAACTTTGAACTCGTATCTCTCTTATTATGCATCTTTAGTCTTAAGTTTGTGAAGAAACAAGGTTCTACTCATAGCCCTGAGCATGTACGTATCTTTACATTTCATTTCTTTTGCCTGAGTTGAGAGAATTTAAGCTTTGAAAATGGCAGAAAGTTTAGGTCAAGATTTGGGATTGATAAAATTCTCTCCCATTTCTGAGAGTTAGGATGAGTTTTTTATATATTTGGAATCGTGATTCAATGCTTGACATGTTTTGTGTTGAAAGTTTGTGCAAAATCTCAAAGAATCAGGATGTTTGAATCCCTGTAACAAGGCGCGCGTTTTGGCCAAAGGTTGAAGAAGAAGTGGATTGGGCTGGGCCTGTATTATTTTGCTATCCACACCATTTTTTCTGTTTCACACCCCTGAGCCCATTTGCTTCATTTTTAACATTTTTGACTTTTTCCTTTTTTATTTTGACTCATTTATTTTTTTCTCAACATATTAAAATTTTGAAAATATTTTTCTCATCATTTTTTGATTTTTATTTGGTTTTTATTTGATTTTCTTTTGATTTGTATATAAATAGATATATATTATTACTTAGAATAAAATAGAAAAATATGTAAAAAAAAATACTTCTATTTTTATTTTTATTTTATATTACCCTCTGAAAATATTTCATACAAAAAATACTATTTCCTAAAAAATTTAATTATTATTACTATTTGTATATAATACATATTTAAAATAATATAAGTATACATATATATATATATATATATATATATATATATATATATATATATATTAATATACTTAGAGTAAAAATACAAAAAAAATGTACATATTTTATTTTTTAACATTTAATGCTAAAAAGTGCCCTTTTTACAAATATACCATATTTTATTTTATTTTTGTATGTAATTAATAAATATCATGTGAATTAATTAATTAATATACATTTTGATTTAAATTAGGGTTTTTGCCCCAAAAGTTGAAAACACTCAAAAATAATACCTTTTTATTTTTCTTATTTTATTTTACATAAACCATACTTTTTTTCATACATATATAAAACTTTCTTTTGCATTTTGCATATTTATTTAATTTCTATTTAATTATGCAATTTATTTACCTTGCAAATATTCAAAAATGATGTAATAATTTAGATTTAAATTCTTGTCTAAACATCCCCCATTTGTAAATTTGTACCCCCCTCCCTATATTATTATGTTGTAATAGCGTAGGAATTTAAATTTCTCACTTTATACGCTTTCTAATTATGCCATGTTAGAATTAGGGTTTGCATGCGAAAAACGATAAAAAATAGTTTGACCTAATACAAGATAAATGAGCATGAAAATAAACAACACATCTCACACTTGCACCCCCTAGGGTATTCCACTTTGTTGCCTTTCAAAAATGGGCCATATTGCATGTTGAATCTCTTTGGGTAAAACAAACAATGAAATGATCATAGTCCCTCAAAATGTTGCCTAAATAAAATGATCAAGTCCCTTTTAAAGAAAATTGCCCAAAGACATTTAACACTATTCCAACTATGGTCTAAACGATGACCCGCGCCTGTCCCTTACATCTCCTAAGACAAGATTGTCCACCAAATGCAATGGTGGAACAAAATTGTCAAAAGGTTTAAAACATGACAAAAGTCTTTGAGAAAACTTTAGGGTAGATAAACTCTTAAGTACTTGCCAACTTTCCAAGAAAACACTTGCCTAATTTCAAAACCCACTTCACAAACACTTTCAAAAATCAACTTTTCAAACCCTTGAAACATCTTTTAAAAGATAAAACACCTTTTGTAAAACATTCGAGTAAAGAATTGTTACAAGGTTAGCCTAACACAAGGCATCTTTTCAAAACATTTTCGAAGCCACACACAAAGCACCATTTCAAACAATTGAAAACCAAGGCAAGTTGATCTAAGCAAGTACCTAAGAGCCCATGGATAACCATGGATAGAAGGGGTGCTAATACCTTCCCCTTCTATAATCTACTCCCCAAACCCAAGAAAAATCTCAAAGGTTTTTGCTGTGCTTTTTAAACCTTTCCTTAGGATAAAATAAAAAGTCGGTGGCGACTCTTGCTCAACCGAAACATTTGCGAAAACAAACGCAAAACCCTAGTCAGTTCTCCCACCGTATCACAGAACTGGCGACTCTGCTGGGGAGAATTTTTAAAGTGGAGTAACCTTAGGGCTTAGATCACCCCCTTTGCATGACTAATTGTTTGATTTGTTTGCTTTGTACTTTGGCTCTATTGTTTGGGTTTACAATCCTCCACCCGGATTTTGGGAATCATTCATAGATAGCAATACGTTGTGGAAACTGTGCGGGGTATACCGACACGGTCTAAGCAATAGCTATATTAGTGCGACATATTTGTGAGTACCGGTAACCCTTGAGTTCAATCAAGGAGAGTACGGGGCCGCTGAGTGATGTCACTAAGCACTAATGACCTAGAACCTTACTTGACCATCTTGGCCTTTTATTAGGGGTAGTGAGATGACCGGCTTTGGTGCAGTCCGAAGTTGGTAGATACTCGATACTACACTCATTGAGGGTTGTTTTCTTGGAATATTTTGGTCGCTAGTTAAGTGGCTAAACCAAAACAATGAACATTGAAAACAATCCAGTGATATTGAGCTCCTTAGAACCCGGTTACTATTTATAGGACAGGTTTTTAAGCCAACTACACTCAAGAGGGTACTTACCTATGAAACCCTATGCAAGCCTGAAACTAGGGTTTGATGTGATTTGCTTGTACATATGTTTTGTGCTTACATCATAAACATCATAAACATCATAAAACATCATATGCATTCACTAACCATTTCAAGGGTTTTGGATCTTCAGCTTTGTTCTTGTTTTGTAGGACATGGAAATTCCTCGCAGAAATACCATTCAAGTCAACCTTGTGAGAATTTCTCCTCAACTCAAGGAGATCACTTCAAGAATTCCGGAAAATTCATCCTTCAGTGAGAGACATGGTAGACTGCTCAGCCTAGTCAACACCAACATTGAAGAAGACATGATGAAAGTGCTATTCCAGTTCTTTGACCCTCTTCACCACTGCTTCACCTTCCCTGATTATCAGTTGGTTCCCACTTTGGAGGAGTTTTCTCAACTCCTAAGAATCCCTATCCTTAATCAACTACCCTTCAACGGTACGGAGAAGGAACCAAAGCCTGAAGATGTTGCTCGAGCACTACATCTACAACCATCTGAAATCAAGGGGCATTGGGAAACCAGAAGCGGCGTCAAAGGATTCTTAGCAAAATTCTTGTTTGAGAAGGCACAAGAATGCTGGGATTCTCTAGACCTACAAGCTTTTGAGGAGATTGTAGCTCTTCTCATCTATGGGTTGGTCTTGTTCCCAAATCCTGACCAATTGGTAGATGTCAACGCCGTCAAAATCTTCTTGTCCAGAAATCCCATACCAACATTGCTTGGGGACATCCTTCACTCATTTTACACACGAACAATGAGAAAGAGGGGTGTTCTCATGTGCTGTACTCCTATCCTTGCAAGGTGGTTTATTTCGCACCTTCCACAATCTGTCTTGAAGAATGACCAAGGTACAAGGTGGTCCCAACGGTTGATGACTCTTACTCATTCGGATGTGCATTGGTGTTCTTGGTCCAGAGAAAATGTCATCATCGTCGATCGTTGCGGAGAATTTCCTAATGTTCCTTTACTTGGAATTAGAGGAGGTATCACCTACAACCCTTGCCTAGCTTTGAGGCAATTTGGGTATGCACGGAGGGATGGCCCTCATAACATGTTGGTTCCTAGCTTAGTTTTTGACTTCGACAACGATGCGCAAGGACTTCGCCAAAGATTCATCAGAGCTTGGGGAAAACTCAACAAGGTCGATAGCAAGACTCTGGGACACAAGAACTCCATCCCTCTTGAGCCCTATCTCAAGTGGGTACGAGCCCGAGCCCAAAGTCTAATGATGCCTTATCCTCATGTACTCCCAGTGATTAAAGAGCCCGTCAATGAAGGAGAAGTTCCCTACACCAGTCTGCATCCAGACATGCCTACATCGTGGGAGGAAATGCAGAAAAGTTGGATTCAGCTCAAGGAGGAGCGGAACACTTTTGAAGCTAGCTACTACGCCAGTGAAAAGAAGGTTCTAGAGCTTACCCGCCGACTCCACGAGCAAGAGGCCCTCAATACCTACATCGCACCAAAGAGGATGCGCAATGTCTTTCTGCCTTGAGAAGTTTTATTTTGTAACATTTGGCCCATGGGGCATTTATGTACTAACAAATTTCTTCTTATTAATATGACGTGCGTTCTTCTTTGTCTGAAACAATTTTGAATGTTCTAAATCCTTGAATGCATTGCATACATAAGCATGCCATTCATCATGTGCATAAGCAGGTCTCACTCCAGGTTTCCTTATCTATCTGCTGTTTATTTCAGTAGGATGGATCTCGAGCAAACAGTTAAAGATCTACAGGCTCAGAATGCACAATTCCAGCAACTCTTGATGACTTTGGTCAAGAGTCAAGAGGACATCAAGGCTCATTTGGAGAACAAGGACCCAGTGAAGAAGAAAAAGAGGGTCGGAGTGGCTACTTTGGGGAGAAGATTTGACAGAGAAGCTCGGAGGGTGCTTGAATTTCCTCCTACTTCTGATGAGGGGACTAGTAAAAGAGATCGGGTTGCAGTGCCTTCCGAGTCTGATGCAGAGGAGAAAGAAGTTGAAGAGGATGAAGATTATTCTGACCAGCAGTATCCTCCAGCTGATGACAAATATAAAGGTTTAGAAGACAGATTGGTTGCCATGGAATTGCAAAGGGTACCTGGTTTGGATTTTGAAGACATGGGTTTGGTTGCCGGGATAGTGATTCCCCCGAAATTCAAAGTGCCAGTGTTTGTGAGGTATGATGGGCTGTCCTGTCCCAAAATGCATCTCAGGTCTTATGTGAGAAAGATTCAACCCTATACGGCAGATAAAAACCTCTGGATTCATTTCTTTCAAGATAGCTTGTCGGGAGCTCAGTTGGAATGGTTTTATCAGTTAGAAGGAACCAGTGTCAGAAATTGGGAAGATTTGGCCACCGCTTTCTACAAACAATACCAGTATAATTCTGATCTTGCTCCTACTCGTACCCAATTTCAGGGTATGTCACTAGGAACAAGTGAGGGATTCAAGGAATATGCACAAAAATGGAGGGATTTGGCTGGCAGGGTGCAGCCTCCTTTAACCGATCGCGAACTCGTTGATATGTTTCTTGGGACCCTATCTGGGCCGTTCTTCAATCATTTAATTGGTAACTCTTCCGCGGGGTTTACCGATCTGATCTTAACAGGCGAAAGAATAGAGGCTGGCATCAAGTCAGGAAAGATTCAAAAGGGTGTGGCTGCAAGTGTTGAGAAGAAACCGTTTAAGAAGGAGACAGCTATGGTGTATTCTCAGAGAAGAACAAGGAAGATGGAGCGTCGGCCAACTGTAGGGGCCGTAATGATTCAAAACACCCCGAGTGAGCAGCCTCGCTATAACCAGACCAGACCAAATCAGCAACAGGTGGAAAGGCCACAACGGCAGTTCACCCGTATTAATATGAATCCGGCGCAAGTACTTCCCCATCTCTTAAAATTGAATCTTGCCACTATCAAGGAGGCGCCAAAGAATGTGAATACGTCTTCCCCGCATTATCATGCCGATGCTAAGTGCGCCTATCATTCAGACAGTGTTGGACACGACACCAATAATTGTTGGGCACTCAAGCATAAGATCCAAGACCTGATAGAGGCTAAGGAGGTAGAGTTTGACGCTCCAGAAAAACCCAATGTGATATCTGCACCTATGCCGAAGCACAGTCGGAATGTCAATGCCATCGAAGAGGATCTGTATGTTGCCGACGTTAGTGATCTGACTACTCCACTGCTAACCATTAAGTTGAATTTGTTGAGGGCCGGGATCTTCCCGGGATGCAAAGAAGACTGCTACTGTTGCCACTCTCTACTGTTTGATTGTCCGCTATTGAAGAAAGGCATTCAGGGCCTTATGGACAGTCGACAAATTTTGTTCGAAAGAGTTTCCGTTGTTCCAGTTCAAGTTGAAAATGTCTCAATTATAACCATTCACGCCAATCTTCCCGAGGCCGTCAAAAAGCCTGTTAAGATTACACCAGCTGCAAAGTCTATACCTTTGAAGATAACCATGCCAGGGCTTGTTCCCTATGTCTCCGAGAAGTCTATACCTTGGAACTATGGTGGTGACATCTACTACCATGGTATCAAGCAAATCGAAGTAATTGAAGAAAATTCAGATGACGAAGAAGCCAGCATTAGTAACATTGCGGGAACCAGCAAAATCACCAGGAGCGGGAGGATATTTTCTCTAGAGATTGCTCCTCCAAGAGCAGTCTTTGGACCCTCATCAGCTAAAGAAGTCATCCCCGCACCAGTAAAACTCTCCGCTAGAATTCCTTCGATCGAAGAGGTTGTTGTTCCTAATGCTGTCTCTCCTACCATTGCTGATAAAGGAAAGGGAATACAAGACGAGCCCGTCAGGACGAGGGCTCAACCCTTGGGGATTCCAGAAGCTTCCAAGAAAGAAATGGACGAGATTTTGAGGATAATCAAGAGAAGTGACTACGATGTGGTGGAACAGTTGGGGCAAACCCCCTCCAAGATCTCCATGCTGGCACTATTGCTTTGCTCAGAAGCGCACGCTCAAGCTTTGATTAAGTTTCTAAAGGCAGCTCATGTGCCCCAGGAAACCTCTGCAGATCAATTTCAACATTGCGTGGCTAGCCTGACTGCGGACAATGGATTAGGCTTTTCTGATGCCGACCTAACCCCGAAGGGCCGAAACCACAATAATGCGTTGCATATTTCAATTGAGTGTCGCGGAACCACCCTTGCACATGTTTTGGTTGATACCGGTTCATCGCTGAATGTTTTGCCTAAAAAGGCCTTGGACCGGCTAGATTGCGAAGGGTTGGAATTGAAGCCTAGTGATATTGTCGTCAGAGCTTTTGATGGGTCGAAAAGGATGGTCCATGGAGAAGTTGAGATTCCTGTCAAGATAGGTACCGAGGTGTTTAAATCCACTTTCTATGTGATGGACATCCGTCCATCATACTCCTGCCTGCTGGGTAGACCTTGGATTCACCATGCTGGGGCAGTCACCTCCTCCTTGCATCAAATGCTGAAGTATCCTGTAAAGGGAAAAATCATTATTGTTCACGGCGAAGAAGAGTACATGATCAGCCATTTAAATTCCTTCCGGTATGTGGAGGTTGAGGGAGAGTTTATTGAGACGTCGTTTCAACATTTCGAAGAAGTTCTTCCTGAAGTAGCAGTGGTTAAGTTGGCAGCTGAGGCACCAAGACCGATGGCCAGGATGGCATCTCTGGAGGATGCAAGGGCTGCAGTTAAAGAGGGGAAGAATTCAGCATGGGGGAAGTTACCCGATTTTACGCATAAGACTGATAAGTTTGGGTTAGGTTTCACAGCTGCTGGCCAGAAAGCTATGCGCCAGTCAAAGATTGAAAGAGCGCCGGTCAAAATTTCTCCTTACAGAATCAACGCCCTGGAAGATGAAGACAAGGAAAGCAACATTGAAGAGTGGATTTATCCAACTGTCAGAGGAGGATTGAGCAATTGAGAGGCTAAGGACTTTGTCCCCATCACTTTTATTCCTCAGTAATTTATCTATCGAACATTTCCTATTTGGTCTGTAATATTTTACTTTCAAACAATCCGTACACTATCTTTTTCACCTCCTGCCTTGCCCGGGGCATGCAGGTCCACTTGTAAGGGTTTTGACTATTTTTCATATTCATATGCCATGTTTAATGATTCATTGGACGTTTTTCATTTGATAAACTGCTTATGCTCATTTTATTTTCTTTTTGCATTTTTGTTTAAGGATGGCTATCCCTTACACACACCCACACTCACCAATGCAGGTACCCATCCACTCCGGATTCCATGGGTGACTATTCTGTTGTGTCTTTCAATAACTCTGAAGATCTGGTCAATCTAGCCGAGTATGAGGATGACGAAGGTTGCGAAGTACCCGGGGAACTAGCCAGACTTCTGCAACAAGAAGAAAGGGCCATCTTGCCACATGAAGAACCATTGGAAACTGTTAACTTGGGAACCGAAGAGAATCGGAAGGAAGTGCAAGTGGGTGCCAACCTGGAACCAAAAGTCAAGGAACGCTTGGTACAGTTGCTGAATGAGTATGTTGAAATCTTCGCTTGGTCCTATGAAGACATGCCGGGTTTAGACACAGACATCGTAGTTCACCGTCTCCCCACAAGAGGGGATTGTCCACCAATCAAGCAAAAAGTTCGTCGAATGAGGCCTGACATGTCCGAGAAGATCAAAGCGGAAGTAATGAAACAATTCAACGCTGGCTTTCTGGCTGTTACGTCCTATCCTCAATGGGTCGCTAACATCGTGCCAGTACCGAAGAAAGATGGCAAAGTCAGAATGTGTGTGGATTACCGGGATTTGAATAGGGCCAGCCCCAAAGATGATTTCCTGCTACCTCATATTGACATCTTGATCGACAATACAACTCAGCATAAAGTGTTTTCCTTCATGGATGGATTTTCGGGCTATAATCAAATCAAAATGGCTCCCGAAGATATGGAGAAAACAACTTTTGTCACACAGTGGGGCACTTTCTGTTACAAGGTGATGCCGTTCGGGCTGAAGAACGCAGGGGCAACTTATCAACGCGCCATGGTAGCTTTATTTCATGACATGATACATCATGAGATTGAAGTCTACGTAGACGATATGATAGCTCGGTCACAAACAGAGGAAGAGCACCTTGAACATCTGGAAAAGCTGTTCGCCAGGTTAAAAGAGTACAAGTTAAGGCTGAATCCAAGCAAATGCACTTTTGGAGTTAGGTCTGGTAAACTCCTAGGATTCATTATAAGCAACAAAGGCATTGAGGTCGATCCGGAAAAAGTAAAAGCAATACAAGAGATGCCTGCTCCCCGTACTGAAAAGGAGGTCAGAGGATTCTTGGGGCGCATAAACTATATTGCCAGATTCATCTCACATCTGACTTCCACCTGTGAGCCAATTTTCAAACTCTTGAAGAAAGATCAGGTAGTTGAATGGAACGACGACTGCCAGGCCGCTTTTGATAGAATCAAGGAGTATTTGCTAGAACCTCCTATTCTGATGCCACCTGTCGAAGGAAGACCATTGATCATGTACTTAACTGTCTTGGATAACTCGATGGGGTGTGTTTTGGGCCAGCATGACGAGTCTGGTCGAAAAGAGCATGCTATTTATTACCTTAGTAAAAAGTTTACCGACTGTGAGACTCGCTACTCACTGCTCGAGAAAACTTGCTGCGCTTTGGTATGGGCTGCTCGCCGACTAAGACAGTATATGTTGACCCATACTACCTTATTAATTTCCAAGATGGACCCTATCAAGTATATTTTCGAGAAGCCCGCTTTATCTGGAAGGATAGCTAGATGGCAAATGATCTTAACCGAGTATGACATCCAGTACACCACCCAAAAAGCTATAAAAGGGAGTGTATTGGCTGACCATCTGGCTCATCAAGCTATCGAAGACTATCAACCCATGAGATTTGACTTCCCGGATGAGGACATCATGAATTTGGACAGCATTGAAAGTGACGGACCGTATGACGGACCCGAAAAGGGATCCCGATGGACCCTATAATTTGATGGTGCTTCAAATGCACTTGGAAACGGTATTGGCGCAGTACTCATTTCTCCGGAAGGTTGTCACACGCCTTTCACGGCCCGACTTTGCTTCAGCTGCACAAACAACATGGCTGAGTATGAAACTTGCATCTTTGGTCTCGAGGCTGCTATAGGCTTGGGGATCAAATCTTTGATCGTATTCGGGGACTCGGCTTTGGTCATCAGCCAAATCAAAGGAGACTGGGATACCAAGCATCCTAATCTTATCCCATACAAAGAACATGTCCTGACATTGTTGCCACGTTTCGAGCAAATTACCTTCGAGCATTTCCAGCGAGAAGAGAATCAGCTAGCCGATGCTCTAGCCACAATGTCCTCCATGTTTAAACTCAACTGGGATAACGAGGCTCCCCAAATCACCATCAAGCGAATGAATGAACCGGCACATTGCCACGAGATTAATACCGAAGAAGTAGTGGAACAACCTTGGTTCCATGAAATCAAGAGGTATCTCGAGACTAGAGATTATCCTGAAGGAGCTTCCGTAAATGACAAGAAGTTCTTAAGGAAATTTGCTGCTAAGTTTTTCCTGAGCAACGGTATCCTTTACAAACGAAGCCATGATTGTGTATTACTCCGATGTGTGGATAAGGCTGAAGCAGAGCTGATCATGACTGATATACACAGCGGCACATTTGGCACTCACTTGAGCAGGCATACAATGGCTAAGAAGATCCTAAGGGCAGGCTATTACTGGTCTACCATGGAAGCTGACTGCCATCAACATTCCCGAACTTGTCACAAGTGTCAAGTCTATGCTGACAAAGTTCATATTCCTCCGGTTCCCCTCAACGTCCTGACCGCTCCGTGGCCCTTTGCAATGTGGGGCATTGATATGATTGGAGAGATCAAGCCCACGGCTTCCAACGGACATCGCTTCATCCTGGTTGCCATTGACTACTTCACTAAATGGGTCGAAGCAGCTTCCTTCGCTTCTGTCACTAAAAATGTGGTTGCTCGCTTTATCAAGCAAAATCTCATATGTCGGTATGGCGTTCCAGACAGAATCATCACGGACAATGGTACAAACCTGAATAATACAATGATCACTGCATTATGCGAACAGTTCAAGATTTATCATCACAATTCATCTCCCTATCGGTCGAAGATGAACGGTGCTGTTGAAGCTGCGAACAAAAACATTAAGAAGATCATTCAGAAAATGACAGTCACTTACAAAGACTGGCATGAGATGTTACCGTTTGCTCTGCATGGATACCGTACGACGACACGTACTTCAACTGGGGCAACCCCATTTTCTTTGGTTTATGGCATGGAAGTTGTTTTGCCTATGGAAGTCCAGATCCCTTCTCTAAGGATTATGAAGGATGCAGGTTTGAATGAAGATGATTGGATGCAGACCCGACTTGATCAACTCAATCTGATCGATGAGAAGCGACTTGCTGCTATATGCCATGGTCAGACGTATCAAAAACGGATGATCAAGGCCTTCAATAAGAAAGTCAGACGTCAAGTGTATCGAGTCGGGGATCTCGTAATCAAGCGAATTATCCTGCCGCAAAGTGATCCCAGGGGCAAATGGACTCCTACATATGAAGGACCATTTGTGATCAAAAGCATATTTTCTGGTGGTGCAATGATTCTGACCACCATGGACGGCGACGATTTGCCACACCCTGCGAACGCAGACATAGTCAAAAGATACTACACATAAAATAACCCGACAAGTCGAAAACCCGAAAGGGCGGCTTGGGCAAAAACGGGCATCCCGGTGAACCGAAAACCCGAAAGGGCGGTTCAGGCAAAAATTAGGGATAAAAACAAAAAAATCTGTACACCCGGCAAGTCGAAAACCCGAAAGGGCGGCTTGGGCAAAAAGGGGTTTCCCGGTGGATCGAAAACCCGAAAGGGCGATTCAGGCAAAAGTTAGGGAATTAAAGCGTATGACTATGTCTCGTTGGATCACTTCAAAGACAATATCTTCATCAACCAGTTCCAAACTTCTGATCAATCCAGCCATCGTCAAACGAAGCACTGAACAGACAGATATTCAGAGTTGTGAAAGCTATAGCAGAATGGAATCCCATGGAATTATTTCACGTAGCCATCCTTTATTTTGTATAAATTTTTCAATATTTACGACAAAATCCTCTTACTAGGATGATTGTCTCCTTTGTACAAATATACTCAAAGAAAATCAATACAAATACTCTTCCCAAAAATTTGTGTCATTTCCCCTTTCTTTTGCACTATTTGTTTTATTTTTGAGAAACGTCCAATGTTTTGTTAAATAGGCATATGCATTTGAAACATAATCACTTCCTAAATGAACCTAAGAGAAAGGATTACTGATAGGATGAAGGTACAGATAAATATCTTGACACCCTCTCGAAGGAAACCCCACCAGGAGATTTGGAATCCACATCCCTAGCAAACCCTGAGGCTTATCTCCAGCAGACCCTCAAAGCTTGTCCCCAGTAAGGTTCTGGAAGATATTTCCCCGCAGAGCACGAACGTCTCCCCCGAGTTTTATTCAAAGTTGTTCCTCACAAAGACTTATAACTGGGTTATCCTCAGCTAAACAACCACAGAAGATCGCCCTCGGCAGAATTCTCCCTATCCCCAGCGGAGTTCATCAAGTTCCCCAACCATTACTTATCAATGTAATCCCCAGAGGAGTTTACCTTTGCAAATCCCCAGCCAGAGAATCTTCCAGGGCTCATTTCCTATCAGAGTTTGAGTTTCAGTATCCCCGACAGATCTAAAACCTCAAACCTATCCTCAGCGGAGTCAGACTTTTAAACCTTCTCCCCACAGAGTTTTAGGAAGAAAAATCTTGAGTTCCCCAGTGAAATCTCCAGAGATCCTTCTCTCCAGGCTGAAGACTCTCAATCTTACCTCCCCAGCATTAAGTCTACTAGTTTGGTACTCCCCAGTAGAAGACTTCAGGAATTCCCCAGAAGATTGGTATACAACCCAAGCTCCATGTTCCCCAGCAACGACCAAGGATTTATTTTCCCCGGCAGCAGTCAGGATACTTCTATCTTCCGCTATCCCGGATTCATCTATCCTGTGCAGGACAGCTCTCCAGCTTACATGCACATCCATTTACATTCATAACACATAATATACAGTGTATCATGCATCGTAGCATTGCATACAACTAACTCTTTGCCTTTTCAGGTAAGATCAGTCGACAGACTAAAATCATTCAAATCTCAAGATTTCTGAAAATAGTTCATGGATTCTTCCCAACAACGGATGTTAATCTATCAGCTTGTTCAGATGCACCTTTGAATTTAGTTTACGGATGCTTCCCAACAACGGACGCGGCTCTATTGCTGATTCAGTCCCAAGATTTCTGAAAACAGTTCACAGGTTCTCCAAGTAAACGAATGTTAACCTATCACTTGTTCAGATTCTTCTCAAGACTTCTGAAAACAGTTCATGGATTCTTCCCAAGTAACAGATGTTAATCTATCAACTTGTTCAGATGCAACTTTTTGAAGACAGTTTACGGAAGCTTCCCAACAACGGATGCTGCTCTATTGCTTATTCAACTTCAAGATTTCTGAAAATAGTTCACGGGTTCTCCAAGTAAACGGATGTTAACCTATCACTTGTTCAGATTCTTCTCAAGACTTCTGAAAACAGTTCATGGATTCTTCCCAAGTAACGGATGTTAATCTATCAACTTGTTCAGATGCAACTTTCTGAAAACAGCTTACAGGTTCCTCCCAACAACGGATGTCAATCTATTGCTTGTTCAGACCCCCAGTTCAGAGATGGTCCAAAGCCTGGAAACCCTTCTGATACTCTTTTCCAAATGGGATCTTTCAGCCCATCCCCGACAAGTTTCTGTCACTACTCCCGATGGCATCATTAAGCCCATCTCCAAATGGCATCTCTAAGCCCATTCCCGCATCCTGTGCTTTAATGAGTGCAAATTTCCGGGCACTCTAGTGTCCAATCTCCTTTTACCCTCGAGTCACGAAAGGCAAGCCTGCCAATCTAACTCTTCGGATTCAAGAAGATTGAACAGGGGCAACTGTTGTACCCCAAAATTTGCCCTCCCTTTTTCCCATCACAAAGCTCTTGAAGTTCAAGATCCAGTTAGGGTTTCATCTGCTCAAGACTCCTCCTTGCACTGCTAACCCAAATTAGGGTTTGTGTTTGCACAAAGATGTTTTGACCTAAAGTGCCCAAGATGACTTTCTTGCTTCATATTGGCCTCCCAAGTTTATCCATACCAAGTTTCAAGTCTTGATTCCAAGTTTTGCTCAGTCAATTAGACAGTTGACCTAGAAATCAACTGTATTGGGGAAAAAGTCAACTATGGCCAATTGACAGTCAAATCTCATGAAATTTGATCCACATCAACATTATGAACTCATATGGACCATTTGATCAAGTTTGGATCACAAATCCACAAGAAATTTGATCAGATCATCAAAAGGGCAAAATGGTCATTTTTAGGGTTTTGACTGTGCAAAGGCAATTTTTGACTGTTTGACCTAGCCAATGGCAAACCAAGCTCACATATGGACTCAAGGACCCCATGGAATCATCTTGACATGCTCAACAAACTCAAAAGATCCCAAGTACACAAGATTGACAGTTGAATTTCTCAGTCAATTGATCAATTTTGACTGTATACTGAAAAGTCAAACTTTGACTTTTTGGTCAAAATCAAGAGTCAAGATTCATTTTTCATCAAAATATGCCAAATCATGAAACTTGTTCATCAAGAAATCACAAATTGCAAATTAGGGTTAGAAAATGGAATTTTTCATAACTTAGAATTTTTCTAAGTTATGAAAAACCCTAATTTTTCCCAACTTTGCCCCACCTTTTCACCAAGATCTATTTGGATTCAAGCAAAAGTCAAAACATGAAAGTTGTAGCTTGTTGCATAATCTACAACTTTGATTCACAAAGTTTTCTCATTTGAAGCTTGTATCTCAAGTTACAATGTTTTGAATAAGGGCACTAAACCATTTTTAACTTAGTGAAATTTTAACCTATTTTGACAAGGTTTTCTACCCCACTTCAAGGCCATTTTTCATACCCTTCCACTTGGAATTTCAATTTTCATTTCAAATATGGATTGTAGTACACATTCCAAGCTTTCCAAAATGTCCAAGAACTCATCAAACAACCTCATAGCTTGAGAGATTCGAATTTCACAAGTTGGCAAAAATTCATTTTTTGTTCTTAACCAAAACATGTTCATAATCTTGCAATTTGAACTCAGCTTGCTTTAGGCTAGATTACAGGTCCTTAAACCAAGTTACACTCAAGAATTAAATGCAAAACCAATGTGCCAAGTTGTTATTCTAAGCATTTGGACATTACATGATGAACTAACCATAAACTAGATAAAGTGAACTTTCCATTTTTGCAAAAGCTTGCTTTATGTCAATTGGTAAATCAAAGAGGTACAGATCAAATCTCTCTAGCATAAGATTATGAGCATAATACTCTGATCAATGAGGGATTATGCAGCACATTAGGAGGCCCCCTACATGCCTAGAAAGCCAAGTTGCATTTTGTTGCTTAAGTGTGAAGAAAGTCCCATAACTTGTAACAACTTCCATCTCAGCTTAGACACACAAGAAAAAACTTATCAAACATACTCAAGACATCATAACCAAGCTGTGACACGAGCCATTTTGCCTCTCAAACACTCTCCATCTCAGAAACACCATCAAACTGCTCAAACAGAGCAAGCCCTGCAGATTGAGTGCCATCTCTCAATCCCTTCAAGCTTTCTGGCCCAAACTTGTTCCTCTACCTTACTTACAACCTATGCAAGCTATCCAGAAGCTAAGGCACGATCTGTAATTGCTCTAACCACCTCCATCATTTTCACATTTTTTACTTGCAGGTGAAGTTCTATAGCTTGATTCAGAAGCTTTCAAGACAAAGTAAACATTGGAATAGCATCCCTGGACCTCAAGGAAGCTTCTCCAATCATCACCTTGCACTGAAAGTTCCTCATTCTCCAGATAGAAGTTCAACTGAATAGGTAAAACTTTGAACTCGTATCTCTCTTATTATGCATCTTTAGTCTTAAGTTTGTGAAGAAACAAGGTTCTACTCATAGCCCTGAGCATGTACATATCTTTACATTTCATTTCTTTTGCCTGAGTTGAGAGAATTTAAGCTTTGAAAATGGCAGAAAGTTTAGGTCAAGATTTGGGATTGATAAAATTCTCTCTCATTTCTGAGAGTTAGGATGAGTTTTTTATATATTTGGAATCGTGATTCAATGCTTGACATGTTTTGTGTTGAAAGTTTGTGCAAAATCTCAAAGAATCAGGATGTTTGAATCCCTGTAACAAGGCGCGCGTTTTGGCCAAAGGTTGAAGAAGAAGTGGATTGAGCTGGGCCTGTATTATTTTGCTATCCACACCATTTTTTCTGTTTCACACCCCTGAGCCCATTTGCTTCATTTTTAACATTTTGGACTTTTTCCTTTTTTATTTTGACTCATTTATTTTTTTCTCAACATATTAAAATTTTGAAAATATTTTTCTCATCATTTTTTGATTTTTATTTGGTTTTTATTTGATTTTCTTTTGATTTGTATATAAATAGATATATATTATTACTTAGAATAAAATAGAAAAATATGTAAAAAAAAATACTTCTATTTTTATTTTTATTTTATATTACCCTCTGAAAATATTTCATACAAAAAATACTATTTCCTAAAAAATTTAATTATTATTACTATTTGTATATAATACATATTTAAAATAATATAAGTATACATATATATATATATATTAATATACTTAGAGTAAAAATACAAAAAAAATGTACATATTTTATTTTTTAACATTTAATGCTAAAAAATGCCCTTTTTACAAATATACCATATTTTATTTTATTTTTGTATGTAATTAATAAATATCATGTGAATTAATTAATTAATATACATTTTGATTTAAATTAGGGTTTTTGCCCCAAAAGTTGAAAACACTAAAAAATAATACCTTTTTATTTTTCTTATTTTATTTTACATAAACCATACTTTTTTTCATACATATATAAAACTTTCTTTTGTATTTTGCATATTTATTTAATTTCTATTTAATTATGCAATTTATTTACCTTGCAAATATTCAAAAATGATGTAATAATTTAGATTTAAATTCTTGTCTAAATATCCCCCATTTGTAAATTTGTACCCCCCTCCCTATATTATTATGTTGTAATAGCGTAGGAATTTAAATTTCGCACTTTATACGCTTTCTAATTATGCCATGTTAGAATTAGGGTTTGCATGCGAAAAACGATAAAAAATAGTTTGACCTAATACAAGATAAATGAGCATGAAAATAAACAACACATCTCACACTTGCACCCCCTAGGGTATTCCACTTTGTTGCCTTTCAAAAATGGGCCATATTGCATGTTGAATCTCTTTGGGTAAAACAAACAATGAAATGATCATAGTCCCTCAAAATGTTGCCTAAATAAAATGATCAAGTCCCTTTTAAAGAAAATTGCCCAAAGACGTTTAACACTATTGCAACTATGGTCTAAACGATGACCCGCGCCTGTCCCTTACATCTCCTAAGACAAGATTGTCCACCAAATGCAATGGTGGAACAAAATTGTCAAAAGGTTTAAAACATGACAAAAGTCTTTGAGAAAACTTTAGGGTAGATAAACTCTTAAGTACTTGCCAACTTTCCAAGAAAACACTTGCCTAATTTCAAAACCCACTTCACAAACACTTTCAAAAATCAACTTTTCAAACCCTTGAAACATCTTTTAAAAGATAAAACACCTTTTGTAAAACATTCGAGTAAAGAATTGTTACAAGGTTAGCCTAACACAAGGCATCTTTTCAAAACATTTTCGAAGCCACACACAAAGCACCATTTCAAACAATTGAAAACCAAGGCAAGTTGATCTAAGCAAGTACCTAAGAGCCCATGGATAACCATGGATAGAAGGGGTGCTAATACCTTCCCCTTCTATAATCTACTCCCCGAACCCAAGAAAAATCTCAAAGGTTTTTGCTGTGCTTTTTAAACCTTTCCTTAGGATAAAATAAAAAGTCGGTGGCGACTCTTGCTCAACCGAAACATTTGCGAAAACAAACGCAAAACCCTAGTCAGTTCTCCCACCGTATCACACAGGTATTCTTTGATCTTGTCGAAAGCAGTTTGGCATTCATCATTCCATTTGACTACTTGATCTTTCTTCAATAGTTTGAAGATTGGCTCACAAGTAGCTGTCAGATGAGAAATGAATCTGGCAATGTAGTTTAAACATCCCATGAATCCTCTAACTTCCTTCTCAGTACGAGGAGCAGGAATCTCTTGTATCACTTTTACCTTGGCAGGATCTACTTCAATACCCTTATTGCTAACGGCAAAGCCTAGAAGTCTACCAGACCTTACTCCAAACGTGCATTTATTTAGGTTCAACCTCAGCTTGTACTTCTTTAGCCTCTCAAACAGTTTCTGTAAATGAACAAGATGCTCTTCTTCTATTTGAGATCTAGCTATCATATCGTCCATGTAGACCTCTATTTCGTGATGTATCATGTCATGAAATAAAGCTACCATGGCATGCTGATAGGTTGCCCGAGCATTCTTCAGTCTGAACGACATCACCTTGTAGCAGAATGTGTCCCACTGTGTGACCAATGTTGTTTTCTCCATGTCCTCAGGCGCCATTTTGATTTGGTTGTAGCCTGAGAAACTGTCCATGAAGGAAAACACTTTGTGTTATGCCGTATTGTCAACTAGGATGTCAATGTGGGGAAGTGGGAAATCATCCTTAGGGCTTGCCCTATTCAAATCTCTGTAGTCCACGCACATTCGTACCTTGCCGTCTTTCTTGGGTACGGGAACAACATTGGCAACCCATTGCGGATAGGAGGTAATCGCCAAGAATCCAACGTTAAATTGCTTCATGACTTCTGCTTTAATCTTCTCTGACATATCTAGTCGCATTCGACGAACCTTTTGTTTTACTGGTGGACAATCCTCTTTTGTAGGCAGATGATGTACCATAATATCTGCATCAAGTCCTGGCATGTCTTCATACGACCAGGCAAAGACCTCAACATACTCGTGTAGAAACTGAATCAGATGCTCCTTGACACTCGGTTCCAGATTGGCACGCACCATCACTTATTTTTTGTCTTCTTCGGTACCCAGGTTGATTGTGTCCACGGGTTCCTCGTGAGGCTGAATGGTTCTCTCTTCTTGCAATAGTAATCTGGAAAGTTCCCCTGTTACTTCACAATCTTCCTCACCTTCGTCTTTGGCTTGGTAGATTAGATTTTCAGAGTCACAGAAAGCCATAGCAGAACCGTTACCCATGGGATCTCGAATGGATGTAGACCTGCATTGTGAGTGTGAGTGTTTGTAAGGGTATAACTATCTTTAAAAGAAATGAAAATGTAAAAACAATGAGGATAAATTTTGTATGCAAAATGTCCATGATTCATTGAGGTCATATGGAAATGAGATAATAACCCTTACAAATGGACCATTGTGCCTCGGGTAAGACACAAGGTTTTAAGAGTATGAATTGTTTTAATATTACAAATCCAATAAAATGTAAAGACAAATTACTGTGGGATAAAAGTGATCGGGACAAAATCTCTAGCCTCCCAATTGCTGAGCCCTCCACTGATAGTTGGGAAGATCCAATCCTCTAGGTTACAACCATCTTCATCATCCTCTACCGCGTTGACTTCACGATTGCTGATCTTCAGGGGTGGTCCTCCAGCACGAGCGCGGCGTATGGCCTTCTGAGCACTTGAAGTGAAACCCAAGCCAAACTTATCTGACTTGTATGGGATATCCCGTAGTTGTCCCTAGTTAGTGCACCCACCTTCTTCTATCACTTCCTTTGCATCCTTCTAAGATGACATCCTGAGTGGAGGCCTTGTGATCTTGGGAATAGCCTTAGTCACTGCCTCATCTTGCGGGACTTCTTCAAAGTGTTGGAATGGAGTTTCAATAAATTCACCATCTAATTCCACATATCTGAAGGAATTGAGATGGCTGATCATATACTCTTCTTCTCCATGAATGGTGATAATCTTCCCTGGAATCAAATATTTTAGCATTTGGTGCAACGTAGAAGTAACAGCGCCAGCATTGTGGATCCATGGTCGGCCTAGCAAGCAGGAGTATGAAGGGCGGATGTCTATTACATAAAAAGTTGAATCGAATGTTTGGGTTCCAACCTTTATGGGGATATCCACTTCCCCATGCACCATCCTTTTTGAGCCGTCAAAAGCCCTTACTACTGTGTTACTTGGCTTCAATGTCAATCCCTCACAGTCCAGCCTATCAAGAGATTTTTTAGGCAATACATTCAGAGATGAGCCAGTGTCCACCAAAACATGAGCCAATGTTGTGCCCCTACATTCCACTGAGACATGAAATTCCTCATTATGCTTCCTTCCTCTTGGCGTTAAATTAGCATCTGAAAAACCTAGACCATTATCCGCAGTCAAGCTGGCTACGCAGTCTTGGAACTGATCGGCAGATGTCCCTTGGGGTACATGGGCAGTTTTCAGGAATTTTACCAAGGCTTTTGCATGCGCCTCGGAACATAGTAGTAAAGCCAGCATGTAAATTTTAGAGGGAGTTTTCCCCAGTTGTTCAACTACATCGTAGTCACTTCTTTTTATGATCTTTAGAATTTCCTCCATCTCTTTCCGGGAGGTCTCAGGGATAGCTAATGACTGAGCCTTCGTCTGGACAGGTTCAATCAGAAAACTTTTACCTCGAGTCTCGGTTAACTCGGCAGCAGGAATGTCAGTAGGAGTGGTAGCAGGGATTGTATCAGCATTGTCAGTTGGAGTATTAGTGGATATGGTTGTAGGAATGGGAATAGCCTTCGAGGAAGCAACAACAATAGGAATTATCACGGGTCCAGAAACAGCTTTTGGAGGAGCTATCTCTGGAGAGAAAACCCTTCCGCTTCGAGTGATCTTACTTGTTCCGGCGTAATTACTGATATCGGAGTCAACCTTCTCAGAACTTGAATCTTCGTCGGCTGGCCAATCTTGCTTGATACTGTGGTAGTAGACATCCCCTCCATTATTCCATGCTATGGTTTTGTCTGCGAATACGGGACTGGTCCAGACACTGTAATTATCAAAGGAGCTGCTTTTGGAACTGATGTAATTCTAACGGGTCTTTTGGTGGAGACCCTGGAATAATTGGCGGAAATGGTAATGATAGAAACATCTTTAAAAGGAACAGGTGGAACAGAAGTCTTTTCAAACAAAATTTCTTTGTTATCTGTTAGGCACTGAACGCCTGCTCTCAACAAAGGGCAGTTGGTTAATGAGGATAAACAGAACTGACAGCCTTCATCACAGCCCAGGAAAACACCGGCATTCAACAAGTTCACTTTAATAGTCAAGAGTGGGGTCATAAGCTCATCAACTGAAGTAACAAACATTTCTTCTTCAATGGTATTGGTATTATGGCCATGTTTGGGCATATGGGCAGAAATGACATTTGACTTTTCAGGCGCATCGAATTCAATCTCTTTGGCTTCAATGAGGTCTTGTATTTTGTTCTTTAGAGCCCAACAGTTATTAGTGTCATGGTCGGGACTCTTAGTGTGATATGCATAACGGGCATTAGGATGATAGTGAGGAGATGTTGTATTAGGATTCTTTGGAGCTTCTTTCAAAGTCACCAGGTTGGATCTTAACAGATGTGGCAATACTTGAGATAAGGTCATGTTAATTCTGGTGAATTTTCTGATTGGCCTTTCCATCCTTGGTTGGTTGTTTCTTTGTTGATCAGGTGTAGGTTTAGGAATCATAATAGCCCCCACCATTGGACAGCGTTCGGCCATATCTTGATTTCTCTGAGGATAAACAACAACCACTTCTTTCTTTCCGATAAATGGCTTCCTTATAGCAGCGGAGGATGTATCTTTCTGAATCTTTCCACTCTTTATCCCGACTTCTACCCTCTCTCTGGTCAATATCAGTTCAGTAAAACCTGCTGATGAACTCCCAATTAGGTGATTGAAGAAGGGGCCAGGAAAGGTGCCCAAAAACATGTGTATTGATTCTCTTTCAGATAGGGGAGGTTGAACTCTTCCAGCCAAGTCTCTCCATTTTTGTGCATAGTCCTTGAAACCTTCATTGGAAACCATGGCCATACTCTGGAGTTGAGTACGAGTAGGCGCAAGATCAACATTGTATTGGTATTTTTTGTAGAAAGCTACAGCAAGATCTTCCCAGTTATGAATGTTGGCTCTTTCTAACTGATAAAACCAATCAAGTTGAGTTCCAGATAGACTGTCTTGGAAGAAGTGTGCCCATAAGTCTTTGTCAGCGGTATGGGGCTAGATTTTCCTCACATAGGACCGGAGGTGCATTTTAGGGCATGAAACTCCGTCATATTTGGCGAACACAGGTGCTTTGAATTTCGGAGGAATGACAATCCCCGACACTAAACCCAATTCCTCAAAGTCCAAGCCAGACACTTTTTGGATTTCCATTACACTCAACCGCTCTTCGAGATGTTTATACTTGTCATCAGCTGGAGGGTATTGTTCTTCAGAATAGTCTTCTTCTTCCTCTTCCTCTTCTGATTCCAACGGGACAATTGTTTCCTTGCCTTTCCCATCTTGATTGTCTCTCTCACCAGATGTCGTTGCAAAGTCTAGGGTTCTTCTTGTCTGCCCATGAAATCTTCTTCCCATGTTTAGAACTCCGGTTACCTTCTTTGTCTTCTTTTTCTTCTCCTCAGCCAGCAAAGTCTTCAACTCTTCTTGTACTTTGGCTAGGGTCAAGAACAACTATTGAAACTGGGCATTCTGAGCTTGGAGGTCCTTCGTTGTTTGATCGAGATCCATATCACTGAAATAAACAGTAGAGAGATGAGGAGACTTATTGCCAGAAACTTGCTTATGTTATGATGAATGGTAGATGCATATGCAATGATTTCAAGGATTTTAAGATTCAAATTTGTTTTTAGACAAAAAGGAAACACATGTTATATTAATAAATTAAAGCTTTTGAGTACATCAATGCCTTTTTCGGCAAAAAATACAAAAAACTCTAAGATAAAAAGGTAGTCCGCATCCTTTTTGGAGCAATGTAGGCATTCAGAGTCTGCTCCTCATGAAGTAGCCTAGTGAGTTCCAAAACCTTCTTCTCGCTTGCGTAGAATTGGGCTTCGAAAGTATCTCGCTCCCCCCTGAGTTGTATCCAATCCCTTTGTAGGTCTTCAAGATAGATGGGCATGTGAGGATGTAGGATAGTGTATGGAACATCTCCTTCCATGACAGGCTCAACAATTACCAGGAGAATGGAAGGTAAGGCATCATAAGACTCTGAGCACGATTTTGTACCCATTTGAGGTAAGGCTCGAGAGGGATGGAATTTTTGTGCCCCAAAGTCTTGATATCTACCTTGTTCAACATCCTCCAAGCTCGGATAAATCTCTGGCGAAGACCTTGATCGTCGTTGTCGTAGTCAAATACCAAACCTTGAATCAGCATCTCGTGCAGGCCATCCCTTCGAGCATAACCAAACTATCTTAAAGCTAAGCAGGGGTTGTAGGTTATTCCTCCTCTAATGCCAAGCAAAGGGACATTAGGAAATTCTCCACAACGGTCGACAATAGTAACATTCTCTATGGATCGGGAGCACTAATGAATATCTGAATGTTTGAGCGTCATCAACCTTTGTGACCACCTTGAACCCTGCTCATTTTTTAATAAAGATTGGGGAAGATGTGAAATAAACAATCTTGCCAAGAGAGGAGTGCAACACATAAGGAAACCCCTTTTCCTCATTGTGCGAGTGTGAAAAGAGTGTAGGATATCCCCTAGCAAAGTAGGCACCGGGTTACGGGATATGAAGATTTTGGCGGTGTTCACATCTATTAGTTGGTCAGGATTTGGAAACAAAACCATCCCATAGATGAGGAGAGCCACAATTTCCTCAAAGGCTTGCAGATCCAAGGAATTCCAACAGTTTTGGGCTTTCTCAAACATGAACTTTGCTAGGAAACCTTTGACACCACTCATTGTTTCCCAATGAGTTGTGACATCAGATGAGTGCAAGTGTAGAGCTTGAGAAATCTCTTCTGGCTTTGGGTCTCTTTCCGTACCGCTGAAAGGTAGTTGATTGAGAATGGTAATCCTCAAGAGTCTGGAGAATTCTTCCAAAGTTGGCACAAGTTGATAGTCGAGAAATGTGAAACAATGGTGTAAAGGATCAAAGAACTGAAAGAGAACCTTCATCATGTCCTCACCTGTGTTGGAGGTGACCAAGTTAAGTAGGCGACCATGTCTCTCGGTGAATGAAGAGTTTTCAGGAATCCTTTAAGCTAGCTCCCTAAGTTGTGGATGGATTCTTACAAGGTTGACTTGAATAGTTTTCCTGCAAAGTGAATCCATATCCTACAAAACAAGAACAAAGATGAATTCCAAAATCCTCGAAATGGTTAGGGGATCTATATGATATTCATGATGTTCATGATGTTATGTACAAGTATGAATATACAAACAAAGCAAACAAGTCCTTAGGTTTAGGCTTGCATGGAGTATTATAGGTAAGTACCCTCTTGAAGTTTAGTTGGCTCAAACCTGTCCTAGTAATAGTAATCGGGTTATAAGGAGCTCAATATCACTGGTTTGTTTCCTTGGTCATTGTTTCAGCACAAACATCTTTAATAGCGACCGAAATATCCCAATAAACCAAACCTCAATGAGTGTAGTATCGAGTATTTACCAACTTTGGACTGCACCAAAGCCGGTCACCTCACTACATCCTAAATGGCCAAGTTGGCTAAGTAAAGGTTCTAAAAGTTCATTAGTGCTTCATGACATCACTCAGAGGCCCCGTATTCTCTTTGATTAACTCAAAGGATATCGGTACCCACAAATATGTCACACTAACGTAGCTATTGCTTAGACCATGTCGGTATACCCCGCACAGTCTCCACAATGTATTGCTACTTACCTATAATGTATCCCAAATCCGGGAAGAGGATTCAAACCCAAACAAAGAACCATAATGTAAAGCCTACAAGTCAAACAATGTAAGCAAGTAAATGTGATATATCCCTAAGGTAACCCGACTTTTAAGTAAATTCCCCAGTAGAGTCGCCAGTTCTGTGATACGGTGGGAGAACTGACTTGGCTGTTTTATATTTTATTGCAAATGTTGTGGTTAGCAAGAGTCACCACCGACTTTTCTTTTATCCAAAAGGAAAGATGAAAAAGCACAGGAAAGACCTTTGAGATTTTTTCTTGAGTTCAGGGGGTAGATTATGAAAAGGGAAGGTATTAGCACCCTTTTCATCCATGGTTTTCCACTGTCTCTTAGTTACTTGCTAGATCACTTGCTTTTGTTGTTTGAAATTGTGCTTTGTGTGGTTTTTGAAAGTATTTTGTAAAGAGGCCATTGTTTAGGCAATCTTTGTAATGATTCGCGTTCGTAAGAATGTATACAAAGATGTTTGATCTTTTGAAAATGTTTTCAATTTTATAAGATGTTTGAAAGTGTATGTGATTGTTTTGAAAATAGCAAGGATGTTTGTTTTGAAATGGAGCAAGTAATTAGGAGCAGTCCACCTACTCAAATGTCGTTCTTGTTCATTTTCTTTTCCTTTGACATTGTTGTCTTACCATTGATTTGGTAAGCAACCCTATCTTTGGATGTAAACGGGACGGCCGTGGGTCATCGTATAACCATGATTATCAATATTGCAAGGTATCTTAGCATTCTTTTTAAGGGACTAAGATCATTTTTAAGGCAACTTAGATAGCGTCATCGAGGGACTATGATCTTGTATTTGCTTGTTTTTGCTAAGATACCTTACATGCGTAATATGGCCATTTTGTATAAGGCAACCAAATGGGATAACCCTAGGGGTGCTTGTGTGCAAGTGTGTTGTTTTCATGCTTTTTTTTTGTCTTGAATTAGGGTTTTCTAAGTGTTGATTTTAGTCTTTCCATACAAACCCTAATTACTAGCATGTTATATGAAAGCGATAAATTGCGAAATTTAAAGTTACTACGCTATTACAACATTTGTGGGGAGGGGGTATACAATTTGAAAATGGGGATTGCAAGAAATTAAAACCCTAATTAGTCTATTACAACCAAATTGAATTTATACAAGAATTGAAATAAATAATGCACAAGATGAATTAAATATGCAAGAAGATGAATGTGAAGAAAAATGGATATTTTGTTTGATGTTTTATGAAAAGGAATTTTACTTTAACCTAATAAAATAAAGAAAATAATTTATTAAGTTTGAAATTGTTGAGAAAAGATTTTAGATGAAAACCCTAATTCTATTAATCAAAAGAAAATAAATTTAAGAAAAGTATTAATTTTTGGCATTTTTTATCTTGAAAATATTTCTAGCATTATAAATTTTTTTATAGTCTTTTTGGTATTAAAATAATATATTTTAAATGGTGTGAAGAAAAATAAATAAATAATACAATATTAATTAAGTTTATAAGATTTACTTAAATAAATAAATAAAGTATGAAGAATGAAAAATATTTTTATTTACGGAAAAATAAAATAAAATAAATCTAAATATAAAATATCATTTTTTTGTATTTTTATCATTTTTTAGTATTTAGAAAATATATTTGAGAAAATAAAAAAAAATAAAAAAATGAAGAAATAAAATAAAATTGGGCCAGGGGTGTCAAAAGCCTGCAGGGGGGTTAGTAAGCACAAAAAAATAAAACAAAAACTAAGCCCAAAAGGTCCAACATTTATTTGTTGAAAAAATGACCAAAAAATGTAAAACAAAGGAAAAAAGGCAGTGCTGAGGTTCGAACCCATGACCTCTACCAATAACGCGCGCTGCCTTACCACTGGGGTGGCTGTATATCCGTTAATACAAATGAAACAATAAATATGTAAGGCAAAATGTGTTCTGAAGACTTCATCTTCAACCTCCAGCCAAAGGACCTGTATCTTCTTCATCTCTCAAAAAAAATGAAAAGTGGAAACATGAAAGTTGTGGCATTTTTCCCACGAATCTAAACATATACACAATTTAAGCTAACAATCAAAGATAAATGAGAATTTTTCTAGCCCTAATTCAAAACCTAAAAATTCCAGAAAACTTCAACCCTAAAATTCTCTAAGCTCAGGCCATATAAATGTAAACTATGGATATGTACAGCTTCGTGGTAATGGTATCTACATTTTATCTTCACAAACCAAACTCAAATGATGCATGTATGAAGAGATAGAAGTTTGAAAACTTACCTCTTGCAGCTGGAGTCATGTATGGAGTTTGAGCAGCCTCTGTGAGGGCCTGATGATTTCTGTAGCTTGCCTGGACCTCCTTGAGTGTGTTCTAACTCTTACTTTGCTTTGAGGATGGCTAGAACTCCCTACTCAAGTCAAGTTGCAAGCTTCAGTTTTGAAAATGGTGGATTATTATGGAGGAGTTACAGTTAGGAAATGAGGGTCTGGATCACTTTGATATGATGTATGGAAGGTGTTTGGATGATTAGTTTTCAAAACGCACGAGTGGAAATGAAGATGGTGTGTTTTTGCTCAAAATTGTCAAGTTTGGGCAGTTCTGTGCAGCAAGGTGCTTGGGAGTGTTTTAGGGCTTGTGAAAACGTGTGTTGTGTTGCAATTGACTTGTTAATATGTATGGAAAAGGTTCCAGCACAAAATCACTCCAGGCTTATGAGTTATAGGGTTATGGCTCTATAACTTGCTTTTGAAGAAAAGTGAAATGACAAATCTCAAGTATTGTACAAGCATGTCCTGAGCTTCTTCAGGCCTTAGACAAATTGATTTTGGTTTATAGGGGTTGTGTGTGCAGAAAGAGCAAGTTAGAACCTCAAGACAAGTTGACTTTGTGATTAAAGAAACTTTTCAAGAATGGAATGGTAACTTTCTTCCTAAAATGGCAAATTGGTTTGGACAATGCTTGGAACACTTGGATAATAGCTCAAAAGCAAGTGTAATCTTATTATTATGTAGAGATCTTGAGGTTTAGAAGCCTGCAAAATAAGATTGTGCAGCATAGGTTTGAAATTGGATTCTTGTTCATCACAAAATGCGTTGTAATTCAAGTGACAAAACACAAACATCATCTCTTCGATTCTCCCTACTCAAGAATGACCTCAAGGAGTTCTTGGACATTTTGGAAAGCTTGCAATGTTCTATACAACCCATCTTTGAAGTTCTTTTGAATATTCTCCTTGGAACTATATGAAAAAGTGTAATTAAGTTGAGTTAAAATCCTGACTAAATTAGGACAAAATTTCACTAAGTGTTTAATTTCAAGATCCTATGTACTTGAAATTATAACTTGAGATCCAAGAATATTTGGAAGAATTTTTGTGAAGAAACGTTGTAGATTTCATGGAGATCTACAACTTTCATGCTGGGAGTTTCTCTTGAATCATCTTGTATCATGATGAAAATTTGGCTCAAAGTTATGAAAAAAACATGAATTTTCAACACTTAGAAAAAATTCTAAGTTTAAAAATTTTGACTTTTCAAAATGAAATCTTGACTTTTTGATTACTTGATGAATAAGTTTCATATTTTGACATGTTTGATGAATTATGATCTTTGACACTTGAATTTGACCAAAAAGTCAAAGTTTGACTTTCCAGTATACAATTGACTTTTGATTAGTTGACTGCAAAATTCATCTGTCAATCCAATGGACTTGCAATGTTTTGAACCATGTCATTAGGTAAAATGATGCAATTGGACTCTTGAGATCATGCCCTAAACAAATTGACCATTTGCTAGGTCAAAAACCAGAAATTGCCCTTTCCCAATCAAAACCCTAATTTTGACCATTTTGCCCTTTTGGGGATTTGATCAAATCTCTTGAGGAATTGTGGTACAAACTTGATCAAATGATACATATGAGTTTAAAATGTTGACGTGGATACAAAATTATGAGGTTTTATTGTAAATTGACCATGATTGACTTTTCCCCCAATACAATTGATTTTTAGGTCAACTGTTCAATTGATTGATCAAAAGTATGATCCAAGGCTTTAAACTTGACATGAGTAATCTTGGGGGTCCACAATGGTCCATGAAAGTCATATTAAGAATTTATAGTTCAAAAATACTTATGAAAACTCAAACCCTAATTTTGGTCATCAGTGTCTAAGGAGGTGTCTTGAGCTGATCAAAACCTAGTGTAGTCTTAAGTCCAAGGAGATCTTGTGAACAAAATCTTGATAAGTGAGAGGGCAAATTTTGGGGTACAACAGACATGTACAACTTCAGGGAAATGATGTCTACATTTTATCTTCACAACTGCAAGCCTAACAATGCCTAAATAATGAGATGAAAAGTCAGAAAACTCACCTTGCAGTTGGAGATCGTGTTTTGAGTTAGAGCTTGGTTCAAGTTATTGTGATGATCAGGTTAGCTTCCTCAAGTTCCCATGAAGCTAATGCAATGATTAGCTTGATTGGAGAGTGGCTTAAATGGTCTGGAGAAGTCAATGTGCAGACTTTGTTTTTTGGTTATTGAGGTTGATGTAAATGGTGTTATAGTTGGGAAACAAGGACATGGATGAGTTGTATTTGATGTGTAGGAGCTTTAGGAAGTGAAAAGCCAAGAAATGCACGAGGGAAATATGAGTTGCAAGTTCAAAGTCAGAACCTGCACAAAAATGGAGTTTGTGTGCAATTTTTGGCTAGAGGGAGTTTGGGAGAATTTTCAGGCTTGCAAAATCGTGTCATAGCTCATAAATAGTTCCTCTATTTATAAGCAACAAGTTTGGAAGCTTGTCTTTGATCAGAATTCAAAATCACATGTTTAAGCTCAACATGTGATTTTTGAGAAATCCAAGTTTCAATGCCTTGTGTGCTTGATAATGTAGAGTGGTTATGCTTTAAACAAACTTGCTTCTGACTTTTTAGATGAAGTGTGATCAGAGGGAACAAGTTAGAGGTTCAAGAATTGACTTTGTGGATAAAGCTTGCTTTTCAAGAATGGCATTCTTCACTTTCTTCCAAAAATGGAAATTTGAATTGAATAATGCTTAAAACACTTGGATTATAGCTCAAAAGTTTGTGTAATCCATTAATGATGGATAGATACACAATTTAGAAGGCCTGAAAACCAAGATTATTCAGCCTAGCATTTAAATTTAATTATGTGTTCATCAAGAAATGATTTGTAATTCAAGAATGAAACCCTAACTTCTTGCCTTCGATTCCCCTTTCTCAAGTATGATCTCAATGACTTCTTGGACATTTTGGAAAGCTTGTAACATCCTCTACAACCTATATGTTGGATATTTTTTAAGATTCATCTTGGAACTATGTGAAAAATTGCCATGAGTTAGGTCAAAATCCTGCCTAAACTAGGGCAAAATTTCACTAAGTTTCCAAGTTTCATGAACATGTCTTCTTAAATTCATAACTTGAAATCCAAGAATTTCTATAAGAAGTTGTGTTCTATAATGTTTTATATCTCATTAAGATCTACAACTTTCATGTTGGAAGTTTCCTTTGAATCATCTTGCATCATGGTGGAAATTTAGCTCAAAGTTATGAAAAAAATGTGAATTTCCAACACTTAGAAAAATTTCTAAGTTTAAAAAATTTGACTTTTCAAAATGAAATCTTGACTTTTTTATTTATTGATGAACAATTTTCATATTTTGGCATGTCTTGATGAATTGTAATCTTTGAAACTTGATCTTGATAAAAAAGTCAAAGTTTGACTTTTCAGTGGACAATTGACTTTTCATCAGTTGACTGAAATTCATCTGTCAATCAATTAATCTTGAGGAATGTTTTGAGCCATGCCATTAGGTCAAAATGAAGAATTTGAAACCTTGAGATCATTTCTTAAACCAATAAGTCATTTGCTAGGTCAAAAACCAGAAATTGCACCTTCATAGTCAAAACCCTAATTTTGACCATTTTGCCGTTTTGATGATCTAATCAAATTTCTTGAGGAATTGTGATCCAAATTTGATCAAATGACATATATTAGTTCATGATGTTTATATGGATAAAAAATTATGAAGTTTGACTGTAAATTAACCACAATTGACTTTTTCCCCAAGACAGTTGATTTTAGGTCAACTGATCAATTGATTGAGAAAAAATATGATCCAAGACTTGAAACTTGACATGAGCAATCTAGAGAGTCCAAAATGATCCATGAAAGTCATATGGGGCATTAAAATTCAATTTGTCCTTGTGCAATCTCAAACCCTAATTTTCAGTTATTAGTGCTTGAGGAGATGCCTTGAGCTGATCAATCCTTGTGCAGTCTTGAATCAAAGAAGATCTTGTGAGAGATTACTTGAGAAATGAGAGGGAAAATTTTTGGGTACAACAGTTTCCCCTGTTCAATATTCTTAAACCTGAAGAGTTAGATTGGCGGATCCGCCATTTGTAACTTGAAGGTGGAAGATGATTGAACACTAGAGTGCCCAGAAATTTGCACTCGAAGATGTATTGGGAATGAGCTTATAGATGCCATTTGGAGGAATGATGGTAAATACTGGAAGAAGTATCAGCACAAATCTTTGGTCGATTTATACTACAACTTGATGTTTTACCTGTGAAAAAGGGTTAGTTAAGTGCAAATGTATGCATGATATTCATAAGATGTGGTATTATGCTAAATGCATTTTGTATGTACATGATATGATGTATGAATGTTAGATGTTTGTTTGTCTTGGAAAATAAATCCCTGACTACTGCTAAGGAGTTTTGAATCTCGGGTTGCTATTGGGGATTATCTCTTGAATGTTAGCTATTATCTGGTTGGGTCCAGGCTTTGCAACTTGTTGAGGATGAGGAAGTCAACTGTTATTTGGTTGGATTCCAGGATTCATAGTAACTTACTAGGGAAGAATAAATTAATTGTTATCTGGTCGGATTCCAGGCTCCACATAAAATTTCTTGGGGAGAGTGAAGTTAGGTTGTTATCTGGTTGAATTATCAGCTTCACAATAACCTGCTGGGGATAGGGAAGTTAACTGTTATTTGGTCGAATTCCAAGCTTTGTAGTAACTTGCTAGAAAGGATGAAGTTGAACTGATATCTGGTCGGGTCCAGGCTTCATAGTAACTTGAAGTGGTAACTACTATCTGGTCGGGTCCAGGCTTCATAGTTTTTGAAAAGTTATACTATTATCTGGTCGGGTCTAGGCTTCACAGTGTCTTGGTGGGGATTTTAGCTAGTTGTTATCTGGTCGGGTCCAAGCTTCACAATAACTTGCTTGAATAGACGAAGTTGAGCTGATACTTGGTCGAATCCAAGCTTTACAGATTTGGAGGTGGATGAAATTAATTGCTATCTGGTCGAGTCCAGGTTTCACAATAAACTTATCTGAAGAGATAGAGTTGAACTGATATCTAGTCGGGTACAGGCTTTACAGTTACTGACTTGGGAATTAAGTTGTTATCTAGTCGGATTCCAGGTTTCACAACGAACTTTTGAGGGGAATTTCTATTGGTCGGGTCCAAACTTCACAATAACTTTCTTGAAAAGATGAAGTTTAAGAACCGATATCTGGTCGGATCCAGGCTTCATAGTAACTTTTTGGGGTAGAGGAAAACTCTACTGGGGAAAAGAAGTTAAACCTTGGTCTGGTTGAGTCCAAGTTCTTCTATATCTCGGGGAGTTAAACTAATATCTGGTCGGGTCCAGGTTTCATAGTATCTGAAAGGCTTTCACTATCATCTGGTCGGGTCTAGGCTCTATAGTGACTTGAGAAGTTAACTATTATCTGGTCGGGTCCAGGCTTCATAGTAAGGAAAATTGTACTAATATTCCGTCAGGTCCAGGCTTCATAGTATCTTTTGGAGATAGTAAATGTTTTGTTGACGGCTTCACTGGGGATTAGGGGTTGTGGTCCTATTATTTGCAATAGTCTGAAAGGAAAACTCAAGCTGGAGAGAATAAACTCAGTTGGGGAAGACAGGCTCAGCTGGGGAGGATGGACTCAGCTGTGGAAGACAGGCTCAACTAGGGAGGATGGACTCAGCTGTGGAAGATAGACTATGTCGGGGGAAATCTAACTCAGCTGGGGAGTTATGCTACTCGTTGTTTGTTGGGGAAATAAACCCTTTTGGGGAAATAATCCATGTTGATGAGTACTCGATGAACTGCTGATGAGGTGAGTTCTTTGAAGAAGAGATCCATAAGGCTTCTTCTTGTAGGATCAACTTAGTTGGGGAGAAAGCTGCCAAGAGATTGAGACTCTGGCTGGAGATCAGCCTATACAAAGAGACTTTGTGGGTAACTCTGTTGAGGATTGGTTTATTATAGCCGTTTTGTGGGGATAATGCTAATGAAATAACTCTGGGGGTATTCCATATACATTAAGAGATGATTGTTGCTGCTTAGCAAGACACACGTGCGAAACAGTTTTAATCATGTTCATATGCATATGTTCATTCAATTTTAGTCATTGTATTTTTGCATTCAAAAACAAAAACATAAAGTTTTCACTTCAAAGTATATTTGTATTAATATTTTTCCCATGAATAGGCGTTTTTGTACAAAGAGACGGAGATCCTAGTAAGAGGAAATCTTTGAAAGGAAAACAAAAATTGGAAACAAAAACAAATAGCCATGTGGAAATGATCTCATTGCATTCCAACTCTACTATTGCCCCAATGTCTTCGAATGCCCCTTGCCGTTGACAGAAGCTAATTGGACTCATCTTGGACTGTTTGAACTCGGACCTTGGTGATAAAGTTGACTATGGTGATTCCACGTGACATAATCATACGCTTTCAATCATTAACTTTTTCCTGGACTGCCCTTTCGGGTTTTCAGCCCACCAGGATACCCATTTTTGCCCAAGTCGCCCTTTCAGATTTTCAACTTGCCGGGTGTACAATCTTTTGCATATATCCCTAATTTTTGCCCAAACCTTTTGGTTTTCCGGGATGCCCTTACTTTGCCTAGGTGTGTCGACCTAGCGGGTCTTTTATGCGTAGTATTTTTTAACTATGTCCGCGTTTATAGGATGTGGGAAGTCTTCACCATTCATCGTAGTCAGCATCATGGCACCGCCAGAGAAAACTCTCTTGACAACAAAAGGCCCTTTTTAGGTGGGAGTCCATTTGCCACCAGGGTCTCCTTGTGGTAGAATGATGCACTTTATCACCAAGTCAACAGCTTGATATACGTGAGGCTTGATTTTTTTTGAAAGCCTTGATCATACGTTTTTGGTACGTCTGACCATGACAAGCAGCAGCCAGTCGTTTTTCATCGATCAAGTTCAACTGATCTAATCTCGTATGAATCCACTCGTCTTCTCCTAAGCCTGCCTCATTCATAATCCTTAGTGAGGGAATCTGAACTTCCACTGGTAGAATAACTTCCATGCCATAGACTAGAGAAAAGGGAGTTGCCCCAGTAGATGTTCTAGCTAAACTGTGGTAGACGTGAAGAGAAAACGGTAACATCTCATGCCAATACTTGTAGGTTACAACCATCTTCTGCACAATCTTCTTAATGTTTTTGTTGGCCGCTTCGACTGCGCCATTCATTTTAGGTCTATATGGAGAAGAATTGTAATGCTTGATCTTGAATTGAGTGAAAAGCTCGGTAATCATAGCATTGTTGAGGTTAGTCCCAATTATCGGTGATGATCCTTTCGGGGATACCATAGCGGCAAATGAGGTTATGTTTGATGAATTTGGCTACCACATTCTTTGTGACTGAGGAAAACGAGGCGACTTCGACCCATTTGGTGAAATAATCAATAGAGACCAGAATGAAGCGATGTACATTGGAAGCAGTGAGCTTGATCTCTCCAATCATGTCAATGCCCCACATTGCAAACGGCCACGGAGCGGTCATGACGTTCAGAGGGATAGGAGGCACATGGACCATGTCAGCATAGATTTGGCATTTGTGACAAGTTCTTGAATGTTTATGGAAATCAGTCTCCATCGTTGACCAATAGTAGCTAGCTCTCAGGATTTTCTTGGCCATCGTATGTCCGCTAGAGTGAGTACCAAAGAGACCATCGTGTATGTCTTCCATAATTTCCTCTTCCTCCTTCTTGTCTACACATTGGAGTAGAGTAGAGTCATGGTTGCGCTTGTATAAGATTCTGTTACTAAGGAAGAATTCGGCTGAAAATCTTCGTAAGAACATTCTGTCATTGACGGATGCTCCTTTGGGATACTCTTGTGCTTCAAGGTATCTCTTCACCTCATGGTACCATGGCTTTTCTGTGTCAGTGTTAAGCTCAGAGCAGTGTGCGGGTTCATCGAATATTTTGATGGTAATCATAAGGGCTTCATTGTCCCATCTGACCTTGAACATTCAAGACATGGTTGCCAAGGCGTCAGCCAACTGATTTTCTTCCCTAGGGAAGTGTTCAAATGTGATCTCTTCGAAGTAGGGAATCAGGGATAGCACAAGTTCCTTGTAAGGGATGAGATTAGGGTGCTTAGTGTCCCAATCTCCTTTTACTTGGATAATCACCAAAGCAGAATCCCCAAACACATTCAAATGCTTGATCCTCAAATCAATGGAAGCTTTCAGACCCAAAATGCACGCTTTGTACTCATCCATATTGTTCATGCAATCGAAGCATAATCTGGCAGTGAAAGGAGTGTGGCAACCTTCAGGGGAGATGATCACGACACCAATTCCGTTACCTAAAGCGTTGGAAGCCCCATCGAAGACCATAGTCCATCGGGATCCTTGTTCAGGTCCGTCATACGGTCCAGGTTTCACACAGCCGGTCACTAGAATGATACTCTCAGCAGGGAAGTCGAAGTTCATGGACTAATAATCATCAGCAGCTTGATGGGCCAAATGATCTGCTAGCACGCTTCCTTTGATGGACTTTTATGTCGTGTATTGAATGTCGTACTCAGTTAAGATCATTTTCCACCTAGCTATCCGTCCGGAAAGAGCAGGCTTCTCAAAGATGTACTTGATTGGGTCCATCTTAGAAATCAACATAGTGGTATGAGTCAACATATATTGTCTTAGCCAGCTAGCAGCCCATGCCAGAGCGTAGCAAGTTTTCCCGAGCAGTGAATATCTGGTTTCACAGTCGGTAAACTTTTTGCTCAGGTAATAAATAGCATGCTCTTTTCGGCCAGACTCGTCATGTTGGACCAAAACACACCCCATGGAGTTCTCTAGTACTGTCAAGTACATGATCAATGGTCTTCCTTCAACTGGAGGTATGAGAATATGAGGTTCTTGAAGATATTCTTTGATTTTGTCGAAGGCAGCTTGGTATTCATCATTCCATCTGACTACTTGATCTTTCTTCAAGAGTTTGAAGATGGGCTCACAAGTAGCAGTCAAGTGAGATATGAAGCGGGCGATGTAATTGAGACGATCCAAAAATCCTCTAACTTCCTTTTCAGAATAGGGGACTGGAATTTCTTGGATGGCCTTTATCTTGGCAGGATCAACTTCAATGCCTTTGCTACTGACAACAAAACCTAGAAGTTTTGCAGATCGTACTCCAAATGTGCACTTGTTAGGATTCAACCTCAACTTGTACTTTTTCAACCTTTCGAATAGCTTGTACAGGTGATCGAGATGTTCCTCTTCAGTTTATGATATGGCAATCATATCATCCACATATACCTCTATTTCATGATGGATCATATCATGAAACAAAGCTACCATAGCCCTTTGATATGTTGCCCCTGCATTCTTCAATCCGAACGGCATGACCTTATAGCAAAAGGTGCCCCATTGCGTAACGAAAGTAGTCTTCTCCATGTCTTCGGGAGCCATCCTAATTTTATTATAGCCAGAGAAGCCATACATGAAAGAGAATACCTTATGATGAGCAATATTATCGACCAAGACATCAATATGAGGTAGAGGGAAGTCATCCTTGGGGCTTGCCCTATTCAGATCCCTATAATCTACGCACATATGAACTTTTCCATCTTTCTTCGGTACTAGCACCACATTTGCAACCCATTAGGGATAAGATGTCATAGCTAGGAATCCTGCATCAAATTGTTTCATCACTTCAGCTTTTATCTTTTCAGACATGTCAGGCCTCATGCGATGAACCTTTTGTTTGACAGGAGGACAATCTTCCTTTATCGGTAGACGATGAACTACGATGTCAGTATCCAACCCTGGCACATCTTCATACGACCAAGCAAACACTTCCACATAGTCATGCAACATTTGAACCAACCTTCTCTTGACATTGTCTTCTAAGTTAGCGCCAATCTTTACTTCTTTCTTGTCTATCTCGGTACCCAGATTGATGACTTCAACTGACTCTTCATGCGGCTGAATAATTTTTTCCTCTTGTAATAGAAGTCTGGCTAGTTCTCTCGGTATTTCAGAATCTTCCTCGCCTTTGTCTTCGACTTGGTTGATTGGACATTTGAAGTCATAGTCGGCAATAGTAGAGTTATTAGCAATGATATCCAGAGTGGATGAGGACCTGAAAGAGTGTGTGTGCATGTAAGATACATGGTGTTGTACCCCAAAATTTGCCCTCCCATATTCTTCAAAGATTTGCCAAGTCAAAGCTTCAAAAGTTCCCCAAGGGTTGCACAGTTCAAGGGTCTCCTAAGCAGTCAAAATTAGGGTTTTAGTTCTGGTCAAGGAAATGAAGTTTCCAAGGGTCCAATCAAATCCCACATGCCTACAAATATGGTCAAGCATCCTCATACAAAGTTTCAAGACTTTCAGCACAAAATTGCACAGTCAAAAACCCTAATTGCACTACAGTCAACTGTAGGGGCAAAATGGTCATTTGGAAGTCAAAAGTTCAAATTTTTGGTCAACATATCATTTTGAAGCCACAAACATCATTTGATCAATTCTTGATCATGATTCTCAAAGCTTGGCTCAAAAATCACCAAGATGCAAAAGTTTCCTTATTTGGACAGTTGAAAAAGTCAACTGTAAATTGACCAGGGCATAACTTTCACATGGATTATCAGAAAAATTCCATCCAAAGCTCATTTTGAAGATAAAGACATTTCCTACAACTCATCTTCATACTTCAAGTCCAAGAGATGCTCTCACAAAAAGTTATCAATTTCAACATTATAGGTCATTTTCAAAAGTCAACAAAAAGGGACTTTAAGACAAAGGCCATAACTTGAGATTGGTAAATCAAAATGACATGGGACCAAAGGCATTGGTTAGAGGACTCAAAGACCTTTCCAAAATGTCCAAGAACATGAGCAAAGCTTAAAAATTGAGCAAGTTATGCCTTGTGGAAGTTGGGAAATATTTGGATATTTTGAAAAGTCAACATTGCTTCAAATGACCTAAAATTGCTAATGGGCCTATTTTTCTTCCACAATTCATTATCCAAGGCATGTGCACGACCACTTGGCCCAAAGGGAAGTATTTCTTCATTTTTTATTTATTTATTTGAATTTTTATTAATAATAATTCATTTAAATCAAATTAAATACATGAAAAATATTTAACCTAAGTTTTATAATCTTTTTGTGCATGAAATCTACTCAATAATTCGTGTATAATTAAATAGGGAAAGATTTGGAGAGAATTGATCATGATTGGTACAAAATTGCATGAAAAAGATTGAAAAAAATATGATTGAAAATCAAATCTCATAAACCATCAATTCAAAGATTTGGATCAAATTTCTTAACCTAATTCATTCCTACATAAGCATAGAACAGAAACCTAATGAAAAGAACCACGAAGCTGCGCAGAAAACTCATCATCAAACTTGAAATTTTTGCAAATAAATTCAAAACTGAAAACACTTTTGCAGGGTGATTCAAGGCATAATAGCTGTTCAAACATCTTCCTGGAGGTTCACTGAACGATTTCCAATCAAAATCATTCATCAAAACTCAAAGAATTGGTAACACGAACAGGCCCTGTACAGAAAAAAATTCATAGTTGTGCATCTCAATTCATGCATTCTTTGTGATTTTTAATGCTTGATTCATGTTCTTTATTTGATTCTAATGCTAACCCAATGGTTTGATTGTGTTTTTGTGCATCGTGTGAGGATCTGCCATGGGAGAATATTAGGGTTTTGCAAGCTTCAAATTAGGGGTTTTGTAATAGGGTAAAATTAGGACACGTGACTTACGCCATTGAATCGAGCATGTCTGGACGAAGAAGAAGCTACCCTCGCGCTCAATTTATGAGCATCACAGGGCTATTCGCTATTTTTCCATAGATGGCCTAAAAGAACGCTTGCAAAACCGTGGCCTTTGTCCTTTGTATTTCAGAAAAAAAATATACAACGAGGAAGATGACCTCGTGGCATAAGTTGGTTGGCTAGTTTAAATTTCGCGCGCTGATTTCCACTAACCATTATTTTCTCATTATATTATTCTTCAGTTATTTAATATACAAGAAGCGCGTTCAGTACAGTTGGCAAGGCATAAGGCTGGTAACATTCAGGACCTGGGTTCGATCCCAGGTCCCCACCCTTTCCATATATTTTTTCTCAATTAATATTCGCGTGCAGGTATAATGTTGTGGTCCATGATACACTTTCATAATCCAACCATCCACGCGTCCAGCTTCAGCAATCCAAAGGCGTAGATTTGGAGAACACCATACCCATTTGGGGTCTGAACCCCCTAGGTTTGCATTTTCACATTCTTTCTTTTTTGTTTTCTTTTCTTTCTTTCTTTTAATTATTGTTCTTCTTAATTAATTATTTTTTTATAAAAAACCAAAAACATAAAAAAATCAGAAAAGCAAAAAATACTAAATATTTTTTATTTTAATATTTCTTGTAAATAAATTTGCATGTAAATTAATTAGTTTTAAATTAGGGTTTAATTTAATATTTTCATAATAAAAATCTAAAAAATGTAGAAATAGGGTTTAATTAATAATTTTCATCCTTTTTATTTTTCTTTCATAAATAATTAAATAATTAGATATTTATTTTTATAATTAAATTGTATATAAAAATTAGGGTTAATTTTAGGTTAAAAAACTTCAACATTTTTTTTAATAAATTAAAAATAAATAGAATTAGGGTTAGCATTTAACTTCAATTAATTCTTTTTTTCACTTAAATCATAAATACTAAAAAATACCAAAAACATCTCCTTTTCTTTTTAATTAATTAATTCCATGTAATTTTAATTTTGCAAAAAGGGTCCAACGCCCTCGTTTAATTCTTATCAAATCGCATATTTATTTTATTCCGTTTAAATATTTATGTATCTCTCCCAAGGCCATGTAACCTTTTAATTTTCTCGCACTTTTCTTTACTTTCTTTATTTTTCTGTCAAAATCGGGTCCTGGTTTAATTTTGGCGATGTGGACCCGCGCCTTTGTAATAGTTTAGGAACTTTAATTTCCGCAACTTTTTTAACTGTTAATAATTGCATGCAAGAATGAATGTCTAAATAAAAACAAACGCATAGATCACCTTGACATGAACAAGACAAAAATAAATGAATCTGACACACAAATCACACACCACCCCTAGGGTACGCCTCACTGTTGCCTTGCCTCGAAAGGTGATCGTCGAGTAGAGGATGTCTTAGTAAGTCCTCATGATCCGGGAACCTGGCATGAGGGCAGCTTCTAAGGTGTCTTCCTATTGCTCCGGTGATCACCATGTCCCGAACCTCGAATTGACCCGAACACCTCCAACGGTGGTGCTACCTGCCTCTCAATGGTGGGATGGCACTACTTTAAGGACATTTACACAGACGAATTCCTTAGGGTAGGTAGGTTCTCGTAGATACTTGCTCTAATTTCAAAACAAATCAAAAATACTTTTCACACCGACACCTTTTCAAAAAGCTTTCGAAAGCAATTTTTCAAACACTCTTGAGGACCGATACAAGAGTCGAACTAGAATTTTCAAAGAAACTTTTTTAAAACCCACAGTTGAAAAGCAAACAAACCATTTTTTGAAAACACAAGTGAGCAAGTATCTAAGAGCCCATGGATAACCATGGATAGAAAGGGTGCTAACACCTTCCCTTTCTATAACCTACCTCCCGAACTGAGAGCAATCTCTTTAAGGAATTTTTCTGTGCTTTTGTCCTTTCTATTTGGAGAAAATAAAAAACGGTGGCGACTCTTGCTTCCGCGACATTTCGCGAACCAGCGTTAAACAGTCAGTTCCAGATCCACCGATCACAGAACTGGCGACTCTGCTGGGGACCTATCTTAAAGTGAGGTGTACCTTAGGGCTAGTTAATAACTGTGTTTTCAATTGTTTTCCTTGTGTGCTTTAAATTGTGGGTTGCTTGGGAGTTCTATAGATCCTAACCCGGATCTGGGGATACCTTCTTAGAAAGTAGCAACAAGACTGTGAGGGAACTGTGCGGGGTATACCGACATGGTTGAAATAGTCTGCTACGTTGATGTGGCACTTTGGTGTGTACCGGTAACCCTTGAGTTCAGTCAAGGAGAGTACGGGGCCTCCGCGTGGTGTCGTGAAGCATCAACAGACCTTAGGAACCTTAATTGAACTATCTTGGCCTCTTTAGGGTAGTGAGATAACTGACTTTGGTGCAGTCCGAGGTTGGTTGATACTCGATACTACACTCAATTGAGGGTTGCTTTCCTGGAATATTTCGGTCGCTAGTTCAATGGCTAAATCGAAACGATGAATAATGAAAGCAATCCCGTGATATTGGGAACCTTAGAACCCGATTACTTTGATAGGACAGGTTGAACCCACCAACTTCAAGAGGGTACTACCCAGACCCCATGCTGGCCTTAAACCCTAAGGGCTTGTCTTGTGTGCCTTGTGTGCCTTACATGTTTGTCTTTGTAAATATCTGTGGTGTGTTTAATCATAGCATCATGACATCATCCAGCATCATATGCATTGACTAACCATTTCAGGGGTTCGAATCTTCATCTTTGTTCTTTGTTTTGTAGGACATGGAAACTGTTCGTAGAAAGACAATTCAAATCAGTCTTGTAAGGGTCCCTCCTCATCTTAAGGAACTTATATCCAGGATTCCCGAGAACTCTTCATTCAGTGAAAAACATGGAAGTCTCATCAGCTTGGTCAATACCAACATTGAGGAAGATATGATAAAGGTCCTGTTCCAGTTCTTTGACCCTCTGCATCACTGTTTCACCTTCTTGGACTATCAGTTGGTACCTACATTGGAGGAGTTCTCCCGGCTCCTGAAGATCCCTATCCTTGATCAGCTACCCTTCAACGGTACGGAAAAGGAACCTAAGCTTGAAGAGATTGCTAAAGCCTTGCACCTACAGTCATCTGACCTCAAGGGACATTGGGAAGTTAGAAGTGGTATCAAAGGGTTCTTAGCCAGGTTTCTGTTTGAAAAGGCCCATGAATGTTGGAACTCCCTTGACTTGCAAGCTTTTGAAGAAGTGGTGGCCCTCCTTGTCTATGGTTTGGTGTTGTTCCCTAATCCAGATCAGCTTATAGATATCAGTGCTGTCCAGATCTTTATGTCCAGGAATCCTATACCTACGTTGCTGGGGGACATCCTTCACTCATGTTACACTCGAACCATGAGAAAAAGAGGTGTCCTTATGTGTTGCATTCCTCTCCTGGGAAGGTGGTTTATTTCGCACCTTCCACAATCAGTCTTGAAGAATGAGCAGGGTTTGAGATGGTCACAACGGTTGATGACTCTTACACATGCAGATATACATTGGTGCCCTAGGACCAGAGAAGACGTCACTATCATTGATCGTTGCGGGGAGTACCCTAATGTTCCTTTACTTGGAATCAGAGGAGGTATTACTTACAACCCATGCCTGGCTTAGAGACAGTTTGGTTATGCTCGGAGGGACGGTCCCCATGACATGTTAATTCCTGACATAGTTTTTGACTTCAACAACGATACTCAAGGACTTCGCCAGAGATTTATCAGAGCCTGGAGGATGCCAAGTAGGATAGACAGCAAGACACTGGGGCACAGGAACTCCATCCTGTTGGAACCTTATCTCAAGTGGGTACGAGCCCGCTCCCAGAAGTTAGTGATGCCTTATCCTCATATGCTCCCTGTAATCAAAGAACCAGTCTTGGAAGGAGAAGTGTCCTACACTATTCAACACCCTGATATGCCCACATCCTGGGAAGAAATGCAGAAGAGCTGGATCCAGCTTAAGGAGGAAAGGAATTCTCTTGAGACCAGTCTACATGCTAGTGAAAAGAAGGTCTTGGAGCTCACCCGCCTGTTGCATGAGGAGAGGAATCTCAACACTTACATAGCTCCAAAGAGGATGCGCAGTGTATTTTGGGATTGATTTGCTTTTGTATTATTTTGCCCATGAGGCTTTGATGTGCTAAACAGTTACTTCCTTAATGATAACGTGTGTTCCTTGTTGTCTACAACAAAGTTGAATTTTCGAACCCTTGAATGCATTGCATAAACACATCTCATTCATCATGTGCATAGCAGGTTTTTCCTCTTTTCAGGTTGCTTACAGTTCTTCGCTGTTTATTTCAGCATCATGAATCCTGACTCGTCATCAACTGAGACCTCCATCAAAGCTCTTCAGGCGCAGAATGCGCAGTTTCAGGAATTAATCAAGGGTTTGGCTCAAGGCCAAGAAGAGCTGAAGTCTATGCTCCTAAAGAAGGAGAAGAAGAAGAAGAGAAGGACTGTTCTGTTCAACTCGGGCCGAAGGTTTGGCAATATTCTGCAGCATGAAGAAGCTGGTTCTTCTGTTGGCAAGAGTACTCCTCAGACAGAAAAGGGTCCTAGTCCGGTAGTCTCTGACAACGAGACTGATTTTGATGAAGAGCAGTATCCTCCGGCAGAAGACCGTTACAAGCAGCTGGAAGATAGGCTGAATGCCATGGAGATACAACAGGTACCTGGGCTGGATTTTGGAGATCTGGGTTTGTCTACTGGTGTGATCATTCCTCGGAAGTTCAAGGCACCATCTTTCGCTAAGTATGACGGGGCGTCTTGTCCCAAGCTACATCTCAGGTCCTATGTTCGGAAAATTCAACCGTACTCTGCGGATAAGAATTTGTGGATCCACTTCTTCCAGGAGAGTCTTTCAGGGACTCATCTCGAATGGTTCTATCAGCTGGATGGGACCAAGGTTCGTAACTGGGAGGAGTTGGCTACTGCTTTCTACAATCAGTATCAATATAATGCCGACCTTGCCCCTACACGTACCCAACTCCAGGGTATGTCGTTAGGTTCAAGTGAAGGTTTTAAGGAGTACGCTCAGAAGTGGAGAGACCTGGCTGGCAGGGTGCAGCCACCGTTGACCGATCGGGAGTTGGTAGACATGTTCTTGGGGACCCTATCTGGGCCATTTTTCAACCATCTCATTGGGAATTCGTCTGCAGGGTTCACTGATCTGATTCTGACTGGAGAGAGAATTGAGGCTGGGTTGAAGTCTGGAAAGATTCCGAAGGGTGCATCGTCTAGTTCTGAGAAGAAACCCTTCAAAAAGGAGGCTAGTGTCGTGTATGGTTCCAAGAGATCAGAGAGACCTGAGCGCCGCCAATCTGTCAGTGCGGTAATGATTGCCAAGCCTGCTGCCGCTCCTCGGCCAATCAATCCTCAAAGGGCTGAAAGACCCCGGAGAGAGTTCACCCGCTTGAGTATGACCTTGTCGCAGATCTTGCCACAGTTGCTCTCAACCAACCTAGTGACTGTCAGAGAGGCGCCGAAGTTTCCAAATACTGCATCTCCTAAGTACAACCCGAATGCTCGTTGTGCTTACCATTCAGATAGCCCGGGGCACTCCACTGATGACTGTTGGGCATTAAGGAGCAAGCTACAGGACCTTATTGACGCCAAAGAGGTACAGTTTGAGGCATCTGAGAAGCCTAATGTAGTGACAGCTCCCCTACCTGCTCATGGAGTGAATGCTATTGGGGACGAAGATGAAGTGGATGAAGCTGAGTTTGATAGCTGGATCTACCCGGCAACCGATAGTGGACTTAACAATTGGAGTGCAAAGGACAATCTATCTGTTTCTCTTGTTACTAAGTAATGAATTCCTATGTTTTTGGTATCTGTAATAAATAATAAATAAACTCTATAGCCCGGTGTCTTACCCGAGGCACCATGGTTTCATTTGTGAGGGCATATAAATTGTCATTTCATATATCATGAATGAAAATCTTGGACGTTTTCTCGCATTACAAATCTTGTGCTCCTTTTCTGTCTTTCCTTCCTTTACATATTTTTCAAAACAGCTGTATTTACACACACACTCACTCATACAGGTTTCAATCCACTCTGGATCTTACTGGTAACGACTCTGCTACTGCCAGTTATGACTTCGAAAATCCTATCAACTTAGCCGAAGACGAAGGTGAAGATGATTGCGAAGTGCCTGGCGAGCTTGCAAGACTGTTGCTTCAGGAAGAGAGGGCAATTCAACCCCATGAAGAGCCAGTGGAAACAGTAAACCTGGGTACTGTAGAAGACAGGAAAGAGGTAAAGATTGGTGCCAACCTAGAGCTCAGCGTGAAGCAACGGTTGACTCAAATGCTGCATGATTATATGGAGATCTTTGCTTGGTCCTACGAAGACATGCCCGGGTTGGATACCGATATTGTGGTCCATCACTTGCCAACTAAGGAGGACTGCCCTCCAGTTAAGCAAAAGGTCCGTCGGATGCGTCCAGAGATGTCTGTGAAGATTAAAGCCGAGGTTATGAAGCAGTTTGATGCCGGGTTTCTTGTAGTGACTTCTTACCCTCAGTGGGTTGCTAATGTGGTGCCGGTACCTAAGAAGGACGGTAAGGTCAGAATGTGTGTCGACTACAGAGATCTGAACAGGGCCAGCCCCAAAGATGACTTCCCTCTACCTTACATTGATGTCCTTGTTGATAATACAGCTCAGCACAAGGTGTTCTCTTTCATGGATGGCTTTTCAGGTTACAATCAGATCAAGATGGCACCTGAAGACATGGAGAAGACTACCTTTGTTACTCAGTGGGGCACCTTCTGCTACAAGGTCATGCCTTTTGGATTAAAGAACGCTGGGGCAACCTATCAACGTGCCATGGTTGCTTTATTTCATGATATGATCCATCATGAGATAGAAGTGTATGTTGACGACATGATCGCAAGGTCCCAGACTGAGGAAGAGCACCTAGATCATCTGCAGAAGTTGTTTGACCGGTTGAAACTGTACAAGCTGAGGTTGAACCCGAACAAGTGCACCTTCGGGGTAAGATCTGGAAAGTTGTTAGGCTTCGTTGTAAGTGACAAGGGAATTCAAGTGGACCCTGCTAAGGTCAAAGCTATTCAAGAGATGCCAGTTCCTAAGACAGAGAAGGAAGTCAGAGGCTTTTTAGGACGCCTGAATTACATTGCTCGCTTCATCTCGCATCTGACTGCTACCTGTGAGCCAATCTTCAAGCTGCTGAAGAAAGATCAGGTAGTACGTTGGAACGATGAATGTCAGGCTGCTTTTGACAGAATCAAAGAGTATCTCCAAGAACCACCTATCCTTATGCCACCGGTTGAAGGGAGACCTCTGATACTATACATGACAGTGCTTGACAACTCAATGGGGTGTGTGCTGGGGCAGCATGACGAGTCTGGTCGAAAAGAGCACGCCATTTAAAAAGTTTACCGACTGTGAGACCCGATACTCACTGCTTGAGAAAACTTGCTGCGCTTTGGTATGGGCTGCTCGCCGGCTGAGACAGTATATGCTGACTCACACTACCTTGTTGATCTCAAAGATGGATCCTATAAAGTACATCGAAAAGCCTGCTCTGTCTTGGAGAATTGCAAGATGGCAGATGATCCTGACGGAATACGATATTCAGTACACGACCCAGAAAGCCATCAAGGGAAGTGTATTGGCAGACCACTTGGCACATCAGGCCGTAGACGATTATCAGTCAATGAACTTCGAGTTTCCGGATGAAAGCATCATGATAGTAACTGATTGTGAAGTACCTGGACCGGATGAAGGACCTGAACCCGGATCCCGATGGTCTATGCACTTTGACGGAGCCTCCAATGCTTTGGGTAAAGGTATCGGCGCCATAATCATATCACCTCAAGGTACTCATACTCCACTCACTGCCCGACTGTGTTTCAACTGTACCAACAACATGGCGGAGTATGAGGCGTGCATCATGGGTCTTCAAGCCGCGATCGACCTAAGGATTAAATTTCTGAGTGTCTTCGGAGATTCCGCTCTTGTGATCAATCAGATCAAAGGAGAGTGGGATACGAAACATCCAAACCTGATTCCTTACAGAGAATGTGTGTTGACCCTGATCCCCCACTTCACAGAGATAACCTTTGAACACTTTCCAAGAGAAGAGAATCAGTTGGAGGACGCGTTAGCTACAATGTCCTCTATGTTCAAGGTTAAATGGGATAATGAGGCTCCCCGGATCATCATCTGGAAACTGGACGAACCGGCATACTGTTGCGATCTCGAGACTGAATTGGTAACTGAGAAGCCTTGGTACCATGAAGTAAAAAGATATTTGGAAACCCAGGAATACCCTGAAGGTGCCTCTGTCAATGATAAGAAGTTCCTGAGAAGGTTCGCGGAAAAGTTCTTCCTTAACAACGGCATCTTGTACAAGCGAAACCATGATTCAACCTTACTGCGTTGTGTGGATAAGACTGAAGCCGAAAGGATCATGGAAGAGCTACATGAAGGGACCTTTGGTACGCATTCCAGTGGACATACTATGGCTAAGAAGATCCTTCGGGCAGGATATTACTGGTCCACAATGGAAGCTGACTGCTATCAACATTCTAGGACATGCCATAAGTGCCAGATTTCCGCAGACAAGGTGCATGTTCCTCCAGTTCCCCTGAATGTTCTGACTGCGCCTTGGCCGTTTGCAATGTGGGGCATAGACATGATCGATGAGATTAAACCTACGGCATCTAATGGGCATCGCTTCATCCTGGTGGCGATTGATTATTTCACGAAGTGGGTCGAAGCAACATCCTATGCTACGGTAACCAAGACTGTTGTGGCACGGTTCATTCGACATAATCTGATCTGTCGATACGGTGTCCCAGAGAGAATTATTACAGACAACAGTACCAATCTGAATAACAAGATGATCACTAAGCTCTGCGAGCAGTTCAAGATACAGCACCACAATTCTTCTCCTTACAGACCGAAGATGAATGGGGCTGTAGAAGCAGCAAATAAGAACATCAAGAAAATCGTGCAGAAGATGACAGTGACTTATAAAGATTGGCACGAGATGTTACCGTTCGCTCTACATGGGTATCGTACCTCAGCCAGGACGTCAACCGGGGCAACTCCTTTCTCTCTGGTTTATGGTATGGAGGCAGTCTTACCGATCGAAGTGCAAATACCCTCTCTCCGGATAATGAAGGATGCAAATCTGAATGAAGATGATTGGATCCAGACACGACTTGATCAGCTCAACCTCATTGATGAAAAGAGACTTGCCGCTATCTGCCATGGTCAGACGTATCAGAAACGAATGATCAGGGCATTTAACAAAAAGGTCAGATCACAGGAATATCAAGTTGGGAATCTGGTAATCAAGCGAATCATCCTTCCTCAGAGTGATCCAAGGGGCAAATGGACCCCTACGTACGAAGGGCCATTTATGGTTAAACATGTGTTCTCAGGAGGAGCCATGATTCTAACCAACATGGATGGTGACGACCTTCCACACCCCGCTAATGCAGACATAGTAAAAAGATACTACGCATAATAAAGACCCGCTAGGCTGACATGCCTAGGCAAAAATTAGGGCTTCCCGTCGAACCAAAAGGGTTCGGGCAAAATGAAGGGATGAAAAGAAAAAAAATCTGTACACCCGGCAAGTCGAAAACCTGAAAAGGCGGCTTGGGCAAAAATGGGTATCCCGGTGGACTGAAAACCCGAAAGGGCGGTCCAGGCAAAAATTAGGGATAAAGCGTAATACTATGTTTCATTGGATCACTTTGCATCCAGAATTCGGTATCTTCATCAAGTTCAGACGACATTGATCAGTCAGCTTCACCTTCAACCAAGGTCATCAAGTGATGAGACGCTCGGAGTTATAAGGGCAATAGCAGAGTTGAAACCCAGTGGGATCATTCATATTTCACACAGCTGTTTTATTCTCTTTTGTATAAAACTTGTATAAACTTTCTTGATCGGCGGCGCCCTCTTACTAGGACGTCAGCCTCTTGTACACAAAACGCCTAGTTACAGGCCATTCAAAAATCAATACAAATATATTTTTCAGTTAAACGTGCCAATTGTCTTTCTTTTTCTGTTTTGTCTTGCGAAGAACGTCCAAGGTTTAATTTGTGATATATGCATTGACAATAATTTGCTAACTCATAAATATTTGCATACGAAACAAAGAATTAATTACAGGTAACACTAGAAACAGGGGCAATAAAGAGTTGTCTAAGCAATCTAATTGTTCTGTCCTCCAAGGTACCAAGGTAGGTTCAGCTAAAGAACATGACCAGTACATCTTAATTCCCCAGAGAGTAAGCCAACAAGTCAGTGCATTCTTCTCCAAGCAGAGTTGTCAAATCTCAAGGAAGTTGAGTATCCTCCAGTAGATCTCAACATTCCCCAGCAGTATACATGTTCATAACAAGCATCCCCGGCAGTCTTGACCTAAAGATTGTTCCTCGGTGGTACATCAAACATTCAAAGGAATCACTTCCCCCGCATAACAAAACTTCCCCAAGAGAGTCCAATCTAGTCCCCCAGGAACGTTGGAATCCACCTCCCCAAGCAGTAAGCTTATCCCCAGTAGATTCTGGAAGCTTATCTCTCGCAGAGCACGAACGCGTCGTCCGGCTTTATTTAAAGAGTTATTTCCTTAACAGGATATAACTGGGTTATCCTCAGCCAAAAGCCATGGAAAGAGCGTCCCCGACGAAGTTCTCTTACCCCCAGCGAAGTCTATCAACACTTCCAATACAACAAAGATATCCCCAGCAAGGTATTATCAACACTCAGCAAAAGTATCTCTCTCCCCACAGAGTATCGCTCCCCAGCAAGGTCGCTAGAGTATTTTTCTCCCCGCAGAATCTTCCATTCGCCAAGTTTATTCCCCAACGGAGTTATCTTCTCCTACCGGTATACTTATAACTATCAGCCCCAGCGGAAGCAAAATCTATTCTTCAGCATCAGCCCAGGAGTGACTTCCCGGCACCCGTCAAGGATTTACTTTCCTAGACGAAAACATACATTCATAAAACATCACATACATCATTATAGCATGCATAGACGCATCATATCGTACAAATCTCATTTATGTTGAGAACATCATTGCTTGATCCATATCATGCATTGCATAGGACTGACCTTTACCTTTCAGGAAAGATTCAGTTAAATTCTCAATCGTATTTCAAGACCTAGACCGGTTCAGTTAATCGACTCCAAAGATTTCTTATCCAGTCCAAGGCCTTCTCTAGTCCAGCTAAATCGACTCCCAACAGATTTTTCTGATGAAGACTCAGTAGAAGTTATCAGGTTTTTCTCAGACATCCGCTTTTGAGATTATAATTTCCTATGGTTCTCTCCCCGACGGTGCGTGAGATGATAATTCCATTTCAGGTTATAATTTCCTATGGTTCTCTCCCCGACGGTGCGTGAGATGATAATTCCATTTCAGGTTATAATTTCCTATGGTTCTCTCCCCGACGGTGCGTGAGATGATAATTCCATTTTAGGTTATAATTTCCTATGGTTCTCTCCCCGACGGTGCGTGAGATGATAATTCCATTTTAGGTTATAATTTCCTATGGTTCTCTCCCCGACGGTGCGTGAGATGATAATTCCATTTTAGGTTATAATTTCCTATGGTTCTCTCCCCGACGGTGCGTGAGATGATAATTCCATTTTAGGTTATAATTTCCTATGGTTCTCTCCCCGACGGTGCGTGAGATGATAATTCCATTTCAGGTTATAATTTCCTATGGTTCTCTCCCCGACGGTGCGTGAGATGATAATTCCATTTCAGGTTATAATTTCCTATGGTTCTCTCCTCGACGGTGCGTGAGATGATAATTCCATTTCAGGTTATAATTTCCTATGGTTCTCTCCCCGACGGTGCGTGAGATGATAATTCCATTTCAGGTTATAATTTCCTATGGTTCTCTCCCCGACGGTGCGTGAGATGATAATTCCATTTCAGGTTATAATTTCCTATGGTTCTCTCCCCGACGGTGCGTGAGATGATAATTCCATTTCAGGTTATACTTTCCTATGGTTCTCTCCCCGACGGTGCGTGAGATGATAATTCCAACCCAGGTTTTTTCAATGTTTGCTTTTGAGATTATAATTGCCTATTGGTTCTCTTCACGATACTACGAAGATGGTAATTCCCACCAAGATTTTTCTCAACGAGCGTTGTTGAAGTTAAAGTCACCCAAGGTTCTCTTACTGTTCATGCTAAGGTAGTAACCACCCCTGGTTCATTCATCACCGGTTGAAGCTCCAGATCCAGCTCCTGTAACCAGTCAGGACATATCTATACCAAGCATCTGAAAACAGCTCCTGCAACAGGTCAGGTACTCATTTTTATTTTGCAGGTATGTAGGTTCTCGCTAAGGAACCTCTTACGCGATCAACATCCAGATGGCATCTATAAGCCCCTCATCCTATTCACCAATCTCCAAATGGCATCTATAAGCCCATTCCCACCACATCACTGCTACTATGTGAGCGCAAATTTCTGGGCACTCTAGTGTTCAATCATCTTCTACCCTCGGATTACGAAAGGCACATCAGCCAATCTGCATCCTCAGGTCTAAGAAGATTGAACAGGGGCAACTGTTGTACCCCAAAATTTGCCCTCCCATATTCTTCAAAGATTTGCCAAGTCAAAGCTTCAAAAGTTCCCCAAGGATTGCACAGTTCAAGGGTCTCCTAAGCAGTCAAAATTAGGGTTTTGGTTCTGGTCAAGGAAATGAAGTTTCCAAGGGTCCAATCAAATCCCACATGCCTACAAATATGGTCAAGCATCCTCATACAAAGTTTCAAGACTTTCAGCACAAAATTGCACAGTCAAAAACCCTAATTGCACTACAGTCAACTATAGGGGCAAAATGGTCATTTGGCAGTCAAAAGTTCAAATTTTTGGTCAACATATCATTTTGAAGCCACAAACATCATTTGATAAATTCTTGATCATGATTCTCAAAGCTTGGCTCAAAAATCACCAAGATGCAAAAGTTTCCTTATTTGGACAGTTGAAAAAGTCAACTGTAAATTGACCAGGGCATAACTTTCACATGGATTATCAGAAAAATTCCATCCAAAGCTCATTTTTAAGATAAAGACATTTCCTACAACTCATCTTCATACTTCAAGTCCAAGAGATGCTCTCACAAAAAGTTATCAATTTCAACATTATAGGTTATTTTCAAAAGTCAACAAAAAGGGACTTTAAGTCAAAGGCCATAACTTGATATTGGTAAATCAAAATGACATGGGACCAAAGGCATTGGTTAGAGGACTCAAAGACCTTTCCAAAATGTCCAAGAACATGAGCAAAGCTTAAAAATTGAGCAAGTTATGCCTTGTGGAAGTTGGGAAATATTTGGATATTTTGAAAAGTCAACATTGCTTCAAATGACCTAAAATTGCTAATGGGCCTATTTTTCTTCCATAATTCATTATCCAAGGCATGTGCATGACCACTTGGCCCAAAGGGAAGTATTTCTTCATTTTTTATTTATTTATTTGAATTTTTATTAATAATAATTCATTTAAATCAAATTAAATACATGAAAAATATTTAACCTAAGTTTTACAATCTTTTTGTGCATGAAATCTACTCAATAATTCGTGTATAATTAAATAGGGAAAGATTTGGAGAGAATTGATCATGATTGGTACAAAATTGCATGAAAAAGATTGAAAAAAATATGATTGAAAATCAAATCTCATAAACCATCAATTCAAAGATTTGGATCAAATTTCTTAACCTAATTCATTCCTACATAAGCATAGAACAGAAACCTAATGAAAAGAACCACGAAGCTGCGCAGAAAACTCATCATCAAACTTGAAATTTTTGCAAATAAATTCAAAACTGAAAACACTTTTGCAGGGTGATTCAAGGCATAATAGCTGTTCAAACATCTTCCTGGAGGTTCACTGAATGATTTCCAATCAAAATCATTCATCAAAACTCAAAGAATTGGTAACACGAACAGGCCCTGTACAGAAAAAAATTCATAGTTGTGCATCTCAATTCATGCATTCTTTGTGATTTTTAATGCTTGATTCATGTTCTTTATTTGATTCTAATGCTAACCCAATGGTTTGATTGTGTTTTTGTGCATCGTGTGAGGATCTGCCATGGGAGAATATTAGGGTTTTGCAAGCTTCAAATTAGGGGTTTTGTAATAGGGTAAAATTAGGACACGTGACTTACGCCATTGAATCGAGCATGTCTGGACGAAGAAGAAGCTACCCTCGCGCTCAATTTATGAGCATCACAGGGCTATTCGCTATTTTTCCATAGATGGCCTAAAAGAACGCTTGCAAAACCGTGGCCTTTGTCCTTTGTATTTCAGAAAAAAAATATACAACGAGGAAGATGACCTCGTGGCATAAGTTGGTTGGCTAGTTTAAATTTCGCGCGCTGATTTCCACTAACCATTATTTTCTCATTATATTATTCTTCAGTTATTTAATATACAAGAAGCGCGTTCAGTACAGTTGGCAAGGCATAAGGCTGGTAACATTCAGGACCTGGGTTCGATCCCAGGTCCCCACCCTTTCCATATATTTTTTCTCAATTAATATTCGCGTGCAGGTATAATGTTGTGGTCCATGATACACTTTCATAATCCAACCATCCACGCGTCCAGCTTCAGCAATCCAAAGGCGTAGATTTGGAGAACACCATAAACCCTAGTCAACGCGTGTACGCGCGTCATGGAAAGGTCAACAAGGCCTCTAAATGGGCCTGAATCACCATCAAAAAACCTCCCATTTGGGGTCTGAACCCCCTAGGTTTGCATTTTCACATTCTTTCTTTTTTGTTTTGTTTTCTTTCTTTCTTTTAATTATTGTTCTTCTTAATTAATTATTGTTTTATAAAAAACCAAAAACATAAAAAAATCAGAAAAGCAAAAAATACTAAATATTTTTTATTTTAATATTTCTTGTAAATAAATTTGCATGTAAATTAATTAGTTTTAAATTAGGGTTTAATTTAATATTTTCATAATAAAAATCTAAAAAATGTAGAAATAGGGTTTAATTAATAATTTTCATCCTTTTTATTTTTCTTTCATAAATAATTAAATAATTAGATATTTATTTTTATAATTAAATTGTATATAAAAATTAGGGTTAATTTTAGGTTAAAAAACTTCAACATTTTTTTTAATAAATTAAAAATAAATAGAATTAGGGTTAGCATTTAACTTCAATTAATTCTTTTTTTCACTTAAATCATAAATACTAAAAAATACCAAAAACATCTCCTTTTCTTTTTAATTAATTAATTCCATGTAATTTTAATTTTGCAAAAAGGGTCCAACGCCCTCGTTTAATTCTTATCAAATCGCATATTTATTTTATTCCGTTTAAATATTTATGTATCTCTCCCAAGGCCATGTAACCTTTTAATTTTCTCGCACTTTTCTTTACTTTCTTTATTTTTCTGTCAAAATCGGGTCCTGGTTTAATTTTGGCGATGTGGACCCGCGCCTTTGTAATAGTTTAGGAACTTTAATTTCCGCAACTTTTTTAACTGTTAATAATTGCATGCAAGAATGAATGTCTAAATAAAAACAAACGCATAGATCACCTTGACATGAACAAGACAAAAATAAATGAATCTGACACACAAATCACACACCACCCCTAGGGTACGCCTCACTGTTGCCTTGCCTCGAAAGGTGATCGTCGAGTAGAGGATGTCTTAGTAAGTCCTCATGATCCGGGAACCTGGCATGAGGGTAGCTTCTAAGGTGTCTTCCTATTGCTCCGGTGATCACCATGTCCCGAACCTCGAATTGACCCGAACACCTCCAACGGTGGTGCTACCTACCTGTCAATGGTGGGATGGCACTACCTTAAGGACATTTACACAGACGAATTCCTTAGGGTAGGTAGGTTCTCGTAGATACTTGCTCTAATTTCAAAACAAATCAAAAATACTTTTCACACCGACACCTTTTCAAAAAGCTTTCGAAAGCAATTTTTCAAACACTCTTGAGGACCGATACAAGAGTCGAACTGGAATTTTCAAAGAAACTTTTTTAAAACCCACAGTTGAAAAGCAAACAAACCATTTTTTGAAAACACAAGTGAGCAAGTATCTAAGAGCCCATGGATAACCATGGATAGAAAGGGTGCTAACACCTTCCCTTTCTATAACCTACCTCCCGAACCGAGAGCAATCTCTTTAAGGAATTTTTCTGTGCTTTTGTCCTTTCCATTTGGAGAAAATAAAAGACGGTGGCGACTCTTGCTTCCGCGACATTTCGCGAACTAGCGTTAAACAGTCAGTTCCAGATCCACCGATCACACATGGCTATTTTGAAAAATGTATTTAAAGGAAAAGAAAGACAATCAACACAAAGATTTGAATACAAAAGAGTCCAATGATTTGTATTGAATGATCATATGATTAGATGAACATAAATAAAACCCTTGACAAATGGACTAAAGTGCCCCGGGCTAGGCAAATAGCTTAAAAGTCGTCGTTAAATATTACAGACAAAATGTTCTTGAATTAATAAGAAAGCAAAAAAAAAAACAAGTGATTACTCCTCAATGAAGGAGATGGGCATGCAGTCCTTTGCATGCCAATTCTTCAGCTCCATTGTAGTAGGATACACCCAATCTTCAAATACAACTTCATCATTAGAATCACCTACAACATTAACTTCATTGACATCCTTACCATGTTTCGGCATAGGAGCGGTGATTACATTCAGAGTTGGAGGAGGATCAAATTCAATAATATTGTTATCGATAAAGTCCTGAATTTTATTCTTCAAGGCCCAACATTGGTCAGTCTCATGCCCGGAGCTACTTGAGTAGTAAGCACATTTGGCATTCGGGTTGTACTTTGGTGAAGAGGTATCTGGGTTGGCCGGAGGACCGTGCAATGTCACCAAATTAACCTTTAGCAAGTGTTGTAAGGCTTAAGATAATGACATGCCTAACCTCGTGAATTGTCTTCTCGGAGTTTCAAAATGTTGATGATTTGTAGATGGTCTTTGAGTAGGAGTTAGATTGGAGATTTGGACAACATTAACAGACAAATGATCATTCTTCTTGGTACAGGCCCTTGCCCCGTACACAACATTGATTTCCTTCTTTGCAGCAAAAGGTTTCTTTACAGGATTTGAAGTGGAGGCAGATGCCATGGGAATATTTCCGCTTTTGATGCCACTTTCAACTCTTTCACCGGTTAAGATTAGCTCGGTGAAACCAGAAGAAGAGCAGCCAACCAACATATTAAAGAGTGGACCAGATAAAGTGCCCATAAACATGTCAATGTTCTCCCTATCAATAAAAGGTGGTTGAACCCTACTGGCGAGGTCTCTCCACTTTTGTGCATATTCTTTAAATCCGCCATTCTTCCCCATTGTCATATCTTGCAACTGAACTCTTGTCGGTGCCAAGTCAGTGTTATACTGGTATTGATGGTAGAAAGCGGTAGCCAAGTCTTCCCAAGTATTGATACGGGAACCATCCAACTGGTAGAACCATTCTAGCTATGTCCTGACCAAGCTTTCTTGAAAAAAATGAACCCAGAGTTTCTTATCAGTGGTGTATGGTTGTATCTTGCGCATATAAGATTTCAGGTGAAATTTTGGACAGGAAACTCCGTCGTACTTTGCAAAGACTGGTATTTTTAATTTCTGGGAAATAACAACCCCGGAGATCAAACCCAAATCATCAAAATCTAAACCGGGATGGCTTGGATCTCGACGGCTTTCAATCTGTCTTCTAACTGCTTGTACTTGACATCAGCGGGTGGATACTGCTCGTCAAAATAATCATCATCAGACGCTTGATCATTAATACAGTCATCCTGGGTACTTTTAACTTCACCAATCTGATTCTCGTTTTCTTCAGATGAGTCTTCCACTACTGGGATCTGACGGACTTGCTCTCAGAACCTTCTACCCATGTTGACCAGAGCTTTCCTCTTGGGTTTCTTCTTAACTGCCAGCAATTCCAACATATCTTGTTGCCCTTTGTCTAGGGCCAATAGAGTCTCTTGGAATTGAGAGTTTTGTGCCTGAATATCCTTCACAGTTTCTCTAGATCCATCTTGCTGAAATAAACAGCAGAAAGATAAGGAAACTTTTTATGTGAAAACCTGCCATGTTATGATGCATGGAGGATGTATATGCAAATGATTTCAAGGATTTATGAGATCTAAATTTGTATAGACAAAGAATGAACAAACGTAAAATTTCATTAATTAGTTCAAAATGACTACAACACGCCTCTTGGGCTTACAAAATAAATCTCTAAGATAAAAAGACTAAACGCGTCCTCTTCGGCGCAAGGTAGGCGTTCACACTTTGCTCTTCATGTAGCTGCTTTGTAAGCTCCAAGACCCTCTTCGCACTAGCGTAGAATTGAGCTTCGAAGGTATCTCGTTCCTCCTTCAGCTGAATCCAACCCTTTTGCAAGTCTTAAAGAGAGGTAGGCATGTCAGGATGAAGGACAGTGTACGGGATATCTCCTTCAACCACAGGTTCCATGATAACTGGTAAGATAGAGGGATAAGGCATCACAAGTTTCTGAGCACGGGCTCGTACCCACCTAAGATAAGGTTCAAGTGGAATAGAATTCTTGTGTCCTGGCGTCTTTCTATCCACCTTGTTTACCATCCTCCAAGCTCGTATAAACCTTTGGCGATAACCTTGATCGTCGCTCTCGTAGTCGAATACCACTCCTTGGATGAGCATCTCATGAGGACCATCTCTCCGGGCATATCCAAACTAGAGTAAGGCTAAGAAAGGGTTGTAAGTGATACCTCCTCTAATGTAAAGCAAATGGACATTAGGGAATTTCCCACAACGGTCGATGATAGTAACATTCTCTAAGGATCGAGAACACCAATGGATATCTGAATGTTTGAGCGTCATCAACCTATAGGACCACCTCAAACCTTGCTCGTTCTTCAACACAGATCGAGGAAGATGCGAAATAAACCATCTGGCCAAGAGAGGAGTGCAACACATGAGGGCTCCTCTCTTTCTCATAGTGCGAGTATGGAGAGAATGCAGGATATCTCCCAACAAAGTAGGCACTGGATTGCGATACATGAAGATTTTGACAGCATTGACATCTATGAGTTGATCAGGGTTTGGGAACAAAACCATTTCATAGATGAGAAGGGCCAAGATTTCTTCAAAAGCTTGTAAGTCCAAAGAGTTCCAACAGTCTTGAGCTTTCTCAAACAAGAACTTAGATAAGAAACCTTTGACACCACTCCTTGTTTCCCAATTAGTTGTGATATCAGATTGTTGCAAGTGTAGTGCTCGGGCAATCTCTTCAAGTCTTGGATCTCTTTTCGTACCGTTGAAAGGTAGTTGTTTGAGAATTGGAATCCTCAAGAGTTGAGAAAATTCCTCCAGAGTAGGTACAAGCTGATAATCGAGAAATGTGAAGAAATGGTGTAGAGGACCAAAGAACTATAAAATCACCTTCATCATATCTTCATTTGTTCTAGAGGTAACCAAGTTTAGGAGACAACCATGTCTTTCAGTGAATGAAGAATTTTCAGGGACCCTTGATGCTAACTCTTTGAGTTAAGAAGGAATTCTTACGATATTGACTTGAATGGTTTTCCTGCGAATAGAAGCCATGTCCTATTGTTGTACCCCAAAATTTGCCCTCTCACTTATCAAGAATTTTCTCATGAGATCTCCTTGACTCAAGACTGTACTAAGGTTTGATCAGCTCAAGACATCTCCTTAAGCACTGATGACCAAAACTAGGGTTTGAGTTTGCACAAATATTTTTGAACTTACAATGTCCCATTTGATTTTCATGGATCATTATGGAACCCCAAGATTACTCATGTCAAGTTTCAAGCCTTGGATCACACTTTTGCTCAGTCAATTGATCAGTTGACCTAAAAATCAGTTGTATTGGAGAAAAACTCAACCATGGCCAATTTACAGTCAAACTTCATAATTTTTCATACAAATCAACATTTTAAACTCATATGTAACATTTGATCAAGTTTGGACCATAATTCCTCAAGAAATTTGATCAAATCTCCAAAAGGGCAAAATGGTCAAAATTAGGGTTTTGACTGGGAAAAGGAAATTTCTGATTTTTGACCTAGAAAATGATCAATTGGTTTAAGGTATGATCTCAAGAGTCCAATTGCATCATTTTGACCTAATTACATGGTTCAAAACATTGCAAATCCATTGGATTGACAGATGAATTTTTCAGTCAACTAATAAAAAGTCAACTGTATACTGAAAAGTCAAACTTTGACTTTTTGATCAAACTCAAGTACCAAAGATCATAATTCATCAAAACATGTCAAAATATGAAACTTATTCATCAAGAAATCTAAAAGTCAAGATTTAATTTTGAAAATTCAAAATTTCTAAACTTAGAAATTTTTCTAAGTGTTGGAAATTTCATGTTTTTTCATAACTTTGAACAAAATTTCACCATGAAGCAAGATGATTCAAGAGAAACTTCCAACATGAAAGTTGTATATCTCCATGAAATATAAAACTTTTCTTTACACAACTCCTTCCAAAAATGCATGGTTCTCAAGTTATAATTTTATGAATATGTGGTCATGAAACTAAACACTTAGTGAAATTTTGTCCTAATTTGGTCAGGATTTTGACCCAACTTCATGGCACTTTTTCATATAGTTCCAAGGAGAATCTTTAAAAGGAATTCAAATATGGGTTGTATATAACATTGAAAGATTTACAAAATGTCTAAAAACTCCTTGATATCATTCTTGAGTAGGGAGAATCGAAGAGATGAAGTTAGGATTTTATCACTTTAATTATAAGTCATTTTAGCGATGAACAAAATTCAAATTCAAACCATGCTGCATAAACACTACTTTTCAGGCCTCAAACTTGTTAGGAACTCCATAATTAATGGTTTACACAGCTGTTAGAGGCCTCACTTCAATCATTCAATGCATGGACATGCTTTATATCCATTTTTGGAAGAAAGGTCACATTGTCATTTTGATAAAGTGACTTTTTGTACAAAACTTGTTCTTGAGCCTTGAACTTGTTCTCTTATGATCAAACCAGTCCTATAACTCATGAGAAATGTTTCAAACACTTACAATCACCCATCCCATGCTTGTACCTCTTCTTGAAACCTGTTTCCCTCTTTTCTTCAAAATTAAGTAACCTAGCCAAAAGCTAGGAACTTGTACTTCTGATTGTCCAAAGCTCTCAAACACTTTTGTTTATACATACACAAACTATTTGACACAAACACACGAATGCTCAAGCCTTGAAAGAACCTAGAACTCATAATCACACTTCACACTTCCATTTTCACACAAACTGACCAAAAACTTGAAACTCATAATCTACTCGTGCGTTTCTTGGCCTTTTGGTTTCAAAAGTTTCTAAACATCACATAAGATCAATCCCACACCCTGTTACAGAACTGTAACACCATTAACACCATCCTCAATTTTCAAAAACTCAGCTCTGCACATTGACTTCTCCAGACCATTTCAGCCATCCATTGTTCAAGCTAATCACTACATTAGCTTCTTGGGACCTCAAGGAAGCTAACCTGATCATCACCATCACTTGAAACAAGCTCAAACTCAAAACACGATTTCCAATTTTGAGGTAAGTTTTCTCAACTTTTAACTCTTCATACAGGCATCATCAATGGTTTATTTGTGAACAAAACATGTAGATATCATTACCCTAAAGCTAACCATGTCCATAGTTTCCATTAATTTTGCTTGAGCTTAGAGAATTTTGAAACTGAAATTTCTGAGATTTTTAGGGTTCAGATTAGGGACATTAAAATTCATGCTTATCTTTGATCTATATTTTTAATTCTTTACATTTCTGAAACTGTGAGAAAATTTTCTATAAGTTTCATGTGTACAGTTTTCATTTTTGATGAGAAATGAGCAAGTTACAGTTGGTCTGGCTGGAGGTTGAAGATGAAGTCATCAGGGCGCGTTTTGCCTTACATATTTATTGGTTTGCCTATGTTAACGGATGTATAGCCACCTCAGTGATAGAAGCGCGCGCCTGTAACCTTTGGGACCTGAGTTCGAGCCTCAGTGGTACCCTTTTGCATTTTTTTACATGTTTTGCATTTCTGACCTTTTTTGCAGGGCGTTGGGCCTGGCTTTGTTTTTTTATTTTTGCTAGCTAACCCCCTATTTCATTTGTACGCCCCTGGCCCAGTTTATTTTATTTTCTTTTTTATTATTTCATTTATTTTCTTAAATATTTTTCGAAATACTAAAAAATCATAAAAAATACAAAAAATTAGATTTTTATTTTAACTTAGTTTATTCTATTTTTTCCACAAAAAAATATTTTTATTAACTATACTATATTTATTTTTACTAACTTATCTTGTAAATTTAATTAATACTATATTTTTTTATTTATTTTCTTTCACACCATTTAAAATATATTATTTTAATATAGAAAATGCCAAAAATATTTTATATATTTTCAAGACAAAAATACCAAAAAAAAACATTTTTCTTATAATCTTAATTTCTTTTATTTTAATAAATAGATTTAGGGTTTTGTTTAAAAATCTTTTCTTAATAAATTTAGGTTTTACTTTTCATTAATTATTTTTCTTTTAATTAATTATATTAAGACAAAATCCCTTTTCTCTAAAAACATCCAAAACAAATATCCTTTTACTTCACATTATTGCATTTTGTACATTTATTCATTTTATACATTGTATGCATTTAATTTCTTTGTACATTGATACCAATTCAATATGGTTGTAATAGACTAACTACGTTTACATTCTTGCAATCCCCATTCAATTTTTACACCTCCCTCCCACAAAAATTATAATAGCGTAATAACTTTAAATTCCGCAATTTATCGCTTTTATATACAAATGCTAGTAATTAGGGTTTGTATGAAAAGACTAAAATCAATACTTAGAAAATCCTAATTCAAGACAAAAACAAACATGAAAACAATACACTTGCACACAAGCACCCCTAGGGTTATTCCACTTGGTTGCCTTATACAAAATGGCCATATTACGCATGTAAGGTATCTTAGCAAGAACAAGCAAATACAAGATCATAGTCCCTCGATGACGCTATCTAAGTTGCCTTTCAAATGATCTTAGTCCCTAAAAGAGAATGCTAAGATACCTTGCAACATTGATAATCATGGTTATACGATGACCCACGCCCGTCCCGTTTACATCCAAAGATAGGGTTGCTTATCAAATCAATGGTAAGACAACAATGTCAAAGGAAAAGAAAATGAACAAGAAAGACTTTTGAGTTGGTAGAATGCTCCTAATTACTTGCTCAATTTCAAACAAAACATCCTTGCTATTTTCAAAACAAACACCTACACTTTCAAAACATCTTACAAACTTGAAAACATTTTCAAAAAGATCAACATCTTTGTATACATTCTTAAGAACAAGAATCATTACAAAGATTTCCTAAACAATGGTCTCTTTACAAAATACTTTCAAAAACCACACAAAGCATAATTTCAAACATAAAGCAAGTGATCTAGCAAGTAACTAAGATCCCATGGAAAACCATGGATGAAAAGGGTGCTAATACCTTCCCTTTTCATAATCTACCCCCCGAACTCAAGAAATAATCTCAAAGGTCTTTCCAGTGCTTTTTCACCTTTCCTTTTGGATAAAAGAAAAGTCGGTGGCGACTCTTGCTAACCACAACATTTGCGATAAAACACAAAACACTCAAGTCAGTTCTCCCACCGTATCACAGAATTGGCGACTCTACTGTGGATAATTATAAAAGTGGGGTTACCTTAGGGTTAGATCATATTTACTTACTTTCAATTATTTGACTTGTTTGCTTTGCATTATGGTTCTTTGTTTGGGTTTGAATCCTCTACCCGGATTTGGAATACCTTATAGGTAAGTAGCAATACATTGTGGAAACTGTGCGGGGTATACCGACATGGTCTAGACTATAGCTACGTTAGTGTGACATATTTGTGGGTATCGGTAGCCTTTGAGTTAATCAAAGAGAATACGGGGCCGCTGAGTGATGTCATGAAGCACTAATGAACTTTTAGAACCTTTACTTGACCAACTTGGCCTTTAGGATGTAGTGAGATTACCGGCTTTGGTGCATTCCGAAGTTTGTAGATACTCGATACTACACTCATTGAGGTTTGGTTTTTTGGGATATTTCGGTCGCCATTAAAGAGGATTGTGCTGAAACAATGACCAAGGAAACAAACCAGTGATATTGAGCTCCTTAGAACCCGGTTACTATTACTAGGGCAGGTTTGACCCAACTAAACTTCAAGATGGTACTTACCTATGAGACTCCATGCAAGCCTAAACCTAGGGACTTGTTTGCTTTATTTGTATATACATACTTGTACATAACATCATGAACATCATAACATCATACACATTCACTAACCATTTTAAGGATTTTGGGATTCATCTTTGTTCTTGTTTTGTAGGACATGGATTATATTCGCAGGAAAACTATTTAAGTCAATCTTGTGAGGATTCATCCACAACTTAAGGAGCTAGCTTCAAGGATCCCTGAAAACTCTCCATTCACCGAGAGACATGGTCTCCTACTCAACTTGGTCACCTCTAACACCGATGAGGATATGATGAACGTTCTCTTTTAGTTCTTTGATCCTCTACACCATTGCTTCACATTTCCCGATTATCAACTTGTGCCAACTTTGGAAGAATTCTCCCAACTCTTGAGGATTACCAATCTCAATCAACTACCTTTCAAAGGTACATAAAGAGACCCAAAGCCAGAAGATATTGCTCAAGCTCTACACTTGCACTCATCTGATGTCACAACTCATTGAGAAACAAGGAGTGGTATCAATGGTTTCCTAGCAAAGTTCCTATTTGAGAAAGCCCAAAGTTGTTAGAATTATTTGGATCTGCAAGCTTTTGAGGAAATTGTGGCTCTCCTCATCTATGGGATGGTTTTGTTTCCAAATTCTGACCAACTCATAGATGTGAACACTGTCAAAATCTTCATATCCCGCAACCCAGTGCCTACATTGTTAGGATACATCCTACACTCTTCACACACCCGCACAATGAGGAAAAAAGGTGTCCTTATATGTTTCACTCTCTCTTGGCAAGATGGTTTATTTTGCATCTTCCCCGATCCATAATGAAGAACGAGCAAGGTTCAAGGTGGTCACAAAGGTTGATGACGCTTAAACATTCAGATATCTATTGGTGTTCCTGATCTATAGAGAATGTTATCATCGTTGACTGTTGTGGATAGTTTCCTAATGTCCGCCTACTTGGCATTAGAGTAGGTATCACCTACAACCCCTGCTTAGCCTTAAGACAGTTTGGTTACGCCCGAAGGGATGGTCCGCATGACATGTTGATTCAAGGTTTGGTATTTGACTACAAGAACGACGATCAAGATCTTCGCTAGAGATTTATCCGAGCTTGGAGGATATTGAACAAGGTAGATATCAAGACTTTGGAGCACAAGAATTCCATCCCTCTTGAGCCTTACCTCAAATAGGTACGAACCCGTGCTCAGAGTCTTATGATGCCTTATCCCTCCATTCTCCCGGTAATCATTGAGCCTGTAATGGAAGGAGATATTCCATACACTATCCTACATCCCGACATGCCCACCTCTCTTGAAGACCTCCAAAGAGATTGGATACAACTCAAGGGGGAGCGAGATACTTTTGAAGCCCAATTCTACGCAAGCGAGAAGAAGGTTTTGGAACTCACTAGGCTACTTCATGAGGAGAGAAACCTGAATGCCTACATTGCACCAAAGAGGATGCGTACTACCTTTTTATCTTAGAGTTTCTGTATTTGTTTTGCCCAAGGAGGCATTATTGTACTCAAGCTTTAATTTATTAATATAACGTGTGTTTCCTTTTTTTCTAAAACAAATTTGAATCTTTAAAATCCTTGAAATCATTGCATATGCATTTACCATTCATCATAACATAAGCAGGTTTCTTGCAATAAGTCTCCTCATCTATCTACTGTTTATTTCTGTAAGATGGATCTCGAGAAAACGGTGAAGGACCTCCAAGCTCAGAATGCACAGTTTCAACAGTTGTTCTTAACTTTGGCCAAAGGACAAGAAGTGTTGAAGACCTTGTTGGTTGAAGAGAAGAAAAAGAAGACAAGGAAGATAACCGGAGTTCTAAACATGGGAAGAAGATTCCAAGGGAAAACAAGAAGGGCCTTAGACTTTGCAACGACATCCGGTGAGAAAGACAATCAAGACGGGAAGGGCAAAGAAACAGTTGTCCAGTCAGAATCATAAGAGGAAGAGGAAGAAGAAGACTATTCTGAAGAACAATACCCTCTAGCTGATGACAAGTATAAGCATCTAGAAGAACCGTTAAGTGCAATGGAAATCCAAAAAGTGCCTGGCTTGGACTTTGAGGAGTTGGGATTAGTATCGGGGATTGTCATTCCTCCAAAATTCAAAGCACCTGTATTCGCCAAATATGACGGAGTCTCATGCCCCAAAATGCATCTTCGGTCCTATGTGAGGAAAATTCAGCCCCATACCGCTGACAAGGACTTATGGGTACACTTCTTCCAAGACAGTCTGTCTGGAACTCAACTGGATTGGTTTTATCAACTGGAAAGAGCCAATGTTCACAACTGGGAAGATCTTGTTGCTGCCTTTTACAAACAATACAAATACAACACTGATCTTGCACCTACCCGTACTCAACTCCAGAGTATGGCCATGGTTTCAAGTGAGGGCTTCAAAGACTACGAACAAAAATGGAGGGACTTGGTAGGGAGAGTTCAGCCTCCTTTATCTGAAAGAGAGTTAGTTGATATGTTCTTGGGCACCTTGTCCGGACCTTTCTTCAATCACTTAATTAGGAGTTCATCGACAGGTTTTAGTGAACTGATATTGACCGGAGAAAGGGTAGAAGTCGGGATAAAGAATGGAAAGATTCAAAAAGATGCATCCCCTGCTGCTGTAAGAAAACCATTCATTGGAAAGAAAGAAGTAGTTGTTGTATATTCTCAGAGAAATCAAGATAGGTCCGAGCTCCATCCAATGGTGGGAGTTATTATGATTCCTAAACCTGCACCTGATCAGCAAAGAAACAATTAGCTAAGAATGGAAAGACTGGTCATACAATTCACCCGAATTAATACGACACTATCTCAGGTGTTTCCACATTTGTCAAGATCCAACCTAGTGACTTTGAAAGAAGCTCCAAAGAACCCTAACACAACATCTCCTCACTATCATCCTAATGCCCACTGTGCATATCATTCTGAGAGTCCTGGCCATGACACTAACAATTGTTTGGAACTAAAGAACAAAGTACAAGACCACCTTAAAGCCAAAGAGATTGAGTTCGATGAGCCAAAAAAGCCCAATGTCATTTCTGCCCTTATGCCCAAACACGACCATAATACCAATGTCGTTGAGGAAGATATGTTTGTTACTTCAGTTGATGAACTTATGACCCCACTCCTAACTATCAAAAATAACTTATTGAATGCCAGTGTATTCCCAGGCTGTGATGAAAGCTGTCATTTCTGTTTGTCCTCACCAACCAGATGTCCTTTGTTGAAAACAGGCATTCAGTGCCTAATAGATAACAAGGAAATTTTGTTCGAAAAGACTTCTATTCCAACTGTTTCTTATAATGATGTTTCCATCATGACCATTTCCGAAAATTCTTCCAGGGTCTCCACCAAAAGACCCGTTAGAATTACATCAGTTCCAAAAGTAGCTCCTTTGATAATTACAATGCCTGGACCGATCCCGTATTCATCAGACAAAATCGTGCCATGGAATTATGGAGGGGATGTCTACTACCACGTTATCAAGCAAGATTGGCCAGCTGCTGAAGATTCAAGTTCTGAGAAGGTTGACTCCAATATCAGTAATATTGCAGGGACTAGTAAGATTACCCGAAGCGGAAGGATATTCTCTCTAAAAATTTCTCCCCCAAAAGCAATTTCTGGACCCGTAATCATTCTTGTTGTTGTTGCTCCTCCAAAGCCCATTCCCAGTACTACAATCATCTTCGCTAATACTCATGTTGACAAAGCTGTTACAATCCCTGCTATCACTCCTACTAACATTCCTGCTACCAAGTTAATTAAGACTCGAGGAAAAGGTGTTCTGATTGAGTCTGTCGGGACGAAGACACAATCAGTAGCTATCCGTGAGACCTCCCGAAAAGAGATGGAGGAGATTCTAAAGATCATAAAAAGAAGCGACTACAATATAGTCGACCAATTGGGGCAAACACCATCTAAAATTTCCATGCTGGCATTATTACTATGTTTCGAGGCTCATGCATAAGCCTTGGTAAAATTCCTTAAAACTGCTCACGGACCCCAAGAAACAGCTGCCGATCAGTTCCAAGACTGCGTAGCCAGCTTGGCTGCAGATAATGGTTTAGGTTTTTCAGATGATGATTTAAAACCGAGAGGAAGAAAGCATAATGAGGCATTGCATGTTTCAGTGGAATGCAGGGGCACAACCTTGGCTCATGTTTTGGTGGACACCGGGTCGTCTCTAAATGGATTGCCTAAAAAGGCTCTTGATAGGCTTGACTGTGAAGGATTGACATTGAAACCCAGCAATAGAGTAGTAAGGGCTTTTGACGGCTCGAAAAGGATGGTGCATGGGGAAGTGAATATCCCCATAAAGGTTGGAACCCAAACATTTGATTCAACTTTTTATGTAATGGATATCCACCCTTCATATTCTTGCTTGCTAGGCTGACTGTGGATTCACAATGCTGGCGCTATTACTTCTATGTTACACCAAATGCTGAAATATCCAATTCAAGGGAAGATTATCATTGTTCATGGAGAAGAAGAGTATATGATCAGCTATCTCAATTCCTTCAGATATGTGGAATTAGATGGTGAATTTATTGAAACTCCATTCCAACATTTTGAAGAAGTCCTGCAAGATGTGGCAGTAACCAAGGTTGTATCTCAAGTTCCAAAGCTTACAAGGCCTTCACTTAGGATGTCATCTTTGAAGGATGCCAAGGCAGTGATAGAAGAAGGTGGGTGCACTATTTGGGGACAACTCCCAGATATCCCATACAAGTCTCACATGTTTTGCCTAGGTTTCACTTCATATGCCCAGAAGGCTGTACGTCATGCTCCTACTGGAGGACCACCCTTGAAGATCAGCAACCGTGAAGTCAACGCGGTAGAGGATGATGAAGATGGCTGCAACCTAGAGGATTGGATCTTCCCAACTGTCAGTGGAGGGCTCAGCAACTGGGAGGCCAGAAATTTTATCCCGATCACTTTCATCCCACAGTAATTTGTCTTTACATTTTATTGGATCTGTAATATTAAAACAATTCAGATTCTTAAAACTTTGTGTCTTACCCGAGGCACAATGGTTCATTTGTAAGGGTTATCATCTCATTTCCATATGACATCAATGAATCATGGACATTTTTGCATACAAACTTTGTGCTCATTGTTTTTCTTTTTACATTTCCATTCCTTTCAAAGATAGTTATACTCTTACACACACTCACACTCACAATGCAGGTCTACAACCATTCGGGATCCCATGGGTAACGGTTATGCTATGGCTTTTTGTAACTCTGAAAATCTAATCTACCAAGCCGAAGACGAAGGTGAGGAAGATTGTGAAGTACCAGGGTGTGATACGGTTGGAGAATTGACTTGAGGGTTTGCGTTTGTATTCACAAATGTTACGGTTAGTAAGAGTCGCCACCGACTTTTCTTTTATCCAAAAGGAAAGGTGAAAAAGCACAGGAAAGACCTTTGAGATTGTTTCTTGAGTTCGGGGGGTAGATTATGAAAAGGGAAGGTATTAGCACCCTTTTCATCCATGGTTTTCCATGGGCTCTTAGTTACTTGCTAGATCACTTGCTTTTGTTGCTTGAAAATGTGTTTGGTGTGGTTTTGAAAGTATTTTGCAAAAGAGGCCACTCGTTTAGGAAATCTTTGTAATGATTCTCATTCGTAAGAATGTATACAAAGATGTCTGTCTTTTTAAAAATGTTTTCAATGTTTGTAAGTTGTTTGGAAGTGTGTGTGTGTGTGTGTGTGTTTGTTTGTTTTGAAAAATAGCAAGGATCACTACTACGGAAAAGGGCTTTTAAAGCGCTTATTTTGGCCTTTAAAAGCGCTTAAAAGCGCTTTAATAGCTGGCGCTGGCGTAGGTAACAAAAGCGCTTCTAAAAGCGCTCTGGTAGACCCCCCCTTTAAGAGCGCTTTCCTGGAAAAAGCGCTCTGGTAGGACCCCCTATAAGAGCGCTTTCCTGGAAAAAGCGCTCTGGTAGACCCCCCTTTAAGAGCGCTTTTCCCAGAAAGCGCTGCCAAAGACCAGTAAAAAAGCATAAAAAATTTAAAAAAAACGCAGCATACAAAAGCGCTTTTGGAAAAGCGCTCTGGTAGGCCCCCCTATGAGAGCGCTTTTTCTGGAAAAAGCGCTCTGATAGGCCCCCCTATAAGAGCGCTTTTCCAAAAGCGCTTTTGTATGCTGCGTTTTTTTTTAATTTTTTATGCTTTTTTACTGGTCTTTGGCAGCGCTTTTACTAAGAAGCGCTTTAGTAGGTGGACCTTTAAGAGCGCTTTTTAAAAGCGCTGTCGTTTCTAAATGAGGTATTTTTATGTGCAGCCTATAATTTAATCCTCCCAGTCGACCTGTAATGTTTTCGACCTGTAATATTTTCGACCTGTAATATATTTTTGACCTGTAATATATTTTCGACGCTATTATTTCAGCCATCAGTAAGACAATATATATACTAATATAATACCATTATAATATCCAAAATTATATATATACATCATTACATCAATAATATTATAGTTCAAATCGACACAAATCCTACATGAAAAATTGCTTAATATAATATTGACACAAATCTTCTTTAATTTCTTCCAACTTAAGCTTCGGGTACCCAGCAGCACGGAATTCGTCAAGGTACTACAAAACAAAAACATAATATAAATGATATATTTAGTTAAATGTAATAAATTATATGAAATTATCTTAAGTTATAAATTCATACCGTGAGCGGAATCTCTAATTGATTCGTCTGAAGGATTTCTTTCATGAACCTCAAAACAAAGTATCCGCAATCATGACTGTTTCGCTGTTGCGGACACTACATAATAAAACAAATAAGATTCTATAGTTGTCTTGTTTTACCAAGTAGCATAAATATTATAAGCAAAATTGTGAAAAGTAATGTACCTGCACTTGGATCCAAGTGATGTTGTTTGATTTAGTCCGGGATACCTGTGCGTCCCGTTGACTACGGAACACTTGTATTGATCTAATTATTAAATATATAAAAGCATATGTTTAGATCAATCCCACAAATAAGAAAATATATAAATATACACGAATATATATTTAGAACGATCCCACTTACAAATCAACGATTTCCTTCATAGCCGGATAATTGGTCCATTCACCATTTACCGAATTCAGATAATACACGACTTCTCTTATCGGGTTGATAGCAAGCAGCAACCAGTGTGCTCTATAAATTAAAACAATAGGTTATATGAAAATTTTGCTATACACAAAAGAAACAGAGATTAGATGAACCAAGAATGAGAAACTAACCCTACTGGTCGGGTATTATACGCCCAAAGATGCAGACTTTCTGTATTGCCGGTGGACATGAATCTATCTACTAAGCGCTGTCTAACTGATTCCGGTTCCGAAGCAATTGTCATTCCGCTGCAATGGGCGGAAGACACGAAACGGAATCTGTTAGACAATGCAGTCCCGCGCAACACTCTGTCATACAACAACCTTAAATAAAAACATAATAAACATTAGATTATTTTCATTGAAATGTGTAAATAAATTATATTGTGGGACTAATTAAATAATATATCGGATGAGTGAATATTACCGGATGTATGAGTGCATATTACTGACGCCTAGTTGATCATGCCTAAAAATCTCTTCCAAGTCATCAATTGTAATATGTGACGGGAATTCAATACCGAAGACACTTTCATCCATGTTGATTTCACGTAAACCACCATCCTTCAAATCGGACATATCAACCATTGTTGCGAGTGTCGAACGGTATCGAGGCACAAAAGCACCGCCTTTTTTTGCCGCTTGCTTCGGAGGACCAGTGGGTGGTACGCTACGAACCTGCTGCGTCACTTGTTGTGACTCCCGAGCGGATGCCTAAAAATCATATAAGTTAGGTAAAATATAAAATCATGAAGATTTAGATTCAGACTATATATTAACACTTTAAATGTACCTCTTTTAGTGATGCAACAGACTCCTCCTCCTGTAAAATCCCTTTACCCTTAATTGCGGGTTTTATAGGAGCAGTCTAAAATTAAAATGTAAAAAATAATTAATAAACGGTTTAGAATTGACATTCGAAAACTAAATGATTCATAATCGTTTTCAGTATACCTCATCACTAATGGTAATGAGCTCCGAGGGCCATGCAACAAATGATCCTATTGCATCTCGCAGCAATGTCGTCTCTGAGACCATGTCAGGTACCGGTAGAATCGCATCACGATCTAATACAACATCCACCGATACTTTCAGGTGTCCATCCGGGAGCGGTCTGTGGTGAAGTAAATCTCCCGAAGTGTTGTGCACTTTTCCCTTGCCAACTAGTCGATAATTCGGTGACGATAAGTATAGTTGGCAAGATGAAATGCCCTAAACAAATAGAAAATATAAAGTCATTATCATTAATAAAATAGAACAGTTTGTAAGGAAAAAAACTTATAATTACCTCGGGAAAATTCTTTTGATAGTTGATACTAGCCTTATCACTAGTTTCTCTCACCGATGAAGTGTTGCAATTTTCTCTCATATACATATCTTTATCTCTTTGCAATTCAGAGACCTGTGCTTGCAATTCCTGCAACTTTTGCAACACTTCTTCATTGGTAAGATTTGATCTTCTCCTAGAACTCTTATAAAAAGAGGTTGGAGTCACACCATGACCCTTACCCCTCACCCGACCGGGATACTCGGGAGCATCTAGTACTCTACTAAGTACGCTCTCCTCACCGGTGGATGCCGATTGCGACAAGGTCTCCTGTAATTCATTTACATTTAAATAATTATTAGTGGAGATAAAAAATCATTTATATATTAAAAAACATTTGATTTAATTAAAGACACAGTATTATACTTACACATTCAGTATAAACTCTCTGAACATCGGGATCGACAACTTGATTCTTGCCCACACGAGCTTCCTTCCACAACACATGTACAGGAAGTGAAGCTTCCTCACTTTTAGTCTCCTCTAACTATGCATTGACACAAACGATAAAATCGTCAATTAAAACATGCACATGTAGACAATTAATTAAAACGCATTTCTATTTACTTACAATTTTATCCTCTAAGCGTGCATATCCCAAACGCCCTTTTTTGTATGGATACGCGGGTTTGGATGCTCTCTCACTATTCGTGGCACTCTTTTTCTGAAAAGCTTCATCTCTTTGCTTTACAAACTCAGCCCAATCTGCTTCATCAATGAAGGTCGCATACTTTGTTGGCCGTCCCGGTGCCTCTTCAAGAAATTTTCCATCTTTATCCTTAAGATAGGTGTTTGTCAAAAAACTTTTCCACCCTCTATATCTTTTGCCGGCCAAACTAAGTATGTAGCTTTTACGTTCATCTGGTATCTCAAAAGTCCTCTGCAAAAAAACGTACGCATAGTGTGTTAGTATAAGTAATTTAAACAATTTATCGTCAAGATAATAACAACAATTAACCATATATGATATATACCTGAAGCTCTTCCCAAATCGCTTGTTTTTTCTCCTCCAATTCTAAATTTTTCGTTTTCGATTTCCAGGTAGCTACGGAGACCGGAATATGCATACGGACAAGTGTACCAATATAACTTGTCAACTTTGCAGAATTAGGACCAATTGGTTGTTTATCAGAATTCCATTCCAATCGGTATACTAATCCTTGGTCTCTATGTCGAATGATTCCCTTCATAATAGTGATGCCTCGTGCAACCTCTTTTGCTTCAGTATCAGGTGGAGCATTTGTATCCGAAGCAACTCTTTCTTGTGAGTTTTCTTGTGAGTTTTCAGGTGGGTTTTCAGGTGGAGCATCTCTATCTGGAGCCATTGAACCTGTATCAAACAAACTAAAGCACATTAGTACACTATTAACACTAAATGAGAGTGACAATGGAGCTTTCAATTTTTATATACATAATAAATTCCCGGGTCTTTTTAATTTCACTTATGTAAAAATTAAAACTTCAGAACTACACATATATTTTACTTGATATTTCTATTAGTAATACAAAAATTATATTTCAACATATACACCAGAACAACAGAAAAGAGTTTCAACACTCTTATAATAATTGAAGTAACATTTAAAGATTCACTTAAATAAGACCAAATATATCATCAACATTTATCACCATTTTTCAAAAAATGCACAAAAACTTTCAACACAAATCTGCTACACCTTGACTCATCACCTTGACACCGAAAAGCAAAACATTAAACATTACACTAGAATTTTAAATACAATATTGCTCCAATTTGACATTAGGCATCAGGGTGCATCACATTTTCAAAACTATTACATCTTACTATCAGATTATTAAAATATATCATGTCATTTTCAAAACTATTACATGCTTTGTATTATCCATGTGATCGATCATATTTGTCTCACTTTCACATTAAAACCAAGAGGTAAAATCTTCAAGCAACACTTAATAGAAACTGAAGTAACATTATTACACTATTAACACTAACTTTATCACTAACGTCTCTTTCTTTTCTTGGTAGGATTGTGTACTACGCGTCTCTTAACAATGCGGACGGTTGGATTGATCCAAATACCCTCATTATGATCATTTCTAATACAAGATTCATTCTCATTTTGATCGTTTCTTGTACAAGATTCAATGCCAACACCAATATCACCTTGATCTTCAATTTTTTCATCAACTATTTTGTTAGATAAAAGCACTATAGACCATTTCGTACTTGTCGGATCATTGACATAGAACACTTGTTTAGCTTGAGAGGCTAGAATGAAAGGCTCATCTTTGTACCCTACCCTATTGAGATCCACTTGCAAAAATCCTGACTTATCCATTCGTACGCCACTATTATTTTCAACCCACTTGCAACCAAATACAGGAATCTGAAACTTCGCGTAATCAAACACCAAAATGCGCTCGATAACCCCAAAATATGACAAATTTGCAAAACTATTACATCTTACTATCAGATTATTAAAATATATCATGTCATTTTCAAAACTATTACATGCTTTGTATTATCCATGTGATCGATCATATTTGTCTCACTTTCACATTAAAACCAAGAGGTAAAATCTTCAAGCAACACTTTAATAGAAACTGAAGTAACATTTGAAGATTCACTTAAGTAACACCTAAAATATCATCACTTCAATTAGCAATTGGATCATAAATAATCTTCAAGAAGTTTGTCATGACTGTTTCATTTCATGCTAGAAGTATATAATCTTTCTTTGGAGTGTTTTCAAATTCATAATCCTTGAACCATAAGTTTTCAAATTCATCTATTTCTTTCCTATTGAAAAAAGAATCATTTTTTCTACTCTTCATTATCACTTTTGTGATGCATAATCAATTAAATAAATTAACACAACACAACAAAATCTCAAAATTATCTAAGTTCCAATCTTACACATATTAGTAAGTACCAATTCTCTAAATTCCAATTCCACTACATTATAGCGCATTAAAAATATAACCACCTCTAATATAAACAAATTCCTTCTACTCCTAACAAATTAAAAAATAAACACTACCATTTTTCTATTAATGTCTTATGTAACTAATAATTAAAGTTTACAAAATTTCAACTTCTAAGACACCAAACTAAAAAAAATTATCACATTATCACAATACAAACACAATACTTCAAACCAGAACATCAACTTAATAAAACAAACCAAAAACACATTATCACATTATCACAATATTATACTTCAAACTAAAACACCAACCTACAACAACACAAGATTACTTCAAGATTAATTTTTAAAAACAATGTTAAATCTTACTTAAGATTTAAGAGGAAGGAAGCAAGTTAGATGAAGAAGATGGACTTCTAAAAACCAGTTCGTGAAGGCCTCTGGAGGATTGAGATTACTTGAATGAGAGAGATTACTTAAGCAATTGAACGAGAGAAAGAAATTGTTCTCCTGGAATGCGAAAATATCAATTGGTTAGGGTAAACAAGAACAATGACATTAGTTTCTTTGACATTAGTTTGAAGAAACTGTTGAATGAAGAGTATAAAAATACACAAGTTTCCTTGACATCCATCACAAATGACTTACTTAGTGAAGCATCAAAAGATAGTGATACCTTAAATCTTGAGAGCTTTAGCTTGTTTGTTGTTGAAAACAATTGAAATGGGTAGTGAAGAACACTGTAAAGATCATTTTCATTAAAGAAACATTTGCACAGAATAAACATGTCATGATTAGGAATATTCAGCATTCAACAAGTAAAGAGGAATTAGCATCTGGGTAGTGAAGAATTGATGATACCTGATGATGATAACTGAGATTGACGCAAAGCTTTTCACTTCTAAGATACCGGAAATGGTGGCATAGCTAGAGGAAGACAGGGGAAGCTCGTTGTAGGTGTACTGGAAGGAGTTGATGGAGCGGAATTGTGGTTGGAAAGGGTGTAGACGGTGGGGGTGACCAACGGAGGCTGAAAAGCTTAAGACGAACGGCGGCGACGGTAATGAGGAAGCTCTGAACGAAAGAAATGAGGAAGACTAAAGAACAGATTTAGGGATTTTTAATTTTAATATAAAAACAACCTACGAAAGCGCTTTTAAAAAGCGCTGGCATAGGGTACCCTATAAGAGCGCTTCTGAGGTAAAAAGCGCTTTCGTAGGTCCCCCTATCAAAGCGCTTTTCAAAAGCGCTGGCATAGGGTTCCCTATAAGAGCGCTTTTCAAAAGCGCTTTCGTAGGTTAGATATTTCAAATACCTATGAAAGCGCTTTCTGAAAAGCGCTTTCGTAGGTAACCCTATGCCAGCGCTTTTAAAAAAGCGCCTTCGTAGGTTTCCCTTTTTTTTAATTTTGTTTTTTGTGAAGGCTATGGCAGCGCTTTTTCAATAAGCGCTTTAGTAGAGGCGCTGCTAAAACTTGTTTTTGGCGTAGTGGATGTTTGCTTGAAGAAAAAATAGAGCAAGTAACTAGGAGTAATCTACCTACTCTAATGTCTTTCTTGTTCATTTTTTATTCCTTTGACATTGTTGTCTTATCATTGATTTGGTAAGCAACCCTATCTTTGGATGTTTAACGGGACAGGCGTGGGTCATCGTATAACCATGATTAGCAATGTTGCAAAGTATCTTAGTATTTTCGAGGGACTAAGATCATTTTATAAGGCAACTTTGAATAGCAACATTGAGGGACTATGATCTTTTGATTTTGTTTGTTTTACCGAGACACTTTGCATGCATAACATGGCTATTTTTGTATAAAGTAACCAAGTGGAGAAACCCTAAGGGTGTTTGTGTGCAAGTGTGTTTGATTGCATGCATGATTCTATCTTGAATTAGGATTTTCTATTTCATTGATTTTATCTTTCCATACATATCCTAATCACTAACATTTACACTAGAAAGCGATAAAAATGCGGAAATGTAAAGTCCTACGCTATTACAATATTTAGAGGGTGGGGGTACAAATTTATGAATGGGGAGTACCAGCGAGAAAAATAAAGAAAATAACAAGGGGAAGAAAGAAAGAAAGAAAAAGGAAAAGAGTCAGCGTGCTGCTGAGAGGAAGTCAGAAGTTCTGACCCTGGCCTGCTGCAAGGCAGCAACCTGTTAGTGAAAATGTATAGGTCAGAAGTTCTGACCCTGGTACACTGCAAAATAGAAACCTGTTAGTGAAAATGTATAGGGTCAGAAGTTCTGACCCTGCTGGGCACACAGTAATTTTCAGAAGTTCTGATATTACTGATGACAAAACAGGCCCCAGAAGTTCTGGCGTCAAAGTCAGAACTTGGTCTCCCTCCGTGCTAGTCAGAACATCTGCAATTTGGTTATTTTTACATAAAACAGAAGGCATACCTAGGACAGTTTCAGCAGGTGTCATAACATTTCAGAAGTCAGAACCAAAAATCAGAGGCAAGTTCTGAACTGAATCGTTCCCTACTTAAGCGTATAGATGCGTGAAAACCTCAGAACATGAACAACATCAGAAGCATGATATCTACATTGTCTTTTTTAGCATGCAAATCTGGTGATGTTTAAGCAATATGGTGAGGGCCAGCAAGTGCTTACCTTGCAGCTAGAAAAAGTGGACTGGAGTTAGCCTTAACTCTGATAATGTTTTGAACAGGTTCTTTGAATGGATGGATGGAGGGTATATATATGAGTTAGAAAACTGTATGGGTGTTTCTTAGTCAAGAAATATTTTTATAGAAAATCGAGTTTGAAAGCAGGAGATTCAAAGTTAATGGTTGGTATGCTGTGTTTACAGTTTTTGAAACTCTGGGAATTTTGGGCAGAGATTCAAGGTGTTTTCTTGCTAAAACTTTCTGTTTCTTTTCAGCAATTTTTCTGAACTTGGACCGGGCTTTTTCAATGGACAATGGTGTTCTATTTATAGGCAAAGCTTTGTGCGTTTTTAAAACGTTATGTGGTGTCAATATCATGCACTAGATGCTGACTTACTCTTGAAGAAAGTTCATAAAAAGTTATGATGATTGACAGCTTTTAGCCTAGGCTGGGTTAGTAAGCGAGGATTAAGGAAAAGTGACACCCATGAGAGAAAAGTAGCGCATGAACCCATACCTAAATATGCACAAGAGCGTTGATATGCTGCACGTGGAGAGACCCTTTGGACAAATGCTCAAAAGTGGTTGTGAGCATTAATGAGCATTAAATGGTGATGAGATTGGTCAAGAATAAAAAATCTTGTAATATGAGATTTGCATCATTACTTAAATCTGAGCCAACAACTCCACTTAAGCATAGTCTACAACAACGCACCCAAGTTCTGATCTTGGTATCATGCCGCCTCAGCAAATTCTGAGGGTTCTCCAGGCTTTCCAGCATGTTTTATAATCTTCTATTCTTACCTTGGCAGATTCTGACTGAACTTGAGTAGCTGCAGAAGAGCTACATTCTGAATGAACGTTATGTGCTGAGCCAAGTTTGCAACTTCTGACTGAGTTGGCGTAGCTGCTGAAGAGCCACATTCTGATTGAATTGGCGTAGCTGCTGAAGAGTCACATTTTGACTGAGTTGGCGTAGCTGCTGAAGAGCCATATTCTGACTGAATTGGCATAGCTTATGAAGAGCCACATTCTGGCTGTATTGGCATAGCTGCTGAAGAGCCACATTCTGACTGAATTGGCGTAGCTGCTGAAGAGCCACATTCTGACTGAATGTTATGTGCTGAGCTAAGTTTGCAACTTCTGACTGCTCCTGCCTGGAGGTTGGTTCAGAAGTTCTAAAGTGTCATTTTTTTAAATACTTTAGAAAAATTTTAAGTATTTAGAATTTAACTTTTTCAAGGTAAAATTTTACTTTTGAGCTTCTTGATGAAACAAACTTCATATTCCAACATGTCATGATGAAATATGATTTTTGTGTTTTGATTTTGATCCAAAAACCAAAGTTTGACTTTTTAGCTTGCGAATGACCATTTTTCCCTTGTAAATGGCTTGCTTGGAAAGGAATGATAACTCAAGGCTTGGATTTGTATAAGAGAAAACTTTGAGAATCCATGGTGATTTTCCTGAAAGAAGAGAGGGCAAATTTTGGGGTACAACAGCTGCCCCTGTTCAATCTTCTTTAACCCGAGGAGTTAGATTGGCGAGGTTTTCCATTCGCGACTCGAAGGTGGAAGATGATTGGACACTAGAGTGCCCAGAAATTTGCGCTCGGCGTCAATAGGAGGAATGAGCTTAAAGATGCCATTTGGAGAGGTAATAAGATCTTGTTGGGGATGGGCTTGTGGATGCCATCCAAGAATGCTTGTTGAGATGTAGCTTGTATGTTTGAACATCAGAATGGCTTTCGTGTCTGGAGTGTATCTGAATTGTATCAGGAGTGTAGAAATCTGAATCTGAATGAGTACCAGAATGGCTTCCGTGTCTGGAGCGTATCTGAACTGTATCAGGAGTGTTGATATCTGAATCTGAATGAGTACCAGAATTGCTTCCGTGTCTGGAGCGTATATGAACTATATCAGGGGTGTAGAAATCTGAATTTGAATGAGTACCAGAATGGCTTCCGTGTCTGGAGCGCATCTGAACTGTATCAGGAGTGTTGATATCTGAATCTGAATGAGTACCAGAATGGCTTCCGTGTTTGGAGTATATCTGAACTGTATCAGGAGTGTTGATATCTGAATCTGAATGAGTACCAGAATGGCTTCTGTGTCTGGAGCGTATCTGAACTGTATCAGGAGTGTTGATATCTGAATCTGAATGAGTACCAGAATGACTTCCCTGTCTGGAGCGTATCTGAACTATATCAGGGGTGTAGAAATATGAATCTGAATGAGTACCAGAATGGCTTCCGTGTCTGGAGCGTATCTGAACTGTATCAGGAAGTTTGCATATTGTTATTGGTAGTTGTTAACCTTATCCTGAAAAGGATAAAATGTTAGCTGAAACACCAAGTTATGTTGCATGAAATATATGATGCAATGTGTTGTACCCCAAAATTTACCCTCGCATTTTTCCCCAAGAAATCTCCGCTTCAAGCCTTTCCTGATTTTTCAAACTGGCTCAAGAATCGGACAAACGGACTTTTCTCGTCAGTCAAAACAAAATTAGGGTTTTATTGATTTTCAGGATTCTGAATTATTTCAAACAGTTGGCTCAGGGTTTTGGTTGATTTTGGCTCAATTTTGATCAGGCGAGCATTATCTGGCATTTAATCAAGAATTAAGGTTTTATGGGCATATTCTCAGAAGGATTTAAATTCCACAGCACTTTGCAGTTTATTCCGGGATTCGGGTTAAATTCGCGTGGTTTTGGTTTAATCAGTGAAAAAAGGAATGCGCTTGATCAGTTTATTTTGGTTAACTGCTGCTTTGTTTTGGATATTGGAAAAGACAGGTTTAATTGATCAATTACTAAGACATTGTTTTATTTAAATTATTTATTATTCTAAATTAAGTGATTGAAATTTATTTTTCAATTATTTTAATTCAAAGAGTTTTAAATAAATAAATAAACAATAAAGAAAGAGAATTAGAATTAATTGGGTAATAAAGATTTTATTGATATTTGGATTATTTGTACAAATGTTGTTTATAATTTAAATTACAAACAATAGTTTACATTAATTTAAATATTAAATAAAAAGAAAAACTATCCTATTTATTTCTAATTCTTCATGCTTCATTTTATTCCTCTCCATCCAATTATTCACCTGCAAAAGAAAAGAGAAAGTCAGAAAGCAGTTAAATTGGAAAAGACAGATAAAATTAGACTCATCATTAAGGGCCACTGACTGGGATCAGTTAACCCTCTCTGCAAATCACGGGATTTCTCCCGGTTCACAAAGAGGGAAGAATTTTATCGAATGCAAAATGTCAAATGCATAAATTCAAGATTTCAAACTGCATAATTCAAGTTCAACCAAACTGGAAAAATCAAAGAAAAGTACAGTTTGCTGTCACAAATGCCAAAGTCTACTCAAAGATATCAAAGAAGATAAAAAAAAAAAGAAGTACAGTTTACTGTCAAAATACAAAGTCCACCCAAAAGCTGTCAAGAGAAGATTTTGAAAGATATCAAAAGAGCACAAAAGCTGGATAAAGTATGCAGAGGAAAGTTATGCAAGCAAGCTAACTCTAAATCATCATTTCCCAGAATAAAGTGGCCACTTTCAGATTAAAGTACAGAAATAAAACATTTATTAAATATCCAACTGTACTGAGAAAGGAGAGAGAGAGAGAAAAAGTAAGCAGAGGCAGGTTTTCAGGCTTAGGCAGAAGATACAAGAAAAGATATACAAAAGAGAACACAGTTCAGCAAGCAAACCAGGGGGGGAGAAAAATATACAAACTCAGAAAGCCTGAAGACTCACATTACTGTCAAGGCCAAACCTGTATCAAACTTACTGAAACCAACAAAACAAACTCATAACCTGAAACACCACAACCCTGCCTCAACATACAAACTACACACATAAAAAGCAAGCATAACTTGCATAAGAAAGGGGCCATAAACCAGTTTCTCAACCCTTAAACCTGTTGAACCTGTCACAAAGCAAAGAAAACTCAAAACCTGCTAATGCTCTAAACCTTCCTGTCATCAAACTGAAACAATACAAGCATAAACCTACTGCAAGCTCAAACCTGTCAAGGCCTCAACCAAGCCAAAAACTAGAAACAAAGCAAAGCCTAAGCATAACACCTGCTGAGCCTCATGAAACACAACCAGTCAATAACTCAGAAGAAAAGATCATGACCAGTTGAAGCCTCAAGACCACAACCTGCCTACTGTCCAGTTCAAACCAAAAACAATCAAACCTACTGTCAAAATCTCATACCAGCACAAAACCATTCCAACCAGTCTGTACCAGAACAAGCATATAGCAAGTCAATAAAAAAAACCAGATAACCTGCATTAACCCAAAAGCCAGGATACCAGTTCAAAGGACCAAAAGCATTCAAAACCAACTCCTAAGCCTCAGAATCCCTTCATCATAGGCAGTAAATATTCAAGGCAAACTCAACAAAAGTTCTAGGCAAGCAAGCACACAAGAAGGCAAAGAAGGTACATAGGCAACAACATAGGCAACACGAGCGAGGCAACAAAGGCAAGCATACAGAAACATCAAGACAGTAAAGGCAACGAGAGAAGAAGAAAGAGTTAAATCAGGATCAGGTTTTCAGGGCAAATATAAATCATCATAAAACCTAACCAGGGTCACCAAGAAGCAAAGATTCGTCACGTTCCTCTCGCCGTCCAGGCCTCCTGAGCGCCACATCCTCTTGTCTCTCCTCCTTCTCCAAAGTCAGGTAGTACAATCTTCTCCCTCTCTTTCACCTCATAACAATAAAAGATTAAGGTAAAGATTCAAATCGAAAACGCATGCAATTCGTAAAAAAGGAAAACATAAACATCAAAAACGAACCTTGTATCATAAGAACACTGAGCTCATGCCATGGAGGGAAGAGAGATTTGGGGAGAGCGACGCTGGTGGCTAGACGGAGGAATCACTCAAAATCAGAAGAGAACGTTGAACGAAAAGTACGAACGACGCCGTCCCAAACCCTAACGCGTTATCAAATGAACAATAATCCTCAAACCCTAAAAAACGCTGCTCCAAACAATCAATGGGCCTGACCCGTTTCTAATATCCGCCCAAGCCCATTCATATTAATTAATCCCTTTTTGTTACCTAATGCTAACAATATTTTCTTATACAAACATAATTAAAAATACAAAATGTGATAATAATACTTTAATACAAAAAATATTTAAAAACATATTTCTAATATACATAATTTAATTTCTAAATACTTGATTAAAATACATTTGTACATATCATACATTTTTTTATATCATATACTTAAAATTGAAAATGACTTTCTATTCTTTTAATTAAAATACACTTTGTACATAAATTTTAAAACATTAATCTTATACATACACATAAGATACATTTTATTTTTATACAATATCATTAAATTTGAAAATATCTTCTTTTAATTAAAATAGACTTTGTACATAATTGATAAAATACATTTTTTTTAAACATTAAAATCTTAAACACTTAGTTAAAACATTTTTGTATATAATAAACAATGACGCATCTTATACATTTTTCAATTAGAACTTGAACATACGATTTAATTAAAAACATTTTCTTTTGTACATATTAAAAATATACAAATCAAAGATTCCTTAAAACACATATTTAGGTCAAATACCCTAATCTCGCCTTAATTTCATATTGTCGCGCCTGTAAATAATTACACAATACATATACATCTCACACTTACACTTATACAATGCAAATCCATTCACATTGCCTTGCACACATTTCTTTATCTTATATTTGTATATTCGATATTTACATTTTGATCGCAAATTCGATTTGGTTGTAACTTATTGGATACTATAAGTCTCATCCCCTTTTGTACATTTATACCCCCACTCCCGGACACTATTTTGTAATAGCGTAGATTTTACATTTCCGCAATTTACAGTTTTCCAATTATACCATGGTTAGACCTAGGGTTTGCATGTATATAAAATCAAACTCTAGATAACCTAATACAAGACAAATACATGTAATCAATACACAATCACACTTGCACCCTCTAGGGTAATCCCACATGTTGCCTTCCAAAATGGGCCATGTTTGCACGTCAAGTATCTTTGGCAAAACGAATTCAAAATGATCATAAGTCTCAAAGTGTTGCCTAAAACGGAATGATCATAGTCCCTTCAAAGAAAATCGCCAAAGACACTTGGCATTATTGCATTCATGGTTCATACGATGACCCGCGCTCGTCCCGAATAAACTTCCTAAACGCAAGATTGTCCATCAATTTCAATGGTGGAACAAAATTGTTAAAAGGGGTTAAAACATAACAAAAACCTTTGAGTACAATAGGGTAGACAAAACTCTTAGTTACTTGAGATCAAACTTGCAAAAACACTTGCCTTCTTTTCAAAAATCACAATCCACAACACTTTCAAACAAACTCTCAAAAACATTTGAAACATCTTTTCGAAAAGATCCACACTTTTGTAAAACACTCAATCACGAGTCAAATACATTAGTTGCCTAAGACAAGGCATCTTCTTCCAAAACATTTTCAAAAGCACCCACACACACACCATTTTCAAGCAATCGCAAATCAAGGCAAGTGATCTAAAAAACCAAGTAACTAAGAGCCCATGGATAACCATGGATGAAAAGGGTGCTAATACCTTCCCTTTTCATAATCTACCCCCCGAACCCACGAAATATCTCAAAAGGTTTTTGCTGTGCTTTTTTAACCTTTCCTTTAGGATAAAGTAAAAAGTCGGTGGCGACTCTTGCTCAACCGCACAAGTGCGAATACGAACGCAAAACACTAGTCAGTTCTCCCACCGTATCACAGAACTGGCGACTCTGCTGGGGATAATATTTCAAAGTGGGGTTACCTTAGGGTTTAGATCACCTTTGTTTTCAATTTATTGCTTTGTTTGCTTTTACATTTGTGGGCTTTGTATTGGAGTTTTATAGATCCTAACCCGGATCTGGGGATACCTTCTTAGAAAGTAGCAACAAGGCTGTGAGGGAACTGTGCGGGGTATACCGACATGGTTGAAGCAGTCTGCTACGTTGATGTGGCACTTTGGTGTGTACCGGTAACCCTTGAGTTCAGTCAAGGAGAGTACGGGGCCGCCGCGTGGTGTCGCGAAGCATCAACTGACCTTAGGAACCTTAATCGAACCATCTTGGCCTTTTTTAGGGTAGTGAGATAACTGACTTTGGTGCAGTCCGAGGTTGGTTGATACTCGATACTACACTCAATTGAGGGTTGCTTTCTTGGAATATTTCGGTCGCCAGTTCAGTGGCTAAATCGAAACGATGAACAATGAAAGCAATCTAGTGATATTGGGACCCTTAGAACCCGGTTACTCCTAATAGGACAGGTTGAGCCCACCAAACTTCAAGAGGGTAATACCCAGACCCCATGCTAAGGCCTTGATCTCATTTCTCAAGACGGCCCATGTGCCGCAGGAAACGTCTGCAGTCCAGTTCACTGATTGCGTAGCAAATCTGACAGCAGACAATGGCTTGGGTTTTTCAGATGCTGACCTGACTGTGAAGGGAAGAGACCACAATGATGCCCTGCATGTCTCTATCGAATGCAGGGGCACTACTCTGGCGCATGTATTGGTGGATACTGGTTCTTCCTTGAATGTTCTACCGAAAAAGGCTTTAGAGCGTTTGGATTATGAAGGCCTGGAACTGAAGCCCAGCAATATCATCGTCAGGGCCTTTGACGGTTCAAAAAGGATGGTTCATGGAGAGGTTGACATCCCTATTCGTGTGGGCTCTCAAGTATTCGACTCTACTTTTTATGTAATGGATATACGTCCATCGTACTCTTGTCTACTGGGTCGACCTTGGATCCATAAAGCTGGGGCAGTGACCTCCACCTTGCACCAGAAGCTGAAGTATCCTGTCAGGGGGAAGATCGCCACTGTGCAAGGAGAAGAGGAGTATATGGTGAGCCATTTGAATTCCTTCAGATACATTGAGATGGACGGGGAGTTTATTGAAACCCCCTTTCAGCATTTCGAGGACGTGCTTCCAATTTCAGCAGCGGCAGAAATAACAGTCGAAAAGAATGTTCCTTTGAAGATGGCTTCCCTAAAGGATGCCCGGGCTGTGGTTCAGAAAGGCAATTGTGCAAACTGGGTTCAGCTTCCTGACTTCACTCAGAAGAACGACAAGTTTGGGCTGGGCTTTACTGTAGAGGCTCAGAGGGCTGTGCGCAAGGAGAAGATCAGAAAGGCTCCGGTGTTTATCTCCAATCCAAGGGTGAATGCTATCGAGGAGGATATAGAGGAAGCAGAGTTTGACAGTTGGATCTACCCGACTACCAGCAACGGACCAAGCAACTGGACGGCAAAGGATTTTACACCTATCACATTTGTCACGCAGTAATTGATTTCTTTTGATTTCCAAATTTGTAACAAACAATATGTTAAAACTTTGTTGGCTCGGTGTCCTACCCGGGGCATCGTAGCTCCATTTGTGAGGGCTTTTTGTATGACATTTTCATATATCATCAATCAAAACATTGGACGTTTGTTGCATTTCAAATCTTGTGCTTTTTTTTCTTTCTGTGTTATACATATTGCAAAAACAGCTATATTTACACACACTCACTTATACAGGTTTCAATCCACTCTGGATCTCACTGGTAACAGCTCTGCTACCGCCAGTTATGACTTTGAGAATCCGATCAACTTGGCCGAAGACGAAGGTGAAGATGATTGCGAAGTGCCTGGTGAACTCGCAAGACTGCTACTCCAGGAAGAGAGAGCTATTCAACCACATGAAGAGCCGGTGGAGACAATTAATCTGGGTACTGAGACAGATAGGAAAGAGGTCAAGATTGGTGCCAATCTAGAGCTCAGCATGAAGCAACGATTGATCCAGATGCTACAAGATTACATGGAGATTTTTGCTTGGTCCTATGAAGATATGCCTGGTTTGGATGCCGACATTGTAGTTCATCACCTGCCAACCAAGGAAGACTGCCCTCCGGTAAAGCAAAAAGTCCGACGGATGCGACCAGAGATGTCTGAGAAGATCAAGGCCGAGGTTATGAAACAGTTTGATGCCGGGTTCCTTGCAGTGACTTCTTACCCTCAGTGGGTTGCCAACGTGGTGCCGGTACCAAAGAAGGACGGTAAGGTCAGAATGTGTGTTGACTACAGGGATCTGAACAGGGCCAGCCCCAAGGATGACTTCCCCCTACCTCACATTGATGTCCTTGTTGACAATACAGCTCAACACAAGGTGTTCTCCTTCATGGATGGTTTTTCAGGGTATAATCAAATCAAGATGGCTCCATAACATATGGAGAAGACTACCTTTGTGACTCAGTGGGGCACCTTCTGTTATAAGGTCATGCCGTCCGGATTGAAAAATGCTGGGGCAACCTATCAACGTGCCATGGTTGCTTTATTTCATGATATGATCCATCATGAGATTGAGGTATACGTTGATGACATGATTGCAAGGTCTCAAACTGAGGAGGAGCACCTTGACCATCTGAGGAAATTGTTCGACCGACTCAAGTTATACAAGCTGAGGTTGAATCCCAACAAATGCACCTTTGGGGTAAGATCTGGAAAATTGCTAGGTTTCATTGTAAGTGATAAAGGTATTCAGGTGGACCCTGCCAAGGTAAAAGCCATACAAGAGATGCCGACTCCAAAAATAGAGAAAGAAGTCAGAGGCTTCCTGGGACGACTGAATTACATTGCCCGATTCATCTCACACCTGACTGCTACTTGTGAGCCAATCTTCAAATTGCTGAAGAAAGATCAAGTAGTACGCTGGAATGATGAATGTCAGGCCGCCTTTGAAAAGATAAAGGGATATCTCCAAGAGCCACCCATTCTTATGCCACCAGTGGAAGGAAGACCTCTGATACTATACTTGACAGTACTTGACAATTCAATGGGGTGTGTGCTGGGGCAGCATGACGAGTCTGGCCGAAAAGAGCACGCTATTTATTACTTGAGCAAAAAGTTTACCGACTGTGAGTCTCGTTACTCACTGCTTGAGAAAACTTGCTGCGTTCTTGTATGGGCTGCTCGCCGGCTGAGACAATATATGCTGACTCACACTACTTTATTGATTTCAAAAATGGATCCTATCAAGTACATATTCGAAAAGCCCGCTCTGTCTGGAAGAATAGCGAGATGGCAAATGATCTTGACAGAATATGACATCCAGTATACAACTCAGAAAGCAATTAAGGGAAGTGTACTGGCAGATCATTTGGCACACCAACCTGTGGACGATTACCAATCATTGAACTTTGATTTTCCGGACGAAGACATCATAGTGGTAACTGACTGTGAAGTACCTGGACCGGATGAAGGACCTGAGGAAGGATCCCGATGGTCTATGCATTTTGATGGAGCCTCCAATGCTTTGGGTAACGGTGTCAGCGCTGTAATCATATCTCCCAAAGGAACTCATACTCCCCTCATCGCCCGATTATGTTTCAGTTGCACCAACAATATGGCAGAATATGAGGCATGTATCATGGGTTTACAAGCTGCAATCGACTTAAGGATCAAATTTCTAAGTGTCTTCGGAGATTCCGCTCTCGTGATCAATCAGATCAAAGGCGAGTGGGATACGAAACACCCGAATCTTATTCCTTACAAGGAGTATGTGTCGACCTTGCTTCCCCACTTTGAAGAGATAACTTTCGAACACTTCCCTAGAGAGGAGAATCAGCTAGCGGACGCCCTAGCTACGATGTCTTCAATGTTCAAAGTTAAATGGGACAATGAGGCTCCCCGAATCATTATCTGGAAGTTGGATGAACCGGCATACTGTTGCGAGCTCGAGGCTGAGAAGGTGATTGAAAAACCCTGGTATCATGAGGTGAAGAGGTACTTGGAAGCTCAGGAATACCCTGAAGGTGCGTCTGTCAATGATAAAAAGTTCATGAGGAGGTTTGCTGCAAAATTCTTCCTCAGCAACGGCATTCTCTACAAACGGAATCATGATTCAACTCTGCTACGTTGTGTGGATAAGGCAGAAGCAGAGAAAATCATGATAGAACTGCATGAAGGTACATTCGGAACACATTCCAGTGGGCACACCATGGAAAAGAAAATCCTTAGGGCAGGATATTTCTGGTCCACAATGGAAGCCGATTGTTACCAACACTCTCGAACTTGTCATAAATGCCAGATCTATGCTGACAAGGTGCATATCCCTCCGGTTCCTTTGAATGTCCTGACGGCACCTTGGCCTTTTGCAATGTGGGGCATCGATATGATCGGTGAGATCCGACCGACGGCATCCAATGGGCATCGCTTCATCTTGGTGGCGATCGATTACTTCACGAAGTGGGTTGAGGCAGCTTCCTACGCCACAGTAACCAAGAGCGTCGTGGCACGTTTCATCCGGCATAATCTGATCTGTCGGTACGGCGTCCCGGAAAGAATCATTACGGACAATGGTACCAATCTCAATAATTCGATGATCACTGAACTCTGTGAACAATTCAAGATACAACATCACAATTCTTCTCCCTACCGACCGAAGATGAATGGGGCTGTAGAGGCAGCTAATAAAAATATCAAGAAAATTGTGCAGAAGATGACAGTGACCTATAAAGATTGGCACGAGATGTTATCGTTCGCTCTTCATGGGTACCGTACCTCAGCAAGGACGTCAACTGGGGCAACTCCCTTCTCCTTGGTCTATGGCATGGAGGCAGTCTTGCCAATTGAAGTCCAAATACCCTCTCTCCGGATAATGAAGGATGCAGACTTGAGTGAAGATGACTGGATCCAGACTCGACTTGATCAATTAAATCTGATTGATGAAAAGAGGCTCACTGCTATCTGTCATGGTCAAACGTATCAAAAACGGATGATCAGGGCATTTAACAAGAAAGTCAGACCGCAAGAGTATCAAGTTGGGGACCTGGTAATCAAACGCATCATCCTTCCTCAAAGTGATCCCCGGGGCAAATGGACCCCTACATACGAAGGGCCATTTGTGGTTAAACGTGTGTTCTCAGGAGGAGCCATGATCCTAACCACCATGGATGGTGACGACCTTCCTCACCCCGCCAATGCAGACATAGTGAAAAAATACTACGCGTAAATAAAAGACCCGCTAGGTTGATATACCTAGGCAAAAATAAGGGCTTCCCGGCGAACCAAAAGGGTTCGGGCAAAAATAAGGGATGAAATGAATAAAAATCTGTACACCCGGCAAGTCGAAAACCTGAAAAGGCGGCTTGGACAAAAATGGGTATCCCGGTGGACTGAAAACCCGAAAGGGCGGTCCAGGCAAAAGTTAGGGATAAAAGCGTAACACTATGTCTCATTGGATCACTTCGCATCCGGAATTTGGCATCAACTATCTGGCTCAGATTTCGGCATCGACCAATCAGCTTCATCTTCAACTAGGTAGCGAAGCGATGAGACGCTTGGAGACATAAAGGCGATGGCAGAGTTGGAACCCAGTGGGATTGTTCACATAGCTGTTTTGTTCTTTTTGCAAAATTGTAAATTCTATATTATTCGGCGGCATTCTCTTACTAGGATGTCAGCCTCTTGTACAAAAAACGCCTATTTACAGGCAAATCTCAAGATCAATACAAACACACTTTTCAGATAAATTGCCAATTGTTTTTTTTCCTTTTTTGTTTTGTCTTGCGAAGAACGTCCAATGTTCATTTTTGATATATGCATTTGTCATTAAATTGCTAATTCATAAATACTTGCATGTGAAACAAAAGACTAACTACAGGTGACATCAGAAACGGGGGCAATGTGAAGTTGTCTAATGCAGTCTGGTTGCTTTGTCCGCCAAGGTACCAAGTTGGGTTCAACTGAAGAATGTGACCAGGTTATCTCCACTCCCCACAGAGTAAGATAAGTTTCAGCAATACGTCAGCCCTACAATGGGTGCCCCATTTTCCCAGCGAGTCAGCATTACTTTCCCAAGCAGAGTTGGTTCCCCGTTAATTCTGCAAAGGTATGACATTCCCCAGTGGAGTATGGGCATTCATCATTGAGCATCCCCGGCAGTCTTGATCTAAGATTGTTCCCCGGCGGTATACGGGCATTCCTATTTTTCCCCAGGAGAGTCCAATCCAAAAGGTTCCCCAAGAAAGTGGAATCCGTTTCCCCGGCGGGAGGCTTATCCCCTGCAGAGTACGGACGTCTCTCTCGAACTATTTTCAAAGTTATTCTTCACAAGGGCTTATAACTGGGTTATCCTCAGCTAACTGCCGCAGAAGATCACCCTCGGAAAAGTTCTTTCAATCCCCAGCGAAGTTTATCTTTGGTTTCCCCAGCGGAGTTCATCATTAAAATCCTCAGTAAAGCTTTTGTCAACCTTCAGCGAAGTATCTCTTCCACAAAACAATTCCCCGGCCAGTCGTCAAGGATTTATTTTCCCAAGACGAAATCACCGAAATAAACATTTCATATTTTCATACATCTTGCTTACATACATGACAGAGTGCTTACAACACTATCTCATGTTGAACATAATGACATCATGCATATCATACATCATGACATTGCATACGGCTTATGTTTTTGCCTTTTCAAAAAAAAAAACAATCCCAAAGACAACTATCTAGCAACTACCATACTTCCAGACTCGATTCCTGTATCTAGCCAGGGCATGTCTGAAGAGTTTGAAGATTCAATTCCTGTATCCAGCCAGGGCATATCTATCAACTATCACATTTCCGGATTCGATTCCTGTATCCAGCCAGGGCATATCTGTTAACCATATTTCCAGACTCGATTCCTGTATCTAGCCAGGGCATGTCTGAAGAGTTTGAAGATTCGATTCCTGTATCCATCCAGGGCATATCTATCAACTATCACATTTTCGGATTCGATTCCTGTATCCAGCCAGGGCATATCTGTTAACCATATTTCCAGACTCGATTCCTGTATCTAGCCAGGGCATGTCTGAAGAGTTTGAAGATTCGATTCCTGTATCCAGTCAGGGCATATCTATCAACTATCACATTTCCGGATTCGATTCCTGTATCCAGCCAGAGCATATCTGTTAACCATATTTCCAGACTTGATTCCTGTATCTAGCCAGGGCATGTCTGAACAGTTTGAAGATTCGATTCCTGTATCCAGCCAGGGCATATCTATCAACTATCACATTTCCGGATTCGATACCTGTATCCAGCCAGGGCATATCTGTTAACCATATTTCCAGACTCGATTCCTGTATCTAGCCAGGGCATGTCTGAAGAGTTTGAAGATTCGATTCCTGTATCCAGCCAGGGCATATCTGTTAACCATATTTCCAGACTCGATTCCTGTATCTAGCCAGGGCATGTCTGAAGAGTTTGAAGATTCGACTCCTGTATCCAGCCAGGGCATATCTGATTAACTACCATATTTCCAGACTCGATTCCTGTATCTAGCCAGGGCATGTCTGAAGAGTTTGAAGATTCGATTCCTGTATCCAGCCAGGGCATATCTATCAAGTATCACATTTCCGGATTCGATTCCTGTATCCAGCCAGGGCATATATGTTAACCATATTTCCAGACTCGATTCCTGTATCTAGCCAGGGCATGTCTGAAGAGTTTGAAGATTCGATTCCTGTATCCAGCCAGGGCATATCTGTTAACCATATTTCCAGACTCGATTCCTGTATCTAGCCAGGGCATGTCTGAAGAGTTTGAAGATTCGACTCATGTATCCAGCCAGGGCATATCTGATTAACTATCATATTTCCAGACTCGATTCCTGTATCTAGCCAGGGCATGTCTGAAGAGTTTGAAGATTCGATTCCTGTATCCAGCCAGGGCATATCTATCAACTATCACATTTCCGGATTCGATTCCTGTATCCAGCCAGGGCATATCTGTTAACCATATTTCCAGACTCGATTCCTGTATCTAGCCAGGGCATGTCTGAAGAGTTTGAAGATTCGATTCCTGTATCCAGCCAGGGCATATCTGTTAACCATATTTCCAGACTCGATTCCTGTATCTAGCCAGGGCATGTCTGAAGAGTTTGAAGATTCGACTCCTGTATCCAGCCAGGGCATATCTGATTAACTATCACATTTCCGGATTCGATTCCTGTATCTAGCCAGGGCATATCTGTTAACCATATTTCCATACTCGATTCCTGTATCTAGCCAGGGCATGTCTGAAGAGTTTGAAGATTCGATTCCTGTATCCAGCCAGGGCATATCTATCAACTATCACATTTCCGGATTCGATTCCTGTATCCAGCCAGGGCATATCTGTTAACCATATTTCCAGACTCGATTCCTGTATCTAGCCAGGGCATGTCTGAAGAGTTTGAAGATTCGATTCCTGTATCCAGCCAGGGCATATCTGTTAACCATATTTCCAGACTCGATTCCTGTATCTAGCCAGGGCATGTCTGAAGAGTTTGAAGATTCGACTCCTGTATCCAGCCAGGGCATATCTAATTAACTATCACATTTCTTGATTCGATTCATGTATCCAGCCAGGGCATATCTGTTAACCAAATTTCCAGACTCGATTCCTGTATCTAGCCAGGGCATATCTACATCAGGAGATTGAAGATCAAATACCTATAACAAGCCAGGAAAACATCTTCCTTTCTCAAAATACACAAGTTCTCGCTAAGGAATCTCTTATGCGATCAACACTTCCAAATGGCATCTATAAGCCCATTCCCGACAAAATTCTATTGCACCAGATGGCATCTTTAAGCCCATCACCAGATGGCATCTTTAAGCCCATCACCAAATGGCATCTGTAAGCCCATTCACATCTACCATCATGTCGCCGAGTGCAAATTTTCTGGGCACTTTAGTGTCCAATCTCCTTTTACCTTCAAGTCGCGAAAGGCAAACTTGCCAATCTAACTCTTCAGGTCCAAGAAGATTGAACAGGGGCAACTGTTGTACCCCAAAATTTGCCCTCGCATTTTTCCCCAAGAAATCTCAGCTTCAAGCCTTTCCTGATTTTTCAAACTGGCTCAAGAATCGGACAAACGGACTTTTCTCGTCAGTCAAAACAAAATTAGGGTTTTATTGATTTTCAGGATTCTGAATTATTTCAAACAGTTGGCTCAGGGTTTTGGTTGATTTTGGCTCAATTTTGATCAGGCGAGCATTATCTGGCATTTAATCAAGAATTAAGGTTTTATGGGCATATTCTCAGAAGGATTTAAATTCCACAGCACTTTGCAGTTTATTCCGGGATTCGGGTTAAATTCGCGTGGTTTTGGTTTAATCAGTGAAAAAAGGAATGCGCTTGATCAGTTTATTTTGGTTAACTGCTGCTTTGTTTTGGATATTGGAAAAGACAGGTTTAATTGATCAATTACTAAGACATTGTTTTATTTAAATTATTTATTATTCTAAATTAAGTGATTGAAATTTATTTTTCAATTATTTTAATTCAAAGAGTTTTAAATAAATAAATAAACAATAAAGAAAGAGAATTAGAATTAATTGGGTAATAAAGATTTTATTGATATTTAGATTATTTGTACAAATGTTATTTATAATTTAAATTACAAACAATAGTTTACATTAATTTAAATATTAAATAAAAAGAAAAACTATCCTATTTATTTCTAATTCTTCATGCTTCATTTTATTCCTCTCCATCCAATTATTCACCTGCAAAAGAAAAGAGAAAGTCAGAAAGCAGTTAAATTGGAAAAGACAGATAAAATTAGACTCATCATTAAGGGCCACTGACTGGGATCAGTTAACCCTCTCTGCAAATCACGGGATTTCTCCCGGTTCACAAAGAGGGAAGAATTTTATCGAATGCAAAATGTCAAATGCATAAATTCAAGATTTCAAACTGCATAATTCAAGTTCAACCAAACTGGAAAAATCAAAGAAAAGTACAGTTTGCTGTCACAAATGCCAAAGTCTACTCAAAGATATCAAAGAAGATAAAAAAAAAGAAGTACAGTTTACTGTCAAAATACAAAGTCCACCCAAAAGCTGTCAAGAGAAGATTTTGAAAGATATCAAAAGAGCACAAAAGCTGGATAAAGTATGCAGAGGAAAGTTATGCAAGCAAGCTAACTCTAAATCATCATTTCCCAGAATAAAGTGGCCACTTTCAGATTAAAGTACAGAAATAAAACATTTATTAAATATCCAACTGTACTGAGAAAGGAGAGAGAGAGAAAAAGTAAGCAGAGGCAGGTTTTCAGGCTTAGGCAGAAGATACAAGAAAAGATATACAAAAGAGAACACAGTTCAGCAAGCAAACCAGGGGGGAGAAAAATATACAAACTCAGAAAGCCTGAAGACTCACATTACTGTCAAGGCCAAACCTGTATCAAACTTACTGAAACCAACAAAACAAACTCATAACCTGAAACACCACAACCCTGCCTCAACATACAAACTACACACATAAAAAGCAAGCATAACCTGCATAAGAAAGGGGCCATAAACCAGTTTCTCAACCCTTAAACCTGCTGAACCTGTCACAAAGCAAAGAAAACTCAAAACCTGCTAATGCTCTAAACCTGCCTATCATCAAACTGAAACAATACAAGCATAAACCTACTGCAAGCTCAAACCTGTCAAGGCCTCAACCAAGCCAAAAACTAGAAACAAAGCAAAGCCTAAGCATAACACCTGCTGAGCCTCATGAAACACAACCAGTCAATAACTCAGAAGAAAAGATCATGACCAGTTGAAGCCTCAAGACCACAACCTGCCTACTGTCCAGTTCAAACCAAAAACAATCAAACCTACTGTCAAAATCTCATACCAGCACAAAACCATTCCAACCAGTCTGTACCAGAACAAACATATAGCAAGTCAATAAAAAAAACCAGATAACCGGCATTAACCCAAAAGCCAGGATACCAGTTCAAAGGACCAAAAGCATTCAAAACCAACTCCTAAGCCTCATAATCCCTTCATCATAGGCAGTAAATATTCAAGGCAAACTCAACAAAAGTTCTAGGCAAGCAAGCACACAAGAAGGCAAAGAAGGTACATAGGCAACAACATAGGCAACACGAGCGAGGCAACAAAGGCAAGCATACAGAAACATCAAGACAGTAAAGGCAACGAGAGAAGAAGAAAGAGTTAAATCAGGATCAGGTTTTCAGGGCAAATATAAATCATCATAAAACCTAACCAGGGTCACCAAGAAGCAAAGATTCGTCACGTTCCTCTCGCCGTCCAGGCCTCCTGAGCGCCACATCCTCTTGTCTCTCCTCCTTCTCCAAAGTCAGGTAGTACAATCTTCTCCCTCTCTTTCACCTCATAACAATAAAAGGTTAAGGTAAAGATTCAAATCGAAAACGCATGCAATTCGTAAAAAAGGAAAACATAAACATCAAAAACGAACCTTGTATCATAAGAACACTGAGCTCATGCCATGGAGGGAAGAGAGATTTGGGGAGAGCGACGCTGGTGGCTAGACGGCAGAATCACTCAAAATCAGAAGAGAACGTTGAACGAAAAGTACGAACGGCGCCGTCCCAAACCCTAACGCGTTATCAAATGAACAATAATCCTCAAAACCTAAAAAACGCTGCTCCAAACAATCAATGGGCCTGACCCGTTTCTAATATCCGCCCAAGCCCATTCATATTAATTAATCCCTTTTTGTTACCTAATGCTAACAATATTTTCTTATACAAACATAATTAAAAATACAAAATGTGATAATAATACTTTAATACAAAAAATATTTAAAAACATATTTCTAATATACATAATTTAATTTCTAAATACTTGATTAAAATACATTTGTACATATCATACATTTTTTTATATCATATACTTAAAATTGAAAATGACTTTCTATTCTTTTAATTAAAATACACTTTGTACATAAATTTTAAAACATTAATCTTATACATACACATAAGATACATTTTATTTTTATACAATATCATTAAATTTGAAAATATCTTCTTTTAATTAAAATAGACTTTGTACATAATTGATAAAATACATTTTTTTTAAACATTAAAATCTTAAACACTTAGTTAAAACATTTTTGTATATAATAAACAATGATGCATCTTATACATTTTTCAATTAGAACTTGAACATACGATTTAATTAAAAACATTTTCTTTTGTACATATTAAAAATATACAAATCAAAGATTCCTTAAAACACATATTTAGGTCAAATACCCTAATCTCGCCTTAATTTCATATTGTCGCGCCTGTAAATAATTACACAATACATATACATCTCACACTTACACTTACACAATGCAAATCCATTCACATTGCCTTGCACACATTTCTTTATCTTATATTTGTATATTCGATATTTACATTTTGATCGCAAATTCGATTTGGTTGTAACTTATTGGATACTATAAGTCTCATCCCCTTTTGTACATTTATACCCCCACTCCCGGACACTATTTTGTAATAGCGTAGATTTTACATTTCCGCAATTTACAGTTTTCCAATTATACCATGGTTAGACCTAGGGTTTGCATGTATATAAAATCAAACACTAGATAACCTAATACAAGACAAATACATGTAATCAATACACAATCACACTTGCACCCTCTAGGGTAATCCCACATGTTGCCTTCCAAAATGGGCCATGTTTGCACGTCAAGTATCTTTGGCAAAACGAATTCAAAATGATCATAAGTCTCAAAGTGTTGCCTAAAACAGAATGATCATAGTCCCTTCAAAGCAAATCGCCAAAGACACTTGGCATTATTGCATTCATGGTTCATACGATGACCCGCGCCCGTCCCGAATAAACTTCCTAAACGCAAGATTGTTCATCAATTTCAATGGTGGAACAAAATTGTTAAAAGGGGTTAAAACATAACAAAAACCTTTGAGTACAATAGGGTAGACAAAACTCTTAGTTACTTGAGATCAAACTTGCAAAAACACTTGCCTTCTTTTCAAAAATCACAATCCACAACACTTTCAAACAAACTCTCAAAAACATTTGAAACATCTTTTCGAAAAGATCCACACTTTTGTAAAACACTCAATCACGAGTCAAATACATTAGTTGCCTAAGACAAGGCATCTTCTTCCAAAACATTTTCAAAAGCACCCACACACACACCATTTTCAAGCAATCGCAAATCAAGGCAAGTGATCTAAAAAACCAAGTAACTAAGAGCCCATGGATAACCATGGATGAAAAGGGTGCTAATACCTTCCCTTTTCATAATCTACCCCCCGAACCCACGAAATATCTCAAAAGGTTTTTGCTGTGCTTTTTTAACCTTTCCTTTAGGATAAAGTAAAAAGTCGGTGGCGACTCTTGCTCAACCGCACAAGTGCGAATACGAACGCAAAACACTAGTCAGTTCTCCCACCGTATCACACAATGTATTGGCTTTATTGATGTTTATGATATATGGATGCAATGTATGTGTATGTGAGCTGATTTGTTGTATTACTATCTGCTCGGGGAAAATAAATCCCTGACTGCTGTTATGGATATGTAAGTCTTCAGGTCTTGAAGTTGGAGTGGCGAGTTCACTGGGGATTATCTATTGGGAGTGTTTATTTCACTGGGGAGGATTGAAAAGTTAGCTGTTATCCGGTCGGATTCCAGCCTTCACAACAAACGGTTGAGGAATTTGGAGAAATTGGGCGATTTCTACCGGGATTCAATAAACTAGAAGCTTCGCTGCTGGGAATTTTGTTCCGTTGGGGATGATGGAAAACTCCGTGGGGAGAAAGGTGATTTTTTCTTGCAAGAGTTCAGGAGTCTCGGTTATCTGTCGCTCTATTGGGGAGTTACCCTTGGCTAGAGAGAATCAAAAGTTAGCCGCTACTTGGTTGGATTCCAGGCTTCATAACAACTTGCTGGGGATAAGGAAGTTTACTGTTATTTGGCCGGATTCCAGGCTTCACAGTAACTTGATGTAGAATAGTCTACTGGGGAAGAGGAGTTGTGGTCCTTTGATTTGTAGTGGTCGGAGAGGTAAATTCAAACTAAGGGACCTGTAGTTTGTTGGCAATATGTGAATTTTCATGTTTTGAAGCTGAATTTTTGATGAACTCTTGTCGAGAGGAGTAAATTTCATTGTAAGGGAAATGCCATGTATTGCTTTGTAAGATCTGTTTAAGGAATCCTAAGAAATTCGATGACTTCTATTGAGGATAAAACTTGAAATTTTGTTTCTGTAGGGGAGTTATTGAAAACCGTGGGGAATATGAAGTGGTCTAGGGACGTTTTCCTGCCTTTTCATCCTATCAGTAATTGTCTTTCTCATCTTGTTTACTTGTAAATAGTAATTACGTTCAAATGCATATGTTCATCAATGAATCATTGGACGTTTTTTGCAAACAAAACACAATTGTAAAGAAAAGACAAATAGTTTTTGTACTTTCAAAGAGACATTTTTGTATTGACTTTGAGTAAGTATTTCGTACAGAGGAGACAAACATTCTAGTAAGAGAATGGCGCCATAAAAACAAGAAATATTTATGCAAACAAAGATAGCTATGTGTGATAATCCCATGGGGTTCCCATTCTGCTATAACCCTCATATCTCCGAATATCTCGTCTATTTGTTGCTTCGTCCGAAGATGATTGAATTGATCAGAAACTCTGAGTTTGTTAGTGGAAGTCAAGAGGTTGTCCTCAAAGTGATCCGACGGGACATAGTCATACGCTTTTATTCCCTAACTTTTGCCTGGACCACCCTTTCGGGTTTTCAGTCCACCGGGAAACCATTTTTTCCCAAGTTGCCCTTTCGGGTTTTCAACTTGTCGGGTGTACAGATTTTTTTATATTTTATCCCTAATTTTTGCCCGAACTTTTTTGGTTCGTTGGGATGCCCTTGTTTTGCGTAGGTACGTCATCCTAGCGGGTCTTTTATGCGTAGTATCTTTTGACTATGTCCGCGTTCACAGGGTGTGGCAGGTCATCACCGTCCATGGTGGTTAAGATCATTGCCCCACCGGAGAACATGTTTTTGATTACAAATGGTCCTTCATAGGTAGGAGTCCATTTTCCCCTGGGATCACTCTGTGGCGAGATGATACGTTTGATCACTAAATCCCCAACTTGATATGTTTGGAGTTTGACTTTCTTGTTGAAAGCCTTGGTCATCCATTTTTGATACATTTGACCATGGAAAACGGCAGTAAGTCTCTTCTCATCAATTAAGTTCAGTTGATCAAGTCGAGTTTGGATCCAATCGTCGTCATTCAAGCCTGCATCCTTTATAATTCTCAGAGAGGGGATCTGAACCTCAATGGGTAAAACAACTTCCATGCCATATACCAAAGAATAAGGTGTTTCCCCGGTTGATGTGCGAGTCATGGTACGATACCCATAGAGAGTGAATGGTAGCATCTCATGCCAGTCTTTGTATGTGACTATCATCTTTTGTATGATCTTTTTAATGTTCTTATTTTCCGCTTCGACAACACCATTCATCTTTGGCCGATAGGGAGAAGAATTATGATGTTGGATCTTGAATTGCTCACACAAGGCGGTGATCATAGTGTTGTTAAGATTTGTACCATTGTCAGTGATGATCCTTTCGGGGATACCGTACCGGCAAATGAGATTTTGCTTGATGAAGCGGGCAACAACATTCTTAGTAACAAAAGCGAAGGAAGCTGCTTCGACCCACTTTGTAAAATAGTCAATGGCCACCAAGATGAAGCGGTGTCCATTGGAAGCGGTCGGCTTGATCTCTCCAATCATATCAATTCCCCACATAGCAAAGGGCTAAGGAGCCGTCAAGACATTCAGAGGAACCAGAGGTACGTGTACTTTGTCAGCATAAATCTGACATTTATGGAAAGTTCTAGAGTGTTGGTAGCAATCTGCTTCCATGGTAGACTAGTAATAGCCTTCCCGTAGGATTTTCTTCGCCATCGTATGCCCACTGGAGTGAATGCCAAAAGTACCTTCATGTAATTCCGCCATGATCTTTTCTGCCTCAATCTTATCCACACACCGAAGCAGAATGGTGTCATGATTGCGTTTGTACATGATGCCATTACTCAAGAAGAATTTAGCAGAGAATCTCCTTAAGAACTTCTTATCGTTGATTGAAGCTCCTTCCGGATATTCTTGAGCCTCGAGATACCTCTTGACTTCATGAAACCAGGGCTGGTCCACTATCTCTTCAGTATTAATCTCGTTACAGTGTGCTGGTTCATCCATTCGTTCGATGGTGATCTGGGGAGCCTCATTATCCCAATTAAGTTTAAACATATATTACATTGTAGCTAGAGCGTCTGCTAGCTGATTTTCTTCTCGCGGCAAATGCTCGAAGGTAATCTTCTCAAAATGTGGTGGCAATGTCAAAACATGTTCTTTGTAAGGGATAAGATTTGGATGTTTAGTGTCCCATTATCCTTTGATCTGACTGATGACCAAAGCTGAATCTCCAAACACATTTAAAGAGTTGGTTCCCAAACCTATGGCAGCCTTGAGACCAAAGATGCATGCTTCGTATTCCGCCATGTTGTTCTTACAATTGAAGCAAAGTCTGGCAGTAAAGGGAGTATGACACCCTTCCGGATATATGAGTACAGCGTCGATACCATTACCAAGTGCATTGGAGGCCCCATCAAAGAACAAGGTCCATTGGGATCCATATCCAGGTCTGTCATATGGTCTGATTTCTTTACAGTTGTCTAATGGCATGATGTCTTCATCCGGGAATTCAAACTTCATGGACTGATAGTCTTCTACAGCTTGATGAGCAAGTTGATCAGCCAATACACTTCCCTTTATAGCTTTCTGGGTAGTATACTGTATGTCATATTCTGTTAGGATCATCTGCCATCTAGTTATCCTCCCAGATAGAGCAGGCTTTTCGAAGATGTATTTTATCGGATCCATCTTAGATATCAACAAGGTAGTATGAGTCAACATATACTGTCCTAGCAGGTGAGCAGCCCATACCAGAGTGCAGCAAGTTTTCTCGACCAGTGAATATCTGGTTTCACAGTCGGTAAACTTTTTGCTCAGGTAGTAAATCGCGTGCTCTTTTCGGCCAGACTCGTCATGCTGCCCCAATACACACCCCCATTGAGTTCTCTAAAATGGTCAGATACATGATCAGTGGTCTTCCCTCGACTGGTGGCATCAAAACAGGTGGCTCTTGTAAATATTCTTTGATTTTTTCGAAAGCAGTCTGGCATTCATCATTCCATTTGACTACTTGATCTTTCTTCAATAGTTTAAAGATTGGCTCACAAGTAGCTGTTAGGTGAGAAATGAATCTGGAAATATAGTTCAGGCGTCCCAAGAATCCTCTGACTTCCTTCTCAGTATGAGGAGCAGGAATTTCTTTTATTGCTTTAACCTTGGTGGGATCGACCTCAATACCCTTGTTGTTGATGATGAAGCCTATGAGTTTACCGGACCATACTCCGAATGTGCACTTGTTTGGGTTCAAACTTATTTTATACTTCTTCGACCTTTCAAACAACTTTTGCAAGTGATCAAGGTGTTCTTCTTCTGTTTGTGATCGGGCTATCATATCGTCTATCTAGACCTCTATTTCATGGTGTATCATGTCATGAAACAAAGCTACCATGGCGCGTTGATAGGTTGCCCCAGCATTCTTCAGTCTGAATGGCATCACTTTGTAGCAGAATGTGCCCCACTGTGTGACAAATGTAGTTTTCTCCATATCCTCAGGTGCCGTTTTGATTTGGTTGTAACCTGAGAATCCGTCCATGAAGGAAAACACTTTATGCTGGGCCGTATTGTCAACCAGGATATCTATGTGGGGAAGTGGAAAATCATCTTTAGGGCTGGCCCTATTCAAGTTCTATAGTCCATGCACATTCGTACTTTGCCGTCCTTTTTAGGCACGGGAACAATGTTGGCAACCCATTGAGGATAGGAAGTGACAACCAAGAATCCAGCGTTGAATTATTTCATGACTTCCGCTTTGATCTTCTCCGACATGTCAGGTCTCATGCGGCGGACTTTTTGTTTTACTGGTGGACAGTCTTCCCTTGTTGGCAGTCGATGTACCACGATGTCTGCATCGAGTCCCAGCATATCTTCATATGACCAACCAAAGATTTCAACATAATCATGCAACAGCTGAATCAGACGCTCCTTGACACTCGGCTCTAGATTTGCACCCACCTTGATTTCTTTTTTACCATCCTCGGTACCTAAGTTGATTTTGTCCACCGGTTCCTCATGAGGCTGAATAGCTCTTTCCTCCTGTTGTAGTAGTATGGCCAATTCCCCTTGTACTTCACAATCTTCCTCACCTTCGTCTTCGGCTTGGTAGATTAGATTCTTAGAGTCACAAAAGGCCATAGCAGTATCGTTATCCATGGGATCCGGAATGGAGGGGTACCTACATTTGTGAGTGTGGGTGTGTGTAAAGGTATAGCCATCTTTTAAAAAATAAAATGTAAAAGAAAAACAATGAGCATAAAAAGTTTGTATGTGAAAAACGTCCATGATTCATTGAATGTCATATGAAGATGAAATAAAAACCCACAAATGGACCATTGTGCCTCGGGCGAGACACAAGGTTTTGAATGTGCGAGTTGTTTGTGAATATTACAAGTCCAACAAAAATGTAAAGATAAATTACTAAGGGATGAAAGTTATTGGGACAAAGTCTTTGGCCTCCCAATTACGAAGTCCTTCGTTGACAGTAGGAAATATCCAATCCTCCAAGCTGCAATCCTCTTCACCATTTTCCACTGCATTGACCTCTCGGTTGCTAATCTTTAGGGGTGGCCTTCCAGCACGGGCACGACGCACATCCTTCTGAGCACCTGAAGTAAACCCTAAGCCAAATTTGTCAGATTTAAACGGAATGTCCGGAAGTTGCCCCCAGATGGTGCATACACCCTCCTCTACTACTGCCTTGGCGTCTTTCAGAGATGACATCCGGAGTGGAGGTCTTATGATCTTGGGAATATGGGACGCCGTCTTGGTCATTGATACCTCTTGAGGAACCTCTTCGAAATGTTGAAAAGGAGTTTCTATGAACTCGCCATCCAATTCTACATACCGGAACAAATTGAGGTGGCTAATCATATACTCTTCCTCTCCGTGGACAGTGATAATCTTTCCCTGGACCGGATATTTCAACATTTGGTGTAATGTAGATGTGACAGCACCAACATTATGGATCCATGGCCTTCCTAGTAGACAGGAGTAAGAGGGGCGGATGTTCATTACATAGAAGGTTGAGTTGAAAGTCTGAGTCCCAACCTTTATGGGAATGTCCACCTCCCCGTGGACCATCCTCTTTGAACCATCAAATTCCCTTAAAACTATATTACTGGGCTCAATGTTAATCCTTCACAATCTAGTCTGTCGAGAGCTTTCTTTGGTAAAATATTCAAAGATGAGCCGGTATCTACCAAGACATGAGCCAGAGTTGTTCCTCTATATTCCACAGCGACATGCAATGCCTCGTTGTGCTTTCTTCCCTTTGGTGTCAGATTAGCATCTGAGAAGCCTAGGCCGTTATCAACTGTCAAGCTGGCCACACAATCTTGAAATTGGTCAGCAGACGTCCCTTGAGGCACATGGGCTGTCTTCAGAAACTTCACCAGAGCTTTCGCATGTGCCCCTGAGCACAATAACAAAGCTAGCATGGATATTTTGGATGGAGTTTGCCCCAACTGTTCAACTACGTCGTAGTCACTCTTCTTTATTATTCTCAGGATCTCCTCCATTTCCTTTTTGGAGGTTTCGGGGATAGTCAGTGGTTGAGCCTTCGTTCGGACAGGCTCTTCTTGAATACTTTTCCCTCGGGTTTCAGTAGTAGGAGTATTGGTAGGGATAACAGCAGGGGTTGTGTCGTCTTTGTCGATAGGAGTATTTGTAGATATAATTATTGGTACAGAGGTAACCTTTGGAACAACCACGGGTCCAAAAACCGCCTTTGGAGGGGCAATCTCTGGAGAGAAGATTCTACCTCTACGAGTAATCTTACTGGTTCCGACAATATTACTAATGTCAGAGTTTTCTTCTTCTGGGCTTATTGTGATACAGTGGGAGAACTGACTTGGGATTTTGCGTTTGTTTTCTCACTTGTTCGGTTTAGCAAGAGTCACCACCGACTTTTTATTTTATCCTAAGGAAAGGTCAAAAAGCACAGAAAAGACCTTTGAGATGTTTTCTTGGGTTCGGGGGGTAGATTATGAAAAGGGAAGGTGCTAGCACCATTTTCATCCATGGTTATCCATGGGCTCTTAGTTACTTGTTTTAGATCACTTGCCTTTGCTTTTCAATTGTTTGAAATGGTGCTTTGTGTGTGTGGTTTTGAAAATGTTTTGAAAAAGATGCCTTGTCTAGGAAACCTTTGTAATTATTCTTGTTTGAATTATACAAAGGTGTGTGTCTTTTTGAAAAGATAATTCAATGTTTTGGAAGTTGCTTTGAAATTGTTTTAAAGTTGTGTTGTGAAGTGTGTTTGAAAATGGCAAGGATGTTTTGCAAGATTTTTTATCAAGTAACTAAGAGTTGTCTACCCTATTTTACTCAAAGATCTTTCTTATGTTTTTAACCCTTTTAACAGTGTTATTTCACCATTGTATTTGGTGAACAACCTTGCGCTAGGATGTTAAACGGGACAGACGCGGGTCATCGTATACAATCATTGAAAGAAACTTGTGAGACGCTCTAGCAATTTTGTAAGGGACGAGATCGTTTTATCGAAGGCAACATCGAGGGTCATCGAGGGACTACGATCTTTGTTTATTGAAGGGACATTTTCTAGAGTGTCTCATACTCGAGGGACATGATTGCATTTTCCGAGGCAACAAGCGAGGTTACCCTAGAGGTGCAAGTGTGAATTGTGTATTGATTTTCATGCATTTATCTTGTATTAGGTCATCTAGCGATTGATTTTGAATCTTCGCACACAAAACCTAATTACTATACAGTATATTGAAAACGATAAATTGCGGGAATTTAAAGTCTAAATTATTACAAAGCAGTATCCGGGGATGGGGGTACAAATGTTTACAAATGGGGATGAGTCTTATCAGAATAGTAATATCCAAGTATATATTACAACCAAATTGAACTGTCGCATTCTCAATGTAAAATTTTGACAAAGTATAAGATAACGAAAATCAAAGAAATATGAGATGCGTATATTTATTTACAAATGAACAAAATTTAACCTAATGAAGATTATGTATTATTATTATTTGTTTTGTGAAGAAAAATTTTTTTAAAGAAAGAAAGTAATTTGAATTAATGCCTCTATCATTCTTGTATTTATTAAATGAAAACAAACATTTAAAGAAAATTATATTGAGAAAAAAATCAAAAATGAAAATTAAGTTATTAATTGTTTCTTAATATTAACAAAAAAAGAAATCATTTAGAAAGAAAACAAATGAAAGAATATTTGTTTAAAGAAAGAAAATAGTTTAAATAAAAAAGGGTGGGCTTAAGCATGTGTTTTTGGATGGCCCAAAGTGGTACAAAAAGAAACAAAAGAAACTGAAGGGAAGATGGCGATAGAAGGAGGGGCGTTGAAAAAAATGTTTGGGCTTTAGTGTTAAGTGGGGCGAAGGCCCAAGTGAACATTGAACAAATTTTTAGGGTTCAGAGTTATGTGAGTTCAGAAGTTAGGGTTTGCAGTTTTGGGTCACAACGACGCCGCTCCTCTCATCTTCTTCATCTCTCTTCCTCGTTTATCAGCCATGAACAAAAATGATTCCTCCTCTCATGCCTAGCTTCCGGTGTGTTGCCTCCCATCTCTCTCGTCTTCACAGCGATCCACGTTGGTTGTTCTCGAATGATACGAATTTTAACTTGTTTAGGGGTTTTTACAGTTTGGTTCTTGCATGTTTATCGTTTTACAATGTTTAATCTTCGATGTTTTGGGTGTGAGCTACATCGAAAGTTTGAGAAAAAAGACTATACCTTTGGCGTTTTGTTCTGTAAGAAGATGGAGAGAGAGGAACATGGGACTGGTGGCGCTCTCAGGTGGCCAATGAGGAGGGAGGAGCGTGATAATCGCTTTTTGGTATTTTGTATCTTTTCGTTGTTTGATGATGAATTCTATTTTGAAAACTGCTTGCTTCTAAACTCTTCCTCTCTTTGTGGACCCTAATATTCTGATGATGAACTTTGTTTGTTCTTTGTTTTGGTTAGTGAGGAACAAATGTCCTGAGAACTGTTCTTGTTTTGATTTTTCACTTCTGAGCCTCTTCCTCTTCTTCTCTATGTTAATGATGAGGGTGCTGCTGAAACTAGCTCATGTTTGAACTGTTTTCTTGATGTTTGATGATGAATTCTATTCTGAAAACTGCTTGCTTCTAAACTCCTCCTCTCTTTGTGGACCCTGATATTCTAATGATGAACTTGTTCTGAGGATTGCTTGTTGTTTTTTTGGTTTTGTTGATTACTGATTGTTTGATGATGAAAACCTAATCCGAGAACTTCTTGTTTTGATGGCTGGATAAATTGGTGTTTGATGTTAGCTTGTAGACTGTTTGTGTGATTTGCTTGAGAAGCAGTTTTACAAGTTATGCAGGAAGGTCTGTAACTGAGTTGCAGTCTTAACATGTTTTGGGCTTGGTAGTAGATGTCTCCACCGTAATTCCACGGCACTGTTTTGTCTGATTCATACGGGACCGGCCCGGGCATTGTGATTATAAGAGGAGTAGTTTTTGGAACCGATGTAATCCTAACGGGTCTTTTGGGGACCCTGGAAGAATTGGCGGAGATGGTTATGATTGAAACGTCTTCAACAGGAACGGGTGAAATAGGAGCACTTTCAAAAAAAATCTCTTGGTTGTCTATCAAGCATTGAATGCTTGCTTTCAACAAAAGGAAGTCAGTTGGTGAGGATAAGCAGAGATGGCAGTCTTCATTACAACCCTGGAATATACCGGCTTTTAACAAGTTTATTTTAATGATTGGGAGCAGAGTCAAGAGTTTATCAACTGTGGTAACAAACAAATCTTCCTCGATAGCATTGGTGTTGTGACCATGTCTAGGCACGGAAGCAGAAATGACGTTTGGTTTTTCGGGTGCATCAAACTCAATCTATTTTTCATCTATAAGATCTTGAATCTTGTTTTTCAGGGCCCAAAAGTTGTTGGTGTCATGACCTGGACTTTCATAATGATATGTGCAGCGGGCATTTGGGTGATAATAAGGAGATGCCGTGTTGGGGTTCTTTGGAGATTCCTTCAGAGTTGTCAAATTAGATTTCAGAAGATGTGGTAAAACCTAGGCTAGAGTTATATTGATTTTGGTGAATTGTCGGACTGACCTTTCCACCCTCGGTTGGTTACCTCTCGGTTGATCAGATGTAGGCTTTGGGATGATAACATCTCCCACCATTGGTCGGCGTTCAGCTTTCCTTTGGTTCGTTTGTGGGTAAACAGCAGATACCTCCTTCTTCCTAGTAAAATGCTTTCTCATAGCTGTAGAGGCAGATGAATCCTTCTGAATTTTTCCACTTTTTATGCCAGCTTCCACCCTCTCTCTGGTTAGTATTAATTCAGTAAATCCAGCAGATGAGCTTTCAATTAGATGGTTGAAGAAAGGGCCCGACAGAGTGCCTAAGAACATGTCCACTAATTCCCTTTCAGACAGAGGGGGTCGTACTCTCCCAGCTAGATCTCTCCATTTCTTCGTGTAATCCTTGAAACCTTCATTGGAAACCATAGCCATACTCTGAAGTTGAGTACGGGTAGGCGCTAAATCTGCATTATGCTGGTATTGCTTATAGAAAGCTGCGGCGAGATCTTCCCAGTTGTGGACGTCGGCCCTTTCCAATTGGTAAAACCAATCGAGCTGTGTTCCAAATAGGCTATCTTGGAAAAAGTGCACCCGTAGATCTTTATCTGCAGAGTGCGGCTGGATCTTTCTCACATATGATCGGAGGTGCATCCTAGGACATTACACCCCATCATACTTTGCAAACAACGGCACTTTGAACTTCGGTGGGATCACAATTCCCGACACAAGTCCCAATTCTTCAAAGTCTAGACCTGGTATCCTCTGTATTTCCATAGCATTCAGACGCTCTTCAAGATGTCTGTACTTATCATCAGCTGGCGGATATTGTTCCTCAGAGTAGTCTTCCTCTTCCTCCTCCTCTTTAGATTCTGACAGAACCGCTGTTTCCTTTCCTTTTCTTTCTCTTTCATCAGATGTTGTTGAAAAATCCAAGGTTCTTCTAGTCTGTCCTTGAAACCTTCTCCCCATAATCACAACACCGGTTGGTTTCTTCTCTTTCTTCTTCTTCTCTTTGGCCAACAAAGTTTTCAATTCCTCTTGTCCTTTGGCTAGGGTCATGAGTAACTGTTGAAACTGCGTGTTTTGAACTTGAAGATCTTTGACTGTCTGTTCGAGATCCATCTTACTGAAATAAACAGTAGAGAGATGAGGAATCTTGTTGCAAAAGACATGTTTATGTCATGATGAATGATATGTGCATATGTAATGTTCTCAAGGATTTTAAAAGATTCAAGTTTGTTTTAGACAAAAAGAAACACACGTTAGATTAATAAGATAGAGTTTGAATACATCAATGCCCCTTGGGCAAAATAATACAAAACTCTAAGATAAAAAGGTAGTGCGCATCCTCTTTGGTGCTATGTAGGCATTTAGAGTCTGCTCCTCATGAAGTAGCCTAGTGAGTTCCAAAACCTTCTTCTCGCTTGCGTAGAATCGGGATTCGAAAGTATCTCGCTCTCCCTTGAGCTGTATCCAATCCCTTTGTAAGTCTTCAAGATATGTGGGCATGTCAGGATGTAGGATAGTGTATGGAACTTCTCCTTCCTTAACAGGCTCAATGATCACCGGAAGGATGGAGGGATAAGGCATCATAAGACTTTGAGCGCGGGTTCGTACCCACTTGAGGTAAGGCTCAAGGGGGATGGAATTTTTTTTGTCACAAAGTCTTGCTATCCACCTTGTTTAGCGTCCTCCACGCTTGGGTGAATCTCTGGCGAAGACCTCGATTGTCATTGTCGTAGTCGAATACTAAGCCTTGAATCAACATCTCATGTGCACCATCCCTTCGGGCATAACTAAACTATCTTAGAGCTAAGCATGGGTTGTAAGTGATGCCTCCCCTAATGCCAACTAGAGGGACAATAGGGAATTCCCCACAACGGTTAATAATGATAACATTCTCTTTGGACCGAGAGAACCAATGAATATCCGAATGTTTGAGCGTCATTAACCTTTGTGACCACCTTAATCCTTGCTCGTTCTTTAAGACTGATTGGGGAAGATGATAAATAAACCACCTTTCCAGAAGGGGAGTGCAAGACATAAGGACACCTCTTTTCCTCATTGTGCGAGTGTGAAAAGAGTGTAGGATATCCCCTAGCAATGTAGGCACCGAATTGCGTGACATGAAGATTTTGACGGCACTTATATCTATGAGTTGGTCAGGATTGGGGAACAAGACCATCCCATAGATAAGAAGAGCCACAATTTCCTCAAAGGCTTACAATTCTAAGGAATTTCAACAGATTTGGGCTTTCTCAAACAGAAACATTGCTAAGAAACCTTTGACACCACTCCTAGTTTCCCAATGAGTTGTGACATTAGACGAGTGAAAGTGCAGAGCTTGAGCAATCTCTTCTGGCTTTGGGCCTCTTTCCGTACCATTGAAAGGTAGTTGATTGAGAATGGGAATCCTCAAGAGTTGAGAGAATTCTTCCAAAGTAGGCACAGGCTGGTAGTCGAGAAATGTGAAGCAATGGTGCAAAGGATCAATTAAGAATTGAAAGAGCACCTTCATCATATCCTCATCCGTGTTGGAGGTGACCAAGTTGAGTAGGCCACCATATCTCTCGGTGAAAGGAGAGCTTTTAGGGATCCTTGAAGCTAGCTCTTTAAGTTGCGAAGGAATTCTTACAAGGTTGACTTGGATAGTTTTCCTGCGGAGTGAATTCATATCCTACAAAACAAGAACAAATATGAATTTCCAAAATCCTTGAAATGGTTAGTGGATGCATATGATGTTCATGATGTCCATGATGTTATGTACAAGCATGCATATACAAGAAAAGCAATCAAGTTCCTAGTTTAGGCTTGCATGGGGTTTTATAGGTAAGTACCCTCTTGAAGTTTAGTTGGCTCAACCTGTCCTAGCAATAGTAACTGGGTTCTAAGGAGCTCAATATCACTGGATTGTTTCCTTGTTCATTGTTTCAGCTAAAGCCTCTTTAATGGCGACCGAAATATTCCAAGAAACCAACCATCAATGAGTGTAGTATCGAGTATCTACCAACTTCGGACTGCACCAAAGTCGGTCATCTCACTACGCCCTAAAGGCCAAGTTGGTCAAGTAAAGGTTCTAAAAGTTCGTTAGTGCTTCGCGACATCACTCAGCGGCCTCGTATTCTCCTTGACTACTCAAGGGCTACCGGTACCCACAAATATGTCACACTAACATAGATATTGCTTAGACCATGTCGGTAAACCCCGCACAGTTTCCACAATGTATTGCTATTTACCTATAATGTATCCCCAAATCCGGGTAGAGGATTCAAACCCAAATAAAGAACCGTAATGTAAAACAAACAAATCAAGCAATCTAATCAAGTAAATGTGACCTAACCCTAAGGTAACAACACTTTTTCATTAACTCCCCAGTAGAGTCGTCAGTTCTGTGATATGGTGGAAGAACTGACTTGAGGGTTTGTGTTTGTATTTTCAAATGTTGTGGTTAACAAGAGTCGCCACCGAATTTTCTTTTATCCAAAAGGAAAGGTGAAAAAGCACAGGAAAGACCTTTGAGATTGTTTCTTGAGTTCGGGGGGTAGATTATGAAAAGGGAAGGTATTAGCACCCTTTTCATCCATGGTTTTCCATGGGCTCTTAGTTACTTGCTAGATCACTTGCTTTTGTTGCTTGAAAATGTGTTTGGTGTGGTTTTGAAAGTATTTTGTAAAAGAGGCCATTTGTTTAGGCAATCTTTGTAATGATTCTCGTTCGTAAGAATGTATACAAAGATGTCTATCTTTTTGAAAATGTTTTCAATGTTTGTAAGTTGTTTGGAAGTGTGTGTGTGTTTGTTTTGAAAAATAGCAAGGATGTTTGCTTGAAAAAAAATAGAGCAAGTAACTAGGAGTAATATACCTACTCTAATGTATTTCTTGTTCATTTTTTATTCCTTTGATATTGTTGTCTTATCATTTATTTGGTAAGCAACCCTGTCTTTGGATGTTTAACGGGACGGGCGTGGGTCATCGTATAACCATGATTAGCAATGTTGCAAAGTATCTTAGTATTTTCGAGGGACTAAGATCATTTTATAAGGCAACTTTGAATAGCGTCATTGAGGGACTATGATCTTTTGATTTTGTTTGTTTTACTAAGACACTTTGCACTCATAACATGGCTATTTTTGTATAAAGCAACCAAGTGGAGAAAACCTAAGGGTGTTTATGTGCAAGTGTGTATGATTGCATGCATGATTTTATCTTGAATTAGGATTTTCTATTTCATTGATTTTATCTTGCCATACATATCCTAATCACTAACATTTACACTAGAAAGCGATAAAAATGCGGAAATGTAAAGTCCTACGCTATTACAATATTTATGGGGGTGGGGTACAAATTTATGAATGGGGAGTACCAACGAGAAAAATAAAGAAAATAAAAATGGGAAGAAAGAAAGAAAAAGGAAAAGAGTCAGCATGCTGCTGAGAGGAAGTCAGAAGTTCTAACCCTGGCCTGCTGCAGGACAGCAACCTGTTAGTGAAAATGTATAGGTCAGAAGTTCTTACCCTGGTACGCTGTAAAACAGAGACCTGTTAGTGAAAATGTATGGGTTGAGAAGTTCTGACCCTGCTGGGCACACAGTAATTTTCAGAAGTGTTGATATTACTGATGACAAAACAGGCCCCAGAAGTTCTGGCGTCAAAGTCAGAACTTGGTATCCCTCCGTGCTAGTCAGAACATCTGCAGTTTGGTTATTTTTCCATAAAACAGAAGGCATGCCTAGGACAGTTTCAGCAGGTGTCATAGCATTTCAGAAGTCAGAACCAAAAATTAGAGGCAAGTTATGAACTGAATCGTTCCCTACTTAAGCGTACAGATGCGTGAAAACCTCAGAACATGAACAACATCAGAAGCATGATATCTACATTGTGTTTTTGAGCATGCAAATCTGGTGATGTTTAAGAAATGTGGTGAGGGTCAGCAAGTGCTTACCTTGCAGCTAGAAAAAGTGGATTGGAGTTAGCCTTAACTCTGATAATGTTCTGAACAGGTTCTTTGAATGGATGGATGGAGGGTATATATATGATTTAGAAAATTGTATGGGTGTTTCTTAGTCAAGAAATATTTTGAGAGAAAATGGAGTTTGAAAGCAGGAGATTCAAAGTTAATGGTTGGTATGCTGTGTTTACAGTTTTTGAAACTCTGGGAATTTTGGGCAGAGATTCAAGGTGTTTTCTTGCTAAAACTTTCTGTTTCTTTTCAGCAATTTTTCTGAACTTGGACCGAGCTTTTTCAATGGACAATGGTGTTCTATTTATAGGCAAAGCTTTGTGGGTTTTTAAAACGTTAAGTGGCGCCAATATCATGCACTAGATGCTAACTTACTCTTGAAGAAAGTTCATAAAAAGTTGTGATGATTGACAACTTTTAGCCTAGGCTGGGTTAGTAAGCGAGGATTAAGAAAAAGTGACACCCATGAGAGAAAAGTAGCACATGAACCCATACCTAAATCTACACAAGAGCGTTACTATGATGCACGTGGAGAGACCCTTTGGACAAATGCTCAAAAGTGGTTGTGAGCATTAATGAGTATTAAATGGTGATGAGATTGGTCAAGAATAAAAAATCTTGTAATATGAGATTTGTATCATTACTTAAATTTGAGCCAGCAGTTCCACTTCAGCATAGTCCAAAACAAAGCACCCAAGTTCTGATCTAGGTATCCTGCTGCCTTAGCAAATTCTGAGGGTTCTCCAGGCTTTCCAGCATGTTTTATAATCTTCTGTTCTTACCTTGGCAGATTCTGACTGAACTTGAGTAGCTGCTGAAGAACTACGTTCTGACTGAACGTTGTGTTCTGAGCCAAGTTTGCACCTTCTGACTGAGTTGGCGTAGCTGCTGAAGAGCCACATTTTGACTGAATTGACGTAGCTGCTGAAGAGTCACATTCTGGCTGAGTTGGCGTAGCTGCTGAAGAGCCACATTCTGACTGAATTGGCGCAGATGCTGAAGACCCACATTCTGACTGAATTGGCGTAGCTGGTGAAGAGCCACATTCCGACTGAATTGACGTAGCTGCTGAATAGCCACATTTTGACCGAATGTTATGTGCTGAGCTAAGTTTGCAACTTCTGACTGCTCCTGCCTGGAGGTTGGTTCTGAAGTTCTGAAGTGTCATTTTTTTTAAATACTTTAGAAAAATTCTAAGTATTTAGAATTTAACTTTTTCAAGGTAAAATTTGACTTTTGAGCTTCTTGATGAAACAAACTTCATATTCCAACATGTCTTGTGAAATATGATTTTTGTGTTTTGATTTTGATTCAAAAACCAAAGTTTGACTTTTTAGCTTGCGAATGACCATTTTTCCCTTGTAAATGGCTTGCTTGGAAAGGAATGATAACTCAAGGCTTGGATTTGTATAAGAGAAAACTTTGAGAATCCAGGGTGATTTTCCTGAAAGATGAGAGGGCAAATTTTGGGGTACAACACAGGGGAACTTGCCAGATTACTACAACAAGAAGAAAGAACCATTCAACCCCACAAGGAACCAGTGGACACAATCAACCTAGGTACTGAAGAAGACAAAAGATAAGTCAAGGTGGGTGCCAATATGGAACCCAGTGTCAAGGAGCGTTTGATTTAGTTGCTACACAAGTATGTTGAGGTTTTTGCCTGGTCGTATGAAGACTGCCATGACTTGATGCAGATATTATGGTACATCGTCTTCCTACAAAAGAGGATTGCGCACCCCTAAAACAAAAGGTCTATGGAATGCGACCAGACATGTCGGAGAAGATTAAAGTTGAAGTCATGAAGCAATTCAATGCTGGATTATTGGCTATCACCTCTTATCCGCAATGGGTTGCTAACATTGTTCTCGTGCCCAAAAAAATGGCAAAGTATGAATGTGTGTGGACTACATAGATTTGAATAGGGCAAGCCCTAAGGATGATTTCCCACTCCCCCACATTGATATTCTAGTTGACAATACAGCATAGCACAAAGTGTTTTCCTTCATGGACGGTTTCTCAGGGTACAACCAAATCAAAATGGCGCCCGAGGACATGGAGAAAACAACCTTTGTAACACAATGGGGCATATTCTGCTACAAGGTTATGTCATTTGGACTGAAGAATGTTGGGGCAACCTATCAGCGTGCCATGGTAGCTCTATTTCACGACATGATACATCACGAAATAGAGGTCTATGTGGACGACATGATATATAGATCTCAAATAGAAGAAGAGTATCTCGATCATTTACAAAAATTGTTTGAGAGACTAAAGAAATACAAGCTGAGGTCGAACCCAAATTAATGTACGTTTGGAGTAAGTTTTGGTAAGCTCCTAGGCTTTGTCGTCAGCATAAGGGTATTGAAGTGGATCCTGCCAAGGTGAAAGTGATACAAGAGATGCCTGCTCCTCGTACCAAGAAGGAAGTCAGAGGATTCTTGGGACATTTAAACTATATTACCAGATTCGTTTCTCACCTGACAGCCACTTGTGAACCAATCTTCAAATTACTGAAGAAAGATCAAGTAGTCAAATGGAATGACGAATGCCAAACTGCTTTCGACAAGATCAAAGAGTACCTGTAAGAGCCTCCTGTTTTAATGCCACCAGTCGAGGGAAGACCATTAATCATGTATCTGACCGTTTTTGAAAATTCAATGGGGCAGCATGACGAGTCTGGCCGAAAAGAGTATGCTATTTATTACCTGAGCAAAAATTTTACCGTATGTGAAACAAGATATTCACTGCTCGAGAAAAACTTGTTGCGCTCTGGCATGGGCTGCTCGCCGACTAAGATAGTATATGCTGACCCATACTTCCTTGTTGATATCTAAAATGGATCTAATAAAATACATCTTCGAGAAGCCCGCCCTCTCTGGGAGAATAGCAAGATGGCAGATGATCCTGAAAGAATATGACATACAATATACTACCCATAAAGCAATAAAGGGCAGTGTACTAGCTGATCACCTGGCTCACCAAGCTGTGGAAGACTACCAGTCCATGAAGTTCGAATTCCTAGATGAGGATATCATAATGGTAAACAATTGTGAAGAATTCAGGCCATATGACGGACCTGAACAAGGATCCCGATGGACCTTGGTTTTTGATGAGGCATCTAACACACTCGCAATGATATCGATGTTGTACTCATATCTCCAGAAGGATGTCATACTCCTTTTACTGAAAGACTCTGCTTCAATTGTACAAACAACATAGCGGAATGCGAAGCGTGCATTTTTGGTCTCAAAGCTGCCATAGACTTGGGGATCAGATCCTTAAAATGTATTCGGAGATTCAGCTTTGGTCATCAGCCAGATCAAAGGGGAATGGGACACAAAACAACCTAACCTTATCCCTTACAAAGAACATGTTTTGACATTGCTCCCACATTTTGGGAAGATTATTTTCGAGCATTTCCCGCGAGAAGATAATCAGCTAGCAGACGCACTAACCACAATGTCATCTATGTTTAAACTTAATTGGGATAACAATGCTCCCCAGATCACCATTGAACGAATGGATGAACCAGCTCACTGTCACGAGATTAATACTGAAGAAGTTGAAGAAGTGAAAAACACAAGAAGGGGGTTGAATTGTAAAACTTGAAATCAAATGCAGACAACAGGTTATTTTTATCCTGGTTCGTTTGATCTCAAACTACTCCAGTCCACCCCTCAAGGTGATTTCGCCTCTCTCCAACGAGGTCTTAATCCACTATATTCAACTGAATATTACAACTTGCTTTAACAACTGTTAAAGCCTTCTTGAGTCAAAAACCACAAACCGGTTTCTCAAGGAAATACTTTCTTACAAAGAAATGAAATCAAGTGTGTTAGATGTTTTCTACAAAACTGTTTATCACAACTGTGATATTACACAAATTAAGCTTATGAGAACTAGAATGCTAAAACAATAGAATAGGTAATTTGAGAGCTTTTAGCAAACTGGGAATGAGGATGAATATGAATAGCTTTAGGCGTGTAGAGAGTTGTAGAGCATTAGCCAATCCGTTCCTCACTTGCTTGTTTATATAGCATTGGAAATGGTACGTTGGAGCCAATTATTTCCGTTTCAATGCCAATTACATTCTTTCCATATTGAGCAGATCTTGTCTGGAATGATGTCGTTGATAATAAAGAGTCTTGAATGCACATTACCGTTGCCAATCAAGCGTGTTCTGGTTATGGCTTATTCTGATGCTGCTAGGTGCTGATGAATTGTTGTTGTCTTGATCAGAGTTAGATTGTTACGCGCAGATCTGTTCATCAAGCTTCAGCGTAAGCACATACTTTGATCTTCTGATTCTGGCATCTGATATAACATCCTCTGATGCTGATGTTGAGAATTCATCTTTTGATGCTGATGATGATATTCTTATGCTGATACTCATCAGAGTTTCTATAAAACAAAACATAATTTTTAGGTAGCATATATGTCTTACATGAATCATACAATTTATATATTCTTGCATTTTGTTATCATCAAAACTTTAACTTAGGGTAGTAGATTCAAACTTTGTTCTAACAATCTCCCCCTTTTTGATGATGACAAAAACTAGATTTTTTCAATTGAAAATTAACGTGAAAAGTATCAGGGATAACCAAATAATAAATTGTATCAGAATTAAATAGTATCAAAGATAAGGAGGAATAAGAGGTATCAGAACTTAAGGGGATAAGAAAACAACTATCAGAGTTATGATCAGAAAAACTCCCCCTGAGTTTATTACTTCCCTTTTTAATTCCTTGAATCCTTTAGCATCAGATCTTTCTTTTACTCGAGCAGAGCTTCAGTGTATCAGAGATAATTAACTTCTTGTACCTATAAGCTTATGCAAAACAAGAAAATATCCAAGTATATCAGAGTGTTAGAATGTTTGAGACTTTTGTCTCAGTAATCCCGTTATTGAAAAATATCATTCTTTTTCTCCCCCTTTTTGTCAGTAATCAAAAAGTGCAAGTAATATAAGCTAAAATGATCAGAGCAGAAAAACTGTTATATTTAATTCAAAGCATAGAAGATAGTACAGAAAACATGGAAAGAAAACAATGAAAACATCATGAATGAAAATCTAAGGTTGGGGTGGAAAGCGTGTGAACAGAGCTTCTAGCATGTTCTTGATCTGATCAACAGTTTCCTTCTGCTGATGCACCATGCTGACAACTGTATCAATCTTGCCATCTTGCACATCCATCCTTTCCTTCATTCTTTGATCATTCTCATCCATTCTTTGCTGCAGACGAATATCATTCTGCTTCAGCTCTTCAAGAGTCTGCCTATCCAAAGCAGCTTGAGAGACGTCAGAAACAGGATGCTTCTGAGAGCTTTCTGCAACATCTTCTGCTTGACTAACATCTTCAGCTTGCATTGTCTGATCTTCTGCTGGCTGAACTTTGGAAGCTGGACGCTTTTCAGACCATGGCTCACTATCCAGAAAGAGCACTTCCTCCTTCAGCAGCTTACTCATGACCGGACCTTCAACTTCTTTCAGCAGTTTGCTGAAGTTCTGTTGAGCCCTATCATAGTTTATGTCTTGCAGCTTGAGGTCTTCAGCGCGTACCCACATTCTGAATTGTGTCCAGAGTTGGTCTGAGGCAGCAGGATCAATCATTCCAGGACAAACCTGCTTTAGAGAAGCAATCCAATTCTGCATTCCTGTTTCAAAATTCAAAATACTAGAACCAACATCTAGTTGTTTGGGTTTGGGAATGGCTATTTTGTTTTTACGATCAGCAAGGCGGTCAAGGACTGTGAGGTCAACTAAGGTCTTGCTGTGGTCATCTGTATTTTGTTTCGGAGATGGAGTGGGAGAATCAGAAATGATTATTGGACTGTTTGGAGTATTTGGAGGGGTAGTTTCTGGTGAGGATGGCAGTTGGGGTATGTTTACAGTTGTACCACAAGGCAGTTGAATTGCCAAGGGTTGAGGTTTAGAGGATTGAGGAGAATGAGGTTCAGGTGTTTGAGCCTCAGAGTGGTGAGACTCAGAGTGTTGAGACTCAGGTTGTGGAGATGATGGTTGAGGTGAAGGTGGATTAAGTTCTGGTTGTGGAGAGGGAGGTTGTGGAATTTCTGGTATGAGTGAAAGTGGATGTTCTGGTTGAGGTGAGTGGGCAGTTTCTGGTTGAGTGTTTGGATTTTCTGAGAGGGGAGCGGAAGAACGTTGATCAATTTCAGAAAGAACTTTATCAAGTTCTGATTCTGTAGATGTTGTGGGTTTTGGATTTTTGGTGCGGGATCTCCTGAGAGTTTGTGACTCAGAAGGGTCAAACTCTGGTTCGGTGTCATCAATTGTTAGTATGGGAATTGGGAGTTCATATGAAGCTGGGGTTGGGATCAATGTTGGAACAACAGATGAATTTAAAACATTAACAACAGATAGATTACCTCTCTTCTTTGGTGTCTACTGGGATGGTCCTTCTGAAGCAGCCTTTCTCTTCTTATTCTTCTTCAAAGTAACCTCTGGAGTTTGCTGGTGCAGATCTTTGATGTTCAGATCAGGATCTGTGCCATCAGCCTTACACGTATCCAAGTATTTGAGAATGATGACTGGTTTAGAGTCAATCTCAGAGAATATGGGAAAGTCGCTCAGAGGGACTCTTCTGCTGGTGATGTCAGCAAGAGGAGTGACGCTGGGCTCCTTTCTGATATTCTCTATCAGTTTCATCTTTTTCAGATTCTTGGCGTTCAGCTGCTTGCCAACCGCTGGTTCCAGAGAACTTATTTCATGTGCTTCTGTAAGGTGTTCTATCAGCCTATTCTCAGTTAGAATATCTGATATTAATCTTCCGAAGGGTATCCAATCCCTTTTAGTCCTCTCTTTTTCTCTCGTCTCCTTGACGCTGGTCTTCAGATGATTAAACAGAAGATGAGCAAGGTTGATCTTGGTCTTCTTAGCAATAAAATACAGCAGAAATTGCTGATCTATGTTGATGTAGTCAGGAGAGCTTGTGGGCTTCCTATGGTTGAAGCAACCCAAGATGATCTTTGCCCAGATTCTGTGCTGATCCTTCAAGTCTCTTATTTTGCTGCTGGGAACCCCATGAGTGAAAATCTGTCTAGCCACTATGCCATTGTTTCCAAATCTTTCTTCCATGTCAATACAGCGGATGCCACCACCGTTATATCCAATCAGTCTAGCAATGTGATCCTCAGTGATCACTATCTTCTTCCCCATGATGTATGAGGTAACCTGATGGGTTGAAGCAGAAGCATGAATCCAGAACTCTTTAACCAGAATGGGGAATGTTGGCCCCACTAACCTATCAAAATACTTCTCCCATCCTTGTGCCCTAATTTCTTCAGTCAAATCGAAACCATTATCTTTCATACTGGAGAAATCAACGATTAGTTCAGACAAAACCTCCAAGTTCTTCACTGGAGTAAGTAGAGTTCTGAAGGGAATCTGGTATTGTTCAGATGAAGCGTCTTGCTGGGAACCTGCAGAAACATTGCTAGAAGTTGCCATGTTCACACTTAGGGTTTCTATGAGAAAAGCTTGAAAAAGGGTTTCTTTGAAAAAGATGAACACACAAGTAAGAAATGCAGAAAATATTTAGATGTTTGCAAGAGACGGTAAAAATTTAATGAGTGATGTTAAGGCGTTTAAATAGATTTCAAATGATGTTTTGAAAACGTAAACGGTTTTAAGATAGAGAATTAACTCATGATTACAATTTAACTCATGATTACGTGCATTTAATGCTTGCTGATTTTGGGGGATTTGAGAAAGATATTTGGAACGGTTACCAGACATGTGTCTCAATGCATCCAATCAGCGTTTAGCCTTCTCAGAAGCGTGCACACGTGTTCTGCTTCAGAGATTAGCTGATGACTGGATGACACTTGTTTGATTTGGTGAACAACACATCTATCCTTGAAATGAGACGCTCAGATCTTTATGGATAGACTTTGATACAATCTGCATGTCTAACTTTCTGAAAGAAGATTGATCAGAAGTTCACAGTAAAAAGAAAACACATTCTGAAGGTTAAAATATAAAATTAAAACATTTTCACTCTGGGCAGAGCTTCATGCTGAGATGATTCAGAATGAAGTTGAACCTATCTTCAGAAAGTGGTTTAGTGAAGATATCAGCCTATTGATGGTCTGTATCAATAAATTTTAAGTTTAAAATTCCTTTCTGAATGTAGTCCCTAATGAAATGGTGTTTTATTTCTATATGCTTAGCCCTAGAATGCAAAATAGGATTTTTACTTAAGCAAATTGCAGAAGTATTGTCACGGAGTATAGGGATGTTACTCTCAAAAATCTGAAAATCTTCAAGCTGACTTTTCATCCAGAGCATTTGTGTGCTGCATCCAGCTGCTGCTATGTACTCAGCTTCTGCTGTTGATAGCGCAATTGTGGATTGCCTTTTGCTGGACCAAGAGATCAAATTTTCTCCCAGAAACTGGCAGCTTCCAGAAGTACTCTTACGCTCTACTCTGTCTCCAGCAAAGTCAGCATCACAGTAACCTACTAAGCTGTAATCACTAGATTTTCTATAAAATAAACCCAGATTAGTAGTACCTTTCAGATACTTGAAAATTCGCTTAACAGCTGTTAAGTGAGATTCTCTAGGATCTGATTGGAATCTTGCACAAATACATACGCTGAATAAAATATCAGGCCTTGAAGCCGTCAGATAAAGAAGAGAACCAATCATACCTCTGTAGACCTTCTGTTCTACCTTTTTGCTTACCTCTTCTCTTTCCAGAATGCAAGTGGGATGCATTGGAATCTTTGATGACTTACATTCTGAGAGATCAAATTTCTTCAGAAGTTCTCTGACATATTTGCTCTGATGAATGTAAGTTCCCTCTAGATTTTGATTGATCTGAATTCCCAGAAAGAATTTCAGTTCTCCCATGAGGCTCATCTCAAATTCTGCCTGCATACACTTAGCAAATTTTCTTCCAAGAGAAGGATTAGTAGATCCAAAAATAATATCGTCAACATAAATTTGACAAACTAATATGTCATTCTTAACTGACTTACAGAATAAGGTAGTGTCCACCTTCCCTCTGGTGAATTCCTTTTCTAACAGAAAGTTACTTACTCTTTCATACCAAGCTCTGGGAGCTTGTTTCAGACCATATAATGACTTCTTTAGTTTGAAAACATATTCTGGATTTTTTGTACTTTCAAAACCAGGGGGTTGGTGCACATAAACCTCTTCTTCTATAAATCCATTTAAGAATGCACTCTTGACATCCATCTGATACAGAGTGATGCCTTTATTAACAGCAAACGAAATTAAAAGTCTGATAGATTCTAACCTGGCGACTGGGGCAAAGGTTTCTGTATAGTCTATCCCCTCTTGCTGACTATAACCTTGTGCTACCAGTCGTGCTTTGTTTCTGATAACTTCACCTTGTTCGTTCAGCTTATTTCTGAACACCCATTTTGTTCCAATGACGTTGAATCCTTTTGGTCTGGGAACAAGATCCCATACGTCATTTCTGGTGAATTGATTCAGCTCTTCTTGCATTGCTAGAATCCAGTCGTTGTCCAGAAGTGCTTCATCAATAGAAGAAGGTTCAATCAGAGACACAAGTCCCATGAGGGATTCTTCAGAGTTTCTGAAGCTGACTCTTGTTCTGATTGGATCTTCCTTTCTTCCTAAGATAGTTTCTTCTGGGTGATCCAAGCTGCTTCTGGGTAGTCTTTTCTGAGGTTGTTCAGCAACTGTTGCTGGATTATTTGCAGTGCTCCTTTCAGATGTTGAAGGAGTGTCTTTGTTGAGAGCTTCTGATGACTTGTCTTCAGAACCTGTAAATTCAACTTCCATACCTGCAAAAACTTCATTCTGCTTTGACTTTTCAGAGTCAAGCTTATCATCAAAACGAACACTGATTGATTCTTCCACAATCTGTGTTTCTGTATTGTATACTCTGTACCCTCTTGAGCGTTCAGAGTATCCTAACATAATACACTTCTGTGCTTTAGAGTCAAACTTGTTCAAATAATTTTTTGTATTTAATATAAAACAAATACATCCAAATGGATGAAAATATGAAATGTTGGGCTTTCTGTTCTTCCACAATTCATATGGAGTCTTTTCCAGAATAGGTCTTATGGAGATTCTATTCTGAATGTAGCATGTTGTGTTTATTGCCTCTGCCCAGAAGATGTTAGCAACATTTGTCTCATTGATCATGGTTCTGGCCATTTCTTGCAATGTTCTGTTCTTTCGTTCTACAACTCCATTTTGCTGGGGAGTTCTAGGACAAGAGAAATCATGCAGAATGCCTTTGTCATTAAAGAATGACTCAAAATCTTTGTTTTCAAACTCTCCACCATGATCACTTCTGACTTTAACGATTCTAAGATCCTTTTCATTCTGAACTTGGTTACAGAAGGTGACAAACACAGAGTGTGACTCGTCCTTGTGTCTTAAGAACTTTACCCATGTCCATCTGCTATAGTCATCTACGACTACTAACCCATACTTCTTGCCACTAACTGAAGCAGTTTTAACTGGTCCAAATAAGTTAATGTGCAGAAGTTCTAATGGCTTAGAGGTAGAAACAACATTTTTAGATTTGAAAGATGGTTTTGCAAACTTGCCTTTCTGACATGCTTCACACAGAGCATCTGAATTGAACTTCAGATTAGGAAGTCCTCTGACCAGATTGAGTTTGTTAATCTGAGATATTCTTCTCATACTAACATGCCCCAATCTTCTGTGCCAGATCCATTGCTCGTTGTTAACCGACAGAAGACACTTTACATTCTGACTTTTCAGTTCAGAAAGTTTGATTTTATAAATGTTGTTTTTCCTCTTTCCATTAAATAGGATAGCCCCATCTTTCTGACTAACAACTTTACATGATTTTTGATTAAAGATTATATCATAACCGTTATCACTTAATTGACTTATGGATAACAGATTATGCATTAATCCATCTACTAGCAGAACATTTTTTTAGAGGGAAGATTTCCATTACCTACAGTTCCAGAGCCAATGATATTTCCCCTCTGATTGCCTCCAAAGCCTACGTGGCCTCCAGGATTAAGTTCCAGGCTTTGGAACATATGCCTTCTTCCCGTCATGTGTCGTGAGCAGCCAGAGTCCAGGTACCATGACTGGTGTTTCTGATTTGCTGTTAAAGATATCTGTAACATGTATTATTTTATCCTTAGGTACCCATATTTTCTTGGGTCCTGATTTGTTAGCTTTACCAAAACTCTGGTTGAATTTTGGTTTCACAGAATAAATACTACTAGTATATTTAATGTCATGTGTGTGACCATACACAAAGTGTGAATTCAGAGGAGTGTGTTTAATAGTTAAATCCATGGCATTCTTTGGTGTAGGAACCTTACCTTGGTATCCTATTCCCTTTCTGCCGTTTCTGCTAACTCCATAGATCATTGAAGCCATTTTGCTTCTATCTATGCTTTTAGCAAGGAACTTATGAAAGCTATGATCATACTCCTTGATGATTTCATCAGCGCTGTTGGGAGTTCCAGAAATTGTTTCCTTCTGAGAGTTTTGTAAAACATTTTCTAATTTTGAAATTTTATTTTTCAGCTCAGAATTTTCCAATTTAAGACTCTCAGTCTTATCAGAGTCAGATTCAAGATTCCTTTTCAGGTTTCTGAATTTAACTCTGATATGCTGGTACCTTTCCAGAATTTCGTTAAGGCTTTCATCAAGTTCAGCCTTAGTAAAATTAATTGCAAAGTCAAGGAATACCTCTTCGGTGTCTGATTCTGAGTCTGATTCAGAAGCTTCACTGTCTTCTGATATGTTGGCCATGAGAGCTATGTTTGCTCTCTCATCATCTGATTCTGAGTCAGCTTCAGACGAGTCAGAGTCATCCCATGTAGCCATGAGACTTTTCTTCTTTTCTCTTCCAAACTTCTTTTTGGGCTTTTCCCTCTGAAGCTTTGGACAATCACTCTTATAGTGTCCTTGCTCGTTGCATTCATAGCAAGTGATGTCCTTGGTGTTTGGCTTTCTGCTTCCTGAAGAGCCTTCAGATCTTCTGTATCCAGAAGAAGAGTCTGACCTTCTGTATCTGGAAGAGGACTCATTCTGATCAGATCTTCTGGGATTCCTGAACTTCCTTTGCCTCTGCTTCCATAGTTGGTTCACTCTTCTGGAGAGGAGGGAAAGTTCGTCTTCTTCTGATGAGGACCCATCAGATGTTTCTTCAACTGCCTGCAAAACTTTAGAGTCAGATTTTCTGTTAGATTTTAATGCTAGAGGCTTACCTTGCTTCTGAGGTTCATCAGCTTCTAGCTCTATCTCATGACTTCTGAGGGAGCTGATAAGTTCCTCCAGAGAGATTTTCTTTAGATCTTTAGCTAGCTTCAGCGCTGTAACCATTGGCCTCCATTGTTTTGGCAAGCTTCTGATGATCTTCTTGACATGATCAGCAGTAGAGTATCCTTTATCCAGAACCTTGAGACCAGCCACTAGAATTTGGAATCTTGAGAACATTGTTTCAATGGATTCACTTTCTTCCATTTTGAATGCCTCATACTTCTGAATGAGCGCAAGAGCTTTAGTTTCTTTGACCTGAATTTTGCCTTCATGCGTCATTCTGAGTGAGTCAAACATGTTCTTTGCTATGTCTCTGTTAGAGATCTTTTCATATTCAGCATAAGAGATGGCACTGAGGAGAATGGTTATGGCCTTGTGGTGATTTTTGAAGTCACGCTTTTGTTGATCAGACATTGCTTTCCTGTCAATCTTCTGACCGCTTGCATTCACTGGGTGCGTGTATCCATCTGTCACCATGTCCCATAGATCAACATCATGTTCCAGAAAGAAGCTTTTAATTCTGTCTTTCCAGTAGTCAAAATTCTCTCCATCAAAGACTGGAGGTTTGCCGCTGAATCTGTCTCTATCTTCATTGTTGTCATTGCTGCTGTGTTGATATTTTCCTGCCATTGTGTTTTTCTGACGTTGGATATTGTACTGACACGGTTAAGTGTTTTAGCTCAGAACCAGGCGCTCTGATGCCAATTGAAGAAGTGAAAAACACAAGAAGGGGGGGTTGAATTGTAAAACTTGAAATCAAATGCAGACAACAGGTTATTTTTATCCTGGTTCGTTTGATCTCAAACTACTCCAGTCCACCCGTCAAGGTGATTTCGCCTCTCTCCAACGAGGTCTTAATCCACTATATTCAACTGAATATTACAACTTGCTTTAACAACTGTTAAAGCCTTCTTGAGTCAAAAACCACAAACCAGTTTCTCAAGGAAATACTTTCTTACAAAGAAATGAAATAAAGTGTGTTAGATGTTTTCTACAAAACTGTTTATCACAACTGTGATATTACACAAATTAAGCTTATGAGAACTAGAATGCTAAAACAATAGAATAGGTAATTTGAGAGCTTTTAGAAAACTGGGAATGAGGATGAATATGAATAGCTTTAGGCGTGTAGAGAGTTGTAGAGCATTAGCCAATTCGTTCCTCACTTGCTTGTTTATATAGCATTGGAAATGGTACGTTGGAGCCAATTATTTCTGTTTCAATGCCAATTACATTCTTTCCATATTGAGCAGATCTTGTCTGGAATGATGCCGTTGATAATAAAGAGTCTTGAATGCACAGTACCGTTGCCAATCAAGCGTGTTCTGGTTATGGCTTATTCTGACGCTGCTAGGTGCTGATGAATTGTTGTTGTCTTGATCAGAGTTAGATTGTTACGTGCAGATCTGTTCATCAAGCTTCAGCGTAAGCACATACTTTGATCTTTTGATTCTGGCATATGATATAACATCCTCTGATGCTGATGTTGAGAATTCATCTTCTGATGCTGATGATGATATTCTTATGTTGATACTCATCAGAGTTTCTGTAAAACAAAACATAAATTTTAGGTAGCATATATGTCTTACATGAATCATACAATTTATATATTCTTGCATTTTGTTATCATCAAAACTTTAACTTAGGGTAGTAGATTCAAACTTTGTTCTAACAGAAGTAGTGGACCAGCCTTGGTTTCACGAAGTCAAGAGCTATCTCGAGGCTCAAGAATATCCGGAAGGAGCTCTAGTAAATGATAAGAAGTTCTTAAGGAGATTCTCTACTAAGTTTTTCCTTAGTAACAACATTCTTTACAAACGCAACCATGACTCTGTGTTGCTTCGGTGCATAGATAAGGTTGAAGCTGAAAGGATCATGGCTGAATTACATGAAGGCACTTTTGGCACCCATTCCAGTGGGCATACGTTGGCAAAGAAAATCCTACGGGCAGGCTATTACTGGTCTACCATGGAAGCAGATTGCTATCAACACTCTCGAACTTGCCATAAGTGTCAGATCTATGCTGACAAGATGCACGTACCTCTGATTCCTCTGAATGTCTTGACGGCTCCTTGGCCCTTTGCTATGTGGGTGGAGGAGGCTTTTTTCGCTTCCGTTACCAAGAATATTGTCGCCTGGTTCATCAAGCAGAATCTCATATGTCGTTACAGTATCTCGGAGAGGATCATTATAGAAAATGGTACGAACCTGAAAAATACTATGATCACCGCCCTGTGCGAGCAGTTCAAGATCTAGCATCACAACTCTTCCCCTTACCGGCCAAAGATGAATGGTGCTATCGAAGCCGCAAATAAAAACATTAAAAAGATCATACAGAAAATGACAGTCACATACAAAGACTGGCATGGGATGTTACCATTCACGCTCCATGGGTATCATACCACAACTCACATATCAACCGGGGCAACACCCTATTCTCTGGTATACGGCATGGAGGCTGTCTTGCCTATTGATTTCCAGATCCCCTCTCTAAGAATTATGAAGGATGCATGGCTGAATGAAGACGATTGGATCCAAATTCGACTTGATCAACTAAATTGATGAGAAAAGACTTACTGATGTCTGTCATGGTCAAATGTATCAAAAACGAATGATCAAGGCTTTCAACAAAAAGGCCAGACGCCAAGTATATCAAGTTGGAGATCTGGTGATCAAACGTATCACACTACCGCAGGTGATCCCAGGGGCAAATGGACTCCTACATACGAATGACCATTTGTAATAAAAAACATATTCTCTGGTGGCGCAATGATCTTGACCACCATGGATGGTGACGACCTGCCACACCCTGCGAATGCAGACATAGTCAAAAGATACTACGCATAAGAGACCCACTAGGTTGACACACATAGGAAAAACAAGGGCATCCCGTCTGTAGCGGTAAAAATGTTCAAGACTAAGCCATTGGATTGAGTAGACTTTATACAAATCAAAATAAAATCGCCACCGCGCTTTATTGTTTCCAAAGGAATGGGAAAAGAGCGAATAACCCAAAAGAGGGGGAAAGATTCAAGGTAAGGGGGTTGGTTATGCAAAGGGAAGGTATTAGCACTCTAAACATCTACGGTACTCCACATGAACCTCTTTATAAAATCTGTATATTTTGGCTATAAAAAATGTGTTGTATATAAGATGGATGGTGGAGGTGAGAAAAGAAATATATTTTTTATTTTTTCACCCGCCGCGGTTGCGAACCTTTAGTGCCTATGTACCACCTTTCTTGCAATAGGGGATCAGGGTACACGTAGTTCCTCTTTAAAAAATTTGAAACACAAGTGTGTTGGTTAATTTTAAGAGATAAGACATCATCGTCACTGTCCGTGTGGAAAACATACTTACTACCCACAATCATGAGAAAGAGAATTTGTATCATCTCAAAGTGGAGGATATGGCTTGGATTTTAAAATCAGCAATGCCTCACTTAACACACAAGTGGAAAATATCTCACTTCACTACATATTATAGAAGTATAGTTGTTTGCATCACTACAAGGATTGACAAGAGTCTAACCTTTTGAGAAAAGTTTAAAGATAAAAGGGCCAAAGGGGCAAAATGGTTTGAAATGAGATTGATTGACTTTTAGTCTTCTCATAAAAATGTCAAAGTATTATTGAATTGATTGGGGTTTATTTATGAAAATGTTTTTAAAATGCATGGACCTAAGTCCAAGTTTATTATGAAAGTAGTTTAAGTTTCAAAACAAGAAGAGTTTAAAAAGGAGGGAGAAGATTTTTGAAATTAAAGAAGATGGGAGAAGAAGAAGAGACTATCCTAAAGCATAAGGTAAAATTTAAGGATAAGATCCATCTAACCAACAAGAAGCCAAAGCTTGACATTATGAGCCAAGATAGAATTCCAATTCTTTGGATTGAAACCAAGCAAGCAAAGATAATATACCTCTTGAGAGAACCAAACATCAAGTGTATTAAGTCTTCACAAAAATTGGGCAGAGTAACGGCTGTATGCGGATGAACTCCAGATTACAAACAAAAAGTGTAATCACAAAAACCTGCACACAAAAACAAACAAGTAACCCAATGTCTTGAGGTAAACCCCAAGAGCTCCAGACAAAATAATAAGATAAGATCACAAGGTCTCCAAGATAGGCCAAGGTTTCTAATCCTAAGTCCAAGAAAAAGTCCATTGCTCCATAATGCCAAGGATAGTAACCAAATAGTCTGAGTACCATTAAGAGTTTTTTAGGGTTTATGTTGATTATTAAGTATCTTAGGAAAAGAAAAAGAAAAGCTCAAGTGAGCAAAATAAAATGGCAAGAAGATAAATGCTCAAATGAGCAAAGATGAAAATGACATGAAATGTAAATGCTAAAAGTAAATAGTACATAAAGCATAAAAAAAAAGAATAAAAGCATAATAAAAAACAATTCAATAATTAGTGGTTAGTTGGATGACCATCTTGAAACTTGCATTTGGAACTCATTAGAGGATTGGTAGAACCAAAGCCTCCACACAACAAGTTGCATTTGCTTGTTGTCAAGTATATCATCCATTTGGAATTCTCATGAGTACCATTTAATGATCAATGATGTTTAAGTGATCCGCGTTGAACAAAAGTGTTGTAGATCTATTAGAGGATTGGTAGAACCAAAGCCTCCACACAATGAATCTCAAGGTTATTGGATCAAAGAGATCAAATTAACATACTTGGGCTTGCAATAATAAGTTTGGGCCACGAATGATCATTTATTCGAATCGGGACAAAATTTAGCGTTATGTTAAGCAATCGTAAGTGGACTTATATAGAAGTCGCACCTATTTTGAGGTCGGTCAATAACAATCTATGCACCATTTATTTTGACACATGATATAGAGATCATGTTCCAACAACATTTAGTGCAATGAGAAGGGGATGAGATGAAGAGGAATTAGGGTAAAAAGAGAAACCACATTTGAATTAATATTTAATCAAACTATTATTAAAATCATTCATCCATTTTTTGTGGAGTTAAACTCAACACCATGGATCCAATGATTTTAATAAAGTCATGATCAAAAAATCAACCCAAGACAGCCAGAAAATATTCACAAAATAATAATATAATTAATATATACATTAAAGGGTTTAAAAATGTTTTTAAAAAATGGAAAATAATGAGGAAAATGTCAATTATATTCAAATTAATCAAGAAATGAAAAATAAGACCATAGAAAAATCAGAAAAGAGGCTAAGTAATTTTATAAAATTTTTGGGAATTTTTAAAAGTCATAAACTATTTTTAAAAAATAAAATAAATGGGTAAAATAAACAAAAATAGTAAAAAATAGTAAAGTCAGAAACAAAAATAAAATAAGGTCTCCAATATTTGTCACAATATCATTGGATCATTCCACAATTTTTTCAGAATTTAAAAATGTGTAAAAGTATTTTTAAACATTTTAAACAAATCAAATAAGTGAAAAATTCATAAAAAATACCAAAACACAAAATTAAATTGTGAAAAAATAAAAATCAGAAAGAGAATAACCAAAAATACTTTTCATAATTTTTCCAGATTTTTTGGACTAAAAATGAATTTTCTATGATTTTTTGAAGTTTAAAACATTTAAAATATAAAAATCAGAAAAAGAAAATAAAAGTAAAAGATGTGGACCATTGGATGAAAGTCAAAATGCGTTAGTAATCAAATCCAAGGGATCTGGCGTGCTGTGCATATCATGGTCTTTAATGAATAATGTATAGAATCAATAATAAAATCAGAATTTGAAAAATATAGATGGCGTGCCTTCATTGTTTAGAAGATGACACGTTGGTCATCTTCAACCTCCAGCCATCACGAATTGCAGGTCTCTCAAACTGTAAAATCAGAAGCTCAGACCTAGGTCATTCGCTTCGTCTCTTCAAGACGAAGACAACCACACCCTCGCACCAAATTTATATAAACTGTAGCTCAAGCAATTTGGAAAGAAAGTTTTGAAAAGGGATTTGAAAATTCATGGTCAAAACGTGCTTTCAGTTAAATGTAAGTGTTGCGACTAGAACCAGGGAAATGAGAGCAACACAATGATATCAGAGTTTTGAAGAATTGATGAAGGAATCTACCTATTGAAGTTGAGTTGCAGAGCTCTGAAACTGGACTTCGATGGAGCAGTATAGGGCACAATTCTTGAATGTAATTATATGGTTAGCTTCAGGGAAGATCAAGGAAGGTTGTTGTACCCCAAAATTTTCCCTCCCATATTCTTCAAGATTTGCTAAGAGCATGCTTCAAAATCTCTCAAGGGTTGCACAGTCCAATGGCCTCCTAACAGTCAAAAATTAGGGTTTTGGTTTTGGCAAAGAAGTTGAGGTTTCCAAGGGTCCAATCAAGTCCCACATGCCTATAAACATTGTCAAGCATCCATATGCCAAGTTTCAAGACTCATAGCACAAAATTGCACAGTCAAAAGCCCTAATTGCTCAACAGTCAACTGCAGGGGAAAAATGGTCATTTGACAGTCAAAAGTCAAAAATTTTGGTCAACATCTTATTTTGAAGCCACAAACATCATTTGATCAATTCTTGATCATGATTCTCAAAGTATGGCTCAAAAAGTCTCAAGATGCAAAAGTTTCTATTTTTGGACAGCTGAAAAGTCAACTGTAACTTGACCAAGGCATAACTTTTTCATGGTTCATCAGAAAAATCCCATCCAATGCTCATATTGAAGGGGAGGACATTTCCTACAACTCATCTTCACATTCCAAGTCCAAGAAATGCTCTCACAAAAAGTTATCAATTTCAACATTATAGGTCATTTTCAAAAGTCAACAAAAAGGGACTTTAAGTCAAAGACCATAACTTGAGATTGGTAAATCAAAATGACATGGGACCAAAGACATTGGTTAGAGGCCTTCAAGACCTTTCCAAAATGTCCAAGAACATGATCAAAGCTTAAAAATTGAGCAAGATATGCATTGGAGAAGTTGGGAAATTTTTATGAAATGGCCAAAATCATTTATCCTTGAAACTTCATTTTTGACAAAAGGGGCCCTTAATGGAGGGACATATTTGGCTTTGATTAGCTTTGAATCACCATTATACACATCCCAAATTCGTGCCAAGGCCTAATCAAGCAAGAATTCAAATTTTGGTACAAAGATGGAAGGTGTTTTAATGGAGGTTTATGGCAAAATCTTAAGTATGAATGCAAGGCTTCAGGGCCCTTAATTCTAATTGAAACTCATTACATAATGCATAGGCAAGCTAACACAAGGAAGAACACGACCTAAGAGCTCCAAAAACGGCCACACAAAGTTGCAAAATTGTCACACAAACTTGAAAACTGAAAACCTCCTTACAGCAAGTTTTAAGCCCCAATTCCCATCAAAACACACTCCTGGCATCTCAAGGAAACTTTTGCAATCAAAAGCCAATCCAAACGTGCCCAGAATCTCAACACTCAGGCCCAAACGGTTTGCTTTTTCTCTTGAATTCTATGTGATCATTCACGCGTTTTTTTGACATTTTTTGAATTGATTTACACTCATACTAACGTCCTGAAGCTTTTGGTATTACTTGTTTGAGGAATAGCATCCCATATCAAAAGTTGCCATTGATGGACATTAGGGTTTCAGAGGTTTGGAATTAGGCGTTTGCACATATTATAAAATTAGGACATCAAACTGCCATGGTTGGAATCGTGACATCCAAACGAACATAACGGACCCATCGCGCTCAATTTATGGTCAAGCATGGCCTAATCGCTATTATCTACAGGGCTTTGTTTTGGGGGGGGTTTAAAACCCCCGCTATCTCTTTTTGTTACAGGGGAAAACGGAGAAGAAGGTTGGCGTGGCAAGACCTAAGTGGAGGGTTCAAATCCACGCGCGCATTTTTTTGGTTTTTGGCATATAATGTTTTTATTCTATATATTATTTCATTCCTATGTTACTTACAAACGCGTTGCATTGGATCAGTTGGTAGGCAGGTGGCTTGGTAAACGCTGGGACCTGGGTTCGAATCCCAGGTCCCCTCAAATTATTTCTATTATTTTGTTTCACATGTTTCCATGCAGTGCACACTCCAGGGCTCACCATACACCCAACGCCTTGGCTTGCCACGCGCCTAGTAAGTCTCATCCAAAGGCCAAAACCTGGAGTCCACCATGCACGCTAGTCAACAGACGCACACGCAACCACAAAAGTCAACAAAAGGCCTAGCTTGTAGTGGGCCAAATTGCTTCATAACATCTCCTAAATTGGGTCAACACCCCCATGGTTTGCCTCACATTTTCTTTTTTTTTTTCATTTTCTTTTCTTCTTTTTATTTTAATTGTTTTTTTCTTTTGTTTTATTTAATTCACCAAATTTAATATAAAAATCCAAAAAAACCAGAAAATCATAAAACAAAAAAAATATGTTTTATTAATATTAATTTCTATTAATTTTGTAAATAAATTCCAATAATCAATTTAGTTTAACTTTAGGTTTAACTTTAATGTTTTTTTAAATAACTAAAAAAATATAAAAAATAACTTATTTTCTTTAATCATTAATTAATTTGTAATTTCAATTTAATTTCTTTAAAGGGTCCAACGCCCTCGCACTTTCGCGCGTTTATTTACATTTTTCTTTTAAATATTATGTAATTGCCCCAAGGCCTTGTAATAATAATTAGAGACTTATTTATTTTCCGCACTTTTATTCAAATCGGGTCTTTGTTTAATTTGGCGATGTATGGATCCGCGCCTTGTAATAGCATAGGACTTTTATTTTCTGCATTTTAATTTCCGCACCCTTTAAATTGCTAATCACACGAAAGAATGTATGCCCAAATAAAATCAAAGCGTAGATCATCAAATGCATGACAAAATAAAACATAACTAAAAATGACACACAATTCACACACCACTCCTAGGGTACGCCTCACTGTTGCCTTGCCCCTCGAAACGTGGTCGTCGAGTATAGGACGTTTTAATAAGTCCTTATGTCCATGAACATGGCATAAGGGTAGCTTCTAAGGTGTCCTACTATTGCTCTGGTGATCACACGGTTGCCTTGCCCCTCGAAACGTGGTCGTCGAGTATAGGACGTCTTAGTAAGTCCTTATGTCCATTGATCTAGTTGCCTCAAAACAAGTTGCCTCGGAATAGTTGCCTCGAAACGGTCGCCTCGGAATAAAAAAGATCAATGGCATAAGGGTAGCTTCTAAGGTATCTTACTATTGCTCAGTGACCACACTATCCCTACAAACGAATTGACCCGAACACCTCCGACGGTGGTGCTACCTACCTCTCAATGGTGGGATGGCACTACCTTAAGGACATTTACACAGCCTAATTCATTAGGGTAGGTGGATGACTCATAGATACTTGCTCTATTTCAAAAACAAATCAAACTCTTTTCACACCGACACTTTTCAAAAAGCTTTCAAAACAATTTTTCAAACACTCTTGAGGACTGATACAAGAGTCGATCTGAAATCTTTAAACGGAACTTTTTTCAAACTCACTCACAATTGAAAAGCAAAACTTTTGAAAACACAAATGAGCAAATATCTAAGAGCCCATGTATAACCATGGATAGAAAGGGTGCTAACACCTTCCCTTTCTATAAATCTACCTCCCGAACCGAGAACTAATCTCAATAAGGAATTTTTCTGTGCTTTTGTCCTTTCCATATTGGAGAAAATAAAAGATGGTGGCGAATCTTGCTTCCGCGACATTTCGCGAAACCAGCGTTAAATAGTCAGTTCCAGATCCACCGATCACAGAACTGGCGACTCTGCTGGGGAAACTTTTAAACTGAGGTGTACCTTAGGATAGTTCATAACTGTGTTTTCAATTGCTTTGACTTGTTTGCTTTATTATTGTGGGACTGTCTCGGGAGTTCTATAGATCCTAACCCGGATCTGGGGATACCTTCTTAGAAAGTAGCAACAAGGCTGTGAGGGAACTGTGTGGGGTATACCGACATGGTTGAAACAGTCTGCTACGTTGATGTGGCACTTTGGTGTGTACCAGTAACCCTTGAGTTCAGTCAAGGAGAGTACGGGGCCTCCATGTGGTGTCGTGAAGCATCAACTGACCTTAAGAACCTTAATTGAACTATCTTGGCCTCTTTAGGGTAGTGAGATAACTGACTTTGGTGTAGTCCGAGGTTGGTTGATACTCGATACTACACTCAATTGAGGGTTGTTTTCTTGGAATATTTCGGTCGCCAGTTCAGTGGCTAAATCGAAACGATGAACAATGAAAGCAATCCAGTGATATTGGGACCCTTAAAACCCGGTTACTTCTGATAGGACAGGTTGAACCCACCAACTTCAAGAGGGTAATACCCAGACCCCATGCTGGCCTGAACTCTAAGGGCTTCTCTTGTGTGACTTGTGTGCCTTCCAACTTGACTACTTGCATGCTTGTTATCTGACACTTGAGTTTCTTGCAGGTTTTGTTTATAGTCCTTAATTGGGACTCATAACAGGGTTTACTGGGTTTCTTGCAGGTTTTGTTTATAGTCCTTAATTGGGACTCATAACAGGGTCACTTGAGTTTCTTGCAGGTTTTGTTTACAGTCCTTAATTGGGACTCATAATAGGATTTGCCTACATTACCCCATGCATAGCATAACATCATACCATCGCATACATCCTACATAAAGACTAATCCATTTCAAGGATCTCAAGGGTTTGTGATGTAGGTCATGATGAACTAATTATCCAGCAAGGGGCAAAGGGGATTTATTTTCCTCTAGCCAAGGTTGTCAGGGGCTATGACCCACTGGATATGGTGAGCCTTTGACCCTTGAAGAAGGATTCTCAACAACATGAAGTTCCTTCAATCAAGCTACCGGATCCCAGCTCTAACAATTTTCTTGTTTACCCCGCGAGATCCTTGAAAACATTACATGCATATCATACATATTATTGCATTACAGGTACCCTTGTTACAGGTCACTTACCATCTGCGCTGTTTATTTCAGCAATGGCTTCCCAACAAGATAACTAGGGACCTCATGCTCAAGAGACCCAGTTCAGGGAGATCTTCTTAAGCCTATCCAAGGGGCAGGAAGAGTTGAGGACACTCCTTATGGGGAGTTTGGCCAAGCAAAGTCCCGAAGATGACAAGGACGAGCAGCTGAAACGTCTACAAGCTGAGGTAGATACGATGAAAACCCAGATGCTGGGACAAAGGGCTCTCATCCAAGGTTTAGCTCGGGAGCAAGGAGAGCTGAGGGCCATGATCAGTCAGCTTCATCAAGACATGAAGCAACCAGCCCAAGTCAGGGACCAGGTCATTGAACAGCTTCCAAGAGGGCAAAGGTCTGGTCCAATGAATAGACCTCTCCAAGCTGCTACCACTTCACAGGTCCAACAACGACCTCGCCAAGAACAACGGGCTGATCAGAGCAAGCCAGACAAGCCTAAAAGGCAGTTCACCAAGCTCAACGTGTCACCGTCTCAAGCTTTACAACAATTGTTGAGGTTGAATCTGGTGACGTTAAGGGACCCTCCTAAGAATCTCAACACAACCTCCCTAAAGTACAATCCTGAGGAAAGATGTGCGTACCACTCTGACAGTCCAGGACATGACACCGACGACTGCTGGGCTCTGAAGAATAAGATCCAAGATCTGATTAATGAAAGAGCTGTGGATTTCACCCAGATGGGCCAGGCTGAATGCTCCTGCCATCCCTACAGGATTCACCAGTTGAAGTAACAAACCCTGAGATGAAAAGGCTTTTGTTCATTAGGATTTTCAAGTTGTAATTTCTTTTGTTCAAACATTTATTCATGTTAAACATTGTTATTTCATTAATGCACTACACATGTCTGTTTTGAAGTAATTATTTCGTATTCACTATTTAAAATTGCTTTCATTTTTATGATGTTCAATGCTCGATCAATAATTCTAAGCCTCTTGAGGGAGGATGACGAAAACGATATCACGATCTTTACAGTATGCTTTTGGACAAACCCCGCTGATGAGGTACAGGCATTGTTTCAATCCCTAAACACTGGAGTTATAAGGAAGATAATCCCTCGTCAACCCCTCTGAGCCAAAGAAGTTGGAGTTTTTCTTTTCAAAAATTAAAACCCTTAATCATAACCTGGGGCAGGGTAGTTCTCTCAGTTGATCCAAGTGCATAACAAATGGCACCAAAGAGGTCCTTACAAAAAAAAGAAGACAATGACGATTCCGAATAATCATAAGGATATGCAGTCATTATATCTCAAAAATAAAAACCCAATAAGTCAAAACCTATGAAGGAGACTTACAAAACTGGGGCATCCCGCTGACTGTAATCACAAAAGAAACAGTTCAAGCAAAATTTAGGGATAGTGAAATCAAAAAGAAAGAGGTCATACAAACCCTCAACAAAAACAAAAAATGACTGCCTATTCAGAATAAATCATCAATATCTGAACCATCATTGGAACATCAGGACAAAGACTCAAACAAGGTCTAACGCACGATCAACTGAGCTTAGGTTTGAAGAACATCACGAAGAACGGGTGGGTACAAATAATTTGAGCCTTTATCCTTTGCTTCTTAAACCGTGAACCAGGCCACGTTATAACCCTTAAAAATTCCTAGCTGAAGCATGGGTTAGTTCGAAAGCGTACTGTTACGAAAGGTATCCTGACTCTTTAAGGCTTGCAGTAAAACAACGAGTTGACATCATAGTTTACAAAAATTCATTTGTTTTTTTTATGGAAAAATGCATTTTCAAAAAAACTTCAAGACAGACATAAGCGTTGCATTTTTAACATAACCTTGTTTGCATATGACTTCTTGTTTGAATAGCAGAGAAATTCGCACGACGAATATCCAGTGAACAAAATCTTCTCAACAAAAGCTCAAATGGAAGAAGCACTTCCAATCAAGGGGCAGACATGATCATAGTCTATTATCTGGGGCAGTCCAATCAAGATTCGGAGAATCTCTCAAAGGCCAAATAGCCTGGGGCAAATCTCTGCCTGAGTCACTTGGGGCATTCCAGCAACGAATCTTGCCTGATCAAACATCTTCTGGTGGCATGGCAAAACACTTCTAACAGGGGCAACTCCCTACATTCTGGGAGCATGGACATAGTCAGAAAAAAATACTACGCACGATAAAAGACCCGCTAGGTTGACATACCTAGGCAAAAATTAGGGCTTCCCGGCGAACCAAAAGGGTTCGGGCAAAATAAGGGATGAAAATGAAAAATTTGTACACCCGGCAAGTCGAAAACCTGAAAAGGCGGCTTGGGCAAAAATGGGTATCCCGGTGGACTGAAAACCCGAAAGGGCAGTCCAGGCAAAAGTTAGGGATCACGGCGTACGACTATGTCCCATCATCTCGTCACTTGCCTACCAGAAGAAGATTTGTCAATCGGCAGTCGTCAAGCACCTCCACAAGGTATCTTCTCCCACATCAAAAACAGGGGCAATAATGAGGTGTCTAAAGCGATCTAATGGCTCGGTCCACCAAAGTACCAAGGTAAGTTCGGCTGAAGAACATAACCAAGATATCTTAAATCCCCAGAGAGTGAGTCAGCAAGTCAATACACTCTCCCCAAACAAAGCTATACCATCAGCCCTAAGGAAGTTGGTTATCCTCCAGCAGATCTCAACATTCCTCAGCGCAATGTATGAATATTCTTAACAAGCATCCCCGACAGTCTTGATCTAAGATTGTTCCCCGGCGGTATACCAGACATTCAGTGGAGCCACTTCCCCAATATATCTCAAAAATTCCCCCAGGAGAGTCCAATCCAGATTTCCCCAGGAAAATTTGAATCATCTCCCCAGCAGGAAGCTTATCCCCAGTAGATTTTGGAGGTTTTCCCCCCTGCAGAGCACGAACGCGTCTCCCGGCTCTATTCAAAGGTTATTTCCCTACCAGGATATAACTGGGTTATCCTCAGCCAAAAGCCACGGAAAGATCGTCCTCGGCGAAGTCTTCTTCCCCAGCGGAGACTATTAAAAACACTTCCAACATAACAACGGTATCCCCAGCGGAGTTATCATCAACATCTCAACAGAGTACCTCTCCTCCCACAGAGTACTGTTCCCCAGCAAGGTAGCTAGAGTAATTTTTTCCCCGCAGAGTAATCCATTCGCCAAGTTTATTCCCCAACAGAGTTATCTTCTCCTACCGGTATTCTTGCAACTATCATCCCCAACGAAAACAAAGATCTACTCTTCAACATCAGCCCAGGAGTTAACTTCCCGGCACACGTCAAGGATTTACTTTCCTAGACAAAAATCACATACATTCATAAACATCACATATATCATGATACATTCATAAACGCATCATACCTTACAATCTCATTTATGTTGAGAACATCATTGCTTGATCCATATCATGCATTTCATACGACTAACCTTTACCTTTCAGGAAAGATCCAGTTAAGTTCTCAACTATGTCCAAGACCTCCTCTGGTTCAGTTAAATCGACTCCTAAAGATTTTTCTGATGTCGATCCAGTCAAAGGCCTTCTCTGGTCCAGTTAAATCGATTCCTAAAGATTTTCCTGATGAAGACTCAGTTGAAGATTCCAAGACCTTGCCTGGTTCAGTTAAATCGACTCCTAAAGATTTTTCTGATGCCGATCCAGTCGAAGGCCTTCTCTGGTTCAGTCAGATCGACCCTAAGATCTCCCTGATTCTTATCCCAGTTGAAGATTCTAAGACCTTGCCTGGTTCAGTTAAATCGACTCCTAAAGATTTTTCTGATGCCGATCCAGTCGAAGGCCTTCTCTGGTTCAGTCAGATCGACCCTAAGATCTCCCTGATTCTTATTCCAGTTGAAGATTCCAAGACCTTGCCTGGTTCAGTTAAATCGACTCCTAAAGATTTTTCTGATGCCGATCCAGTCAAAGGCCTTCTCTGGTCCAGTTAAATCGATTCCTAAAGATTTTCCTGATGAAGACTCAGTTGAAGATTCCAAGACCTTGCCTGGTTCAGTTAAATCGACTCCTAAAGATTTTTCTGATGCCGATCCAGTCAAAGGCCTTCTCTGGTCCAGTTAAATCGATTCCTAAAGATTTTCCTGATGAAGACTCAGTTGAAGATTCCAAGACCTTGCCTGGTTCAGTTAAATCGACTCCTAAAGATTTTTCTGATGCCGATCCAGTCAAAGGCCTTCTCTGGTCCAGTTAAATCAATTCCTAAAGATTTTCCTGATGAAGACTCAGTTGAATATTCCAAGACCTTGCCTGGTTCAGTTAAATCGACTCCTAAAGATTTTTCTGATGCCGATCCAGTCAAAGGCCGTCTCTGGTCCAGTTAAATCGATTCCTAAAGATTTTCCTGATGAAGACTCAGTTGAAGATTCCAAGACCTTGCCTGGTTCAGTTAAATCGACTCCTAAAGATTTTTCTGATGCCGATCCAGTCAAATGCCTTCTCTGGTCCAGTTAAATTGATTCCTAAAGATTTTCCTGATGAAGACTCAGTTGAAGATTCCAAGACCTTGTCTGGTTCAGTTAAATCGACTCCTAAAGATTTTTCTGATGCCGATCCAGTCAAATGCCTTCTCTGGTCCAGTTAAATCGATTCCTAAAGATTTTCCTGATGAAGACTCAGTTGAAGATTCCAAGACCTTGCCTGGTTCACTTAAATCGACTCCTAAAGATTTTTCTGATGCCGATCCAGTCAAAGGCCTTCTCTGATCCAGTTAAATCGATTCCTAAAGATTTTCCTGATGAAGACTCAGTTGAAGATTCCAAGACCTTGCCTGGTTCAGTTAAATCGACTCCTAAAGATTTTTCTGATGCCAATCCAGTCAAAGGCCTTCTCTGGTCCAGTTAAATCGATTCCTAAAGATTTTCTTGATGAAGACTCAGTTGAAGATTCCAAGACCTTGCCTGGTTCAGTTAAATCGACTCCTAAAGATCTTTCTGATGCCGATCCAGTCAAAGGCCTTCTCTGGTCCAGTTAAATCGATTCCTAAAGATTTTCCTGATGAAGACTCAGTTGAAGATTCCAAGACCTTGCCTGGTTCAGTTAAATCGACTCCTAAAGATTTTTCTGATGCCGATCCAGTCAAAGGCCTTCTCTGGTCCAGTTAAATCGATTCCTAAAGATTTTCCTGATGAAGACTCAGTAGAAGACATCCAGATTCTCTCATCGTTACTGTTGAGGTAGTAATCGCCCCAGATTCTCTCATCGTTACTGTTGAGGTAGTAATCGCCCCAGATTCTCTCATCGTTACTGTTGAGGTAGTAATCTCCCCAGATTCTCTCATTGTTACTGTTGAGGTAGTAATCGCCCCAGATTCTCTCATCGTTACTTTTGAGATCGCCCCAGATTCTCTCATCGTTACTGTTGAGGTAGTAATTGCCCCAGATTCTCTCATCGTTACTGTTGAGGTAGTAATCGCCCCAGATTCTCTCATCGTTACTGTTGAGGTAGTAATCGCCCCAGATTCTCTCATCGTTACTGTTGAGGTAGTAATCGCCCCAGATTCTCTCATCGTTACTGTTGAGGTAGTAATCGCCCCAGATTCTCTCATCGTTACTGTTGAGGTAGTAATCGCCCCAGATTCTCTCATCGTTACTGTTGAGGTAGTAATCGCCCCAGGTTCTCTCATCGTTACTGTTGAGATAGTAATCATCCAAGGTTCTCTCACCGTCCCGTTGAGGTAGTAATCGTCCCTGATCCATCCATCTATCCATCACCTCTCAACATGGCATCTATAAGCCCATCTTCCTATCCATCAATCTCTAAATGGCATCTGTAAGCCCATTCCCCATATCATACTGCTGACATTCTACTATGTGAGTGCAAATTTCTGGGCACTCTAGTGTTCAATCATCTTCCACCTTCGGATTACGAAAGGCACGTCAGCCAATCTACATCCTCAGGTCTAAGAAGATTGAACAGGGGCAACTGTTGTACCCCAAAATTTGCCCTCCCATATTCTTCAAGATTTGCTAAGAGCATGCTTCAAAATCTCTCAAGGGTTGCACAGTCCAATGGCCTCCTAACAGTCAAAAATTAGGGTTTTGGTTCTGGCAAAGAAGTTGAGGTTTCCAAGGGTCCAATCAAGTCCCACATGCCTATAAACATTGTCAAGCATCCATATGCCAAGTTTCAAGACTCATAGCACAAAATTGCACAGTCAAAAGCCCTAATTGCTCAACAGTCAACTGTAGGGGCAAAATGGTCATTTGACAGTCAAAAGTCAAAATTTTTGGTCAACATCTTATTTTGAAGCCACAAACATAATTTGATCAATTCTTGATCATGATTCTCAAAGTATGGCTCAAAAAGTCTCAAGATGCAAAAGTTTCTATTTTTGGACAGTTGAAAAGTCAACTGTAACTTGACCAAGGCATAACTTTTTCATGGTTCATCAGAAAAATCCCATCCAATGCTCATATTGAAGGGGAGAACATTTCCTACAACTCATCTTCACATTCCAAGTCCAAGAAATGCTCTCACAAAAATTTATCAATTTCAACATTATAGGTCTTTTTCAAAAGTCAACAAAAAGGGACTTTAAGTCAAAGACCATAACTTGAGATTGGTAAATCAAAATGACATGGGACCAAAGACATTGGTTAGAGGACTTCAAGACCTTTCCAAAATGTCCAAGAACATGATCAAAGCTTAAAAATTGAGCAAGATATGCATTGGAGAAGTTGGGAAATTTTTGTGAAATGGCCAAAATCATTTATCCTTGAAACTTCATTTTTGACAAAAGGGGCCCTTAATGGAGGGACATATTTGGCTTTGATTAGCTTTGAATCACCATTATACACATCCCAAATTCGTGCCAAGGCCTAATCAAGCAAGAATTCAAATTTTGGTACAAAGATGGAAGGTGTTTTAATGGAGGTTTATGGCAAAATCTTAAGTATGAATGCAAGGCTTCAGGGCCCTTAATTCTAATTGAAACTCATTACATAATGCATAGGCAAGCTAACACAAGGAAGAACACGACCTAAGAGCTCCAAAAACGGCCACACAAAGTTGCAAAATTGTCACACAAACTTGAAAACTGAAAACCTCCTTACAACAAGTTTTAAGCCCCAATTCCCATCAAAACACACTCCTGGCATCTCAAGGAAACTTTTGCAATCAAAAGCCAATCCAAACGTGCCCAGAATCTCAACACTCAGGCCCAAACGGTTTGCTTTTTCTCTTGAATTATATGTGATCATTCACGCGTTTTTTTGACATTTTTTGAATTGATTTACACTCATACTAACGTCCTGAAGCTTTTGGTATTACTTGTTTGAGCAATAGCATCCCATATCAAAAGTTGCCATTGATGGACATTAGGGTTTCAGAGGTTTGGAATTAGGCGTTTGCACATACTATAAAATTAGGACATCAAACTGCCATGGTTGGAATCGTGACATCCAAACGAACATAACGGACCCATCGCGCTCAATTTATGGTCAAGCATGGCCTAATCGCTATTATCTACAGGGCTTTGTTTTGGGGGGGTTTAAAACCCCCGCTATCTCTTTTTGTTACAGGGGCAAACGGAGAAGAAGGTTGGCGTGGCAAGACCTGAGTGGAGGGTTCAAATCCACGCGCGCATTTTTTTGTTTTTTGGCATATAATGTTTTTATTCTATATATTATTTCATTCCTATGTTACTTACAAACGCGTTGCATTGGATCAGTTGGTAGGCAGGTGGCTTGGTAAACGTTGGGACCTGGGTTCGAATCCCAGGTCCCCTCAAATTATTTCTATTATTTTGTTTCACATGTTTCCATGCAGTGCACACTCCAGGGCTCACCATACACCCAACGCCTTGGCTTGCCACGCGCCCAGTAAGTCTCATCCAAAGGCCAGAACCTGGAGTCCACCATGCACGCTAGTCAACAGACGCACACGCAACCACAAAAGTCAACAAAAGGCCTAGCTTGTAGTGGACCAAATTGCTTCATAACATCTCCTAAATTGGGTCAACACCCCCATGGTTTGCCTCACATTTTCTTTCTTTTTTTTCATTTTCTTTTCTTCTTTTTATTTTAATTGTTTTTTTCTTTTGTTTTATTTAATTCACCAAATTTAATATAAAAATCCAAAAAAACCAGAAAATCATAAAACAAAAAAATATGTTTTATTAATATTAATTTCTATTAATTTTGTAAATAAATTCCAATAATCAATTTAGTTTAATTTTAGGTTTAACTTTAATGTTTTTTTAAACAACTAAAAAAATATAAAAAATAACTTATTTTCTTTAATCATTAATTAATTTGTAATTTCAATTTAATTTCTTTAAAGGGTCCAACGCCCTCGCACTTTCGCTTCTAATTTCTTTTCGCGCGTTTATTTACATTTTTCTTTTAAATATTATGTAATTGCCCCAAGGCCTTGTAATAATAATTAGAGACTTATTTATTTTCCGCACTTTTATTCAAATCAGGTCTTTGTTTAATTTGGCGATGTATGGATCCACGCCTTGTAATAGCGTAGGACTTTTATTTTCCGCATTTTAATTTCCGCACCCTTTAAACTGCTAATCACACGAAAGAATGTATGCCCAAATAAAATCAAAGCGTAGATCATCAAATGCATGACAAAATAAAACATAACTGAAAATGACACACAATTCACACACCACTCCTAGGGTACGCCTCACTGTTGCCTTGCCCCTCGAAACGTGGTCGTCGAGTATAGGACGTTTTAATAAGTCCTTATGTCCATGAACATGGCATAAGGGTAGCTTCTAAGGTGTCCTAATATTGCTATGGTGATCACACTGTTGCCTTGCCCCTCGAAACGTGGTCGTCGGGTATAGGACGTCTTAGTAAGTCCTTATGTCCATTGATCTAGTTGCCTCAAAACAAGTTGCCTCAGAATAGTTGCCTCGAAACGGTCGCCTCGGAATAAAAAAGATCAATGGCATAAGGGTAGCTTCTAAGGTATCTTACTATTGCTCAGTGACCACACTGTCCCTACAAACGAATTGACCCGAACACCTCCGACGGTGGTGCTACCTACCTCTCAATGGTGGGATGGCACTACCTTAAGGACATTTACACAGCCTAATTCCTTAGGGTAGGTGGATGACTCATAGATACTTGCTCTATTTCAAAAACAAATCAAACTCTTTTCACACCGACACTTTTCAAAAAGCTTTCAAAACAATTTTTCAAACACTCTTGAGGACTGATACAAGAGTCGATCTGAAATCTTTAAACGAAACTTTTTTCAAACTCACTCACAATTGAAAAGAAAACCTTTTGAAAACACAAATGAGCAAATATCTAAGAGCCCATGGATAACCATGGATAGAAAGGGTGCTAACACCTTCCCTTTCTATAAATCTACCTCCCGAACCGAGAACTAATCTCAATAAGGAATTTTTCTGTGCTTTTGTCCTTTCCATATTGGAGAAAATAATAGACGGTGGCGACTCTAGCTTCCGCAACATTTCGCGAAACCAGCATTAAACAGTCAGTTCCATATCCACCGATCACAAAGGTGAATTGAGAGAAAAAATGGATTGAAAAAGGATTGAGAATAGATTTCGAAGTTGCTGAATTCTGGGTTGTGAAGCAAGTTTAGTAGGGTGATTCTGGCTATCTAAGCTTGGGAAATTGAATGGGGGATGACCCTCTATTTATAGGGAAGCAAATGGGATCAAAAGGAATAGAAAATGATGCGTTTTGGAGGGAATTCGTGTGGGTTTGCATCATGAAGAAAGTGTGCCTCAAACTTGATCAAAACTAAGCTAAATCATGCGTTTCATGATGCTAATCACTTCTGGAAAGTTGCTAAATATGATTAGAAACAAAAACGCATGGAAATCTTGTGATTAGAAGCCAAAACAAAGATTTCAAAATTCTGACTTTGTGCAAAATTCAGTTTCAAACTACCAAATTCAAATACATGGCATTTCCACCTCAAGGGGTCTTAGGGCATAATTCTTGATGCTTTAGAAAGATGAGGTTACAAGCTTTGCAATGGAAAAAGAATGGAATCAAATGGATGTCTGAGATAAAAGTCACATGGAGTCAAAGTTGAAGAAAAAGAGTTGACTTTCTATACTTAGAAATATTTCAAATTCTTCTTTTAAAAATGACCTATAATCTTTTGCATCCAAACATGGCCTTCCACCAAGAATTTGCTCTTGACCAAAAAAGATGGAATGAAGCAGATCTCTTGAATGACATTTTGAAATTTGAACCACTCAAAATTTCCAAAAATTGAGCAAGTTATCACTTATTGAAGTTGGCCAAAAATCATGAAATGACCTATAATCTTTTGCATTCTTAAGGAAACTTCTATCCATTTTCTCACTTTGCACATAAAATAAGGCATGAATTACACATCTTTAATATCATCATGAAAAAATAATGGGCTCAAGATGATAAAAATTGACCAATTTAAGACCATTTGAAGTCACATATGGAAAATTGGGGATTCATCTGGGTGACTTGTAATCTTTCTTCTTCACCAAGTTCCTTCCACATGAAAACTCCTTGGAACTTTTGAAGTGATTTGTTGGTAACTCTTTGAATAGAAGGATGTTTTTGGAATCACTCAAAAATACCAAAAGATGAGCAATATATGCTCCTTTGAAGTCCAAAACCCTAGCCTCTAGATCAAGAGAATGCTTTGAGGAACTTTGCCAAGTTTGAACAAACTTTTTGTGCCAATATTCTTCCTTTGTGAATAGAAATTGTTGAGGATGATGATGAGGACTCATGGCCACCAAAACCACTTCCATACCAATTCTTCCAAAACAACTTCAATGGTGAGGTCTGAATTTCTCAAGCTATATTGATTAGGGCATGGAAATAAACTCATGAACCCATGATGCAACTTGCTAAACCTCATTGCCTTTACCTACATTATTAACAAGTAAGACAAACCAATATTTCATTTTGTTAATTAGAGAGAAAATCAAAGAAAAATATCCATGATCACAAAAGAAAATAAGTTAAGGTGCTTGGTAACTCCTCAAAGAGCAAAGCTAAAGATAGGTAGAAGAACCAAAATCCCTAATGTGATCTTGTTGTGATTGAAATAATATGGTATGATGAAGGAATCTTAGGGGCAAAAATTGGGGTACAACAGCTGCCCTTATTTAAGTTTCTTCTATCCGGAGATACTGTTGTACCAAAAAAGTTTCCCTCTCATTTCATCAACATTTCCCCTCACAAAGATCTCTGGACTCAAGATCAAGCTAGGGTATGCTATGCTCAAGACATCTCTTTGCACTGATGACCTAAACTAGGGTTTGAGTTTGCATAAGGATTTTTGGACCTTCAATGCTCAAATTGACTTTCATACTTCATATTGGACTCATAAGTTTGTCCATACCAAGTTTCAATCCTTGAATCAAATTTTTGCCCAGCCAATTGGACAGTTGACCTAGAAATCAGCTGTATTGGGGAAAAAGTCAACTGTGGCCAATTTACAGTCAAAACTCATGAATTTTGACCCACATCAACATTATGAACTCATATGAACCATTGGATCAAGTTTGGACCACAACTCCACAAGAAATTTGATCAGATCACCAAAAGGGCAGAATGGTCATTTTTAGGGTTTTGACTGTACAAAGGCAATTTCTGACTTTTTGACCTACCCAATGGAAAATAAGGTTCAACCATGGACTCAAGGACTTAATGAAATCATCTTGACTTATTCAACAAGTTCAAAAGATCTCAAATGCATGGGATTGACAAATGAATTTTTCAGTCAACTGATCAAAATTTGACTGTACACTAAAAAGTCAAACTTTGACTTTTTGGTCAAAATCAAGTGCCAAGGGTCATTTTTCATCAAGATGTGTCAAATTATGAAACTTGTTCATCAAGAAACCCAAAATTGCAAATTAGGGTTTGAAATTGAAAAATTTCATAACTTAGAATTTTTCTAAGTTATGAAATTTTCTTAATTTTTCCTAACTTTGCCCCACATTTTCACCATGATGAAAATGGATTAAAACAAAACCTCCAACATGAAAGTTGTATTCCTCCACAAATTCTATAACTTTGATTCACAAAGTTTTCTCAAAATAAGCTTGGATCTCAAGTTATGATTTTTGGAATAAGGGTCCCTAAAACTTTTAACTTAGTGAAATTTTGCCCTAGTTTAGGCAGGATTTTGACCTATCTTCTTGGTCATTTTTCACATAGTTCCACTTGAAATATAAAGTTTCATTTCAAAGATGGATTATATAGAATGTTGCAAGCTTTCCAAATTGTCCAAGAACTCCTCAAACACATTTATGTTTAGGGAGAATCGAAGGCTTGAAGTTGGCAAAAACTCATTTTTCATCCATGGCATATTCATGTTCATACAAGTTGCATTTTCAAGCCATAATGCCTTACACTAGTTTGCAGGCCTATAAACCAATTCACACTCCATAATTAAATGAAAATCCATCAGTCTAAGCTTTTGTTTTGGTCATTTGGATATTGTACACAAGATTAGGCCCTAAGTAGAAAAAGGCACATTTCCATTTTTGCCATAATGTGCTTTATGTCAAACCATTATCCCTTGAGCATTGGTCCATATCTCATAGGGAAAATCAAATCCACAAATCAGAGTGGTAAAGAGCAATGTATGCAAGCATACTTGATAGCCTGTACAGGCCTGTAACTTCACTTCCACTTTCTTACTTCAAAAACAAGAAACTTGTCCAAAGCTTAACAACTTAAAAACCAGCCAATGCTAACTTACACAAACAGTTTGAACATCTTTCTCACACCCCTTTGAGCTAGAAACACGATTGCTTGAGCCTCTAAACACCCCATAGCCAGAAATCACATTCCTTTGGCAAAACAGGGCAGGTTCTACAACTTGAGTGCCATAGCTCATTTGGCTCGTGCGTTTTGCCCCAAGTTGCTTCAAACACCTTCCATTCAACTCACTCAAGCTATCCCAAACCTCAAATACCAATTGTAACTCCATTTACAGTGTTCACCATTTTCATTTTGAGCTTGTGCAGGTTTTGTTCTATAGACTGATTCAAGGACATTCAAGGCAAGCTAGCTATTGGAGAAGGTCAAGTGAAGTTCAGGCAAGCTACCAGACATCTCAAGCCTTATTGAAAAGCACTACATTTCCCTACACGAATCCAACTGAAACAGGTTTTTCTTCACTTTCTATCTCTCTATTTAGGAACATTTAGCCTTAGGTTTGTGAATAAAAAATGTAGTGTTCATTGCCATGAAGTTGTACATATGCTCAGTTTTCATTTATATTAAGTGTGCTAGGAGAATTTCATCCATGAACATGCTGAAAAAACTAGGTCAGATTTTAGGGTCGGAGAAATTCTCTCTGGTCTTTGAGAGTTAGAACAAGTTGTTTATATGGTTGAAATCGTCTTGAAATTCTCTACAAGTTTGATGTTGTGTGTTTTTGCAATAGATCACGTATACAGGATGCCCAAGTTTGTACAGGCGTGTGCGTTTTTCAAATCTGGAGGTTGAAGATGAAGCTGGCTTGGGCTGGGCTTGGTCTGGCTTGCTTTTGATACCTTCCATTTTCATTTTTGCACCCCTTGGTCCAATTTCTTGTATTTTCATATTTTTGCATTTTTGTTTTCATTTTTTATTTTGTTTATTTATTTCCAAACATAAAAAATGCTCAAAAATATTTCCATAATTTTTTCATTTATTTGGCATTTTATCTTAATTTTTCTAACATAAAAGGCATTTAAATACTTTATTTATTAAGACTTGAAAAATATATATATTTTGTACTTTTATTTTTGTTCTTTATTTTTATTCATATTAAAAATATTTTCCTAAATATATTTTATTTTTGTACATATTTTATTTTATATTGTACATATTTAATTTGATTAATATACATATATAAATATATATATTTTTTATTTTATTAAATACTCTAGAATAAAAAATACAAAAATATTACATTTTTACTTTTATCTTTATTTATACTAAAAAATACTTTCTTTTAAGTATATTTTATTTTTACATATATTAATATATTCTATTGTATATAAATAATATAACATTTTATTTTCTTAAAGAAACTAGGGTTTTACCCTTAAACAAATAAAATAATTCTTTTATTTATTTCCTTATTTTTTACATTAAATACTTTTACATACATAAACAAACAAAAACCTTTTTTTTGCATATTTCATATTACTTGATATGTTTGTCTTTTTATTTAAATATTATCCATTTATTATTCATGCAATTAAATTCAATTTGGATGTAATAGTAAATTAGGGTTTATATTTATTGTCAAATACCCATTCAAAGATTGTACCCCCATCCCTATAATCATGTTGTAATAGCTTAAAATTTTAATTCTCGCATTTTACGCTTTCAATTATGCCATGATTAGAGAATTAGGGTTTGTATGTAAAAATTCAAATCAACAAATAGTTTGACCTAATCAAAGACAAAAATGCATGAAAATCAAACACAATGCACACTTGCACCCCTAGGGTTACAATCCACTTGTTGCCTTCAAAAATGGTCCATGTTATGCATGTTGGGTACTTTGGCAAAACAAAAACAAAACAAAAGATCATAGTCCCTCGATGACGCTATCTTGGTTGCCTAAACAAAAATGATCAAGTCCCTCAAAAAAATTTCCAAAGATACTTGACACAATTGCTATCATGGTCTATACAATGACCCGCGTCTGTCTCGTTTAATATCCTAACACAAGGTTGTTCACCAAATGCAATGGTGAAACAACACTGTCAAAAGGGTTAAAAACATTAGGAAAGATCTTTGAGTAAAATAGGGTAGATAACTCTTAGTTACTTGATCAAAAAGCTTGCAAAAACATTCTTGCTATTTGCAAACACACTTCGCAACATAATTTCAAAACATTTTCCAAATCAAACTTTCAAACATTGAAATATTTTCAAAAGACAAAAACACCTTTGTATACATTCAAACAAGAATCATTACAAAGGATGCCACAACGATGGCCTCTTTTCAAAACATCTTTCAAAACCACACACAAAGCACCATTTCAAACAATTGGAAAAGCAAAGCAAGTGATCTAAACAAGTAACTAAGAGCCCATGGATAACCATGGATGAAAAGGGTGCTTGCATCTTCCCTTTTCATAATCTACTCCTCGAACCAAAGAAAACATCTCAAAGGTATTTCATGTGCTTTTTGACCTTTCCTTAGGATAAAATAAAAAGTTGGTGGCGACTCTTGCTAAACCGAAACATTTTCGAACACAAACGCAAAATCCTAAGTCAGTTCTCCCACCGTATCACAGATACGAAGGTTAAAAATCTTCGTGTCGACGTGATCGAAGATACTTAAATACAAAACAAACCCTATTTTAGGCCCTAAGATGCCATGCAAATGCTTATGCATATGAATGCATATGAACAAAACCAAAGAGACGCAAAGTAACATTGGGGATGCAACAAAAATGAAGAAACAAAGGAGAAACCCCACCAGAAAAATAAATCACCGGTGAACCACAAGAACATAATCAGAGAGGAGGATAACAAGCATCGACGTTCACTGCCGATGTCTACCAACGTTCACTAAAGGTAGAAAGAGAGAATATATCATATCATCACCGTTCACTGACGATGAACTATCAACATTCACTGAAGATAGCAAAAAGATAACAAACACCGACGTTCACTACCGATGTACTACCAACATTCACTGAAGGTAGAAAGAGAGAATATATAATATCACCGCCGTTCACTGACAATGAACTATCAACGTTCACTGAAGATAGCAAAAAGATAACAAACACCGACGTTCACTACTGATGTACTACCAACGTTCACTGAAGGTAGAAAGAGAAGATATATCATACCACCGCCGTTCACTAACGATGAACTATCAACGTTCACTGAAGATATCAAAAAGATAACAAACACCGACGTTCACTACTGATGTACTACCAACGTCCCTAAAGGTAGAAAGAGAAAATATATCATACCACCGCCGTTCACTGATGATGAACTATCAACATTCACTGAAGATAGCAAAAAGATAACAAACACCGAAGTTCACTACGGATGTACTATCAACGTTCACTGAAGGTAGAAAGAGAAAATATATCATGTTTCCCCAAGATTCTGGTGTTTTGCCTAGAACGGGTCTCAACTTCTTCTTTAACCAAGGCACTCTTCCTGGAAAGGGTAATATGTAAGATGTCTCAAATAAAGAGACTTCTACTCATTGTCAAGGGGAATTGCAAAGAGAAATGACTTTCTGGGGATAGAAATATGACTTCACAGGGAAATGCCATGATATTTCTGCTGAGGAGATAAAGTCTTCCCGTGCAAAATAAATGCACAAACCAAAACTCCAAGTTCTCAGAAATACAAAATAAATGATATTGTCATGCAACCACAAATCCAATTCAGAAATATACTGGAGCAAGACGGCCAATGAAGATACATCCTTTGAGAAATAAACTCAAGAGGGAAACCAAAATTCAACTAAGCAAAGAGAGCTGCAGGATGGTCAGAACACAATGTTAATGAATGATGGTTTTTAGTCATGCATGATGTACGTATGAATGTATGAGTGTTATCGTGCATATGCTGGTAAAAGGATACATAATCAATACAAACAAACAAAACTGCCTCAGGTACTAACAACATTGGGCTAAACTTCAACCAAAAAGATCAATCCAAGAAAGGTAAAAGAAACTGCGGAAACTAAACCCATTGCCTTCCTTAACATTACTGAGGAGAAACATAATCCGGATGTAGCCAAATCAAACAAATACCGGGATAGAACACCCTTCTTCCGGTTTCATCGGAGAAAACAGTTTTCCAAAAGCAACATGCCTACTAGAGATTGCAAGACCAACCTCAAATAAAGTAGACTGATGCCGAAACAACCAAACCTCACTGGGGGATTCAAGCCCACCTCCCTGGAGAAAACTGCGGATTGAAAATTTTCATCACGAACACTCATTCCAACAAGAGATGCCCTAGGATAACTTTCCCGGGAAATCAAGAAGTCAACACTAATGCCAATACTGCAAAAAGAGCGACATCTTAGCATACCAAGGGAATAAAACCTTTCATTATATGAGGGAAGACTTGCTGGGGAATCTGGGACGAAGGCTTCTGACCATGCAAACCCAAAATCAAAAGTGAACCAAGACTTGACTGGGGATAATGGGATCACAAACCCAATACTGTACCTTGCACCCACTGATATCGTCTTTAACTATCTGAGAAACACACAAAGATTGCGCACACCAGAAAAAAGTCCTAAGAAAACAATCAAGAAGGGAGTAAATCTTATTAAAACAACCGGAGTTTGTTCATTCTTGGGATCACCATTCTTGTTGTCATTGTTTCATCACAAATCCCAAAGTAAATTGAATTGTAAAGATCTCTTCTTCTTTTTTTGAAAAGTTAATTTTTCTTTTTTAATCTTTTTGCTTTAACAGTTATTATCAGTAATAAATGAAGTCTTTGCAAGCTAAATAAAAATAAGAACACAAATAATTGGGTAAAAGCTCGAATTTCATTAATAGAATGAAAGTTTGCGAATGGCGAGACTCTATGGATGATTACAAAGTTTGGGAAATGGTAATACATAATGGAAAAGATACATTAAGATACAATGACCATTATCCCCCCTAACAACTTTTGAAATCCTAAGCAACAGCTTTTGTTGAAGTATGATGAGGATCCGAGAAGATTGTTGCTTCAACGATCAAGTCTTGTCTAACGTAGTTGCTTGCCAAGAAAAGTCCCTAACTTTTGCCTAAGCTGCCCTTGCAGGTTTTCAACTTAGCGGGAAATTTATTCTGTTTATCTCTCTAATTTTTTCCTAGACCGCCCTTTTGGGTTTTGGCCTACCGAGACGCTCCTTTTTGCCTAAGCCGCCCTTTCGGGTTTTCAACTTAGCGAGCCGTTCTTTTATTTCTTTAGGCGAAGTAGTTCTTGACTGCGTCAGCATTCATGGGACGTGGGAACTCCTCACCATCCATAGTTTCAAGAATTAATTTACCACCAGAGAAGGCTTTCTTGACAACATACGGGCCTTCAAAATTGGGAGTCCACTTGCCCTTAGAATCAAGGTTGAAAGACATGATATTCCTGAGCACGAGGTCACCTTCTCTGAATTCATAAGGTTGGACCTTTTTATTAAATGCTTTCTTCATTCTTTTCTGATATAACTGCCCATGACATAAAGTTGTCATCCTCTTCTCTTCAATCAAATTCAATTGGTCAAATCTGTTCTGGACCCATTCAGCCTCTGTCAACTTGGCTTCCATTATCACACACAACGAGGGAATCTCTACCTCGACATGGAGTACAACTTCCATTCCATACACTAGGTAGAATGGGGTTGCTCCTGTTGAAGTGCGAACAGATGTTCGATATCCATGCAGAGCAAAAGGGAGCATTTCATGCCAATCTGGATAATTCTCTTGATATTCTTATTAGCAGCTTCAACAGCCCCATTCATCTTTGGCCTATACAGAGAGGAATTGTGATGGACAATCTTGAATTCTTCACACAGTTCTGTAATCATTTTGTTGTTCAAATTCGAGCCATTGTCAGTGATGATTATACTCGGCACACCATACCGACATATAAGATTATTCTTGATGAAACGCACAACCACCTGTTTGGTGACATTGGAATATGAAGCAGCCTCTACCCATTTGGTAAAGTAGTCAATTGCTGCCAAAATGAAACGGTGTCCATTTGAAGCTTTTGGTTCTATCATCCCAATCATGTCAATACCCCATATAGAGAAATGCCATGAGGAGGAAATCACATTGAGAAGTGTCAGAGGCACATGGATCTTATCTGCATAAATCTGGCATTTATGGCACTTCTTTGCAAATTTGTAACAGTCATATTCCATTGTCAACCAATAATAACCTGCCCTTAGCATCTTTTTAGCCATCGAATGTCCATTAGCATGAGTTCCAAATGAACCTTCATGGATCTCATGCATCAACATGTCCGCTTCGTATCTATCCACGCATCTGAGCAGTACCATGTCATAATTTCTCTTGTATAACACATTTTCACTGAGGAAGAAACTGGCTGCCAATCTTCTCAGTGTCTTTCTATCTTTCCTCGACACACCAATCGGGTATTCCTGAGTCTGAAGAAAATGCTTGATGTCATAGTACCAAGGTTTTTCATCTGCTACCTCCTCTGTCATAAACACATGAGCGGGCCTATCTAGCCGTCAAACTATAATTCGGGGTATATCTTTCCAAACATTTACTTGGTACATGGAAGCCAGAGTTTCCAGAGCATCCGCCATTTGATTTTCATCTCTAGGAATGTGATGGAATTCAACTTTATTGAAGACGGGTAATAATCTTCTAGAATAATCTTTGTAAGGGATTAAGCCAGGGTGACGAGTGTCCCATTCTCCTTTAATCTGATTTATTACCAAGGCTGGATCATCATACACATCCAGAATCTTAATTATGAGATCAATAGCTTCCTCAAGACCCATGATGCAAGCTTTATATTCTGCCATATTATTAGTGCAATCAAATGTTAACCTTGCAGTAAAAGGAATGTGCGATCCATGAGGAGTGACAATCACAACACAAATTACTTTACCATAAGCATTCACAGCTCCATCAAATATCATACTCCAACGAGATTCAGGGTCGGGGCCCTCCTCAGGCAATGGTTTATCATAATCTTTCACTTTCAGGAACATCACATCCTCATCGGGGAATTCATATTCTGCAGACTGATGATCCTCCATCGGCTGGTGAGCAAAGTAATCTGCCAACACACTAATTTTAATAGCCTTTTAAGTGTGGTACTCGATATCATATTCAGATAACAACATCTTCCAACGGGAAATTCTCCCAGTAAGAGCAGGCTTCTCAAAAATATACTTGATTGGATCCATTTTGGATATCAACCAAGTGGTATGATTCAACATATACTGCCGCAAACGCTTTGCCACCCAGGCCAAAGCACAACATGTTTTTTCTAGCATAGAATACCGTGACTCATAATCAGTGAACTTCTTGCTGAGATAATAAATGGCGAACTCTTTCTTTCTTGTTTCATCATGTTGTCCCAGAATACAACCCATGGATTTATCTAACACTGTTAGATACATAATCAACGGTCTTCCTTCTACGGGAGGGAGCAAGATAGGAGGTTCAAGCAAATACTCTTTAATACTTTCAAATGCCCTTTGGCAGTCATCCGTCCATATACAACCTTGATCTTTCTTTAACAACTTAAAGATCGGTTCACACGTTGCGGTCTTGTGGGAAATAAATCTAGAGATATAATTCAAACGCCTGAGGAAACCCCTGACTTGCTTTTCAGTTCTTAGTGCTGGTATTTCTTGAATTGCTTTAACTTTGTCAGGGTCAACTTTGATTCCTTTCTGGATAACAATAAAACCCAATAATTTCCCCGATCTAACTCCGAAGGTGAATTTATTTGGATTCAAGCGTAGACGATATTTCCTCAAACACTGAAACAACTTCAACAAATCTTCTATATGCCCTTCTTCAGTTTGGGATTTGGCAATCATATCATCAACATATACTTCGATTTCTTTGTGCATCAGATCATGGAATAGGGTTGTCATAGCCCTCTGGTACATTGCACCAGCGTTCTTCAACCCGAAGGGCATCACTCTGTAACAGAATGTTCCCCAGGGTGTGATAAATGTTGTTTTTTCCATGTCCTCTGGAGCCATTCTTATTTGATTATACTCGGAAAATCCGTCCATGAACGAGAATAATTTGAATTTTGATGTGCTATCCACTAACATGTCAATGTGAGGCAATGGAAAATCATCTTTTGGACTAGCTTTATTTAGATCTCTGTAATCTACGCACATGGAGACTTTTCCGTCTTTTTTCGGTACTGGGACAATATTGGAAATCCATTGAGGATACACTGATGTCACAAGAAAACCAGCATTAATCTGCTTTAGGACCTCCTCTTTGATCTTTACTGTGATATTCGGGTGGGTTCTTCTCAACTTTTGTTTAACTAGCGGACACTCTGGTTTCAACGACAAATGATGCTCGATAATGTCTGTATCTAGACCAGGCATATCTTGATAAGACCAAGCAAAAATATCCACATACTCTTTCAACAGCTCAATCAACCCGCTCTTTACATCAGGATGCAATGATGCTCCAATCTTGACTTCCTTCGGATCTTCTTCTGAACCCAAATTAACCACTTCCAAAGGCTCTTTATATGGATGAATGGTATTTTCCTCGTGCTCAAGAAACCGTGAGACGTCTTCTGGAATATCATCAAAATCTTCTTCTTCAGCCTCAAACACAGGACAATCAAAGTTGGGAGAGGGTGCAGGGTCATTGTATTCAACGGGTTTTTTAATTAATCTGCACATGTGATTTATGATTGCTTTTAGAAACTGATACATATAACAAGTGATCATGCAGATTAATTTCCAGTTATTATTTATTTTTAAAAGGTTTATTTATTTATTTACCATTTCCCAAGAAAAAGAAAAAAATAAAAGACATAATTTGGAAGCAAAGACAACTTTTATTAATGATCTTAAAAGTTATAGCAAACAGATAAGCCCTACAAAATTAATACTTCCACCTTGGGCAGAGTGAAAGCTTTTCAAAAGAAATAAATAGATTAACAAAACAAATTACTTTGAAACATGTATGCAAGAAGGAACATCAATGGTGAACCAGTTCTGAACTCAGACTCCATGCGTCACATAATTCGGTACTTCTCGCTCTGCTTCATCCTCTTCAACATCATTAATTCCAGAACAAATTGGATGGAGGTAGCCTCCGCTGCGGAAAACATCATGATAACTATTCATAGAAGACTTTGAATTAAAACTTTCGCCTTTGCCATTCTTCAAAGAGAAACCCAAACCAGCTCTGTTTTTGTTCACGGGTGGATCCACAAGTCGTCCCCAAACTGCATTATGACCATTGTACACGACCTGCTGCGCGTCCTTCAGCGAAACCATGGAAATCTCATTCCTCCATATGTTGTCAATGGATAGGTCTTGGAACTGGGTTCCAACAGAAGCCTCATCCGCTTCTACAATACTGAAAGAGGATAGATGGGATATCAATAATGCATGCTCCCCATTTATGATCACTACCTTCCCTTCACGCATAAATTTTAGCTTCTGATGTAGAGTTGAAGTGACAGCCCCTGCTTCGTGTATCCATGGCCTTCCTAGCAAACAACTATATGCGGGAATAATTTCCATAACCTGGAAGGTTATCAAGAACAAATGTGGTCTTATATGGATGGGTAAGTCCACTTCACCGATGACAGATTTCCTCGACCCATCAAAAGCCTTCATAGTGATGCCACTCGGGCGCATAGGTGTTTGCTGATACTTTAACTTCATGAGGGTGCTCCTCAGTATAACATTCAACGCGGATCCATTATCAATTAGCACATTGGACAGCGAATCATTCTTACAGGTCATAGATATGTGGAGGGCCAGGTTGTGATTCCTCCCTTCATCTGGTAACTCATCATCGCAGAAACTCAAGTTATTACATGACGTAATGTTTCCAATTACGTTTTCTGAATTGATCTAACGACATGTCATTCTCCACAAAAGCTTGGTCTAGTACTCTCATTAGCGATTCTCTATGAGCGGAGGAATTCATCAATAAAGCTAGGATGGATATCTTTGAAGGAGTCTGCAATATCTGATCTAAAATTTTGTAGTCGCTCATCTTAATTATCTTCAAGATATCATCCACTTCTTTCTCTAATGTAGCTCCACTAGTCTCTCCTGCAGCCTTCTTAGGCTCATCATTCTCAGCAATTTTCTTTCCAACAACAACATCTCTTCGTACAACCGGCGCAAACACACGACCACTATGGGTCACCCTGCTATTATCAGCTATATTTCCAACATCTGGCATTGGCTGGATGGGAACTTCCACCCCATCTTCTAAGATTGTAGCGTTGTATTTGTAAGGCACAACCTTATCTGATTTATAGGGAACATGACCTAGCAGACTAATTACCAGTGGGGTAACAACTGGTTTGCTATGGTACTCCGCCTCAAGATGAGCGGGTGCACCAAAACAAGGTACAATGACGTTTACCCCTTCCTCAACACAATCAGCCATCAAAAGATCATTTCCCGCAAACAAATCTTCGTCTGAAGATAAATACTCATCCGCGGAGGCATACTCTTCCTCTGACTCTTCTTCCATCAAACAAACTTCAACCATATCAATCTTGTGATAATCATCTCTCTGACCTGTGATCTTGATAGTTCCATTGTCTAACAGAAATTGAACACCCTCTCTCACAATAGAACATCCTCGGGGGTCTTGACAGCAAACTATGCAAGATCCATATTGGTGTTCCACCTGACCAGCAGTACAGCAGAAGGTAGCATGCAACTGCACGAGATCCTCATTCAAATGCTCCACATCAAAAATTCTAAATTCACCCGGACATCCAGAAACCATATTCACTTCCTCTTCATATTCTGCCCTAGGCCTGATTATATCGATTAAACCTTCATCCATCATCTCCTGTAAATCAGCCTTTATCTTCTCGCAACCCTGTATGTTTGTACTGCAAATAGCACAACCGACATGGTCATGCGTATAATAACTGAATTCACAGAGGTCTGCATGCATCTTCACCAAATCCCCTCTAACCAGATTAATATCAAAAATCCGGAAGTCACCTGGACAACTGGCCACCATATTTACAGCATTCACTCCACCGTGCTTGGGTAGAGGATTGTCTTTCACATTAGGTCCCATGTCTTTGAAAGATAGAATTCCATACTTCACCAACCTTTGCACTTCAGTCCTCAAAGGATAACAATTCTCAATACTATTCCCTAGTGCTCCTTGATGAAAGGCACACATCTGGTCTGCTTTGTAATACCAAGGCAATGATGATGGTATAGCTGGAGGTGGTCGTGTCTGGACTAACTTCTTCTGAATCAATGCTGGTAGTAGCTCTGCATAGCTCATGGGAATAGGGTCATAGTTATCCCTTCTCTGATTGTTCACTTGGTTCCCCTGCTGGGACTGTCTTTGATAAGCAACGGTAGTCGGAGCGACATTCATAACATGAGTAACTGAGGCGACTTGCTGGTGACGCTGATAATTCCTTCTAGGAGCGTTCACTCTCCTCTCTTGTATGACATCATTTGTATCCCCCTCTTTCTTCTTTGTAAACCCATAAGCTGGCTTTTTCACACCTCCAGATCCTTCACCCTTTGTAACACGGCCTTCTCTTACAACCTCTTCTAGGCAGACACCCATTCCTACCATCTATGTAAAATCACTTGGTGCGCTTGCTACCATTCTTTCATAGTAGAAAGCACTTAGCGTCTTCAAAAAAATTTTAGTCATTTCCTTCTCCTCCATGGGAGGAATCACTTGTGCAGCTACTTCGCACCATCTCTGTGCATACTCTTTGAACGATTCCCTGTCTTTCTGAACCATGGCCCTAAGCTAGTCACGGTCGGGCGCCATGTCCACATTGTACTTGTATTGTTTAATGAATTCTTCTCCCAAATCATTAAAAGTATGGATGTTGGCGCTATCTAAACTCATGTACCATTTCAACGCTGCACCGGTCAGACTATTCTGGAAAAAGTGAATCAGCAGATGCTGATCATCAGTGTGGGTAGACATTCTCCTTACATACATCACCAAGTGAGAACGATGGCAAGTGTTGCCCTTGTACTTCTCAAACTCCGGGACCTTGAACTTAGCAGGCACTTTAACATTCGGGACCCAACACAACTCATTCACGTTCTTCCCAAATAATTCTTTTCCCCTAAGAGCCTTCATCTCTCTTTGCATTCTATCAATTTGCTCTTGGAAATCATCCATTCTGTCATAAAGACCCAAGTCTTCACTCGGCGGAGGGAAAGGACGACACACATCTTTATTAACAAACAGAACCAAATTCACCGAAAGAGGTGCAACAGGAACAGTATGCACCACAGGAGGTGCTGGAGTAACAACATTTTAAACGACTGGAGAATCTTGGGGGCCCAAATTGAAACCTTCAGGTGCAAAATTCTATGGAATTTCCCACGGATAACCCTGAGGCATACGGTTTTGAACAACAGTTGGAGTAGCGGATACAGGAACAGTAGGAACTTCAGCATTTTCCCTCGTTGGTTGAGGTTGAACACTCGGTGGATGATTCTGAGCAACCACCAGAGCTTCCATCAGAGTAGTCAAGTTGGCATGGCCATCCTTCAAAGTAGAAACTTCTTCGCATAGCTCACGATTCTCCTGTTCCAAATTGTCCATCTTCTTTTTGAAGTTAGCCCGAGTGTTGTAGCGATGAGTCAGTTTGCTGAACGAAGCAAAAAGCTGGGTAAGGCACCTGGATATGCATAATAAATGCAAGAAATATGTGCAATATGATGCATGATGTGTAATGCATATGATTATTTTTACTTTATCATTTAATATTTCAAGGGATTTAACGTTTATAGACATATTGCAAACATCAAAATAATAACGCATTTGAAATACTGAATTTTTTTATTATAATAACTTCAAAATGGGTTATAAGTTTTAATGATCCTAAGTACAAGATGTAAATACAATCTAAAAATCCTGAGAAAAAGAACTGATAGAGATCAATCTGTACGCTGGCGCTTCCCTGTGAGCCTGGTAATCTGAGCCCTCAACCTCTGGTTTTCTTCCATATGTCTGACGGCAACTTCCTTCCAATCATCTGAAGTAGGAAGTGAGTAATCAGCGCCTGTTTGAGGCTTAGGAGAAAATAAATCCCCTTGCCTCTCCATAGACTCTACTGCTCGCCTCTCAAGTATCTCGATCAAATCATCTTTCTCCTTCAGGTCTGCTCTGTAGGAACTCTCTAAAGTCTGGAACTTATTCTTCCAAGCATCCCTTTATTGTTGCATCCTAACCAAAGTAAGTTGCATCTCCTCTAGATCATCTAATAAGGGAGGAGTGGTCTTCACAAATAGATCAGGCATGGGTGTCTCCCGAGTATACGACATTTTCAACTGAATGGCTCTCGATCGGATCCACTAAAGATATGGCTCCAAAGAAATAGCACCCCTAGGTCCCAAATCCTTCCTACTCTTCTTATGAATGTGACGCCAGGCCTTCGCAATCTGCTCCCTATCTTCCTTGTAGTCTTCCCCTACCTTCAGAAAGAAACTACTCAAATGAATATTGTTCGGTTTATCCCTCATTGGATAACCAAGCTATTGTCGTGCAAGAACATGGTTATAGTTAATTCCTCCCTTTGTACCAAGAAGCGGTACATTGGGGAAACTACCACAACTGTCAACAATCTCTATATCCTGATAAGCTCGATGATACCAATCAATATCTGAGTGAGTAAGTGCCATGATCTTAGGAGCCCAACGAGGTTCCTTCTTGACATCCCAAAAAGCATCAGACTGAGGCATATGAGAGATGAACCACTGGTACAACAAAGGCGTGCAACAGATAATCATTTCCCCATGATAAGAACTCCGAAGATGAACAGAGTAATAAGCATCAACCAATAGTGTAGGAACTGGGTTTCCAATCATGAAAATCCTGATAGCGTTAATGTCGACAAACTTGTCCACATTAGTAAATAAGAATAATCCATAAGCAAGCAGAGCAAAGATGGCCTCAAAAGCAACCGTACTCTTCATTCTGGAAAAGTAACGAGCTTTCTCCAATAAGAACTGAGCTTGTAATCCTCTAATCCCTCCTTTGGTAGTCATATGGGCTTCCACCTCAGACTTCCCCAGATGAATCAAAGCATCAATCTCATGTGGTTTTGGCTCACCCTCCAAACCAGTAAAAGGAACACGATCGGTAACGGGTAAATCCAATAGATAGGAATACTCCTCCAGTGTAGGTATCAACTGATAATCGGGAAAAGTGAAACAGTGATACACTAGATCATAGAACTGGATCAAGGTCGAGAGAATACCCTCCTTCATCTTCAACTTCATGAGAGGAATAATGGATCCAAACTTCTTCCAAATGTTTGCAGGACACTCAATCTCTGGAATTAGACTGACCAACTCATCTATCTTGGGATCCTTGAAACTGTATTTCCCGATCTTTCTCTTTCCAGAATCCATGGTTAAAAGTACCTGAGATATTCACAAATAGTCAACCTTTAAATCCCTTGAAATATTATTTTCTCCAAAGGATGCTTATGAATGCATGGATGCATGATGCAACAATCACACATGATCACACATATAGGGTTCATAGGTTCAACGTCACGAGCGTGAGGTCGAAGGTACTACCCATAAGTTGTTGGTCTAAAAAGTTAACACCTGCCGAACAAGGTTTTACAGGTTCCCAGAGTCTAGATCCTTCCTTCGGATATTACCAACTTCCCGATTAACTCGGTAATTAGTAATATTCTCAAGAAAGACTCGTCCGAGCGTAGTATCGCGTGACAACTATTTCCGGATTACTCCTTCATAGCTTCCGCACTACACCTAAGAGGCCAAGATGGGTTTGGTATTCTATGATCCTCAATTTCAGCAGGCTCCCAGGTTAAAAGCAGTATGTCTTCCCGATTACTCGGTAAACGACACTACAGTCAAAGGGGCCTCCATTGAGTGGGGGATCTCATGCCTCCTTTTTTGGGATTAATCCCTCAAAGTTAACATGACTATACCGCCCGTCCTATCTTAAAGTTTTCCCAAGTCCGGGTATAGGACTTATGAGTAATCACCAAGCACCTTGAAAACCAGGAAAATCCAGACAAACATATATACAAAATATAACACATAAACAACAATAACACATATACAAATATAAACAAAGATAGGCTTAACCCACTTATGGATGGACCAGCAAGAGGTCAATCTTTCCCCAGTGAAGTCGCCATTTTTCTGTAGCAGTAGAAATTATCAAGACTAAGCCATTGGATTGACTAGACTTTATACAAATCAAAATAAAAATTGCCACCGCGCTTTATTGTTTCCAAAGGAATGGGAAAAGAGCGAATAACCCAAAAGAGGGGGAAAGATTCAAGGTAAGGGGATTGGTTATGCAAAGGGAATGTTTTGAAAATGCATGGACCTAAGTCCAAGTTTATTATGAAAGTAGTTCAAGTTTCAAAACAAGAAGAGTTTAAAAAGGAGGGAGAATAATTTTGAAATTAAAGAAGATGGGAGAAGAAGAAGAGACTATCCTAAAGAATAAGGTAAAAGCTAAGGATAAGATCCATCTAACTAACAAGAAGCCAAAGCTTGACATTATGAGTCAAGATAGAATTCCCATTATTTGGATTGAAACCAAGCAAGCAAAGATACTAGACCTCTTGAGAGAACCAAACTTCAAGTGTATTAAGTCTTCGCAAAAATTGGTCAGAGTAACGGCTGTATGCGGATGAATTCCAGATTACAAACAAAGGGTGTAATCACAAAAACCTGCACACAAAAACAAACAAGCAACCCAATGTCTTGAGGTGAACCCCAAGAGCTCCAGACAAAATAATCAGATAAGATCACAAGGTCTCCAAGATAGGCCAAGGTTTCTAATCCTAAGTCCAAGAAAAAGTCCACTACTCCATAATGCCAAGGATAGTAACCAAATAGTCTGAGTATCATTAAGAGTTTTTTAGGGTTTATGTTGATTATTAAGTATCTTAGGAAAAGAAAAAGAAAAGCTCAAGTGAGCAAAATAAAATGGCAAGAAGATAAATGCTCAAATGAGCAAAGATGAAAATGACATGAAATGTAAATGCTAAAAGTAAATAGTACATAAAGCATAAAAAAAAGAATAAAAGCATAAGAAAAAACAATTCAATAATTAGTGGTTAGTTGGATGACCATCTTGAAACTTGCATTTGGAACTCATTAGAGGATTGGTAGAACCAAAACCTCCACACAACAAGTTGCATTTGCTTTTTTTCAAGTATATCATCCATTTGGAATTCTCATAAGTACCATTTAATGATCAACGATGTTTAAGTGATCCGCGTTGACCAAAAGTGTTGTAGATCCATTAGAGGATTGGTAGAACCAAAGCCTTCACACAATGAATCTCAAGGTTATTGGATCAAAGAGATCAAATTAACATACTTGGGCTTGCAATCATAAGTTTGTGCCACGAATGATCATTTATTCGAATCGGGACAAAATTTAGCGCTATGTTAAGCAATCGTAAGTGGACTTATATAGAAGTCGCACCTATTTTGAGGTCGGTCAATAAAAATCTATGCACCATTTGTTTTGAGACATGGTATAGAGATCATGCTCCAACAACATTTAGTGCAATGAGAAGGGGATGAGATGAAGAGGAATTAGGGTAAAAAGAGAAACCACATTTGAATTAATATTTAATCAAACTATTATTAAAATCATTCATCCATTTTTTTGGAGAGTTAAACTCAACACCATGGATCCAATGATGTTAATAAAGCCATGATAAAAAAATCAACCCAAGACAGCCAGAAAATATTCACAAAATAATAATATAATTAATATACACATTAAAGGGCTTAAAAATGTTTTAAAAAATGGAAAATAATGAGGAAAATGTCAATTATATTCAAATTAATCAAGAAATGAAAAATAAGACCATAGAAAAATAAGGAAAGAGGCCAAGTAATTTTATAAAATTTTTGGGAATTTTTAAAAGTCAGAAACTATTTTAAAAAAATAAAATAAATGGGTAAAATAAACAAAAATAGTAAAAAATAGTAAAGTCAGAAACAAAAATAAAATAAGGTCACCAATATTTGTCACAATATCATTGGATCATTCCACAATTTTTTCAGAATTTAAAAATGTGTAAAAGTATTTTTAAACATTTTAAACAAATCAAATAAGTGCAAAATTCATTAAAAAAATACAAAAACACAAAATTAAATTGTGAAAAAATAAAAATTAGAAAGAGAATAATCAAAAATATTTTTCATAATTTTTTCAGATTTTTTGGACTAAATGAATTTTCTATGATTTTTTGAAGTTTAAAACATTTAAAATATAAAAATCAGAAAAAGAAAATAGAAGTAAAAAATGTGGACCATTGAATGAAAGTCAAAACGCGTTAGTAATCAAATCCAAACGATCTGGCACGCTGTGCATATCATGGTCTTTAATGAATAATGTACAGAATCAATAATAAAATCAGAATTTGAAAAATACAGATGGCGCGCCTTCATTGGTTAGAAGATGACACGTTGGTCATCTTCAACCTCCAGCCATCACGAATTGCAGGTCTCTCAAACTGTAAAATCAGAAGCTCAGACCTATGCCATTCGCTTCGTTTCTTCAAGACGAAGACAACTACACTCTCGCGCCAAATTTATATAAACTGTAGCTCAAGCAATTTGAAAAGAAAGTTTTGAAAAGGGATTTGAAAATTCATGGTCAAAATGTGCTTCCAGTGAAATGTAAGTGTTGCGACTAGAATCAGGGAAATGAGAGCAACACAATGATATCATAGTTTTGAAGAATTGATAAAGGAATCTACCTATTGAAGTTGAGTTGCAGAGCTCTGAAACTGGACTTCTATGGAGCAATATAGGGCACGGTTCTTGAATGTAATTATATGGTTAGCTTCAGGGAAGATCAAGGAAGGTGAATTGATAGAAAAAATGGATTGAAAAAGGCTTGAGAATAGATTTCGAAGTTGCTGAATTCTGGGTTGTGAAGCAAGTTTGGCAGGGTGATTCTGGCTATCTAAGTTTGGGAAATTGAATGGGGGATGACCCTCTATTTATAGGGAAGCAAATGGGATCAAAAGGAATAGAAAATGATGCGTTTTGGAGGGAATTCATGTGGGTTTGCATCATGAAGAAAGTGTGACTCAAACTTGATAAAAACTCATCCAAATCGTGTGTTTCATGATGCTAATCACTTTTGGAAAGTTGCTAAACATGATTAGAAACAAAAACGCGTGGAAATCTTGTGATTAGAAGCCAAAACAAAGATTTCAAAATTCTGACTTTGTGTAAAATTCAGTTTCAAACTACCAAATTCAAATCCATGGCATTTCCACCTCAAGGTATCTTAGGGCATAATTCTTGATGCTTTGGAAAGATGAGGTTACAAGCTTTGCAATGGAAAAAGAATGGAATCAAATGGATGCTAGAGCTGAAAGTTACATGGAGTCAAAGTTGAAGAAAAAGAGTTTACTTTCCATACTTAGAAATATTTCAAATTCTTCTTTAAAAATGACCTATAATCTTTTGCATCCAAACATGGCCTTCCACCTAGAATTTGCTCTTGACCAAAAACGTTGGAATGAAGTAGATCTCTTGAATGACATTTTGCAATTTGAACCACTCAAAATTTCCAAAAATTGAGCAAGTTATCACTTGTTGAAGTTGGCCAAAAATCATGAAATGACCTATAATATTTTGTATTCTTAACGCAACTTCTATCCATTTTCTCACTTTGCACATAAAAGAAGGCATGAAGTACACATCTTTAAGATCATTATGAAAAACGAATGGGCTCAAGGTGATAAAAATTGACCAAGTTATGACCATTTGAAGACACATATGGAAAATTGGGGATTCATCTGGGTGACTTGTAATCTTTCTTCTTCACCATGTTCCTTCCACATGAAAACTCCTTGGAACTTTTGAAGTGATTTGTTGGTAACTATTTGAAGAGAAGGATGTTTTTAGAATCACTCAAAAATACCAAAATATGAGCAAGATATTCTCCTTTGAAGTCCAAAACCCTAGCCTCTAGATCAAGAGAATGCTTTGAGGAACTTTGCCAAGTTTGAACAAACTTTTTGTGCCAATATTCTTCCTTTGTGAATAGAAATTTTTGAGGATGATGATGAGGACTCATGGCCACCAAAACCACTTCCATACCAATTCTTCCAAAACAACTTCAATGGTAAGGTCTGAATTTCGCAAGCTATGTTGACTAGGGCATGGAAATAAACTCATGAACCCATGATGCATCTTGCTAAACCTCATTTCCTTTACCTACATTATTAATAAGTAAGACAAACAAATATTGCATTTTTTTAATTAGAGAGAAAATCAAAGCAAAATATCCATGATCACAAAAGAAAATAAGTTAAGGTGCTTGGTAACTCCTCAAAGAGCAAAGCTAAAGATAGGTAGAAGAACTAAAAGCCCTAATGTGATCTTGTTGTGATTGAAATAATATGGTATAATGAAGGAATCTTAGGGGAAAAAATTGGGGTACAACACCGGCGAACCAAAAAGGTTCGGGCAAAAATTAGGGATAAAACAAAAAAAAAATTGTACACCCAGCAAGTTGAAAATCCAAAAGGGCGACTTGGGAAAAAAAGGGTTTCCTGGTGGACTGAAAACCCGAAAGGGCGGTCCAGGAAAAAGTTAGGGAATTAAAGCGTATGACTATGTCCCATTGGATCACCTTACAGACAACTTAATAAACTCAGATATTTTGATCAATTCAATCATCTTCTTACAAGGCAACAAATAGACAAGATGCTCAGAGACATGAAGGCTATAGCAGAATGGGAACCCCATGGGATTATTGCACATAGCTATCTTTTCTTTGTATCAAAATTTTCATTTTTTACGACAGCATTCTATTACTAGAATGTTTGTCTCATTGTACAAAAATACTTACTCAAAGTCAATACAAAGATATCCCTTTGAAAGTGCAAAACTATCTGTTTTTCTTTACTCTATTGTTTTGTTTACAAAAACATCCAATGGTTTATTTTTGAACATATGCATTTGAATATAATTATTGTTTACCAATAAATAAAATAGAAAGACAATCACTGATGGCTTTAAGGGATAGGGAAATCTCTCTAAGTTATTTACATAAAGTCCCCCGCAGTGTGCAGTTTAATCCCCAGCGGAACAAAGCTCCCAGCTATCAATCCCCAGTAGAAGTCACCAAATTTCTACGAATTCCTCAACAGGATTTTACAGGAAGTACATGGCATTTCCCTTACAACATAGTTCATTTCTCTAAGCGGAAATTCATCAACACTTCAACTTCATAACTTGAAGACTTACATATCCTTAGCAGTGGTCAGGGATTTATTTTCCCCAAATCCAACAAGCAGTGCAGCAAATTAGCTCACATACTCATATATTGCATCCATATATCATAAGTATTGATAACACGAATGCATTATACCATGCATTTCATACAACATGACTTTGCATTTTAGCTAACATTTTACCCTTTTCAGGATAAGGTTAACAACTACCATTAACAATGTTCAAAGTTTGCAGATACAGTTCAGATACACTCCAGACACGGATGCCACTCTGATACTCATTCAGATTCAACTCTCAGATACAGTTCAGATACGCTCCAGACACAGATGCTGTTCTGATACTCATTCAGATTAAACTCTCAGATACAGTTCAGATACACTCTAGACACGGATGCCATTCTGATACTCATTCAAATTCAACTCTCAGATATAGTTCAGATACGCTCCAGACACAAATGCCATCCTGATACTCATTCAGAGTCAACTTTCAATTACAGTTCAGATACACTTCATACACGGACGCAATTCTAATACTCATTCATATTCAATCTTTCAGATACAGTACAGATACGCTCCAGACATGGATGCCATTCTAATACTCATTCAAATTTATCTCTCAGATACAGTTCAGATACGCTCCAGACACGGACGCCATTTTGATACTCTTTCTTTCAGCTTAAAAATACAGTTCAACGGCTATTTTTAGATGGCATCTACAATACCATCTCTAACAACTTTCTATCACCTCTCTAAATGGCATCTTTAAGCCCATTCCCTCAACCATCACATCACCGAGTGCAAATCTCTAGTGTCCAATCATCTTCCACCTTCGAGTCACGAATGGTAAAACTCGCCAGTCTAACTCTTCACGTTTAAGAAGATTGTACAGGGGCAGCTATTGTACCCCAAAATTTTCCCTCTCACTTATCAAGAATTTGCTCACAAGATCTCCTTGACTCAAGACTTCACTAGGGTTTGATCAGCTCAAGACATCTCCTTAAGCACTGATGACCAAAACTAGGGTTTGAGTTTGCACAAGTATTTTTGAACTTCAAATGTCCCATGTGATTTTCATGGCTCATTATGGACCCCCAATATTACTCATGTCAAGTTTCAAGCCTTGGATCACACTTTTGCTCAGTCCATTGATCAGTTGACCTAAAAATCAACTGTATTGGGGAAAAAGTCAACCATGGCCAATTTATAGTCAAAATTCATAATATTTGATCCATATCAACATTTTAAACTCATATGTATCATTTGATAAAGTTTGGACCATAATTCCTCAAGAAATTTGATCAAATCTCTAAAGGGGCAAAATGGTCAAAATTAGGGTTTTGACTGGGAAAAGGAAATTTCTGATTTTTGACCTAGCAAATGATCAATTGGTTTAAGGTATGATCTCAAGAGTCCAATTGCATAATTTTTACCTAATGACATGGTTCAAAACATTGCAAATCCATTGGATTGACAGATGAATTTTTCAGTCAACTGATCAAAAGTCAACTGTATACTGAAAAGTCAAACTTTGACTTTTTGATCAAATTCAAGTACCAAAGATCATAATTCATCAAAACATGTCAAAATATGAAACTTATTCATCAAGAAATCTAAAAGTCAAGATTTCATTTTTAAAAGTCAAAATTTTTACACTTAGAAATTTTTCTAAGTGTTGGAAATTTCATGTTTTTTCATAACTTTGAACAAAATTTTCACCATGATGCAAGATGATTCAAGAGAAACTTCCAACATGAAAGTTATATATCTCCATGAAATCTACAACTTTTCTTTACACAACTCCTTCCAAAAATGCGTGTATCTCAAGTTATAATTTTATGAATATGTGGTCATGAAACTAAACACTTAGTGAAATTTTGCCCTAATTTGGTCAGGATTTTGACCCAACTTCATGGCACTTTTTCATATAGTTCAAAGGAGAATCTTCAAAAGAAATTCAAAGATGGGTTTTATATCACATTGCAAGCTTTCCAAAATGTCAAAGAACTCCTTTAGATCATTCTTGAGTAGGGAGAATCGAAGAGATGAAGTTAGGGTTTTATCACTTTAATTACAAGTCATTTTAGTGATGAACAAAATTCAAATTCAAACCATGCTGCATAAACACTACTTTTCAGGCCTCAAACTTGTTAGGCACTCCATAATTAATGGTTTACACAGCTGTTAGAGGCCTCACTTCAAGCATTCAATGCATGGACATGCTTTATATCCATTTTTGGAAGAAATGTCACATTGCCATTTTGATAAAGTGACTTTTTGTACAAAACTTGTTCTTGAGCCTTGCACTTGTTCTGTTATGATCAAACCAGTCCTATAACTCATGAGAAATGTTTCAAACACTTACAATCACCCATCTCATGCTTGTACCTCTTCTTGAAACTTGTTTCCCTCTTTTCTTCAAAATCAAGTAACCTAGCCAAAAGCTAGGAACTTGTACTTCTGATTGTTCAAAGCTCTCAAACACTTTTGTTTATACATACACAAACTATTTGACACAAACACACGAATGCTCAAGCCTTGAAAGAACCTAGAACTCAGAATCACACTTCACACTTCCATTTTCACACAAACTGACCAAAAACTTGAAACTCATAATTTACTCGTGCGTTTCTTGGCCTTTTGGTTTCAAAAGTTTCTAAACATCACATAAGATCAATCCCACACCCTGTTACAGAACTGTAACACCATCAACACCATCCTCCATTTTGAAAAACCCAGCTCTGCACATTGACTTCTCCAGACCATTTCAGCCATCCATTGTTCAAGTTAATCATTGCATTAGCTTCCTGAGACCTCAAGGAAGCTAACCTGATCATCACCATCACTTGAAACAAGCTCAAACTCAAAACACGATTTCCAGTTTTGAGGTAAGTTTTCTCAACTTTGAACTCTTCATATAGGCATCATCAATGGTTTATTTGTGAACAAAACATGTAGATATCATTACCCTAAAGCTAACAATGTCCATAGTTTCCATTAATTTTGCTTGAGCTTAGAGAATTTTGAAACTGAAATTTCTGAGATTTTTAGGGTTCAGATTAGGGCCATTAAAATCCATGCTTATAGTTGATCTATAGTTTTAATGCTTTACATTTCTGAAATCTTGAGAAAATTTGCTACAAGTTTCATGTTTATAGTTTTCATTTTTGATGAGAAATGAGCAAGTTACAGTTGGTCTGGCTGGAGGTTGAAGATGAAGTCATCAGGGCGCGTTTTGCCTTACATATTTATTGATTTTCCTATGTTAACGGATGTATAGCCACCCCAGTGGTAGAAGCGCGCGATTGTAACCTTTGGGACCTGGGTTCGAGCCCCAGTGGTACCCTTTTGCATTTTTTTACATGTTTTGCATTTCTGACCTTTTTTGCAGGGCGCTGGGCCTCTTTCGGCCTAGCTTTGTTTCTTTTTAATTTTTGCTAGCTAACCCCCTGTTTCATTTGTACGCCCCTGGCCCAGTTTATTTTATTTTCTTTTTTATTATTTCATTTATTTTCTTAAATATTTTTCTAAATACTAAAAAATCATAAAAAATACAAAAAATTAGATTTTTATTTTAACTTAGTTTATTCTATTTTTCTCACAAAAAAATATTTTTATTAACTATACTATATTTATTTTTACTAACTTATCTTGTAAATTTAATTAATACTATGTTTTTTTATTTATTTTCTTTCACACCATTTAAAATATATTATTTTAATATAAAAAAGGCCAAAAATATTTTATAGTACTATAAATATTTTCAAGACAAAAATACCAACAAAAAAAAAACATTTTTCTTATAAACTTATTTTCTTTTATTTTAATAAATAGATTTAGGGTTTTGTTTAAAAATCTTTTCTTAATAAATTTAGGTTTTACTTTTCATTAATTATTTTTATTTTAATTAATTATATTAAGACAAAATCCCTTTTCTCTAAAAACATCCAAAACAAATATCCATTTACTTCACATTATTGCATTTTGTACATTTATTCATTTTATACATTGTATGCATTTAATTTCCGTGTACATTGATACCAATTCAATATGGTTGTAATAGACTAACTATGTTTACATTATTGCAATCCCCATTCAATTTGTACACCCCCTCCCATAAAAATTGTAATAGTGTAGTAACTTTAAATTCCATAATTTATCGCTTTTATATACAAATGCTAGTAATTAGGGTTTGTATGGAAAGACTAAAATCAATATTTAGAAAATCCTAATTCAAGACAAAAACAAGCATGAAAACAATACACTTGCACACAATCACCCCTAGGGTTATTCCACTTGGTTGCCTTATACAAAATGGCCATATTACGCATGTAAGGTATCTTAGCAAGAACAAACAAATACATGATCATAGTCCCTCGATGACGCTATCTAAGTTGCCTTTCAAATGATCTTAGTCCCTAAAAGAGAATGCTAAGATACCTTGCAACATTGCTAATCATGGTTATACAATGACCCACGCCCGTCCTGTTTATATCTAAAGATAAGGTTGCTTACCAAATCAATGGTAAGATAACAATGTCAAAGGAAAAGAAAATGAACAAGAAAGACTTTTTAGTAGGTAGAATGCTCCTAATTACTTGCTCAATTTCAAACAAAATATCCTTGCTATTTTCAAAACAAACACCTACACTTTCAAAACATCTTACAAACTTGAAGACATTTTCAAAAAGATCAACATCTTTGTATACATTCTTACGAACAAGAATCATTACAAAGATTGCCTAAACAATGTCCTCTTTACAAAATACTTTCAAAAACCACACAAAGCATAATTTCAAACATAAAGCAAGTGATCTAGCAAGTAACTAAGAGCCCATGGAAAACCATGGATGAAAAGGGTGCTAATACTTTTCCTTTTAATAATCTACCCCCAAACTTAAGAAATAATCTCAAAGGTATTTCCTGTGCTTTTTCACCTTTCCTTTTGGATAAAAGAAAAGTCGGTGGGGACTCTTGCTAACTGCAACATTTGCGATAAAACGCAAAACACTCAAGTCAGTTCTCCTATCGTATCACACCTATAAAACAGAACAAAGATAAATCCCAAAAATCCTTGAAATGGTTAGTGAGAATGAGTATGATGTTATGATGTTTATGATGTTATGTACAAGTATACACACAAGACAAACAAGTCCTTAGGTTTTGGCTTGCATGAAGTCTCATAGGTAAGTACTCTCTTAAAGTTTAGTTGGCTCAAAACCTATCCTAGAAATAGTAATCGGGTTCTAAGGGATCTAAATATAACTGATCTTTCTTGTCGGGCATGGTTTCAGCGTAAGCCTCTTTAATGGCGACTGAAATATCCCGAGAAGTCTGATCTCAATGAGTGTAGTATCGAGTATCAACCAACTTCAGACTGCACCAAAGCCGATTATCTCACTACTTCCTAATGGCCAAAGTTGGTCAAGTAAAGGTTCTAAAGTCAGTTAGTGCTTCATGACATCACACGCGGCTTTGTATTCTCCTTGACTATACAAGGGCTACCGGTACCCACAAATGTGTCATACTAACGTAGCTATTGCTTAGACCATGTCAATATACCCCACATAGTTTCCACAAAATATTGCTACTTACCTATAAGGTATCCCAAATCTGGGTAGAGGATTAGAACAAGCCCAAACAAGGAACCAAAATGTAAAGCAAACAAATCAAACAATGAAAGAAAGTAAAGGTGATCTAACCCTAAGGTAACCCAACTTTTATGTTTCCCCAGCAGAGTCTCCAGTTCTTTGATACAGTGGGAGAACTGACTTGGGTGTTTTACGTTTTATTGCAAATGTTGCCGTTAGCAAGAGTCGCCACCGACTTTTCTTTTATCCAAAAGGAAAGGCTGAAAAGAACAGGAAAGACCTTTGAGATTATTTCTTGAGTTCGGGGGGTAGATTATGAAAAGGGAAGGTATTAGCACCATTTTCATCCATAGTTATCTATGGGCTCTTAGTTGCTTGCTAGATCACTTGCCTTTGTTTGAAAATGTGCTTTGTGTGGTTTTTGAAATTATTTTGAAAAGGTGCCTTCGTTTAGGCAAACTTTGTAATAGTTCTCGTTCGTAAGAACGTATACAAAGTGTTGGGCTTTTGAAAATGTTTCATGTTTGGAAAGAGTTTTAAAAGTGTTTGGTGTTTGTTTTGAAAATAAGCAAGGATGTTTGATTTGAAAATGAGCAAGCAACTAGGAACAATCTACCTACTCAAAAGTCTTTGTTCCTTTCTTCCTTCCTTTGATATTGCTATCTTACCATTGATTTGGTGAGAAGCCTTATCTTTGGATGTAAAAGGACGGGCGTGGGTCATCGTATAACCATGATAGCAATGTTGTGAAATATCTTAGTATTTCTCTTTGAGAGACTAAGATCATTTTGAAAGGCAACATCGATAGCATCATCGAGGGACAATGATCTTGTATTTTTTATTTCTTTTTGCTAAGACATCTCACATGCATAACATGGCTATTTTTGTAAGGCAACAAAGTGGAATTACCCTAAGAGTGCAAGTGTGCAAGTGTGTTTGATTTACATGCATTGTTTATCTTGAATTAGGATTTGCTAACTTGTTGATTTTAGTCTTTCCATACAAACCCTAATTATTAACATCTATATAAAGTGGTAAATTGCGAAAATTAAAATTACTAAGCTATTACATCTTTATGGGAAGGGGTATACAAATTTACAAATGGGGATTTGCAAGAAAATTAAACCTAATTATCTATTACAACCATATTAAATATTGTACAAGAATTGAAAAGAAAATAATGCAAGAATGTAAATGGAAAAAGAAATGATTTTTTTTTGGATTTTGTTAAGAGTTTTAACCTAATGACTAAAAGGAAAAATAATTAATTAAATATAAATAAAAATTAAACCTAAATTAGTTAAGAAAAGAAAAATAGGCTAAAAAGTATTTGTTTAGGGGTTTTTTATAAGAAGGTTTTGTATTAATAATAATAATAATAATGAAAATTAATTAATTAAAAGAAAACCTAAATTCTAAGTCAATTTTAAATAAAAAATAAAAAAAGTAATTAAACCTAAATCTAAATATTAATTATTTAAGAAAAAGAAATTAATTTGTTTAAGAAAATGTTTTTGTTCTTTTGTTTTATAAGGAAATAAAATATAAATGAGCATTTTTTAATATGTAAATAAACAAATAAAATATTTTTTGGATTTTTTATTAATCAAAATAATAATGATGATAATAATAGTAGTAATAAAAAAATAATAAATAAAATAAAAATATAATATAAAATATAAAAGAAAATAAATAAAATGAAAAATAAAATAAAAATGGTTTGGGTCAGGGGTATGAAAATAGGCAGAGGGGGTCAGAAATCAGCAAAAATAACAAGGCCCATTGTTCGGAGGCCCAGGCGCTGGCTGTGTGACAAAAAGAAAGAAAACATGTGAAAAATAAGAAAAATGGCAGCGCTGGGGCTTGAATCCATGCCCTGAGCATGAAACGCGCGTTGCCTTACCACTAAGTTATACATCTGTTAACTTAAATGAAATGATAAATACATAACATAATTCATGCCCTGAATATGACTTCATCTTCAACCTCAAGCTAAAACATCTGCAACTTCACCATTTCTCAACAAAAATGAAATATGAAAACATGAAAGTTACTCCATTTTTTCATACGAATTCAACCATGTAAATATCATAAGCTATAAATCAAAGATGAATGAGAATTTTTGAAAGTACCAAATTCTGACCTAATTATTTTCAAAGATTCAAACCTAAAATTCTCTAAGCTCAAGCAATATAAATGAAATCTATGGACATGTACAACTTCAGGGCAATGATGTCTACATTTTATCTTCACAAATGCAAGCCTAACAATGCATAAATAATGAGATGAAAAGTCAGAAAACTCACCTTGCAGTTGGAGATCATGTTTTGAGTTAGAGCTTGATTCAAGTTGTTGTGATGATCAGGTTAGCTTCCACAAGTTCCCAGGAAGCTAATGCAATTATTAGCTTGATTGGAGAGTGGCTGAAATGGTCTGGAGAAGTCAATGCGCAAACTCTATTTTTTGGTTATGGAGGTTGATGTAAATGGTGACACAGTTGAGAAACAAGGACGGGGATGAGTTGTATTTGATGTGTATGAGCTTTAGGAAGTGAAAATCCAAGAAACGCACGAGGGAAATATGAGTTGCAAGTTCAAAGTCAGAACCTGCACAAAAATGGAGTTTGTGTGCAATTTTTGGCTAGAGGGAGTTTGGGAGAATTTTCAGTCTTGAAAAATCGTGTCTTAGCTCACAAATAGTGCCTCTATTTATAAGCAACAAGTTTGGAATCTTGTCTTTGATCAGAATTTAAAATCACATGTTTAAGCTCAACATGTGATTTTTGAGAAATCCAAGTTTCAATGCCTTGTGTACTTGCTAATGTAGAGCGGTTATGCTTTAAAAAAACTTTCTTATGACTTTGTAGATGGAGTGTGATCATATGGAACAAGTTAGAGGCTCAAGAATTGACTTTGTGCATAAAGCTTGCTTTTCAAGAATGGCATTCTTCACTTTCTTCTAAAAATGGCAATTTGAATTGGATAATGCTTAAACCACTTGGATTATAGCTCAATAGTTTGTGTAATACATTAATGATGGATAGATACACAAGTTAGAAGGCCTTTAAAGCAATATTATGCAGCCTAACATTGAAATTGAATTATGTGTTCATCAAGAAAAGACTTGTAATTCAAGAATGAAACCCTAACTTCTTGCCTTCGATTATACTTGCTCAAGTATGATCTCAATGACTTCTTAGATATTTTGAAAAGCTTGTAAAAACCTCTACAACCTCTATGTTGGACATTTTTTAAGATTCATCTCGGAACTATGTGAAAAATTTCCATTAAGTTAGGTCAAAATCCTGCCTAAACTAGGACAAAATTTCACTAAGTTTCCAAGTTTCATGAACATGTCTTCTTAAAATCATAACTTGAAATCCATGCATTTATATAAGAAGTTGTGTTCTACAGTGTTTTAGGTCTCATTGAGATCTACAACTTTCATGTTGGAAGTTTCCTTTGAATCATCTTGCATCATGGTGGAAATTTGGCTCAAAGTTATGAAAAAAAAAGTGAATTTCCAACACTTAGAAAAATTTCTAAGTTTAGAAATTTTGACTTTTCAAAATGAAATCTTAACTTTTTGATTTATTTATGAAAAAGTTTCATATTTTGACATGTTTTGATGAATTATAATCTTTGAAACTTGATCTTGATCAAAAAGTCAAAGTTTGACTTTTCAGTGGACAGTTTACTTTTCATCAGTTGACTGAAATTCATCTGTAAGTCAATTGATCTTGAGGAAAATTTTGAGCCATGCCATTAGGTAAAAATGAAGCATTTGAAACCTTGAGATCATGTCTTAAACCAATAAGTCATTTTCTAGGTCAAAAACCAGAAATTGCACCTTTCCAGTTAAAACCCTAATTTTGACCATTTTGCCCTTTTGATGACCTGATCAAATTTCTCGAGGAATTATGATCCAAGTTTGATCAAATGACATATATGAGTTCATGATGTTGACATGGATAAAAAATTATGAAGTTTGATTGTAAATTGACCATAGTTTACTTTTTCCCCAATACAGTTGATTTTAGGTCAATTGATTAATTGACTAAGCAAAAATGTGATTCAAGACTTGAAAATTGACATGAGCAATCTTGAGAGTCCAAAATGATGTATGAAAGTCATATGGGGCATTAAAATTCCATTTGTATTTGTGCAATCTCAAACCCTAATCTTTAGTTATCAATGCTTGAGGAGGTGTCTTGAGCTGATCAACCCTTGTGCAGTCTTAAATCAAAGGAGATCTTGTGAGAGATTACTTGAGAAATGAGAGGGAAAATTTTGTGGTACAACAGTAGGCATCAACTGATAATAAGGGAAAGTAAAGCATCGATACATCGGATCATAGAATTGTACTAAAGTCTAGAGAATACCCTCCTTCATCCTGAGCTTCATAAGAGAAATGATGGACCCAGACTTCCTCCGAAAATATATAGTACTCTCGATCTCAGGAATAAGACTTATATACTCATCTATCTTTGGATTTTTGAAATTGTGTTACCCATCTTTCTTTTTCCAGAACCCATAGTCAAAAAGTACCTGAGATATTCACAAAGAGTCAACTTTTAAGTCCCTTGAAACAAAATGTCTTTAGGAGATGCTCATGGGTGCATGTATGCATGATGCAACAATCACACACAAGATCACAAACATAGGGTTCATAGGATCAACATCACGAGCATGAGGTCGAAGGTACTACCCATAAGGTATGGTCTAAAAGTTATCACCTACCGAACAAGGTTCTAGAGGTTCCCAGAGTCTACATCCTTCCTTCGGATATTACCAACTTCACAATTAACTTTGTGATTAGTAATATTCTCAAAAATAACTCATCCTAACGTAGTATCACGTGACAACTATTTTTGGATTACTCTGTCATAGTTTTCGCACTACACTTAAAATGCCAAGATGGGTTAAGGGTTCTACGGTCCTCAGTTTCAGCAGGCTCACGGGTCGAAAGCAGCATGTCTTCCCCATTACTCGATAAATGACACTACAGCCAAAGGGGCCTCCACTGAGTGGGGGATCTCATGTCTCCTTTTTTGGGATCACTCCCTCAAAGTTAACATGACTATACCTCCCGTCCTATCTTAAGTTTTCCTAAGTCCGGGTAGAGGACTTATGAGAAATCACCAAGCCCTTGAAAACCAGGAAAATTCAGACACATATATACAACATATAATATACAACGTATAATAGCATATACACAAATAAACAAAGATATGCTCAACCCACTTAGGGATGGACCAACAATAGGTTGATCTGTCCCCAGTGAAGTCGCCATTTTTTTGTAGCGGTAGAAATGTTGAGACAAAGCCATTAGATTGACTTAACTCGCACAGATCAAAATAAAAATCACCATCGTGCTTTATTGTTTCCAAAGGAATGGGAAAAGAGCGAATAACCCAAAAAGAGGGGGGAAAGAATCTAGGTAAGGGGGTTGGTTATGCAAAGGGAAGGTATTAGCACCCTAAACATCTATAGTACTATGCAGAAACCTCTTTGAAAATATGTATATTTTGGCTATAAAATGTTGTATACAAAAATAGATTGTGGGGATGAGAAAAGAAATATTTTTTTATAATTTTTGCACCCGCCGCGGTTGCGAATCTTTAGTGCCTACATACCATCTTCTGTGCAATAGGGGATCAGGGTACTCGTAGTTCACCTTTAAAAAAAATTAAAACACAAGTGTGTTGGTTAATTTTAAGAGACGAGACATCATCATCATTGTCCGAGTGGAAAACATACTTACTACCCATAATTATGAGAAAGGAGAATTTGCGTCATCTCAAAGTGGAGGATATGACTTGTATTTTAAAATCAACAAAAGCCTCACTCAACACCCAAGTGGAAAATATCTCACTTCACTATATATCATAGAAGTATAGTTGTTTGCATCACTACAAGGATTCACAAAAGTCTAATCTTTTGGGAAAATTTTTAAAGATAAAAGCCAAAAGGGAAATATACTTTGAATGAGATTGATTGACTTTTAGTCTTCTCTCAAAAATGTCCAAGTATTATTAAATTAATTAAAGTTTGATTAAGAAAAGATTTTTGAAAATGCATGGACCTAAGTCCAAGTTTATTATGAAAGTGGTTCAAGTTTTAAAACAAGTAGAATTTTCAAAAGGAGGGAGAAGATTTTGAAATTAAAGAAGATGGGAGGAGATGAAGGGACTATCCTAAACATAAGGTAAAAGCTAGGGAAAAGATCCGTCTAACCAACAAGAAGCCAACACTTAACACAATGAGTCAATGTATAATTTTCATCCTTTGCATTTTAAACCAAACAAACAATTAAGAAAACCAAACTCCATTTGTATTAAGTCTTCATAAAAATTGGGCAAAGTAACGGTTGTATACAGATGAATTCCAGATCACAGACAAAGCATGTAATCACAATAACATGCACACAAAACAAACAAACAACCCAATGTATTGGGGTAAACCTCAAGAACTCCAAACAAAATAATAGTTGAGGTCACAAGGTCTCTAAGATAGGTTAAGGCCCTTAATCCTAAGTCCAATAAGTCCATGTCTCAAAAATGCAAAGGATAGTAACCAAGTAGTCCAAGTAACATTAAAGTTTTTTTATGGTTCAAGTTGATTATTAAGTATCTTCAAAAAAAGAAATGAAAAGCTCAAATGAGCAAAATAAAAATGACATAAAAGTATTTTTCAAGTGAGCAAAGATGAAAATAGCATGAAATGTAAATGCTAAAATAAATGTGCTTAAAGTAAAGGCATAAAGTAAAAGCATAAAATAAAGTCAATTGTTAGGAATTAGTGGTTATTTGAATGACCATCTTGAAACTTACATTTGTAGCTCATTAGAGGATTGGTATAACCAAAGCCTCTCAACAACAAGTTGCATTTGCTTTTTGTAAAGTATATCATCCATTTAAGAATTCTTAAGGAAACATTAAATGATCAATGATGTTTAAGTGATCCACTTTGACCAAAATTGATGAAGATTCATTAGAGGATTGGTAGAACCAAAGCCTCCTAACAATGAATCTCAAGGTTATTGGATCAAAGGGTTCAAGTCAACATACATGGGCTTGCAAATATGGGTTTGGGCCACGAATGATCATTTCTCGAATCGGGAGAAAATTTAGTATTATGTTAAGCAATCGTAAGTGGACTTATATAGAAGTCACACCTATTTTGAGGCCGGTCAATAGCAATCTATGTACCATATGTTTTGAGACATGATATGGAAATCATGCTCCAATAACATTTAGTACAATTGAGAAAGAGATGAGATGAACAAGAAATAGGGTAAAAAGTAAACCATATTTGAATCAAAAATTTAATCAAACTATTATTAAAATCATTCATCCATTTTTATGGAGTTAGACTCAACACCATGGATCCAATAATGTTAATAAAGTTCATGATCAACATTTCATAGTCCAAGATCAGCCAGAATATGTACAAAAAATAAAATAATATTTAAAATAAAAGAAAAAGGTTTTCAATGATTTTTAAATTTGGAAATAAGGGAAAAAGAGCAATTATATTCAAAACACTCAAGAAAAATTAAGTGAGACCATAGAAAAATCAGAAATGAACTCAAATATTTTTATAAAATTTTTGGTAGTTTTTAAAAGCTAGGAACTATTTTTAAACTAATTTAAATTGCTCAAATAAAGGAAAAAAGATCAAAAATAGTAAAAATAAAATAAAATTCCAGAAAAAATTCAGAAGGTTAGAAATGATGAAAATGATTTTTATAAAAAAATTCATAATTTAAAAATGTCAGAAATTATTTATAAAACAATCAAAATAAAGCAGACAAAGCAAAAATTATGAAAAATATTAAACATCAAAATAAAAATATGAAAAAATATTCAAAAAGTCAGAAATAATTCAAGGTATTTTTGTATATATTTTTTTATAATTTTTGGATAAAAATAAAAGAGTTATGAATTTTTGAAATTTAAAACAATTAAAATATAAAATCAGTAAATAAAAATAAAATTAAAAAGATGTGGACCATCAGATCATAGTCAAAATGCGTTCGTAAGCTGATCAAGTGGACCAGACGCGCTGTGCTTGATATGGACCTTATTTAAAAACACACAAGATCAATAAAAAGCCAACCAATAAAAATAAAACAACTGGCGTGTTATCATTGGTTGAGACGAGACATGTCATCATCTTCAACCTCCAGACACCCTGCAAATAGGACAAACCTCAATTCATTGAATTTGTAAATTTAGGTGCTCATAGTGGTACCAATAGACGCGTCTCTTCAAGACGATCACAACCATATCCTCGCGCCAAATTTATATAAAACACGGTGTAGTCGATTTGGAAAAAACCAGGGATTTTAAAAAATATCAAAATCGAAAATCAGAAGTATCAAATGCATTGTTTCTCCAAAATTGAGTTAATAGCAAGCATCAGTGAACATCATAGACCATTCCAGTAATTTGAGTTAGAAGGTTTGGTGCCTTAAACTACCTGAACAAAGTCAGATGAAGTTGCTCTGCAAATGAACTTGGCTAGCACGATTTTGGGCACCTCAAGGCTTGATTCTTCTTCTGTTAGCTTCAAGGAAGTTCAAGGATGAAGGATTAAGGAAGAAATTGAATTGAAAAGTGGTAGAAATAAGAATTCGAAATCTCAAGGGTGCTATGGAGAGAATTTGACAGAGTGATTTTGTCTCTTCAAGCTTGAGGAAATGAATGGGGGATGATCCTTTACTTATATGGAAGTGAATGGAATGTTCAAGCGTGTGAAATGATGAAGTTTGGAGGGAAATCATGTGAATCTGCATCATGGGGAAAGTGTGACTCATTTTTTTATCAAAACCCATCCAATCCTTGCATTTGATGCTAAATACTTTTGGAAAGTTGGTAAGCACGATTAGAAGTAAAAACGCGTGGGAATTTTGTGATTAAAAGCCAAAACAAAGATTTCAAATTCTTACTTTTGGAGAAACTTTAGTTCAAGTTACCAAATTCAAATCAATGGCATTCTCCACTCAAGGGGTCTTAGGATATCATTCTTGAAGCTTTAGAAAGATGAGGTTACAAGCTTTATAATGTGCAAAGAATGGGATCAAATGGATGCTTTAGCTTAAATTTGCAATTAGTCAAAGTTGAGAAAAAGAGGTTGATTTTCTATACTTAGAAAACTTCTAAGTTTTTTTTTCAAAAATGACTTATAATCTCTTGCATCCAAACATTGCCTTCCACTTGAAATTTTCATTTTACCAAAAAATATGGCATGAATTAGATCTTTTGAATGACATTTTGAGACTTGAACCATTAAAAATCTCCAAAAATTGAGAAAGTTATGACTTGTTGAAGTAGGCAAAAATTCATGAAATGACCTATATTCTTTTGCATCCTTAGGGAATCTTCCATCCATTTTCACACTTTGCACTTAAAAGATGGGTTGAAGTTCACATCTTTAAGATAATTTTGGAAAAATAATAGGCTCAAAGTGATAAAATTTGGCCAAGTAATGATCATTTGAAATCACCTAATGGAATTTAAGGGTACATCTGGAGGACTTGTAATCTTTCTTCATCGTCAAGTTTCTTCCACACAAAATTTCCTTGAAAATTTTCAAGTCATTTATTAATAACCCTTTAAAGAGAAGCATGTTTTTTTAATCACCCAAAAATACCAAAAGATGAGCAAGATATACCCCCTTTGAAGTTCAAAACCCTAGCTCCTAGAGCAACAAAATGCTTTGGGAAACCTTTGCAATTTTGATCAACTTTCTTGCACAAATACTTTTGTCATGTAAATAGAAGTTGTTGAGGATGATAAGGAGAAACCATAACAACTAACACCACTTATAAATATTGAGAATTGAAGGAGATATGCACTTGTTATCAATGAATCAAGGATTTTCCCAATTGAGTCAAACTTCTTCAATCAATCCTTGTACCTTTGAACCATCTTTGACAAATTAAAGTATGATGAATCATAATAGACTTTGTCATGGTATTGATTCAAAGTATCTTCAATGTTGAGGCTTGGGTCCCAATGAATGTGTTTGAGGAAAGCATAGAAATGAGCTCATGAATCTATAGATCAATCTTGATGGAATGTGTTGTGCTTTCTCCTACAATCATCATCAATTAGGGCAAACACTTATTGCATTAATTAATTAAAGGATAATAAAAACATAGATGATCACAAAATACAAGTCAAGGTGCTTGGTGATTCCCCATAGAGAAAAGCTAAATATAGGGAGAATAACCAAACCCTAGTGTGTGATCTTGTTGTGATTAAGTTGATATGATGTGATAGAGGGATCTTAGGGTCAAAAATTGGGTTACAATAGTTATCTAAGGAAAAATTATGACCCCCTTCTATAAACTGGGTATATATAAGATACATATAACACCCCCAAGTAATATGTGTTTAGAATCATACTACTTGACATATTATTTATGGTACTCAAACATAATACAATAGTATACAAAATTGAACAATTAAAATAATTTCACATAACATCTGTTATACGCCTAATACAATTCCTCCGTCCATATTTCTCCATATATTGGCCAATAGTTGCTTATCTAAAAAATAAACAACAATAATGGGGGTGAGATACTAATCTTATTGGAGTTCTATCCTACGAGTCTGCTTAGTTATAAAGGTTCCTACTACTACCATATTAGCCTAATACTTCACTTCTGTATTAGTTAAGGGAATTAAGAGATCAAAGTTGTTGAGTTTTCACCAAGCGTGATTCCCTGATCACTTATTACCACAACTGTGTTTAAGAGAACAAAGCTCTTATCAATCATATAACATAGAAACATTGGTTCCTAGACACTCGATCGAGATAGATAAGCTAGGGAAAGGTTAGTCTCTTTGAACGAGGTGAATTACTAAGCCTTATCCATTATGGCAAGGGTTTTACAGTAACATATGCCCTCCTTGGGTAATTACACACCTAGTCATGCCCAGTTAGATCCAATTTATTGTGCATAAGAGAACATGGATCTTATTTCTTCCACCTACATGAACTCGGGCTCCTACCTACAGGGTTGTTTGATATGTTAGTAAAAGGTTAGTCTCTTGGAACAGAGCAAATTTCCAAGCCTTATAAATTCATGCAAGGTCTTTACTAAGAAACCTACCTCCCCGAAGTCCTAAACATGCCCATCTTATGGACTTACCTAACTAATCATACTCCGCTCTTGACCAGTATAGGTATTCTGATAATCACCATCGAGTTTAGTGCAATCTCGTTCAACTCCACTTACTAGGTAATATCCTTTAGGTAAGTACAAATACACAAAGATTTTAAACAATACTTTCCCTAGTTAATATCTGTAATACGGTGGCAAAACTGACTGTTAATACTGGTTTTGCATTTGTGTTCGCAAATGCCACGGTAAGCAAGAGTCGCCACCGACTTTTCTTTTATCCAACAATGGAAAGGGTGAAAAGAACAGAAAAAGACCTTTTCGGGAGTTTTCTGAGTAAGGGGGTAGATTATGGAAAGGGAAGGTGTTAGCACCCTTTCCATCCGTAGTTTTCTACGGGCTCTTAGAGGTTTGCTCATTTTAAAATACCTTTGTGCTTTGTGTTTGAAAATGTTTTGAAAATGCCTTAGTACGGAGAACTTTGTAATGTTTCTCGGGATAGTGGAGAAAGTATACAAAGTGTTTAGAAATGTCTTTTGAAAAGTAGTTTTTGTGTAAGTGCAAAATGTTTTGAGCAAACTTCTAACAACTATCTACTTTTATACTCGAAAAAGGGTCGTTCTTTTCCTCCTATCCTTTAGACAGTGCTATCCTACTATTAGTGAGTAGGTATCCCTATCGTCAGATGTTGAGGGATAATCGAAGGGACGTCTTTACAATCACGAAGGCAATTTGTGGAGACGCTTTAGCAATTTTATTTTAGGGACTAGATCGTTTACCGAAAGGAAACTATAGGGTCATCGAGGGACTATGATCTTTTCTGATTTATGGGTCTTTACTAAAGCGTTCCTGCCTCATGACTGTTTTATTTAAAGGCAACCAAAGTGGGAGATACCTTAGAGGTGTGCATGTGCAAGTGTTTGATTTCATTTTATTTAATCTTTGCACATTTAGGGTTTTCTACTGTTTTAATCATTTAATCTTTCCATTCAATCCTATGATCATTCATCTAACAGTTAATAGTAGTGAAAAATAAAATGCGAGAATCTTAAACCTAGCTATTACAAGGCTTTTGGGAGGGGGTTACATACCCAAACTTGGGATTCAACAGTAAATAAAAGGCAAAATACTCATTTTGGTCCCTTAACTATACCCTTGGGTTCACATTGGTCCCTTAATTTTTTTTCGGGTCATTTTGGTCCCTTAACTTTTAAAATGTTTCATTTTAGTCCTTTTTGTCTAATTAGCGACAGATTTAGCGACGTATTTCAAAGTTTTTCCGTTGCTAATTAGATAAAAAAGGACTAAAATGAAACTTTTTGAAAGTTAAGGGACCAAAATGACACGAAAAAAAGTTAAGGGACCAATGTGAACCCAAGGGTATAGTTAAGGGACCAAAATGAGTATTTTGCCTAAATAAAAGCAGTAAAATAAATCCTAGTTAAAAACTATTACAAACCCGTAATCAGATACAATAATTGGAAAAATAAATAAGTAAACGCGCGCGAGGAATGACACGAGAATAGATTAAATATCCTATAGAATCAACTTAATTAAAGAAAATATTTTTTGTATTTTTATTTAAGAAAATAAAGTAAAATTGAATTTTGCAAATTAGTCCTAATTTCTAATTAATTTTAATTAAGGAAAACAAATCAAGTTACCCTAATTAAATTAATTTATTTTTAAACAAAATTAATTTTAATAAAAAGAAAATTAATTCAAACATTTTTTGTGATTCCTTGATTTTATGATTTAATTTAAAAAATGGTTTTTTAAGACAATTAGAATAAATAATTAAAACAATAAAAAAAGTAATAAAGAAATTAAAGCAAAAAATAAAATGGGCCTGCTAGGAATAGGAATCTGGGGGTGTGATTCTGAATTTTGCAAATCCCAAAATTGATGGCCTTTCTGCCTGCACATGATCCAATGGGGATCACCTTTGGAGGGTCTACCATGCTCTTAGCTGGATGTATGTTGGATCTAATCAGTGGATGATCCAAGGTATGATATTTTAAGGTGTATGGTGAAATCCTGGCTATAAAGCACGCTGGATCTGAAACAAGAAAATCAGAAAATATGAAAAATGTTTAGGCTTGTGATCGAACCCAGGTCCTTCCTCTCACACGCGCTTGCCTTTACCATCAGTGCTGAATTGTTAGTCATGAGTATATTTAAACAAATAAAATATAATGTAAACAAGCTATTATACCCAGAAATGCACAAAAATTCAAATCTCCCAATAGGAGTCTGCCACCTAATTGTCTTCTCCCTGGAATTGTCGCCTTAGGGACTGGGCCTTTACCTATAGACAGATTTGTCATTATAGGCTATAGTGACAGTTCTTGTGCGTGGCTACAAACCCGTAAAACTCAAAAATGCAACACAAGCAAAATAAATCCCAACCAAGGGCATGGACCGATTGGAAATAATCCCCTGAGCACGAATAGACCCTTAATTTGGCCTAATTTTGTCTCTAAATAGGGTTCCTTAAATTAGAGCTTTGGAACCCTAGCCATGGAAGATACCCGTACCTGCACTCAAACTCCTATCAGCGCGATTCTGCAGGTTTCAAGCCTTGGGAATGCTTGCAATGGCTTCAGAGGCTCTCCAGAAGTATGTTTTGATACTTGTTTGGGACTGAAACAAGCTAGAAATGGAAATTCGAGTTTGACAACTTTAGTGTTTTGTTTTTGAAAATTAGACAGGGGTTTTCCAAGTCATGTATCTCATTTGTTGCTTGCCAGAAGCTTGTTTATATGGAGAATGATGAGAGGATACGAAAATGCCATGTTTGTAACAGCTATGGACAAGCTTTTGAATGCCATGAATGTCCATTTGTAACCTTGGCCAAAGTTAAGGTATTTTGTCCATTTTCAAATTTGAATGTACCTAGACTGAACTGGCCTTACTGCACACGAAAATTGGGGCCTCTCCATGTACCAAACCAAGCCTAAATGATAATGTCCCATATACTTTGCAATAATTTTGATTTATTTGATTTTTTAATTAAATAAAATTAATATAAAATGAAAATAAAATCAAGACTATGCAAAAAATGGTCCTAGGGGTCCTCTATGGTCTTATAAATATGTTTGAAGTTCAAAACTTTGAGCCATTGCCTTAAAAAATCAAATTTGCCCAATGCATATTTCTTGAATTTTCCCAAATTTTCCCAACTTGGGCAAGCCATAACTTGATCAATTTTTATCTCATGATGATGATCTTGTACTTTTTCAAAAGTCCAAGATGTCTAATTAAATCTCTCTTTTGATCAATTTTGATTTTGAAGATGTTATATTGATGTTAAAGGTCTTGGCAAAAAGTGGCTTTTATTGACTTTCTAAAAATGACTTGTAATGTATGAACTTGTATCATTCCAATGGTGAATTTCATGGACTTGAGGGATGAAGAGAATTTGTATGGAATTGGATTCTCTTAAAAATGAGCTTTGGTTGGAAAACTTCTGATAAATTATGAGAAAGTTATGCTTGGTCAAAGTTTGGTTGAATTTTCCTATAGAAGCCCTAATTTTCTATTTTTGACTTTTGATGAATTAGGAGCATTTCTTGAGGAATCATGATCAATCCTTGATCAAATGATGGATATCACTTCAAAATGTTGATGTTGACCAAAAATCTTGAAGTTTGACTGTATATAGGTCACAATTGACTTTTGACCTAGCATAGTTGATTTTCCAATACTTGAGCAATTGTCTGAGCAAACTTATTGAGCAAAGTATGAAACTTGGAATGGATGATCTTGAGGACTTATTAGGACCATGGGAAGCATTTGAGACCATTAGAGCTCAAACATCTTGATGAAAATGGAAACCCTAGTTGGAGGTTCATTTCCTTAGTATGAGAGTTGTCTGGTCAATCCTTGGTCCACCTTGAGCAATTGAGAACCTCTAGGGGTATGTCTTGTGTGAAAATGGGAGGGAAAATTTTGGGGTTCAACAGCTGCCCCTGTTAAATCTTCTTAAACCTGAGGATGTAGATTGGCTGGTCTGCCTTTCGTGATCTGAAGGTGGAAGATGATTGAACACTAGAGTGCCCAAAATTTTTGCACTCGCATGAAGTGAATGTTGATCGATAATATAGGGAATGGGCTTATAGATGCCATTTGGAAGGCGATGGAGAATCGTCACAGATGGGCTTAAAGATGACATCCAGAAAAGATATCGGTCACATAAGAGATTCCTTTGCTAGAATTCCAATACCTTCTGTTGAGGAGGACTTTGTCGGGGAATGTTGATTTATATCCTGGGAAATAGAGTCTAGGAGCTTCGGTTGTCCATTACTCTACTAGGGAATTAACTCTTGATTGATGAGACAAAAGTGAGTTGTTATCTGGTCGAGTCCAAGTTTTACGGGGACTTACTAGGGAATATGAAATCGACCGTATCTGGTCGGGTCCAGGTTTTACGGTGTTGTAAAATGTTGTCCGGAGATGAAAGAGAAGGAACATGTATAGGGCTTTCTCGGGACAAGTCCATGTAAAACTGCGTTAGGTAATTCATGAAAAAGGAGCCTGGATAGTAGGGCTATGAGAAGGAACCTGGGTAGTAGGGTTACTTCAAAATAAAGCCTGGATAGTAGGGCTGCTTCAAAATAAAGCCTGGGTGGTAGGGCTGTGATAAGGAACCTGAGTAGTAGGGTTACTTCGAAATAAAGCTTGGGTAGTAGGGCTGCTTCGAATAAGACCTGGGTGGTATGGCTGTGAGAATGAACCTGGGTAGTATGGTTACTTCAAAATAAAGCCTGGGTAGTAGGGCTGCTTTGCAATAAAGCCTGGGTGGTAGGGCTGTGAGAAGGAACCTGGGTAGTAGGGTTACTTTGAAATAAAGCCTAGATAGTAGGGCTGCTTCGGAATAAAGCCTGGGTGGTAGGGTTGTGAGAAGGAACCTGGGTAGTAGGGTTACTTCGAAATAAAGCCTGGGTAGTAGGGCTGCTTCGAAATAAAGCCTGGGTGGTAGGGCTGTGAGAAGAAACTTGGATAATAGGGTTACTTCGAAATAAAGCCTGGGTAGTAGGGCTGCTTCGGAATAAAGCCTGGGTGGTAGGGTTGTGAGAAGGAACCTGGGTAGTAGGGTTACTTTGAAATAAAGCCTGGGTAGTAGGGCTGCTTCGGAATAAAGCCTGGGTAGTAGGGCTGCTTCGAAATAAAGCCTGGGTGGTAGGGCTGTGAGAAGGAACCTGGGTAGTAGGGTTACTTCGAAATAAAGCCTGGGTAGTAGGGCTGCTTCGGAATAAGGCTTGGGTGGTAGGGTTGTAAGAAGGAACCTGGATAGTAGGGTTACTTCGAAATAAAGCCTGGGTAGTAAGGCTACTTCGGAATAAAGTTTGGGTGGTAGGGCTGTGAGAAGGAACCTGGGTAGTAGGGTTACTTTGAAATAAAGCCTGGTTAGTAGGGATGCTTCAAAATAAAGCCTGGGTGGTAGGGCTGTGAGAAGGAACCTGGGTAATAGGGTTACTTCGAAATAAAGCCTGGATAGTAGGGCTGCTTCAGAATAAAGCCTGGGTGGTAGGACTGTGAGAAGGAACCTGAGTAGTAGGGTTACTTCGAAATAAAGTCTTGGTAGTAGGGCTGCTTCGGAATAAAGCCTCGGTGGTAGAGCCGTGAGAAGGAACCTGGGTAGTGGGGTTACTTCGAAATAAAGCCTAGGTAGTAGGGCTGCCTCATTTGATCATGTAGATTAGTTAACCCATTTTGTTTCAGGAATTGATTTTCCATTAGTTGTCTGCAGATATGACATGTATAGCTTCGTGGATTTAATCTTAAACTGTTGGAATTGTTGATGATAACCATATTTCTTGAAAAGGTACAAAATTAATTATATGTGATGCATGAAATGCATTGTGTGATGATGTTCTCAAAATAAATGAGATTATGCGGTATGCAATATGTATGTGCATGTCATGATGTATGAACATGAAGTGCTATTGTGACATATTTGAGTCTAGGAAAAAAATCCCTGACTGCTGCTGAAGAGTACTAGAAATTGAATTCCTGACCATTGTAGAAAAAGTGGTTCTTCTACTTCCGCTGGGGATGATGAGTAGAGATGATTTGTCGAGGATTTCCTATTTTTGTTTGAGGATGTTCTGTCGGGGATTGACTCTGCTTGAGAATTGATTCTGCTTGAGAATAACTCTATGGAGGGAGATGCTTGTTGGAAGATTCTGCTGATGTGGAGAAATAAACTCTGTTAGGGAATGAGCTTCTGTAGTTTGCGAAATAAACTCTACCCGGGAGGAGGTTTTATGAACCGTTAAAACTGGGATGGGGAAAACAAACTTCAGCTCTCTGAAGGAACTTTGTTGGAGAAAGTAATTCCTACTTGGGGAAGAAGATACCAAAACTTTGGTTGTTTTTACTTTGTGGGAAACATAGACGTCACTAGGACGTATGCTAAGGATACGGCGATGACTTTGCATCAGAATGTTTCTTCCCCTGTGCCTGCTGGAGATTTTATGGATGGATCTATGCCGTGATTGTACTTGAACATGTATTGTATGAGTGTCATAATGACATCCGTATTTGGATTGTATCTTCATTGTACTTGAAACATGTGTTGAATGAGGGTCAGAATAAAATTTGTCTCTAGATCGTATCTGCACCGTACTTGAAACATGTTTTGGATGAGTGTTAGAATGACATCCGTCTCTGGATCGTATCTGCATTGTACTTGAAACATGTGTTGAATGAGTGTCAGAATGACATCTGTCTCTGGATCGTATCTGCACTGTACTTGAAACATGTGTTGGATGAGTGTCAGAATGACATCCGTCTCTGGATTGTATCTGCACTGTACTTGAAACATGTGTTGAATGAGTGTCAGAATGACATCCGTCTCTGGATCGTATTTGCATTGTACTTGAATAGAATCTGGAGTAGGTGTCAGGATGACATTCGTCTTTGGATCATACCTGAACTGTTTCTAGATGAGAATCTGGAGTAAGTGTCACGATGACATCCGTTCTTGGATCGTACCTGAACCATTTCTAGATGAGAATCTTGAATAAGTGTCAGGATGACATCCTTCCTTGGATCGTACCTGGACTGTTTCTAGATGATATGTTGAAATAAGTGTCAGAATGACATCCATCTCTAGATCGTATCTGCACTGTACTAGGATAGAATCTTTAGTAGGTGTCAGGATGACATCCGTCCTTGGATCGTACCTAAATAGTTTCTAGATGATGTGTTGAAATAAGTGTCAGAATGACATCCGTCGCTGGATCGTATCTGCACTGTACTAGGATAGAATCTGGAGTAGGTGTCAGGATGACATTCATTTTTGGATCATACCTGAACCATTTATAGATGATAATATACTTTATTCAGAATGTTTCCGTTGGGAAATCCCGAGAAGCTTGGTGACTTCATTGGGGAATTTTCGTTTGAGCAGTAATTTGGAGATTTTGCTCTATCGAGGGTATGATAACACTTGACATCAATAGGATGCATGCTAAGAACATGGCAGTGACCTTGTAGTAGAATGCCCCTGTCTCGATACATGTTGTAGAAAATATCAACTGGGGATTTTGTAGATGGTTTGATTGTTATCCCAACACTTGGAGTCCTTGGTGAATGCAGATCAGGGTAATAAACATTCTACTGATTAGACAAGTGACAAGATGACGAGACGTAGTCATACACTTTAATCCCTAACTTTTGCCTGGACTGTCTTTTCAGATTTTCAGTCCACCGAGATACCCTTTTTTTCCCAAGCCTCCTTTTCAGGTTTTCGATTTGCCGGGTATATAGATTTTTTGTTTTTATCCCTAATTTTTTCCTAGGCCAGTCAACCTAGTGGGTCTTTGTTCATGCGTAGTATTTTCCGACTATGTCCATGTTCACCGGGTATGGAGAATTGTCACTATCCATAGTAGTAAGTGTTGTCACACTGCCAGAAGGTGTTTGTTTGATCGTACAGGATTCGTTGCTGGAATTCATGCCCAATGCCCAATGCCTTATTTTCTTTGATGCAACCCTTATGTACCCTTTTTTGTGTAAGTATGAGACTGAGACAATGCAGGCTTAGTGGTATTTGGAGTGTTATGACAGGTTGGTGCAGGACTGTTGCACAGTAGTACAGCTAGCTTGGGTTTGGCAGTATATAGGACTTTGGTCAACAAACACCTTGAATACTCCACCCTTTCGTTTTGATCACTTCGACCAGACTCATCATCATACAACAACGTTCGTTTCTAACAATGTGTGCTCTTAGAATGGACCCATTATAGGTCCTTCGAATCCACCAACTATGATCCATAGTGTTGAAGAGTTTTAGAGGTGTGATCTAAGTACGTTTCTTCGAAGGGTTTAATTGCCCAAAATTGTGGATCGAAGGAGGCTGCCCAACTTGTAAATCAAAGGAGGCTGCCTAGCTTGTAAATCAAAGGAAGTTGCCCAGCTTGTAAACCAAAGGAAGTTGCCCAGCTTGTAAATCGAAGGAAGCTTCCCAACTTCTAAATCAGAACAGGCTGTCCAACTTGTAAATTGAAGGAACTTACCCAGCTTGTAAATCGAAGGAGGCTGCCCAGCTTGTGGATCAAAGGGGGTCACTTCGAAGAAAGCCACATGCCCAACTCGAAGCTTGTGACTGAAGGGAGACTACATTTCCCAATCGAACTTGGCTAAATCTAAGCCAACTTGTTTCTTTTTTGACCTAATCGAAAGGCACATTAACATCTTCAAAATTTTACATTTTTCTTTATTTCTTTAAACATGTTTTTGTAATCACACATGCGAGAGAAATCTTGAGAAAATGAGAGGGAAAATTTTGGGGTACAACAATAGGATTCTAAGATTTTATACTTAGGGTTCCTAGGGATCTTCTAATTTCTGGGTTTTGGGTTGAGTTCTCTAGTTGAATCTCAACCGAGAACTGGGAATAAGGGTGGTCTTTGGGGTGGTAGAATGATAACCACTAGCGGAAGCGATTTCCAGTCGGTGGTGAGTGGCGGTTGATGGGTGGTTTTATATAGATAAGGAAAAGCCTCTCTCTCTCTAGTTTTATGCAAGTGAGGGAGTTGGAACGGATAGAGAGAGAAGAGTAAATGGGGGAAATTAAATATTGTGAAGGATTTTTGTTTTTATACTCCCTCCGTTTATCCCAGATGCGCGCCACGTGGTTCCCTGAGAGCCGTGGGATCTGGTGACTATTGATTGGTCACCATGCATTCCCTTCCACCATGTAACCTAATAAACACTCCATCTTGTCCCTTTGTTGCACATACTCTTGATCAGTGTCCCAAAATTAACTTCTTGTAGCCTTCTGATCAAGATCAAACATTCTAGATGCGCTAGTACACAGTAAGTCCCTACGCTCATTCACACTTTATCCAGTGGATCTCAAATGTTATATGGGCCAAGCCCATATTTATTCACACATCCCTTTTAATGCTCCAACATAAAATCACACCCCCAGACGCTTTTGGGTCTCAAACAAATTCTGGGCTTAGGCCCTTGCTATTTTAACCCCCCCTATTTTACTACGCTAATAAAAAATACCCCCTGTTTTTAATTAAATAATATATTTAATTTATTTAATTTATTTATTTGTTTATTTGGTTTATTTAATTTATATATTAGAAATAATTATCAAATTTTCTCTCATGCTACTTTTATCACTTGCATTAAAATATTTTTTTTCATTTATCATAAAATAATCATGTTAGTAGATAAATATTTGACTATTATTAAAAATGTTTAATATATTTCTAATAATAAAAAAATAATTATTTATTAACTATTTTTAAAATACTAACCACTTTATCAATGCAAAAAAATAATTTTTTATCATTCAAACTTTTTTTTTTCAAATTTCATCATGCATTCAAGACAGCTAACCAATCAAACTTAACATCATTTTTCACTAACATAATTTCAATTTCAATATTATTTTCAAAAAGGATTGTGGACATATTTTAAAAATTAACTGGGAACTTCATCTACGACTATTCTATTTTCAAACCCAGACAAGGTTCATGGATGATTCGAAAGCATTTACAGAACCCATAAAAAAACTAACCAAATACATACGAACTATGAATTTGGACTTTGATTCTTCGCAGGGAGATATGTAAGCACGCGGTTAAAACCAAGGCGAGTCCATAAGCTAAAAATATAAATATTTTTCTATACAATTTCCAATAACATACTAAATAGGAATCCCTGATCTACCCTTAAACCTAAAAATAAAGCCCCTTGAGAACAAGGGAGATGTAGGGTGCCTAACACATTCCCTTTGTCTAACCAACTCATGAGCTTAGAATCTCTAAACGATTAGGGTTATCGGTTAGTCTCCCGTCCTTAGGACAAAAAATAATGGTGGAGACTAGTTATTTTTTTCCGGTTACGACAGTTGGCGACTCTATCGGGGACACTACCCTAGGGTTAGAGTTATCCCTTTTTTTTAGGTCTATGGTTTTGGAGGATCTTTTTATTTTTGGTATGTTTTTGCTTCAATGTTAGTTGATTGGTTTATTATTTATTTATTTATTCATCGCTTTGTTATCATATTCATTATCATATTATTATTGGTGGAATTTTAATTTCAAAATATCAAATCTTAGAGAGAAGGATTGTCAATTGGCCAAGGGGGTTTAGCATCCCTATGAGTTTTTGTGACAACTTCGCCTAGAGTCGGTTGAGCTCCAAGGAATATATTTTATAGGGCTATACTCTCTTGGAGATAGGACTTCAGGATTTGGCCAATGACTTTTATATAACCCTAAAACAAAATCTCATGGTGAGACCTTGAATGACCTGAGAGACGAAAGTCTCGTCTACAAAGAGGATCCACTTAGGGAGGCCCTTGTGCCTTTACCTATAGTGTTATTCATGATACTCTTAAGGAAGACACCCTTATGGGGAGGGTGGAATATTCGTAGGACGAAACTAGGAATCTACCTACTAAGGATACTTTTCACAATCCCACTACCATGTTACATTACCATGCATATATACATCATTGCATTTCAAAATATTCATCATTTTTGCATTTTTTTGGTCTTATTTACAGGATTTCTAAGAAAAAATAATCAAAGGTTTTTGGTGAGTATCCTAAAGATGAATACCAACAAGAAACAAACTATTTGTGTTAGTGCTCTTATGCCTGATATGAAGAAGATGAAATTGTTCAGATGGGAACTACCTGAAAGAGCTATGAATATGCTTATTTGATGCTATAGAGATATCATTAAGCTCACTAAGGTGACTGTACAAGTGGAAGCAGTTACTAACCTAGCTCGGTTCTATGACCCTCCGCTAAGATGTTTCAATTTCTAGAAATTTCAGTTGGCACCTACCTTAGAGGAATTTGATAGGATTTTGGGGTTTTCCAGAATCAAGGATGTGGCTTACATAGAGATTGGAAATACTATCAAGGTTCGAGACTTGGCTAAGGAATTAGGGATACCTTTCACTAATTTGCTACTTAATTACAAAAAACATGGTGAATTTAAAGGTATTAAAAGGCAGTAATTGGAGTCCAATGCTCTTTATTTTGTTGATAAGAAAGAATGGGAAGCTTGTGTAGATTTCCTGGCATTACTTATTTTTTGTATAGTTTTATTTCCAAATACTTTGGACTATATTGATGTTGTGGCCATTAATGTATTTTGAGCCGTAAAAGTTTTGAATGCGGATCCTACTCCTACTTTACTTACTGATGTTTATAACTCCCTTCATACCTGTTACGAAAAAGGGATGGGTGTCCTAAATTGTTGCATTCTGTTGTACCCCAAAATTCTCCCTCTCTTTTCTCAAAGACATTTCTCACAAAGATCTTTAAAAGCTCAAACTCGCACAAGGGTCGACTAGGTCAAGCCATCTCCTCAACACTAATACCTCAAATTAGGGTGTGAATTTGCACAAATACAAATGGACTTATAATACTTCAAATGTTTTTCATGGATCATTATTGACCCTCAATATTTCTCATGTCAAGTCTTAAGTCTTGGATCACAAAATTACTCAGTCAATTCACAAGATGACCTAAAATCAGTTGTATTGGGTAAAAAGTCAATTATGGTCAACATACAGTCAAATTTCAATATTTTGGACCAATATCAATATTTTGAAGTCATATGTATCAATTGATCAAGTTTGGATCACAATTCCCCTGGAAAATTGTTCAAATCACCAAAATGGCAAAATGGTCAAAATTAGGGTTTTGAGTGAGAATGGCTAATTCTTGACTTTTGACTTAATACATGAATTATTGGTTTTTAAACATGGTATCAAGGATTCAAGGAAATCATTTTCACCCAATTCCATGGCTTAAATCATTTCTCAAGATCAATGGATTGATAGTTGAAATTTGGTCAACTGATGAAAAGTCAATTGATATACCAAAAGTCAAACTTTGACTTTTCGGTCAAAATTTGATTTCAAAGATCACAATTCATCATGAAATTAAAAAATATGAAGCTTGACCATCAAGAAATCAATAAATTCAAAATTCAATTTGAAAATTCAAACTTTTCAAGACTTGGAAATTTTTCTAAGTGTTTTTATACATGATAATTTCATTACTTCATGCCAATTTTTCATCAAGATGCGGGATGATTCAAAGAAAACTTTCAACATGAAAGTTTTAGATCTTAATGAATTCTAAAACGTTGTATATAATGGGTTGATTTAAAAAAAACACTTATATTTGAAGATAATAAGCTCATGAAGTCATGACATTTTCATCCAACACTTAGAGAAATTTTCAACAGATTTTGGTCAGTTTTTATCTCAACTTCTTGGCCATTTTTCATTAAGTTCCAATTTGATTTATCCAAAATGGTCAACATGAAATATTTATACAATGTTTCAAGCTTTCCAAAATGTCAAAGAGCATGAATTGATCATACTTGAGCTAGGATATTCAAGGGCCTGAAGTTGGGCATCCATTCTTGAATTGCAAGTCATTTTGTTGAAGAACATATAACAAAATCCTTATACCATGCTGCATAATCTTACTTTTCAGGCCTTTTGGCTTGCAAATCTATCCATAATCATATGTTTACGCAATTGATTGTACCATTATCAAGTGATTCAAGCATTGTTCATTGCATCATTCCATTTATGGCACAAAGGCATCATTGCCATTCATATAAACCAAGCTTTATGCAATTTTCAACTCCTTGAGCCTCTCAATTGTTTCCTCTGAACATACACAATGTCAAATCAAGAAGCAACATGCCTAAAAGCCTCTAGAAACTTCAGACCATACTTGTACCATGCATTGGAACACCAATTTTCATAATAACTTGGTTGTTTTATCTCAACCAAAACAGAATTCCATAGCTTGTAAAACAAACTCTCTCATCCTCTCAAACATTCTCTATAAATAGAGAGGCCACTTGCAAGCTAAAAGGCCATAATTTCTTTTGTGTAGACAATTTCTCAAAATCCCTTCATTCACAAAAAACCAGAATTGTTCATAAAACCTCCATCTTTGAGTTTTAAAGTCCAAATCTTTGAATCTCATACCTTGAAAGTTTTCCTCAAACAAAACCATCCAAATACTTCATATACATCATATAGAAGTTGTTCAAACATAAGAGCAACTTCTGTAACATGTTTATCACTACCGTCCAAACTCAAAAACATTGTCTTGCAAGTTGACTTGGTTGGAGATACCCAAACACTTTCAGCATAAAGTAAGGATTGAAACAACTTCAGGAAGGTCTAAGGAAGCTCAATCAATCATCACATTACACCTGGAAACATCCATACACATTTTGTATTTTCACTTTAAGAGGTAAGTTTTCTCAAACTGTGATATCCTTGTGCATACATCATTTTACTTTCATTTTCAAAAGAATAAAACATGACAAGTCAGAGAAGAAGAGTTGCAAACATTCAAAACCATAGGAAAATGCTTCTGGAAGCCTGACAAGATCGGCCATGTCACCTGACACGGGCCGTGTCAGGGAGAAAACTGGAAAAAATGGCAAGGCAGGGTTTTGACACGGGTTCCCGTGTCACGGGACACGAACTGTGTCAGTCTTACTGGGATTAAAACTTGACAAATTGACAGGACATGGTCTTGACATGGGTTCCCGTGTCACAGGACATGGCCCGTGTCCATCTTACTGGGATTAAAAATAGGACAAAATGGCAAGGCATGGTCTTGGCACGGGTGCCTGTGTCACAGGAAACGACATGTGTCCCTCTTACTGGTATAAAAAACTTGGCAAAGTGGCAGGACAGGTTTCTCACACGGGTGCCCGTGTCAGCCTAAACACCAAAAATATTGATTTTTGATACTTTTTGCTATTATTTTTATTCAATTTAGTTGTAATAGTAATTAGGTTTTAATTGCTTTCATCTCCATTTATAATTTGTATCCCCATCCCCTAAATGATGTAATAGGGTAGGACTTTAATTTCCGCTATTTATCGCTTTTAATATAATTATTAGTAATTAGGATGTGTATGGCAAGATAAAATCAATCTTAGAGAACCCTAATCTCAAGACAAAAATGCATGCAATAAAAACACAATTCACACACACACACCTCTAGGGTAACCCACACTTGTTGCCTACGAATAAACAGTCATGTCCCTCGAACGTGGGATACTTTAGCAAAGACCCTCAAATACAAGATCATAGTCCCTCGATGACCCTTCAATGTTACCTTCGGTAAATGATCTTAGAACCTTACGACAAATTGCTAAAGCATCCTACAATGTTTCCTTCTATGACTGTACGACGACCCACACCGTTCCCTTACATCCAATGATAGGGCTTCTCACCAATCAATGGTAAGATAGAAATATCTAAAGGAGGGGGAAAATAACTAAGACTTTATGAGTAGGTAGGACGCTCATAGTTGCCTGCTCATAACCATTTTCAAAACATTATTCAAACACACCAACACTTTCAAATGAAATATTTTCAAAAGTCAACACTTTGTATGCATTCTTATAGAGACGAGAATCATTACAAAGTTTGCCTAAACAAAGGCACTTTTCAAAAATACTTTCAAAACCCATCATAAACACATTCCAAACAAAGCATTTCAAAGTGAGATAAAAACTTAGATCCTGTAGATAACTACAGATGAAAAGGGTGCTAACACCTTCCCTTTTCATAACCTACCCCCTGAACTCAAGAAAATATCTCAAAAGGTATTTCCTATTCTTTTCACCGTTTCCTTTATTGGATAAAAGAAAAGTCGGTGGCGACTCTTGCTATTCGCAACAATTGCGATCAAATGCAAAAGACCCAAGTCAGTTCTCCCACCGTATTACAGAACTGACGACCCTGCTAGGGACGATTGTTTGAAAGTGGGGTTACCTTAGAGACTAGATCACCTTTAAATTCTTTCATTGTTTGACTTGTTTGCTTTAAATTTTGGGTCCTTGTTTGGGTTTTGTATTGATCCTCTACCCAGATCGGGGAACATTATTAGGTAAGTGGCAATAGATCGTGGGGACTGTGCGGGGTATACCGACATGGTTGAAGCAATGGCTACGTTAGTGTGACACATTTGTTGGTATCGGTATCCCTTGTGTTGAATCAAGAAGTATATGGGGCCGTTGTGTTGTTTCATGAAGCACTAACTGACCGTAGAACCTTTAATTGAACAACTTGGCCATTAGTAAGTTGTGAGATAGTCGGCTTTGGTGTAGTCCGAAGTCAGTTGATAATCGATGATACGCTTATTGAGATTGAATTTTAGTAATATTTCGGTCACCAATAAAAAGGATTGCGCTGAAACAATGCCCGATGAAGAAAGATCGGTGATATTGAGATTCCCTAGATCCCGGTTACTTTCTAGGACAGGTTGAACCAACTAAACTTCAAGAGGGTACTTACCTATAAACCTCATGCAAGCCTAAACCTAAGGACTTGTTTGTATGCTTGTATATGATTAGTTGTACATAACATCATGACATCATACCATAACATTTTAATAACCATTTCAAGGGTCTCAATGGTTTGTGATGTAGGGTTATCAAGAGGTAAGAGGATTTATTTTCCTCTAGCCAAATGTTGTCAAAAACCAAAGTACAGTAACTTGAGTCAAGGGCTATGAACCACCATGGTGAGCTTGATTCTCGTAGACGGACATTCAATGATACAAAGTTCTTTAAAGTTGTAATCAAAGTTCAACTTCTAACATTTTCTGGTGTTTACCCCACGAGATCCTTGAAAACATTGCATCCGCATACCATGCATCATATCATGACAGGTGTTGTACCCCAAAATTTTCCCTTTCACTTATTAAGAATTTTCTTACAAGATCTCTTTGACTCAAGACATTAGGGCTTGATCAGCTCAAGACACCTTCTTATGCACTTATGACCAAAATTAGGGTTTGAGTTTTCACAAGGTTTTTTGGACTATCAATACTTCATATGACTTTCAAGGATCATTATGGACCTCCAAGATTACTCATGTCAAGTTTCAAGCTTTGGATCACACTTTTGATCAGTCAATTGAACAGTTGACCTAAAAATCAACTATATTGGGGGAAAAGTCAACCATAGCCAATTTACAGGAAAAAATCATAATTTTTTATCCACATCAACATTCTAGACCCATATGAATCATTTGATAAAGTTTGGACCATAATTCCTCAAGAAATTTGATCAAATCTCCAAAAGGGCAAAATGGTCAAAATTAGGGTTTTGACTGGAAAGGGGCAATTTCTGATTTTTGACCTATAAAATGATCAATTGGTTTAAATAATTATCTCAAGAGTCCAATTACATCATTTTAACCTAATGACATGATTTAAAACATTGTAAATCCATTGGATTAATAGATGAATTTTGCAGTCAACTGATCAAAAGTCAATTGTATACTAAAAAGTCAAACTTTGACTTTTTGGTCAAAATCAAATGCCAAAGATCATAATTCATCAAAAAATGTCAAAATATGAAACTTGTTCATCAAGAAATCAATAATTCAAAATTTTATTTAGAAAAGATGAAATTTCTTAACTTAGAAATTTTTCTAAGTATAGAAAATTTCTTATTTTTTCACAACTTTGAGCCAAATTTTCACCATGATGCAAGATGATTCAAAGGAAACTTCCAACATAAAAGTTGTAGATGTCCATGAAATCTAAAACTTTTCTTCACACAACTTCTCCTAAGGATGCTTGGATATCAAGTTATAATTTTGTGAATACATGCTCATGAACTAAAAATAACATAGTGAAATTTTGCCCTAGTTAGGCTGATTTTTTACCTAACTTCATGGAAATTTTTTACATGGTTCCAAGGGGAATCTTCAAAATCAATTCAAATATTAGTTTTAGGTCACATTTCAAGCTTTCCAAAATGTCCAAGAACTCCTTGATATCATTCTTGAGTAGGGAGAATCGAAGAGATGAAGTTGGTGTTTTGTCACTTGGATTACAAGCCATTTTGTGAAGAACACTTGGTCCAATCTTCAAGAATGTTGTACAAATATCACTTTGCAGGCTTCTAACTTAACTTTCACTCTATAATTAAATGTCCTCACAACTGTTGGAAGCTTTAATCCAAGCATTCAATGCATTGTACAAGAATAATTCCATTTTGGGAAGAAAGGCAACATTGCCATTTTAGAAAAGCAAGCTTTATGCAAAGTCAACTTGCATTGAGCCTTGAATTTGTTCTTTATGCACAAAAACACTCAACACAATAAGAACAAGTTTGTTTAAAGGTTTTAGCCACCCTACAAACCTTGTACTTCACATTGAAACCATGCTTGCTAGCTTTGCTTCAAAAACAAGTAACCAAGCCAAAACATGTGAGTTTCAAATTCTGAGTTGTTACAAGCCTCAAAACCTCTTTCTTATAAGTATACACACTATTTTCAAGTTGAAAGACAGATGCTATTTCCCTGAAACTACCTCAAACATTCAAAAACCAAAAACCTGCTGAAGCACACCATTAACACACAGTTCTGAACCAAAACTCATAATCTTCATTTCCACTTGTGTGTTTTGAAAACTAATCACTCAGACACCTCCTATACATCATACAAAAACAATTCATACCCACGTTTACTCACTTTAACTCCTTCATCACTATCCACCAGTTTCAAATATCAAGCTTGCAGTTTGACTTGAGTAGAGATATTCAGGGACTTTCAAGGAAAAGTAAGGGTTGGAATACACTCAAGGAGGTCCAGAAAAGTTAAACAGATCCTCAGGTCATCTCAAAAGTTGCTCAAACTCCATTCACGACTCCAGCTGCAAGAGGTAAAAACTCAAATTTATATCTCTTCATACAAGCATCATTTGATCCTGATTTGTGAAAACAAAATGTAGATATCCTTGCTCTAAAGCTAACCATGTTCATAGTTTCCATTTATATTGACTGTGTATAGAGAATTTTGGATTTGAAATTTCTGAGAAAATTAGGTTTCAATTTAGGGCCAGTAAAATTAGATTTTATCTTTGACATTTAGCTTACATAAGTTATATGGTTTAATTCGTGGGAGGAAACACCATAACTTTCATGGTTGAACTTTCCATTTTTATGGAGAAATGAGGAAGATACAGGTGGTCCGGCTAGGCTCAAGGTTGAAGACGAAGTTGCCTTTAGAAAGCAGTTTCTAATATATATTTATGATTTGATTATATGACCGGATGAAATAGCCACCCCAGTGGCAAGCGCGTGCGTACTAAGGCATATGTTACCTAAAGGGAGAGGGTTCGAACCAACGTGAACCCCCCTTTTGCATTTTTCCCATTTTTTCTGATTTTTTTTCTAACATCTTTTTGCAGGCGCTGGGCCCTTTGGGCCTGGCATTTTTTTTTGTTTTTACTAGTATACTGCCCTGTTTACTTGTGGCATCCCTTGGCCCATTTTATTTTTATTTATTTATTTATTTATTTTTCTTTTAAATACATTTTCTAAAATACCAAAAAAAATATATAAAATAATGGATATATATTTTGACCTAATTTAAATATTTTTCCATATAAAAAATTTATTTTTATTCATTATACTTTATTTATCTTTATTAGTGATATTGTAAATTAAATTGTAAACTAGGTCATTTATTTATTTCTTTATACTTACTTAAATACATTTATTAAAAAGACCAAAAATATTTCTTAACACTATATATTATTTTCAAGACAAAAATATAAAAAAAATACTTTTTTTCTTTAAACTAATTTTTCTTTAATCAACTAAAATAGATTTAGGGTTTTATTAAAATCTTTTCTTAATTAATTTCTTTTCTTAACTAAACTTAAGTTAATTTGATTTAATCACCTTTTTTTTCTAATTAGGTTTAGGTCAAAACATCCTTCATACAAAAATCCAAACACAAAAATCTTTTCTTTTAATTTTCATTTGTACTTTATATATTTCTTCAATTATTTGTACAATATTCAATTTGGTTGTAATAGATTAATTAGGTTTATATTATTGCAATCCCCATTCTTAAATTGTATACCCCCTCCCACAAATGTTGTAATAGCGTAGTAATTTTAAATTTTGCAATTTATCGCTTTTACATAATATGCTAGTAATTAGGGTTTGTATGAGAAGATAAAATCAATTAAATTGAAAATCCTAATTCAAGACAAAAACAAGCATGAAAATGATACATTTACGCACAAACACCCCTAGGGTTATTCCACTTGGTTGCCTTATATAAAATGGCCATATTATTCATGTGAGGTATCTTAGCAAAAAACAACAAATATAAGATCATAGTACCTCCATGACGCTATTTAAAGTTGACTTACAAATGATCTTAGTCCCTAAAGAAACATTCTAAGATACTTTTCAACATTGCTAATCATGGCTATACGATGACCCACGCCCTTCCCGTTTACATCCAAAGATAGGGTTGCTTACCAAATCAATGGTAAGACAACAATGTCAAAGGAAGAGAAAATGAACAAGAAAGACATTGAGTAGGTAGATTGCTCCTAATTATTTACTCCATTTCAAAACAAATACCCTTGCTATTTTTTCAAAAAAACAAACACACATTTTCAAACATCTTACAAACATTGAAAACATTTTCAAAAGATCAACATCTTTGTATACATTCTTACGAACGAGAATCATTACAAAGATTGCCTAAATAATGACCTCTTTACAAAATACTTTCAAAAACCACACAAAGCACAATTTCAAACAAAAGCAAGTGATCTAGAAAGTAACTAAGAGCCCATGGAAAACCATGGGTGAAAAGGATGTTAATACCTTCCCTTTTCATAATTTACCCCCCGAACTCAAGAAACAATCTCAAAGGTCTTTCCTTTGCTTTTTCACCTTTCCTTTTGGATAAAAGAAAAGTCGATGGAGACTCTTGCTAACTGCAACATTTGCGATCAAACGCAAAACCTTCAAGTCAGTTTTACCACCGTATCACAGAACTGGCGACTCTGCTGGGGAAAATTCTAAAGTGGGGTTACCTTAGGGATAGATAACATTTACTTACTTATATTGTTTGACTTGTATGCTTTAAATTATGGTTCTTTGTTTGGGTTTGAATCCTCTACCTGAATTTGGGATACATTATAGGTAAGTAGCAATACATTGTGGAAATTGTGTGGGGTATACCGACATGGTCTAAGCAATAGCTATGTTAGTGCGGCATTTTTGTGGGTACCGATAGCCTTTGAGTTAATCAAAGAGAATACGGGGCCGCTGAGTGATGTCATGAAGCACTAATGAACTTTTAGAACCTTTACTTGACCAACTTGGCCTTTAGGATGTAGTGAGATGACCGCCTTTAGTGCAGTCTGAAGTTGGTAGATACTCGATACTACACTCATTGAGGTTTGGTTTCTTGGGATATTTCGATCGCCATTAAAGAGGCTTGAGCTGAAACAATGACCAAGGAAACAATCCAGTGATATTGAGCTCCTTAGAACTCGGTTACTATTACTAGGACAGGTTTAAGCCAGCTAAACTCAAGAGGGTAATTACCTATAAAACTCCATGCAAGCCTAAATTAAGGATTTGTTTACTTTTTGTGTATATGCATACTTGTACATAACATCATATACATCCACTAACCATTTCAAGGATTTTGGGATTCATCTTTGTTCTTGTTTTGTAGGATATGGATTCACTTCCCAGAAAAACTATTCAAGTCAACCTTGTAAGGATCCCTCCACAACTTAATGAGATAGATTCAAGGATTCCTGAAAACTCTCCATTCATCGAGAGACATGGTCGCCTACTCAATTTGGTCACCTCCAACATAGATGAGGACATGATGAAGGTGCTCTTTCAGTTCTTTGACCCTTTACACCATTGCTTCACATTTCCCGACTATCAACTTGTGCCTACTTTGGAAGAATTCTCCCAACTCTTGAGGATTCTCATTCTCAATCAACTACCTTTCAACGGTATGGAAAGAGACCCAAAGCCAAAAGAGATTGCTCAAGCTCTACACTTACACTCATCTGATGTCACAACCCATTGGGAAACAAGGAGTGGTGTCAAAGGTTTCTTAGAAAAGTTCCTGTTTAAGAAAGCCCAAGCTGTTGGAATTCCTTGGACTTGCAAGCCTTTGAGGAAATTGTGGCTCTCCTCATCTATGGGATGGTTTTGTTTCAAAATCCCGACCAACTCATAGATGTGAACACCGTCAAAATCTTCATATCACGCAACCCAGTGCCTACATTACTAGGGGATATCCTACACTCTTTTCACACTCGCACAATAAGGAAAAGAGGTGTCCTCATGTGTTGCACTCCTCTCTTGGAAAGATGGTTTATTTCTCATCTTCCCCAATCTGTATTAAAAATGAGCAAGGTTCAAGGTGGTCACAAAGGTTGATGACGCTCAAACATTCAGACATTCATTGGTGGTCCCGATCCAAAGAGAATGTTATCATTGTTGACCGTTATGGAGAATTCCATAATGTCCCTTTACTTGGCATTAGGGGAGGTATCACCTACAATACCTACTTAGCCTTAAGACAGTTTGGTTATGCCCAAAGGGATGGCCCGCATGAGATGCTGATTCAAGGTTTGGTATTTGACTACGACAATGACGATCAAGGTCTTCGCCAGAGATTTATCCGAGCTTGGAGGATGTTAAACAAGGTGGATAGCAAGACTTTTGGGCACAAGAATTCTATCCCTCTTGAGCCTTACCTCAAATGGGTACGAACTCGTTCTCAGAATCTTATGATGCCTTACCCCTCCATTCTCCCGATAATCATTGAGCCTGTCATGGAGGGAGATGTTCCATACACTATCCTACATCCTGACATGCCCACATCTCTTGAAGACCTACAAAGGGATTGGATACAACTCAAAGGAGAGAAAGATACTTTCGAAGCCCAATTCTACGCAAGCGAGAAGAAGGTTTTGGAACTCACTAGGCTACTTCATGAGGAGCAGACTCTGAATGCCTACATTGCACCAAAGAGGATACATACTAACTTTTTATCTTAGAGTTTTTGTATTATTTTTCCTGAGAGGCATTGATGTACCCAAACTTTAACTTATTAATATAACGTGTGTTTCCTTTTTGTCTAAAACAAATTTGAATCATTGGAATCCTTGAAATCATTACATATGCATATACCATTCATCATAACATAAACATGTCTTTTACAATAAGTCTCCTCATCTCTCTACTGTTTATTTCAGTAAGATGGATCTTGAGCAAACAGTGAAGGATCTCCAAGCTCAGAATACACAATTTAAATAGTTGCTCTTGACCCTAGCCAAGGGACAGGAATAATTGAAGACTTTGTTGGCTGAAGAGAGGAAAAAGAAGACAAAGAAGGTAACCGGAGTCCTAAACATGGGGAGAAGATTTCATGAACAGACAAGAAGGTCTCTGAACTTTGCAACAACATCCGATGAAGGAGACAATCGAGAGGGGAAAGCCAAGGAAACAGTTGTCCCGTCAGAATTGGAAGAGGAATAGGAAGAAGAAGACTACTCTGAAGAACAATACCCTCCAGCTGATGAAAATTATAGACATCTCGAAGAGCGGTTGAGCGCGATGGAAATCCAAAAAGTGTCAGGCTTGGACTTTGAGGAATTGGGATTAGTGTCGGGGATTGTGATTCCTCCAAAATTCAAAGTACCTATATTCGCCAAATATGACGGAGTTTCATGCCCTAAAATGCATCTCCGATCATATGTAAGGAAAATCCAACCCCATACCGCTGACAAAGACTTATGGGTACACTTCTTCCAAGACAGTATGTTTGGAACTCAACTTGACTGGTTCTACCAACTAGAAAGAGCTAACATTCATAATTAGGAAGTTCTTTCCGCAACTTTCTACAAGCAATACCAATACAATGTTAATTTGGCGCCTACCCGTACTCAACTCCAGAGTATGGCCATGGCTTACAATGAAGGTTTTAAGGACTATGCGCAAAAATGGAGAGACTTGGCTGGAAGAGTTCAACCCCCTCTATCTGAGAGAGAGTTGGTAGACATGTTCTTGGGCACCTTGTTCTTGGGCACCTAGATGACCCTTCAATGTTACCTTCGGTAAATGATCTTAGAACCTTACGACAAATTGCTAAAGCATCCTACAATGTTTCCTTCTATGACTGTACGACGACCCACACCGTTCCCTTACATCCAATGATAGGGCTTCTCACCAATCAATGGTAAGATAGCAATATCTAAAGGAGGAGGAAAATAACTAAGACTTTATGAGTAGGTAGGACGCTCATAGTTGCCTGCTCATAACCATTTTCAAAACATTATTCAAACACACCAACACTTTCAAATGAAATATTTTCAAAAGTCAACACTTTGTATGCATTCTTATAGAGACGAGAATCATTACAAAGTTTGCCTAAACAAAGGCACTTTTCAAAAATACTTTCAAAACCCATCATAAACACATTCCAAACAAAGCATTTCAAAGTGAGATAAAAACTTAGATCCTGTAGATAACTACAGATGAAAAGGGTGCTAACACCTTCCCTTTTCATAACCTACCCCCTAAACTCAAGAAAATATCTCAAAAGGTATTTCCTATTCTTTTCACCGTTTCCTTTATTGGATAAAAGAAAAGTCGGTGGCGACTCTTGCTATTCGCAACAATTGCGATCAAATGCAAAAGACCCAAGTCAGTTCTCCCATTGTATTACAGAACTGACGACCCTGCTAGGGACGATTGTTTGAAAGTGGGGTTACCTTAGAGACTAGATCACCTTTAAATTCTTTCATTGTTTGACTTGTTTGCTTTAAATTTTGGGTCCTTGTTTGGGTTTTGTATTGATCCTCTACCCAGATCGGGGAACATTATTAGGTAAGTGGCAATAGATCGTGGGGACTGTGCGGGGTATACCGACATGGTTGAAGCAATGGCTATGTTAGTGTGACACATTTGTTGGTATCGGTATCCCTTGTGTTGAATCAAGAAGTATATAGGGCCGTTGTGTTGTTTCATGAAGCACTAACTGACCGTAGAACCTTTAATTGAACAACTTGGCCATTAGTAAGTTGTGAGATAGTCGGCTTTGGTGTAGTCCGAAGTCAGTTGATAATCGATGATACGCTTATTGAGATTGAATTTTAGTAATATTTCGGTCACCAATAAAAAGGATTGCGCTGAAACAATGCCCGATGAAGAAAGATCGGTGATATTGAGATTCCCTAGATCCCGGTTACTTTCTAGGACAGGTTGAACCAACTAAACTTCAAGAGGGTACTTACCTATAAACCTCATGCAAGCCTAAACCTAAGGACTTGTTTGTATGCTTGTATATGATTAGTTGTACATAACATCATGACATCATACCATAACATTTTAATAACCATTTCAAGGGTCTCAATGGTTTGTGATGTAGGGTTATCAAGAGGTAAGAGGATTTATTTTCCTCTAGCCAAATGTTGTCAAAAACCAAAGTACAGTAACTTGAGTCAAGGGCTATGAACCACCATGGTGAGCTTGATTCTCGTAGACGGACATTCAATGATACAAAGTTCTTTAAAGTTGTAATCAAAGTTCAACTTCTAACATTTTCTGGTGTTTACCCCACGAGATCCTTGAAAACATTGCATCCGCATACCATGCATCATATCATGACAGGTGTTGTACCCCAAAATTTTCCCTTTCACTTATTAAGAATTTTCTTACAAGATCTCTTTGACTCAAGACATTAGGGCTTGATCAGCTCAAGACACCTTCTTATGCACTTATGACCAAAATTAGGGTTTGAGTTTTCACAAGGTTTTTTGGACTATCAATACTTCATATGACTTTCAAGGATCATTATGGACCTCCAAGATTACTCATGTCAAGTTTCAAGCTTTGGATCACACTTTTGATCAGTCAATTGAACAGTTGACCTAAAAATCAACTATATTGGGGGAAAAGTCAACCATAGCCAATTTACAGGAAAAAATCATAATTTTTTATCCACATCAACATTCTAGACCCATATGAATCATTTGATAAAGTTTGGACCATAATTCCTCAAGAAATTTGATCAAATCTCCAAAAGGGCAAAATGGTCAAAATTAGGGTTTTGACTGGAAAGGGGCAATTTCTGATTTTTGACCTATAAAATGATCAATTGGTTTAAATAATTATCTCAAGAGTCCAATTACATCATTTTAACCTAATGACATGATTTAAAACATTGTAAATCCATTGGATTAATAGATGAATTTTGCAGTCAACTGATCAAAAGTCAATTGTATACTAAAAAGTCAAACTTTGACTTTTTGGTCAAAATCAAATGCCAAAGATCATAATTCATCAAAAAATGTCAAAATATGAAACTTGTTCATCAAGAAATCAATAATTCAAAATTTTATTTAGAAAAGATGAAATTTCTTAACTTAGAAATTTTTCTAAGTATAGAAAATTTCTTATTTTTTCACAACTTTGAGCCAAATTTTCACCATGATGCAAGATGATTCAAAGGAAACTTCCAACATAAAAGTTGTAGATGTCCATGAAATTTAAAACTTTTCTTCACACAACTTCTCCTAAGGATGCTTGGATATCAAGTTATAATTTTGTGAATACATGCTCATGAACTAAAAATAACATAGTGAAATTTTGCCCTAGTTAGGCTGATTTTTTACCTAACTTCATGGAAATTTTTTACATGGTTCCAAGGGGAATCTTCAAAATCAATTCAAATATTAGTTTTAGGTCACATTTCAAGCTTTCCAAAATGTCCAAGAACTCCTTGATATCATTCTTGAGTAGGGAGAATCGAAGAGATGAAGTTGGTGTTTTGTCACTTGGATTACAAGCCATTTTGTGAAGAACACTTGGTCCAATCTTCAAGAATGTTGTACAAATATCACTTTGCAGGCTTCTAACTTAACTTTCACTCTATAATTAAATGTCCTCACAACTGTTGGAAGCTTTAATCCAAGCATTCAATGCATTGTACAAGAATAATTCCATTTTGGGAAGAAAGGCAACATTGCCATTTTAGAAAAGCAAGCTTTATGCAAAGTCAACTTGCATTGAGCCTTGAATTTGTTCTTTATGCATAAAAACACTCAACACAATAAGAACAAGTTTGTTTAAAGGTTTTAGCCACCCTACAAACCTTGTACTTCACATTGAAACCATGCTTGCTAGCTTTGCTTCAAAAACAAGTAACCAAGCCAAAACATGTGAGTTTCAAATTCTGAGTTGTTACAAGCCTCAAAACCTCTTTCTTATAAGTATACACACTATTTTCAAGTTGAAAGACAGATGCTATTTCCCTGAAACTACCTCAAACATTCAAAAACCAAAAACCTGCTGAAGCACACCATTAACACACAGTTCTGAACCAAAACTCATAATCTTCATTTCCACTTGTGTGTTTTGAAAACTAATCACTCAGACACCTCCTATACATCATACAAAAACAATTCATACCCACGTTTACTCACTTTAACTCCTTCATCACTATCCACCAGTTTCAAATATCAAGCTTGCAGTTTGACTTGAGTAGAGATATTCAGGGACTTTCAAGGAAAAGTAAGGGTTGGAATACACTCAAGGAGGTCCAGAAAAGTTAAACAGATCCTCAGGTCATCTCAAAAGTTGCTCAAACTCCATTCACGACTCCAGCTGCAAGAGGTAAAAACTCAAATTTATATCTCTTCATACAAGCATCATTTGATCCTGATTTGTGAAAACAAAATGTAGATATCCTTGCTCTAAAGCTAACCATGTTCATAGTTTCCATTTATATTGACTGTGTATAGAGAATTTTGGATTTGAAATTTCTGAGAAAATTAGGTTTCAATTTAGGGCCAGTAAAATTAGATTTTATCTTTGACATTTAGCTTACATAAGTTATATGGTTTAATTCGTGGGAGGAAACACCATAACTTTCATGGTTGAACTTTCCATTTTTATGGAGAAATGAGGAAGATACAGGTGGTCCGGCTAGGCTCAAGGTTGAAGACGAAGTTGCCTTTAGAAAGCAGTTTCTAATATATATTTATGATTTGATTATATGACCGGATGAAATAGCCACCCCAGTGGCAAGCGCGTGCGTACTAAGGCATATGTTACCTAAAGGGAGAGGGTTCGAACCAACGTGAACCCCCCTTTTGCATTTTTCCCATTTTTTCTGATTTTTTTTCTAACATCTTTTTGCAGGCGCTGGGCCCTTTGGGCCTGGCATTTTTTTTTGTTTTTACTAGTATACTGCCCTGTTTACTTGTGGCATCCCTTGGCCCATTTTATTTTTATTTATTTATTTATTTATTTTTCTTTTAAATACATTTTCTAAAATACCAAAAAAAATATATAAAATAATGGATATATATTTTGACCTAATTTAAATATTTTTCCATATAAAAAATTTATTTTTATTCATTATACTTTATTTATCTTTATTAGTGATATTGTAAATTAAATTGTAAACTAGGTCATTTATTTATTTCTTTATACTTACTTAAATACATTTATTAAAAAGACCAAAAATATTTCTTAACACTATATATTATTTTCAAGATAAAAATATAAAAAAAAATACTTTTTTTCTTTAAACTAATTTTTCTTTAATCAACTAAAATAGATTTAGGGTTTTATTAAAATCTTTTCTTAATTAATTTCTTTTCTTAACTAAACTTAAGTTAATTTGATTTAATCACCTTTTTTTTCTAATTAGGTTTAGGTCAAAACATCCTTCATACAAAAATCCAAACACAAAAATCTTTTCTTTTAATTTTCATTTGTACTTTATATATTTCTTCAATTATTTGTACAATATTCAATTTGGTTGTAATAGATTAATTAGGTTTATATTATTGCAATCCCCATTCTTAAATTGTATACCCCCTCCCACAAATGTTGTAATAGCGTAGTAATTTTAAATTTTGCAATTTATCGCTTTTACATAATATGCTAGTAATTAGGGTTTGCATGAGAAGATAAAATCAATTAAATTGAAAATCCTAATTCAAGACAAAAACAAGCATGAAAATGATACATTTACGCACAAACACCCCTAGGGTTATTCCACTTGGTTGCCTTATATAAAATGGCCATATTATTCATGTGAGGTATCTTAGCAAAAAACAACAAATATAAGATCATAGTACCTCCATGACGCTATTTAAAGTTGACTTACAAATGATCTTAGTCCCTAAAGAAACATTCTAAGATACTTTTCAACATTGCTAATCATGGCTATACGATGACCCACGCCCTTCCCGTTTACATCCAAAGATAGGGTTGCTTACCAAATCAATGGTAAGACAACAATGTCAAAGGAAGAGAAAATGAACAAGAAAGACATTTGAGTTGGTAGATTGCTCCTAATTATTTACTCCATTTCAAAACAAATATCCTTGCTATTTTTTCAAAAAAACAAACACACATTTTCAAACATCTTACAAACATTGAAAACATTTTCAAAAGATCAACATCTTTGTATACATTCTTACGAACGAGAATCATTACAAAGATTGCCTAAATAATAACCTCTTTACAAAATACTTTCAAAAACCACACAAAGCACAATTTCAAACAAAAGCAAGTGATCTAGAAAGTAACTAAGAGCCCATGGAAAACCATGGGTGAAAAGGATGTTAATACCTTCCCTTTTCATAATTTACCCCCCGAACTCAAGAAACAATCTCAAAGGTCTTTCCTTTGCTTTTTCACCTTTCCTTTTGGATAAAAGAAAAGTCGATGGAGACTCTTGCTAACTGCAACATTTGCGATCAAACGCAAAACCTTCAAGTCAGTTTTACCACCGTATCACAGAACTGGCGACTCTGTTGGGGAAAATTCTAAAGTGGGGTTACCTTAGGGATAGATAACATTTACTTACTTATATTGTTTGACTTGTATGCTTTAAATTATGGTTCTTTGTTTGGGTTTGAATCCTCTACCTGAATTTGGGATACATTATAGGTAAGTAGCAATACATTGTGGAAATTGTGTGGGGTATACCGACATGGTCTAAGCAATAGCTATGTTAGTGCGGCATTTTTGTGGGTACCGGTAGCCTTTGAGTTAATCAAAGAGAATACGGGGCCGCTGAGTGATGTCATGAAGCACTAATGAACTTTTAGAACCTTTACTTGACCAACTTGGCCTTTAGGATGTAGTGAGATGACCGCCTTTAGTGCAGTCCGAAGTTGGTAGATACTCGATACTACACTCATTGAGGTTTGGTTTCTTGGGATATTTCGATCGCCATTAAAGAGGCTTGAGCTGAAACAATGACCAAGGAAACAATCCAGTGATATTGAGCTCCTTAGAACTCGGTTACTATTACTAGGACAGGTTTAAGCCAGCTAAACTCAAGAGGGTAATTACCTATAAAACTCCATGCAAGCCTAAATTAAGGATTTGTTTACTTTTTGTGTATATGCATACTTGTACATAACATCATATACATCCACTAACCATTTCAAGGATTTTGGGATTCATCTTTGTTCTTGTTTTGTAGGATATGGATTCACTTCCCAGAAAAACTATTCAAGTCAACCTTGTAAGGATCCCTCCACAACTTAATGAGATAGATTCAAGGATTCCTGAAAACTCTCCATTCATCGAGAGACATGGTCGCCTACTCAATTTGGTCACCTCCAACATAGATGAGGACATGATGAAGGTGCTCTTTCAGTTCTTTGACCCTTTACACCATTGCTTCACATTTCCCGACTATCAACTTGTGCCTACTTTGGAAGAATTCTCCTAACTCTTGAGGATTCTCATTCTCAATCAACTACCTTTCAACAGTATGGAAAGAGACCCAAAGCCAAAAGAGATTGCTCAAGCTCTACACTTACACTCATCTGATGTCACAACCCATTGGGAGACAAGGAGTGGTGTCAAAGGTTTCTTAGAAAAGTTCCTGTTTAAGAAAGCCCAAGCTGTTGGAATTCCTTGGACTTGCAAGCCTTTGAGGAAATTGTGGCTCTCCTCATCTATGGGATGGTTTTGTTTCAAAATCCCGACCAACTCATAGATGTGAACACCGTCAAAATCTTCATATCACGCAACCCAGTGCCTACATTACTAGGGGATATCCTACACTCTTTTCACACTCGCACAATAAGGAAAAGAGGTGTCCTCATGTGTTGCACTCCTCTCTTGGAAAGATGGTTTATTTCTCATCTTCCCCAATCTGTATTAAAAATGAGCAAGGTTCAAGGTGGTCACAAAGGTTGATGACGCTCAAACATTCAGACATTCATTGGTGGTCCCGATCCAAAGAGAATGTTATCATTGTTGACCGTTATGGAGAATTCCCTAATGTCCCTTTACTTGGCATTAGGGGAGGTATCACCTACAATACCTACTTAGCCTTAAGACAGTTTGGTTATGCCCAAAGGGATGGCCCGCATGAGATGCTGATTCAAGGTTTGGTATTTGACTACGACAATGACGATCAAGGTCTTCGCCAGAGATTTATCCGAGCTTGGAGGATGTTAAACAAGGTGGATAGCAAGACTTTTGGGCACAAGAATTCCATCCCTCTTGAGCCTTACCTCAAATGGGTACGAACTCGTGCTCAGAATCTTATGATGCCTTACCCCTCCATTCTCCCGGTAATCATTGAGCCTGTCATGGAGGGAGATGTTCCATACACTATCCTACATCCTGACATGCCCACATCTCTTGAAGACCTACAAAGGGATTGGATACAACTCAAAGGAGAGAAAGATACTTTCGAAGCCCAATTCTACGCAAGCGAGAAGAAGGTTTTGGAACTCACTAGGCTACTTCATGAGGAGCAGACTCTGAATGCCTACATTGCACCAAAGAGGATACATACTAACTTTTTATCTTAGAGTTTTTGTATTATTTTTCCTGAGAGGCATTGATGTACCCAAACTTTAACTTATTAATATAACGTGTGTTTCCTTTTTGTCTAAAACAAATTTGAATCATTGGAATCCTTGAAATCATTACATATGCATATACCATTCATCATAACATAAACATGTCTTTTACAACAAGTCTCCTCATCTCTCTACTGTTTATTTCAGTAAGATGGATCTTGAGCAAACAGTGAAGGATCTCCAAGCTCAGAATACACAGTTTAAATAGTTGCTCTTGACCCTAGCCAAGGGACAAGAATAATCGAAGACTTTGTTGGCTGAAGAGAGGAAAAAGAAGACAAAGAAGGTAATCGGAGTCCTAAACATGGGGAGAAGATTTCATGAACAGACAAGAAGGTCTCTGAACTTTGCAACAACATCCGATGAAGGAGACAATCGAGAGGGGAAAGCCAAGGAAACAGTTGTCCCGTCAGAATTGGAAGAGGAAGAGGAAGAAGAAGACTACTCTGAAGAACAATACCCTCCAGCTGATGAAAATTATAGACATCTCGAAGAGCGGTTGAGCGCGATGGAAATCCAAAAAGTGTCAGGCTTGGACTTTGAGGAATTGGGATTAGTGTCGGGGATTGTGATTCCTCCAAAATTCAAAGTACCTATATTCGCCAAATATGACGGAGTTTCATGCCCTAAAATGCATCTCCGATCATATGTAAGGAAAATCCAACCCCATACCGCTGACAAAGACTTATGGGTACACTTCTTCCAAGACAGTATGTTTGGAACTCAACTTGACTGGTTCTACCAACTAGAAAGAGCCAACATTCATAATTAGGAAGTTCTTGCCGCAACTTTCTACAAGCAATACCAATACAATTTTAATTTGGCGCCTACCCGTACTCAACTCCAGAGTATGGCCATGGCTTACAATGAAGGTTTTAAGGACTATGCGCAAAAATGGAGAGACTTGGCTGGAAGAGTTCAACCCCCTCTATCTGAGAGAGAGTTGGTAGACATGTTCTTGGGCACCTTGTCTGGTCCTTTCTTCAATCATTTAATTGGAATTTCGTGTACGGGCTTTACTGAACTAATATTGACCGGAGATAGGGTAGAAGCCGGTATAAAAAGTGGAAAGATTCAGAAAGATACATCTTCTTCTACAACTGTAAGGAAGCCTTTCATCGGTAAGAAAGAGGTGGTTGCTGTATATCCGTAAAGAAACCAAGATAGCGCCGAACACCGACCAATGGTGGGGGCTATTATGATTCCTAAGCTTGCGTTTGATCAACAAAGAAGTAATCAACCGAGGATGGAAAGGTCAGTCAGGTAGTTCACCAGAATTAACATGACCCTGTCTCAAGTATTACCGCATCTACTAAGATCCAACTTGGTGACCTTGAAAGAAGCTCCGAAAAACCCCAATATAACATCTCCTCATTATCATCCCAATGCCCATTGCGCATATCACTCTGAAATTCCTGGTCACGATACTAATAACTGTTGGGCCTTGAAGAACAAAATACAAGACCTTATTGAAGCAAAATAAATTGAGTTCGATGCGCCCGAGAAACCAAACGTCATTTCTGCTCATATGCCTAGACATGGCCACAATATGAATTCCATTGAAGAAGGATTGTTTGTTACTTCAGTGAATGAACTTATGACCCCACTTCTGACTGTTAAAATGAACTTGTTGAATACCGGTGTGTTCCCGGGCTGTGATGAAGATTGTCATTTCTGTTTATCCTCACCAACTAGTTGTCCTTTGTTGAAAGTAGGCTTTCAGGGCCTGATAGATAACAAAGAGATTTTGTTTGAAAAGACTCTTGTTCCACCTGTTCCTTTTGAAGATGTTTGTATCATTACTATTTCCGCCAATTCTTCCAGGGTCTCCACCAAAAGACCCGTTAGAATTACATCAGTTCTGAAAGCAACTCCTTTAATAATCACAATGCCTGGACCAGTCCCATATGCATCAGACAAAACCATGCCATGGAATTATGGAGGGGATGTCTACGGCCATGGCATCAAGCAAGACTGGCCAGCCACCAAAGATTTAATTTCTGAGAAATTGGACCTCGACATCAGTAATATTGCAGGAACTAGAAAAATTACCCGAAGTGGTGGGATCTTTTCTCCAGAAATTGCTCCCCCAAAAGCAGTTTCTGGACCCGTAATCATTCATGTGGCTGCTCCAAAGGTTACTCATACGCCCATAATCATCTCTTCAAGTACTCCTATTGACAAAGTCGTTACAACCCATGTTATCATTCCTGCTAAGACTCCCGCTGCCGAGACTCGAGGAAAAAGTATTCTGGTTGAGCCTGTCTGAACGAAGGCTCAGTCATTGACTATCCCTGATACATCCAAGAAATAAATTAAGGAGATCCTAAAAATTATAAAGACGAGCGACTACGATGCATTTGAACAACTGGGGCAAACTCCCTCTAAAATCTCCATGCTAGCATTACTACTAAGTTCCGAGGCGCATGCAAAAGCCTTGGTAAAATTCTTAAAAATCGCCCATGTACCTCAAGAGACGTCTGTTGATCAATTCCAAGACTGCGTAGCCAACTTGACAGCAGATAATGGCCTAGGTTTTCCGGATGCTGATCTAACACCAAGGGGAAGGAAGCATAATGAGGCATTGCATGTCTCGGTTGAATGTAGGGGCACAACCTTGGCTCATATTTTGGTGGACACTGGCTCATATCTGAATGTATTACCCAAAAAGGCTCTTGATAGACTTGAATACGAAGGACTGACATTAAAGCCAAGCAACATAGTAGTAAGGGCTTTTGACAGCTCGAAGAGGATGGTGGATGGGGAAGTGGACATCCCCATAAAAGTTGGAACCCAAACTTTCAATTCAACTTTTTATGTAATGGACATCCGCCCTTCATACTCCTGCTTGCTAGGCCGACCATGGATCCGCAATAATGGCGCTGTTACTTCTACGTTGCACCAAATGCTGAAGTATTCGGTTCAAGGGAAGATTATCACCATTCATGGAGAGGAATAATACATGATTAGCCATCTCAATTCCTTCAAATATGTAGAATTAGATGGAGAATTTATTGAAACTCCATTTCAACACTTTGAAGAGGTCCCGCAAGATGTGGCAATGACCAAGGTTGTGTCTCAGGTTCCCAAGGTTTCACAACTTTGAGACAAATTTTCACCATGATGCAAGATGATTCAAAGGAAACTTCCAACATGAAAGTTGTATATCTCCATGAAATATACAACTTTTCTTCACACAAATTCTCCTAAGGATGCTTGGATCTCAAGTTATAATTTTGTGAATACATGCTCATGAACTAAAAATAACTTAGTGAAATTTTGCCCTAGTTAGGCAGATTTTTGACCTAACTACATGGAAATTTTTTACATGGTTCCATGGGGAATCTTAAAAATCAATTCAAAGATGAGTTTTAAAGAACATTGCAAGGTTTCTAAAATGTCAAAGAACTCCTTGAGATCATTCTTGAGTATGGAGAATCGAAGAGATGAAGTTGGTGTTTAGTCACTTGGATTACAAGCCATTTTGTGAAGAACACTTGGTCTAATCTTCAAGAATGTTGTACAAATCTCACTTTGAAGGCTTCTAACTTAACTTTGACTCCATAATTAAATGTTCTCACAGCTGTTGGAAGCTTTAATCCAAGCATTCAATGCATTGTACAAGAATAATTCCATTTTGGGAAGAAATGCAACATTGCCATTTTAGAAAAGCAAGCTTTATGCAAAGTCAACTTGAATTGAGCCTTGCATTTGTTATTTATGAACAAAAACACTCTACACAATAAGAACAAGTGTGTTTAAAGGTTTTAGCCACCCTACAAACCTTGTACTTCACATTGAAACCATGCTTGCTAGCTTTGCTTCAAAAACAAGTAACCAAGCAAAAACATGTGAGTTTAAAATTCTGAGTTGTTACAAGCCCTAAAACCTCTTGCTTATAAGTATACACAATATTTTCAAGTTGACAGACGGATGCTATTTCCCTGATACTACCTCAAACATTCAAAAACCAAAAACCCGCTGAAGCACACCATTAACACACAATTCTGAACCAAAACTCATAATCTTCATTTCCCCTCGTGCGTTTTGAAAACTAATCACTCAGACACCTCCTATACATCATACCAAAACAGTTTATACCCATGTTTCCTCACTGTAACTCCTCCATCACTATCCAGAATTTTCAAATATCAAGCTTGCAGTTTGACTTGAGTAGCGATATTCAGGGACTTTCAAGGCAAAGTAAGGGTTGGAATACACTCAAGGAGGTCCAGGCAAGCTAAACAGATCCTCAGGCCATCTCAAAAGTTGCTCAAACTCCATTCACGACTCCAGCTGCAAGAGGTAAAAACTCAAACTTCTATATCTTCATACAAGCATCATTTGATCCTGATTTGTGAAAACAAAATGTAGATATCCTTTCTCTAAAGCTAACCATGTTCATAGTTTCCATTTATATTGACTGTGTATAGAGAATTTTGGATTTGAAATTTATGAGAAAATTAGGTTTCAATTTAGGGCCAGTAAAGTTAGATTTTATCTTTGACATTTAGCTTACATAAGTTATATGGTTGAATTCGTGGGAAGAAACACCACAATTTTCATGTTTGAACTTTCCATTTTTGTGGAGAAATGAGGAAGATACAAGTGGTCCGGCTAGGCTTAAGGTTGAAGACGAAGTTGCCTTCAGAAAGCAGTTTCTAATATATATTTATGCTTTGATTATATGACCGGATGAAATAGCCACCCCAGCGGCAAGCGCGCGCGTACTAAGGCATATGTTACCTAAAGGGCGAGGGTTCGAACCAACGTGAACCCCTCTTTTGTATTTTTCCATTTTTTTCTGATTTTTTTCTAACATCTTTTTGCAGGCGCTGGGCCCTTTGGGCCTGACATTTTTTTTTTGTTTTTGCTAACATACTGCCCTGTTTACTTGTGACACCCCTTGGCCCATTTTATTTTTATTTATTTATTTATTTCTTTTTCTTTTAAATACATTTTCTAAAATACCAAAAAAATCATAAAAAAATATAAAAAATAATGGATTTATATTTTGACCTAATTTAAATATTTTTCCATATAAAAAATTTATTTTTATTCATTATATTTTATTTATCTTTATTAGTTATCTTTTAAATTAAATTGTAAACTAGGTCATTTATTTATTTCTTTATACTTATTTAAATACATTTATAAAAAAGACCAAAAATATTTCATAACACTATATATTATTTTCAAGACAAAAATATTTTAAAAAAATACTTTTTTTCTTTAAACTAATTTTCCTTTAATCAACTAAAATAGATTTAGGGTTTTATTAAAATCTTTTCTTAATTAATTTCTTTTCTTAACTAAAATTAAGTTAATTTGATTTAATCACCTTTTTTTCTAATTAGGTTTAGGTCAAAACCTCCTTCATACAAAAATCCAAACTCAAAAATCTTTTCTTTCAATTTGCATTTGTACTTTATATATTTCTTCAATTATTTGTATAATATTCAATTTGGTTGTAATAGATTAATTAGGTTTATATTATTGCAATCCACATTCAGAAATTGTATACCCCCTCCCACAAATGTTGTAATAGCATAGTAATTTTAAATTTCACAATTTATCGCTTTTACATAATATGCTAGTAATTAGGGTTTGTATGGGAAGATAAAATCAATTAAATAGAAAACCCTAATTCAAGACAAAAACAAGCATGAAAATGATACACTTGCACACAAACACCCCTAGGGTTATTCCACTTGGTTGCCTTATATAAAATGGCCATATTATGCATGTGAGGTATCTTAGCAAAAAACAACAAATATAAGATCATAGTCCCTCGATGACGCTATTCAAAGTTGTCTTACAAATGATCTTAGTCCCTAAAGAAACATGCTAAGATACTTTGCAACATTGCTAATCATGGCTATACAATGGCCAACGCCCGTCTCGTTTACTTCCAAAGATAGGGTTGCTTACCAAATCAATGGTAAGACAACAATGTCAAAGGAAGAGAAAATGAACAAAAAAGACATTTGAGTAGGTAGATTGCTCCTAATTATTTACTTCATTTCAAAACAAATATCCTTGCTATTTTTTTCTAAAAAACAAACACACACATTTTCAAACATCTTACAAACATTGAAAACATTTTCAAAAGATCAACATCTTTGTATACATTCTTACGAACGAGAATCATTACAAAGATTGCCTAAACAATGGCCTCTTTACAAAATACTTTCAAAAACCACACAAAGCACAATTTCAAACAAAAGTAAGTGATCTAGCAAGTAACTAAGAGCCCATGGAAAACCATGGGTGAAAAGGGTTCTAATACCTTCCTTTTTTCATAATTTACCCCCGAACTCAAAAAACAATCTTAAAGGTCTTTCCTATGCTTTTTCACCTTTCCTTTTAGATAAAAGAAAAGTCGGTGGCGACTCTTGTTAACCGCAACATTTGCAATCAAACGCAAAACCTTCAAGTCAGTTCTCCCACTGTATCACAACAAGTTTTTCCTATACAAGTTTTCTCATCCGTTTACTATTTATTTCAAGTAAACATGGCTCTCGAGCAGACTGTCCAAGATCTTCAGACCCGAAATGATCAACTTCAAGATTTGTTACTAAACTTGTCCAAGGGGCAAGAAGAAGTGAAAGCACTTCTCATTGAGAGCATGACCAATAACAATCCTGAAGATGGAAAGGAGGGCTAGATGAGACAATTGCAATCAGAGATAGCAACAATGAGAATTCAGATGTTGGGACAAATGACTCTTATCTAAAACTTAGCTCAGGGACAAGAAGAGTTGAGAATTCTCTTCAACAAGTTTCATCAAGACGGATGTAACCGTGTGAAACAAACAGTTAATATTGGGGATCAAGTCATTAATCATCCCCTGATGAGACAAGAAGTTGGCTTGGTGGAGAGTAGACCTTTCCAAATTACCGCTACATCACGAGCCCAACAATGACCTCACCAATAATGACAGGGTAGTCGACGTAAGCAGGATACATCCAATAGGAAATATACCAAACTAAACATGCCTATGTCGCAAGCCTTGCAACACATGTTGAAGATGAATTTGGTCACATTGAAGGATCCTCCTCGGAATCCTAATACTTCTGCTCCTAACTATAATCATGATGCAAGGTGTGCATATCACTTCATCAGTCTGGGGCATGATACTGATTGTTGTTGGATGTTAAAATATAAGATCCAAGACCTGATCGATGAAGGAGCGTTGGAATTCTCACAAGATGGTCAGATTCAATTATTTTGTCATCCCTCAAAGGCACATCATCTTAAGTGAGAAATTCAGGCAGAGAAGCTTTTGTTCATTCGAATTTTCAGTTATAATTTATTTGTTTCCTTAAACACTTATATTTATGTCAGACTTTGGATGTTCTCATTAATCATTGCATATGTTTGTCTTGAGTTAATCCATTCGTTTTCACTATACTGAAACTATGCTTTTACTTATTTCTTTATGATATTCAACTCTCGACTACAAGCCTTAAGTCTTTAAAGGGAGGATGACGGAAATAATACCATAATCTCATACAGTATGCTTTTGGACAGACTTTATTGATGATGTACATGCGTTGTTTCAAACCCCAAACAACGAAGTCATAAGGAAGATAATCCCTAGTCAACCCCTTTGAGCCTAAGAAGTAGGAGTTTTCTTTTTTCACACAAATTGAAACCTTTAATCATAACCTGGGGCAGGGTAGTTTCTCAGTTAATTCAAATGCGTGTTCAAATGCAATATCTATCTTCATACACGACAAATAGTGTTGAAGATTCTCTCCTAAATCAAAAGATAGTAACGGTTTCCCCGTAGTCATTAAAATATGCAATCATTATCTCTCAAAAAAAATCCCGCTAAGTCAAAACCTATGAAGTAGACTTAAGAAAAACGGGGGCATCCCGCTGGCTGTAATACCAAAACAAGAGCAGTCAGGCAAAAATTAGGGATAATAGATCAAAAAAGAGGTCGTTATAAATCCTCAACAACAGAAAAATGTTGCAAAAATGATTGTCTTCTCAAATAAAATTCCAGTATCTAAACCATCACCTAAAAAAAAACGTTCCATACTCAATTGAAATCCAAACACACAATTAATTGAGTATAGGGTTGAAGAATATCATGAAGAACAGGTCGGGATCATGAAGAACAGGTCAGGTACAAATAAACTTTGAGCCTTATCCTTTGTTTCTTAAACCGTGAACCAGGCCATGCTACAACCCTTTAAAAGTCCTAATTGAAGCATGGGTTAGTTCGAAAGCATACTGTTACAAAAGGTATCCTGACTCCTGTAAGGCTTACTGTAAATCATGAGTTGAATTCATATCTTACAAAATTTTGTTGATCTTTAAAAGTGCATTTTTTTCTCAAGACAGACATAAACTTTGCATTGTTTTAATACCACTGTTTGCATATGGTCAATTGTTCGACAATGGAGAAATTCGTATGATGAATATCCCATGAAAAAAACTATCTCAATAAACAGAGTCACTTCAAAGGGAAATACGCCTCCAATGAAAAATCTCTCATAATCAAGGGGCATGACATGACTGTCTAGGGCAGTTAAGTCGAGATTCAAAGAATCTCTCAAGAAGTGTTGAATAGCCAGAGGCAAATCTCCATCCGAATCAATTGGGGGAAATGTTACATTGATCATGGGCTTGAACAAAATTCACTATGAAGACCTCTGATACCACCAATTTTCTTGTCTGTGCCAGTAGTATCAGATGGTGTCAATATCATGTCCTTGGATTCTTCCATGATAGTTCTTTGAAAAAGATATCTAGGAAGTCCAAGACTACCAGAAATGTGATAAAAAATTCAGACATTGAAGTGCACCGGACTAACCCTAGGGGAAAACAGGCTCCCACATATGGAAAGTCATGCGCGATCGAGCAGATAATTTCTGGCATTTCTACAACACTTACGACCATAGACAGTAACAATTCGCCAAACCTTATAAACAAAAACATAGTCGGAAAATACTATGCATAAAAAGAGACCCGCTAGGTTGACATACCTAGGAAAAATAAGGGCATCCTGGAGAACCAAAAGGTTCGGGAAAAAGTTAAGGATAAACATACAAAAGATTGTACACCCGGCAAGTCGAAAACCCGAAAAGGCGGCTTGGGCAAAAAAGGTATCCTGGTGGACTGAAAATCTGAAAAGACGGTCCAGACAAAAGTTAGGGATTAAAGCGTACGACTATGTCCTGTTATCTCATCATTTTGTCCATATGTAAAAGATTTATCACTATGATCAACATTTACTAAGGACTCTAGGAGAAGACAGAGTTCAAGTTGTCCACAAATCTCCACAAGACCAAATTCATGGATATCCCCACAAAGTTACTTCAACAAAATTATCCCCACATAATGGAATTTATACAGTCTCCATCCAAAGTTCCTCTCCCCAGCTGAGGGTGGCCTTAACTGAAAAATGAACCTTGCATGAAAAAATTCATGTCCCCGGTAAGATCTCAAAATATCATTCTCAACAGGGTTTATTTCCCCAACAGACTACAAATTCCCCAACTCGGGTTCTTTTCTCAGACCATTATAAATCAACAGACAAAACCCCTTGTCACCAATAGAGTCGATACTATCCCCAGTAAGTTGTTGTGAAGTCTAGAATTAGACCGAATAACAATTAACTTCATTTATATTAGAAATTTGCTGCGAAGCCTGGAATCCGACCAGATAACAATTAAATTCAGTAAGTTATTGTGAAGCCTGGAACCCGACCAGATAATAGTTAATTTCAGAAATTTGTTGCGAAGCCTGGAATCCGACCAGATAACAGTTAATTTCATCTAAGTTTCCGCGAAGCCTGGAATCCTCCAGTTAACAGTTAACTTTAATTTTTTGTGAAGCCTGGAACCCGACCAGATAACAATTAATTTCATCTAAGTTGCTGCAAAGCCTGGAATCCGACCATATAATAGTTAATTTCATCTAAGTTGTTGCGAAGCCTGGAATCCGACCAGATAACAATTAACTTCAGTTTTCTGCGAAGCCTAGAATCCAACCAAATAATAGTTAGTTTCACCTAAGTTGTTACGAATCCTGGAATCCGACCAGATAACAGTTAACTTCAATTTTCTATGAAGCCTGGAATCCGACCAGATAATAGTTAATTTCATCTAAATTACTGCGAAGCCTGGAATCCAGTCAGATAACAGTTTAACTTCAATTTTCTGCGAAGCCTGGCATCCGACCAGATAATAGTTAATTTCATCTAAGTTTTTGTGAATCCTAGAATCCGACCAGATAACAGTTAACTTCAATTTTCTACGAAGCTTGGAATCCGACCAGATAACAGTTAATTTCATCTAAGTTGTTCCGAAGCCTGGAATCCGACCAGATAACAGTTAACCTCAATTTTCCACGAAGCCTAAATCCGACCAGATAACAGTTAATTTCATCTAAGTTGCTGCGAAGCCTAGAATCCGACCAGATAACAGTTTAACTTCAATTTTCTGTGAAGCCTGGAATCTGACCAGTTAACAGTTAATTTCATATAAGTTGTTGCGAAGCCTGGAATCCGACTAGATAACAGTTAACTTCAATTTTCTACGAAGCCTGGAATTCGACCAGATAACAGTTAATTTCATCTAAGTTGTTGATAAGCCTGGAATCCGACCAGATAATAGTTAACTTTAATTTTCTATGAAGCCTAGAATCCGACCAGATAACAGTTAATTTCATCTAAGTTACTGCAAAGCCTAGAATCCAACCAGATAAAAGTTTAACTTCAATTTTCTGTGAAGCCTGTAATCCGACCAGATAATAGTTAATTTCATCTAAGTTGCAGTGAAGCCTGGAATCTGACCAGTTAACAATTCACTTCAATTTTCTGCGAAGCTTGGAATCTGACCAGATAACTGTTAATTTCATCTAAGTTGCTGCGAAGCCTGGAATCCGACCAGATAATAGTTTAACTTCAATTTTCTGCGAAGCCTGGAATCCGACCAGATAACAGTTAATTTCATCTCAGTTGTTGTGAAGCCTGGAATCCGACCAGATAACAGTTTAACTTCAATTTTCTACGAAGCCTAGAATCTGACCAGATAATATTTAATTTCATCTAAGTTGCTGCGAAGCCTAGAATCCAACCAGATAACAGTTAACTTCAATTTTCTATGAAGCCTGGAATCTGACCAGATAACAGTTAATTTCATCTTCCCCACCAGGTTGCTGTGAAGCCTGATTTCGACAAGATAACAACTAACTTTTATTCTCCCCGGTCAAGAAGTAACTCCTCAGTAGAGCAATGGACAACTAAAACTCCTGAACTTTATTCCCCAAATAGAAATCAACATTCCCCATAGAGTTTCCTCAATCAAAGAGCCAAAGTCAATGTTTCCCAACAGATTTCTCCTCAAAACAACAAAACAGGAATCCCAGCGAAAACATTCTAAACAAAGTTAAAGATACACATACTCTTCATCCCCAGCGGTAGTCCGGGATTCAGCTTCCCAATACTCCCCCATCAATTTGTCAAGGATTTATTTTCCAAACAGAGACGCACTTCAATGTTTCACATTCATATATCATAGCACATACATGACAAATGCATACAGCATAATCTCATTTATTTTGAGAACATCATTACGCTATGCATACATCTGCATGCAACTAAATCTCTTCCTTGCAGGAAAAATCAATCAACAAAACAAAATACCTCTTCTGGTTAGATTTATTTCTTCCAGATTAAAGACAGACAAACGAAGACCTCTTTTGGTTAGATTTGTTTCCTCCAGATTAAATATAGGTGAACGAAGACCTCTTCTGGTTAGATTTATTTCTTCCATATTAAAGATAGGCAGACAAAAACCTCTTTTGGTTAGATTCACTTCTTCCAGTTAAAGATAGGCAAAAGACATACCTCTTCTGGTTAGGATTATTTCCCCAGTGAAGTCGCCAAACAACAGACCTCTTCTGGTTAAATTTATCTCTTCCAATTAAAAACAGGCAAAAGACATCTATTGTTTCAATATAAATCGCTCAAAGATTTATTCTAATACTTCTTCCAATATCTATCAACAGTCACCCTGGATGGCATCTATAAGCTCATCTCCTACAACTCTTCATCACCTCTCCAAATGGTATATGTTAAGCCCGTTTCTGACGCAATCAACTAACACATTACTTTGTGCATCAACGAGTGCAAATTTCTGGGCACTCTAGTGTTCAATCATTTTCCACCTTCAAGTCACGAATAGCGGACCCTCCAATCTAACTCTTCAGATTTAAGAAGATTTAACAGGGGCAGATGTTGTACCCCAAAATTTGCCCTCTCTTTTATCAAAGACTTTTCTCACAAAGATCTTCAAAAGCTCAAACTCACACAAGGGTCGACTAGGTCAAGACATCTCCTCAACACTAATACCTCAAATTAGGGTGTGAATTTGCACAAAGACAAATGGACTTCTAATAATTCAAATGGCTTTCATCGATCATTATGGACACTCAAGATTTCTCATGTCAAGTTTCAAGTCTTGGATCACAAAATTGCTCAATCAATTGATAAGATGACCTAAAATCAGCTGTATTAGGTAAAAAGTCAACCATGGTCAACCTATAGTCAAATTTCAAGATTTTGGACCAACATCAACATTTTTAAGTCATATGTATTGTAACTTTAGAAATTTTCAAGACTAAGCCATTGGATTGCCTAGACTTTATACAAATCAAAATAAAAATCGCCACTGCGCTTTATTGTTTCCAAAGGAATGGGAAAAGAGCGAATAACCCAAAAAATGGGGAAAGATTCAAGGTAAGGGGGTTGGTTATGAAAAGGGAAGGTATTAGCACCCTAAACATCTACGGTACTCCGCAGGAATCTCTTTGAAAATTCTGTATATTTTGTCTATAAAAATGTGTTGTATATAAAATGGATGGTGGAGGTGAGAAAAGAAATATTTTTATGATTTTTGCACCCGCCGCGGTTGCGAACCTTTAGTGCTTACGTACCACCTTTCGTGTAATAGGGGATCAGGGTACACGTAGTTCCTCTTTTAAAAATTTGAAACACAAGTGTGTTGGTTAATTTTATGAGATAAGACATCATCGTCATTGTCCGTGTGGAAAACATACTTACTACCCACAATCATGAGAAAGGAGAATTTGCATCATCTCAAAGTGGAGGATATGGCTTGGATTTTAGAATAAAAAATGTCTCACTCAACACCCAAGTGGAAAATATCTCTCTTTACTACATATTGTAGAAGTATAGTTGTTTGCATCACTACAAGGATTGACAAGAGTCTAATCTTTTAAGAAAAGTTTTAAAATAAAAAGCCAAAGTGGCAAAAATGGTTTGAAATGAGATTGATTGAATTTTAGTCTTCTCACAAAAATGTCAAGGTATTATTAAATTTATTGAAATTTATTTATGAAAATGTTTTGAAAATGCATGGACCTAAGTCCAAGTTTATTATGAAAGTGTTTCAAGTTTAGAAATAAGAAGAGTTTTTAAAAGGAGGGAGAAGATTTTTGAAATTAAAGAAGATGGGAGGGGATGAAGAGACTATCCTAAAGCATAAGGTAAAAGCTAGGGATAAGAACCATCTAACCAACAAGAAGCCAATACTTGACATTATGAGTCAATATAGAATTCCTATTCTTTAGATTGAAACCAAGCAAGCAAAAATACTAGACCTCTTGAGAGAACCAAACTTCAAGTGTATTAAGTCTTCGCAAAAATTGGGCAGAGTAATGGCTGTATACGGGTGAATTCCAGATTACAAACAAATAGTGTAATCACAATAACCTGCACAACAAATAACTCAATGTATTGAGGTAAACCTCAAGAACACCAGACAAAATATCAAATAAAGTCACAAAGTCTCCAAGATAGGCCAATGTCTCTAATCCTAAGTCCAAGAAGTCCAATACTCCATAATGCCAAGGATAGTAACCAAATAGTCCAAGTATCATTAAAGATTTTTATGGTTCATGTTAATTATTAGGTGTCTTTAAAAGGAAAAGAAAAGCTCAAGTGAGCAAAATAAAAATGACATAAAAGTAAATGCTCAAGTGAGTAAAAATAAAAAATGGCATGAAATGTAAATGCTTAAATTAAATGGTACATAAAGCATAAAAAATAAAAGCATAAAGTAAAGTCAATTGTTAGAAATTAGTGGTTAGTTGGATGACCATCTTGAAACTTGCATTTGGAACTCATTAGAGGATTGGTAGAACCAAAGCCTCCACACAACAAGTTGCATTTGCTTTTTGTCAAGTATATCATCCATTTTGGAATCCTCAAAAGTAACATTTAGTGATCAACGATGCTTAAGTGATCCGCGTTGACCAAAGGTGTTGTAGATCCATTAGAGGATTGGTAGAACCAAAGCCTCCACACAATGAATCTCAAGGTTATTGGATCAAAGAGATCAAATTAACATACTTGGGCTTGCAATCATAAGTTTGGGCCACGAATGATCATTTATTCGAATCGGGACAAAATTTAGCGCTATGTTAAGCAATCATAAGTGGAAATATGTAGAAGTCACACCTATTTTGAGGCCGGTCAATAGCAATCTATCTACTTCATGTTTGGATAAATGATATAGAGATCACCATCCATTAACATGTAGCACAACTAAAAAAATGAAAGGGATAAGATGAAGAGGGAGAGTAATGATAAGCTAATTTGGACCACCATTTCAAAATTCTTTCATCTTTAAATTCAACCACTCCTCTAGATGGATTAAAGCACTAAACATATCATTAATCCAAAGCACCAAAATCGAATTAAATAATTCACTCTTAGGTAGATTTGAATTGATGAACATTTATCCAACTTCATCTACATCACAAAGTCTATTGAATTTAAATAGAAATTGGATATTTAAAATTGTAATCCAAATTATCCATCAAAGAGAGTGAGCAGAAAAATATTTGAGTCAAAACAGCCCCAAAATAAGGCAAAAAAAAGTATTTGAGTCAAAATAGCCCCAAAATAAGGCAGAAAAAGTATTTTCGACACTGTTGCAATCAATTGTGCTTCGACAGCTACCAATTGCATCAGTGCAGTTTTTTTTCAAATCAACTTTCTGTGACAAACAATTGCAATGTTACAACAATTGATTGCAATCTGTTAAAATCAGTCGAAAACAACATCTCAAGGATCAAATTCTTGTTCCAACTTTTCATCAAACACCTTATGATCATGGATCCAATTGAGCATGAAAATTCCATCAAATTATGAGAAAATAGCACTAATGGAATCATAAAACAGTGCTCAATGAATCAAAACCAGAAATCCATAAGAGATCACATTGTGAAAGATGATGATCCAACTTACCAAAGGTAGAATTAGAGAATTATCATACAACTTCCAGAATTTGTATCAATTCAACCACAAGAATCAATTACTAAAGCTTGGATGTAGAGAATTGATGAAGAAAAAGTGTTTGGATGAAGGTTTAGCTCAAAGATTAGTAAGCTTCAATGCAAAGCTTACTAACTTTTTGACAATGGAGCTTTGAGTGAATTTGGTAGATGGAGAGAATTGAGAGATTTTTTAGCAAGGTGGATTTGGCTATCAAAAGCTTATCATTTGAATGAAATGAGGTATCTATTTATAGAGTTTAGGATTGGGATTAATGGTAGTTTGGTAATTGATTCTTGGAGCCAAAAATTGAATTAATGATATAATTTTCAAATTATGCAGAAAAAATTGGAGCCAAAAAGATGACAGTTTTGAAATTGCTGGCTTTTTCAAAAATCACGTGTGTTTTGCTGCTATGAGTCGACACAAGAGTCGTATGCATCTACACATCCTAATTGTATAACACAACATGAGTCGACACAAGCTTCTATGTATCGACACATTATGCTATCTCAACACAATACAGAATCAAACAATTTGCATGAGTCGACACATAACACGTATGTGTCGACACATGCTAGTTATACAAAGCAGGATGAGTCAATACGTGTCTTTATGGGTCGATGCAAGCTTCTACTTCAAAACAATACAGAATCAAACAACTTGCATGAGTCGATACATAACATGTATGTGCCGACACATGCTAGTTATACAAAGCAGGATGAGTCGATACATGCCTTTATGGGTCGATGCAAGCTGCCTTTCGACACAATACATAATCAATCAATTTGGATGAGTTCGACACAAGCCTCTATGGATCAATACAAGCTGCCTTTCGACACAATAAATAATTGATTTCTTTGCATGAGTTCGACACATAACATGTATGTGTCGATACATACTAAAAAAAAAATTTTTGAAGGCTAAAAATACACTTTTATCAAAGATTGTGCACAATACACTGTGCAATCGATTGCACTATGGGAGCAATCGAATGTACATGAAAACAAAAAAATGAAAAAATTTAATTATTTTTCTTTGCAAAAAAGAGATTTTTAGGGAAATAATACCGGAAAACCTTATTTGTTGGATGCTTCGACTTGGTACCTACAAAACACAATTTTGCAAAGACAAAGACAAATATTTTTTGTATTTTGGTTAGAGGTTAATTATCAACGCATATACAAAATACATAACTAAGGTGCTTGGAGATTCCTCAAGAGCAAACTTAAAGATAGGAGATAGAAAAAAGAGGAAGAACCAACCCTAATGTGATTTTGTTATGATCAAGTTGACATGATATGATAGGGGAATCTTAGGGGAAAAAATTGGGGTACAACAACTGCCCTTATTTAAGTGTCTTCTATCCGGAGATACGAAGGTTAAAACTCTTTGTGTCGACGCGATTGAAGATACTTAAATATAAAACAAGCCCTATTTTTGTCTCTAAGATGCCATGCAATGCTTATGATTATGAATGCATATGAACAAAACAAAAGAGACGCAAAGTATCATTGGGGATGCCACAAAAATGAAGAAACAAAAGAGCAACCCCACCAGGAAAATAAATCACTGGTGGACCAAAAGAATTGAATTAGAGAGGAGGATAACAAGCATTGACGTTCACTGCCGATGTCTACCAACGTTCACTGAAGGTAGACATAAAATATCATACCACCACCGTTCACTGACGATGAACTATCAACGTTCACTGATGATAGCAAAAAGATAACAAACACTGACGTTCACCTTCGATGTACTACCAACGTTCACTGAAGATAGAAAGAAAATATCATACCACCTCCGTTCACTGACGATGAACTATCAACGTTCACTGATGATAGCAAAAAGATAACAAACACCAACGTTCACTACCGCTGTCCTACCAACGTTCACTGAAGGTAGAAAGAAAATATCATACCACCGCTGTTCACTGATGATGAACTATCAATGTTCACTGATGATAGAAAAAAGATAACAAACACCGATGTTCACTGCCAATGTCCTACCAACGTTCACTGAAGGTAGAAAGAGAATATCATACCATCGCCGTTCACTGATGATGAACTATCAACGTTCACTGATGATAGCAAAAATATAAGAAAACACCGACGTTCATTGTCGATGTCCTACCAACGTTCACTGAAGGTAGAGATAAAATATATCATACCACCGCCGTTCACTGACGATGAACTATCAACGTTCACTGATGATAGCAAAAAGATAACAAACACAGACGTTCACTGTCGATGTCCTACCAACATTCACTAAAGGTAGAAAGAGAATATCATACCACCACGGTTCACTGACAATGAACTATCAACGTTCACTGATGATAGCAAAAAGATAACAAACACTGACGTTCACTGCCGATGTACTACCAACATTCACTAAAGGTAGAAAGAAAATATCATACCACCGTAGTTCACTGATGATAAACTATCAACGTTCACTGATGATAGCAAAAAGATAACAAACACCGACGTTCACTGCCGATGTACTACCAATGTTCACTGAAGGTAGAAAGAAAATATCATACCACCGCCGTTCACTGACGATGAACTATCAATGTTCACTGATGATAGCAAAAAGATAACAAACACCGATGTTCACTGCCGATGTACTACCAACATTCACTGAAGGTAGAAAGAAAATACCATTTTCCCCAAAATTCTGGTGTTTCACCTAGAACAGGTCTCAACTTATTCTTTAACCAAGGCACTCTGCCTGGAAAGGGTAATATGTAAGCTTATCTCAAATGAAGAGACTTCCACTCATTGTCAAGGGGAATTGCAAAGGGAAATGACTTTCTGGGGAAAGAGATATGGCTTCCTGGGGAAAGAGATATGGCTTCCTGGGGAAAGAGATATGACTTCCTGGGGAAAGAGATATGACTTCCTGGGGAAAGAGATATGACTTCTTGGGGAAATGCCACGTTATTCCTGCTGAGGACATAAAGTCTTCTCATGCAAAATAAATGCACAAACCAAAACTCAAAGTTCTCAGAAATCCAAAGTAAATAATATCGTCATGCAACCACGAATCTAATTAGAAACAAACTAGAGCAAGACGGCCAACGAAGATACATCCTTTGAGAAATAAACTCAAGAGGGAAAACCAAATCCACTTAAGCAAGGAGCGCTGCAGGAAGGTTAGAACACAATGTCAATAAAAAATGATTTGTAGCGATGCATGATGCATGTATGAATGTATGAGTGATATCGTGCATATGCTGGTAAAAGGATACATAATCAGCACAAACAAACAAAACCGCCTCAGGTACCAACAATATTGGGCTAAACTTCAAACAGAAAGATCAATCTAAGAAAGGTAAAAGCAACTGCGGAAACCAAACCTATTGCCTGCCATAACTTCACTGAGGAGAAACATAATCCGGATGTAGCTAAATCAAACAGATACCGGGATAGAACATCCTTCTTCCGGTTTCATCGGAGAAACCAGTTTTTCAAAAGCAACATACCTACTGGAGATTGCAAGACCAACCTCAAATAAAGCATACTGACGCTGAGACAATCAAACCTCACTGGGGAATTCAAACCCACTTTGAAGGAGGAAAAACATACAAACTTCACTAAGGGAGACAATGCTTCATCATTGAGACATCTACTGGGGACTTCATGCTGACTTCAATGGGGAGGTCAAAACCACATCATCAAGGGGAAACCAAGATACGTTCTTCACTGGGGAAACCGGAGATACGTTCTTCACTGGGGAAATCGGAGATACGTGTTCTTCGAGAGTAATTATTGCACCAACTTCTTTGGGGAGAAAGGACTTCTATCAAATAAACAAGGCCTTCACTGGAGAATATTGGATTGAGTCTTCATATCATACAAACCTATTCCAACAAAAGATGCCCTGGTATAGTCTTCCTGAGAAATCAATAAGTCAACACTAATGCCAATACTGCAAAAAGAGCGATATCTTAGCACACCAAGGGAATAAAACCTTTCATCATATGAGGGAAAAATTCGATGGGGAATCTGGGACGGAGGCTCCTGACCATGCAAACTCAAAATCAAAAGTGAACCAAGACTTGGCCGGGGATAATAGGATCACAAACCTAATACCATACCTTGCACCCACTGGTATCGTCTTTAACTATATGAGAAACACACAAAGATTATGCACATACTAACAAGATGACCTGAGAAAAACCTTCATGAAGTAAGTAAATCTTCTTTAAACAACCGGATTTTGTTCATTCCTGGGATCGCCATTTTTGTTGTCATTGTTTCATCATAAATCCCAAAGTAAATTGAATTGTGAAGATCTCCCTTTTTTTTTAAAAGTCAATTTTTCTTTTTAATCTTTTTGCTTTAAAAGTTATTATCAGTAATAAATGGAGTCTTTGCAATCTAAATAAAAATAAGAACACAAAGAATTGGGCAAAAGCTCAAATTTCATTAATAGAATGGTAGTCTGCAAATGGCGAGACTCCATGGACGATTACAAAGTTTGGGAAATTGTAATATATAATGGAAAAGATACATTGATATACAATGACCACCATCTCCCCTAACAACTTTTGAAATCCTAAGCAACAGCTTTTGTTGAAGTATGGTGAGGATCCGAGAAGATTGTTGCTTCAACGGTCAAGTCTTGTTTGACGTATTTACTTGCCAAGAAGAATCCCTAACTTTTGCCTAAGCTGCCCTTGCGGGTTTTCAACTTAGCGGGAAATTTATTCTGTTTATGTCTCTAATTTTTGCCTAGACCGCCCTTTCGGGTTTTCAGCCTACCGAGACGCTCCTTTTTGCCTAAGCCTCCCTTTTGGGTTTTCAACTTAGCGAGCTGTTCTTTTATTTCTTTAGGCAAAGTATTTCTTGACTGCGTCAGCATTCATGGGACGTGGGAACTCCTCACCATCCATAGTTTCAAGAATCAATGCACCACCAGAGAAGGCTTTCTTGACAACATACGGGCCCTCAAAATTGGGAGTCCACTTGCCCCTAGAATAAGTGTTACAAGACATGATCTTCCTGAGCACGAGGTCGCCTTTGCTGAATTCATGAGGTTTGACCTTTTTATCAAATGCTTTCTTCATTCTTTTCTGATATAACTGCCCATGACATAAACTGTCATTCTCTTCTCTTCAATCAAATTCAATTGGTCAAACCTGTTCTGGACCCATTTAGCCTCTGTTAACTTGGCTTCCATTATCACACGCAACGAGGGAATCTCTACCTCAACAGGGAGTACAACTTCCATTCCATATACCAGGGAGAACGAGGTTGCTCCTGTTGAAGTTCGGACAGATGTTCGATATCCATGCAGAGCAAAAGGGAGCATTTCATGCCAATCCTTATAAGTAACAACCATTTTCTGGATAATTCTCTTGATATTCTTATTAGCAGCTTCAACAGCCCCATTCATCTTTGGCCTGTATGGAGACGAATTGTGATGGACAATCTTGAATTCTTCACACAGTTCTGTCATCATCTTGTTGTTCAAATTCGAGCCATTGCCAGTGATGATTCTACTCGGCACACCATACCGGCATATAAGATTGTTTTTGATGAAACGCACAATCACCTGTTTGGTAAAATTGGCATAAGAAGCAGCCTCTACCCATTTGGTAAAGTAGTCAATTGCTACCAAGATGAAACGGTGTCCATTCGAAGCTTTGGGTTCTATCATCCTGATCATGTCAATACCCCACATAGAGAAAGGCCATGGGGAGGAAATCACATTGAGAAGTGTCAGAGGCACACGGACCTTGTCTGCATAAACCTGGCATTTATGTCACTTCTTTGCAAATTTGTAACAATCAGATTCAATTGTCAACCAATAATAGCCTGCTCTTAGCATCTTTTTAGCCATCGAATGCCCATTAGCATGAGTGCCAAATGAACCTTCATGAATCTCATGCATCAACATGTCTGCTTCGTGTCTATCCACGCCTCTGAGCAAGACCATGTCATAATTCCTCCTGTATAACACATTTTCACTGAGGAAGAAACTTCCTGCCAATCTTCTCAGTGTCTTTCTATCTTTCCTCGACGCATCAATCGGGTATTCCTGAGTCTGAAGAAAATGTTGGATGTCATAATACCAAGGTTTTTCATCTGCTACCTCCTCCGTCGTAAACACATAAGTGGGCCTATCCATCCTTTGAACTGTAATACGGGGTATATCATTCCAAGTATTCACTTGGTACATGGAATCCAGAGTTTCCTGAGCATCCACCATTTGATTTTCATCTCTAGGAATGTGATGGAATTCAACTTTATTGAAGAAGGGTAGTAATCTTCTAGCATAATCTTTTTAAGGGATCAAGCCAGGGTGACGAGTATCCCATTCTCCTTTAATCTGATTTATTACCAAAGTTGAATCACCATACACATCTAGAATTTTGATTCTGAGATCAATAGCTTCCTCAAGACCCATGATGCAAGCCTCATATTTCGCCATATTATTAGTGCAGTCAAATGTTAACCTTGCAATAAAAGGAATGTGCGATCCATGAGGAGTGACGATCACTACACCAATTCCTTTACCATAAGCATTCACCGCTCCATCAAATATCATACTCCAATGAGATTCGGGGTCAGAGCCTTCCTCTGGCAATGGTTCATCACAATCTTTCACTTTCAGGAACATCACATCCTCATCAGGGAATTCATATTCTGCAAATTGATGATCTTCCACCGGCTGGTGAGCAAGGTAATCTGCCAACACACTACTTTTGATAGCTTTTTGAGTGCGGTACTCAATATCATATTCAGATAACATATGTCAGCGGTCAATTTTCCCAGTAAGAGCAGGCTTCTCAAAAATATACTTGATTGGATCCATTTTGGAGATCAACCAAGTGGTATGATTCAACATATATTGTCGCAAACTCTTTGCCTCCCAGGCCAAAGCACAACACATTTTATTCTAGCGTGGAATACCGCAACTCACAATCAGTGAACTTTTTGCTGAAATAATAAATGGCGAACTCTTTCTTCCCTATTTCATCCTGTTGTCCCAGAATACAACCCATGGATTTATCTAACACTGTTAGATACATAATCAGCGGTCTTCCTTCTACGGGAGGGAGCAAGATAGGAGGTTCAAGAAGATACTCTTTAATACTCTCAAATGCCCTTTGGCAGTCATCCATCCACACACAACCTTGATCTTTCTTTAACAACTTAAAGATCAGTTCACACTTTGCAGTCATGTGGGAAATGAATCTGGAAATATAATTCAAACGCCTGAGGAGACCCCTGACTTGCTTTTCAGTTCTTGGTGCTGGTATTTCTTGAATTTCTTTGACTTTATCAGGGTCAACTACAATTCCTTTCTGGCTAATGATAAAACCCAACAATTTCCCCGATCTAACTCCGAAGGTGCATTTATTTGGATTCAAGCGAAGACGATACTTCCTCAAACGCTGAAACTACTTCAACAACTCTTTTATATGCCCTTCTTCAGTTTGGGATTTTGAAATCATATCATCAACATATACTTCAATTTCCTTGTGCATCAGATCATGGAATAGGTTTGTCATAGCCCTCTGGTACGTTGCACCAGCGTTCTTCAACCCGAAGGGCATCACTCTGTAACAGAATGTTCCCCAGGGTGTGATAAACGTTGTTTTTTCCATGTCCTCTGGAGCCATTCTTATTTGATTATACCCGGAAAATCCGTCCATGAACGAGAATACCTTGAATTTTGTTGTGCTTTCCACTAACATGTCAATGTGAGGTAATGGAAAATCATCTTTCGGACTAGCTTTATTTAGATCTCTGTAATCTACGCACATGCAGACTTTTCCGTCTTTTTTCGGTACTGGGACAATATTGGAAATCCATTGAGGATACACTGACGTCACAAGAAAAGTAGCATTAATCTGTTTTAGGACCTCCTCTTTGATCTTTACTGCCATATCTGGGTGGGTTCTTCTCAACTTTTATTTAACTGACAGACACTCTGGCTTCAACGGAAAACGATGCTCGACAATGTCTGTATCTAGACCAGGCATATCTTGATAAGACCAAGTAAAAATATCCACATACTCTTTCAACAGCTCAATCAATCCGCTCTTCACATCAGGATGCAACGATGCTCCAATCTTAATTTCCTTCGGATCTTCTTATGAACCCACATTAATCACTTTCAAAGGCTCCTTATATGGCTGAATGGTATTTTCCTCGTGCTCAAGCAACCGTGAGATCTCTTCTGCAATCTCATCATAATCTTCTTCTTCAGCCCCAAACACAGGACATTCAAAGTTGGGAGAGGGTGCAGGGTCATTGTATTCAACAGGTTTTTTAATTAATCTGCACATATGATTTATGATTGCTTTTAGAAACTGACACATATAACAAGTGATCATGCAGATTAATTTTCAGTTATTATTTATTTTTGAAAAGTTTTTTTATTTGATTACCATTTCCCAAGAAAAAGCAGAAAATAAAGACATATTTTTGGAAACAAAGACAACTTTTATTAATGATCTTAACAATCAAAGCAAACAGATAACCCCATACAATACTTTCACCTTGGGCAGAGTAAAAGCTTTTCAAAAGAAAGAAACATATTAACAAAACAAATTACTTTGAAATATGTATGCAAGAAGGAACATCAATGGTGACCCAGTTCTGAACTCGGACTCCATACGTCACATAATTCGGTACTTCCTTCTCTGCTTCATCCTCTTCAACAGCATTAATTCCAGAACCGATTGGATGGAGGTAGCCTCCGCTGCGGAAAACATCACGATAACTGTTCACAGAAGACTTTGACTTCAAACTTTCTCCTTTGCCATTCTTCGAAGAGAAACCCAAACACGTTTTGTTTTTGTTCACGGGTGGATCCGCAAGTTGTCCCCAAACTGCATTATGACCATTGCGCACAACCTGCTGCGCGTCCTCCAGCGAAACCACATAATTCTCATTCCTCCTTATGTTCTCAATAGATAGGGCTTGGAACTGGGTTCCAACAGCAGCCTCATCCGCTTCTACAATTATGAAAGCCGATAGATGGGATATCAACAACGCCTGCTCCCCATTTATGATCACCACCTTCCCTTCACGCACAAATTTTAACTTCTGATGCAGAGTTGAAGTGACAACCCCTGCTTCGTGTATCCATGGCCTTCCTAGCAAACAACTATATGCGGGAATAATGTCCATGACCTGGAAGGTTATCAAGAACAAATGTGGTCCTATATGGATGGGCAAGTCCACTTCACCGATGACAGATTTCCTCGACCCATCAAAAGCCTTCACAATGATGCCATTCAGGCGCATAGGTGCTATTTGATACTTTAACTTCATGAGGGTACTCCTCAGTATAACATTCAGTGCGGATCCGTTATCAATTAGCACATTGGACAACGAATCATTCTTGCAGTTCATAGATATGTGGAGGGCCAGGTTGTGATTCCTCCCTTCATCTGGTAACTCATCATCGCAGAAACTCAAATTGTTACATGACGTAATGTTTCCAATTACGGTGCTAAATTGATCTAATGGCATGTCATTCTCCACAAAAGCTTGGTATAGTACTCTCATCAGTGATTCTCTATGAGCAGAGGAATTCATCAATAAAGCTAGAATAGATATCTTTGAAGGAGTCTGCAATAGCTGATCTACAATTTTGTAGTCGCTCATCTTAATTATCTTCAGAATATCATCCGCTTTTTTCTCTAATGTAGCTCCACTAGTCTCTCCTGCAGCCTTCTTAGGCTCATCATTCACAACAATTTTCTTTCCAACAACAACATCTCTTCGAATAACTGGTGCAAACACACGACCGCTACGGGTCACCCTATTATTATTAGCTATATTTCCAACATCTGTCATTGGCTGGATGGGAATCTCCACCCCATCTTCTAAGATTGTAGCGTTGTATTTGTAAGGCACAACCTTGTCTGATTCATAGGGAATAGGACCTGGCAGACTAATTACCAATAGGGTAACAGTTGGTTTGCTATGGTACTCCACCTCAAGATGAGTGGGTGCACCAAAACAAGGTACAATGACGTTTACCCCTTCCTCAACATAATCAGCATTCAAAAAGTCATTTCCGGCAAACAAATATTCGTCTCAAGAGAAATACTCATCTGCGGAGGCATACTCTTCCTCTGACTCTTCTTCCATCAAACAAACTTCAACCATATCAATCTCGTGATAATCATCTCTCTGACCTGTGATCTTGATAGTTCCATTGTCTAACAGCAACTGAACACCCTCTCTCACAATTGAACATCCTCATGGATTTCGACAACAAACTATGCAAGATCCATATTGGTGTTCCACCTGACCAGCAGTACGGCAGAAGGTAGCATGCAACTGCACGAGATCCTCATTCAAATGATCCACATCAAAAATTATGAATTCACCCGGACATCCAGAAACCATATTTACTTCCTCTTCATATTCCGCCCTAGGCTTGATTATATGGATTAAACCTTCATCCATCATCTCCTGTAAATCAACCTTTATCTTCTCGCAACCCTGTATATCTATACTACAAACAGCACAACCGGCATGGTCATGCGTATAATAACTGAATTCACAGAGGTCTGCGTGCATCTTCACCAAATCTCCTCTAACCAGATTAATATCAAAAATTCAAAAGTCGCCTGGACAACCGGCCAACATATTTACAGCATTCACCCCCCCCCCCCCCCCCCCCCCGTGCTTGGGTAGAGGATTGTCTTTCACATTAGGTCCCACGTCTTTGAAAGATAAAATTCCAGACTTCACCAACCTTTGCACTTCAGTCCTCAAAGGATAACAATTTTCAACACTATGCCCTAGCGCTCCCTAATGAAAGGCACACGTCTGGTCTGCTTTGTAATACCAAGGCAATGGTGATGGTATGGCGGGAGGTGGTCGTGTCTGGACCAACTTCTTCTGAATCAATGCTGGTAGTAGCTCTGCATAGCTCATTGGAATAGGATCATAGTTCTCCCTTCTCTGATTATACCCTTGATTCCCCTGTTGGGACGGTCTCTGATAAGCAACGGTAGTCGGAGCGACATTCATAACAAGAGTAACTGAGGCGACTTGCTGATGACGCTGATAATTCTTTCTAGGAGAGTTTACCCTTCTCTCTTGCATAACAGCATTTGTATCCCCCTCTTTCTTCTTTGTAAACCCATAAGCTTGCTTTTTCACACCTCTGGATCCTTCACCCTTTGTCAAACTTCCTTCTCTTACTGCCTCTTCTAGGCAGACACCCATTCCCACCATCTCTGTAAAATCACTCGGTGCGCTTGCTACCATCCTTTCGTAGTAGAAAGCGTCCGGCGTCTTTAGAAAAATTTTAGTCATTTCTTTCTCCTCCATGGGAGGAATCACTTGTGCAGCCACTTCGCGTCATCTCTGTGCATACTCTTTGAACGATTCTCTGTCTTTCTGAACCATGGCCCTAAGATGGTCACGGTCGGGCGCCATGTCCACATTGTACTTGTATTGTTTAATGAATGCTTCTCCCAAATTATTAAAAGTATGGATGTTGGCGTTGTCTAAACTCATGTACCATTTCAACGCTGCACCGGTCAGACTATCCTGGAAAAAGTGAATCAGCAGACGCTGATCATAAGTGTGGGTAGACATTCTTCTCACATACATCACCAAGTGAGCACGAGGGCAAGTGTTGCCCTTGTACTTCTCAAATTCCAGGACCTTGAACTTAGCAGGCACTTTAACATTCGGGACCAAACACAACTCATTCACATTCTGCCAAAATAACTCTTTTCCCCTAAGAGCCTTCATCTCTCTTTGCATTCTATCAAACTGATCTTGGAAATCATCCATTGTGTCATAAATACCCAAGTCTTCACTCGGCGGAGGGAAAGGACGACACATATCTTCATTAACAAACGAAACCAAATTCACCGAAGGAGGTGCAGTAGGAACAGTATGCACCATGGGAGGTGCAGGAGTAACAACATTTTGAACCACTGGAGCATCTTGAGGGCCAAGATTGAAACCTTCAGGTGCAAAATTCTCTAGCATTCCTCATGGATAACCCCGAGGCATACGGTTTTGAACAACAACTAGAGTAGCGGATACAGGAACAGTAGGAACTTCAGCATTTGCCCTTGTTGGTTGAGGTTGAACACTCGGTGGCTGATTCTGAGCAACCACCAGAGCTTCCATCAGAGTATTCAAGTTAGCCAAGCCAGCCTTCAAAGCGGAAACTTCTTCGTGCAGCTCGTGATTCTCCTGTTCTAAGTTGTCCATCTTCTTTTTGAAATTAGCCCGAGTGTTGTAGTGGTGAGTCAGCTTGCTGAGTGAAGTAAAGAAGCTGGGTAAGACACCTGGATATGCATAAAAATGCAATAAATATATGCAATATGATGCATGATATGCAATGCATATGATTATTTTTACTTTATCATTTAATATTTCAAGGGATTTATGGTTTATAGACATATTGCAAACATCCAAGTAATAAAGCTTTTGAAATACTAAACTTTTTTTATTATAATAACTTCAAAATGAATTACAAGTTTCAATGATCCCAAGTACAAGATGAAAATACAATCTAAAATCCTGAGAAGAGGAACTAATGGAGATCAATCTGTACGCTGGCGCTTCCTTGTGAGCCTGGCAATCTGAGCCCTCAACCTCTGGTTTTCTTCCACATGTCTGATGGCAACCTCCTTCCAATCATCTGAAGCAGGAAGTGAGTAATCAACACTTGTTTGAGGATTAGGAGAAAATAAATCCCCTTGCCTCTCCAGAGACTCCACCGCTCGACTCTCAAGGATCTCGATCAAATCATCTTTCTCCTTCAGGTCTGCTCTGTAGGAACTTTATAAAGTCTGGAACTTGTTCTTCCAAGCATCCCTTTCCTGTTGCATCCTAACCAAAGCAAGTTGCATCTCTTCTAGATCATCTAATAAGGGAGAAGTGGTCTTCGCAAACAAATCAGGCATGGGTGTCTCTCGAGTATACGACATCTTCAACTAAATGGCTCTCGATCGGACCCACTGAAGATATGGCTCTAAAGAAACATCACCTCTAGGTCCCAAATCCTTCCTACTCTTCTTATGAATGTGACGCCAGGCCTTCGCAATCTGCTCCCTAGCTTCCCTATGGTCTTCTCCTTCCTTCAGAAAGAAACTACTCAAATGAATACTATTTGGTTTATCCCTCATCGGGTAACCAAGCTGTCGCCGTGCAAGAACAGGGTTATAGTTAATTCCTCCCTTTGTACCAAGAAGAGGCACGTTGGGGAAACTACCACAACTGTCAATAATCTCCACATCCTGGTAAGCTCGATGATACCAATCAATATCCGAGTGAGTAAGTGCCATGATCTTAGGAGCCAAACGGGGTTCCTTCTTGACATCCCAAAAAGCATCAGACTGAGGCATATGAGAGATGAACCACCGGTACAATTAAGGCGTGCAAAAGATAATCATTCCCCCATGATAGGAACTCCGAAGATGAACAGAGTAATAAGCATCACCCAACAGTGTAGGAACTGGGTTTCCAATCATGAAAATCCTGATAGCGTTAATGTCGTCAAACTTGTCCACATTAGGAAATAAGAATAATCCATATGCGAGTAAAGAAAAGATGGCCTCAAAAGCAACCGTACTCTTCATCCTGGCAAAGTAACGAGCTTTCTCCAATAAGAAATGAGCTGGTAATCCTCTAATCCCTCCTTTGGTAGTCATATGGGGTTCCACCTCAAACTTCCCCAGATGAATCAAAGCAGCAATCTCATGTGGTTTTGGCTCACCCTCCAAACCAGTAAAAGGAGCACGATCGGAAACAGGTAAATCCAATAGATAGGAATACTCTTCCAGTGTCGGCATTAACTGATAATCGGGAAAAGTAAAGCAGTGATACACCAGATCATAGAACTGGACCAAAGTTGAGAGAATACCCTCCTTCATCTTCAGCTTCATGAGTGGAATAATGGATCCATACTTCTTCCGAAAGTCTGCAAAACACTCGATCTTGGGAATTAGACTGATCAACTCATCTATCTTGGGATCCTTGAAACTGTATTTCCCAGTCTTTCTCTTTCCAGAATCCATGGTTTATAAGTACGTGAGATATTCACAAATAGTTAAACTTTAAATCCCTTGAAATATTGTTTTTTTCAAATGATGCTTATGAGTGCATGGATGCATGATGCAACAATCACACACAAGATCACACATATAGGGTTCATAGGTTCAACGTCACGAGCATGAGGTCGAAGGTACTATCCATAAGGTATTGGTCTAAAAAGTTATCACCTGCCGAACAAGGTTCTAAGGGGTTCCCAGAGTCTACATCCTTCCTTCAGATATTACCAACTTCGTGGTTAACTCGGTAATTAGTAATATTCTCAAGAAAGACTCGTCCGAGCGTAGTATCGCATGATAACTATTTCCGGATTACTCCGTCATAGCTTCCGCACTACACCTAAAAGGCCAAGATGGGTTAGGTAATCTACGGTCCTCAGCTTCAGCAGGCTCCCAGGTCGAAAGCAGTACGTCTTCCCGATTACTCGGTAAACAACATTATAGTCAAAGGGGCCTCCACTGAGTGGGGGATCTCATGCCTCCTTTTTTGGGATTACTCCGTCAAAGTTAACATGACTATACCGCCCATCCTATCTTAAAGTTTGCCCAAGTCCGGGTATAGGACTTATGAGTAATCACCAAGCACCCTGTAAACCAAGAAAATCCAGACAAACATATATACAAAATATAACACATAAACACAATAACACATATACAGATATAAACAAAGATAGGCTCAACCCACTTAGGGATGGACCAGCAAGAGGTCAATCTTTCCCCAGTGAAGTCGCTATTTTTCTGTAGCGGTAGAAATGTTCAAGACTAAGCCATTGGATTGACTAGACTTTATACAAATCAAAATAAAAATCGCCACCGCGCTTTATTGTTTCCAAAGGAATGGGAAAAGAGGGAATAACCCAAAAAAGGGGGAAAGATTCAAGGTAAGGGGGTTGGTTATGCAAAGGGAATGTATTAGCACCCTAAACATCTACGGTACTCCGCAGGAACCTCTTTGAAAAATCTGTATATTTTGGCTATAAAAATGTGTTGTATATAAAATGGATGGTGGAGGTGAGAAAAGAAATATTTTTATGATTTTTGCACCCGCCGCGGTTACGAACCTTTAGTGCCTATGTACCACCTTTCGTGCAATAGGGGATCAGGGTACACGTAGTTCCTCTTTTAAAAATTTGAAACACAAGTGTGTTGGTTAATTTTATGAGATACGACATCATCGTCATTGTCCGTGTAGAAAACATACTTACTACCCGCAATCATGAGAAAGGAGAATTTGCATCATCTCAAAGTGGAGGATATGGCTTAGATTTTAAAATCAACAATGCCTCACTCAACACCCAAGTGGAAAATATCTCTCTTTACTACATATTGTAGAAGTATAGTTGTTTACATCACTACAAGGATTGACAAGAGTCTAATCTTTTAAGAAAATTTTTAAAATAAAAAGCCAAAGTGGTAAAAATGGTTTGAAATGAGATTGATTGACTTTTAGTCTTCTCACAAAAATGTCAAGGTATTATTAAATTGATTGAAATTTATTTATGAAAATGTTTTGAAAATGCATGGACCTAAGTCCAAGTTTATTATGAAAGTGTTTCAAGTTTAGAAATAAGAAGAGTTTTTAAAAGGAGGGAGAAGATTTTTGAAATTAAAGAAGATGGGAGGGGATGAAGAGACTATCCTAAAGCATAAGGTAAAAGCTAGGGATAAGAACCATCTAACCAACAAGAAGCCAATACTTGACATTATGAGTAAATATAGAATTCCCATTATTTGGATTGAAACCAAGCAAGAAAAAATACTAGACCTCTTGAGAGAACCAAACTTCAAGTGTATTAAGTCTTCGCAAAAATTGGGCAGAGTAACGGCTGTATACAGGTGAATTCCAGATTACAAACAAAGAGTGTAATCACAATAACCTGCACAACAAACAACCCAATGTCTTGAGGTAAACCTCAAAAACTCCAGACAAAATATCAAATAAAGTTACAAAGTCTCCAAGATAGGCCAAGGTCTCTAATCCTAAGTCCAATAAGTCCAATACTCCATAATGCCAAGGATAGTAACCAAATAGTCCAAGTATCATTAAATATTTTTATGGTTCATGTTCATTATTAGCTGTCTTTAAAAGGAAAAGAAAAGCTCAAGTGAGCAAAATAAAAATGACATAAAAGTAAATGCTCAAGTGAGCAAAAATAAAAAATGGCATGAAATGTAAATGCTTAAATTAAATGGTACATAAAGCATAAAAAATAAAAGCATAAAGTAAAGTAAATTGTTAGAAATTAGTGGTTAGTTGGATGACCATCTTGAAACTTGCATTTGGAACTCATTAGAGGATTGGTAGAACCAAAGCCTCCACACAACAAGTTGCATTTGCTTTTTGTCAAGTATATCATCCATTTTGGAATCCTCAAAAGTAACATTTAATGATCAATAATGTTTAAGTGATCCGCGTTGACCAAAGGTGTTGTAGATCCATTAGAGGATTGGTAGAACCAAAGCCTCCACACAATGAATCTCTAGGTTATTGGATCAAAGAGATAAAATTAACATACTTGGGCTTGCAATCATAAGTTTGGGCCACGAATGATCATTTACTCGAATCGGGACAAAATTTAACGCTATGTTAAGCAATCGTAACTGGACTTATGTAGAAGTCGTACCTATTTTGAGGCCGGTCAATAGCAATCTATGTACTTCATGTTTTGATAAATGATATAGAGATCATCATCCCTTAACATGTAGCACAATTAAAAAAAAGAAAGGGATAAGATGAAGAGGGAGAGGAATGATAAGCTAATTTGGACCACCATTTCAAAATTCTTTCATCTTTAAATTCAACCACTCTTCTAGATGGGTTAAAGCACTAAACATATCATTAATCCAAAGCATCAAAAATGAATTAAATAATTCACTCTTAGGTAGATTTCAATTGATGAATATTTATCCAACTTCATCCACATCACAAAGTCCATTGAATTTAAAGAGAAATTGGACATTTAAAATTGTAATCCAAATTATCCATCAAAGAGAGTGAGCAAAAAAATATTTGAGTCGAAACAACCCCAAAATAAGGCAGAAAAAAGTATTTGAGTCGAAACAGCCCCAAAATAAGGCAGAAAAAGTATTTTCGACACTGTTGCAATCAATTGTGCTTCGACAGCTACCAATTGCACCAATGCAGTTTTTTTTCAAATCAACTTTCTGTGACAAACAATTGCAATGTTACAATAATTGATTGCAATCTGTTAAAATCAGTTTAAAACAACATCTCAAGGATCAAATTATTGTTCCAACTTTTCATCAAACACCTTATGATCATGGATCCAATTGAGCGTGAAAATTCCATCAAATTATGAGAAAATATCACTAATGGAATCATAAAACAGTGCTCAATGAATCAAAACCAGAAATCCACAAGAGATCACATTGTGAAAGACGATGATCCAACTTACCAAAGGTAGAATTAGAGAATTATCAAACAACTTCCAGAATTTGCTTCAATTCAACCACAAGAATCAATTACTAAAGCTTGGATGTAGAGAATTGATGAAGAAAAAGTGTTTGGATGAAGGTTTAGCTCAAAGATTAGTAAGCTTCAATGCAAAGCTTACTAACTTTTTGACAATGGAGCTTTGAGTGAATTTGGTAGATGGAGAGAATTGAGATTTTTTAGCAAGGTGGATTTGGCTATCAAAAGCTTATCATTTGAATGAAATAAGGTCTCTATTTATAGAGTTTAGGATTGGGATTAGTGGTAGTTTGGTAATTGATTCTTGGAGCCAAAAATTGAATTAATGATATAATTTTCAAATTATGCAGAAAAAATTGGAGCCAAAAAGATGACAGTTTTGAAATTGCTGGCTTTTTCAAAAATCACGTGTGTTTTGCTGCTATGAGTCGACACAAGAGTCGTATGCATCGACACATCCTAGTTGTATAACACAGCATGAGTCGACGCAAGCTTTTATTTATCGACACATTCTGCTATCTCAATACAATACAAAATCAAACAATTTGCATGAGTCGACACATAACACGTATGTGTCTACACATGCTAGTTATACAAAGCAGGATGAGTCGATACATGCCTTTATGGGTCGATGCAAGCTGCTACTTCAACACAATACATAATCAAACAACTTGCATGAGTCGATACATAACATGTATGTGTCGACACATGCTAGTTATACAAAGCAGGATGAGTCGATACATGCCTTTATGGGTCGATGCAAGCTGCCTTTCGACACAATACAGAATCAACCAATTTGCATGAGTTCGACACAAGCCTCTATAGATCAATACAAGCTGCCTTTCGACACAATACAAAATTGATTTCTTTGCATGAGTTCGACACATAACATGTATGTGTCGATACATACTAAAAAAAATATTTTTGAAGGCTAAAAATACACTTTTCTCAAAGATTTTGCACAATACACTGTGCAATCGATTGCACTATGGGAGCAATCGATTGTCTAGGAAAACAAAAAAATGAAAAAATTTAATTATTTTTCTTTGCAAAAAAGAGATTTTTAGGGAAATATAACCGGAAAACCTTATTTGTTGGATGCTTCGACTTGGTACCTACAAAACACAATTTTGCAAAGACAAAGACAAATATTTTTTGTATTTTGGTTAGAGGTTAATTATCAACGCATATACAAAATACACAACTAAGGTGCTTGGAGATTCCTCAAGAGAAAACTTAAAGATAGGAGATAGAAAAAAGAGGAAGAACCAACCCTAATGTGATTTTGTTATGATCAAGTTGACATGATATGATAGGGGAATCTTAGGGGCAAAAATTGGGGTACAACATGTATCAATTGATCAAGTTTACATCATAATTCCCCGGGAAAATTGTTCAAATCACCAAAAGGGCAAAATGGTCAAAATTAGGGTTTTGACTGAGAATGACTTATTCTTGACTTTTCACTTAATACATGAATTATTGGTTTGAAACATGGTATCAAGGATACAAGGACATAATTTTGACCCAATTCCATGGCTTAAATCATTTCTCAAGATCAATGGATTGATAGTTAAAATTTGGTCAACTGATGAAAAGTCAATTGATACACCAAAAGTCAAACTTTGACTTTTCAGCCAAAATTTGATTTCAAATATCACAATTCATCAAGAAATTAAAAAATATGAAGCTTGACCATCAAGAAATCAAGAAAATCAAAAGTCAATTTGAAAAGTCAAAGTTTTCAAGACTTAGAAATTTTTCTAAGTGTTTTTATACATGATAATTTCATTACTTTATGCCAATTTTTCATCAAGATGTAGGATGATTTAAAGAAAACTTTGAACATGAAAGTTGAAGATCTTGGTGAATTCTACAACTTTGTATTAGAGGGTTGATGTCTAAAAAATTCTTAGATTTGAAGATATAATCTCATGAAGTCATGACATTTTCATCCAACACTTATGGAAATTTTCAACAGATTTTGGTCAGTTTTTATCTCAACTTCTTGGCCATTTTTCATCAAGTTCCAATTTAATTTATCCAAAATGGTCAACTTTAAAGATTTAGACAATATTTCAAGCTTTCCAAAATGTCCAAGAGCATGAATTTATCATACTTGAGCTAGGAGATTCAAGGGCCTGAAGTTGGGCATCCATTCTTGAATTGCAAGACATTTTATTGAAGAACATATAACAAAATCCTTATGCCACGCTGCATAATCTTACTTTGCAGGACTTTTGACTTTCAGATCTATCAATAATCAGATGTTTACACAATTGATTGAACCATTATCCAAGTGATTCAAGCATTGTCCATTGCATCATTCCATTTATGGCACAAAGGCACCATTGTCATTCACATAAAGTAAGCTTTATGCAATTGTCAACTCCTTGAGCCTCTCAATTGTTTTCTCTGCACATACACAATGTAAAAGCAAGAATAAACATGCCTAAAAGCCTCTAGAAACTTCAGACCATGCTTGTACCATGCATTGGAACACCAATTTTCATAATAACTTGGTTGTTTCATCTTAACCAAACCAGAATTCCATAGCTTGTAAAACAAACTCTCTCATCCTCTCAAACCTTCTCTATAAATAGAGAGGCCATTTGCAAGCTAAAAGGCCAGAAGTTCTTTTGTGTATACAAATTCTCAAAATCCCTTCACTCACAAAAAACCAGAAATGTTCATAAAACCTCCATCTTTGAGCTTTGAAGTCCAAATATTTGAATCTCATACCTTGCAAGTTTTCCTCAAACAAAACCATCCAAATACTTCATATACATCATATAAAAGTTGTTCAAACACAAGAACAACTTCTATAACATCATTATCACCACCGTTCAAACTCAAAAACATTTTCTTGCAAGTTGACTTGGTTGGAGAGACCCAAACACTTTCAGCACAAAGTAAGGATTGAAACAACTTCAGGGAGGTCTAAGGAAGATCAATCAATCATCATATTACACCTGGAAACATCCATACACATTTTGGATTTTCACTTCAAGAGGTAAGTTTTCTCAAACTGTGATATCCTTGTCCATACATCATTTTACTTTCGTTTTCAAAAGAATAAAATAGGACAAGTCATAGTAGAAGAGTTGGAAACATTCAAAACCATAGAAAAATGCTTCTAGAAGCCTGACACGGCCGGACGTGTCACCTGATATGGTCCGTGTCACCTAACATGGGTTGTGTCAAGGAGAAAACTAGACAAAATGACAAGGAAGGGTTCTAGCACAGGTGCCCATGTCACAGGACACGGCCCGTGTCAATCGTATAAGGATTAAAACATGACAAAATGATAGGACCGGGTATTGACACGAGTGCCCGTGTCATAGGACACGGCCCGTGTCCATCTTACTGGGATTAAAAATAGGATAAAATGGCAAGGTAGGGTCTTGACACAAGTTCCCGTGTCACAGGACACGGCCCTTGTCACTCTTACTGGTATAAAAAACTTGGAAAAGTGGCAGGACAAGTTTCTGACAGGGGTGCCTGTGTCACAGGACACGACCCGTGTCAACCTAAACACCAAAAATCTTGATTTTTTAGACTTTTTGTTATTATTTTTATTCAATTTGGTTGTAATAATAATTAGGTTTTAATTTCTTTCATCCCTATTTACCCTAAATGATGTAATAGCGTAGGACTTTCATTTTTGCAATTTATCGCTTTTAATATAGTTGTTAGTAATTAGGGTGTGTATGGCAAGATAAAATCAATCTTAGAGAACCCTAATCTCAAGACAAAAATGCATGCAATCAAAACACAATTCACACACGCACCTCTAGGGCAACCCACACTTGCTGCCTGTGAATAAACAATCATGTCCTCGAACGTGGGATACTTTAGAAAAGACTCTCGAATACAAGATCGTAGTCCCTCGGTGACCCTTCTATGTTGCCTTCGATAAATGATCTTAGACCCTTACGACAAATTTCTAAAGCATCCTACAACGTTGCCTTCTATGATTGTACAACGACCCACATTATCCCCTTACATCCAATGATAGGGCTTCTCACTAATCAATGGTAAGATAGCAATATCAAAAGGATGAGGAAAATAACTAAGACTTTTTGAGTAGGTAGGACATTCATAGTTGCTTGCTCACAACCATTTTCAAAGCATTATTCAAACACACCAACACTTTCAAATGAAATATTTTCAAAAGTCAACACTTTGTATGCATTCTTATAGAGACGAGAACCATTACAAAGTTCGCCTAAATGAAGGCACTTTTAAAAAAATACTTTCAAAACCTATCACAAACACATTTCAAACAAAGATTTTAAAAGTGAGCTAGCAACTAAGATCCCGTAGATAACTACGGATGAAAAGGGTGTTAACACCTTCCCTTTTTATAACCTACCCCCCGAACTCAAGAAAATATATCAAAAGGTCTTTCCTATTCTTTTCACCCTTTCCTTTATTGGATAAAAGAAAAGTCGGTGGCGACTCTTGTTATCCGCAACAATTGCGATCAAACACATAAGACCCAAGTCAGTTCTCCCACCATATTACACATTCCTCTGCTATATTATTGGCTCATTACTCACATCTACAGGGAGGACTATATGGTTAAAGATCTTACTAGGAATGAATGGTCCCAAAAGTTAAGGGCTATGATGCATCCGCAAGTGCACAGAAATATTTAAGTAATATAAAAGATTATCGAACCCACAGAGACTAATGTCAACCTACTATAATCTATTGTCGCTTTGTAAAGCTAAGGCTAATGAATGATTAATTTAAGGAAAACTAAGAACTAAAACTGAAATAAAATAAGATTAAGGAAACATATATGAAAAGAGAGACCGAAATGTTTATTCCGCATACCTCTGGGACTCTAACTCGTTGGCTTATACTGATGTTAAAAATGTGTTCAGTAGAAAATATTAATTTAAAGATTGAACCTCACACTCTCGTGATTTTGAATAAAGAAGCATTCCTTAACCATGATATTTTTCTCTCGCTAGCCCATTTTAATTAAGGAATGCGTTTTGAAAACTGAACAAGTTCTAATTAATCCTAAAGCGCTCTCACTGTGTTTAGGATTAATGCCTAGTTTCTACTATCCGGTATGACCCCCACGCTCTCGGAGTGCCGGCTCGAACTTTAGTTAATTTCCCACTCTCGTGGAAAAATCGTGTTAAGTAACCTCTCACTCTCGTGACAAATCTATTTAAATTAAGTTTAAAAACAAAGACTGAAACTGAATTTTCAAACAGATATTAAGCAGACTTATTATCGAGTCCCATCGGAGACGAGGTCCTCACATACCGGACTATAAATAATTTAGCTAGACATGGAATTAATTTAAAATGAATCAAACATAATAGTTCCAATTAAGAACAACATGGTATTTAAATATACAGTGAATAATAATAATAGCAATACGAACTGAAACTAGAAATTGAATTAGAGCAACAATTAACAATAATCAAAACTGAAAGTTAAGAGAAGCAGTATAATAATAAAGAGATAAAACCAAAAATAATAGAGACTTGAAATAATTAAAATAATAACTAAAATGAAACTTGAAAATAAAAGTTGAACTAAAATTGATTCTGAAACTAAATTGAAAGATGAATTCCGGCAGGATTGTTGATCCAAGCGTACACAAAAGAAGTCCTAGTACTAATAATGTGGTAGTTCCTCGATGTGAGAAACTACCACTTTTACATGGAACATTTTTTTTCCTAAAAACTAAGAATAATAATCTACACAAAAAACTTGGATTCCCAAAAATGAATGCTCGATCCTTTTTTTCATAGAGAGAACTAATGGAAGTTAACATGTGAGAGGTAGTGGAGATTATGGGAAGTTGAAGAAGGTGGAGATAGTTTGAAGTTGGAGACAGTGGAGATAATGGAGATCATGGTCGGAGAAATTGAGAAAATCATGGGAGCTTCATTGTAGACGTGGAGAGAACTTCGTGTTTAACACTGAAATTAGCTTGTGAAGATTGGCAAGCAATGTGTGGTATGGGGCACACATATTTTCAACTTGTGCCGGTTGTCATACTATATGTGCTTCGGGGAACATATATTTGACTTGTGTCAAGCGTCAGGGATGTGTGACGACCGTCACAGCCTTCTGATATGAATTTTTCTGCTGCTTTCTGCTACTTTTTTATTTTCAGTCCATTTCTTCTCCTTTTCTCAAGTAAACCCTATGGAATATAAACATCTAAAACAAACTTAAAATACCAACATAACAAGACAAAAATGAATGAAAACGAAACTAAAATGCATGCGAGCCAAGTCGAATATACGATATAATTCCATGTTATCAAATACCCCCACACTTAAACCATTGCTTATCCTCAAGCAATCAACCATCATGGTAAAAGAAATGATTAAGCATGGTTTGATACAAGGGCATAACACAACTCCTAATCATACATGGATGCTAGGCTAATGTTAGAATGATAGGTACTAAATGTTTAATACCAGGGACACCGTAATGACACAATGTTCAAAGACTCCCTCTTTATGCAAACCAATTTGAATCATTCCACTATAGCTTAACCTATATCTCTCGTTTTTAATTCACTATATTCATTCAAGCGCAATCACATTAAGCCTGTTATCCATACTTGCTCATAGTAGGAAAATCGGTAAGCGACTATGATCCTTTGTCTCGATGTTCTGGTACATAAGATTGGTAACCCCTTTTATTTAACCAATCGTAGTTGTGGGGGATCGGACCGTATTCCACCCTACAGACACCTCTGAACCAACTAACGACTGGGTGATTTATTATATTTTGTAGGTTCCACAACTGTTAGATTAAGTGACCGAGTGAGGATCACCTAACTTAATAGGTGTATTCCCTATATTAAATTGCGTGAAATAATTTTTTTGGAATTTTTGGGATCATTCACTTATACTCACCGACTCCCTATGTAGTTTATGCTTAAGATGGTGTTGACTGCTAATATAAACTACTTAAGAGCTACTTTAAAAACTTGAGCCTAAGGTCTCGGCATAATGGGTATCTAAATTGATTATCACATAATAAGAGGGTTTAAGGTGTCATAACGATATCAATTTTATCGAAAATTTCCCAATTCTCTCTAACACAACCCAAAGTGTGACAACCTATATACTTTTAGAGTGTGTGTGCCATGCATCAAAAAGAAAGGTGTTGTTGGAGGTCAAAATTTTACAAATTTAGGTAAATTCAGTAACAATTGAAAAACATGCATACATGCTTGACATCACATGCAATGACTCAACCAAATATTGGAAATAGATAAAATGAAATAAACTAGAAAATAATAAATCAAAATAAGAAGCGATAAATGGAAAGCGGTAAAGTTCCTCCCCCCCCACTTAAACCAAACATTATCCTTAAGGTTTTAGTAAAAAGTTGAAAAAGGAATAAGAACCTGATCAATGCTCGCCTCGATAGTTTCCAACATGTAAATGATAGGTGTCAATAGATCAATATCTTTATTTTCTGCAAACTCAAACATAAGAAAAAACATTAAATTGAAACTTGTGGGTTGCCTCCCACGCAACGCTTCTTTTAACGTCGGTAGCTCGATGACTCAAGAGTGTCAGTACTCATGGTGATTCTCTCTAGAATGACTCCTCAATCGAATTTCTAATTGTCTTTGGTTTCCATGGCCACTTATCAAGCCATCTCACATATCCCTCACCTTTTCTTTTCTTTCTTCTGTGGGGTGGTCCATTCTTTTGAACTTGTGGTGATGGTTCTGGATCAATCTTGAGTATCAGCTTTTCAAGTTTCAGCTTAGTTATTTCATCCATCACGTCAAAGGCTAACCTTCCCCTCTTAGAACTGTTGATTTCCCTAGTTTCATGGTCCTCAAATTTTCTCTTTTTATGCTAGACCTCAGGCAAAGGTGCATGGATATGGATATTTTTCAATACCTCCACATACGTTTTGGATTGGGAATCTATCTTGGCTTCCATAAACCTTTGCAGGAAATGAATTGGTGGGTATAGGGAGGAGGAACAACAATAGGTGTTTCCTTCTCTACCTCCTCTACAACCTCCCTTTCGAACAACGTCGATGTATTTTTCTCAATCTCTACTCTTTTCTCACCATAACTCTTCTCAACCTCATTATTACTCTATTCAACCTTATTATCACTCTCCTTAGGTTTTACGATTTATTTTTTACTACTGGCTGTTACAACATCCACACAGTCCTCAGGGAAGGGTCCTAGAGGTTTTTGTTCAAGCAGGGAGATTTAAGTATCTATGCCATGTTGCAAGTCGCGTGGGACTCAACAACATTATTCAGCTTCCTAAGGGTTTCATTATTTTGAAGACTTTGATTTCTTATCTCTTCATTTTGGACAGTTTTGTAAGTGTTTGTTGGCATCAATTTTGGTAAAACAATGACTTGTTAATGTTTTGCTAAATGTCTTAACATCTGGAGCAAAACTGTTTTGAATGATGTCAAAGCAGATGTCTTGACATCTGCCTATTGAACTGATCTCAGCCCAAAATCAGTTAACTCTTTTGTTTCCTGATTTCCAGCACTCTATAATTCAGGATTTGTGATTGATAGGCTGCGAAATTATGGAGGAATATTTTTCAAATTGCATAATTTTATCATGGCCTGTTTTTATGGAAATATTCAAAATATTTGAATATTTGTTTTTAAGCCCAAGCCCAAAGCTTCGCATATATAAGGACTTCCTTCCTTATTCAAAGATAAGCAACTTTTGAAGAAGAATACTTTCTTTCTGATTAGAAGTCTAGGCTTTTTATTTGTAATACACTCTAAGTATTAGGTTAAATACTTGAGTTGTTATTTGGGTTGTTAATTGTGTATCATTCATAAGCTTTTAAGCATTGAATGATTGAAGTGTTTCAAACTTATTAATTATGTTCAGTTCTTCACTGTAAGTGGTTGAAGGGATTTGAGGATGTCCTCATACCTAGGTGAGTCTTAGGTAGAAGTTTAGCTTAGGTGGTGATTAAGTGATTAGATCATAAAATGGTTGTTTACCAAGGGTCTATGAATTGATACTATTTAGTGAACTTGTCCCTGACTTGGTAGCCCCCAGAGTAGGTGTTGTTGTACACTGAACTGGGTGAACAATCTCTTGTGTTTTTACTTTTTTTTATTTTACTGCACCTTACTTGCAAACATATATTTGTGTCGTGATATCTCATTTGACATCACATATCTAATACCAAAATTTCAATTGGTATCAGAGCAGGCATCCTGCTCTTTATCTGGGTGAGATCCAGGGAAGATACTTTCTGGTACTATGGACAAGGAAGGATGATTTGTGAACATACCACCCATTATGGATGGAAGCAATTATGACTACTGGAAACCATGTATGGTTGCCTTTTTAAAGTTCTTAGACAACAGGGCCTGGAAAGCTGTTTTAAGAGGATGGAAACACCCTGTCAAATTGGGAGAGAATGGAGAACCTACTTCTGAATTAAAACCTGAAGAAAATTGGTCTAAGGAAGAAGATGAAATTGCTCTTAGAAATTCTAAAGCCTTAAATTCTATATTCAATGGAATTGACAAGAATATTTTCAGATTGGTGAATACATGTGAAGTTGCTAAGGATGCATGGGGAATTCTTCAATCTACTCATGAAGGCACGTCCAAAGTTAAGATGCCAAGACTTCAGCTGCTCACCATAAAACTTGAGAATTTGAGGATGAAATATGATGAAAGTATAAATCACTTTCATATGAACATCCTTGAAATTGCTAATGCCTCCAGTGCTTTAGGAGAGAAAATTCCTGAAGACAAATTGGTGAGAAATATGCTTAGGTCTCTTCCCAAGAGATTTGATATGAAAGTAACTACTATAGAAGAAGCTCAAGACATTAACAAAATTAAAGTGGATGAACTTGTTGGATCCCTTATAACATTTGAATTAAACATAAATGAAAGACCTGAGAAGAAAAAAAAAGCATAGCCTTTGTATCTAATACTGAAGATGAAGAAGAGGACTGTGATCTGGATACATATGGAGGAATATCAAATTCCCTAGATATACTTGGAAGACAATTTAATAAAGTGATAAAAAGAATGGACAAGAACCAAAGGTCAAATGTCAAAAACATTCCATCTGACATCTATAAGTCAAATGAGGTGGGAAGAAAAAGGGCTGAAGAAAAATATTCTCAAGGGAAGGGAATACAATGTCATGAATGTGAAGGCTTTAGTCACATTAGAGCTGAATGTCCTACATATCTAAAGAAACAGAAGAAGAATCTATCTGTTAATTGGTCTGAAGAGGACTCATAGTGATCTTGAAGAATCTGCCAAATATGTGAAAGCACTGATAGGCAAATATGTATCTGATGAAGAGTCTAGTGATGGGGAACTAACCTTCGATGAGTTAGCTGCTTCATACAAAGAATTATATCTCGGAAGTGCAGAAGTATGTCTTGAATGGGAGAAATAGAAAGCCCTTATAACTCAGCTGAAGGAGGAAAGGGAATAGCATCTTAAAACTATTCCTGATCTAGAAAGTTAAGTGTCCTCTCTAAATTCAAATCTTGATAGGAGATAAAAGTGGTTTAGGTTTCAATGAGATAAAGGAACCTAACTCAGAAGAGCCTTCATCTGTTTCCACTCATGCCAAGCCTAAACCAAATATGTCAAATCAAATGTTTCAACATCATGGCAAGAAAGGACATCTTGGCAGATATCATGTGAAGAAAGAACATCATGGAAAACAGCCTGCATCTGTTTCCACACATGTCAAGGCTAAATCAAAGATGTCTAATAAGATGTCTCAACGTGTGGGCAAACATCATGATAAGAAAGGACATCTTGGGAAACCTCGTGTGAAGAAAGGACATCATGGCAAACCTCATGGGAAGAAAAATCTTAATCACACTAGAGAAAATCCGCAGCCCTGTAAATGTCATCACTGTGGATGGCTTGGACATATAAGGCCCTTCTGTTTCAAGTTGTATGGGTATCCTAAAAATACTCCTCTTCCTAAAACTGATAAGATTCCCCAAAATAGCAAAAAGAAGAAACAGTGGGTTCCCAAGTCCAATGTTAGAAGTCTCATTGCTGACACCTCTCTCAGAGTATCAACCAAAGATGACTGGTACTTTGATAGTGGTTGTTTTATACACATGATAGGTGTCAAGAATCTGTTGGTGGATGTCAAATCTCATTCCACCAGTTATGTGACTTTTGGTGATTGAGCAAAAGGAGAAATCAAAGGTGTTGGCAAGCTTAACTGTTTAGGAGTTCCTAAGCTTGATAATATGTTACTTATAAAAGGGTTAACAACTAACCTGATAAGTATAAGCAAACTATGTGATCAAGGATTAAAAGTTAACTTCTCCAAGGAAGAATGTCTTGTGTGCAATGAAAAGAATGAAGTTGTCATGAAAGGAATCAGATCTAAAGACAATTGTTGTTTATGGGTTCCTCAAGAGTTAAACCACTCTTCAACATATGTTTTAGCCAAAGAGAATGAAGTTAAACTATGGCATCAAAAATTGGGGAACTTGCATCTGAAAGGCATGAAGAGAATTATATCTGAAGAAGCAGTAAGAGGGATTCCTAAGCTCGAGATATAAGAAGGAAAGGTATGTGGGGACTGTCAAATTGGAAAGCAGACTAAGATGTAACATCGGAAGATTCAACATCTTACTACATTAAAAGTTTTGGAACTTCTTCACATGGACTTGATGGGACCGATGCAGGTTGAAAGTCTTGGTGGTAAGAAGTATGCTTATGTTGTTGTAGATGACTTTTCTAGATACACATGAATAAGCTTTATTAGAGAAAAATCAGAAACTTTTGAAGCGTTCAAAGATATTTGTCAAAGACTTCAAAGGGAAAAGTAAAGTCATGTCATAAGAATCAGGAGTGATCATGGACAAGAATTTGAGAACAACAAATTTGCTGAGTTTTGCTCCTCTGAAGGAATTAGCCATGAATTCTCTTCTCCCATTACTCCTCAACAGAATGGGATTGTAGAACGCAAGAATAGAACTCTCCAAGAACCTGTCAGAGCCATGATTCATGCTAAGAAGCTATCTTACCATTTCGGGGCTGAAGCTATGAGTACTGCATGATATATTCATAACAGAGTCACTCTAAGGAAAGGAACTTCAGCTGCTTTGTATGAAATATGGAGGGGTAGAAAACCAACTGTAAAATTCTTTCATGTTTTTGGAAGTAAATGTTACATCTTAGCTTATCGCGAACAAGGGAAGAAGATGGACCCCAAGAGTGATGAAGGAATATTCCTGGGCTACTCTACAAACAACAGGGCATACAGAGTTTTTAACTCCAGAACCAAAGTTATGATGGAGTCAATAAATGTTACTATTGATGATAGAGGATGGTATATTGAAGAAGATGTCTCAGAAGATGTTGGAACATCTTTCCCTATAGTCCAACTGAATCAAATGACACAAGTATTGATTCTAATCCTCCTCAAGAAGATCCCCAACCTAGTCAGCTCAATAAAGGACCTTCAATCAGAACTCAGAAAGATCATCCTAAGGATCTCATAATAGGATATCCAAACAAGGGAGTTTACCAGATCAAGAGAAGGGATTTCTAACTCTTGCTTTGTATAAAAAATTGAGCCTAAGAATGTCAAAGAGGCCCTAACTGACGAGTTTTGGATTAATGCTATGCAAGAGGAGCTGCAACAATTTAGTGGAAATGAAGTTTGGGATCTGGTTCGAAGACCTGAAGGGACAAATGTGATTGACACTAAATAGGTATACAAGAATAAATCTGATTAAAAATGGGTGGTCACTAGAAATAAGGCAAGGTTAGTTGCTCAAGGATACACTCAAATTTAATGAGTGGACTTTGATGAAACCTTTGCTCCTATGGCTAGACTTTAATCAATCAGACTACTGTTGTGAGTTGCATGTATTTTGAAATTTAAATTGTTTCAAATGGATGTAAAAAGTGCCTTCTTGAATGGGTACCTGAACGAAGAGGTTTTTGTTGAACAACCAAAAGGATTTATTGGTCCAAGTTTTCCTAAACATGTTTATAAACTGAAGAAAGCTCTGTATGGATTGAAGCCAGCTCCAAGAGCTTGGTATGAAAGACTGACATAATTCCTTGGGGAGAATAGATATAGGAAAGATGGCATAGACAAAACCCTCTTTGTCAAAGAAGAAGAAGGGAATATTATGATTGATCAAATCTATGTTGATGATATCGTATTTGGAGGGATGTCAAATGAGATGGTGGAACATTTTGTCAAGCAAATGCAGTCTGAATTTGAAATGAGTCTTGTTGGTGAATTAACTTATTTTCTTGGTCTGCAAGTTAAACAAATGGAAAACTCCATATTTTCATCTCAGAGAAAGTATGCCAAGAATATAGTGAAGAATGGAGAATGCAAGTCACAAAAGAACCCCTGCTTCCACACATCTGAAGTTGACTAAAGATGAAAAAGAAGTAAGTGTAGATCAAATTCTCTACAGAAGCATGATAGGCAGTCTTCTATATCTCACAACTAACAGACCAGACATTGCCTTTGCTGTAGGGGTGTGTGAAGGATATCAAGCTGATCCCAAAGTTAGCCATGCCAACCATGTGAAGAGGATTCTTAAATATGTGAATGGGATAAGTGATTATGGTATGTTGTACTCTCATGGATCAAGTTCTGCCTTAACTGGTTTTTGTGATGCTGATTGGGAAGGAAGTGCTGATGATAGAAAGAGTACATCAGGAGAATGCTTCTTTCTGGGAAATAATCTCATATCTTGGTTCAGCAAGAAGAAAAATTGTGTGTCTCTTTCCACTGTTGAGGCTGAGTACATTGTTGGAGGAAGCAATTGTTCTCAATTGGTTTGGATGAAACAAATGTTATCAGAATACAATGTCAAACAAGATGTCATGACATTATTCTGTGACAATTTAAGTTCCATAAACATATCAAAGAATCTCATTCAACACAGCAGGACCAAGCATATTGACATCCGTCATCACTTCACCAAAGAGCTTGTTGAAGAAAAGATTGTCACCTTAGAACATGTAGCCACTGAATTGCAACTGGATGACATCTTCACAAAGGCTTTGGATGCTAATCAATTTGAGAATTTAAGAGGAAAATTAGGGATATGTTTATATGAGGGTTTGTAACAATTAAAAGTGTGTGGGAATATCATTAAAGTTATATCATGTTATTTGTGTTTCCAACAAATAAATTTTAGAAAACAATCATTTCAAGACTGCCTCAAATTGTTTCCCACACGCTACTACATTTCTTCTCTCTACTTTCACAAACTCTTCATTCTCCTCAATAGAAGAAGAACCCTTGTCATTCCTCATCTCCTTGCTAGAAATTTTTCAAACATGTCTCAACATCACACATCATCTTCCTCAAAATCCGCAAATTAAAATTTTTCTCTTGACAGAGTACTAGATGTTACTCCTCTATCAATGATTCCTCCGCTTGAGAAAAAGGTACAGAAACCTAGATCATCACCAGCTAAGAAATCTAAAGATCACAAAGGTAACTCTTCTACTGCTACTGACAATAGAAATGAAGAAGAAATAGTCAATGTTTATAGAAGCATCAGAAGGCTTGTGGACAGGATTTTAAATGAAGGCTTTGTTGTGCCTGGGATCTCTACTCCCCTTGCTCGCATGCCTCCTCCTGCTGAAAAAGGAAGTAATCCTAAAAATGATGATGCTGAATCATCCAAGAATGATGTTGCTGATAGTAAACTTTAGAAGCTTTCTACCTCTGCGCTAAAAGATGTGGAAGAAGAAAATGTTGATCAAGATGTTGAGGAAAATGTTGAACAAAATGTTGAAGAAAAATCTCCTTCTAAAGAAGATGCTACTGCCTCCAAGGATGGAGAAGGTCATAATGTTGTAAATGTAGTCAATGTTGAAGAGTTGTCTGACAATGAGCTCATCACTAATGTTGTACCTGGTATTGCTAGAAGGGTAAAGTCCAGGAGAGTGAAAGATGCAAGTATCACACCCCCTCCAAAGACAAACAAGAAGAAAACCATGTATGGACCCCAAAAAGCAGGAAGTAAAGTGGTCCCTCTTTCTAGAAAGAGAAAAGCTAGACATGTTAGCTCTAGTGATGATGATGAGGATGCTGTAAAAAGATTCAAGAATAAGAAGAAAGTTGTTCTAATTGAAGAGACTGACTCTGAGTATGATGTCGAGCAAGATGTCCAGGACATCTCTCCTATCAAAAAGTCTGCAAATAAGAAATTGTTTGTTAGGGTTCCTGATGCCCCACTTGACAACATCTCTTTTCACTATGTTGGGAATGATGAAAAGTGGAAGTATGTGTATCAAAGAAGGATTTCCCTGGAGAGATAACTAGGAGCCGGTGCCTTGGAATGTAAGGAAATCATGGAGCTGATCTCTTATGCTGGACTGATGAAAATAGTTATCAGGTTTGCAAATTGCTATGAAAATCTTGTTAAGGAGTTTATTGTTAATATTCCTGTTGATTGTGCTGACCATAAGAGTAAGGAATATAGAAAGGCTTTTGTTAGAGGAAAGTGTGTAGAATTTTCTCCTGCCATTATAAACAAATTTCTAGATAGGTCTGAAGATGTATGTTGTGAGTTGGAAGCAACAGACAATAAAGTGTGTAGAGCCATTACTGCTAATCAAGTAAGTGAGTGGCCAATAAAAAACAAACTTCCTATCAGCAAACTGAGTGTGAAATATGCAATTTTACATAGGATTCGATCTGCAAATTGGGTTCCACTAATCACACTTCAACCATCTCCATTGGTTTAGGAAAGTTCATTTATGCTATTGGAAACCAAAAACTTTTTGATTATGGGACTTATATCTTTGATCAGACCATCAAACATGCAGGAACTTGTGCCATTGAGATGCCAATTTATTTCCCTTCCCTCCTCTGTGGAATTATCCTAAATCAACATCCTGGAATTCTAAGTGGAAATGATGTTGTGTGCAAGAGGGAGTCTGCCTTGACCCTCCATTTTAAGCTATTTTCAGGAAAACATGTCCCATACATTGTTTTAACATTTGCTCCTGCTGAAAATACCTCCACTAAGGATGAAATGATCAATGAACTAAGGGAATCCTGTAAGGAATTAGATGATGTGATCAGAGTTTGCTTATCTAGGAAGTAAATCTTTGAAAAGATGATCAAGGACCTGCAAAAGGATAGCAACCTTGATGATGCAGTAAGCTCTGAAGGTGAAGACTCCGGTATGGAAAGAAGTTCTAGTTCAACCAAGTCAACTGGTCCAGATGATAGTTAGACTATTTAATGTTTCTCAGAACACTTTATTTCTTTTTTTTGGCACTTGCATATGCTTGACATTTGAATTATATGGTTTGTACCCTAATACTGATATTATCTTGATTGCATCCTTTATTTGGCATATTATGACAATAAAAGGGGAGAGAAAATGACTGACTAACCACTAACCACTGACCATTGATTGAGGGGGAGCCTCATGTGCCAGAAGATGTTTTGACATTTTTCTGTGCTAATTGCTAACTACTAACTGAACATATATTTTGATTTCCTTGCTTTTGCTGCTGCCCTGATAATGCTCTGATAATTGTGTTACTGCTCTGATAATATGCTTTAACAATGTTTTAGCCAAAATTTGCCAAAGGGGGAGTTTGTAAGTGTTTGTTGGCAGCAATTTTGGTAAAATAATGACTTGTTAATGTTTTGCTAAATGTCTTAACATTTGGAGCAAAACTATTTTAAATGATGTTAAAGAAGACGTCTTGACATCTTCCTACTGAATTGATATCAACCCAAAATTAGTTAAGTCTTTTGTTTCCTAATTTCCAACACTCTATAATTCAGGATTTCTGATCTACAGGCTGCGAAAAAAATGGAGGAATATTTTTCAAATTCCATAATTTTATCTTGGCCTGTTTTTATGGAAATATTCAAAAGATTTGAATATTTTTTTTAAGCCCAAGCCCAAAGCTTCGCATATATAAGGGCTTGCTTCCTTATTCAAAGACAAGCAACTTTTGAAGAAGAATACTTTCTTTCTTATTAGAAGTCTAGGCTTTTTATTTGTAGTACACTCTAAGTATTAGGTTAAATACTGGAGTTGTTATTTGGGTTGTTAATTGTGTATCATTCATATGCTTTTAAGTATTGAATGATTGAAGTGTTTCAAACTTATTAATTTTGTTAAGTTCTTCACTCTAAGTGATTGAAGGGATTTAAGGATGGCCTCATACCTAGGCGAGTCTTAGATAAAAGTTTAGCTTGGGTAGTGATTAAGTGATTAGATTGTAAACTGGTTGTTTACTGAGGGTCTATGAATTGATACTATTTAGTGAACTTGTCCCTGGCTTGGTAGCCCCCAGAGTAGGTGTTATTATACACTGAATTGGGTGAACAATCTCTTGTGTTTTTACTGCTTTCGATTTTACTGCACCTTACTTGCAAACAGATATTTGTGTCGTGAAATCTCATTCGACATCACATATATGATACCATAATTTCTATTTTGTGTATCTACAAAGTTCTCTATCATATATTCTAGCCTAGAGTGAATTAGCGTCACATCAAAATCCTCCATTGATGTTGCGAGGTTGAAATTATGGGATTCTTGCGGTTCCTCAAAGTGAGTTAGAATCTCATTTTGTGTTTCCACAAAGCACTCCATCATCATAGTTTCTAGCCTAGAGCGATTTAGTGTCGCAGTCATATCCTCCATCAATGTTTCAAGAGTGGAATTATGGGATTCTTGTGACTTCTCAAAATACTGGGTGTGGTGATTTTAGAGGAAATTTGGTTAAGGATAAGTTAGTGTCGCATTGTAATCCTCCAATAATATTTCGAGATCGGATTTATGGGATTATTGTGACTCCCCAAAATGTTGGGATTGGTAGTTGTAGAGGTAATTTGAGTGAGAGTGAGTTAGTGAAGCATTGAAATCTTCCATCAGCATTTCGAGGTCGGATTTATGAGATCCTTGTGACTCCTCGAAATACTGAGAATGGGAGTTGTAGAAAAAATTTGGGTGATACATAGTAATTAAGTTTAGAGTGCATCAGTCTATACGGTGTGTTGTACCCCAAAATTTTCCATCTCAATTCTCAAGGCTTTTCTCACAAAGATTCTCAGGATTTAAGCTTACACAAGTGCATTCGGATTTTCCAGTACCAAAATTAAAAGGAAACTATCAAAAAGGGAGAAAACAGATAAAAATAACATTTTTGACAAATTTGGAGGAAAACAGGTCTCCTTCGATTCAGCACCTGTTGTACCCCAAAATTTGCCCTCTCACATATCAATAATTTGCTCACAAGATCTCCTTTGGCTCAAGACTACACTAGGGTTGATCAACTCAAGACACCTCCTTAAGCACTGATGACCAAAATTAGGGTTTTAGATTGCACAAGGATATTTGAACTTTAAATGCCCCATATGACTTTCATGGATCATTATGGACCCTCAAGTTTACTCATACCAAGTTTCAAGCTTTGGATCACACTTTTGCTCAGTCAATTGAGCAGTTAACCTAAAAATCAACTGTATTGGGGAAAAAGTCAACTATGGCCAATTTGAAGTCAAACTTCATAATTTTTTATCCACATCAACATTTTAAACTCATATGAATCATTTGATCAAGTTTGGACCATAATTCCTCAAGAAATTTGATCAAATCTTCAAAAGGGCAAAATGGTCAAAATTAGGGTTTTGACTAAGAAAGAGCAATTTCTGATTTTTGACCTAGAAAATGATCAACTGGTTTAAGTCATGATCTAAATATTCCAATTGCATCATTTTTACCTAATAACATGGCTCAAAACATTGCTCAAGTCCAATGGATTGACATATGAATTTTCAGTCAACTAATCAAAAGTCAACTGTATACTGAAAAGTCAAACTTTGACTTTTTGGTCAAAATCAAATGCCAAAGATCACAATTCATCAAATCATGTCAAAATATGAAACTTATTCATCAATAAATCAAAAATTCAAGATTTCATTTTGAAAAGTTAAAATTTCTGAACTTAGAAATTTTTCTAAGTGTTGGAAATTTCTTATTTTTTCACAACTTTGAGCAAAATTTTCACCATGATGCAAGATGATTCAAAGGAAAATTACAACATGAAAGTTGTAGATCTCCATGAAATATACAACATTGATTTACACAACTCCTTCCAAAAGTGCTTGGATCTCAAGTTATAATTTTAAGAACACATGGTCATGAAACAAAACACTTAGTGAAATTTTGCCCTAATTTGGTCAGGATTTTGACCCAACTTCATGGAACTTTTTCATATAGTTCCAAGGGTAATATTAAAAAGTAATTCAAATATGGTTTATATATAACATTACAAGATTTCCAGAATATCCAAGAACTCCTTGAGATCATTCTTGAGTAGGGAGAATCGAAGAGATGAATTTAGGGTTTTATCACTTGAATTACAAGGCATTTTATGATGAACAAGATTCAAATTCAAAGTTATGCTGCATAACCTCTAATTTTCATTCCTAAAACTTGTTAGGCACTCCATAATTAATTTCTTACACGACTGTTAGAGGTCTCATTTCAAGCATTCAATGCAAGGCCCTGCTTTATATCCATTTTTGGAAGAAAGTGCACAATGCCATTTTGATAAAGTGCTTTTTTTCACAAAACTTGTTATTGAGCCTTGCACTTGTTCTCTTCTTATCATACAAGTCCCATAACTCATAAAAAACTTGTTAGACACTTACAATCACTCAGCCCATGCTTATACTTCCTCTTGAAACTTGTTTTCCCACTTTTCTTGAAAATCAAGTAACATAGCAAATAGCTTGTAACTTGTAATTCTGACTATCCAAGGCACTCAAGACCTTTTGCTTATACATAAACAAGCCATTTTCCACAAATCCCACGCATACTTGACCCCTGAAAACACCAAGAATACAGAGTCACCAAAAACACCTCAAAACTTGTCATTTCTGAGTTTTGAATCCAATCTCCAATTTCACTCGTGTGTTTCTTGGCCTTTTACTTTCAAAAGCTTCTAAACAACATACACAAACAATCCCAATGCCTGCAGTACCACTGTAACACCTCCATCAGTATCCACCATTTTCAAAAACAGCACCTTGCACCTTGACTTCTCCAGAACTTCTCAGGCACTTTCAGCTCAAGCTAAGCATCCCATTAGCTTCCTGGGAACTTAAGGAAGCTCATCCAACCATTGGAACTCACTGAAAGCAACTCAAACTCCAAACCCGATGCCCTTTTGCAAGGTAAGTTTTCTGACTTTGGAACTTTTCATACAGGCATCATCAATGATTTATTTGTGAATGAAAAATGTAGATATCATTGCCCTAAAGCTAACCATGTCCATAGTTTTCATTAATTTTGCTCGAGCTTAGAGAATTTTAAGATTGAAGTTTCTGAGATTTTTAGGGTTCAGATTAGGGCCATTAAAATTCATGCTTATCTTTGATCTATAATTCTGTTTCTTTACATTTCTGAAATCATGAGGAAATTTGCTACAAGTTTCCTGTTTACAGTTTTCATTTTTGTTGAGGTTTGAAGGAGTTACAGAGTGTGATACGGTGGCAGAACCGACTGTTAATATTGGTTTGCATTTTTTGTTTGCAAATGTCGTGGTAAGTAAGAGTCACCACCGACTTTTATTTTATCCAAGCAGGAAAAAGAAAAAGAACAGAAAAACCTTTTTCGAGATGTTTCTGAGTACGGGGGGTAGATTATAGAAAGGGAAGGTGTTAGCACCCTTTCTATCCATGGTTTTCCATGGGCTCTTAGGTACTTGCTCATTTTGAAATTGCTTGTGTGTTCTTATTTTGAAAAGTTTTGTTTTACTTCGTTTTAACCCTTGTTTCTGTCCTCAAGAGTGTTACGAAATTGTTTTTGAAAACTTTGTTTGGGAAAGTGTTGGTGTGAAAAAGTTTTGTTTGTTTGAGCAAGTACTTAAGAGTTTTCTACCTACTCGAAAAAGACTATTCGTTTTCCTTTTAGACAATGCTATCCCATTATTGAGAAATAGATAGCATCGTCGTTGGAGTTTTTTAGGGACATTCGAAGGGACAAATACGATCATAAAAGCAATGTTAGGAAATGTTAGTAATCATCCTAAAGCCTTTAAGATCTTTTTCCGAGGCAACATCCGAATGGCTCATTTTAGATCTTTCGGGGCTAGAGGAAAACCACTAACAAACCCTATACTTCATGACCGTTTACCGAAGGCAACCGGAGTGGGGCAAACCCTAGGAGTGAGCATGTGCGAGTGTATGTTTTCAGTTTATTATCTTTGCGCATTTAGGGTTTTCTACCGTATTAATTTTCAGTTTGTCTTTCCATACAATCCTATTAACATACATCTAAGTAGTTTATAATTTGCGGAAATAAAATGCGAGAAAGTTAAAAGTCCTAGCTATTACAAGGCTTTTGCAGATACATAATTATTTTGACCGAAAATAAAAATGCGGAATTAAAACCCTAATTACTATTACAAACTTGGAGAAGTTACAATAATAATAAAAAGGAAATTAAAAAAATGCGCGCGGCGAATTAAATACGAGAATGAATTGAGAAACCTAAAAAATCTAATTGAAAAATATTTAGGTTTTTTTTTAGAAAAGATTAAATTATATACAAATTAACCCTAATTCTAATGGATTTAAATTATGAAAAAAAGGATTAAATTGCCCTAAATAATTAATCTAATTAATTAAGGAAATAAAATATTTTTTATGAAAAAAATGATTTTTATGTTTTTTGTGATTTTTTTATTTAATAAAAAAAATAATGATTTTTTTGGTGTTATTTTAATAAAGGAAATAATTAGTAAATAATTAAGAAAAATTAAAATAGAAAAGAAAAGAATGGGCTTGTATAAGCTGAATGGGGGTGTATGTTGAATTGTTAGGCCCAAATTCTTTGGCCCATCTGCCTTGCGTTAGATCTAGTGGGGGCTATGCTGGAAGGTGTACCATGGAGATGCTTCTTGAGGCGCTGGATTGGTGATGGTGATGATCCAATGGCTGGATGGTTGGAGCGCATGGTGGATGTCTTGATGTGTGGAGCATGGAATCTGTAAGTAAGCGTTAAAAAAATAATAAAATGCTGGAACCTGGGATCGAACCCAGGTCCTCTACACTTTCAAACGCGCGCTTGACCACTGGGTTGTAATGTCTAGTTGTTAATATAATACAAATAATACATAATATATAAAAGAACGTGAATAACTCCAGTAAGCGCGCGAAATTCAAATAAACCAATGATGGTCAGCCACGTTATTGTCTCTTTCCCCAGGACTGTCGTTTTTGACACCAACCCTTTACCTACGGTCAAAATCGTCGTTGTATGCTTTAGTGAAGGTATTTTCCTGTAGCTATAAACCTGCAATATCTCAAAATGCAAAGCAAGCAATATTAATCAGAACTAAAAACATAGACCCACTAAGAATCTTGCCCTGGGTTCATTAGTATCATTAATCAGTCCTAATTTTGCCTCTATGAAGAATCCCTAATTTGAAGCTTCCAAACCCTAGTAATGACGTAAGCTTGTTCCTACACTAGAAATCAAATCCAGGCTATCCAAAAGATCACAAACATGATTATGAATACATTTATGCAAGCAAATCGAAGGTAAAATGCCTAAAACCCTGAAAACGAGTTTGAGTTATAAGGGTGCAAACCGTGATCTGTATCTTACAGTTCTAGATGTTTTGTGGCTTAAGAATGATTGGAATCACTTTAGAGTACGTCCATGAATAAATTAATGGCTTTGGAATTGCTTGAATTGGACTACAAATAAAAATCTGACCTACACTTTTCTTCAAAAATTTGAGTTTTGTTTGGGGTTTTCACGACTGTAATCCTTGTTCTTGCGCATTGTGTGTGTTCTATATATGTAGTAGAACTGATTAGGTTAACAAAAACAATTTCAATCTCTTGGAATCGTGAAGATTGGATTTAATTTTTCTCTTGTATCATATATTTCTAAATGCATCAAAATCATGCCAATTTGAGCCATTCCACCCTTGCACAATTTTATTTGGTCATGCTAGGTTGATTTGATTTGATTCCTACAAAAAAATCAAATCAAATTCAATCTTTTGTATTTTTTGCCATTTATTTGATTTAATTTGAATTTTAAATAATAAAAAATCAAAATAAAATGAATATTGAAACAAATAATGTGTGGATGCTGATTTGGGTCATGGACCATGTCTCTAACAATATGCAATCATGATAAGCTAGGCCCATTTGATAAAAAAAATGCATTTTGAGCACATTTGACTTTTGGCAATTTTGTAAAAATGGTCAACTTTGACAAGGAATATCTCCTCATATTTTAACCCTAGGGAGGTGTTCTTAGACTTTTTAGAAATCTTAGGATGTCCCTTAAACAACCCTTTTAGTTTCATCTCAATTGGGTCTTCCATGTTCATGTAAGAAGCTTTGACCCAAAAGGTGTTTTTGTTGACTTTTCAAAAGGACCTATAATGTAGAAATTCATATCTTTTGATGAGTGCATATTTTAAACTTTTGAGCTGAATATGAGTTGTAGGGAATTGAATCCTATTCAAAATGAGCCTTGGATGGAAAATGTTTGATAAAGTATGAAGAAGTTATGCCTGGTCAAAGTTTGGTTGACTTTTCCTGTGAAACCCTAATTTAGCAACTTTTGGGTTTTGATGAATTTGGGGCATTCCTTGAGGAATCATGATCAACCCTTGATCAAATTATGGATATCACTTCAAAATGTTGATGTTGACCAAAAATATTGAAGTTTGACTGTATGTGAGCCACAGTTGACTTTTGACCTAGTACAATTGATTTTTAGGCATTTGGGCAGTTGATTGAGCAAACTTGTTGTGCAAGGCATGAAAATTGACATGGATGATATTTAGGGAACATTAGGACCATGGAAAGTATTTGGGGCCTTTGGAGTTCATACATCTTGATGAAAATGGAAACCCTAGTTTGAGGTACATTGCCTTAGGAGAGAGTTTGTCTGGTCAACTCTTGGGCATCCTTGAGCAAGTTGAGGACCTCAATGGGCATGCGTTGAGTAAAATGAGAGGGAAAATTTTGGGGTACAACAGCTGCCCCTGTTCAATCTTCTTAAACCTGAGGGTGTAGATTGGTTGTCTGACTTTCGTAATCTGAAGGTGGAAGATGATTGAACACTAGAGTGCCCAGAAATTTACAGTCGTCTGAGATGGTGCTGGATTGTGTAGGTAGTATCGGGAATAGGCTTACAGATTCCATTTGGAGGAGATGACGGAAGGTCACCAGAGATGGGCTTAAAGATGTCATCCGGATTATATGACAAAGAATCGTTAGAGATGGGCTTAAAGATGCCATCCGGAAGATATGACAGAGAATCGTCGGAGACGGGCTTAAAGATGCAATTTAGAGGATGTTAATTTCCCGAGATATTCCTTTGTTGAGAATTTATGTTCCTGTCGTTGAGGAGGAATCTGCTGAGGAATGTTGGTCTCCACTTTGGGGAGAAATAGAATTTTAGGAGCTTCAGTTGTCCGTTACTCTACTGGGGAATCATCTCTTAGTCGAGGAGGTGAAAGTGAACTGCTATCTGGTCATGCTCCAGGCTTTACAGCGATTTGCTGAGGATAATAAGATTAACTGATATCTGGTCGTGCTACAGGTTTCACAGTAACTTACTAGGTAGATGAGATTACACTTACTATCTGGTCGTGCTCCAGGCTTTGCAATTTCTCAATTCTTATATGGTCGTGTTCCAGGATTCAAAATAAATTAAGTGGTTATCTGGTCGCATCTGGGTTTCAACTTGAATTTAAGGCATACTAACATCCGGTCGTTTCTAGGCTTCATAGTAATTGGCCGAGTAAACTACTATCTGGTCGAATTCCAAGCTTCGCAGTACCTCATACTATTATCTGGTCGTGCTCCAGGTTTCACAGTGTCTCTTGCCGCTATCTGGTCGTGCTCCAGTCTTCACAATGTCTTATACCATTATCTGGTCGTGCTCCAGGCTTCACGGTGTCTTATACCACTATCTGGTCGATTCCAGGTTTCATAGTGTTTTGGAGAAATTATGTTATTATTCGGTCGATTTTCGGGCTTCATAGCTTGAATTTGAGATATACCATTATCTGGTCGATTCCAGGCTTCGTAGTATTTTGGAGAAATTAAGATATTATTCGGTCGATTTTCGGGCTTCATAGCTTGAATTTGAGATATACCACTATCTGGTCGATTACAGGCTTCGTAGTATTTTGCAGAAATCAAGATATTATCCCGTCGATTTCTGGGCTTCATAGATTGAATTTGAGATATACCACTATCTGGTCGATTCCAAGATGTAGCAGTAGAAATGTTCAAGACTAAGCCATTAGATTGACTAGACTTCATACAAATCAAAATAAAAATCGCCACCGCACTTTATTGTTTCCAAAGGAATGCGAAAAGAGCGAATAACCCAAAAAGAGGGGGAAAGATTCAAGGTAACGGGGTTGGTTATGCAAAGGGAAGGTATTAACACCCTAAACATCTATGGTACTCCGCAGGAACCTCTTTGTAAAATCTGTATATTTTGGTTATAAAAAATGTTGTATATAAAAAGTGGATGGTGGAGGTGGGAAAAGAAATATATTTTGTATGAGTTTTGCACCCGCCGCGGTTGTGAACCTTTAGTGCCTACGTACCACCTTTCGTGCAATAGGGGATCAGGATACACGTAGTTCCTCTTTTAAAGATTTAAAACACAAATGTGTTGGTCAATTTTATGAGATAAAACATCATCGTCATTGTTCGTGTGGAAAAACATACCTACTACCCACAATCATGAGAAAGGAGAATTTTCATCATCTCAAAGTGGAGGATATGGCTTGGATTTTAAAATCAACAATGTCTCGCTCAACACCCAAGTGGAAAATATATCTCTTCACTACATATTGTAGAAGTATAGTTGTTTGCATCACTACAAGGATTGACAAGAGTCTAATCTTTTAGGAAAATTTTTAAAATAAAGAGCCAAAGTGGTAAAAATGGTTTGAAATGAGATTGATTGACTTTTAGTCTTCTCACAAAAATGTCAAGGTATTATTAAATTGATTGAAATTTATTTATGAAAATGTTTTGAAAATGCATGGACCTAAGTCCATGTTTATTATGAATGTGGTTCAAGTTTAAAACAAGAAGAGTTTTCAAAAGGAGGGAGAATATTTTTGAAATTAAAGAAGATGGGAGGAGAAGAAGAGGCTATCCTAAAGCATAAGGTAAAAGCTAGGGATAAGAACCATCTAACCAACAAGAAGCCAATACTTGGCACTAAGAGCCAAGATAGAATTCTCATTCTTTAGATTGAAACCAAATAAGAAATGATAATAGACCTCTTGAGAGAACCAAACTTCAAGTATAATAAGTCTTCAAGATTACAAACAGAGGATGTAATCACAAAAACCTGCATACAAAAACAAACAAGCAACCCAATGTCTTGAGGTAAATCTCAAGAACTCCAGACAAAATAATCAGATAAGATCTCCAAGATAGGTCAAGGTTTCTAATCCTAAGTCCAAGCAAAGTCTCATGCCTCATAATGCCAAGGATAGTACCCAAATAGTCCAAGTACCATTAAATATTTGTAGGGTCTATGTTGATTATTAAGTATCTTAATAAAGAAAAAGAAAAGCTCAAGTGAGCAAAGTAAAAATGGCAAGAAAATAAATGCTCAAATGAGCAAAGATGAAAATGGCATGAAATGTAAATGCTAAAAGTAAATAGTACATAAAGCATAAAAAAGAATAAAAGCATAAGGTAAAACAAGTCAATAATTAGTGGTTAGTTGGATGACCATTTTGAAACTTGCATTTGGAACTCATTAGAGGATTGGTAGAACCAAAGCCTCCACACAACAAGTTGCATTTGCTTTTTGTCAAGTATATCATCCATTTGGAATTCTCATAAGTACCATTTAAGATCAACGATATTTAAGTGATCTGCGTTGACCAAAGGTGTTGTAGATCCATTAGAGGATTGGTAGAACCAAAGCCTTCACACAATGAATCTCAAGGTTATTGGATCAAAGAGATCAAATTAACATACTTGGGCTTGCAATCATAAGTTTGGGCCACAAATAATCATTTATTCGAATCGAGACAAAATGTAGCACTATGTTAAGCAATCGTAAGTGGACTTATATAGAAGTTGCACCTATTTTGAGGCCGGTCAATAGCAATTTATGCACCATTTGTTTTGAGACATGATATAGAGGTCATGCTCCAATAACACCTAGTGCAATAAGAAAGGGATAAGATGAAGAGTGGATGAGAAAATGAATAAAACACTTTTGAATCAAAAAATTAATCAAACTATTATTAAAATCATTCATCCATTTTGGTGGAGTTGAACTCAACAGCCAAGATCCAATGATGTTAATAAAGTCATGATCAAAAAATCAACTCAAGACAGCCAGAAAATAATCACAAAATAATATTATATTTAATATATACATTAAAAGGGTTTAAAAAATGTTTAAAAATCAAAATAGAGGAGAAAAATATCAACTATGTTCAAATTAATCAAGAAAGAAAAGTAAGGACATAGAAAAATCAGAAATGGATCCAAATATTTTTATAAAATTTTGGTAATTTTTAAAAGTCAGAAACTATTTTTAAGCTATTTAAAATTGCTCAAACAAACAGAAAATAGGTCAAAAATAGTAAACCTCAATATAAAATTCCATAAAATCTTTAGAAAGTAAAAAATATGCAAAATATTATTTATGAATTTTTTCAGAATTAAAAAATGTTAGAAAGTATTTTTTAATTAATTAAAAGAAAGCAAATAATTCAAAAAATACAAAAAATATCAAATGTCAAAATAAAAATGTAAAAAAATAGTCATGAGATCAGAAATAATTCAAAGTATTTTTGTGAATTTTTTCATAATTTTTGGATAAAAAATAAAAGAGTTATGAATTTTTGAAAATTTAATCAATAAAATATAAAATCAGAAAATAAAATAAAACCAAAAAGATGTGGACCATCAGATCATAGTCAAAACGCGTTAGTAAGCTGATCCAGTGGACTAGACACGCTGTGCTTGATATGGACCTTAGTGAGATACGCATAGGATCGGAAAAAGGGCAACTAATGAAATTAAAACGTTTGGCATGCTATCATTGGCTGAGACGAGACATGTCATCATCTCCAACCTCCAGACACCCTGCAATGGGGATTTTGTGAGATCCTTCAAATGGAAAAATTAGGATCCCAGTCTAGTATTATTCAATTCGTCTCTTCAAGACGATTCTAACACCACCATCGCGTCAAATTTATATAAGGTGTGGAGAGAGATATGAATCAAAAACCCAGAAAATAGCGAGCACTTTCAATTTGAGATTTCTCTCTCAATTCTCAATGGATTTCAAAATTGTAAGCAGCATTGGAATCAGGAGAAGGGGTAGAATAGATTAGTGCTTGATTTGGATCCAAATGGTGGAAAATTCTACCTTTTCGAAGTTCAAGGAAGAAGTTCTGAAACTGGACTTCTGTAGCTTGAATTATGGCTCGTTTTGATTGGTTTAAGTGCTGGAGAGTTTATGAATTTTGGAAAAGGGAGCTTAAATCTCAGAAACTGAATTCAAAAAAGATAGGTTCGTGTGAAGTTTTGGCAGGGTGTTTTTGGCTCTCAAAGCTTGAAGAAATGAATGGGGGATGACCCTCTATTTACAGGGAAGTGAATGGGAATGAAAATTGGAAGAAACAAGGAAGTTTGGAGGAAAATTGAGTGAAGGTTGAGCACGAGTGAAGTGTGACTTCATTTCCATCAAAACTCAACCAAATCTTTTGTTTTGGGGTGCTAATCACTTCTGGAAAGTTTTCTAATCAAGTTTAAATCAAAAACACACATAAATCTTGTGTTTAGAAGTCACATTATGGATTTCAAAATTCTAACTTTGTGGAAAATTCAGTTTCAAGTTACCAAATTCAAATCCATGGCATTTCCAACTCAAGGGGTCTTAGGGCATGATTCTTGATGCTTTATAAATATGAGGTTACAAGCTTTGCAATGGAAAAAGAATGGATTTAAATGGATGCTTGAGCTGCAAGTTGGATTGAGTCAAAGTTGAAGAAAAAGGGTTGACTTTCAATACTTAGAAATATTTCAAATTCTTCTTCAAAAAATGACCTATAATGTTTTGCATCCAAACATGGCCTTCCACTTGGAATTTGCTCTTGACCAAAAAATATGGCATAAAGTAGATCTCTTTAATGACATTTTGAAACTTGAACCACTCAAAATCTCCAAAAATTGACCAAGTTATGACTTGTTGAAGTTGGCCAAAAATCATGAAATGACCTATAATCTTTTGCATATTTAAGGCAACCTCCATCCATTTTCCCACTTTTCACATAAAAGAAGTCATAAAGTTCACATCTTCAAGATCATTATGGAAAAAGAATGGACTCAAGGTGATGAAAATTGACCAAGTTATGATCAATTAAAGTTACTTATGTAAAATTATGGATTCATCTGGATGACTTGTAATCTTTCTTCTTCACCAAGTTTCTTCCACATGAAAACTCCATGGAACTTTTGAAGTGATTTGTGGATAACCCTTTGAAAATAAGTATGTATTTGGAATAACTCAAAAATACCAAAAGGTGATCAAGATATACTCCTTTGAAGTTCAAAACCCTAGCTTCTAGATCAAGAGAATGCCTTGAGGAACTTTGACAAGTTTGAACAAAATTATTGTACCAATATTCTTGCTTTGTGAATAGAAGTTGTTGAGAATGATAATGAAAAATCTTAGCCACAAAAACAACTTCCATATCTTGAATTTTGAGAGAAATATGCTCTTGTGACCAATAGGAACAAGGCCTTGTCCACACATGACAACTTATCCAATCAACCCCTTGTACTTTTGAGTCAAATCTAATAACCTTGAAATGTGATGAACCAAAGCAACCTTGCCATGCCAATTCTCCAAAAACCAACCCATTGGTGAGGCTTGAACTTCTCAAGCTATATTGACTAGGGCATGGAAATAAACTCATGAATCCATGGAGTAACTTATTAAATCTCATTGCCCTTACCTACATGGATAACAAGCAAGACAAGCCAACATTGTATTTTATTAGTTAAATGAAGAAATCAAAACAATATTCATGATTACAAAAGGAACATAAGTAAAGGTGCTTGGTAATCCCTCAAAAAGGAAAAATTAAATGTAGGGAGGGGAACCAAGAATCCTAGTGTGATCTTGTTTTGAGTGAATCAACATGGTATGATAAAGGGATCTTAGGGGTAAAAATTGGGGTACAACAGCTGCCCTTATTTAAGTTTCTTCTATCAAGAGATACAAAGGTTAAAAATCTTCGTGTCGACGCGATCGAAGATACTTAAATATAAAACAAACCCTATTTTTGGCCCTAAGATGCCATGCAAATGCTTATGATCATGAATGCATATGAACAGGACCAAAGAGACGCAGAGTATCACTGGGGATGCAACAATAATAAAGAAACAAAGGAGCAACCCCACCAGGAAAATAAATCACTGGTGGACCAAAAGAACTGAATCAGAGAGGATGGTAGGATGGTCAAAGGACACACCAACTTCTACTGAAGGTGAAGCTACCGACGTTTACTAAAGGCAAAGAGAAAGATAACAAACATCTATGTTCACTGTCGATGGTCTACCAACTGTCACAGAAGGTAGAAAGAGAAAATATCATATCACCGTCGTTCACTGATGATGAACTACCAACATTCACTGAAGGTAGAAAGAGAACAAACACCAACATTCATTGTCGATGTCCTACCAACTTTCACTGAAGGTAGAAAGAGAATATAATAGCACCTCCGCTAACTGACGATGAACTACCAACATTCACTGAAGATAGCAAAAAGATAAAAAACACCAACGTTCACTGCCGATGTCCTACCAACTTTCACTGAAGGTAGAAAGAGAAATAATCATAGCATCGTCGTTCACTGACGATGAACTACCAACGTTCACTGAAGATAGCAAAAAGATAACAAACACTGACGTTCACTGCCGATGTCCTACCAACTTTCACTGAAGGTTGAAAGAGAAATAATCATAGCATCACCGTTCACTGACGATGAACTCTCAACGTTCACTGAAGATAGCAGAAAGATAACAAACACCGACGTTCACTGCCGATGGTCTACCAACTTCCACTGAAGGTAGAAAGAGAATACATTGTATCATCGTCGTTCACTGACGATGAACTACCAACGTTTACTGAAGGTAGAAAAAAGATAACAAACACTGACGTTCACTGCCTATGTCCTACCAACTTTTAATGAAGGTAGAAAGAGAATATATCACAGCACCGCCGTTCACTGACGATGAACTACCCATGTTCACTGAAGATAGAAAAAAGATAACAAACACCGACGTTCACTGCCGATGTCCTACCAACTTTTACTGAAGGTATAAAGAGAATATATCATATCATCATCGTTCACTGATGATGCACTATCAACGTTCACTGAAGATAGCAGAAAGATAACAAGTTTCCCCAATATTCTGGTGTTTCACCTAGAACGGGTCTCAACTTCTTCTTTAACCAAGGCACACTGCCTGGAAAGGATAATACATAAGCTACCTCAAATAAAGAGACTTGCTATTTGCGGTCACGGAGGATTGTAAAAGGAAATGACTTTTTTGGGCAAGAGGTATGACTTCATGGGGAGATGCCATAATATTCTCGCTAAGGGGATAAAGTCTTCTTGTGAAAAATAAATGCACCAACCAAAGCTTGGAGTTTTTTTCAGAATTCCAAAATAAATAATATTGTCGGGGAGCTACAGATCCAAACCAGAAATAAACTGGAATGAAACAGTCAACCAGAATACATCCTTTGAGAAATAAACTCAAGAGGGAAAACAAGATCCATCCAAACAAGGAACTGTACAGGAAGGCTAAAGAAAAAATCTTCTACGAGGGACGACTCAGTAGGGAAATTGAAAGAATGTACGTTTTCTGCTTAAGACCAACACTCTATTGAAAAGAGGGTAACGCTATTCTGCAAAACAGGGTAATATGTCCATAAAAATAGTAACAAATGTCAATGAACAATGATTTGTCAATCTTAGCTATGCATGATGCATGTATGAATGTATGAGTGTTATCATGTGCATGCTGACAAAACGGATACACAACATTGGAAACAACCAATCAAAACCGCCTCGGGCACTAAAACGCTAGACTAAACTTTAACCAAGATGATCATTCCAAGAAAGGTAAAGGCGAACTGCGGAAACCAAACCTACTTCCTGCTTTTAACTTTACTGAGGAGAAACATAATCTAGAGGTAGACAAATCAAATAGATACCGGGGTAGAACATCCTTCTTCAGGCTTCATCGGGGAAACCAGTGTTTCTCAAAAGTAACATGCCTACTGGAGATTGTAAGACTAGTCTCAAATAAAGCAGACTGACACCGAAATATTAAAACATTCACTGGGGAATTTAGACCCACTTCACTGGAGAAAATGCGGATTCAAACTTCACATCATGAAAACTCAGAAGAAAGGAGAAATGAATCCAAACTTGATCAAGGATACCGGAATCATAAACCTCGTGCGGCGAAAACATCTCGAGTAGACATTCCCAAGGGGAACAAAAGCTTCTCAAAAAAACTGGAGTTTGCCCATTCCTGGGATCACCATTTTTGTCGTCATTGTTTCATCACAAATCTCAAAGTAAAAGTAAATTGTAAAAATCTTTTTTTTTTTTTGAAAAGTCAATTTTGTTATTTAATCTCTTTGCTTTGAAAGTTATTATCAGTAATAAATGGAGTCTTTACAAGCTAAATAACATAAGAAATACAAAGAATTAGGTAAAAGCTCGAATTTCATTAATAGAATGGTAGTCTGCGAATGGCGAGACTCCATAGATGATTACAAAATTTGGGAAATGGCAATACATAATGGAAAAGATACATTGAGATACAATGACCACTATCCCCCCTAACAACTTTTGAAATCCTGAGCAGCAGCTTCTATTGAAGTATGGTGAGGATCCGAGAAGATTGTTGCTTCAACGATCAAGTCTTGTCGGACGTAGTTACTTGCCGAGAAAATCCCTAACTTTTGCCTAATCTGCCCTTGCGGGTTTTCAACTTAGCGGGAAATTTATTCTGTTTAGGTCTCTAATTTTTGCCTAGACCGTCCTTTTGGGTTTTCGGCCTACCGAGACGCTCCTTTTTTGCCTAAGCCGCCCTTTCGGGTTTTCAACTTAGCGAGCTATTCTTTTATTTCTTTAGGCGAAGTATTTCTTGACTGCGTCGGCATTCATGGGACGTGGGAACTCCTCACCATCCATAGTTTCAATAATTAATGCACCGCCAGAGAAGGATTTCTTAACAACGTATGGGCCTTCAAAATTCGGAGTCCACTTGCCCCTAGAATCACTGTTGAAAGACATGATCTTCCTGAGCACGAGGTCGCCTTCTCTGAATTCACGAGGTTTGACCTTTTTATCAAAAGCTTTCTTCATTATTTTTTGATATAAATGGCCATGACACAAGGCTGTCATTCTCTTCTCCTCAATCAAATTCAACTGGTCAAACCTATTCTGGACCCATTCAGCCTCCGTCAACTTGGTTTCCATTATCACACACAATGAGGGAATCTCTACCTCGACTGGGAGTACAGCTTCCATCCCATACACCAGGGAGAACAGGGTTGCTCATGTTGAAGTGCGGACAGATTTTCGATATCCATGCAGAGCAAAAGGGAGCATTTCATGCCATTCATTATAAGTAATTACCATCTTCTGGATAATTCTCTTGATATTCTTATTAGCGGCTTCAACAACCTCATTCATATTTGGCATGTATGGAGATGAATTGTGATGGACAATCTTGAATTCTTCACACATTTCTGTCATCATCTTGTTGTTCAAATTTGAGCCATTGTCAGTGATGATTCTGCTCGGCACACCATACCGGCATATAAGATTATTCTTGATGAAACGCACAACCACATGTTTAATAACATTAGCATATGAAGCAACCTCTACCCACTTGGTGAAGTAATCATTTGCTACCAAGATAAAACGGTGTCCGTTCGAAGATTTGGGTTTTATCATTCCAATTATGTCAATACCCCACATAGAGAAAGGCCATGGGGAGGAAATCACATTGAGAAGCGTCGGAGGCACATGGACCCTGTCTGCATAAATCTGGCATTTATGGCACTTCTTTGTAAATTTGTAACAATCAGATTCCATTGTCAGCCAATAATAACCTGCCTTTAGCATCTTTTTAGCCATCGAATATCCATTGGCATGAGTGCCAAATGAACCTTCATGAATCTCATGCATCAACATGTCTGCTTTGTGTCTATCCACACATCTGAGCAAGACCATGTCATAATTTCTCTTGTATAACACATTTTCACTGAGGAAGAAACTGCCTGCCAATCTTCTTAATGTCTTTCTATCTTTCCTCGACGCACCAATTGGGTATTCCTGAGTCTGAAGAAAACACTTGATATCATAATACCAAAGTTTTTCATCTGCTGCCTCTTCTGCTGTAAACACATGAGCGGGCCTATCCAGCCGTCGGACCGTAATTTAAGGTATATCATTCCAAGTATTCACTTGGTACATAGAAGCCAAAGTTGCCAGAGCGTCCGCCATTTGATTTTCATCTCTAGGGATGTGATGGAATTTAACTTTATTGAAGAAGGGTAATAATCTTCTAGCATAATCTTGGTAAGGGATCAAGCCAGGGTGACAAGTGCCCCATTCTCCTTTAATCTGATTTATCACCAAAGTTGAATCACCATACACATCTAGAATTTTGATTCTGAGATCAATATCTTCCTCGAGACCCATGATGCAGGCCTCATATTCTGCCATATTATTAGTGCAATCAAATGTTAACCTTGCAGTAAAAGGAATGTGCGGTCCATGAGGAGTGACAATCACAGCACCAATTCCTTTACCATAAGCATTCACAGCTCCATCAAATATCATACTCCAATGAGATTCAGGGTCAGGGCCTTCCTCAGGAAATGGTTCATCACAATCTTTCACTTTCAGGAACATCACATCCTCATCTGGGAATTCATATCTTGCAGACTGGTGATCTTCCACTGGTTGGTGACCAAGATAATCTGCCAACACACTACTTTTACTAACCTTTTGAGTGCGGTATTCAATATCATATTCAGATAACAACATCTTCCAGTGGGAAATTCTCCGAGTAAGAGAAGGATTTTCAAAAATGTACTTGATTGGATCCATTTTGGAGATCAACCAAGTGGTGTGATTCAACATATACTGCCGCAATCGCTTTGCCGCCCAGGCCAAAGTACAACATGTTTTTTCCAGCATGGAATACCGAAACTCACAATCAGTGAATTTTTTGCTGAGATAATAATGGTGAACTCCTTCTTCCCTGTTTCATCTTATTGTCCCAGAATACAACCCATGGAATTATCTAACACTGTCAGATACATAATCAACGGTCTTCCTTCTACGGGAGGGAGAAAGATAGGAGGTTCAAGCATATATTCTTTAATACTCTTAAATTCCCTTTGGTAGTCATCCGTCCACAGACAACCTTGATCTGTCTTTAACAACTTAAAGATTGGTTCACATGTTGCAATCATGTGGGAAATAAATCTGGAAATATAATTCAAACGCCTGAGGAAACCTATGACTTGCTTTTCAGTTCTTGGTGCTGGCATTTCTTGAATTGCTTAGACTTTATCAGGGTCAACTTCGATTCCTTTCTGGCTAACAATGAAACCTAACAACTTCCCCGATCGAACACCGAAGGTGCATTTATTTGGATTCAAGCGGAGATGATACTTCCTCAAACACTGAAACAACTTCAACAAATCTTCTATATGCCCTTCTTCAGTCTGGGATTTGGCAATCATATCATCAACATATACTTCGATTTCGTTGTGCATCAGATCATGGAATAGGGTTGTCATAGCCCTCTGGTACGTTGCACCAGCGTTCTTCAACCCGAAGGGAATCACTCTGTAACAGAATGTTCCCTAGGGTGTGATAAACGTTTTTTTTTCCATGTCCTATGGAGCCATTCTTATTTGATTATACCCGGAAAATCCGTCCATGAATGAGAATACTTTGAATTTTGTTGTGCTATCCACTAACATGTCGATGTGAGGCAACGGAAAATCATCTTTTGGACTAGCTTTATTTAGATCTCTGTAATCTACGCACATGCGTACTTTTCCGTCTTTTTTCAGTACTGGGACAATATTGGCAATCCATTGAGGATACACTAACGTCACAAGAAAACCAGTATTAATCTGCTTTAGAACCTCCTCTTTGATCTTTACTTCCATATCTGGGTGAGTTCTTCTCAACTTTTGTTTAATTGGCGAACACTCTAGCTTCAACAGTAAATGGTGCTCGACAATATATGTATCTAGACCGGGAATATCTTGGTAAGACCAAGAAAAAATATCCACATACTCTTTCAACAACTCAATCAACATTCTCTTTACATCGGGATGCAACAATGCTCCAATCTTGACTTCCTTCGGATCTTCTTCTGAACCCAAATTGATCACTTTCAAAGGCTCTTTATATGGCTAAATGGTATTTTCCTCGTGCTCAAGAAACCGTGAGACCTCTTCTGGAATCTCGTCATAATCTTCTTCTTCAGCCCCAAACACAGGACATTCAAAGTTGGGAGAGGGTGCAGGGTCATTGTATTAAACGGGTTTTTTAATTAATCTGCACATATGATTTATGATTGCTTTTAGAAACTGAAACATATAACAAGTGATCATGCAGATTGAATTTCAGTTATTATTTATTTTGAAAGGTTTTTTCTAATTACCATTTCCCAAGAAAAAGAAGGAAATAAAAACATAATTCGGGAAGCAAAGACAACTTTTATTAATGATCTTAAAAGTCACAGCAAACAGATAAGCCCTACAACATTAATACTTCCACCTTGGGCAGAGTGAAAGCTTTTCAAGAAAAAATGTTAACAAATCAAATTACTTTGAAACATGTATTCAAGAGGGAATACCAATGGTGACCCAGTTCTGAACCCTGACTCCATGCGTCACATAATTCGGCATTTCCTGCTCTACTTCATCCTCCTCAACAACATTAATTCCAGAATCAGTTGGATGGAGGTAACTTCCGCTGCGGAAAACATCATGATAACTGCCCATAGTAGACTTTGACTTCAAACCTTCGCCTCTGCCATTCTTCAAAGAGAACCCCAAGCCAGTTCTATTCTTGTTCACGAGTGGATCCACAATTCGCCCCCAAACTGCATTATGACCATTACGCACAACCTGCTGTGCGTCCTTCAGCAAAACCAAGGAATTTTCATTTCTCCTTATGTTGTCAAAGGATAGGGCTTGGAACTGGGTTCCAACAGCAGCCTCATCCGCTTCTATATTACTGAAAGAGGACAAATGAGATATCAATAATGCCTGCTCCCCATTTATGATCACTACCTTCCCTTCACGCATAAACTTTAGCTTATGATGTAAAGTTGAAGTGACAGCCCCTGCTTCATGTATCCATGGTCGTCTAAGAAAACAACTATAAGCGGGAATAATGTCCATGACCTGGAAGGTTATCTGGAACAAATGTGGTCCTATATGGATAGGTAAGTCCACTTCACCGATGACAGATTTCCTCGGCCCATCAAATGCTTTCAGAATGATGCCACTCGGGCGCATAGGTGTTCCTTGATATTTCAACTTCATGAGAGTACTCCTCAGTATAACATTCAACGCGGATCCATTATCAGTTAGCACATTAGATAGCGAATCATTCTTGCAGTTCATAGATATGTGGGGGGCCAAGTTGTGATTCCTCTCTTCATCTGGTAATTCATCATCGGAGAAACTCAAGTTATTACATTACGTAATGTTTCCAATCGCGCTGCTAAATTGATCTATTGGAATGTCACTCTCCACAAAACCTTGGTCCAGTACCCTCATCAAGGATTCTCTATGAGCAGAAGAATTCATTAATAAAGCTAAGATAGATATCTTTGAAGGAGTCTGCAGTAGTTGATCTACAATTCTGTAGTCGCTCATCTTAATTATCTTCAAAATATCATCCACTTCTTTCTCTAGCGTAGCTCCACTAGTCTCTCATGTAGCCTTCTTAGGTTCATCATTCTCAGCAATTTTCTTTCCAGCGGCAACATCTCTCTGAAATACCGGCGCAAACACACGACCGTTATGGGTCACCCTGCTATTTTCAGCTATATTTTCAACATCGGGCATTTGCTGGACGAGATTTTCCACCCTGAAGCTACCGGCAGAAAACACAGAGCCACCACCGAACTTTATTTATCCCGAAGGAAGGGCAAATATCGATAAAACCACAAGGGAATGGATAAGATGGTCTTGCGACCAAGAGAAAGGATAAGGGAGTCGGTTATGCAAGGGGAAGGTATTAGCACCCCTCACATCCGTTGTACTCAACGGGATCCATTTTGTTTGTTTGTCTTTAAGGGTGTATTTATCTACAACTATACTTGCTTAAGGGGGAAAGATGGTTTTTTATTATTGCGTTCGTGAGGGTTTCGCGACCCTTTGCCTACGTATCCCATGAAGGAATCAGAACATCGTAGTTCCTCTAGAAAATGGTTTGTTTGTTTGTGTTTTTTAGTGGGCAACGTTAACACACGCATTCTAGCAATAGGCACGACCGATATCGCGATAGAACAGAGATAACATGCCCTTTGGGGGAGTTTCTATTGGTTGAGTGTTTTGCGGGTTTTAAAATGAATTCAAGTAATGATTAAAGGTGTTTTTGGATTTTTTATTTATGAATGATGAGTTTTAATGATAAAAGAAAAAAAAGTTTAAGAGGGAGACTAGAAGAAAACCTAATTTTTGGTTACATACATGTGGTGAGTTAAAAGTCTATTTCAACGTAAGGCAATTGAAACGGGGTTTAATCGCCTCATGGAACTACCTAAGGGAGTATGGCGCCGGGGTTTGAATGAATAAAGAAACTTAAATTCGAAATGTTTTTGGATTTTTATCTAGTAAAGAAAATTAAACCTTAATTCTAATATTTTGGTATTTTTATCAAATTAAATAAACAATAAATTTAAAAGTAAATTAGAACCTAATTTGAAAAATATTCTAACATTATTTTTTTTTGTGATTTTTTAGGTAAAGAATATATTGAAAGGAAATTAAAATCTAATTCTAAAAGTATATATTTTTGTGGTTTTATATTATAACTTAATTAAGAAAATAATGATCATTTTGTTTTTGTATCAAATAAATAAAAATATACAATTAAGAAGTAAAAATACAAAATTTAAGCTTGCAGGTGTTGCTGGCAAAAGGGTGGTATAGCTAGCATTTTCGATGGGCTGAAGGATAAAACAATTTTTTTGTAAGGCCCAAAAATTATATGAAAAAAAAGATTACAAGATAAAATTACAAAAAAACAAAAAAAATATAAAAACGTGCTGGGCCGGACCGGGTCAGGGAGGTCCGGTCCCAGCGGCCTCTTGAGAAACAAAATGGGTGGGAAACCCTAATTGTCATACATCACCCCTTTCTAACGCTTCCCCTATTTTCTCTATTCTTTCTCAATTCCTTTCATCTCTCTCACAGTGTCGTTGGACTTCAACCTTCCTCCATCTCTCACTCTTATTGCTCAACAATAAAAAAAAATTGCAATTGCTACTCTCTCTGGCTTCTCATCTCGGTTTGCAAGACCAATTCCCTATAAACCACAAAAATCCTCATTCTTATCTCAACTCGGTTCAACAACGAAACCTAACTCTATTGTTCAATCACAACAACGAAACTCTATTATTCCAGCTTACTCACTCTCACAGTTCACGATTTATGTCTTGACGGTAAGCAACAAAAACAGTCACAATGGCAAAGATAGATATGAGAAGGGAAGAACTTACATACTCGGAGCAAGTCCGATAATTTCGACACCTCCGCAGATGATGATGATGATGATGATTTTTGAAGCTTGATGTGGAATTTCTGCTCTCGCTCCCTCTATTACTCAAATTCCCTCAAAGGACAGGTACATTGCTATTCTCCACTTTCTTATTTTCACTTCTTCGTGCATCCATAGCCCCAAGTTTTTTCTTTATTCTGCGATTGTCGTTGATTACTATGAGAATGGTTTATGATAATTATGGTATTTTGTTTATTGAAGAGGCTTTGCAGGTTAGTTAAAGGTTGGATTGAGTGAGGTTTAAGGTAGTAGCAAGGGCGTGTTAAAGTCTATTGGTGACATGCTGTTGGTTGTATGCTGTTGGATTCTGTTGGTTTTTAGTTTTTCTTTTGTGTTGATGGTTTTTCTGTATTCTTGGTTTTGCTTGTTGTGTCTCTCGCTCTGGTTTTTTGGCTAGTTGCTCTGCCCTTTCTATGGAATAGTGACCTTTCTTTATATTGAAAAATAGGTTGGAATTGGATGGAAGAGTTATATGATTCAAAAAATAACTGGTTTGTTGACCTGGTGACTTTTAGGATGCAGGTTTTGGGTATGCCCATTTTGGTGCAAATTTGGCCTGTTTTATTTGGTGTTTATATGCAGGCTGGACAGAATTTTTGCAGCAAAGTGCAGGGCTGACTTTGACATGTTGTTGGACTGTTATGCTCTGGGTGACATCTTTCTAAACCTTATCTCTTTCCCTCTGATTTCTTTCAATGATGTAAAGCACATCTTCTTTTTTTTCTCTAATATTTCTGAAGGGTTGGTACTTTTTAGGAACATGATGACACAATAGGGTGTTGTGAGCTACTTGATAGCTTGCATTGTTTTGTGAATTGTTGATATGCTATTTTTTCCTTTGGTGCATTTGGCTTTGGCTGCTTTGCTTTGCAGCCTTGTTGATGCGCTGTTATGTTTGGCCTGTTGCTGCCTATTATTTTTGCTGTTCTACTATTTTGGTTTGATCACAGTTGTTAGCTGCTTTTGTGTTGTATTTTATTACAGCTGTTGCAGGCTATGTTTGGCAGTTCTGGACTGTTTTGTATTTACTGCCTGTTTTGCTGCCTGCTTAGGTAGCTGTTTGTGGCAGCTTTGTGCCTTTCTTTATCAACAAGAAAACGTTTTCAATTTTTCCTTTTCTCTTTCTTTTGAACCAAAGAGGACAACTTTTTGTAATTTGTAATTGGGAGGAAATGGCCCATGATTAAAAATAAACCCCTTTTAATCTCTGATTCCAAATACCAACCCTTATGATGAGCATAAAGATTTCTTTTAACCATTAATTCTTGCTTGGAATTTTTCATATGTTAATTGCTGGCTAATTTTCTCTTTTCCTTGTTTCATGAGCACGAGTATTGGATGGCAAGCGGGGTTGTAAGATGAAAAGGCCGAGGCTAGCAAAGAACGTGGACGATTTTCTTGAAGAGGAAGCAACAAAAATTGAAGAAGAAACATTTAATTCCTTTTTGCTTTGTGAACAACGATTATAACTTGTGATTTCTCATTCATAACATGTTTTGTAACTTGTCCGAAAATGTAATGCACAAACTTGAATGAATTTTATTAAAGATGAACCTTGTTGTATAGAAATTGAATAACTCTTGAATCTTGTTTGAATTTCGAAATTCTCTCTTGAATAATTTGAATGCACACTTTGACTTTGCAACTTAAACTTCAAGAAATCGCGAACAATTGTTGTAACTTGTATTTCAAACAATCATGCGCCTTATCTTCCAGACTCCAATCAAACTCTTGCATAAAATAAATGCTTGAGAATTTAATTCCCCTTGGTTAATTCAAACCCAAAACAACGGTCACTTAAACCTTAATCTTCATGTCACGCCTGAACCAAACTTTCACTTTTAAACAACACTTTAACTTTGAGACTCACATCACAAGTAACTTATAACTTAAGCAACCAAAACATGCCTTGATGGTCATGATCCCCCGAGCTTATTTCTTGTGCCCAAACTCCACAGTCGTTAACTTAAACTTCAAACTCTCGAATCAGTGGCTTGGAGACTTTTAAGAAGAAGGCTTGAAATGAGAGGAGATGAACTCCTTGACCTAATGTACTGAACTTTGAGCCGTATTTGAGGCAGGCGAAAGAAACATCTTCACAAAAACTAGGGATCCAAAAACCCTAGCATCTTGCCCAACAAATAGGGAAATAAACCTTAATCCAGGCTTTAATAAATTCGAGCCAGAATCAACCTTGTAACGTGATGACAAAATTCATTCCATGATCCACTAATCGAGAACCAGATGCATTTCCCTTTTACCTGATAAGAGAACTTCAAAACAAAATTAGACATAAAGAGGGCGCAGCCCTAATACCTCAAACCAAAGCGCCTGATTCCGTGAGATGCGGGATATACAAATGACTGAGTGAAAATGGTGCAAACGGGGTGCAAAGTTCAAAGCCAGACAAAAGTAAAAAAGATAGGGCAAATTTAGGGTACGACACACCCCATCTTCTAAAATTGTAGTGTTGTATTTGTAAGGCACAACCTTATCTGATTTGTAGGGGATAGGACTTGGAAAACTAATTACCAATGGGGTAACAGCTGGCTTGCTATGATACTCCACTTCAAAATGGACAGGTGCACCGAAACAAGGCACAGGGATGTTTACCCCTTCTTCAACACAACCAGTCATCAATAAGTCATTTCTGGAAAACAAATCTTCATCTGAAGAAAAATACTCATCAACAGAGGCATACTCTTCCTCTGACTCTTCTTCCGTTAAACAAACTTCAACCATATCAACCTCATGATAATCATCCCTCTGACCTATGATCTTGATATTTCTATTGTCTAACAGCAACTGAACACCCTTCTTCACGATTGAACATCCTCGGGGATCTCGACAGCAAACTAGCCAAGATCCATATTGGTGTTCCACCTGACCAGCCGTATGGCAGAAGGTAGCATGCAACTGCATGAGATCCTCATTCAAATACTCCACATCAAAAATTTCGAATTCACAGGGACATCCAAAAATCATATTCACTTCCTCTTCATACTCTGCCCTAGGCCTGATTATGTGGATGAGGCCCTCATCCATTATCTCCTGCAAATCAGCCTTTATCTTATCGCAACCCTGTATATATGTACTGCAAGTAGAACAACTGGCATGGTCATGCGTATAGTAGCTAAATTCATAGAGGTCTGCGTGCATTTTCACCAAATCTCCTCTAACCAGATTAATGTCAAAAATCCGGAAGTCACCTGGACAACCGGCCACCATATTTATAGCATTTACTCCCCCATGCTTGGGTAGAGGATTATCCTTTACATTAGGTCCCATGTCCTTGAAAGATAGAACACTAGACTTTACCAATTTATGCACCTCATTCTTCAAAGGGTAACAATTCTAAAAACTATGCCCTGGTGCTCCTTGATGAAAAGCACACGTTTGGTATGCCTTGTAATACCAAGGCAATGGTGATGGTACGGTGGGAGGTGGTCGTGTCTGGACCAACTTTTTCTGAATCAATGCTAGTAGCTGCTCTGTATAGATCATGGGAATAGGGTCATAACTCTCTCTTCTCTGATTATACCATTGATTTCCCTGCTGGGACGGTCTCTGATAAGCAGTAGTAGTTGGAGCGGCATTCATGATAGGAGTTACTGAGGTGACTTGCTGATGATGCTGATAATTCCTTCTAGGAGAGTTTACCCTCCTCTCTTGTATAATAGCATTTGAATCTCCCTCTTTCTTCTTGGCAAACCCATAAGATGGCTTCTTCGCACCTCCAGATCCTTCACTCTTCATCAAACGGCCTTCTATTACAGCCTCTTCCAAGTGGATACCCATTCCTACCATCTCAGTAAAGTCACTTGGCGCACTTGCAACCATCCTCTCGTAGTAGAAAGCACCCAGCGTATTTAAGAAAATCTTATTCATCTCCTTCTCTTCCTTGGGAGGAATCACTTGGGCGGCTACCTCACGCCAACTCTGCGCATACTCTTTGAACGATTCCCTGTCTTTCTGAACCATGGCCCTAAGTTGGTCACAGTCAGGTGCCATGTCCATGTTGTACTTGTATTGTTTGATGAATGCTTCTCCCAAATCATTAAAAGTATAGATATTGGCGCTGTCCAAACTCATATACCACTTCAGCGCAGCACCGGTCAAACTATCCTGAAAAAAGTGAATCAGCAGACGCTGATCATCAGTATGGGTAGACATTCTCCTCACGTACATTACCAGGTGAGCACAAGGGCAAGTGTTGCCCTTATACTTGTAAAATTCCAAGACCTTAAACTTAGCAGGTATATTAACATTTGGGACCAAACATAGCTCATTCACGTTCTGCCCAAATAGCTCTTTTCCCCTAAGGGCCTTCACCTCTATTTTCATCTTGTCAAATTGCACTTGAAAATCATCCATTCTGTCATAAAGACCCAAGTCTTCACTAGGCGGAGGGAAAGGACGACACACATCATCATTAACAAACATAATCAAATTCACCGAAGGAGGTGCAGCAGGAACAACATGCACCACAGGAGGTGCCGGAGTAACAATAGTCTGAACCGTTGGAGTATCTTGAGGACCAAGATTGAAACCTTCGGGTGCAAAGTTCTCCGTCATTCCCCATGGATAACCTTGAGGCATGCAATTCTGAATAAAAGCTGGAGTAGCAGATACGGGAACAGTCGGAACTTCAGTGGTTGCCCTTGTTGGTTGAGGTTGAACACTCGGTGGATGATTCTGAGCAGCCACCAGAGCTTCCATCAGAGTAGTCAGATTGGCCATACCGGCCTTCAAAGAAGAGACTTCTTCGCGCAGCTCGCGATTCTCCTGTTCTAAGTTGTCCATCTTCTTTTTGAAATTAGCCTGAGTATTATAGTGATGAGTCAGCTTGCTGGACAAAGTAAAGAAGCTGGGTAAGACACCTGGATATGCATAATAAATGCAAGAAACATGTGCAATATGATGCATGATATGCAATGTATATGATTATTTTTACTTCATTATTTAATATTTCAAGGGATTTAAGGTTTATAGACATATTGCAAACATCAAAGTAACAACGCTTTTGAAATACTGAAATTTTTTATTATAATAACTCCAAAATGGATTACAAGTTTCAATGATCTCAAGTACAAGATGAAAATAAAAATCTAAAATCCTGAGAAAAATAACTGATGGAGATCACTCTATACGCTGGCGCTTCCCCGTGAGCCTGGAAATCTAAGCCTTCAACCTCTGGTTTTCTTCCATATGTCTGATGGCAATCTCCTTCTGATCATCTGAATCAGGAAGTAAGTGATCAGCTCCTGATTGAGGCTTAGGAGAAAATAAATCCCCTTACCTCTCCATAGACTCTACCGCTCGACTCTCAAAGATCTCAATCAAGTCGTCTTTCTCCTTCGGGTCTGCTCTGTAGGAACTCTCTAAAAAGCATCAGACTGAGGCATATGAGAGATGAACCACTGGTACAACAGAGGCGTGCAACAGATAATCATTCCCCCATGATAAGAATTCCGAAGATGAATAGAGTAATAAGCATCATCCAATAGTGTAGGAACTGGGTTTCCAATCATGAAAATCCTGATAGCGTTATTGTCGACAAACTTGTCCATATTAGGAAATAAGAATAACCTGTAAGCAAGTAGAGCAAAGATGGCCTCAAAAGAAACTGTAATCTTCATTCTGGAAAAGTAACGAGCTTTCTCCAATAAGAACTGAGCTGGTAATCCTCTAATCCCCCCTTTAGTAGTCATATGGGCTTCAACCTCAGACTTCCCCAGGTGAATCAAAGCAGCAATCTCATGTGGTTTTGGCTCACCCTCTAAACCAATAAAAGGAACATGATCGGTAACGGGTAAGTCCAATAGATAAGAATACTCCTCCAGTGTAGGTATCAACTGATAGTTGGGAAAAGTAAAGCAATGATACATCGGATCATAGAACTGGACCACAGTCGAGAGAATACCCTCCTTCATCTTCAACTTCATGAGAGGAATAATGGATCCATACTTCTTCTGAAAGTCTGCAGAACACTCGATCTCGGGAATTAGACTGATCAACTCATTTATCTTGGGATCCTTGAAACTGTATTTCCCAGTCTTTCTCTTTTCAGAATCCATGGTTAAAAGTACCTGGGATATTCACAAATAGTCAACCTTTAAATCCCTTGAAATATGGTTTTCGGAAAAAGATGCTTATGAGTGCATGTATGCATGATGCAACAATCACACACAAGATCACACATATAGGGTTCATAGGTTCAATGTCACGAGCATGAGGTAGAAGGTACTACCCATAAGGTGTTGGTCTAAAGTTATCACCTGCCGAACAAGGTTCTAGAGGTTCCTAGAGTCTACATCCTTCCTTCGGATATTACCAACTTCTTGATTAACTTGGTAATTAGTAATATTCTCAAGAAAGACTCGTCCGAGTGTAGCATCGTGTGATAACTATTTCCGGATTACTCCGTTATAGCTTCCGCACTACACCTAAAAGGCCAAGATGGGTTTGGTATTCTATGGTCCTCAGTTTCAGCAGGCTCCCAGGTCAAAAGCAGTACGTCTTCTCGATTACTTGGTAAACGAAACTACAGTCAAAGGGGCCTCCACTGAGTGAGGGATCTCATGCCTCCTTTTTTGGGATTACTCCCTCAAAGTTAACATGACTATACCGCCCGTCCTATCATAAAGTTTGCCCAAGTCTGGGTATAGGACTTATGAGTAATCACCAAGCACCCTGAAAACCAGGAAAATCCAGACAAACATATATACAACATATAACACAAAAGACAATAATAACATATATACAGATATAAACAAAGATAGGCTTAACCCACTTAGGGATGGACCAGCAAGAGGTCAATATGTCCCCAGTGAAATCGTCATTTTTCTGTAGCGGTAGAAATGTTCAAGACTAAGTCATTAGATTGACTAGACTTCATACAAATCAAAATAAAAATCGCCACCGTGCTTTATTGTTTCCAAAGGAATGGGAAAAGAGCGAATAACCCAAAAAGAGGGAGAAAGATTCAAGGTAAGGGGGTTGGTTATGCAAAGGGAAGGTATTAGCACCCTAAACATCTATGGTACTCCGCAGGAACCTCTTTGTAAAATCTGTATATTTTGGTTATAAAAAATGTTATATATAAAAAGTGGATGGTGGAGGTGAGAAAAGAAATATATTTTTTATGATTTTTGCACTCGTCGCGGTTGTGAACTTTTAGTGCCTACGTACCACCTTCTGTGCAATAAGGCATTAGGGTACACATAGTTCATCTTTTAAAGATTTAAAACACAAATGTGTTGGTCAATTTTATGATATAAAACATCATCGTTATTGTCCGTGTGGAAAAACATACCTACTACCCACATTCATGAGAAAGGAGAATTTGCATCATCTCAAAGTGGAGGATATGGCTTTGATTTTAAAATCAACAATGCCTCACTCAACACCCAAGTGGAAAATATCTCTCTTCACTACATAGTGTAGAAGTATAGTTGTTTGCATCACTACAAGGATTGACAAGAGTTCAATCTTTTGAGAAAAATTTAAAGATAAAAGCCAAAGTGGAAAAATTGTTTGAAATGAGATTGATTGACTTTTAGTCTTCTCACAAAAAATGTCAAAGTATTATTAAGTTTATTGAAGCTTATTTATGAAAATGTTTGAAAATGAATGGACCTAAGTCCAAGTTTATTATGAATATGGTTCAAGTTTAAAACAAGAAGAGTTTTCAAAAGGAGGGAGAAGATTTTTGAAATTAAAGAAGATGGGAGGAGAAGAAAAGGCTACCCTAAAGCATAAGGTAAAAGCTAGGGATAAGAACCATCTAACCAACAAGAAGCCAATACTTGGGAATATGAGCCAAGATAGAATTCCTATTCTTTAGATTGAAACCAAACAAGTAATGATACTAGACGTCTTGAGAGAACCAAACTTCAAGGGAATTAAGTCTTCACAAAAATTGGACAGAGTAACGGTTGTATACGGGTGAATTCCATATTACAAATAGAGGATGTAATCACAAAAACCTTCACACAAAAACAAACAAGCAACCCAATGTCTTAAGGTAAACCTCAAGAACTCCAGACAAAATAATCAGATAAGATCTCCAAGATAGGTCAAGGTTTCTAATCCTAAGTCCAAGCAAAGTCCCATGCTCCATAATTCCAAGGATAGTAATCAAATAGTCCAAGTACCATTAAAGATTTTTTAGGGTCTCTGTTGATTATTAAGTATCTTAAGAAAGGAAAAGAAAAGCTCAAGTGAGCAAAGTAAAAATGGCAAGAAAATAAATGCTCAAATGAGCAAAGATGAAAATGGCATGAAATGTAAATGCTAAAAGTAAATAGTACATAAAGCATAAAAAATAATAAAAGAATAAGGTAAAACAAGTCAATAATTAGTGGTTATTTGGATGACCATCTTGAAACTTGAATTTGGAACTCATTAGAGGATTAGTAGAACCAAAGCCTCCACACAACAAGTTGTATTTGCTTTTTGTCATGTATATCATCCATTTGGAATTCTCATAAGTACCATTTAATGATCAACGATGTTTAAGTGATCCGCGTTGACCAAAGATGTTGTAGATCCATTAGAGGATTGGTAGAACCAAATCCTCCACACAATTAATCTCAAGGTTATTGGATCAAAGATATTAAATTAACATGCTTGGGCTTGCAATCATAAGTTTGGGCCACGAATGATCATTTATTCGAATCTGGACAAAATTTAGCGCTATATTAAGCAATCGTAAGTGGACTTATATAGAAGTCGCACCTATTTTGAGGTCGTTCAATAGCAATTTATGCACCATTTATTTTGAGACATGATATAGAGATCATGCTCCAATAACATCTAGTGCAATAAGAAAGGGATAAGATGAAGAGGGGATGGGAAAAATGAATAAACCACTTTTGAATCAAAAAATTTATCAAACTATTATTAAAATCATTCATCCATTTTGGTGGAGTTGAACTCAACACCCAAGATTCAATGATGTTAATAAAGTCATGATCAAAAAATCAACTCAAGACAGCCAGAAAATAATCACAAAATAATATTATATTTAATATATACATTAAAAGGGTTTAAAAAATGTTTAAAAATCAAAATAGAGGAGAAAAATATCAATTATGTTCAAATTAATCAAGAAAGAAAAGTAAGGCCATAGAAAAATCAGAAATGGATCCAAATATTTTTATAAAATTTTGGTAATTTTTAAAAGTCAGAAACTATTTTTAAGCTATTTAAAATTTCTCAAACAAACAGAAAATAGGTCAAAAATAGTAAACCTCAATATAAAATTCCATAAAATTTTCAGAAAGTCAAAAATATGCAAAATATTATTTATTAATTTTTTCAGAATTAAAAAATGTCAAAAAGTATTTTTTTAAGTAATTAAAATAAAGCAAATAATTCAAAATATATAAAAAATTTCAAATTTCAAAATAAAAATGTGAAAAAATAGTCATGGGATCATAAATAATTCAAAGTATTTTTGTGAATTTTTTCAGAATTTTTGGATAAAAAATAAAAGAGTTATAAATTTTTGAAAATTTAATCAATAAAATATTAAATCAGAAAATAAAATAAAACCAAAAAGATGTGGACCATCAGATCATAGTCAAAGCGCGTTAGTAACCTGATCCAGTGAACCAGACGCGCTGTACTTGATATGGACCTTAGTGAGATACGCATATGATCAGAAAAAGGGCAACCAATGAAATTAAAACGTTTGGCACGCTATCATTGGCTGAGACGAGACATGTCATCATCTTCAACCTCCAGACACCCTGCAATGGGGATTTTGTGAGATCCTTCAAATGGAAAAATTAGGATCCCAGGTTAGTATCATTGAACTCGTCTCTTCAAGACAATTCTAACACCACCATCGCGCCAAATTTATATAAGGTATGGAGAGAGATATGAATCAAAAACCCAGAAAATAGAGAGCACTTTCAATTTGAGATTTCTCTCTCAATTCTCAATGGATTTAAAAATTGTAAGCAGCATTGGAATCAGGAGAAGGAGTAGAATAGATTAGTGATTTATTTGGATCCAAATGGTGGAGAATTCTACCTTTTCGAAGTTCAAGGAAGAAGCTATGAAACTGGACTTGTGTATCTTGAATTATGGCTCATTTTGATTGGTTTAAGTGCTGGAGAGTTTATATGATGCTTAAGGATGATGAATGCGCAGAGAATTTTGGAAAAGGGAGCTTAAAGCTTAGAAACTGAATTCAAACAAGATGGGTTCGTGTGAAGTCTTAGTAGGGTGTTTTTGGCTCTCAAAGCTTGAAGAAATGAATGGGGGATGACCCTCTATTTATAGGGAAGTGAATGGGAATGAAAATTGGAAGAAACAAGGAAGTTCAGAGGGAAATTGAGTGAAGGTCGAGCACGAGTGAAGTGTGACTTCGTTTCCATCAAAACTCAACCAAATCTTGCGTTTTGGGGTGCTAATCACTTCTGGAAAGTTTGCTAATCAAGTTTAAATCAAAAACGCGCATAAATCTTGTGTTTAGAAGTCACATTATAGATTTCAAAATTCTGACTTTGTGGAAAATTCAGTTTCAAGTTACCAAATTCAAATCCATGGCATTTCCAACTCAAGGGGTCTTAGGGCATGATTCTTGATGCTTTATAAATATGAGATTACAAGCTTTGAAATGGAAAAATAAAGGAGTTAAATGGATGCTTGAGCTGAAAGTTGCATTTAGTCAAAGTTGAAGAAAAAGGGTTGAGTTCCATACTTAGAAATATTTCAAATTCTTCTTCAAAAAATGACCTATAATATTTTGCATCCAAACATGGCCTTCCACTTGGAATTTGCATTTGACTAAAAACGATGGCACGAAGTAGATCTCTTGAATGACATTTTGAAACTTGAACCACTCAAAATCTCCAAAAATTGAGCAAGTTATGACTTGTTGAAGTTGGCCAAAAATTATGAAATGACCTATAATCTTTTGCATACTTAAGGCAACCTCCATCCATTTTCCCACTTTGCACATAAAATAAGGCATAAATTTCACATCTTCAAGATCATTATGGAAAAAGAATGGACTCAAGGTGATGAAAATTGACCAAGTTATGATCAATTGAAGTTACTTATGTAAAATTGTGGATTCATCTGGATGACTTGTAATCTTTCTTCGTCACCATGTTTCTTCCACATGAAAACTCCTTGGAACTTTTGAAGTGATTTGTTGATAACCCTTTGAAAAGAAGGATGTATTTGGAATCACTCAAAAATACCAAAAGGTGAGCAAGATGTGCTCCTTTGAAGTTCAAACCCTAGCTTCTAGATCAAGAGAATTCCTTGAGGAACTTTGACAAGTTTGAACAAAGTTCTTGTACCAATATTCTTGCTTTGTGAATAGAAGTTGTTGAGGATGATAATGAAAACTCTTAGCCACCAAAACCACTTCCATATCTTGAATTTTGAGAGAAATATGCTCTTGTGACTAATAGGAACAAGGCCTTGTCCACACATGACAACTTATCCAATCAACCCCTTGTAATTTTGAGTCAAATCTAATAACCTTGAAATGTGATGAACCAAAGCAACCTTTCCATTCCAATTCTCCAAAAACCAAACCATTGGTGATGTTTGAAATTCTCAAGCTATATTGACTAGGGCATGGATATAAACTCATGAACCCATGGAGTAATTTGTTAAATCTCATTGCCCTTACCTACATGGATAACAAGCAAGACAAGCCAACATTGTATTTTATTAGTTAAATGAAGAAATCAAAACAATATTCATGATCACAAAAGGAACATAAGTCAAGGTGCTTGGTAATCCCTCAAAAAGGAAAAATTAAATGTAGGGAGGGGAACCAAGAATCCTAGTTTGATCTTGTTGTGAGTGAATCAACATGATATGATGAAGGGATCTTAGGGGAAAAAATTGGGGTACAACACAGGCTTCATAGTATTTTGGATAAATCAAGATATTATCCATTCAATTTCCGGGCTTCATAGCTTGAATTTGAGATATACCACTATCTGGTTGATTCCAGGCTTCGTAGTATTAAACTGGAATAGAAATCTTAGTATCGATTTGAATGAACCAGGGAAAGGTCTCTAGTTGTTTTCAACTGGGGGATAAATCTTAGTATCAATTTGATTGAACCCGGGAGAAGTCTCAGAATAAATTTGACTGGCATAGAAATCAGGGGAATCTTAGCGGCGATTCGGCTGACCCAGACGAAAGTCTTAGAACATATTCAACTAGAATAGAAACCTTAGTGTCGGTTTGACTGAACCAGAGAAAATCTTGAAAAGTGTTGGAATATCTTCAACTGTAATAGAAACCTTGGTGTCGGTTTTACTGAACCAGAGAGAACTCGAGTCGTCTTGAGTTGGGAGAGAAATCTTAGTATCGATTTGTCTGAACCCGGGAGAAGTCTCGGAATAACTTTGACTGGCATAGAAATCAGGGGAATCTTAGTGGAGATTCGGCTGGCCCAGACGAAAGTCTTAGAACATCTTCAACTAGAATAGAAACCTTAGTGTCGGTTTGACTGAACCAGAGAAAATCTTGAAAAGTGTTGGAATATCTTCAACTGGAATAGAAACCTTGGTGTCGGTTTGACTGAACCAGAGAGAACTTGTGAGAACTTGATTGCATCTTTCCCTGAAAGGTAAAGAGTTAGTCGTATGTAATGTCATGATGTATGAAATGTATTGAGTAATGATGTTCTCCAAATAAATGAGATTATGTTGTATAATATGTATGCACATGCCATGATGTACGGATATGCAATGCTATTGTGATATTCTCTAGCTGGGAATAATAAATCCTGGATTTCTGCTGGAGAGTATAAGGAGTCGAGTTCTTCGTTTCCGTTGGGGATAGTGACCGAAGATGACAAGCTGGAGATTTACATCCATTCTGCTTGAGAATATTCTGTCGGGAGAGACTCTGTTTGAGAACAATCCTGCGGGGGAATGACTTTGTGGGGAAGGGAGATACTCTGTTGGAAGATCTGCTGATTTGGAGAAATAAACTCAGCTGGGGATGAACTTCCATTGCTGGAGAGAAGAGCTTTGTTGGAAATCGAACTTCCATTGTCAGAGAAATAAACTTTGCTCGGGAGATGGCTTTATAAACTGCTCATGGTTATAAAACCCGGCTGGGGAATGCAGATATCAGCTTTCTGAAGGATCTTGCTAGGGAAGGAATTCCTGCTTGGGGATACGAAGGTTGGACCTTGGTTGTCTCAGCTCAGTGGGGAGTATAGGTATCACTGGCTTGTATGTGATAGTGACTTCCCTTCCAATTGTCTCTGCCCCTTATACCATGATGGACGGGATAACTGTCGATATTTAGGTTTTGTACCAGTTTCTTTGAGTTCTTAGTAATTGTCTTTCTATTTTATATGCAGATATTTGTGAACAGTAATCATATTCAAATGCATATGTCAAGAATAAAACATTGGACTTTTTTTGCAAAACAAAACAGAAAATGGAAAAAACAAACACAGAGTTTTGTAATCAAAAGACGCTTTGTATTGATTTGAAATTTGCCTATAACGGCCGTTTTTTACAAGGAGGCTGACGCTCTAGTAAGAGAAGGTCGCCGTAAAAATGGAAATTATTACAAAAATTGTGTACAAAAAGAAAATAGCTATGTGTAGTGATCTCATTGGGTTTCAATTCTGCTATTTCCCCTATGTCTTCGAGCATCTCATCACTTTGCTGCTTGTCTGAAGCTGACTGGATTGATTGGTACCGTTTGAGCTTGATATCTAATTACTGAGGTCTGATCGCAAGGTGATCCAATGGGATATAGTGATACGCTTTAATCCCTAATTTTTTCCTGGACCGCCCTTTCAGGTTTTCAGTCCACCGGGATACCCTTTTTTCCCCAAGCCGCCCTTTCGGGTTTTCGACTTGCCGGGTGTACAGATTTTTTCATTTTGTATCCCTAATTTTTGCCCGAACCCTTTTGGTTCACCGGGATGCCCTTATTTTTGCCTAGGTATGTCAACATAGCAGGTCTTTATTATGCGTAGTATCTTTTCACTATGTCCGTATTGACAGGGTGTGGAAGGTCGTTACCATCCATGGTGGTCAGAATCATGGCTTCACCGGAAAATATGTTCTTGACTACAAATGGTCCCTCATAGGTGGGAGTCCATTTTCCCCTGGGATCACCTTGTGGAAGTATGATGTGCTTGATTACCAGATCCCCTACTTGATACACTTGTTGTCTGACTTTCTTGTTGAAGGCCTTGATCATTCGTTTCGGATACATTTGACCATGGCAGACAACAGTAAGTCTTTTCTCGTCGATTAAGTTCAATTGATCAAGTCGAGTCTCGATCCAATCGTCTTCGCTCAATTCCGCATCCTTCATAATCCATAGAGAAGGGATCTGGACCTCTATGGGTAGGACAACCTCCATGCCATATACCAGAGAATAGGGTGTTGCCCCTGTCGATGTACGTGCTAAAGTACGGTACCCGCGAAGAGCAAATGGTAACATCTCGTACCAGTCTTTGTATGTCACTGTCATCTTCTATATGATCTTCTTAATATTCTTATTAGCAGCTTCAACAGCCCCATTCATCTTCGGCCGGTAAGGAGAAGAGTTGTGATGTTGAATCTTGAACTGTTTACAGAGATCGGTGATCATTGAATTGTTGATATTGGTACCATTTTCCGTGATGATTCTCTCAGAGATACCATAACAACAAACCAGGTTATGCTTGATGAACCGTGCCACCACATTCTTAGTAACCGAAGCAAAGGACGAAACCTTAACCCACTTTGTAAAGTAATCAATGGCCACTAGGATGAAGCGATTCCCGTTGGACATGGTAGGTCTGATCTCGCCGATCATGTAAATGCCCCATATTGCAAAGGGCCAGGGAGTTGTCAAGACGTTCAAGGGAACTGGAGATACATGCACCTTATCATCGTAGATTTGGCACTTGTGATAGGTTCGAAAATGTTGATAACAGTTGGCTTCCATAGTGGACCAGTAGTATCCGGCCCGCAGGATCTTCTTAGCCATGGTATGTCCATTGGAATGAGTGCCAAAGGTACCTTTGTGTAGGTCTGCCATGATCATCTCTGCTTCAGTCTTGTCTACACACCGTAGTAAGGTAGATTCATGATTGCGCTTATAGAGGATTCCATTGCTGAGGAAGAACTTTGCAGTAAACCTTCTCAGAAATTTATTATCATTGACAAATGCCCCCTCGGGGTATTCTTGAGCCTCGAGATACCTTTTCACCTCATGAAACCAAGGTTTGTCGGCTACCTCCTCAGCATTAATCTCACAGTAGTATTCTGGTTCATCTAACCTCTCAATAGTGATTCAGGGAGCTTCATTTTCCCACCTGACCTTGAACATTGACGACATAGTAGCTAGCGTGTCCGCTAACTGATTCTCTTCTTGTGGGAAATGTTCAAAGGTGATTGTTGTACCCAAAAATTTTCCCTCCCATATTTCTCAATACATTTCAAGTTAGATCCTCAAATTGCTCAAGGAAGTCCAAGAGTTGACCAAACAAACTCTCTCCTAAGGCAGTCAACCTCAAATTAGGGTTTCATGTTGCATCAAGATAATTGAGTCCAAAGGGTCTCAAATTCTCACCATTATCCTAAAATTTTCTCAAGATCATCCATGTCAAGTTTCAAGCCTTGCAGAGGAAGTTTGCTCAGTCAATTGCTCAAAGGCCTGAAAATCGACTATGCTAGGGAAAAAGTCAACTGTGGCCCACATACAGTCAAACTTCAAGATTTTTGGTCAACATCCTCATTTTGAAGTATTATTCATCATTTTATCAAGGGTTGATCATGATTCCTCAAGGATTGCTCACAATTCATCAAAACCCAAAAGTTGCTAAATTAGGGTTTTGTAGGAAAAGTCAACACAACTTTGACCAAGCATAACTTTCTCATACTTTATCAGAAATGACCCATCCAAAGCTCATTTTGAAGAGGATTAAATTACCTACAATTAATCTTAATCTCCCAAGTTCAAAATATGCACTCACAAGAAGATATGAATTTGGACATTATAGGTCATTTTGAAAAGTCAACAAAAACACCTTTTTTTGTCAAAGCTTCATACATGAATATGGAAGACTCAATTGAGATGAAACCAAAGAGGTTGCTTATGGGACATCCTAAGATTTCTAAAAAGTCCAAGAACACCCTCATAAGGTTAAAATTGAGAGAGATATGCATTGTCAAAGTTGGACAATTTTTGAAAAAATGCATATAGAAAATATTGACCAAACTTGGATTTTTTCCAAATGGGCCTATCTTTTCAAGTTTTAAACTCATTCCTAACATGTTCCACGACCTCTAAGCCCACCAATACATTTTTCTACTATTTATGCTATTTATTTTGATATTTTATTTATAAAAGTTCAGAATTAAATAAATAAATAATAGAAATAATGTAAATTTTGATGTGAATCTATTTTTGGAAAGTTTTATGCTGGTTTATGTGAATTTATTTCGTGCAATAACCCTTCAAATATCTCCAGGTTCATCCACATGTGAAAATGGCATAAAATACCAAATATGGCATTTTTTTCAAATTTTGATCATGGTCTTAAAACACAACATTATGAGGGAGATTCTTTCCATGCTTTCTTGTCTCCTCATTCTCCTCTATAAATATAGAGCCATACAAACTTGAAAGGGTCGAAAATTCCTCTCTAAAAAGCTCTCAAAAAGTTCTTCAAAAAGCTCTCTAAAAGCTCTTTAAAAAGCTCTCCAGAAATCAAAGAATTGGTGCAAGTCATATCTCGAGGTTCCGGTCTCTCTCAATTGACATAAAGACTCAAATCATCCTCTTGAAGTCCTCAAGAGTCTTACAAGGCCCAAGAGCAATCCATCACACGCCTAGCACGCCCCCATTTGACAACACCGATTTTTGTAAAATTTTAAACTTCAAATCTCTAATTTTAATCACATTTTATGGTATGCTAACGTTTGTTTGAGTTTATATAGAACAGTTATGGATGGTTGAATCATAGGTTCCACGCAAGAATCAAAAAAACACCATAGTTAGAGCATGAAGCTTTCGAAGATTCGGGCCTAGGGATTTCTGATGATTGCACCCCCTATTTATTTTTGCTACTAGGCCCATCTTTATTTTCTTGTTTTATTCATTTCATTTATTTCTTTTAATCCCTTCTTTTTTTTATCAATAAACAAATATAAAAATCACATAAAAATAGATTTAGGATTTTTTCTTAATTAAATTTTAATTTTGGTAAATTAATTAACTAAACACTTTAACTTTTTTTTTAAAATTAAAATTAATAGAACTTAAGTTTAATTTCATTTTAATTCATTTTCCTTCTCGTAACAAAAATACATAAAAAAACATAGAATTAATTTCTTTTATTTAAATTTCATGTTTCTTTAATAACTATCTTTTTTTTTAAAATATAGATCTAGATCAATTATTTTTTAACTTAAACCATTTCTATAAATTAAAACAAAAAACAACAAAAAGATTTTTTTTATATCTTATTTTTAGACGTCTTTTCAAATTTGCGCGTTATTATTCTTTCGCACTTCATTTTATTATTGTAGTTGTATATTGGGATGTAATAGATGATTAGTAGGACCTTTACCGCTTTTATTTATTTTTCCCCCCAGTTTTGGATATGTACATAATCCCCCTCCCTAAAGCCTTGTAATAGCTAGGTTTTATATTCCTGCACTTTTAAATTACTGCAATTATTAACTGCTAGATGTATGACTAATAGGATTGTATGGCAAGAATAATCAAACATTAGCAAACTTAACACAAGACTAAAATAACTGAACATAACACACCTTGCACATATTCACCCTTAGGGTATACCTCACTTGGTTGCCTCGGAAAATAATGGTCATGCCCCTCAAACATAGGGATACCCTTAGCAAAGACCCTCGGTTAAAGTCATCATAAAAGATCATGGTCCCTTACTGTCCCTCGAGTTGCCTACGGTATATGATCTTGTCCCTCGATGTTGCCTACAAATATATGATGACAGTTCCCTCGAAATGCTAAGTTATCCTTACATGTTGCCTTCAATGACCATTACGTCCCTTTCGAATTGACCTTACAAATTCCAACGACGGTGCTACCTATTTCTCAATAGTAGGATAGTGTTGTATAAAGGAAACAAGAATAGAAACGATCTTTTTTTCGAGTAGGTAGATGCTAGTAGGTACTTGCTCAAATCAAACTTTTTCACACCAAACACTTTTCAAACAAAGTTTTCAAAAACACTTTGTAACACTCTTGAAGACAGAAGCAAGGGTTAAAACGAAGTAAAACAAACTTTTTAAAACAAAGAATACACACAAGCAATTTAAAAAGATGAGCAAGTACCTAAGAGCCATGGAAAACCATGGATAGAAAGGGTGCTAACACCTTCCCTTTCTATAATCTACCCCCCGTACTCAGAATATCTCGAAAAAAGGATTTTTTTTCTGTACTTTTTTCCTTTCCGGTTGGATGAAATAAAAGTCGGTGGTGACTCTTGCTTACTGCGACATTTTGTGAATAAAAAAAACGCAAAACGCAAACCAGTAAAAATAGTCCGGTTCTACCACCGTATCAAGAACTGGAAACTCTGTTGGGGACTTAATAAGTGGGGTATACCTTAGGATTTAGTTCATCATATTTGCTTCTCTTGTTTGTTTTGGTTGCTTTACTTTTAAGGGTTTTGTTTGGGGTTACTATAGATCCTAACCTGGATCTGGGGACACCTTTTAGGTAAGTAGTAATAAACTGTGAGGGAACTGTACGGCATAGACCGATACGATTGAAGCAGTAGCTACGTTGATGTGGCACATTGGTTGGTATCGGTATCCCTTGTGGAGAAACGAGGAGAATACGTGACCGCTGCGTGTGTCGTTAAGAATCAACTGACCTTAGAACCTTTAATCGACCAACTTGGCCATTAGGAAGTAGTGAGATAGCCGGCCTCGGTGTAAAGCTGAGAACTGGTTGATACTCGATGCTACACTCATTGAGACCATACTCTCGAGATAGTTCCGGCTGCAAGAAAAGATTACATGAGCTGAAACCATGACCGATGGAGGATGGTCAGTGATATTGAGATCCTCTAGAACCCGGTTACTTTTCTAGGACAGGTTGAACCAACTTAACTTCAAGAGGGTATTACCTTTGACCTCATGCAAGCCTAAACCTAAGGCTGTTTGTGTGACTTGTGTGCTTTCAGCTTGAACTACTTGCACAATTTTATTATCTGACAACAAGAGTTCCTTGCAGGTTTTGTTTATAGTCCTTATCCAATAACTTGGATTTCTTGCCGGATTTACTTGCTTACATCACCTCGCACTTTTTCTTAAACGCATAGCATACACATCATAACATCATGCCTTAACATTTCCTTAACCATTTCAAAGATCTCGAGGGTTTGTGATGCAGGTTATGGTAAATCAAACGTCTAGCAAGGGGCAAAGGGGATTTATTTTCCTCTAGCCAATGTCGTCTAGAGATCAAAACACGATAACTTGAGTCAGTGGCTATGACCCACTCGATATGGTGAGCTTGACTCTTGAAGAATGACTCTTAACGATACAAAGTTTCTTCAATCAAGCTGTAATCACATTCTAACAGTTTCTTGTTTACCCCGTGAGATCCTTGAAAACATTGCATACATATATCATACATATCATTGCATAACAGGTTTTACAGTACAGGTCTCTCATGTTCTCGCTGTTTATTTCAGCAATGACTCTCAAACAAGAAAACAGAGATCTTCAAACTCAAGAAGCTCAGTTCAGGGACATATTCCTAAACCTATCCAAGGGGCAGGAAGAGTTGAAAACACTCCTCGTTGGGAATTTGGTCAAGAAAAGTCCTGAAGACAATAAGGACGAACGGCTGGAACAACTGCAAGCCGAGGTAGATTCAATAAGAACCCAGATTCAATGAGAACCATCACCAACTAACTTCATCAAGACGGATACAATAGTATGAAGCAAACAGTTGAGGCTGGGGAGCAAGTCATTGATCAACCTCCAAGAAGACAAAAGGTTGGTTTGGTGAAGAGTGGACCTTTCCAAATTGCTACTACATCACGGGTCCAACAACAACCTCGCCAAAAACAACGGGTTGATCAGAGTAAGTCGGATATGCCCAAAAGGAAGTTTACCAAAATCAACATGTCATTGGCTCAAGCATTGCAACGCCTGTTGAAGGCCAAGTTGGTTATATTAAGGGACTCTCCTCAGAATCCCAACATAGCCTCCCCAAGGTACAATCCTGATGCAAGGTGTGCATACCATTCCAACAGCCCTGAACATGACACCAATAGCTGCTGGGCATTGAGAAATAAAATTCAAGACCTGATTGATGAAGGAGCGCTAGAATTCGCACAAGACGGTCAGGATGAGCTCTTCTGCCATCCCTCCAAAGCATACCATTTGAAGTGACAAGTTCTAACAAGAGGGATTTTCGTTCATTAGACTTTTCATTTTGTAATTTTCTTTTGATTGTGTGAAAATTTATTCATATCAAACCTCGTTATTTCATGAATGCATTGCACATGTTTGTCTTGAATCAATTCATTCGTATTCACTATTTCAAAAATGTGTTCTTATTTCCTTTTGTGATATTCAACTCTCGATTAAAAACTCTAAGCCTTAGAGGGAGGATGACGAAAATGATACCACAATCTCTACAGTATGCTTTTGAACAGACCCCGCTGACAATGTACAGGTGTTGTTTCAAATCCTAAATAGTGGAGTTATAAGGAAGATAATCCCTAGTCAATCCCTTCGAGCCAAAGAAGTAGGAGTTTTCTTTTCACACAAATTAAAACCCTTAATCATAACCTGGGGCAGGGTAGTTTCTCAGTTAATTCAGATTCGCGTTCAGTCACAATATTCTACTTCATACATAATGAATGGCATCAAAGACATCCTTCCAAAACAAAAAACGGTGATGGTTCCCTATAATCATCAAGGCAGACAGTCATTATCTCTCGAAATAAAAGCCCATTAAGTCAAAACCTATGAAGGAGACTTAAGAAAAAAACCGGGGCATCCCGCTGACTGTAATCATAAAAAGAAATAGTTCAGGAAAAAGACAGGGATAATAAAACCAAAAAAAAAGGTTACTACAAATCCTCGGCAAAAAAAAAAGATTACAAAATGACTGCCTTTTTCAAGTAAACTTTCAGTATCCGAACCATCACCGGAACATCAAGGGAAATATTCCAAGACTCAAACGGGATCTAAATGCACAATTAACTTAGTATAGGATCGAAGAACATCACGAAGAACAGGTGGGTACAAATAAATTTTGAGCCTTTATCCTTTGTTTCTTGAACCGTGAACCAGCCCCCGTTATAACCCTTAAAAGTCCTAGCTGAAGCATGGGTTAGTTTGAAAGCATACTGTTACAAAAGGTATCCTGACTCCTGTAGGACTTGCTATAAATCCTGAGTTGACATCACACTTTTACAACAAAAAAACTTGTTTTACTAAAAAATGAATTTTCAAACTTCAAGACAGACATAAGCTTTGAATTCTTAAAATAACATTGTTTGCATATGACTATTTGTTCAACAGCAGAGAAATTCGCATGACGAATATCTAGTGAACAAAAACCTTCTCAATAAAAAGGATCACCTCAAGTGGAAAAAAACACTTCCAACCAAGGGGCACGGCATGATCATTGTCCATCAAATGGGGCAGTCAAGTCAAGATTCAAGGAATCTCTCAAAGATGCCAAATAGCCAGGGGCAGATCTCCATCTGAATCACTTGGGGCATTGGATATGAATTCCAGCAACGAATCTTGTATGATCAAACAAACATCTTCTGGTAGTATGGCAACACAACACTACAGACAATGACAACTCCCTACACCCTGAGAGCGTGGACATAGTCAGAAAATACTGTGCATGAACAAAGACCCGCTAGGTTGAATTTCTAGGCAAAAATAAGGGCATCCCAGCGAACCAAAAGGGTTCAGGAAAAAATTAGGGATAAAAACAAAAAAGATATGTACACCCGGCAAGCCGAAAACCTGAAAAGGCAGCTTGGGCAAAAAAGCGTATCCCCGTGGACTGAAAATCTGAAAAGACAGTCCATGCATAAGTTAGGGATTAAAGCGTACGACTATGTCCCATCTCCTGTCTATCAGTGGAAGACTTATACCTTGATCAGCATTCAGCAAGAGAACCAGAATCGATACAGTTTAGATACACTCTAGGTACGGATGCCATTCTGATACTCATTCAGATTCAGCTTTCAGATACAGCTCAGATACGCTCCAGATACGGATGCCATTCTGATACTCATTCAGATTCAGCTTTCAGATACAGCTCAGATATGCTCCAGATACAGATTCCATTCTGATACTCATTCAGATTCAGCTTTCAGATACAATTCAGATACGCTCCAGATATGGATGCCATTCTGATACTCATTCTGATTCAGCTTTCAGATACAGTCCAGATACGCTCTAGATACGGATGCCATTCTGATACTCATTTTGATTCAGCTTTCAGATACAGTTCAGATACGCTCTAGATACGGATGCCATTCTGATACTCATTCAGATTCAGCTTTCAGATACAGTCCAGATACGCTCTAGATACGGATGCCATTCTGATGCTCATTCAGATTCATCTTTCGGATACAGTTCATATACGCTCCAGATACGGATTCCATTCTGATACTCATTCAGATTCAGCTTTCAGATACAATCCAGATACGCTCTAGATACGGATGCCATTCCGATACTCATTCAGATTCAGCTTTCAGATACAGTTTAGATACGCTCCATATACGGATGCCATTCTGATACTCATTCAGATTCATCTTTCCGATACAGTTCAGATACGATCCAGAGACGGATGCCATTCTGAAACTCATTCAACACATATTTCAAGTATAGTTCAGATACGATCCAGAGACGGATGTCATCCTGACAGTCATTAAATACATGTTCAAGTACAATCACGACATAGATCCATCCACAAAATCTCCGCATGTACTTTTTCCAGCATGGTACAAGGGGCAGAGACAGTTGGAAGCAAAGTCACTATCACATACAAGCCAGTGAAACCCATAATCCCCACAAAGCCGAGACAACCAAGATCCGACCTCCGTATCCCCAAGCAGGAATTCCTATCCCAGCAGGTTCCTTCTGAAAGCTAATATCTGCATTCTCCAGCCGAGTTTTATAACCATGAGAAGTTTATAATGCCATCTCCCGAGCAGAGTTTATTTCTCTGACATTGGAAGCTCAATCTCCAACAGAGCTTTTCTCTCCAACAATGAAAGTTCATACCCACCTGATTTTATTTCTCCAAATCAGCAGATCTTCCAACAGAGTATCCCTCTTCCCCATAGAGTCAGTCTCCCACAAGGTTATTCTCAAACAGAGTCTCTCCCGGAGGATTATTCTCAAGCAGAACGGACGCAAGTCTCCAGCTAATCATCTTCGGTCATTATCCCCAGCGAGAATGAAGAACTCAACTCTTTGTACTCTCCAACAGTTGTCCAAGATTTATTCTCCCCAGCTGGATAATATCACAATGGCATTACATATCCATACATCATGGCATGCGCATATGCATCATACAACACAATCTTATTTATTTTGAGAGCATCATTACTCGATACATATCATACATCATGACATTACATAAGACTAACTCTTTACCTTTCAGGGAAAGATATAATCAAATTCTCACAAGTTTTCTTTGGTTCAGTCAAATCGATGCTAATATTTCTATTCCAGTTCAAGCTATGAAGCCCGGATCCGACTAGATAATATCTTGATTTCTCCATCATACTGTGAAGCCCGAAGAACGACCGGATAACAGTACCAAGATACTATGAAGCCTGGAATCGACCAGATAGTGGTATATCCCAAATTCAAAGCTATGAAGCTCGGAAATCGACTGGAAAATAGTTGAATCCCCAGCAAATTACTGTGAAGCCTGGAATCGACTAGATAGTACTACAAAACACCATGAAGCCTGGAATTGACCAGATAGTGGTATATCATAAACACAAGCTGTGAACCCTAGAGATCGACTAGAAAATAACTTAACCCCTCAACAAGGTATTGTGAATCCTGGAAACCGACTAGATAGCAATACAAGATACCATGAAGCCTGGACTCGACCAGATAATGGTATAAAACACCGTGAAGCCTGGATTACGACCAGATAGCGGTAAAAGACACTGAAGCCTGGGACTATGACCAGATAACAGTATAAGGTACTGCAAAGCTTGGAATTCGACCAAATAGAAGTTTACCCGGCCAATTACTAAGAAGCCCGGAATCGACCAGATATAAGTATGCCTTAAATTCAAGTTGAAGCCCAGATGCGACCGGATAACAACTTAATTCCTTTTGAAGCCTGGATTACGACCAGATAAGAATTGAGAAATTGCGAAGCCTGGAGAACAAACAGATAGCAAGTTTAATCTCATCCCCCCAGTAAGTCGCTGTGAATCCTGGAGCACGACCAGATAGTAGTCAATCTTATTTTCCTCAGCAAATCACTGTGAAGTCTGGAGCACGACCAGATAACAGTTCATTTTCACCTCCTCGACTAAGAGATGATTCCCCAGTAGGGTAACGGGCGACTGAAGCTCCTAAAATTCTATTTTTCTCAAGACAGAGGCCAGCATTCCACAGCATAGTCCTCCTCAACAACAAGTATACAGGCTCTCTCAAAGGAATCCCTTATGTGATCGACACTTCTTCTGATGGCATCTTTAAGCCCATCTTCCGACATCAATTTCAAAATGGCATCTATAATCCCATTCCCGATATCTCAAGGCCAGTACCACTTCATGTGAGTGCAAATTTATGGGCACTCTAGTGTTCAATCATTTTCAACCTTCGGATCACAAAAGGCAGACAAGCCAATCTACATCCTCAGGTTTAAGAAGATTGAACAGGGGCAGCTGTTGTACCCCAAAATTTTCCCTCCCATATTTCTAAATACATTTCAAGTGAGATCCTCAAATTGCTCAAGGAAGTCCAAGAGTTGGAATTTTTTTTGCAATAACCAGTTATTAAAAAAAAATTCGTAAATAACCATGTTTCAGATGACTCCCCCAAGGAGGAGCCATATCACTTGGCGCCTACACCTATTATTTAAGGGGAGGCGCCATCTCACTTAGCACCTAGGTGCTTAGGGCTTGCCCTAAGCCAAGTGAGATGGCGCCTAAGTGCATTTCTAGGGCAATTTTCGCTTTTTTTTTTTCAATCCGGTGCATTGCGTATTCAATATAGGATCAACAAAATTGACTTTTTATTTACAAAAGATGATTACACCCATAAGAATTACATAAAAATACATATAAAAAAACAGATTAATCAGTGGTCTCCCGGAACCCAGTTATGACCAACGGTTCTGCATCCCTGTCCTCGCCTTTCCCGTGCTGGGTGTCGTCGCATTTCCTGCTGTGGCAGGGTCGATCGCCCAGCGAAGTCAATTCATTCTGGATCCATGAAATCAGTCTGATCTCCATATCTAGAAGATCCGCTTTGGTACAGTCGGTTACCCATACCCTCAAAGTTTGGTCGTGTTGGCGGTGGGTGGGGTTCCATGGTGGGTTTGTAGCATTGATCGTCTGAGTACGGGGGGTAGAAAGGAAATGGATCCTGGGGTGTTTGGTATTGAGGATGTTGGGTGGTTTGGTGATACTGTGGTTGATGGTAAGTTGGGTCGGTTGGTTCATAATCTTTCGACATTCCTAGATCAGGGCTAAGGCTGGATGTTAACGGGCCCATATTGGGATATGCAGAAGACTGAAATTATGTGTGGGGTATGCGGGTGTGTTTGTATTGTGATTGGAATTGCGGTTGGGTGTGAGGCATATGGGGGTATTGGTACTGAGGTGGTGATTGTGGTTGATTGTGGGGCATTTGATTGTAATTGTGTTGTGGTGGGGACTGTGGTTGGGTGTTTGTGGTTCGATTTCATCTGGGGGGTTGGTGGGAGGTTGATGTGTGTTGGGTTTGTTGTTGGGGAAATGAGGGTTGTGCCCATTGTGTTCGTGGGTCAACCAAATACCTTGGATGAGACACGTGCATTTCAGGGTTACTAACCGACCTGTACCAAGATAAATACTTATTCGTGTGTCGCATATTACCATGATTGAGGAAAACTGGGAATTGCAAGACATGTCGGTGACACCTCTGCCACATCTTACACCATTCTAGAGCAAAGTCTTTCTAGTTGGTAAGACCCCACTGGGCGTCGACCCTTTTGAGATGCCACAGGGACAAACAAGTCGGATCACTGGGTATCTCTTGATGCATTCTGAACTGCATCTTCACACGGTCACTGTGGTGCATCTCCACAACATTGAACTGTATGATTGCAGTCTTAGCGCTCCAAATTGCTGCATCCTCAGGGTTTAGTTCATGGCCCAAACCCAAATATGTTCTCCAGACAAAGTGCGCGTAAAATTAAATCAGGTTAATGAAAGCGTAATACATAAATAATTTAAAAGTAGGAAAGTTGAAAGGTATGACGTACATCATCCGGGCCTAGGTGATCCAATAGATTGTGGTATAGTGAGACATTGAATCTTGGATTCTTGCCGTAATCCATACCCCTCACGCAATACCTAAAGGAAATGAAAAATATTTTATTTTTAACATATAGTTGGTGAAGAGATGAATAGTAATAAATGATATAACTAGATGACTTACTTTGTTGCGTACGGGAAAATGAATGTGTTGTTGTTGACGGGGTTTAGGGACTCCATCCTCCACCAACCCCAGGCTTGAAGTAAAAAAGCGCAGCCATAAAATGTACATTTTTCCTTGATTTCATTTTTGCACAAGGAACTGTATAGGTGGGCTAAAACAGCAGAACTCCAACTATACTTTCTAGTTTTTTGAAATCTCTAAGTAAATTTAAATACATAAAATTTACACTACTTCTCGTACTTTCGGGAAATAAAAAGGTTCCAAATAGTATCATTAGATAAGTTATAGCTTTTATTACCCTGTCTTGCTCGGAGGAATTTTCGTTTAATTCCAAAGTTGCATAATGATTTTTAAGCTCAGTTAGTAGTATACCCTGACCTCTTGCACCACCACCTTCAACCATATCCCTGCCCAACAATTCTTCACACAGAGAATTGGGTTGTTAAACCGACCCGTTAACGGCCTTACCGTCGACAGGGAGACCCAGTAACATGTACATATCCTCTAGCGTGACGGTACATTCACCTATTGGTAGGTGAAATGTATGGGTCACTGGTATCCACCTTTCCAACATGGCATGTATGAACTTTGAATCTATTGTGCAGTTGGAGATCTTTATAACATGTCTGAAACCTGCGTATTTCAGATATGGTACGATAAATGGGTCGGGAGCCAGGTAGTTGTGAGACCGGATTCTGAATCTTTTGGTATCCTTAGTTAATAATGTAAAGGTGTAAGATTAAGTAAGATGAACAAAGCATTACCAGAAGTATAAAAAATGTATAACTATAAAAGAAACTTACAAATGCTGCAATGTTGTCCCTTGTGCCTCTGTGAGAATCCCCTATTGTGAGAAGAGTCATTGTTGAAAATGCCTGAGATTATGAAAGACTTAGAAATTGTAAGAGATTATGAAAGACTTTGTAGCAGAGAGTGAGACGATTGTGGGTGCGAGAGAAGTATGTTATGCTCTGTATTTATAGGCAAAAAAATTTCATAGAGTAAGTTAGGTGGTAGCTGGTGCATGCATGCATGATAAGTGTCAATCTTGCAGTGAAGGCGCAGGCTAGGTGGTAGCCTTGGAGAAGGAATCTCTGCATGCATGTAACACGATTGGACATTAAGGGAGGCGCCATTGGACTTGGCGAAAGAGTACAAAAATGAAAGGTGTTGCCATCCCCATTGGCGAATAATAGGTGGCACGGGTTGCAGAGTAGGCGTAGTCTAGGTGACAGCCTTGGAGAAGCCATGCCTGAATGCATGTAACACTATTGGAGGTGATGGGAGGAGACTTACATGTTACAGTGTAGGTGCAGAGTAGGCGCATGCTAGGTGGCATCCTTGGAGAAGGCATCTTTGCATGCATGTAACACGATTGGACATTAAGGGAGGCGCCATTGGACTTGGCGAAAGAGTACAAAAATGAAAGGTGTCGCCATCCCCATTGGCGAATAATAGGTGGCACGGGTTGCAAAGTAGGCGCGGGCTAGGTGACAGCCTTGTAGAAGCCATTCCTGAATGCATGTAACACTATTTGAGGTGATGGGAGGAGACTTACATGTTACAGTGTAGGTGCAGAGTAGGCGAAGGCTAGGTGGAAGCCTTGGAGGTTACAACCTTACTTAATTCAAATTCAATATGACCTATTTAGTCTTACATTTATCAAAACACTGATTCACTTAATCTGTCAAACCTTCCAACCTTCAAACCTTCATACAATCAAACCTTCAAACCTTCAAACAATCAAACATACAAACCTTCGAAGAACTCATAAACTTCAAACATTCCAACCTTCAAACCTCCAAACCTTCAAACAACCATATGCAATGGCCTCTGCACCCCAATATGTCATCAATGCACATTTCAATGGTGAGACATACATTTGTACCACCTCTGGGTTTTTGCTTAGAGACACAGACAACATCTGATTTCTTTTAAACAGGAAAGCCAATTTCTCGTACTTCAAAAAATGATTGGAGTCCAAACTTGGACGAGGCCCGGTGATACAAATATTTTATCAGAATCCAGTTTTTTTTTGTAACAACCAAATAATATTTTATAAGGTTGAGGTTCAAGATGATGAGGATCTTCGGAATATGTTTTCTAGTCATGTGTATTCTGGGTACGACTCTATTGAGTTGTACATTATGTTGCGAGAGCCTCAGGTGACACAAGTGGTTAATCCTTTGGAGAACGAACAAGCAGAGGTAGATGCAGTTGATGAAGAAGAAGAAGATGACGAGTTAGAGTTTGATGAAATGGTGAATGATGATTCCGAAGACGATGGGATACCTGGTATTCCTGCAAACGAGATCTACACACCACCTCCGCACATGACAAACTTCAACATGGGCGGAGATAAACCGTCTTCTGATTTATTTTTCAATCTGTATAAGCAGTCGGATGAAAACTTAAAAGAGAAGGACAAGTTTCGTAACAGAGAGGAATGCATCAGAGCCATAAAAAATTTCCACATGCTCAACTCGGTCGATTTTAAGGTGGACCGTGTCAACCCAGAAAGGTACAAAATCAAGTGTGTCCACCCTGATTGTATGTTCAAGCTCACTGCATCATACAGATTAAGAGGTGATTGTTGGGTCATAGGTTCCATGTCTACCCACACTTGTGCCAGTTCTACCCAATCACAGGACCATCTAAAACTTAATTACGATCTCATTTGTCAAGAAATCCTATCACTCGTCAGCAATGAACCATCTTTGAAGGTGAAAACCATCATCTTCCATATCACCATGGTTTTTAACTATACTCCATCTTACCGTAAGGAGTGGTTAGCAAAGACCAAGGCGATTGAAGAGGTGTACGGAAACTGGGAGGAGTCATACCAAGAACTTCCTCGCTACCTGAATGCACTCAAGATTTATTGTCTGGGTACTGTTTACATTCTGGAAACAGTGCCAGCATACGCCAAAGATGGTAGTCAACTAAACGGAAACGGAATATTTAGTCGAGTGTTTTGGGCATTTCAACCTTGCATCACAGGGTTTGGATCATGCAAACCAATTATACAAATTGATGGGACTTGGTTGTATGTGAAATACAAAGGCACGCTACTGATGGCAGTTGCACAACATGGCAACAACAACATTTTCCCAATTGCCTTTTCCCTAGTCGAGGGGGAGACCGGTGGTGCTTGGAGCTTTTTTCTGAAAAACCTGCAAACACACGTGGCTCCTCAACCAGATCTCTGTTTGATCTCTGACAGACATGCCTCCATTGAAAGTGCCTACAATAATCCTGCAAACGGTTGGCATGACCTTCCTTCTACGCATGTCTATTGCGTTAGGCATATCATCCAAAATTTCCCGAGGGAGATCAAGGACAAAACACTAAGGAAAGCGGTTATGAATGCGGGATATGCATTGACACAACCCATGTTCAAATATTATCGCAACGAGATCCGTTTGTCAAATCCGGAAGCCGGTAGGTGGATCGACAATATTCTGGTGGAAAAATGGACTAGGTCATACGACAATGGCCAAAGATGGGGGCACATGACAACAAATCTTATTGAATCGATGAATGGGGTATTCAAAGGCATACGAAACCTCCCGATCACTGCTTTGGTAAAATCTATGTATTTTAGGATGGCTTCGTTGTTAGCCAAAGGAGGTGAAATATGGAATGCGGTGTTGCAATCTGGACAACTATGCAGTGAAAGTTGCATGAAGTACATTAAGGCATAAAGTGCCAAAGCCAACACTCATATGGTTATACGGTTTGACCGACACAACCACAACTTCATTGTGAAAGAGATAATCTGACCACAACGAAGGCCTGCCAAGACAAGAATATAGGGTTGTACTACCTTCTCGTTGGTGCGATTGTGGCATGTTTCAAGACTTTCGTATGCCTTGCTCTCATGTCATTGCCGCTTGTGCTTATACCCATCAAGACGTGCTACAACTTCTATCACACATTTACAAATCTGAAACGTTGCTCAACGTTTACAACAACAGCTTTCCTTTGGTAGCAAAACCAGATTATTAGCCTGCATACGACGGAGAAATAGTGTGGCACAATGACCAAATGCGAACAAACAAGAAGGGTCGTCCCAAAAGTAAGCGCATCACAACTGAAATAGATGACCTTGACAAGCTGGAAAGAAAGTGTGGTTTATGCTGTCAGGTCGGACACAATCGCAAAAATTATCTGAATCGGGCGTCTGCCTCGACCACATAAAAATTGTAATACATAAAATCTTTTCCTTAATTATGTTGTAAGCATTAGGGTTTTTCGTTAACAATATTTTCTACAATAAATATTGCGCGTACAAGAAGAAAACACGATATTCCGTCTATGAAATTACTACTATTAAAACAATTTCATCTGACCCATGCATCATCAACATTATGTCGCTGTCTGTTTTGACTTCCTCCAACCATACATTAGGTCTTCCAGTCGCATGTGAGGTTGTTGTTCATCTTCGCTGGATCCTTCAAAAATTTTCCCCCTCCACAATGTCTCCATCTAGCCATCACATCAACTCCCGCTTCAGACGCTCCATGGAGTGAATGTGCCAGAATTTCATTTTCATCGCAGGTTTCGTGGCGGAGAAGATAACGTAACCATCTCTGGTAAAAATCATGGGCGATGTCATGACGCAAATAACAGAGTAAAAAATAAGAAAATAGTGCGAGAAAGTGTGAGAAATGACGGAGAAACTGATGGATTATTTATAAAAACAACATTTTACCCTAGGAGCCAAGTGAGATGGCGCCTCCTCTCACTTTTAAAGAGCATGCGCCATCTCACTTGGCTAAAAGAGAGAGGAGGCGCCAAGTGAGATGGCGCCTAGGGAAAAATATTGGTGGAGGCGCCAAGTGAGATGGCTCCTTCTTTGGGGAGTCATCTGAAACATGGTTATTTGCATAATTTTTTCCGAAACGTGGTTATTTGCGAATTTTTTTTAATACCTGGTTATTCAAAAAAAATTCCAAGAGTTGACCAGACAAACTCTCTCCTAAGGCAGTCTACCTCAAATTAGGGTTTCATGTTGCATCAAGATACTTGAGTCCAAAGGGTCTCAAATGCTCACCATTATCCTAAAATGTTATCAAGATCATCCATGTCAAATTTCAAACCTTGCAGAGGAAGTTTGCTTAGTCAATTGCTCAAAGGCCTAAAAATCGATTGTGCTAGGGCAAAAGTCAATTGTGGCCTACATACAATCAAACTTCAAGATTTTTGGTCAATATCCTCATTTTGAAGTATTATTCATCATTTTATCAAGGTTTGATCATGATTCCTCAAGGATTGCTCACAATTCATCAAAACCCAAAAGTTGCTAAATTAGGGTTTTGTAGGAAAAGTCAACTCAACTTTGACCAACCATAACTTTCTCATACTTTATCCAAAATGACCCATCCAAAGCCCATTTTGAAGAGAATGAAATTCCCTACAATTCATCTTCATCTCCCAAGTTCAAAATATGCACTCATAAGAAGATATGAATTTGGACATTATAGGTCATTTTGAAAATTCAACAAAAACACCTTTTTTGTCAAAGCTTCATACATGAACATGGAAGACTCAATTGAGATGAAACCAAAGAGGTTGCTTAGGGGACATCCTAAGCTTTCTAAAAAGTCCAAGAACACCCTAATAAGGTTAAAATTGAGAGAGATGTGCATTGTCAAAGTTGGATAATATTTGAAAAAATGCATGAAGCAAATATTGACCAAACTTGGATTTTTTCCAAATGTGCCTATCTTTTCAAGTTTGAAACTCATTCCTAACATGGTCCACGGCCTCTAATCCCACCCATACATTTTTCTACTATTTATGCTATTTATTTTGATATTTTATTCATTAAAATTCAGAATTAAATAAATAAATAATAGAAATAATGTAAATTTTGATGTGAATCTATTTTGGGCAAGTTTTATGCTGGTTTATGTCAATTGATTTCATGCAATAACCCTTCAAATATGTCCAAGTTCATCCACATGTGAAAATATCATAAAATCATCAAATATGGCATTTTTTTCAAATTTTGATCATGGTCTTAAAACACAACATTATGAGGGAGATTCTTTCGATGCTTTCTTGTCTCCTCATTCTCCTCTATAAATATAGAGTCATACAAGCTTGAAAGGGACTAAAATTCTCTCTAAAAAGCTCTCAAAAAGCTCTTCAAAAAGCTCTCTAAAAGCTCTTCAAAAAGCTCTCCAGAAATCAAAGAATTGGTGCAAGTCATATCTCGAGGTTCCGGTCTCTCTCAATTAACATCAAGCCTCAAACCAACCTCTTGAAGTCCTCAGAAGTCTTACAAGGCCCAAGAGCAATCTATCACACGCCTAGCACGCCCCTATTTGACAACACCGGTTTGGTAAAGTTTTAAACTTCGAATCTCTAATTTTAATCACATTTTATGGTATGCTAATGTTTGTTTGAGTTTATATAGAACATTTATGGATGGTTGAATCATAGGTTCCATGCAAGAATAAAAAAAACACCATAGTTAGAGCATGAAGCTTTCGAAGATTCGGGCCTAGGGATTTTTTATGATTGCACCCCCTGTTTACTTTTGCTACTAGGCCCATCTTTATTTTCTTGTTTTATTCATTTCATTTATTTCTTTTAATCCCTTTTTTTATCAATAAACAAATATAAAAATCACATAAAAATAGATTTAGAATTTTTTCTTAATTAAATTTTAATTTTGGTAAATTAATTAACTAAACACTTTAACTTTTTTTTTAAATTAAAATTAATAGAACTTAGGTTTAATTTCATTTTAATTCATTTTACTTCTCGTAACAAAAATACCAAAAAAACATAGAATTAATTTCTGTTATTTAAATTTCATGTTTCTTTAATAATTATCTTTTTTTTTTAAATATAGATCTAGATCAATTATTTTTTAACTTAAACCATTTCTATAAATTAAAAGAAAAAACAACAAAAATATTTTTTTATATCTTAGGATTTTTAGACGTCTTTTCAAGTTTGCACGTTATTATTCTTTCGCACTTCATTTTATTATTGTAACTGTATATTGGGATGTAATAGATAATTAGTAGGACCTTTACCGCTTTTATTTATTTTTTCTCCCAGTTTTGGATATGTACATAATCCCCCTCCCCGAAACCTTGTAATAGCTAGGTTTTATATTTTTGCACTTTTAAATTACTACAATTATTAACTGCTAGATGTATGACTAATAGGATTGTATGGCAAGAATAATCAAACATTAGCAAACTTAACACAAGACTAAAATAACTGAACATAACACACCTTGCACATATGCACCCTTAAGGTATACCTCACTTGGTTGCCTCGGAAAATAAAGGTCATGTCCCTCGAACATAGGGATACCCTTAGCAAAGACCCTCGGTTAAAGGCATCATAAAAGATCATGGTCCCTTACTGTCCCTCGAGTTGCCTATGGTATATGATCTTGTTCCTCGATGTTGCCCACAAATATATGATGACAGTCCCCTCAAAATGCTAAGGTATCCTTACATGTTGCCTTCAATGACCATTACGTCCCTTTCGAATTGACCCTTACAAATTCAAGCGACGGTGCTACCTATTTCTCAATAGTAGGATAGCGCTGTCTAAAGGAAACAAGAATAGAAACGATCTTTTTTTCGAGTAGGTAGATGCTAGTAGGTACTTGCTCAAATCAAACTTTTTCACACCAAACACTTTTCAAACAAAGTTTTCAAAAACACTTTGTAACACTCTTGAAGACAGAAGCAAGGGTTAAAACACAGTAAAACAAACTTTTTAAAATAAAGCACACACACAAGCAATTTAAAAAGATGAGCAAGTACCTAAGAGCCCATGGAAAACCATGGATAGAAAGGGTGCTAACACCTTCCCTTTCTATAATCTACCCTTGTACTCAGAATATCTCGAAAAAAGGATTTTTTTTCTGTACTTTTTTCCTTTCCGGTTGGATGAAATAAAAGTCGGTGGCGACTCTTGCTTACCGCGACATTTTGCAAATAAAAAAACGCAAAATACAAACCAGTAAAAACAGTCTGGTTCTGCCACCGTATCACAGAACTAGCGACTCTGCTGGGGACTTAATAAGTGGGGTATACCTTAGGATTTAGTTCATCATATTTGCTTCTCTTGTTTGTTTTGGTTGCTTTACTTTTAAGGGTTTTGTTTGGGGTTACTATAGATCCTAACCCGGATCTGGGGACACCTTTTAGGTAAGTAGAAATAAACTGTGAGGGAACTGTATGGTGTAGACCGATACGGTTGAAGCAATAGCTATGTTGATGTGGCACATTGGTTGGTATAGGTATCCCTTATGGAGATACAAGGAGAATACGGGGCCGCTGCGTGTGTCGTTAAGCATCAACTGACCTTAGAACCTTTAATCGACCAACTTGGCCATTAGGAAGTAGTCAGATAGCCGACCTCGGTGTAAAGCTGAGAACTGGTTGATACTCGATGCTACACTCATTGAGACCATACTCTCGAGATAGTTCCGGCCGCAAGAAAAGATTGCGTGAGCTGAAACCATAACCGATGGAGGATGGTCAGTGATATTGAGATCCTCTAGAACCCGGTTAGTTTTATAGGACAGGTTGAACCAACTTAACTTCAAGAGAGTATTACCTTTAACCTCATGCAAGCCTAAACCTAAGGTTGTTTGTGTGACTTGTGTGCTTTCAGCTTGAACTACTTGCACAGTTTTATTATCTGACAACATGAGTTCCTTGTAGGTTTTGTTTACAGTCCTTATCCAATAACTTGGATTTCTTGCCGAATTTACTTGCTTACATCACCTCGCACTTTTGCTTAAACGCATAGCATACACATCATAACATCATGCCTTAACATTTCCTTAACTATTTCAAAGATCTCAAGGGTTTGTGATGCAGGTTATGGTAAATCAAACGTCTAGCAAGGGGAAAAGGGGATTTATTTTCCTCTAGCCAATGTAGTCTAGAGATCAAAACACGATAACTTGAGTCAGTGGTTATGACCCACTCGATATGATGAGCTTGACTCTTGAAGAAGGACTCTTAACGATACGAAGTTTCTTTTATCAAGCTGCAATCAAATTCTAACAGTTTCTTGTTTACCCCACGAGATCCTTGAAAACATTGCATACATATATCATACATATCATTGCATAACAGGTCTTCCAGTACAGGTCTCTCATGTTCTCGTTGTTTATTTCAGCAATGGCTCTCAAACAAGACAACAGCGATATTCAAACTCAAGAAGCTCAGTTTAGGGACATATTCCTAAACCTATCCAAGGGGCAGGAAGAGTTGAAAACACTCCTCGTTGGGAATTTGGTCAAGAAAAGTCCCGAAGACAATAAGGACGAATGGCTGGAACAAATGTAAGCCGAGGTAGATGCAGTAAGAACCCAGATGCTGGGGCAGATGGCTCTTATCCAAGACCTAGCTCGGGGACAAGAAGAGCTGAGAACCATCATCAACCAACTTCATCAAGACGGATACAAAAGTATGAAGCAAACAGTCGAGGCCGGGGACCAAGTCATTAATCAACCTCTAAGAAGACAAAAGGTTGGTTTGGTGAAGAGTGGACCTTTCCAAATTTCTACTACATCACGGGTCCAACAACAACCTCGCCAAAAACAACGGGTTGATCAGAGTAAGTCGGATATGCCCAAAAGGCAGTTTACCAAAATCAACATGTCATTGGCTCAAGCATTGCAACGCCTGTTGAAGGCCAAGTTGGTTATATTAAGGGACTCTCCTTAGAATACCAACATAGCCTCCCCAAGGTACAATCCTAATGCAAGGTGTGCATACCATTCCAACAGCCTTGGACATGACACCAACAGCTGTTGGGCATTGAGAAATAAAATTCAAGACCTGATTGATGAAGGAGCGCTAGAATTTGCACAAGACGGTTAGGCTGAGTTCTTCTGCCATCCCTCCAAAGCATACCATTTTAAGTGACAAGTTCTAACAAGAGGGCTTTTCATTCATTAGAATTTTCAATTTGTAATTTTATTTTGATTGTTTGAACATTTATTCATACCAAACCTCGTTATTTCATCAATGCATTGCACATGTTTGTCTTGAATCAATTCATTCGTATTCACTATTTCAAAAATGTGTTCTTATTTCCTTTTGTGATATTCAACTCTTGATTAAAAACTCTAAGCCTTAGAGGGAGGATGACTAAAATGATACCACAATCTCTACAGTATGCTTTTGAACAGACCTTGCTGACGATGTACAGGCGTTGTTTCAAATCCTAAACAATTGAGTTATAAGGAAGATAATCCCTAGTCAACCCCTTCAAGCCAAAGAAGTCGGAGTTTCCTTTTCACACATATTAAAACCCTTAATCATAACCTGGGGCAGGGTAGTTTCTCAGTTAATTCAGATGTGTATTCAGTCGCAATATTCTACTTCATACATAATGAATGGCATCAAAGACATCCTTCCGAAACAAAAGACGGTGATGGTTCCCTATAATCATCAAGGAAGGTAGTCATTATCTCTCGAAATAAAAGCCCATTAAGTCAAAACCGATAAAGGAGACTTAAGAAAAAAACTGGGGCATCCCACTGACTGTAATCACAAAAAGAAACCGTTCAGGCAAAAGACAGGGATAATAAAACCAAAAAAAAAAAAAAGAAAGATAGAGAGCGCAAAAATTGTATGCAAACGTCCAATGCTTTATTGATGTCATATGAAAATGAAACATGATAACCCTTACAAATAGAACCATTGTGCCCCGGGTAAGACACATGGCCATAGAGTTTATATTGTTTTTAAATTACATATCCGAAAAATAAGAAAGACAATTACTCCTGAACAAAATTAATCGGTACAAAGTCCTTGGAAGTCCAGTTACTGAGTTCGCCGTTGGTAGTCGGAAAGATCCAACTGTCAATGTCGGAATCACCATCATTATCTTCAAGTGCATTGACCCCAGAATTGCTAATGCGTAGGAGAGGTCCTCCAGCCCGAGCATGACAAACAGCCTTTTGAGCACCTGTAGTGAAGCCCAAACCAGATTTGTCAGACTTGTAATGAATAACCGGGAGCTGACCCCAAATGGTAGACCCACCTTCTTCAACCACTGTATGATACAGTGGGAGAACTGACTTGATGTTTTGCGTTTTGATCGCAATTGTGCGGATAGCAAGAGTCGCCACCGACTTTTCTTTTATCCAAAAGGAAAGGTAAAAAAGCACAGGAAAGACCTTTCGAGATTATTTCTCAGGCTCGGGGGGTATATTATGAAAGGGAAGGTATTAGCACCCTTTCCATCCGTACTTATCTACGGGCTCTTAGTTACTCGCTAGATCACTTGATTTTGTTTGTCAATATGCTTGTGGTGTGGTTTTTGAAAGTATTTTGAAAATGTGACTTTGTAATGGTTCTCGTTTCTATAAGAACGCGTACAAAGTTTTGTTTCAAAAAAATAGTTCAAAGATGTGTTAGTGGAATGTTTTTTTTAAGTGCTTTTGAAAAGATGTTTTTTCAATGGTTCTCGTCTCTATAAGAACGTATATAAAATGTTTTGTCTTTTGAAAATGTTTTGAAATGAAAGTGTCGGTGTAAAAATGTTTTTTTGTCGTGAGCAAGCGAGCAAGTAGGAGCATCATACCTACTCGAAAGGTCTTAAATGTTCTTTACCTCCTCCTTTAGATGTTGCCATATTGCCATTGATTTGGTAAGAAGCCCCATCGTTGGATGTGAAGGGGCGGGTGTAGGATGTTTGTATAGTCATAGAAGGCAACCTATGTGACGTTTTAGCAATTTCATTTAGGGACTAGATCGTTCACCGAAGGTAACATCGAGGGTCATCGAGGGACTACGACCTTTTTATCTAGGGTCTTTGCTAAAACGCTCATATTCGAGGGACATGACTATTTTCCGAAAGGAAACAAAATGAGATTACCCTAGAGGTGCTAGTGTGCAAGTGTGTTAGTTTGCATACATTTTGTCTTGTATTTAAAGGTTATCTATTTGTTGATTTTATCTTGCCATACATCCAAATTACTAGCAATATATGAAAGCAAGTAAAAATGCGGAAAATAAATCCTAAGCTATTACATCACTTTGGGGATGGGGGTACATTGTTTACAAATGGGGATGAAATAAGTGTCTAATTATTACAACCACATCGAATAAATGGGCAGTAATGAAAAATATATATAATGCACAAACAGTGTAAAAAAAAAGGAGAAACTGCCTTTTGAACCATTATGTGTCGACGCATGCTATTATGCATCGACATATAACTTTTCCTTGCTCCTGTAAAACAAAATCAGCTCGGTATGAGTCGACACATAATGGGATGTGTCGACTCATACACCTCTTTTGTGTCGACACATATGCATTTTGTGTCGACTCATAGACTTTTCCAACTTCTGTTTTGTAACCTGAAATTAGTATGAGTGGATGCATGGGGGTTATGTGTCGACTCATACCCTGTTTTTTTCACTAGGATGAGTCGACACATGAGGATATATGCCGATACATGCTATATTTTTCTGCCTTAAACATTGTTTTACAATCCATACATGTCAGTTTACAGGATATGATTTATAAACATAAACAACAAAAAAACAATTAGCTCAAAAGGGAAATGATTACTACATTTTATCTTCAAAAATAAATCATTGATGATGTATGAAAAAAAAGTGAAAAGTCAAGAAGACTTAGGGACTGCACTTGGTGTTTTAAGTCTGAATATTTTCCAAGTTACTGTGATGGCTCCAATGAGTCTCCGAGGAGCTTGCTCCAAACTGTTGAAACTAAGTTAAACTGTACTGTATTGTTTTTTTGGTGTTTTGAGGGTGAAGATGATAGCACTACAGGGACTGTTTTTATGTTTGGACAATCTTTGTATGTGATAAGGTGTTTGGCTTATGGGAGAGTTTGTATGATGGAGTAATGGGTTGGGATTCTATTTTGAATAAGAACAGAGCTGGTTTTGAATGAATGAGTCAAGGTTACAAAGAATATTGTTTTTCTGCTCAACAAAACTCTCTATCCTCTCTCCTAATTCCAACCCTATGTCTTATGAGACAGTCCCTTTTGTAGACCCTTGACTGAGGTTTAGGGGGGAAACAAAATAAGTTATTTTTGAATTATTTTTGCCTACTGTTTTGATACTTTCTTCACACAATTTTCTTTTGCCATTTTGGTGCAATTTTGGGGCTGTTATGATGCAGGTTGGGGAAGAATGCATAGAGCAGTTTTGGACTGTATAGGACAGCATATGCATACTTGTGGTGCAGTATAGCAGAAGGTTTCTTGTAGGACAACAATGGAGCAGGTTTTGGGGTGTTGTGGCAATGTAGCATATCATACTTTGTTCAACTTGGACAATATAATTTGTACCATGAAACAAATTTGGTCTTGTGGAATATTTTATGCATATTATATCAAGGGCAAAAATATTATGGCAAGGTTTTGAGAAAATTCAAACAAGACATAGTTTTAGAATTTGTAATTTTGAAAAAATGCCACTTTTTAATAACTTGAATTACTTGCATCATTTTGAATTATTTGGAATTGTAGTAAAAGATGTCATGAAGTAAATGAAATTAACCAAGTATAGAAAATACTTAGAAAAATTTCAAAGTCTTGCAAAGTTGGATTTTTGATTCTCTTGATTTTTGATGATCAAATTTCATATTTTTGGATGTCTTGACATAATGTGATTTTTGGGACTCAAATTTAGTCAAAAAGTTAAAGTTTGACTTTTTTAGCGTCTGATTGACTCTTTCCAGCTGAAACTCCAATTTTGCTCATTTTTCCCCCTTTTGATAATTTGAACGATTCTTCTTAGAAAATTATGATCTGAGGCTTGAAACTTGACCGAAGTAATTCTAAGAGTCCAGGATGGTCCCTTGAGACATGAGAGGGAAAATTTTAGGGTACAACACATTGCTCGTGCATCCTTGAGAGAAGCCATCTTCAAGGGAGATTTAGTGACCTTTGGAGGATTGTCGGTAGTTTTTGCTGTAGCCATAATCTGAGGTGCCTCTTCAAAGTTCTGGCAAGGATTCCCGATGAAATCGCCATCCATTTCCATGTACCTGAAGGAGTTCAAGTGACTGATCATATACTCCTATTCACCATGCACAGTGACAATCTTTCCTCTTACTGGGTACTTCAACATTTGGTGGAGGGTAGAAGTAACAGCCCCAACCCCATGTATCCAAGGGCGTCCCGACAAGCAAGAATATGATGGTTTGATATCCATTACATATAAAGTGGAGTCGAAGGTCTGGGAACCAACTTTGATAGGGACATCCACTTCCTCGTGCACCATCCTCTTTGAACCATCGAAAGCTCTCACTACTATATTGCTAGGCTTCAAGGTCAAGCCTTCGCAGTCCAATCTGTCTAGAGCTTTTTTAGGTAGCAGATTCAACGAGGAGCCAGTATCTACCAAAGCATGGGCCAGAGTCGTGCCTCTGCATTCAACAGAAACATGAAGAGCATCATTATGTTTCCTCCCCTTTGGTGTCAGATTCAAGTCAGAAAAACCCAAACCATTATCAGTAGTTAGACTAGCCACCCAATCTTCAAACTGATCAGCAGTTGTTCCTTGTGGTACGTGAGCCGTCTTCAGAACCTTAACCAAAGCCTTCACATGGGCCTCGGAACACAACAACAAAGCCAACATAGAAATTTTTGATGGGGTCTTCCCCAGCTGTTCGACCACGTTGTAGTCGCTCTTTTTTATTATCTTCAAAATTTCTTCCATTTCTTTTTTTGAAGCTTCTGGTATGGTTACTGAATTGGCCTTTATCAAGACAGGCTCAATCAGTATGTCTTTTCCTCGAGTCTCGGCCGACTCGATGATGGGAGGGTCAACAGGAGTGATTACTGGAATTATAATAGTTGTCTTGGGTGGAACCACAGCGGGAATGATCACAGGACCAGTAGCAGTCTTTGGAGGAGAAATCTCAAGGGAGAAAACTCTTCCACTTCTTGTTATTTTACTGGTTCCGACAATATTGACGATGTCGGAATCAGCATTTTTAGCAATCTTGTCTTCAATGGCCAGCATGTCCTGCTTGACGTCGTGGTAATAGAAGTCGGCCCCGTAGTTCCAAGGAACAACTTTGTCCGAGGAGTATGGGATTGGTCTAGGCATGGTTATGATCAACGGAATCACCTTCGGAACTGATGTAATCCTGACGGGTCTCTTAGCGGAGGCCCTGGGAGGATTGGCGGAAATGGTTATGATAGCAACATCTTCACAGGAAACAGTCGGAACATGAGTCTTCTCAAACAGAATCTCTTTGTCGTCCATCAGGCACTGAACACTTGCCTTCAACAAAGGGCAACCAGTCGGTAGAAATGAACAAAGGTGGCAACCTTCACCACAACCCAGAAATAAATCAGCCTTCAACAAATCCCCCTTGATAGTCATGAGTGGGGTCACCAATTTTTCCACAGAAGTCACAAACACATCTTCTTCAACGGCATTAATACCCCAACCATGTTTCGGCATAGGAGCAGTGATAACTTTCGGAGTCTCCGGGGGATCAAATTAAATCTCCTTAGCATCAATCAGGTCTTGTACTTTGTTCTTCAAAGCCCAGCAGTCATTGGTATCATAGGCCTGGACTTTCCGAATGGTAAGCGCAATGAGCATTCGGTTTATAGTAGGGAGAGGTGGTGTTAGGGTTCTTCGGAGCTTCCTTTAGAGTAACCAGATTGGACTTCAGCAAATGAGGTAAAACCTGAGACAACTTCATGTTGATCTGAGTGAACTGTCTAGCTGGTCTTTCTACTTTTGGCTGATTGTTTCTTTGCTGAGCAGGTGCGGGTTTGGGAATCATAACAACCCTTACCGCCAGACGACACTCGATTCGATGCTGATTCTTTTGGTTATAGATGACACTGACTTCCTTTTTACTTGCAAACGGTTTCCTTGCAGCACTAGAAGAGGTATCCTTCTGGATTTTTCCACTTCGAATTCCAGCTTCCACTCTTTCTCCTGTTAAGATCAGTTCAGTAAAACCTGCCGATGAACTTCCAATAAGATGGTTGAAGAATGGCCCAGTCAAAGTTCCCAGAAACATATCCACGAGCTCCCTGTCAGCCAAGGGAGGTTCAACTCTTCTGGCCAAATCTCTCCACTTCTGAGCATAATCCTTGAAACCCTCATTCGAACCCATAGACAGATTTTGGAGTTATGTACGGGTGGGAGAGAGGTCTACATTATATTGATATTGCTTATAAAATGCAGCAGCAAGGTCTTCCCAGTTACAAACATTGGCTCTTTCCAGTTGATAGAACCAATCCAGTTGTGTTCCAAACAGACTGTCTTGGAAGAAGTGAACCCACGAGTCTTTGTCAGCAGTATGAGGTTGTATCTTCCTCACATAGGAACGGAGATGCATTTTAGGACAAGAGACCCCATCATACTTAGCAAATACCGGTGCCTTTAATTTTTGGGGGGTGACAACCCCGGAGACCAGACCCAACTCTTCAAAATCCAGCCCATGAACCTTCTGGATTTCCATAGCACTCAGACGCTCTTCTAACTGCTTATACTTTTCATCAGACGGAGGGTACTGCTCCTCATTATAATCAGTTTCATTGTCAGACCCTTTAGGACTAGGGTCCTCTTATCTGGCTTCACCCTCTTGATTCTCTCCCTCTTTAGATGAAGAAGCTAAATCAACAACCCGCCTTGGCGTCCCTCTGAACCTTCTGCTCATATGTGCCACATCGACTGTCCTTTTGGTCTTCTTAGTGTTCTTATTAACAATCAGAGCCTTCAGCTCTTCCTGTCCTTTGGCCAGAGCCATAATCATTTGTTGGAACTGCATGTTCTAAGTCTGAAGATCTTTCACAGTTTGTTCAAGAGCCATTGCTGAAATAAACAGCGGAGGAGATGAGAAACCTGTTATGAATCTTGTTATGCAATGATATGTATGCAATGTTTTCAAGGGTTCTTAAAGGCTCAATTTTTCTTAAACAAAAGGAGCAAACGTGAATTGTATTAGTAAACTTGAATTGTTACAAAGAATGTATTTTGAGAGTACAACTAAGCAAAATAAAACAAAAAGAAGACTAGGTTTCCCATGAGCGCATCCTCTTTAGCGCGATGTAGGCGTTGACATTACTCTCTTCATGAAGTAGCCTAGTGAATTCCAAGACCTTCTTCTTGCTGGCGTAGAATTGGGCTTCAAACATATCCCGCTCCTCTTTAAGCTGAACCCAAGACTTTTGTAACTCTTCATGATCAGTTGGCATGTCTGGATGAAGAACAAGATGAGGAGTGTCTCCCTTGGCAACCGGTTCCATAATCATAGGTCGGATAGCGGGATAAGGCATCATAAGAGTTTTAGCGCGGGCTCGTACCCATCTGAGATAAGGCTCGAGAGGTATGGAATTCTTATGCCCAAGTGTCTTGCTGTCAACCCTATGTACCATACTCCAAGCTTGTATGAACCTTTTGCGGTAACCCTGAACATCATTCTCATAGTTGAAGGCGATTCCTTGAATAAGTGTATCATGAGGACCATCTCTTCTCACATAACCAAACTGTCGTAATGCTAATCAAGGTTTATAAGTGATTCCTCCCCTAATGCCTAAGAGAGGGACATTAGGGAATTCACCACAACAATCGATGATAGTAACGTCTTCCGAGAACTGTAAACACCATGAATGTTTGAATGCGTAAGGGACATCAGTCGGTGAGACTACCTTTTACCTTGTTCCTTCTTCAAAGTAGATTTGGGTAAGTGTGAAATAAACCACCTACCCAATAGAGGAGTGCAACACTGGAGGGTCCCTCTTATTTTTAGAGTGCGAGCATGCAGAGAGTGTAGAATATCCCCGAGTAATGTAGGTACTGGATTCCGAGACAGAAAAACCTTGATTGTGCTCACATCTACGAGTTGATCTGCATTAGGGAACAATACCATCCCGTAGATAAGGAGCGCCAAAACCTCTTCAAAAGCTTGTAGATCCAGGGTATCCCAAAAATAGTAAGCCTTCTCGAACAGAAATTTAACCGGAATTCCTTGAACACTTCCTCTGGTTTCCCAATTTGTCATTATGTCGGACCGTTGTAAGGATAGAGCTTTAGCAATTTCTTCAGGTTTGGGATGTGTTTCCGTACCGCTGAAAGGTAGCTGATCAAGAATGGGTATCCCTAATAACTGAGAAAATTCCTCCATAGTAGGCACTTACTGGTAATCCGAGAATGTGAAACATTGATGCAGAGGATCGAAGAACTGAAACAGCACTTTCAACATTTCTTCGTCAGTTTTTGCAGTAACCAAGTTGAGCAACCGACCATGCTTTTTAGTGAAAGGAGAGCTTTCGGGAATCCTTACTGCCAAGTCCCTTAATTGGGGAGATACTTTCACTAGTTTAATCTGAATAGTGTTCCTGCGGGAGGATGCCATATCCTATAAAACAGAGCAAAGATGAGCCCTAGAAACAATTAGTATGATATGCTATGGTATGATGTTTATGATGTCATCATAAATCACAGGTATAGCAAACACAAACAAATCACACCAAGTCCTTAGGTTTAAGGCCTGCTTGAGTTTTAAGGTCATACCCTCTTGAAGCTGGATTCGCTCAACATGTCCTATAAATATGTAACCGGGTTCTAAAGGGATCTCAATATCACCAATCTTTCCCCCAAGCCTTGTTCAATCGACGATTGAATCATAATCAAACAAAACTCATAAGTCAAACTTCAATGAGTGTAGCATCGAGTATCTGTCGACCTTGGGCATACACCAAAGTCGGCCATCTCGCTACGTCCTACTGGCCAAGTTGTGCGATTAAAGGTTCTAAGGTCAGTTGATGCTTTATGACACCACGCGACGGCCCCGTACATCTCCCTGATTGACTCAAGGGTTACGGGTATCAACCAAAGTGCCACATCAATGTAGCTACTGCTTCAACCGTGTCGGTATACCCCAGCACAGCTCCCTCACAGTTTATTGCTACTTACCTAAAAGGTGTTTCCCGATCCGAGTGTAGGATTCAATAACCCAAACAGTTCCCATAAATATAAAGCAAGCAAGACAATCAAGAGAAAGCAATTAAATATGACCTAGATCCTAAGGTTTACCCCATTTTATATTTTATTCCCCAGAAGAGTTGCCAGTTCTGTGATACGGTGGAAGAACCGACTGTTAATACTAGTTTACGTTTTTTGTTCGCAAATGTCACGGTAAGCAAGAGTCGCCACCGACTTTTATTTTATCCAAGCAGGAAAAGGAAAAAGAACAGAAAAAACCTTTTTCGAGATGTTTCTGAGTACGGGGGGTAGATTATAGGAAGGGAAGGTGTTAGCACCCTTTCTATCCATGGTTTTCCATGGGCTCTTAGGTACTTGCTCATTTTGAAATGTTGTGTGTGTTTGTTTTGAAAAGTTTTGTTTTACTTCGTTTTAACCCTTGTTTCTATCCTCAAGAGTGTTACGAAGTTGTTTTTGAAAACTTTGTTTGGGAAAGTGTTGGTGTGAAAAAGTTTTGTTTGTTTGAGCAAGTAATTAAGAGTTTTCTACCTACTCGAAAAAGACTGTTCATTTTCCTTTTAGACAATGCTATCCCATTATTGAGAAATAGGTAGCATCGTTGTTGGAGTTTTTTAGGGACATTCGAAGGGACAAATACGATCACAAAAGCAATGTTAGGAAATGTTAGTAATCATCCTAAAACCTTAAAGATCTTTTTCTGAGGCAACATTTGAATGGGTCATTTTAGATCTTTCGGGGCTAGAGGCAACCACTAACAAACCCTATACTTCATGACCGTTTATCGAAGGAAACCGAAATGGGGAAAACCCTAAGAATGAGCATGTGCGAGTGTATGTTTTCAAATTATTATCTTTGCGCATTTAGGGTTTTCTACCGTATTAATTTTCAATTTGTCTTTCCATACAATCCTATTAACATACATCTAAGTAGTTTATAGTTTGCGGAAATAAAATGCAAGAAAGTTAAAAGTCCTAGCTATTACAAGGCTTTTGCAGATACATAATTATTTTGACCGAAAATAAAAATGCGGAATTAAAACCCTAATTACTATTACAAACTCGGAGCAGTTACAATAATAATAAAATGGAAATTAAAAAATGTGCGCGGCGAATTAAATACGAGAATGAATTGAGAAACCTAAAAAATCTAATTGAAAAATATTTAGGTTATTTTTTGAGAAAAGATTAAATTATATACAAATTAACCCTAATTCTAATGGATTTAAATTATGAAGAAAAAAAAGATTAAATTGCCCTAAATAATTAATCTAATTAATTAAGGAAATAAAATATTTTTTATGAAAAAAATGATTTTTATGTTTTCTGTGATTTTTTGATTTAATAAAAAAAATAATGATTTTTTTGGTGTTATTTTAATAAAGGAAATAATTAATAAATAATTAAGAAAAATTAAAATAGAAAAGAAAAGAATGGGCCTATATAAGCTGAATGGGGGTGTATGTTGAATTGTTAGGCCCAAATTCTTTGGCCCATCTGCCTTGCGTTGGATCCAGTGGGGGTTATGCTGGAAGGTGTACCATCGAGACGCATCCTGAGGCGCTGGATTGGTGATGGTGATGATCCAATGGTTGGATGGTTGGAGCGCATGGTGGATGTCTTGATGTGTGGAGCATGGAATCTGTAAGTAAGCGTTAAGAAAATAATAAAATGCTAGGATCTGGGATCGAACCCAGGTCCTCTACACTTTCAAACGCGCGCTTGACCACTGGGCTGTAATGTCTAGTTGTTAATATAATACAAACAATACATAATATATAAAAGAACATGAATAACTCCAGTAAGTGTGCGAAATTTAAATAAACCAATGATGGTCAACCACGTTATTGTCTCTTTCCCCGGGACTGTCGTTTTTGACACTAACCCTTTACCTACGGTCAAATTCGTAGTTGTATGCTATAGTGACGGTATTTGCTTGTAGCTATAAACCTGCAATATCTTAAAATGCAAAGCAAGCAATATTAATCTGAACTAAAAATATAGACCCACTAAGAATCTTGCCCTGAGTTCATTGGTATCATTAATCAGTCCTAATTTTGCCTCTACGGATAATCCCTAATTTGAAGCTTCCAAACCCTAGTAATGGCGTAAGCTTGTTCCTGCACTAGAAATCAAATCCAGGTTATCCAAAAGATCACAAACATGATTATGAATAAATTTATGCAAGCACATTGAAGGTAAAATGCCTAAAACCCTGAAAACGAGTTTGAGTTATAAGGGTGCAAACCGTGATCTGTATCTTACAGTTCTAGATGTTTTGTGGCTTGAGAATGATTGGAATCACTTCAGAGTACGTCCAGGAATAGATTAATGGCTTTGGAATTGCTTGAATTGGACTAAAAATAAAAATCCGACCTACACTTTTCTTCAAAAATTTGAGTTTTGTTTGGGGTTCTCACGACTATAATCCTTGTTCTTGCGCATTGTGTATGCTCTATATATGTAGCAGAACTGATTAGGTTAACAAAAACAATTTCAATCTCTTGGAATCATGAAGATTGAATTTGATTTTTTTCTTGTATCATATCTTTCTAAATGCATCAAAATCATGCCAATTTGATCCATTCCACCCTTGCACGATTTTATTTGGTCATGCTAAGTTGATTTGATTTGATTTCTACAAAAAAATCAAATCAAATTCAATCTTTTGTATTTTTTTCCATTTATGTGATTTTATTTGAATTTTAAATAATAAAAAATAAATAATGAAAAAAATAATGTGTGGATGCTGATTTGGGTCGTGGACCATGTCTCTAACAAGATGCAATCATGAGAAGCTAGGCCCATTTGACAAAAAATGCATTTTTGAGCACATTTGACTTTTGGCAATTTTGTAAAAATGGTCAACTTTGACAAGGCATATATCCTCCAATTTTAACCCCTAGATAGGTGTTCTTTGACTTTTTAGAAAGCTTAGGATGCACCCTAAACAACCCTTTTGGTTTCATCTCAATTGGGTCTTCCACGTTCATGTAAGAAGCTTTGACCCAAAAGGTGTTTTTGTTGACTTTTCAAAAGGACCTATAATGTAGAAATTCATATATTTTGATGAGTGCATATTTTGAACTTGTGGGATGAATATTAGTTGTATGGAATTGAATCCTCTTCAAAATGAGCCTTGGATGGAAAATTTCTGATAAAGTATGAAGAAGTTATGCCTGGTCAAAGTTTGGTTTACTTTTCCTGTGAAACCCTAATTTAGAAACTTTTGGATTTTGATGAATTTAGGGCATTCCTTGAGGAATCATGATCAACCCTTGATAAAATGATTTATATCACTTCAAAATGTTGATGTTGACCAAAAATCTTGAAGTTTGACTATATGTGGGCCACAGTTGACTTTTGACCTAGTACAATTGATTTTCAGGCATCTGGGCAGTTGACTGAGCAAACTTCTTGTGCAAGGCATGAAACTTGGCATGGATGTTCTTGAGGGCACATTAGGAACATGGAAAGTATTTGGGGCCTTTGGAGTTCACACATCTTGATAAAAATGGAAACCCTAGTTTGAGGTACATTACCTTAGGAGAGAGTTTGTCTGGTCAAATCTTGGGCATCCTTGAGCAAGTTGAGGACCTCAATGGGCATGTGTTAAGTAAAATGAGAGAGCAAATTTTGGGGTATAACACAGAGGCTCTGGCTGGGCCTGAGGTTGAAGATGAAGTTCAGGCCACAGACTTGTTTACTATCATGTATTTGTTGTTTTGATTATATAAACGGATGTATAGCCACCTCAGTGGTAGAAGCGCGCGCCTGTGACTTGAGGGACCTGGGTTCGAGCCCCAGTGGTACCCTTTTGGATTTTTCACATTTTTTTGCATTTCTGAATTTCTTTTTGGCAGGCGCCTGGGCCTCATCTCCTTGGGCTTATGTTTTTCTTTTACTTTCTGACCCCCTGTTTCATTTACACACCCTGGCCCATTTATTTTCTTTTTTTTCTTATTTTTATTTATTTATTTTCTTAAATATTTTATCTAATATTAAAAAATCATAAAAAAATATAAAAATAGTAGATTTATATTTTGACATAGTTTATTTATTTTTCTCACAAAAAATTATTTTATTTAATCATACTTTATTTATTTTGACTAATTGTTTTGTAAATTTAATCAAAAAATTAGGTTTTTAATTATTTTCTTTTACACCAATTAAAATATATTATTTTAATATAAAAAATACCAAAAATATTTTATAATACTATAAATTATTTTTAAATACAAAAATACCAAAAAATATTTTTCTCATAAACTTAATTTCTTTTTTTTTAATTAACATTTAGATTAGGGTTTTATTTAAATTCTTTTCCTAGTAAATTTAAGTTTTACTTTTAACTAATTATTTTTCTTTTAGTCAATTAGGTTAAAACAAATTCTTTTTTCCTAAAAATCCAAAAATATCCATTTTCTTTACATTTACATTCTTGTACATTTATCTATTTTTTGTACATTATTTATTTTAATTCTTGTACAAATTCAATATGGTTGTAATAGATAACTAGGTTTATTTTCTTGCAATCCCCATTTATAATTTGTACACCCCCCTCTCACAATTATTGTAATAGAGTAGTAATTTTAAATTCCGCAATTTATCGCTTTATATACAAATGCTAGTAATTAGGGTTTGTATGGAAAGACTAGAACCAATCAATTAGAAAACTCTAATCAAAGACAAAATCAAGCATGAAAACAATACACTTGCACACAAGCACCCTTAGGGTAAAATCCACTTGGTTTCCTTACTAAATGGCTATATTATGTATGTGAGATATCTTAGCAAAAACAAGCAAAATATAAGATCATAGTCCCTCAATAACGCTATCCATGTTGCCTTTCAAATGATCTTAGTCCCTAAAAGAGAATGCTAAGATACCTTGCAACATTGCTAATCATGGTTATACGATGACCCGCGCCCGTCCCGTTTACATCCAAAGATAGGGTTACTTACCAAATCAATGAAAGATAACAATGTCAAAGGAAAAGGAAAATGAACATGAAAGACTTTTGAGTAGGTAGAATGCTCCTAATTACTTTCTCCATTTCAAAACAAAAACATCCTTGCTATTTTCAAAACAAACACCAACACTTTCAAAAACATCTTTCAAACTTGAAAACATTTTCAAAAGATCAACAACTTTGTATACCATTCCTACGAACGAGAATCATTACAAAGTTTGCCTAAATAATGGCCTCTTTAAAAAATACTTTCAAAAACCACACAAAGCACAATTTCAAACAAAAGCAAGTGATCTAGCAAGTAACTAAGAGCCCATGGAAAACCATGTATGAAAAGGGTTCTAATACATTCCCTTTTCATAATCTACCCCCCTAACTCAAGAAATAATCTCAAAGGTCTTTCCTGTGCTTTTTCATCTTTCCTTTTGGATAAAAGAAAAGTCGGTGGCGACTCTTGCTAAACCTCAACATTTGCGATAAAATGCAAAAACCTTCAAGTCAGTTCTCCCACCATATCACAACACCCTTCGATTGACTCTTGGCCTCTTTCGATTGCTCAAAATGGTTGCTAGTGTGCCTCTTTCGCCTGGGCATGTGACTTCTTGTTGCAGGTTTTGTTTGTGTCTTTTGATGACTGCATGCTTGCTTTGAAAACCATTTTTTGTTGCCACAAGTTCCCCATGTAGGGCAAGCCTTTCGATTGGACAAGTATATTGCCTGCATGCTTGCAATCGAAGGCCATGACCTACTGGCCACATGTACCCCCTACAAGGCAAAGTCTCTGTTTAGACACAAGTGTCTGCATGCAAGTCTTCATTTGGGCACTCACCTTCTATGTGCCTGCATGCAAACTTCAGTTGAGCAAAAGCCCCATTCGAATGCAAGTTTAGGTACATCCTTCGTTTGGATCTGAAACCTCCTTCTAATTCAACTTGGGTACATCCTTCGTTTGGATTTGAAACCTCCTTCGAATCCACTTGCACCAAGGGCCTCTTGCAGACTTTGCCTCTCATAAGCTTCGTTTAAGCCAAGAGATATCTTCATACAAGATTTGATAAGTTCTTGCTTACTTTGAAAGAGCGCCCTTCAATTCAGAAGCCAGGAACTTCCCTCATGCTAAACAGTCACAAGACAGGGACCCCCCATGTACGTTCTTTCGTTTGGCCACATATGACCATGGGAAAGAAAACCTTCGATTGGACAGAAGCAACCTACATACAAATCTTCGATTGGAGCTTTGGTTCCCTTCGAATCAGCTTCCTTCGAAACCAAGTTGAACCATTCGAAGCAGATTTCGTTTGAAGCAAATCTGAGGAAATCTCATGACCAACTACTTGTCAGGCTACTTTTCTACTCCCAAATCTTCACATAATCAGAGGTTTACACACAGAATCAAAGCTTTATCCATTAGATATTACTATTTTTGGATGAAATGACGAAAAGATACATTATCTATTTTCATAAAGGTTATTTTAATCACCAAGTCAGCTCCTTGAGCCCCCAAATTTATTTTGTCTGAGCACAAGTGAAGTCAAAATCACAAGCACAAGTCTAATCAACTTCCAACAGCCCCCCCACATGTACTTTCATGCTACATTATTTTATCATTGTTTTGCAAGGATGGCTACCTCAAACATATCCATTATTTTCTCTATAAATAGAGGAATTTTTGCAAAGCTGGAGGAGGATCTTTGGACCAGAGGAACGGATCTCCCAAATTTTCTCAAACACAAAAAAAACTCTCAAGTTCATCAACACTTGAGAAATCAAACAAACCCAGAACCATACTCACCTCCTTCGATTCTGAAAAACAAGTACGCTTCAGTCCCCTTCAAACCCAGTCATCCTTAAGCTTGTCCCCTTCGAATCTAAAAGGTCCATGTACCTTGTTCCCTTGGAATAAACCAGAAACATAACGCTTGTGTCTTTCCTCCTTCGAATCCAGAAGCATCAAGGCAGTACCTCAAGTTCCAACACTTACATTCCAACATCAATCAAGGTAAGTCTCATTAACCTTAAGCTTTTAGTTTCAGACATAGCATGTAAATAGTATTTGCTCACTTTTTTATTTTTATACTTTCGATTGCACTTTTTTCTTGTCCAAGTATATGTTAAAACTAATTTGTACAGACCCTAAAAAGTGTTGGAGTAAAAGTATGCATACTTCGATACAAAGCCTTAAGTCTTCGACAGGCTCAAACAAAAGGAAAAGAATGTGTGCTTCGACACATGCCTGCTTCGGTGCACACACATGCTTCGACACGAACATGTTCATCACACACACACACACCTGCTTCGACACATACACACTTGCTTTGAACATACTGACCTGCAGGCCCAGCCAGAGGTACACTCACACTGATTTCCAGGCAGAATCGAAAGGTGCACCTTGTTGATTCCAGGCCCCAGTCGAAGGAGGCAGAGAAGGCACGCCCAGCTGTTGACAAGCCTAATCGAAAGTCACAACCTGCTGACCCTCCAGGCCCCAATCAAAGGAAGCCAGAAAATGCAAATCGAAGGGTTCTCCTGCCCCAATCAAAATACTATCATTTTTCTTCTTTTATTTTATTTTTGCCTTTACATTTTTCTTACCTTTCAATATGGTTGTAATAGTGTAGGGTTTTTCTTTTCTGCATTTTTTTATTACTTTTGTACAAATGTTAGTAATTAGGTGTGTATGGCAAGATAAAATAACAAATAGACAACCCAAAAATCAAAGACTAAATTCATGTAATCAAATACACTTTGCACACATGCACCCTTAGGGTAATCTCACTTGTTGCCTATCGGAAAAATAGTCATGTCCCTCGAACATGGGTGTTTTAGCAAAGACCTTCGATAAAAGATCGTAGTCCCTCGATGACCCTCGATGTTGCCTTCGGTAAACAATCTAGTCCCTAAACTGCATTGCTAAAACGTCCAATAGATTTCCTTCTATGACTATACAAACGTCCCACGGTCGTCCCTTTACATATAACAATGGGGCTTCTTACCAAAACAATGGTAAGATAGCAACATCTATAGGAGGAGGAAAAGAACATCTAAGACCTTTTGAGTAGGTAGATTACTCCTAGTTGATCGCTTGCTCACAACAAAAACATTTTATACATCAACACTCTCACTTTGAAACATTTTCAAAAGACAACACTTTGTACGCTGTGATGCGGTGGGAAGAACTGACTGTTTTTTGGAATGTTGGTTTGCGTTTTGCGTTTGTTTTCTCAAAATGGTGCGGTAAGCAAGAGTCGCCACCGACTTTTATTTTATCCAACAAGGAAAGGAAAAAAGCACAGAAAAATTCCTTTTTTCGAGATATTTCTCGGGTTCGGGGGGTAGATTATAGAAAAGGAAGGTATTAGCACCCTTTTTATCCATGGTTTTCCATGGGCTCTTAGGTACTTGCTCATCATTTCCAAAATTGTTGTCTTTATGTTTGTGGGTTTGAAAAAGTTTTTGTTTGAAACTTCGATTTAACTCTTGCTTATGTCCTCAAGAGTGTAATGAAGTGTTTTGAAAACTTTGTTCGAAAAGGAGTGTAAGTGTGAAAAGTTTTGTTTTGAAAGAGCAAGTATCTAAGAGATAATCTACCTACTCTAAAAAAGGAATCGTTCTATGCTATTTTCCTTTAGAAAATGCTATCCCACTATTAGTGAGTAGGTAGCACCGTCGTTGGAGTTTGAGGGTCAATTCGAATGAGGGACATACGGTCACCAAAGCAATGTTAGGACACCTTAGCGGTAACCCTAATGTCTTAGATCATTTGTTTGAGGAAACAATATCCGAGGCAACCATTTCGAGGAAACTATGATCTTTTCGACAAGAGGACGACCTCTAAAACAACCTATACTCAATGACCGTGTACGAAGGCAACCAAGTGGGGTGTACCCTAGGAGTGCGCATGTGCGAGTGTGTCGTTTTCATTTATTTTTATCTTTGCACATGTTAAGGGTGATCTAATTTGATTTTAAGATTAAACATTCAGTCTTGTCATGCAAACCCTATTATCAAACATCTAGCAGTTATAATTAGTAGAATTTAAAGTGCGGAAATTAAATTACAAGGCGTCGGGTATTTACATCGCCAAAAGCAACCATTTGAAAATAAAATGAAGCGGTAAAATAAATAATAGGTCCTAATTAGCTATTACAAACCGTAAGCAGATACATTAATTAGATAAAGAAAAATAAATCGCGACGCGAAATTAAATCGGATGCAAAATTAGGGTTTTGACCCTTTTAATTAAAGAAAATGCTTTTTTTTTGTTTTTTATTTAAGAAAAGAAATTAATCCTAAAATTAAATACTAAATTAATTAATTAAATGAAAAAAATAATTAATGACATATTTTTGGAGTTTTTGATATTTTAATAAAAAGAAATTAAAATAATTAAATTATGTTAAAACCTAATTAATTCTAATTGATTTTATTTATTTACAAAAATAAATTAAAGTTTCCTAGAATTAAAAACCTAATTAATTAGTTAGTGTTTATTAATAAAAAAAATAAAAAAATTCTGAATTAAAAAAGTATTTTTGGTGATTTTTTGATAAAAAAGGAAAATTGTTATTGGTTAGTAAATTAATTAAAATAAAATAAAATGACTAAATTAAATAAACAAAATATGAAGAGAAATAGAGAATGGGCCTTAGATTTGGAGATGCAGAAAGCATATTTGCTGGCCCATTAAGCTGACCCAACTGGACTTTTTGTGATCCTGTATGCGTGCATTGACTGGCTTATGATGCGCCTTCCCAGCTTGACCACCAGATCTGGCCACTTGGCCATCTGGCGCTTTGAGGAGTGAGGGAGTATGATGGATCTTAAGCTTGAGCGCACACCAGATTTCCTGAAAACAAATAATATTGAGAAAATGGGGGACTTGGGATTCGAACCCAGGTCCTGAAGGGATATCCAATGCCAAGCTTGCCACTACGCTGCGTTGTCTCAATTGTTATTATAACACAAATAAAAGATAATATAATAAAACAAGGTTAATGGCCAGAAAAAAATTAAAACGCACGCTATTTGAATAATCCAATAGGGACGTGACACACATTGTCCCTGACCTCCCAACCGTGGCTAAAAATTCCAATAGTTATACCTACGGACAGAGGTCCGTCGCTACAAGCCTGTCTTCTTCCAAAATCCTCTACAGGCCATGGAAATGTCTTCTAACACCATGGTTAGACTCGCCATCCTCTTCTGGTCATAACTATAGCCATTACTAAGGCTGATTTTTCCTACAATGAAAACCCCTAAATCAAACCTTGAAACCCTAGCTATGGTGAATCACATTACAGGTTAGATGAATGTAATTAAATAATACCAAAAGACTACAAATGGCATGGTGAATCAAAATATGCAATTAGTTTTTGTTATAGATGCAAGAATAACACAAATCGATTTCAAGAATGGCGCGAATTCGTGAGGGACTTACAGAGCTTGGGAGGGGCTGAAAACACGTTGTCTTGATTGGTTTAGCTTGTGAGAGTTGCCAGGAAGCGATTGGGATACGTCTCAAGTCTTGAAAATGTCTCTAACCTTGATTTCAAAGTCACACTTTTTTCTGGTTTTTGCAACTTTGGTTCTGCCTCCACAATTGCTCTCTAACCCTGATTCTTGTATGCTGCGCTTGCTTATGTATTGTGCAATACATTAGATCTCAATTTACTGTCCAAATCTCTCTCCATTAAGGCTTTGATATTTGATTTGATTTTCCTTTACAAACTTTCCAAATTGGCTTGATTTCAATATTTTTGTGCATACAAGCCTTGATTCGAGTTTGATGAGGTACTAGCTGTCCATTGGAACCTGAAATCATTAAAAAATCTGTGTTTATCAATATCTTTGATTTTATGTGATTTTATTTGATTTAAAATGAGTTAATTCAAATAAAAATCAAATTAAATAATAAAAATAAGATATGGACACATGGCCAAGGCTAGGGAACATGGGCAATAAGGCAAACTCAAAACAAGTGAAAATGAATAGGCCCATTTGGCAAAGTTTGAAGTTTTGGGGATAGTTGACTTTTGGCAATTTTGCAAAAAAGTCCACTTTCAACAATGCATAACTTCTTCAATTTTGAACTTTTGGAGGTATTCTTTGACTTTTTAGAAAGCTTGATATGTCCTATAACCAACCCTTTTGGTATCATCTCATTTTGATATTCCATGCTCAAGTTAGAAGCTTTGACAAAAAAGGTGTTTTTTTTTACTTTTCAAAAAGACCTATAATGTCCAAATTCATAACTTCTTGTGAGTGAATTTTTTTATCTTGGGGTATGAAGATGGATTATACGGAATTTCACCCTCTTAAAAATGAGCTTTGGATGGGTCATTTATCATAAAGTATGAGAATGTTATGATTGGTCAAAGTTGAGTTGACTTTTCCTACAAAACCCTAATTTAGCAACTTTTGAATCTTGATGAATTTTGAGCAATCCTTGATGAATCATGATCAACCCTTGATGAAATGATGAAATATGCTTCAAAATGAGAATGTTGACAAAAAATCTTGAAGTTTGACTGTTTGTAGGTCACAATTGACTTTTGCCCTAGCTGTGATCGGTGGATCTGGAACTGACTGTTTAACGCTGGTTCGCGAAATATCGCGGAAGCAAGAGTCGCCACCGTCTTTTATTTTCTCCAAATGGAAAGGACAAAAGCACAGAAAAATTCCTTATAGAGATTGCTCTCGGTTCGGGAGGTAGGTTATAGAAAGGGAAGGTGTTAGCACCCTTTCTATCCATGGTTATCCATGGGCTCTTAGATACTTGCTCATTGTGTTTTCAAAAATGGTTTGTTTGCTTTTCAACTGTGGGTTTAAAAAGTTTCTTTGAAAATTCCAGTTCGACTCTTGTATCAGTCCTCAAGAGTGTTTGAAAAATTGCTTTCGAAAGCTTTTTGAAAAGGTGTCGGTGTGAAAAGTATTTTTGATTTTGTTTTGAAATTAGAGCAAGTATCTAGAGTCGTCTACCTACCCTAAGGAATTCGTCTGTGTAAATGTCCTTTAAAGTAGTGCCATCCCACCATTGAGAGGTAGGTAGCACCACCGTTGGAGGTGTTCGGGTCAATTCGAGGTTCGGGACATGGTGATCACCAGAGCAATGGGAAGACACCTTAGAAGCTACCCTCATGCCAGGTTCCCGGATCATGAGGACTTACTAAGACATCCTCTACTCGACGATCACCTTTCGAGGCAAGGCAACAGTGAGGCGTACCCTAGGGGTGGTGTGTGATTTGTGTATCATGTTCATTTGCATTTATCTTGTTCATGTCAAAGTGATCTATGCGTTTGTTTTTATTTAATCATTCATTCTTGCATGCATTTATTTAACAGTTAAGAAAGATGCGGAAATTAAAAGTTCTAAACTATTACAAAGGCGCGGGTCCACATCGCCAAATTTAATCCAGGACCCGATTTGACAGAAAATAAAGAAGTAAAGTGCGAGAAATAAAATGTCCGAGTTTACAAGGCTTTGGGAGAATTACATTAATATTAAACGAAATAAAATAAATATGCGAATAAGGATTAAAAACGAGGGCGTTGGACCCTTTTTGCAAAATTAAATTAAATGATGGAATTGATTAATTAAGAGAGAAAAGAAATTGTTTTTTTTATATATTTTTTAGTATTTTATGTTTTTAATGGAAAAAGAATTAATTGAAATTAAATGTTAACCCTAATTCTATTTGTTTTTTAGTTTATTAAGAAAACATGTTAAAATTAAACCTAAATTAACCTAATTAATTACATGGTAATTTAATTACAAAAATAATATTTAATAATTAATTATTGTGAAAGAAAAGAAAAAAAAGGATAAAAATTGATTAAAACCTAATTCTACCAATTTTAAGTTTATTAAGAAAAATGTTTGAATTAAACCTAATTTTACAAAGCTAAAATTAATTAGTGATATTTATTTACAAAAAATATTAATTAAATAAATATATTTTGATTTTTATGACTTTTCTGTTTTTTACTATTTTTTATATTTTATGAAAATAAGTTAAATTAAAGGAATTAATTAAAAAAAGAAATAATTGAAATAAATAAAATAAGGAAAAGAAAGAAAATACAATACCTTGGGGGGCTTCTGTCCCCTTTTTGGAGGTGAATTGGAGTGGTTTGGCCATTTGTGTTCTGGCCTCATCATACATAAGTTGTTCTACTTTGGCCATTTGGCTTTTGGCTTTTGGCCATTTGCGTTTTGGCTTCAACGTTCCATAATGTCTGGCTTAATGTCTGCCTCGCCATGTATTGGTGCCATGCATAAAATGTTCTACTTTGGCCATTTGGCTTTTGGCTTTTGGCCATTTGGCTTTTGGCCTCAACGTTCCTTAATGAACCTACATGGGATCCTGTCTAAATCTGCAGTGTTGAATCTCACGAACACATTAAATAAAATCATAAAATGCAAATAAAGCCAATATATGAAGAAATTTAATGTTTAGGCACAATATGGCATGTATGAATGATTATACCCTTTTGATCATGGAGATCAAATCAATCTTACCCTTACTGGAAAATTAGTGACCTGGATGCTTTTATGCCTTACTGGAAAATTAGGATCATGGAGATCAAGCCAGCCTTATCCTTACTGGAGAAGTAGTGAGGTGTTGGTTTGTAACTGAGATGGCTTTGTTTGTAGTGAGAGAGGGATTTGTAATAAGGATTTCAAGGTTTTAGGGTTCTTGAAAGAGTTTGATATTCCAACAGTGTTGTGGCAAGGTTTTTTCTCTCTTTTTCTCTTCTTTTTTTTTCTTTTTTCTTTCTTTTTGGTTTGTGTGAAAAGAAGGTGATTATATAATGAAAATTAGGGTAAAGCAAATGGGCTTTGAATGTGCAATTTGGCCTCCAATATTCACTTGAATTCGTCACTTTCTAGGCTAAATCGCAGGGACTTAAGTGCATTTTTTGAAGTTGAAATGTGTAAACAAAATGTAGCCGACATCGAGAACTAACTCCTGTCCGAAAATCGACTCAATCGGATAAACGGTGAATTAGTTATGAATTTTTGAATTTTCAGCTCAGACAAACTTATTTTGGGCTTCAGTGTCGACTCTGACACGTTCTTCAATAAAAAACTGGTATTGATCGGTGCATAATTTGGTCTCGACTTTTGAAGCAAAGTTGTAGATCTATGAGTCAGTGACCTTGTGTAAAAATATGAGTCCAATCCGATAAAAATTGACCGAGTTATGATTTTTCGAAGTTTCGGCCTAGATGAAATAATATTCAGCATTCAGGATTTTCAGCGTGTCACGCACTCTGAGCAAAAAACGAAGGCCTTTTGAATACCGTTTGAACTCAATACCTTCTGTGAAAATGTAGCCAACTCAATTTGTGAAATTTTGGCACCGGAACCAGCTCGATACGATGAAAATCGACCAAGTTATGATTTTTTGAACATGACGCAAATAAACTTCTGTCACAAATTTTCTGCACAAAAATACTTGATAAATCCACATTTTTGAAGACCTTCTGATCGAAATTGGCTTCCAGCCGTGAGAGATGAAAACGTAGATAATGTCAAGACGGAATTTTGGCCACCGGAACGGGTTCAAAACGAGCCACGATCTTCAAGTTATGAATTTTTTAGCGCGTAAAAACTGCACTTTCAGCACACTTTTTCACCATATTTCTTCGAGAAAACTCACACATTCGGATACCTTCTTTAAAGAATTGACTCTTGAGCCGAACCTGAATTTGAGAATACGTTATCAGAGATATATTAGCGAAAGAACACCTGAATATAACGCGCCGGGTTGGACTTGTGAATTTTCTTGAAATGTTTTGAGAAATATGGGAGGGCAAATTTTGGGGTACAATAGTTGCCCCTGTTCAATCTTCTTAGACCTGAGGATGCAGATTGGATGACGTGCCTTTCGTAATCCGATGGTAGAAGATGATTGAACACTAGAGTGCCCAGAAATTTGCGCTCACATAGTGGAAATGGGCTTATAGATGCCATTTGGAGATTGATGGGGGATGATGGGCTTATAGATGCCATCTGGATGTTGATCGCGTAAGAGATTCCTTAGCGAGAACTTGCGTACCTGCAAAACAGAAAATGATTACCTGACATGTTGTAGGAGCTGCTTTCAGATGCTTGATATAGATGTGTCCTGACTGGTTACAAGAGCTGAGTCTGGAGCTTCACAAGATGATGAATGAACCAGGGGTGGTTACCACCTCAGTATGAACAGTAAGAGAACCTTGGGTGACTTTAACCTCAACAGCAATCATTGAGAGAATCTTGGATAATTTCAACCTCAACAGCCATCATTGAGCGAAATCTGGGATTACCACCTCCGCAGGATCGGGGAGAGAACCATAGGTGACTACAACCTCAACAGCAATCATTGAGAGAATCTTGGATAATTTCAACCTCAACAGCAATCATTGAGCGAAATCTGGGATTACCACCTCCGCAGGATCGGGGAGAGAACCATAGGCGACTACAACCTCAATAGCAATCATTGAGAGAATCTTGGATAACTTCAACTTCAACAGCAATCATTGAGCGAAATCTGGGATTACCACCTCCGCAGGATCGGGGAGAGAACCATAGGTGACTACAACCTCAACAGCAATCATTGAGAGAATCTTGGATAATTTCAACCTCAACAGCAATCATTGAGCGAAATCTGGGATTACCACCTCCGCAGGATCGGGGAGAGAACCATAGGAAATTATAACCTGAAAGGGAATTACATCTCACGCACCGTCGGGGAGAGAACCATAGGAAATTATAACCTGAAATGGAATTATCACCTCACGCACCGTCGGGGAGAGGACCAAAGGAAATTATAACCTGAAAGGGAATTACATCTCACGCACCATCGGGGAGAGGACCAAAGGAAATTATAACCTGAAAGGGAATTATATCTCACGCACCGTTGGGGAGAGGACCAAAGGAAATTATAACCTGAAAGGGAATTACATCTCACGCACCGTCGGGCAGAGGACCAAAGGAAATTATAACCTGAAAGGGAATTACATCTCACGCACCGTCGGGGAGAGGACCAAAGGAAATTATAACCTGAAAGGGAATTACATCTCACGCACCGTCGGGGAGAGAACCATAGGAAATCATAACCTGAAATGGAATTATCACCTCACGCACCGTCGGGGAGGGAACCATAGGAAATTATAATCTCAAAAGGAATTATCACCTCACGCACCGTCGGGGAGGGAACCAATAGGAAATTATAACCTAAAATGGAATTATCACCTCACGCACCGTCGGGGAGGGAACCATAGGAAATTATAACCTAAAAGGGAATTATCACCTCACGCACCGTCGGGGAGGGAACCAATAGGAAATTATAACCTAAAATGGAATTATCACCTCACGCACCGTCGGGGAGGGAACCATAGGAAATTATAACCTAAAATGGAATTATCACCTCACGCACCGTCGGGGAGGGAACCAATAGGAAATTATAACCTAAAATGGAATTATCACCTCACGCACAGTCGGGGAGGGAACCAATAGGAAATTATAACCTAAAATGGAATTATCACCTCATGCACCGTCGGGGAGGGAACCAATAGGAAATTATAACCTAAAATGGAATTATCACCTCACGCACCGTCGGGGAGGGAACCAATAGGAAATTATAACCTAAAATGGAATTATCACCTCACGCACCGTCGGGGAGGGAACCAATAGGAAATTATAACCTAAAATGGAATTATCACCTCACGCACCGCCGGGGAGGGAACCAATAGGAAATTATAACCTAAAATGGAATTATCACCTCACGCACCGTCGGGGAGGGAACCATAGGAAATTATAACCTGAAACTTCTACTGAGTCTTCATCAGAAAAATCTGTTGGGAGTCGATTTAGCTGGACTAGAGAAGGCCTTGGACTGGATAAGAACTCTTTGGAGTCGATTAACCGAACCTGTCTAGGTCTTGAAATATGATTGAGAATTTAACTGAATCTTTCCTGAAAGGTAAAGGTCAGTCGTATGCAATGCATGATATGGATCAAGCAATGATGTTCTCAACATAAATGAGATTTGTATGATATGATGCGTCTATGCATGCTATAATGATGTATGTGATGTTTTATGAATGTATGTTTTCGTTTAGGAAAGTAGATCTTTGACGGGTGTCGGGAAGTCATATCCTGGGATGATGTTTGGAGAATAAGCTTTTACTCCTGCTGGGGATGATAGCTGCAAGAATACCGGTAGGAGAAGATGACTCCGTTGAGGAATAAACTTGGCAAATGGAAGATTATGCGGGGAGAAAAAATACTCTAGCGACCATGCTGGGGAGCGATACTCTGTGGGAAGAGATATTTCTTTGTTGAATTTGTTGATAATAACTTGCTGGGGATATCTTTGCTGTATTGGAAGTGTTGATAGACTTCGCTGGGGATAAGAAGGAACTGTGTTGACGACGACCTTTCCGTGGCTTTTGGCTGAGGATAACCCAGTTATATCCTGGTAAGGAAATAACTCTTTGAATAAAGCCGGACGACGCGTTCGTGCTCTACGAGGATAAGCTTCCAGAATTTACTGGGGATAAGCTTACTGCTTGGGGAGATGATTTCCAACCTCCCTGGGGGTACTGGATTGGACTCTCCTGAGGAAGTTTTGAACTGCGGGGGAAGTGATTCCTTTGAATGTTTGTTATACCGCCGGGGAACAATCTTTAGGTCAAGACTGTCGGGGATGCTTGTTATGAATATGTATGCTGCTGAGGAATGTTGAGATCTGCTGGAGGATACCCAACTTCCTTAAGTTTGATAGTAGCTTTGCTTGAGGAGAGTGTACTGACTTGCTGGCTCACCCTCTGGGGGATTAAGCTATCCTGGTTATGTTCTTCAACTGAACTCGCCTTGATACCTTGGAGGACAGAACAATTAGATTGCTTAGACAACTCCTTATTGCCCCTGTTTCTGATATGGGAGAGGAAGACCTGTGAGGTGCTGATAGTTGTTGATGGACAAACCTTCTTCTGGTAGGCAGGTGATAGGACATAGTCGTACGCTTTGATCCCTAACTTTTGCCTGGACCTCCCTTTCGGGTTTTCAGTCCACCGGGATACCCATTTTTGCCCAAGCCGCCTTTTCAGGTTTTCGACTTGCCGGGTGTACAGATTTTTTCATTTCATCCCTTCATTTTGCCCGAACCCTTTTGGTTCGCCGGGAAGCCCTAATTTTTGCCTAGGCATGTCGACCTAGCGGGTCTTTGATTTTGCGTAGTATCTTTTCGACTATGTCCATGCTTTCAGAATGTAGGGAATTGCCCCTATCATGAGTGTTTTGTCATGCCACCAAAAAGTGTTTGATTAGGCAAGATTCGTTGCTGGAGTGCTCCAAGTGACTCAGGCGGAGATTTGCCCCAGGCTGGTTGGCCTTTTGAGAGATTCTCTGAATCTTGACTTAACTGCCCCAGATGATGGACAATAGTCATATCTGCCCCTTGATTGGAAGCGCTTTTGTTCACTAGGTATTCATCGTGCGAATTTTCCTGTTGTTCAAACAAAAAGTCGTAGACAAACAAAGTTATGTTAAAAATACAAAGCTTATGTCTGTCTTGAAGATTTTGAAAATGCATTCTTTTTCATAAAACAAATGAATGTTTATAAAACGTGATGTCAACTCCGTATTTACTGTAGGCCTTAAGGAGTCAGGATACCTTTCGTCACAGTATGCTTTCGAACTAACCCATGCTTCAGCTAGGACTTTTAAGGGTTATAACGTGGCCTGGTTCATGGTTCAAGAAACAAAGGATAAAGGCTCAAATTATTTGTACCCACCCGCTCTTCGTGATGTTCTCCAAATCTAAACTCAGTTGACCGTGCGTTAGACCTTGTTTGAGTCTTTGCTCTGATTTTCCGGTGATGATTCGGATATTGAACGTTTATTTGAATAGGCAGTCATCTCCTTTTTTGCTGAGGGTTTGTAGGACCTCTTTCTTTTTTGATTTTTGCTATCCCTTTCTTTTTTGCCTGAACTGTTTCCCTTTTTTTTTGGAATTACAGTCAGCGGGATGCCCCAGTTTTGTAAGTCTCCTTCATGGGTTTAGACTTAATGGGTTTTCATTTATGATTTTTTGATAATGACTGCCTGTCCTTATGATCATTCTGAACCATCACTGTCTTTCTTTTTTTGTAAGGACCTTTTTGGTGCCATTCATTATGCACTTGGATCAACTGAGAGAACTACCCTGCCCCAGGTTATGATGAAGGGTTTTGAATTTCGAAAAGAAAAACTCCTACTTCTTTGGCTCAGAGGGGTTGACGAGGGATTATCATCCTTATAACTCCAGTGTAATTGAAACAATGCCTGTACCTCATCAGCGGGGTCTGTTCAAAAGCATACTGTAAATTGTGGTATCATTTTCGTCATCCTCCCTCAAGAGGCTTAGAATTTAGATCAAGAGTCGACATCAGAAAAAAATATGAAAATAATTTGCATTTAGTGAATACGAATATATTGTTTCAGAACAGACATATGCGATGCATTAATGAAATAACAATGTTTAACATGAGTAAATGTTTGAACAAAAGAAAATTGCAACTTGAACATTCGAATGAACAAAAAATTTCTCAATCCTAGCCATGTTTTGGCAAGGGGGCAGTGATCACGTGGGGAGTTTTGGGTACTTTAAACTGAATCTCTCCAGCGTCGATCATGTCTTGGATCTTATTTTTCAAGCTCCAACAATCATCTGTAGTATGCCCCGGACTGTCAGAGTGATAAGCGCAGCGGGCGTTGGGGTTATACTTCGGTGACGTTGTATTTTGGCTCTTCGGAGCTTCTTTTAGAGTTACCAGCTTGGTCTCCAGCAACTGTGGCAATATCTGGGATAAGGTCATGCTGAGCCGAGTGAATTGCCTTCTCTCGCTCTTTTGTTGGTTGTGATGTTGAATTTGTGACACTGGAGCCATTTGAGGAACTCTCCCTTTACCTCCTTGTCTCAAAGGTGGTTGAACGATGACTGGCTTTTTTCCTTTAGACTTCTGCCCCAGTTGGTTACCCTGAAGCAGCTGGTTGACGAGAAACCAGAGCTCATCTTGTCTTTGAGCTAACTCTTGAATGGTAGTCACCTGCCCCAGCATCTGGACCCTCAATGCATCCACCTCAGCTTGTAGGTGTTTCAGCCTTTCATCCTCAGCACTGTTCCTGACAAAGGTCCCCATGAGAAGTGTCCTTAGCTCCTCCTGCCCCTTGGATAGATTCAGGAGGATTTCCCTGAACTGAGTCTCTTGAGCGAGAAGGTCCTGGTTGTCTTGTTGGGAAGCCATGGCTGAAATAAACAGCAAGGAGGGTAAGTGACCTGTAGCAAGGGTACCTGTAATGCAATGATATGTATGTATGCATGCAATGTTTTCAAGGATCTCGCGGGGTAGACAAGAAAATTGTTAGAATTTGGGTCCGGTAGCTTGATTGAAGGAACTGCATGTTGTTGAGAGTCCTTCTTCAAGGGTCAAAGGCTCACCATATCCAGTGGGTCATAGCCCCTGACTTTAGTCATCATGTCTGGTTTTGATTTCCAAACAACCTTGGTTAGGGGAACCTTCTTCAAGAGTCAAGGCTCACCATATCAAGTGGGTCATAGCCCCTGACAACTTTGTCTAGAGGAAAATAAATCCTCTTTGCCCCTTCTTGGGATAGCTGATTCACCATGACCTGCATCACAAGCCCTTGAGATCCTTGAAATGGGTTAGGATGTATGCAATGGTATGATGTTATGGTATGATGTTATGGTATGCATGGGGTAATGTAGGTAAACCCTGTTATGAGTCCCAATTAAGGACTATAGACAAACCCTGCAAGAAATTCAGTATACTTTGTTATGAGTCCCAATTAAGGACTATAGACAAACCCTGCAAGAAATTCAGTATACTTTGTTATGAGTCCCAATTAAGGACTATAGACAAACCCTGCAAGAAATTCAGTATACTTTGTTATGAGTCCCAATTAAGGACTATAAACAAAACCTGCAAGAGACCTAGTAAATCCTGTTATGAGTCCCAGTTAAGGACTATAAACAAAACCTGCAAGAGACCTAGTAAACCCTGTTATGAGTCCCAGTTAAGGACTATAAACAAAACCTGCAAGTAGCTTATGTGTCAGATAACATGCATGCAATTAGTCAAGTACGAAGGCACACAAGTCACACAAGAGAAACCCTTAAAGTTTAAGCCAGCATGAGGTCTAGGTGTTACCCTCTTTCAGTTGGTTGGTTCATACCTGTCCTATCAGAAGTAACCGGGTTCTAAGGGTCCCAATATCATTGGATTGCTTTCATTGTTCATCGTTTCGATTTAGCCACTGAACTGGCGACCGAAATATTCCAGGAAAGCAACCCTCAATTGAGTGTAGTATCGAGTATCAACCAACCTCGGACTGCACCAAAGTCAGTTATCTCACTACCCTAAAGAGGCCAAGATAGTTCAATTAAGGTTCCTAAGGTCAGTTGATGCTTCATGACACCACGCGGAGGCCCCGTACTCTCCTTGACTGAACTCAAGGGTTACCGGTACACACCAAAGTGCCACATCAACGTAGCAGACTGTTTCAACCATGTCGGTATACCCCGCACAGTTCCCTCACAGTCTTGTTGCTACTTTCTAAGAAGGTATCCCCAGATCCGGGTTAGGATCTATAGAACTCCCAAGCAACCCACAATTTAAAGCACACAAGTCAAAGCAATTGAAAACACAGTTATGAACTAGCCCTAAGGTACACCTCACTTTAAGATTTTCCCCAGCAGAGTCGCCAGTTCTGTGATCGGTGGATCTGGAACTGACTGTTTAACGTTGGTTCGCGAAATGTCGCGGAAGCAAGAGTCGCCACCGTCTTTTATTTTCTCCAAATGGAAAGGACAAAAGCACAGAAAAATTCCTTATAGAGATTGCTCTCGGTTCGGGAGGTAGGTTATAGAAAGGGAAGGTGTTAGCACCCTTTCTCTCCATGGTTATCCATGGGCTCTTAGATACTTGCTCATTGTATTTTCAAAAATGGTTTGTTTGCTTTTCAACTGTGGGTTTAAAAAGTTTCTTTGAAAATTCCAGTTCGACTCTTGTATCAGTCCTCAAGAGTGTTTGAAAAATTGCTTTCGAACGCTTTTTGAAAAGGTGTCGGTGTGAAAAGTATTTTTGATTTTGTTTTGAAATTAGAGCAAGTATCTAGAGTCGTCTACCTACCCTAAGGAATTCGTCTGTGTAAATGTCCTTTAAAGTAGTGTCATCCCACCATTGAGAGGTAGGTAGCACCACCGTTGGAGGTGTTCGGGTCAATTCGAGGTTCGGGACATTGTGATCACCAGAGCAATGGGAAGACACCTTAGAAGCTACCCTCATGCCAGGTTCCCGGATCATGAGGACTTACTAAGACATCCTCTACTCGACGATCACCTTTCGAGGCAAGGCAACAGTGAGGCGTACCCTAGGGGTGGTGTGTGATTTGTGTATCGTGTTCATTTGCATTTATCTTGTTCATGTCAAAGTGATCTATGCGTTTGTTTTTATTTAATCATTCATTCTTGCATGCATTTATTTAACAGTTAAGAAAGATGCGGAAATTAAAAGTTCTAAACTATTACAAAGGCGCGGGTCCACATCGCCAAATTTAATCCAGGACCCGATTTGACAGAAAATAAAGAAGTAAAGTGCGAGAAATAAAATGTCCGAGTTTACAAGGCTTTGGGAGAATTACATTAATATTAAACGAAATAAAATAAATATGCGAATAAGGATTAAAAACGAGGGCGTTGGACCCTTTTTTGCAAAATTAAATTAAATGATGGAATTGATTAATTAAGAGAGAAAAGAAATTGTTTTTTTTTATATTTTTTAGTATTTTATGTTTTTAATGGAAAAAGAATTAATTGAAATTAAATGCTAACCCTAATTCTATTTGTTTTTTAGTTTATTAAGAAAACATGTTAAAATTAAACCTAAATTAACCTAATTAATTACATGGTAATTTAATTACAAAAATAATATTTAATAATTAATTATTGTGAAAGAAAAGAAAAAAAAGGATAAAAATTGATTAAAACCTAATTCTACCAATTTTAAGTTTATTAAGAAAAATGTTTGAATTAAACCTAATTTTACAAAGCTAAAATTAATTAGTGATATTTATTTACAAAAAATATTAATTAAATAAATATATTTTGATTTTTATGACTTTTCTGTTTTTTACTATTTTTTATATTTTATGAAAATAAGTTAAATTAAAGGAATTAATTAAAAAAAGAAATAATTGAAATAAATAAAATAAGGAAAAGAAAGAAAATACAATACCTTGGGGGGCTTCTGTCCCCTTTTTGGAGGTGAATTGGAGTGGTTTGGCCATTTGTGTTCTGGCCTCATCATACATAAGTTGTTCTACTTTGGCCATTTGGCTTTTGGCTTTTGGCCATTTGCATTTTGGCTTCAACGTTCCTTAATGTCTGGCTTAATGTCTGTCTCGCCATGTATTGATGTCATGCATAAAATGTTCTACTTTGGCCATTTGGCTTTTGGCTTTTGGCCTCAACGTTCCTTAATGTCTTAATGAACCTGCATGGGATCCTGTCTAAATCTGCAGTGTTGAATCTCACGAACACATTAAATAAAATCATAAAATGCAAATAAAGCCAATATATGAAGAAATTTAATGTTTAGGCACAATATGGCATGTATGAATGATTATACCCTTTTGATCATGGAGATCAAATCAATCTTACCCTTACTGAAAAATTAGTGATCTGGATGCTTTTATGCCTTACTGGAAAATTAGGATCATGGAGATCAAGCCAGCCTTATCCTTACTGGAGAAGTAGTGAGGTGTTGGTTTGTAACTGAGATGGCTTTGTTTGTAGTGAGAGAGGGATTTGTAATAAGGATTTCAAGGTTTTAGGGTTCTTGAAAGAGTTTGATATTCCAACAGTGTTGTGGCAAGGTTTTTTCTCTCTTTTTCTCTTCTTTTTTTCTTCTTTTTTCTTTCTTTTTGGTTTGTGTGAAAAAAAGGTGATTATATAATGAAAATAAGGGTAAAGCAAATGGGCTTTGAATGTGCAATTGGGCCTCCAATATTCACTTGAATTCGCCACTTTCCAGGCTAAATCGCAGGGACTTAAGTGTATTTTTTGAAGTTGAAATGTGAAAACAAAATGTAGCCGACATCGAGAACTAACTCCTGTCCGAAAATCGACTCAATCGGATAAACGGTGAATTAGTTATGAATTTTTGAAGTTTCAGCTCAGACAAACTTATTTTGGGCTTCAGTGTCGACTCTGACACGTTCTTCAATAAAAAACTGGTATTGATCGGTGCATAATTTGGTCTCGACTTTTGAAGCAAAGTTGTAGATCTATGAGTCAGTGACCTTGTGTAAAAATATGAGTCCAATCCGATAAAAATTGACCGAGTTATGATTTTTCGAAGTTTCGGCCCAGATGAAATAATATTCAGCATTCAGGATTTTCAGCGTGCCACGCACTCTGAGCAAAAAACGAAGGCCTTTTGAATACTGTTTGAACTCAATACCTTCTGTGAAAATGTAGCCAACTTAATTTGTGAAATTTTGGCACCGGAACCAGCTCGATACGATGAAAATCGACCAAGTTATGATTTTTTGAACATGACGCAAATAAACTTCTGTCACAAATTTTCTGCATGAAAATACTTGATAAATCCACATTTTTGAAGACCTTCTGTTCGAAATTGGCTTCCAGCCGTGAGAGATGAAAACGTAGATAATGTCAAGACGGAATTTTGGCCACCGGAACGGGTTCAAAACGAGCCACGATCTTCAAGTTATGAATTTTTTAGCGCGTAAAAACTGCACTTTCAGCACACTTTTTCACCATATTTCTTCGAGAAAACTCACACATTCGGATACCTTCTTTAAAGAATTGACTCTTGAGCCGAACCTGAATTTGAGAATACGTTATCAGAGATATTTTGGCGAAAGAACACCTGAATATAACGCGCCGGGTTGGACTTGTGAATTTTCTTGAAATGTTTTGAGAAATATGGGAGGGCAAATTTTGGGGTACAACACTAGCATAGTCGATTTTTGGACCTTTGAGCAATTGACTGAGCAAACTTCCTCTGCAAGGCTTGAAATTTGACATGGATGATCTTGAGAACATATTAGGACATTGGGGAGCACTTGAGGTAATTTTGACTCAAGTATCTTGATGTAACACAAAACCCTAATTTGGGATAGAATGCCTTAGGAGATAGCTTGTCTGACCAACTCTTGGACTACCTTGAGCAACTTGGAGATTTTTCTTGCAATGTTTTGAAAAATACGGGAGGGAAAATTTTGGGGTACAACAGCTGCCCCTGTTCAATCTTCTTAAACCTAAGGATGTAGGTTGGCTTTCGTGCCTTTCGTGATCCGAAGGTGGAAGATGTTGGACACTAGAGTGCCCAGAAATTTTCACTCGTATGAAGTAGTATTCATCTTACGATGTCGGGAATGGGCTTAAATATGCCATTTGGAAATTGCTGACGAGGGGATGGGATTAAAGATGCCATCTGAAGGAGTGTCGATCGCATAAGAGATTCCTTAGCGAGGGCTTGTATACCTGTTATTTGAGGAAGATTCCGCTAGGGAAGTCTGATCTTTATTGAGATTTAGGAACTTGCCTGTAATTCAACTGAGGTGTCGAGATTTAGGAACTTGCCCGTAATTCAACTGAGGTGTCGAGATTTAGGAACTTGCCCGTAATTCGACTGAGGGGAAACATCTTCGTCGAGATTTAAGAACTCACTCGTAATTCAACTGAGAAAACTTCTCTGTGAGATTTAGGAACTCGTCTGTAATTCAACTGAGGAACTTTGTCGAGATTTAGGACCTTGTCTGTAATTAAACTGAGAAAAACTCTGTTTAGATTTAAGAACTTGTCAGTAATTCGACTAGGCGAATCATCTTCATCGAGATTTAAGAAATCGCCCGTAATTCAACTGAGAAAACTTCTCTGCTGAGATTTAGGAACTTGTCTATAATTCAACGGAGGAACTTTGTCGAGATTTAGGACCTTGTCTGTAATTCAACTGAGAAAAACTCTTTTGAGATTTAAGAACTTGTCAGTAATTCGACTTGGGGAAACATCTTCATCGAGATTTAAGAACTCGCCCGTAATTCAACTGAGAAAACTCTGCTAAGATTTAGGAACTCGTCTGTAATTCGACGGAGGAACTTTGTCAAGATTTAGGACCTTGTCTGTAATTCAACTGAGAAAACGACTCTGATGAGATTTAAGAACTTGTCAGTAATTTGACTGAAGGGAAACATCTTCATCGAGATTTAAGAACTCGTCCATAATTCAACTGAGAAAACTCTGCTGAGATTTAGGAACTCGTCTGTAATTCGACGGAGGAACTTTGTCGAGATTTAGGACCTTGTCTGTAATTCAACTGAGGAAAACTCTGTTGAGATTTAAGAACTTGTCAGTAATTCAACTGGAGGGAACCATCTTCATCGAGATTTAAGAACTCGCCCGTAATTCAACTGAGAAAACTTCTCTGCTGAGATTTAGGAACTCGTCTGTAATTCAACGGAGGAACTTTGTCGAGATTTAGGAACTTGTCTGTAATTCAACTGAGAAAAACTTTGTTGAGATTTAAGAACTTGTCAGTAATTCGACTAGGGGAAACATCTTCATCGAGATTTAAGAACTCGCCCGTAATTCAACTGAGAAAACTTCTCTGCTGATATTTAGGAACTTGCCTGTAATTCAACGGAGGAACTTTGTCGAGATTTAGGACCTTGTCTGTAATTCAACTGAGAAAAACTCTGTTGAGATTTAAGAACTTTTCAGTAATTCGACTTGGGGAAACATCTTCATCGAGATTTAAGAACTCGCCCGTAATTCAACTGAGAAAACTCTGCTGAGATTTAGGAACTCGTCTGTAATTCGACGGAGGAACTTTGTCAAGATTTAGGACCTTGTTTGTAATTTAACTGAGAAAATGACTCTGTTGAGATTTAAGAACTTGTCAGTAATTCGACTGGAGGGAAACATCTTCATCGAGATTTAAGAACTCGTCCGTAATTCAACTGAGAAAACTCTGATGATATTTAGGCACTCCTCTGTAATTCGACGGAGGAACTTTATCGAGATTTAGGACCTTGTCTGTAATTCAACTGAGGAAAACTCTGTTGAGATTTAAGAACTTGTCAGTAATTCTACTGGAGGGAAACATCTTCATCGATATTTAAGAACTCGCCCGTAATTCAACTGAGAAAACTCCTCTACTGAGATTTAGGAACTCGTCTGTACTTCAACGGAGGAACTTTGTCGAGATTTAGGACCTTGTCTGTAATTCAACTGAGGAAAACTCTGTTGAGATTTAAGAACTTGTCAGTAATTCTACTGGGGGAAACATCTTCATCGAGATTTAAGAACTTGCCTGTAATTCAACTGAGAAAAACTTCTGTGCTGAGATTTAGGAACTTGTTTGTACTTCAACGGAGGAACTTTGTCGAGATTTAGGAACTTGCCCGTACTTCAACTGAGAAAAACATCTCTGTTGAGATTTAGGAACTTATCCGTAATTCTACCGGGGAAACATCTTCGTCGAGATTTAAGAACTCACCCATAATTCAACTGAGAAAACTTCTCTGCTGAGATTTAGTAACTTGCCCGTACTTCAACGGAGGAAAAAGCTTCATAGCTTTGAATTTGTGAGGATTTAACTGCATCTTTCCTGAAAGGTAAAGTTTAGTTGTATGTAATGCATGATATGTATCAAGCAATGATATTCTCAAAATAAATGAGATTGTGTTGTATGATGCGTATGTGCATGTGTCATGATGTATGGAAATGTAATGTTTTTAGCTGGGGAAAATAAATCTCGGATAGCTGCTGGAGAAAAGAGTTGAATTCTTCGTTTCTGCTGGGGATAGAGAATGAAGATGTTTGTGAGAATAAACTTGCAGGAGAGGATAACTTCACTGGGGAATAAACTGATGAAGAGATTACTCTATGGGGAAGAGATGCTCCGCTGAGGATTCCGCTGATAAATTCTGCTGGGGATGCATTACCGTTGTTGGTGATACTGAATCCTGTTGGGGATTGAATTTTTGTTTGTGAAAGGAATGAACTCCACTGGGGATGATCTTTCAGTTGCGACTTCACTGGGGATAACCTTTTAGGCTCTAGTGGGGACAATCTTCCAGAGTCTACTGGGGATGATCCTCCACACTCCACTGGGGAAACTTTTTCAGACTGCGCTGGGGAAAACTTTCAAACTCCACTGGGGATATTTTATACTCCGCCGGGGATAATAAGACTTTTTAGTGCTGATGGTAGATAAACTCTTCTTGGGGAGAATATCACTGATTTATTCACAGTTGTGAGTCTCAGCTGGGGAGAGATAATATTACTGTCTTTTTCTTACTCTGCGGGGATTGAATGTTACTGGGATGCGTGTTGAGGATATGGCGGTGGCTTTGCCTCGAGACTTTTCTGCCCCAGTATCTGCGGGAGAAGATGCCTGCAGAGGCCTTGTGGATCGAGTATTATCCCAACCTATGAGGTGCTTGGTATCTTTCGATCGAAATGACAAGTCTTTTTCTGGTAGGAAAGTGACTAGATGACGGGACATAGTCGTACGCTTTAATGCCTAACTTTTGCCTGGACTGTCTTTTCAGATTTTCATTCCACCGAGATACCCTTTCTTACCCAAGCCGCCCTTTCGGGTTTTCGACTTGTCGGGTGTACAGACTTTTTCATTTTCATCCCTTACTTTTGCCCGAACCCTTTTGGTTCGCCGGGAAGCCCTTATTTTTGCCTAGGCCAGTCGACCTAGCGGGTATTTGATTATGCGTAGTACTTTTTTGAGTATTTCCACGCTCTCGAGGTGTAGGGAGTTGTCACTGTCAGTAGTGTTGTGTTGCCATGATACCAGAAGATGTTTGTCTGATCGTGCAAGATTCATTGTTGGAATTCATGTCCAATGCCCCAAGTGATTCAGATGGAGATTTGCTCCTGGCTATTTGGCATTTTTGAGAGATTCCTTAAATCTTGACTTGACTGACCCAGATGATGGACAATGATCATGTCTGCCCCTTGGTTGGAAGTGCTTTTTTTTCACTTGAGGTGACCCTTTTTATTGAAAAGTTTTTTGTTCACTAGATATTCGTCGTGCGAATTTCTCTGTTGTTGAACAAATAGTCATATGCAAACAATGTTATTTTAAGAATGCAAAGCTTATGTCTGTCTTGAAGTTTTTGAAAAATGCATTTTTTCAGTAAGATAGGAAAATTTTGTAAAATGTGACATCAACTCAGGATTTACAGCAAGCCCTACAGGAGTCAGGATACCTTTTGTAACAGTATGCTTTCGAACTAACCCATGCTTCAGCTAGGACTTTTAAGGGTTATAACGTGGTCTAGTTCACGGTTTAAGAAACAAAGGATAAAGGCTCAAATTTTATTTGTACCCACCCGTTCTTCGTGACGTTCTTCGATCCTAAACTCAACTAATTGTGCATTTAGATCCCGTTTGAGTCTTTGCTCTGATATTCCAGTGATGGTTCGGATAATGACGGTTTATTTTGAACAGGCAGTCATTTTTGTTGAGAGTTTGTAGGATATCTTTCTTTTTTATTTTATTATCCCTGTCTTTTGCCTGAACTGTTTCTTTTATGATTACAGTCAGCGGGATGCCCCAGTTTTGTAAGTCTCCTTCATAGGTTTTAACTTAATGGGCTTTTATTTTTGAGAGATAATGACTGTATGTCCTTACGATTATATGGAACTATCACCGTCTTTTGTTTCGGAAGGACTTCTTTGATGTCATTCATGGTGCACCTGGATTAACTGAGAAAACTACCCTTCCCCAGGTTATAATTAAGGATTTTAATTTGTGAAAAGAAAAACTCCAACTTCTTTGGCTCAAAGGGGTTGACTAGGGATTATCTTCCTTATAACTCCACTGTTTAGGATTTGAAACAATGCCTGTACCTTGTAAGTGGAGTCTATTCAAAAGCATACTGTAGAGATTTTGATATCATTTTCGTCATCCTCCCTCTAAAGGCTTAGAATTTTTAATCGAGAGTTGATCATCACAAAAATGAAAGCAATTTGAATATAGTGAATACGAATGGATTGATTCAAAATAGACATATGCGGTGCATTGATAAAATAACAAAGTTTGACATGAATAAATGTTTGAACAATCAAAAGAAAATTACAAATTGAAAATTCTAATGAACAAAAAGTCTTCTCGTCTCAGGACTTGTCACTTCAAATGGTGAGCCTTGGAGGGATGGTAGAAGAACTCAGCCTGACCATCTTGTGTGAATTCCAATGCTCCTTCATCAATCAGGTTTTGAATTTTGTACTTCAGCTTCCAACAGTCGTCAGTATCATGCCCTGGGTTGTTGGAATGGTATGCACACCTTGCATCAGGATTGTAGTTGGGTGAAGAAGTCTTAGGATTCGGATGAGGTCCTACCAACGTCACTAGATTTAATCTCAACAGGTGTTGCAAAGCTTGGGACAATGGCATGTTGAGCTTGGTAAATGGCCTCTGATTGACCCAATGTTTATGGCAAGGTTGTTGTTGGACCCGTGATGTAGTAGCAACTTGGAGAGGTCCATTATTTACCAAATCAAACCCTTGTCTTCTTGGAGGATGATTAATGACTTGGTCTCTAGCCTCGACCGTTTGCTTCATACTGTTGTGTCGGTCTTGAAGAAGCCGGCTGATAATGCTTCTCATCTCTTCTTGTTCCCGAGCTAAGCTTTGGATAAAAGCCATCTGCCCCAGCATCTGGGTTCTCATTGCATCTACCTCAGCTTGCAATTGTTCCAGCCGTTCGTCCTTATTGTCTTCAGGACTTTTCTTAACCAAGTTCCTGACGAGGAGTGTTTTCAACTCTTCCTGCCCCTTGGATAGGTTTAGGAATATGTCCATGAACTGAGCTTTTTGAGTTTGAAGGTCTTGGTTGTCTGGTTGGGAAGCCATTGCTGAAATAAACAGCGAGAATATGAGAGACCTGTACTGGTACCTGTAATGAGGTGTATGGGAATGAAATGCATATGATATAATTTCAAAGACTTTGGAGATTCAAATTCGTAAACCAAATGAAACACCCTTTTATTAGATAAATACTTGAATTTAATGTTTAACAGATGCCTTTAAGGCGTTACAAAAAAGAAATACTAAAAGGTAAATCAAAGATAGAAATAACAAAAGACATCAGCGCTCCCATGGTCGTTTTTCGTTGGTGCTGAAATAGTCATTGAAGACATGCTCATTCTCCAGTTGCCTTGTAAGCTTCAGGATCTTCCGCTCTTGCTCGTGATACTTTTCTCTGTAAGTATCCCGCTCTTCCATTAGTTGGATCCAGGACCTCTTTAATGCCCCAATGTCAGTAGGCATGTAAGGGTGGAGGATGGTAGGAGGAACCCCTTCTTCATTTAAAAGTTCAACTATCACAGGCAAGACAGCTACGTAGGGCATCCCTAGCTTCTGAGCATGTGTACAAACCCAACGGAGATATGGTTCCATTGGAAGAGAAGTCTTCACACCTAGCTCGTGTGGATCAGACCTGTGCACCCTATCCCAGGCCCGTATGAATCTGCGGCGATGCTCATCACTATCCCCTTGGAAGTCAAAGACAATGCTTGGCATCAACCACTCATGAGGTCAGTCCCTCATAGCTCTCCCAAATTGGCGTAAGGCCAAACAAGGATTATAGGTGATCCCTCCATTGATTCCTAGCAGTGGAACATTGGGGTATTCCCCACAACGATCAATAATAGCTACGTCTTCCATGTCCTTAGTAGTCCAAATGATGTCCGCGTGAGCAAGGGACATAATCCTGTAGGCCCAACCCATGCCTTCCTTGTTCTTCAAAACTGATTTGGGGAGGTGAGAAATAAACCACCTCTCCAGCAATGGTGCATATCACATAAGGGTTCCCTGTTTCCGAGCAGTACGAGCATAGAGAGTGTGCAGGATATCACCCAAGAGAGTGGGTACTGGATTACGGGATATGAAAATATTCACCGCATTCACGTCAACAAAGGAATCTGAGTTTGGAAATAGAACCAGACCATAAATGAGAAGAGCCAGGATATCCTCGAACGCCTGAAAGTCTAAACTATCCCAGAACTGATTAGCCCGATCAACCAAGAACTTAGTCAAGAAGCCTTTTGTCCCACTCCGAGTTTCCCAATTAGACATTACCTCAGCCTTTGTCAGATGGAGGGCTGAAGCAATCTCTTCCGGCCTAAGGACTTTCTCCCAACCTGTAAATGGGGTCTGCTCTAGAATGGAAATGCTGAGTAGATCCGAGAACTCTTCCAAGGTAGGGACCAACTGGTAGTCCGGAAAAGTAAAGCAGTGGTACAATGGATCAAAGAACTGGACTAATACACTTATAATCTGTTCATCCAACTTGAAGGTGACTAGACTGAGGAGGTGCCCATGTCTTCTGATAAAGGATGAAGTATCTGGAACCTTTGCAACCAAATCTCTAAGTTGAGTGGGAATCTGTACAAAGCTGATCCGAATAGTGTTTCTATGCATAGATGCCATGACCTACAAAACAGAACAAAGATGAATCCCATTGGTCTTTGAAATGGTTAGTCCAATGCAATATGCATGCAATGTCATGATGCATGATGTCATGATAGAAACACATCACAAGTATTCACAAATAGCAAACATGGTAAGGGCACACAAGTCACACAGATAGCCCTTAGATTTCAGGCGGGCATGGAGTTTAGGTACTACCCTCTTTCAGTTCAGTTGGTTCAAACCTGTCCTAGAAATAGTAACCGGGTTCTAGAGGATCTCAATATCACTGACCATCCTCGATCGGTCATAATTCCAGTTTAGAAACCTTTTCTTGCGGCCGGAATCATCGCGAGAGTTTGGTCTCAATGAGTGTAGCATACTGCTACTGTTCTATGGCCAAGTTGGTCAATTATAGGTTCTAAGGTCAGTTGGTGCTTAATGACCCCTTAGAAGATCCATATTCTCCTCGTTGCGCCACAAAGGATATCGATACAAACTAAAGTGCCACACCAACGTAGCTACTGCTTCAACCGTATTGGTCTACACCGTATAGTTCCCTCACAGTTTATTGCTACTTACCTAAAGGGTATCCCCCAGATCCGGGTTAGGATCTATAGTAACTCTGATTCAGACCCACAAAGATAAAGCATACAAATCAAGCAATTGAAAACAATATGAACTATTCCTAAGGTACACCCTACTTATATTATCCCCAGCAGAGTCGCCAGTTCTGTGATGCGGTAGGAAGAACTGACTATTTTTTGGAATGCTAGTTTGTATTTTACGTTTGTTTTCGCAAAATGTCGCGGTAAGCAAGAGTCGCCACCGACTTTTATTTTATCCAACAAGGAAAGGAAAAAAGCACAGAAAAATTCCTTTTTTCGAGATATTTCTCGGGTTCGGGGGGTAGATTATAGAAAGGTAAGGTATTAGCACCCTTTCTATCCATGGTTTTCCATGGGCTATTAGGTACTTGCTCATCATTTCCAAAATTGTTTTCTTTGTGTTTGTGGATTTGAAAAAGTTTTTGTTTAAAACTTCAATTTAACTCTTGCTTCTGTCCTCAAGAGTGTAATTAAGTGTTTTGAAAACTTTGTTCGAAAAGGAGTGTAAGTGTGAAAAGTTTTGTTTTGAAAGAGCAAGTATCTAAGATCTAATCTACCTACTCGAAAAAAGGAATCGTTCTATGCTATTTTCCTTTAGACAATGTTATCCCACTATTAGTGAGTAGGTAGCACCGTCGTTGGATTTTGAGGGTCAATTCGAATGAGGGACATACGGTCACCAAAGCAATGTTAGGACGTCTTAGCGGTAACCCTAATGTCTTAGATCATTTGTTTGAGGCAACAATATCTGAGGCAACCATTTCGAGGCGACTATGATCTTTTCGACAAGAGGACGACCTCTAAAACGACCTATACTCAATGACCGTGTACGAAGGCAACCAAGTGGGGTGTACCCTAGGAGTGCACATGTGCGAGTGTGTCATTTTCAGTTATTTTTATCTTTGCACATGTTAAGGGTAATCTAATTTGATTTTAAGATTGAACATTCATTCTTGTCATGCAAACCCTATTATCAAACATCTAGCACTTATAAATAGTAGAATTTAAAGTGCGGAAATTAAATTACAAGGCGTCGGGTATTTACATCGCCAAAAGCAACCCTTTGAAAATAAAATAAAGCGGTATAATAAATAAAAGGTCCTAATTAGCTATTACAAACCGTAAGCAGATACATTAATTACATAAAGAAAAATAAATCGCGACGCGAAATTATATCGGATGCAAAATTAGGGTTTTGACCCTTTTGATTAAAGAAAATGCTTTTTTTTTGTTTTTTTGTTTAAGAAAAGAAATTAATCCTAAAATTAAATACTAAATTAATTAATTAAATGAAAAAAATAATTAATGACATATTTTTGGAGTTTTTGATATTTTAAGAAAGAAATTAAAATAATTAAATTATGTTAAAACCTAATTAATTCTAATTGATTTTATTTATTTACAAAAATAAATTAAAGTTTCCTAGAATTAAAAACCTAATTAATTAGTTAGTGTTTATTAATAAAAAAATAAAAAATTCTGAATTAAAAAAGTATTTTTGGTGATTTTTTTATAAAAAAGGAAAATTGTTATTGGTTAGTAAATTAATTAAAATAAAATAAAATGACTAAATTAAATAAACAAAATATGAAGAGAAAGAGAGAATGTGCCTTAGATTTGGAGGTGCAGAAAGCATATTTGTTGGCCCATTAAGCTGACCCAACTGGACTTTTTGTGATCCTGTATGTGTGCATTGCTTGGCTTATGATGCGCCTTCCCAGCTTGACCACCAGATATGGCCACTTGGCCATCTGGCGCTTTGAGGAGTGAGGGAGTATGATGGATCTTAGGCTTGAGCGCACACCAGATTTCCTGAAAACAAATAATATTGAGAAAATGGGGGACCTGGGATTCGAACCCAGGTCCTGAAGGGATATCCAATGCCAAGCTTGCCACTACGCTGCGTTGTCTCAATTGTTATTATAACACAAATAAAAGATAATATAATAAAACAAGGTTAATGGCCAGAAAAAAATAAAAACGCGCGTTATTTGAATAATCCAATGGGGATGTGACACGCATTGTCCCTGACCTCCCAACCGTGGCTAAAAATTCCAATAGTTATACCTACGGACGAAGGTCCGTTGCTACAAGCCTGTCTCCTTCCAAAATCCTCTACAGGCCGTGGAAATGTCTTCTAACACCATGGTTAGACTCGCCTTCCTCTTCTGGTCATAACTATAGCCATTACTAAGGCTGATTTTTCCTGCAACGAAAACCCCTAAACCAAACCTTGAAACCCTAGCTATGGTGAATCACATTACATGTTAGATGAATGTAATTAAATAATACCAAAAGACTGCAAATGGCATGGTGAATCAAAATATGCAATTAGTTTTCGTTATAGATGCAAGAATAACACAAATCGATTTCAAGAATAGGGCGGATTCGTGAGGGACTTACAGAGCTTGGGAGGGGCTGAAAACGCGTTGTCTTGATTGGTTTAGCTTGTGAGAGTTGCCAGGAAGCGATTGGGATACGTCTCAAGTCTTGAAAATGTCTCTAACCTTGATTTCAAAGTCACACTTTTTTCTGGTTTTTGCAAGTTTGGTTATGCCTCCACAATTGCTCTCTAACCCTGATTCTTGTATGCTGCGCTTGCTTATGTATTGTGCAATACATTAGGTCTCAATTTGCTATCCAAATCTCTCTCCATTAAGGCTTTGATATTTGATTTGATTTGCCTTTACAAACTTTCCAAATTGGCTTGATTTCAATATTTTTGTGCATACAAGCCTTGATTCGAGTTTGATGAGGTACTAGCTGTCCATTGGAACCTGAAATCATTAAAAAATATTTCGTTATCAATATCTTTGATTTTATGTGATTTTATTTGATTTAAAATGAATTAATTCAAATGAAAATCAAATTAAATAATAAAAATAAGATATGGACACATGGCCAAGGCTAGGGCACGTGGGCAATAAGGAAAACTCAAAACAAGTGAAAAATAATGGGCCCATTTGGAAAATTTTGAAGTTTTAGGGATAGTTGACTTTTGGCAATTTTGCAAAAAAGTCCAACTTCAACAATGCATAACTTCTTCAATTTTGAACTTTTGGAGGTATTCTTTGACTTTTTAGAAATCTTGATATGTCCTATAACCAACCCTTTTGGTATCATCTCATTTTGATATTCCATGCTAAAGTTAGAAGCTTTGACAAAAAAGGTGTTTTTGTTGACTTTTCAAAAAGACCTATAATGTCCAAATTCATAACTTCTTGTGAGTGAATTTTTTTATCTTGGGGTATGAAGATGGATTATACGGAATTTCACCCTCATAAAAATGAGCTTTGGATGGGTCATTTATCATAAAGTATGAGAAAGTTATGATTGGTCAAAGTTGAGTTGACTTTTCCTACAAAACCCTAATTTAGCAACTTTTGAATCTTGATGAATTGTGAGCAATCCTTGATGAATCATGATCAAACCTTGATAAAATGATGAAATATGCTTCAAAATGAGAATGTTGACAAAAAATCTTGAAGTTTGACTGTTTGTAGGTCACAGTTGACTTTTGCCCTAACACCGTCGATTTTTGGACCTTTGAGCAATTGACTGAGCAAACTTCCTCTGCAAGGCTTGAAATTTGACATGGATGATCTTGAGAACATATTAGGACATTGGGGAGAACTTGAGGTCATTTGGACTCAAGGATCTTGATGTAACACAAAACCCTAATTTGGGATAGAATGCCTTAGGAGATAGCTTGTCTGACCAACTCTTGGACTACCTTGAGCAACTTGGATATTTTTCTTGCAATGTTTTGAAAAATATGGGAGGGAAAATTTTGGGGTACAACATACACGTTCTTATAGAAACAAGAGCCATTACAAAGACACCTTTTCAAAATCACTTTCAAAAAACACATTCCACAAACACCTCTTTGAACTATTTTCGAAACAACACTTTGTACGCGTTCTTATAGAAACGAGAACCATTACAAAGTCACATTTTCAAAATACTTTCAAAACCCACACCACAAGCACATTTTCAAACAAAAAGCAAGTGATCTAGCAAGCAACTAAGAGCCTGTAGATAACTACGGGTGAAAATGGTTCTAATACCTTCCCTTTTCATAATCTACCCCTGAACTCATAAAACATCTCTAAAGGTCGTTCCTGTTCTTTTCAGCCTTTCCTTTTGGATGAAAGAAAAGTCGGTGGCAACTCTTGCTATCCACAACATTGCGATCAAACATAAAACACCCAAGTCAGTTAACCCACCGTGTTACAGAGCTGACGACTCTGCAGGGGAATAAACTTAAAAGTGGGGTTACTCTAGGGCTACATCACATTTACTTGCTTTCCTTGTTTGACTTGCATGCTTTACATTATGGTTCCTTGTTTGGGATTGCTTTGATCCTCTACCCGGATCTGGGACACCTTTTAGGTAAGTAGCAATAGATTATGGAGACTGTACGGCGTAGACCGATATGGTTGAATCAATGGCTACGTTAGTGTGATGCATTTGTTGGTACCGGTATCCCTTGTTTTGAATCGAGGAGAATATGGGGCCGCTGAGCAGCGTCATGAAGCACTAACTGACTTTAGAACCTTAATTGAATAAACTTGGCCAATTAGGACTTAGTGAGATAACCAGTTTCGGTGGAAAGCTGCAAATTGGTTTATACTCGATACTATACTTATTGAGACCTGAATTTTGGGATATCTCGGCCGCAAGAAAAGATTGATTATGCTGAGACAACGCCTAAAAGAAAGGTCAGTGATATTGAGATCCCTTAGAACTCAGTTACTATTAACTAGGACAGGTTTGAGCCAACTAAACTTCAAGAGGGTACTTACCTATGAACTCCATGCAAGCCTAAACCTAAGGACTTGTATGCTTTGTGTGTATATGATTATTTATATATAAACTTTCTTACTTTGCATACTTGTACATAACATCATACCATCATACCATAGCATTTTCAATAACCATTTCAAGGATCTCGAGCGTCTTTGATGCAGGGTCACATTGAACCAGACGTTATCAAAGGGCAAGAGGATTTATTTTCCTCTAACCAAACGCCATCAAAGATCAAGTACAACAAAATTGAGTCAAGGGCTATGACCCACTTGACATCGTGAGCTTAATTCTCGTGGAAGGACATCCACCGATACAAAGTTCTCCAATCAAAGCTATAAGTGACTAATAACATTTACCCCGCGAGATCCTTGAAAACATGCATCCACATATCATGCATCATATCATGATAGGTTTCTCCCATACAGGTCTCCTTATCTTCCTACTGTTTATTTCAGTAAGATGGATATGGAAAAAATGGTGAAAGATCTCCAAGCTCAAAATTCTCAATTACAACAAATGTTCCTGGCCATGGCTAAGGGGCAAGAGGACCTGAAGACTCTCCTTCTCAGAGACAAGTAGAAGAAGCCTAAGAAGTCAGTAGGCGTCCTGAACTTGGGAAGAAGACTTAGAGGACTAGTCAAGGGGACTCTAGATATTTCAAATCCATCTAACATGGGGGATAGTCATGAAGAAGACAACAGTCTAAAGATTGATGAAGTCGAAGCTGACTACTCTGAGGAACAATATCCTCCCACTGATGATAAGTACAAATAGTTGGAGGATCTCCTCAATGCTATGGAGATTCAACAGATACTTGACTTGGATTTAGGAGACATGGGTTTGGTTTCTGGAGTGGTCATCCTGCCAAAGTTCAAAATCCCTACCTTTGTACTGTACGATGGATTCTCTTGCCCTAAGATGCACTTAAAGTCTTATGTCCGCAAGATTCAACCATACACAACTGATCTGAAGCTTTCGATCCACTTCTTCAAAGAGATACTAGTAGGGACTCAACTTGAATGGTTCTATCAATTGGATGGTTCTCGCATCCACACCTGGGAGGATCTAGCTTCTGCTTTCTACAAGAAGTACCAATATAACGTTGATCTTGCATCAACTCGTGTGCAATTACAGAACATGACCATGGGTTCCAACGAGAGCTTCAAAGGATACGCCCAAAAATGGAGAGATCTTGCTGGTAGGGTACACCCCCCTTTAACTGACAGGGAACTGATTGACATCTTCATAAGAACTTTGACATGACCTTTCTTAAATCACCTAATCGGAAGCTCCTCAGACGGGTTCACCAGGATAATACTGACCGGTGAAAGGGTCGAAGCCGGCATCAAAAGAGGAAAGATCCAAGGAGCTACACCCTCCGATGCTCAGAAAAAGCCTTACAATGGGAAGAAAGAGTCTAATTATGTGTATGGTCAAAAGAGTTGTCATGACCAACATGTGGGGGCAGTCCTGATCTTCGGTTCTGCATCACACCGGCAACAGCAAAGGGGAAATCAATGAAGGCCATACGAGCCTAAAAGACAGTTTACCAACATCAATATGCCGTTGTCTCAAGAGCTACAACACTTGTTGAAGGTGAACCTGATTACCTTGATAGGACCTCATCCAAACCCAAAAACTTCTTCTCCTAACTATAATCCTAATGCAACATGTGCTTATCATTTCGGAAGTCACGGGCATGATAATAACAATTGTTGGGCGTTGAAGTACAAGATTCAGAATTTGATTGACACCAAGGAGATCAAGTTTGACCCTCTGGAAACTTCAAACGTGATCATTGCTCATATGCTGAATCATTGAGAGCGTTTTGTTCATTTGAATTTTCAATTGTAATTTCTTTTGTTATTCAGACAATTATCTATTAATGTCAAACTTTGTTTCATTAATGCATTGCATATGTTTGTTTTGAATTCATCCGTTTTCATTATATTTAAAACTATTCTTTTTACTCTCTTTATGACATTCAACTCTTGCTAAAAGTTACAAGCCTTTAGAGGGAGGATGACGAAAACAATGCCATAATACAGTATGCTTTTGAATAGACCTTTCTGACGATGTACATGTGTTCTTTCAAATCCTAAACATTGGAGTTATAAGGAAGATAATCCCTAGTCAACCCCTTCGAGCCAAAAAAGTAGGAGTTTCCTTTTTTACACAAGCTCAAACCTTTAATCAAAACCAGGGGCAGGGTAGTCTCTCAGTTAATTCAAATGCGCGTTCAGTCGCAAACTTTCACTTCATAATACAACGAATGACATCAAAAACATTCCTTTGGAATCAAAAGATGGTGATGGTTCCCTATCACATAGGCAGTCATTATCTCTCAAAAAGAAAAGCCCACTAAGTCAAAACCTACAAAGGAGACTTAAGAAAAAATGGGGGCATCCCGCTGACCGTAATCTTAAAACAAGAATAGTCACGCAAAAATTAGGGATAACAAATCAAAAGAAAGAGTTCACTACAAATCCTCAACAACATGAAAAATGTTGCAAGAAATGACAGCCTTCCGATAAACTAAACTTTTCTAAACCATCACCAAAATGTCATTCCAGATTCAATTGGAGTTTAAGCATAATTAACTGAGTTTAGGACTGAAGAACATCACGAAGAATGGGCGGGTACAAATACAATTTGAGCATTTATCCTTTGTTTCTTAAACCGTGAACCAAGCCATGTTACAACCCTTCAAAAGTCCTAATTGAAGCATGAGTTAGTTCGAAAGCATACTGTTACAAAAGGTATCCTGACTCCTGTAAGGCTTTACTCTAAATTTGGAGTTTGAATTTTCTTACAAAATTTCTTTACTTGCTAAGATGCATTTTCAAAACTTCAAGACAAGCATAAACTTCGCATTATTTGAATATCGTTGTTTGCATATGGATATTTGTTTGACAGCGGAGAAATTCACACAACGAATATCCGATGAACGAAAGCTTTCTCAGTGAACAAAGTCACTTCAGATGGGATGACACTTCCAATGACAAATCTCCTATAAACAAGGTGACATGACATGTCATTATCCAGCACACCTGGGGTAGTCCAGTCAAGATTCCAAGAAATCTCTCAAGAAATGCTGAATAACCAGGGGAAGGTCTCCATCACTTGGGGCATTGAACGCAAATCTCGATAAAGGGTTACGTACAGTCCATTAGTTCCTGGAAGTGCCACAAACACCTGCTTCTAAGGGAAATGACGAATCCCCCACAATTTCCTTTTCATAGGGTGACCCCCAGCCAGAGTTTCAATATCTAAAAACTTCTCACCAGCTAAGTCGGCCTCAAGAATCCTCGAGGATTTTTACCCAGTGAAGGCGCCATCTCTCCAACATACTGGCGATAGGGTTTATTTCCCCAACAAATGGCAGGGTTCCCCAGCTTGAGTTTGAATCTTCGACTACTACAAATCAGAGGACCACAACTCTTCTTCCCCGGTAGACTACTCTACAATCCCCAGTAAGTTACTGTGAAACTTGGACCCGACCAGAGATCAGTTCAACTTCGACTCCCCGGTAGAGCAACAAACAACTTAGACTTCTAAACTCTTTTCCCCAAGCAGGAACCAACACTTTCCACAGAGTTCTCAATATTCCCCAGCGGAGTTCTCCTCAAAACAACAAAATAGGAATCCCTGGTGGAAACATTCTAAGCAAAGTTTGAAGACACGCCTACTCTTCAACAACAATCTGAGATTTAATGACTCCCCGACATTTGTTAAGGATTTATTTTCCCAGAAAAAAATACATTCATAAACATTTCACATTTCATACATCCTATTTACATACATGATGAGTGCATACGACATAATCTCATTTATTTTGAGAACATCATTGCACCATGTATTCCATACATCATGACGTTGCATACAACTTTGCCTTTACCTTTTCAGGAAAAGGTCAACAGATAAAGATCATCATCTTTTTGGAGTAGCAATCGTCCAAGATTCCTTCATCATCCTACTGAGGTAGTAATCATCCAAGATTCCTTCGTCATCTTTTTGGAGTAGAAATATTCTCAGATTCCTTCATCATTCTATTGAGGTAGTAATCGTCCAAGATTCCTTCATCATCCTGCTGAGGTAGTAATCGTCCAAGATTCCTTCATCATCCTGTTGTGGTAGTAATCGTCCAAGTTTTCTTTATCATCTTTTTGGAGTAGCAATCGTCTCAAATTCCTTCGTCATCCTGCTGAGGTAGTAATCGTCTAAGATTCCTTCATCATCTGTTGAGGTAGTAATCGTCCAAGATTCCTTCATCATCCTGCTGAGATTCTCTTCTAGAAATAGTCCAGATACAATCCAGATTCGGATGTCATTCTGTCACTCATTCAAATACAGTCGAGATACGATCCAGACGCGGATGTCATTCTAACGCCCATTCAGTACACCTTTCAGATACGAGTCAGATACAAGTCATTTACGAATATTATTCTGATACTCATCCAAGATCTCTACTGGTTCAATTTAAATCTCTCAACGGTTTATTCTGATTCTTTCTCGTAGACATCTTCTCTGGTTCAGATAAGTCGCTCCAAGATTTATTCTGATTCTTCTCCAGACCACTGCTGGTTCAGTTTAAATCTCTCAACGGTTTATTCTGATTCTTTCCCGCAGAAATCTTCTCTGGTTCAGATAAGTCGCTCCAAGATTTATTCTTATTCTTCTCTAGACCACTTCTGGTTCAGTTTAAATCTCTCAATGGTTTATCCTGATTCTTTCCTGCAGACATCTTTCTCTGGTTCAGATAAGTCGCTCCAAGATTTATTCTGATTCTTTCTGGTTAAAGAAAATTCAAGACCTCTACTGGTTCAGTTTAAATCTCTCAACGGTTTATCCTGATTCTTTCCTGTAGACATTTTCTCTGGTTCAGATAAGTCGCTCCAAGATTTATTCTGATTCTTTTGAGTTAAAGAAAATTCAAGACCTATACTGGTTCAGTTTAAATCTCTCAACGGTTTATCCTGATTCTTTCCTGTAGACATTTTCTATGGTTCAGATAAATCGCTCCAAGATTTATTCTAATTCTTTCCAGTTAAAGAAAATTCAAGACCTCTACTGGCTCAATTTAAATCTCTCAACGGTTTATCCTGATTCTTTCTCGTAGACATTTTCTCTAGTTCAGATAAATCGCTCCAATATTTATTTTGATTCTTTCCAGCCCTCTGCTGGTTTAGTTTAAATCTCTCAATGGTTTATCCTGATTCTTTCTAGTAGATATTTCCTCTGGTTCAGATGAATCGCTCCAAATATTTATTCTGATTTCCTCTCCAATTGAAGTCAGAATTTAGACTTAGTCTAATTTCTGTCAACAATCACCTTTGGATGGCATCTATAAGCCCATCTCCAACAACTATTTGTTATTTCTCCAAATGGCATCTTTAATCCCATTCCCTACATAATCAACCACAACATCATTGAGTGCAAATTTCTGGACACTCTAGTGTTCAATCATCTTCCACCTTCAAGTCATGAATGGCAGATTCGCCAATCTAACTCTTCATATGTAAGAAGATTGAACAGGGGCAGTTGTTGTACCCCAAAATTTTCCCTCTCAATTCTCAAGGCTTTTCTCATAAAGATTCTCAGGATTTAAGCTTGCACAAGTGCATTGAGATTTTCCAGTACTAAAATTAAAAGGAAATTGTCAAAAAGGGAGAAAACAGATAAAAATAACATTTTGACAAATTTGGAGGAAAACATGTCTCCTTCGATTGACTCTTGGCCTCCTTCGATTGCTCAAAATGGCTGTTAGCGTGCCTCTTTCGCCTGGGCATGTGACTTCTTGTTGCAGGTTTCGTTTGTGTCTTTTGCTGCCTGCGTGCTTGCTTTGAAAACCATTTTTTGCTGCCACAAGTGCCTCATGCAGGGCAAGCCTTTTGATTGGACAAGTATGCTACTTGCATGCTTGCAATCGAAGGTCGTGACCTACTGGCCACATGTACCCCCTACAAGGCAAAGTCTTTGTTTAGACACAAGTTCTTGCATGCAAGTCTTCGTTTGGGCACTCACCTTCTACGTGCCTGCATGCAAACTTCAGTTGAGCAAAAGCCTCCTTCGAATGCAAGTTTAGGTGCATCCTTCGTTTGGATCTGAAACCTCCTTCGAATGCAACTTGGGTAAATCCTTCATTTAGATTTGAAACCTCCTTCGAATCCACTTGCACCAAGGGCCTCTTGCAGACTTTGCCTCTCACAAGCTTCGTTTGAGCCAAGAGATATCTTCATACAAGATTTGACTAAGTTATTGCTTACCTTGAAAGAGAGTCCTTTGATTCAGAATCCAGGAACTTCCCTCATGTTAAACAGTTACAAGACAGGGACCCCCCCCCCCCCCCCCCATGTACGTTCTTTCGTTTGGCCACATATGACCATGGGAAGGAAAACCTTCGATTGGACAGAAGCAACCTATACACAAAGCTTCGATTGAAGTTTGGTTCCCTTCGAATCAAACCTGAACCATTCGAAGCTGATTTGGTTTGAAGCAAATATGAGGAAATCTCATGACCAGCTACTTGTCAGGCTACTTTTCTACTCCTAAATCTTCACATAATCAGAGGTTTACACACAGAATCAAAGCTTTATCCATTAGATATTACTATTTTTGGAAGAAATGACGAAAAGCTATGTTATCTATTTTCATAAAGGTTATTTTAATCACCAAGTCAGCTCCTTGAGCCCCCAAATTTATTTTGTTTGAGCACAAGCGAAGTCAAAATCAGAAGCACAAGTCTAATCAACTGCCAACAGGCCCCCCACGTGTACTTTCACGCTACATTATTTTATCATTGTTTTGCAAGGATGGCTACCTCAAACATATCCATTCTTTTCTCTATAAATAGAGGAATTTTTTCAAAGTTGGAGGAGGATCTTTGGACCAGAGGAACGAATCTCCCAAATTTTCTCAAACACAACAAAAACTGTCAAGTTCATCAACACTTGAGAAATCAAACAAACCCAGAACCATACTCACCTCCTTCGATTCTGAAAAACAAGTACACTTCAGTCTCCTTCAAACCCAGTCATCCTTAAGCTTGTCCCCTTTGAATCTAAAAGGTCCCTGTACCTTGTTCCCTCCAAATACAACAGAAACAGAATGCTTGTGTCTTTCCTCCTTCGAATCCAGAAGCATCAAGGCAGCAGCTCAAGTTCTAACACTTATATTCCAATGTCAATCAAGGTAAGTCCCCTTAACCTTAAGCTTTTCGTTTCAAACATAGCATGTAAATAATATTTGCTCACTTTTTTATTTCTATACTTTCGATTGCACTTTTTTTTCTTGTCCAAGTATATGTTAAAACTACTCTGTACAGACCCTAAAAAGTGTTGGAGTAAACATATGCATACTTCGATACAAAGCCTTAAGGCTTTGACATGCTCAAACAAAAGGAAAAGAATGTGTGATTCGACACACGCGTGCTTCGATGCACACACATGATTCGACACAAACATGTTTATCACACACACACACACACCTACTTCAACACATACACATTTGCTTCGAACACACTGACCTACAGGCCCAGCCAGAGGCACACTCACACTGATTTCCAGGCAGAATCGAAAGGCGCACCCTGTTGATTCCAGGCCCCAATCAAAGGAGGCAAAGAAGGCACTCCCAGCTATTGACAAGCCCAATCGAAAGTCACAACCTGATGACCCTTCAGGCCCCAATCAAAGACACGCCTACACTGGTGCCAGCCCCCAATCGAAGGAAGCCAGAAAATGCAAATCGAAGGGTTCTCTTGCCCTAATCGAAAAACTCTCATTTTTCTTCTTTTATTTTATTTTTTCCTTTACATTATTCTTGCCTTTCAATATGGTTGTAATAGTGTAGGATTTTTATTTTATGCATTTTTTATTAATTTTGTACAAATGCTAGTAATTAGGTGTGTATGGCAAGATAAAACAACAAATAGATAACCCAAAAATCAAAGACTAAATGCATGTAATCAAATACACTTTGAACACATGCACCCTTAGAGTATTCTCACTTGTTGCCTATCAGAAAAATAGTCATGTCCCTCGAACATGGGCGTTTTAGCAAAGACCCTCGATAAAAGATCGTAGTCCCTCGATGACCCTCGATGTTGCCTTCAGTAAACGATCTAGTCCCTAAACGACATTGCTAAAACGTCCCATAGGTTGCCTTCTATGACTATACAAACGTTCCACGCCCGTCCCTTCACATCCAATGATGGGGCTTCTTACTAAAACAATGGTATAGAGACATCTAAAGAAGGAGGAAAAGAACATCTAAGACCTTTTGAGTGGGTAGATTGCTCCTAGTTGCTCGCTTGCTCACAACAAAAACATTTTATACACCAACATTCTCACTTTGAAACATTTTTAAAAGACAACACTTTGTACGTGTTCTTATAGAAATGAGAGCCATTACAAAGACACCTTTTCAAAATCACTTTCAAAAAACACATTCCACAAACACCTCTTTGAACTATTTTTGAAATAACACTTTGTACGCGTTTTTATGGAAACGAGAACCATTACAAAGTCACATTTTCAAAATACTTTCAAAACCCACACCACAAGCACATTTTTAAACAAAAAGCTAGTGATCTAGAAAGCAACTAAGAGCCTGTAGATAACTACGGATGAAAAGGGTGTTAATACATTTCCTTTTCATGATCTACCCCTCGAACTCAGAAAACATCTCTAAAGGTCTTTCATGTTCTTTTCAGCCATTCCTTTTGGATAAAAGAAAAGTCGGTGGCAACTCTTGCTATCCGCAAAATTGAAATCAAACGCAAAACACCCAAGTCAGTTCTCCCACCGCATTACACGGTGCAACAACAAAAATAACAATATTGATTGTTGGTCCCCGACAACAGCGCCAAAAACTTGATGCGTCCGTAATTACACAGAAATATCTGAGGAATATAAAAGATTGTCGAACTCACATAGACCAATGTCAACCTACTATAATCTATTATTTCTTTGTAAAGCTAAGGCTAATGAATGATTAATTTAGGGGAAACTATGAACTAAAACTGAAATAAAATAAGATTAAGGAAATATATATGAAAAGAGAGACCAAAATGTGTATTCCGCGTACCTCTGGGACTTTGTAACTCGTTGGCTTATACTGATGTTAAAAATGTGTTTAGTAGAAAATATCAACTTAAAGACTAAACCTTACACTCTAGTGTTTTTAAATAAATCCGCATTCCTTAACCATGATATTTTGCTCTCGCTCTCCCATTTTAATTAAGGAATGCATTTTGAAAACTGAACAAGTTCTAATTAATCCTAAAGCACTCTCACTGTGTTTAGGATTAATGCTTAGTTTCTACTATCTGGTACGGCCCTCACGTTCTCACAATGCGGGCTCCAACCTTAGTTAATTTCCCACTCTGGTGGCAAAATCATGTTAAATAACCTCTCACTCTCGTGACAAAGCTATTTAAATTAAGTTTAAAAACAAAGACCGAAATTGAATTTTCAAACAGATACTAAGCCAACTTATTACCGAGTCCCGTCGGAGACGACGGTCCTCACATACCAGACTTTAAATTATTTAGCTAGACATGGAATTAATTGAAAATGAATTAAACATAATAATTCCAATTAAAAACAACATGGTATTTAAATATGCAATGAATAATAATAATAATAATAATAATAATAATAATAATAATAATAATAATAATAATAATAATAATAATAATAATAATAATAATAATAATAATAATAATAATAATAATAATAATAATAATAATAATAATAATAATAATAATAATAATAATAGCAATACAGATTGAAACTAGAAGTGGACTTACAGCAACAATTGACAATAATCAAAACTGAAAATTAAGAGAAGCGGTATAATAATAAAGAAATAAAATCAAAAATAATATAGACTTGGAATAATTAAAGTAATAACTAAAATGAAACCTGAAAATAAAAGTTGAACTCAAATTGATTCTGAAACTAAATTGAAAGAAGAATTCTGGCAGGATTGTTGATCCAAGTGTACACAAAAGAAGTCCTAGTACAAATGGTGTGGTACTTCCTCGATGTGAGTAACTACCACTTTTATATGGTAAACATTTCTGCCTAAAAACAAAGAATAATAATCCGCGCACAAAACTTGGATTCCCAAAAATGAATGCTCGATCCTTTTTTTATAGAGACAACTAATGGAAGTTAACATGTGAGGGGTAGTGGAGATCATGGGAAGTTGAAGAAGGTGGAGATAGTGGGAAGTTAGAGATAGTGGAGATAATGGAGATCATGGTCGAAAAATTTGAGAAAATCATGGGGGCTTTGTTGGAGACGTGAACAGAACATCGTGTTTAACATTGAAATTAGCCTGTGACGAATAGCATGCAATGTGTGTCGTGGGACACACATATTTTCAACTTGTGCCAATCTCCATACTATGTATGCTAAGGGGCACACATATTTGACTTGTTCCAGGCGTTAGGGAGGTGTGACGATCGTCACAACCTTCGGATATGAGTTTTTTCGCTGCTTTTTGCTACTTTGTGATTTTGAGTCCATTTCTTTTCCATTTCTTCTCCTTTTCTCAAGTAAGCCCCTGTTAAATATAAATACCTGAAACAAACTTAAAATACCAACATAACAAGATAAAAATGAACGAAAACAAAACTAAAATGGATGCGAGTCAAGTCGAGTATACAATATAATTCTGTGTTATCAGGCTCTCAGTGTTGAATCAGTTTTGTGGTATGATAGGAAGTTGAACATAAGATAAATTGTCTATAATTGCGGTGAATTTCCAAACGTTCTCCTGATTGGAACAAGAGGGTGTATCAACTATAACCCCACTTTGGCTTTACGTTAACTTGGGTACCCTTTGGAAGATAAACCTTTTGACGAGCAGATTCGACCATTGGTTCTTTATGATATGGGTAAGAACGACCTCGAGTTACTTGTGAAGATTATCCAAGCTAGGAGTAGAGTCCACAAAAAAGGTGCTGAATTTGGAAGGAAGAATGCTATTGCAAGGGAACCTTATACTCAATGGGTATTAGAGCGAGCTCAAATCATTAAGCTACCATTTGATATTGATCCTACATACACACCAGATGTGTCAGATCCTCTTCCGATGTCAGTGGAGGAAATAGAGAAACTAAAAGATAACCTTGAGCAAGATCAAATGGAAAGGAGGATCTAGAGCATGAGATTTATAAGCATGATTACCAATAGAATCGGATTTAACAAGAGCTTGAGCTGAAAGATCATCAGATTCAAAAAGACCGTGAAGTGGCTAAAAAGGAGAGGCTTAAGCGAAAGCATTCAATTGAAGGGTTATTGAGTGCTACTTTCAATCTTGATTCCCACAACTAAAATTTGGATGATACTGCTAGAGAAATTGGAAGACTAAAAAGGTGGCATGATAAAGCATTACAAGACAAGAGTGAGATGGAAAAGACTTTGAAAATCCAAATCCAAGGATTGGAAGATGAGGGAGGTAGGAGAACACCTTATGAAGATGAGGGAATAAAGACTTCTCTCCTGAAAGATAGAAGAGTGCGAACAAATTTTCCAAGAGCTAGAAGGCCTCCAGAAGGATTTACTCATACAAAGGGAACTCTATACGGAGATAAGGGTTGAAAATATGTATTGGGAAGAACAATATACAAATACTTCTCAAGCGGAGAAGACAACAGGATCATAATCCTGACACTATACAAGGAGTATTTGAGGTACAAAGACAATCATGAAAAGCTTTCCTTCCTGGAAAATAATCTTATTGGTGACATTCCTAGAAGCTTAAGAGATGCAGAAGTCGTGATGGCCCCTCTTCCGAAGGACATTGAAGACTTCCTCAAGATTTACAGGGGGATGGTTGATGGTTTTAGGGCAGAGATCCACAAACGTGCTTAGGAGATCTTAGTTTCTTTTGTTATTTCCTTTAGTATTTCACATTTGTTTTGATTCAGTTGTTTGATTTAATATTTCCTTTTGGTATTTGCTTCCGTATGATTTGTATTTTCCTTTTAAGGATTATGATTTCTATTTAATAAAAAGTACTTTGTTTATGTATCTTATTTGTGTATGCATTTTAGGGTACTCACCAATAAAAAGAAAAACCTGAAAAAATATACATGAAAAAATAATGATAATAGTAACAAAAGGAAATCCAACGTGAATAAGACATAAATTAAAATCTTAGCATATTCATACACATTCATCCATCCACGGGTATCGAATTTTGCATTTCATACAAAAAACTCATTATTTTCATATCATCTCTAGTTAAATCATTTGTAAACATGCACCACCATTCTGACCTTCATATCAAACCAGAGTTCATCAAAAGAAAGTAATGGAACAACTCGAATGAAACCAAGTTGTCTTCCAAGAATATTTGGAGCAAATGAAGGGAAACATTGGCTCAATGAAAGGAGACATGAGTCAGGTCTTGCTCGCCTTGAAGAATATCATAGCAATACAAGACGAGATTCCTAAGGTAGCCTTTAAAGAAGTAGCCCAAACCATTGGTGCATCGAGCAGTCACCAACTAAGACAAGAACCAGAATCGGGTCCTTTGAAGACAATTGTTGCTCAACATGAGATCAACCAAGATAATACTTAAGGATTTGTTTCACCTCTCTAAAGGTAGGGGCATCCCATACTTTGCAGATCCCAGTCAACAATCCTCACAACATGGATAACTACATAGATTTGAAGTATGAAGACCATGACTTAGAAGGCATCAATCAAGTGCCTCAAAAGACAGTCCATAGCAATGCTACTGAAAATCCTATGGTGCTCAACTAGTATAAAGCCCTTGAAAAAAGATTGAAGGTTGTGGAGGGTTATGATGATTTCAAAGTCTATGCTTTTGAAATGGGTCTAGTTCTGGATGTAGTAATCCTTCCAAAATTCAAAGTACGTGACTTTGGAAAATATAAGGGACTCACATGCCCAGGGAACCATTTACACATGTACTGCAGAAAAATGCATGCATATGCTCATGATAAGAAACTGATGATCCATTGCTTTCAAGATAGCTTGAGTGGGGAATCTCTAATTGGTATATGCAGTTGGAGAGAATCCATATCCAAACATGGGCATATCTTGCTAACGCTTTCTTAAAGGAATACAAGTACAACTTGGACATGGCTCCTAATCGCATGCAACTTCAAAAATCATCTCAAAAGAAAGATGAGTCCTTCAAAGAATATGCGCAACGATGGAGAGAAATGGGAGCCCTGGTACAACCACCACTCCTTGAAAAATAATTGTTCGACATGTTCATGGGTACTCTACAAGATTTATATTATGAGAAAATGGTAGGCACCGTCTCCTCAGGGTTCTCAAACATGGTGACAATTGGTGAAAGAATCAAAGCAGGTGTGAAAGCGGTAAAATACAAGGGGCATCATCCAGTAATCCTTACAGTTCAAAGAAGCATGTACCTAACTTCTCACAAAAGAAGGAAGGAGAAACTAATGATGTCGCAGCACATCCAAGGGCACAACAACTATTGGTGATCCCACGAGAACAACAGCAAAATAGCTTTGAATGGCCTCCGAGAAGATTTGATCCTCTCCCTATGTCACACAGTAAACTACTACAACACTTACTCAAGGTATCCTTGGTATAGCTAAAGCCACAAGCTCCTCAGATCGGGTCACTCCCTCCAAAGTATGATGCAACTGTAAGGTGTGAATATCATGCCAACTCTCCATGTCACACAATAGAGAAACACTGGGCCTTCAGACATAAGGTGCAAGATATGTTGGACTCCTAGGAAATCACTTTTGATAAGCTTAATATCAAGACAAATCCCATTCCCCGACATGGAGGGACAACTGTGAATGCAATTGAGATAGTCACTGACCATGGAGCAGTTAAGCGGATAAAGACTTCGATTGATATCCTGAAGGAACATTTGTTTGAATATGATTTCCTTTTGGAACATAATAACACTTTTGAGAAGACTTTATAAAAATTGGTGGATCATGGGATAGTCAAATTCGATGATGTCCTGAAGAAGAATATGTAGTTGCGATTAATGGGAATATAAGGAGGCCATTGGTGATTCCTTGCCAAGGGCCGAGTTTTATCAAGAAAACACTTATAATTCCTAGTGGAGAACCAAGCACAACAAAAATACAAGTAACAATATCACGCCAAGGTCAAACTCTGAGGATACCGGTACTTCCAAAGAGTATAATAGTAATAAGGGGACCATATCCCACTCCTTATGAAAGTGACAAAGTTGTGCCATGGAGTTACGATACTACTATTCATGTTAATGGTTTAAAACAAGAATGTGAACCATCAACGAGCCAAGGGCCTATAATCACAAATATGTTAGAACATAGTTTGATTCTACAATCCTTGTAAGAGTTTTAATGATAACAAATACTTAAAGAACAATTATGCTCCCTAAATAAGTATTTTATTTTTGCAGAGAAGTTTTTATGGAAGATGCACAAAAGATGAGTTAGATCGATTGTTTAAACTCTGATTCAACACATCTTATATAGAAAGCAATATGCATAACACGCTTATATAGAGAAGTTCTCAAGCTACAATTTCTGAGTGCACTAAATGCTGCAAACAAGAACTCCATTATTCTGATTCATATAGTTCTGGAAAGAAGTAAAGGAGTCACAACGGTAACATACATCTTCTGAAGCGTTTTGAAGCAAGCATGTTCTGAAGCGTTACAATTCATTTATGGCTATTCAAAAGTAACAACTAAAAGAGGACAATAATCTCTATGTTTGGAAAGTTCTTTAATTATTATTTATCAACATTCCAAAAGCTCCTAACTTGTGTTGCCTATATATACAAGACTTGAAGGAGAAATTGTTCACGATTTGGCTGAGCACAACAAACCAAATATTTTCATACATTCATCTTACAAATATTCATTTGTGCAAAACATCACTTGTGTGATACTGTTTTATTAGAAAACACATATTGTACACTCTTTCAAATATTGTATTATGTAATACCTTGAGAAAACCGGGTTGTGGTTTAAACTCAAGAAGATGTTGACGATTCTCATCGTATCTATGTAATCAAGTTTTATTAGTGGATTAAGACCTCATTGAGAGAGGAAAAATCACCTTGGCGGAGAGACTGGAGTGTTTTGAGTTCAAACGAACCAGGATAACCAATATGTCTTTTACTTTAAGTTTTTAAAAACCCAATTCAACCCCCCTCCCATTTCTTGTGTTTTTCCATTCTTCAATTGGCATCAGAGCGCCTGGTTCTGAGTATAAACACTTAACTGTGTCAGAAAAAGATCCAAGCAAGAAAAACACTATGGTGGGACCAAGTCAGAACATCAGCAATGATTATCATGATGAGAAAGACAGAATCAGTAGCAAACCTCCAATCTTTGATGGTGAAAACTTCGATTACTAGAAAGATAGAATCGAAAGTTTCTTTCTAGCTTATGGCACTGATCTCTGGGATATGGTGATTGATGGGTACATTCATCCAGTTGACAAAAACGGTCAGAAGATTGACAGAAAAAGAATGACAAATCATCAAAAAAAGGAATTTAGAAATCATCACAAGGCCAGAAAAATTCTCTTGAGTGTTATCTCGTACAGAGTATGAGAAAATCACAAACGGAGAATCAGCAAAACACATGTTTGACTCCTTGAGAATGACGCATGAAGGCAACATGCAAGTCAAAGAAACCAAATCTATAGCTCTCATTCAGAAGTATGAAGTCTTCAAAATGGAAGAAGATGAAACCATTGAAACAATGATCTCAAGATTTCAAATTCTGGTTATTGGGCTAAAAGTTCTGGATAAAGGGTACTCAACTATAGATCATGTAAAGAAAATCATTAGAAGTTTATCCAAGAAATGGAGACCCGTGGTCACAGCTCTTAAACTTGCCAAAGATCTGAACAAAATCTCTCTCGAAGAACTTGTCAGCTCTTGAGAAGTCATGAGATAGAGTTAGAAGAAGATGAGCCCCAGAAGCGAGGTAAATCTTTAGCTCTTAAGTCTAACAAAAAATATGAACCGGAAGTTTTTCAGGCAAAAGAAAAAAACTCTGGTGGATCCTCATTAGAAGAAGACGAATTGTCTCTTCTGTCAAGAAGAGTCAATCAGTTGTGGAAGCAGAGACAGAGGAAGTTCAGAACTTCCAGAAGAAAGGGAAATTATTCTGAACCATCTTCTGGATACAGAAAATCAAATAATAGAGACATTGTATGCTACGAATGCAATGAACAGGGCACTACAAGAGAGATTGTCCAAATATTCAAAAAGAGAAACCTAAGAAGAAGTTCTTTAAGGAAAAGAAGAAAAGCCTCATGGCAACATGGAACGAGTCAGATTCTTTTGAAGTTGAAACAAAATCAGAAGATGAAAGAGCCAACATAGCCCTAATGGCCAACGTATCAGATGACACTGGATCATCTGGATAAGAAACAGACTCAGAGGTAGAAGAGGTATTCTCTAACTTTTCTAGATCTTAATTAGAAGAAAGTTTGTCAGAAATTCTTGAAAGATATCAGCAACTTCGAGTCATAAACAAGAACCTGAAAGAGGATCTAGTTTCTGACTCTGAAGAAACTAAGAAACTGAGATCAGAAAATTCTGAGATTAAAGAAACAATTTCTAAACTAGAAAATAAATCACAAAAGGCTCAGAAAGAAACTGTCTCAGAAGTACCTAGTAACTCTGATAAGATCATAAATGAATATGATCATAGCTTTCAAAAATTTCTTGCTAAAAACATAGATAGAAGCAAGATGGCTTTAATGATCTATTGGGTTAGCAGAAATGGCAGAAAAGGAATAAGATACAAGTGTAAAGTATCTCAACCTAAGAAAGTTAAAGATATGGTCATAAAACACACACCTCTTTATTCTCACTTCACCTATGGGCACACACATGACATAAAGTATACTAGTGATGTATTTTCTGCTAAAACAAAATTCAAATAGAATTTTGGTAACTCTAACAAACAAGGACCCAAAAAGATATGGGTACCTAAGGAAAAAATTATTTATGTTGCAAATGTCTTTAACAGCAACATGAAAACACCAATCTTGGTACCTGGACTCTGGATACTCGTGACACATGACGGGAAGAAAGCATATGTTCCAAAGCCTGTAGCTTAAATCTAGAGGCTATGTAAGTTTCAAAGGAAATCAAAAAGGAAAGATTATTGGCTCTGGAGCTATTGGTAACGGTACACTTCCTTCTATAATTAATGTTCTGTTAGTAGATGGATTAATGCATAACATGTTATCCATAAGTCAATTAAGTGATAACGGTTATGATATAATCTTCAATCAAAAGCCTTGTAAAGCAGTTAGTCAGAAAGATGGATCTGTCCTCTTTAATGGAAAGAGAAAGAACAAAATTTACAAAATAAAACTTTCTGAACTAAAAAGTTAGAATGTAAAATGCCTATTGTCCGTTAATGATGAGCAATGGGTCTAGCACAGAAGATTGGGGCATGTTAGTATAAGAAGGATATCTCAGATTAACAAACTCAATCTGGTCAGAGGACTTCCTAACCTGAAGTTCAACTCAGATGCTCTATGTGAAGCATGTCAAAAAGGCAAGTTTGCAAAACCTTCTTTCAAAATAAAAAAATGTTGTTTCTACCTCTAGACCATTAGAACTTCTGCATATAGATATATTTGGACTAGTGAAAACTGCATCCATTAGTGACAAGAAGTATGGATTAGTGATCATAGATGACTATAGTAGATGGACATGGGTAAAGTTCTTAAGATACAAGGACGAGTCACATTTTTTGTTCTTTTCTTTTTGTAACCAAGTCCAAAATGAAAAAGATCTTAAAATTGTTAAAGTCAGAAGTGATCATGGTGGGGAATTTGAAAACAAAAAATTTGAATTATTCTTTAATGAGAATGGCATCTCTCATGATTTCTCTTGTCCTATAACTCCTCAAAAAAATGGAGTTGTAGAATGAAAGAATAGAACTTTACAAGAAATGGCCAGAACCATGATCAACGAGACTAACATCGTTAAGAACTTCTGGGCAGAAGCAATTAACACAGCATGTTATATTTAGAATAGAATCTCCATTATACCTATTCTGGATAAGACTCCATATGAACTGTGGAAGAACAGAAAGTCCAACGTTTCTTATTTTCATCCATTTGGATGTACTTGTTTCATTCTAAACACTAAATAACATCTGAACAAGTTTGACTCTAAAGCACAAAAGTGTCTCATGTTAGGATACTCTAAATGTTCAAGAGGTTATAGAGTATATAACACAGAAACATGGATTGTGGAATAGTCTATCAGTGTCATATTTGATGATAAGCTTGGCTCTCAAAAGTCAAAGCAGGGTAAATTTTTTGCAGATATAGAAGTTCAACTTACAGGTACTGAAGACACTACATCAAAAGTTGCTCATAAAGAATCACAGTCAACTCCAGAAGAAGTTGTCAAAAACATTACAATAACATCTGAAGATCCTCTACAGAAAAGACAATCCATAAGCAGTTTAGCTTATCCGAAAAACAAGATTCTGGGAAAGAAAGAAGATCCAATCAGAACAAGATCTACATTCAAAAATTATGAAGAATCTCTCATGGGATTAATGTCTCTGATTGAGCCAACTTCCATTGACGAAGCCCTTCTAGATAATGATCGGATACTTGCAATGCAGGAAGAATTAAACTAGTTCACGAGAACTGATGTGTGGGATCTTGTTCCTAAACCAAAAGGGTTTGACATCATTTGAACCAAATGGGTATTCATAAACAAACTAAATGAATAAGGAGACATAGTTAGAAACAAAACACGACTGGTGGCACAAGGTTATAGTCAGCAAGAGGGGATATACTACACAGAAACCTTTGCTCTAGTCACCAGGTTAGAATCTATCAGACTTTTAATTTCTTTTGCAGTAAATAACGACATCACTCTTTATCAGATGGATGTTAAAAATGCATTTTTAAATGGTTACATTGATGAGGAAGTTTATGTGCACCAACCCCCTGGTTTTGAAAATTCAAAACATCCAGATTATGTCTATAAACTTAAGAAATCATTATATGGTATGAAACAAGCTCCCAGAGCTTGGTGTGAAAGACTAAGTAACTTTCTGTTAGAAAATAATTTTACCAGGGGGAAGGTGGACACTACTTTATTATGTAAACTATTTAAAAATGACATTCTGGTTTGTCAAATTTACGTAGATGATATCATTTTTGGATCTACTAAAGCCTCTCTAGGAAGAGAATTTGCTAAATCTATGCAGGCAAAATTTGAAATGAGTTTGACGGGAGAACTCAAGTTCTTTATGGGTATCCAAATCAATCAAACTCCAGAAGGAACCTACATACATTAAAGCAAGTATGTCAAATAACTTCTGAAGAAATTTGACTTGTCAGAATGTAAGCCAGCCAAAACTCATATGAATCCCACATGCATTCTGGAAGAGGAAGAGGTAAGTAAGAAGGTAGAACAGAAGATATACAGAGGTATGATTGGTTCTCTCTTATATTTAACAGCTTCAAGACCTGATATTATATATAGTGTCTGTCTGTGTGCTAGATTCCAATCAGATCCTAGAGAATCTCACTTAACAACTGTTAAGCGAATTTTCAAGTATCTGAAAGGTACTACTAATCTTGGTCTTTATTATAGAAAAACTAAAGAATACAAATTAGTAGGGTACTGTGATACTGACTTCACTAGAGACAGAATAGAAAGGAAAAGTACTTCTGGAAGCTGCTAGTTTCTGGGAGACAATCTAATCTCGTGGTCCAGCAATAGGCCATCCACCATTACATTATCAACTGCTAAAGCTGAATACATAGCAGCAGCTGGATATAGCATACAGATGCTCTGGATAAAAATCCAACTCGAAGACTTCAACATATATGAGAGTAACATTCCTATTCTCTGTGACAATACTTCTGCTATATGTCTTTCAAAAAATCCCATTTTACATTCTAGGGCTAAGCATATAGAAATTAAACATCATTTTATTAGGGATTATATTTAGAAAGGAATTCTTTCATTAAAATTCATAGACACGGACCATCAATGGGCTGATGTTTTCACTAAACCCCTTTCTGAAGATAGGTTTAATTTCATTCTGAAACATCTCAGCATGAAAATATGCCCAGAATGATAGTTTTGTTTATGTATACGTTAACCCTCAGAGCTTTATGCCTTTATTTTTTGTGTGAACATCTGATTAATAGTTCTTCAGAAGTAAGAAAGAAAGTTGTATCAGGATCTATTTAAGAAGATCTGAACATTCTCCAAACGGTTCATTTCAAAGATAGCTTGCAGTTTACAATATCAACATTTGTCAACTCAACGCAAGGTTTTCCTCTAAGGTTGAACATGTGTTCAAATTTTGAAGTGACTGAAGCATTGATTGGATGCATTGAGACTCGTGTCATATCGGTAACTGTTTCATATCTTTACGTTATCCCTTTTTCTCAGGAATCATTAATGCTAGTAATCATTCTCTTTAAACCCTTTTCTTGTTAATTAAGTCTCCTATTTTCCTATATATACGTTGCTCACTTTCACTATCACTTTTCCATCTTCAATTCGTTTTTCTCTCTTAATTTTGTTCAATCTTTCAAAAACCTTAAAGAGTCTGTGGGAATAATGGATTTCCAACAAATTGCTCAAAACTCTCAAAGAATTCCTGACTCTTCTTCTTCAACGGCAGAAAGGTATGAAGAACCCTCAAGAACTTTACTTACTCCCATTGATTCGCTGGAAGTTCTGTGTGAGCTCATTGTAGACTTCATCAGCATGAAGGAAAATGAATACGATATAACCCCTAATGTTGAGTTCCAAGGATGGAAAAAGTACTTTAATCGCCTGCTAGGTCCAGTTTTTCCAAGACTTGTTAAAGAATTATGGATTCAAGTTACAACTCCAAATCATCATGTCACTACCTTCATGATAGGAAAGAAAATAGTCATCTCTGAAGATCTCATTGGGCAACTGATAGGTCATGATGACGACGGTATTCGTTGCAGCGATATGGCTGACAAAATCTCTGACCTAACAAAGAATTCAAAATAAATTTTTACTTCTAGCCAACAATCCAACAAAATCAAAGAACTGAAATATTACCTCAGAATTTGGTCAAAAATCATTTTGGGTTATATCAATCACAGAAAACCCACAAGTTCTCCAAACTATATCAACATTGATCAGTAGTATCTTATGTACTTCATAGCCACCAAAGCAAAGGTTAATATCCTGCATCTTCTGTTCAATCATCTGAAGACCAGCGTCAAAGAGACAAGAGAAGAATAAAGAACAAAGAGAGATTGGATCCCTCTGGGCAGACTCATTTCAGATATTCTGACAAAAAACAAACTGATAGAACATCAGACTAAAGCTCAACAAGTTAGTACTATGGAAGCTTGTGCTGGTAAACCTCTCAACACCAAGAATCTGAAGAAGATGAAGATTATTGAAACCATCAAGGAGGATCCAACATTAACAACCAAGGAAGTCATTACCACTAGAAGAGTACCTCTGAAGGAATTTCCTCTCTTCTCTCAAACAGATGCTTCTCCATATATTATTCTCAGATATCAAGATGCTTTCAAAAGGGACGGGACAAATCCAGAAGTGAACATCTGTGATCTGAGACAACAACCTCTAGAAGTTGCTCCCAGAAAATCAAGGAAAAGGAAAGTTGTTGGAGAAGGAACTTCTCAGAAGACTCTCAAAGATTCCAAAAAGAAAGGTAATCCATCTTTTATTTTCGTTGTTGAATCAGTATTGTTATCAACATCTGAAAACCCTCCTTCTCCAAAACCATAGAAGATCCATCACATCAAACCTTTGATGACTTTGACATTGACTTTGACACCTCACTATATCTAGATAACCTTCTGAACAATCTACCTACTACCCATCTTAACCAAAATCAACCTGAACTTGCTCAAGTTATTTCTGATATTGATCAACTTGATCCGCTATTTGAAGCTCCCCACACAGAAAATCCAAACTTTGACTCTGATACCACAACATCCATTCCTGGAATCACATGCCCTCTTATGGTCTCTAAACCACCCACAATTCCCTCAACTTCCTCACAAAACCTCTCCATCCCAGCTATTCCATCTCCCTATCAATCCACTCCACCAAACTCACAAAATTCTCCCATTGTTATTTCTGACTCTCCCTCTCCCAATAACCACCCAGAAGATCCCCTTCGAACAGTTATAGACTTAGAAGACTTAGACAATCTCGTCACAAGTTCTCAGAAAATCTCCATTCTAAAACCAAAACCAAAAATTTCCGAAGCAGATGTTGGTAAATCTCTGCTGATTTTTGAAACGGAAATACAAGAATGGGTTAACTCTCTAAAGCTATATTGCATAGAGAATCTTAATCCAACTGCTTCTGATTCTCATTGGAACCAGTTCAGAAAATGGTTCAGCTCTGAATCCCTGAAACTCAAGGAGCTAAGTTATGAAATTGCTCAATAGAACTTCTGAAACTCAAGGGGATGCTTGGAAAACAAGAGGAATCAAACAGTCAGATCGAGAGTTTATTGGAAGCCCTGTTCATACAACTTCCATCACCTCAAACTTAGTTCTAAAATTTGTTTTCTTTATTTTTTACCTTCAGAATGTGTTTTTATTGGAATCTCTTTGAATACAACATGCCTTTTATTGTCTACAGTGTTTTTATTGCTTTTTGATTCTTGATAAGAAAAGGGGAGAACGTAAGATATTTTAAATATAACAGTATCGAGACTCGTCTCAAACATTTTGAATATCATAACTTCTACTGTTTTTTTCTAAAAGCAAAACAGGGAACAAACTCTGTTGAGGACGAAAGTGGATGCATCAAAAACTCTTATCAGAACAATCTTCAGGGAAGTATTTCTTCTTTATCTAAGTATCCAACTCAGGCAGAGACTTTAAATGCTTTATGTTCTTTAAGTTTCTATCAAAATATCCAAGTTTTTGTCATCATCAAAAAGGGGGAGATTGTTAGAACATAGTTTGATTCTACAACCCGTGTAAGAGTTTTGATGATAACACACACTCAAAGAACAATTATGCTCCCTAAATAAGTATTTTATTTTGCAGAGAAGTTCTAATGGAAGAAGCACAAAAGATGAGTTAGATCGATTGTTTAAACTCTGATTTAACACATCTTATATAGAAATCAATCTGCATAACACACTTATATAGAGAAGTTCTCAAGCTACAACTTTTGAGTGCACTAAATGTTGCGAACAGGAACTCCGTTATTCTTATTCATATAGTTCTAGAAAGAAGTAAAGGTGTCCCAACGGTAACATATATCTTTTGAAGCATTTTGAAGCAAGCATGTTCTGAAGCGTTACAACTCATTTATAGATATTCAAAAGTAACGCCTGAAAGAGGGCAAGAATCTCTATGTTTGGAAATTCTTTAATTACTATTTATCAACATTCCAAAAGCTCATAACTTGTGTTGCCTATATATACAAGACTTGAAGGAGAAATCGTTCACGATTTGGCTGAGCACAACAAACCAAATATTTTCATCACCTTTATCTTACAAAAATTCATTTGTGTAAAACATCACTTGTGTGATATTGTTTTATTAGAAAACACATATCATACACTCTTTCAAATATTGTATTGTGTAATACCTTGAGAAAACCGGGTTGTGGTTTAAACTCAAGAAGACGTTGATTGTTGTCATCGTATCTGTGTAATCAAGTTTGATTAGTGGATTAAGACCTTGTTGAGAGAGGCGAAATCACCTTGGTGGGTGGACTGGAGTAGTTTGAGTTCAAATGAACCAGGATAATCAACGTGTCTTTTACTTTAAGTTTTAAAAACCCCAATTCAAACCCTCCTTCTTGTGTTTTTCCATTCTTCAAAATATAGCAGAAATAGAGGGCATCATCTACAATGGTCGATTATATGGTCCCGAACAACAAAAGAAGGATAATATTGTGGTTAATGATAAAGTAAAATTTATGGCAGAAACTAGTCAAGAGCAAGAGCCTCCAAGTAAAAATTTCACCGATCAAAAGGCTGAAAAATTCTTGAAAATAATCAAAAAAAGTGACTATATTGTGGTGGATCAACTACACCAAACCACGACCAAGATTTCAGTACTCTCATTGCTCATCAATTTAGAGGCATACCGAGATTCTCTGATGAAGTCTCTAAGTTCTGCTCATGTTACAAAGGAGATTACAGTAAATCAATTTGATGAAGTAATCGATAATCTGACATCAAGATCACGCTTAGGCTTCAATGACAGTAAGTTGCCTCCATAAGGTAGAGCTCACAACAAGGCTTTTTATATTTCAATCCAGATAAGGACAACTAGTTTATCCAGGCTGCTCATTAATATTGGTTTCTCACTCAATGTACTACTAAAAGCCAGTTTGATGAAGCTAACAATAGACGATGTCGTCATAAGGCCAAGTTTTAGGGTGGTTAAAGATTTTGATGGTTCTCAAAGCATAATATTTGGAGAAGTGGATCTTCCAATCAAGATTGGCCCGCATATGTTCTACATTACCTTTAAAGTGATGGATATAGAATCGACGTATACTTTCCTGCTAGAGCGACCTTGGATCCATGCGGCATGGGCTGTTACCTCAACCCTGCATCAAAAATTGAAGTTCCTTGTTGAAGGAAAGTTGGTTTTGATCAACGAAGAAGAGGATATCTTTGTAAGCCACTTGGAGTCCTACAGATATATCAGTATGGACGAAGATAGTGTGGCAACACCATTCCAAGTCCTAGAAGTCACTACAATGGTAACCCTACTGGTGGAGAAAATCAAGAAACTGGTAACTACCATGACTTTGTGGAGATATTTGCAAATAGCTATGGAGGATCAAACATCAAAAGGTTGGAACAAGCTTGTGGAGATACCTGAAAAGAAATATTGTTTTGGTTTGGGCTATAAACCGTCAAAGGCTATTCAGAAAGGCAAAAGGAAATTTCCTCCCATCCAGGAAACCTTCGTCAACAAAGGAGTAGAGCATGGTGGGCAAGTGTAAATGATATCCAACAAGGGAAACAACAAATTAGAATCCAATTTCATCCGTGAATGTGCTCTAGGAGAAGAGCTCGAGAATTGGACAGCTGTGGAGATTCCAGAGATCTTTTTCTTCCCAGAGTAATTTTTTCTGTTTTAAAAAGAACCTATGTCTCGCCGGAGGTATAAGGGTCGCTTGTAAGGGCCCTAATTTGTTTTCAAGTAGTGTTTTCAATTAATAAAAGTTATGTTTTTGCATTCAATTAAGATCCTTGTCTTTCTCTTGCATATCTCTTTTATTTTCAAATGACAATACTTTTTCTTCATATACATTTTTCAATTCACATTCTAAAAAGCATTAAAACATGATAAAATGTGTAGATCCATATCTAAACTCACCGATAATGATATTGCTATTATCCGATATGACTTTGATGCACCAATTAACCAAGCTGAAGAGGAAGATGAGGAAGATCTTGAACTCCCCGGAGAATTAGAGAGGTTGCTAGAGCAAAAAGCAAATAATATACAACCGTAGCAGGAATCTATTGAGACCATCAATCTAGGGACGAAAAAAGATCTAAAAGAGATCAAGATAGGTGTAACCTTGGAGGAAAGCATTAAGGAAAAGTTGATCAAGCTTTTGCATATGTATGTGGATATATTTTCATGGTCTTACCTATATATGCCAAGTTTGGAGGTTGTTCTCTGATTAGACAGAAACTCAGAAGAACTCGTTCAGACATGTCTGACAAGATTTTAGAAAAAGTCCTTAAACAATTTGATGCAAGTTCCTAGCCATGGTAGATTATCCACTGTGGATAGCTAACATAGTGTCAGTACCCAAGAAATAAGGTAAAGTACGTATGTGTGTAGATTATCAGGATCTAAACAAAGCAAGTCCTAAAGACGATTTACTGTTACCTCACATAAATGTTTTGGTGGAAAATACAGCTCAAGCTTCGGTATTTTAATTCATGGATGGTTTCTCAGGATATAATAAAATCAAGATGGCACCCGAGTGAAACAACCGGCTGAAAATCATCAAACAATGAAGTCGCCATCGAACGTATTTTATCCCATATAGAGGGAAAGCTAAACATCGAGAAAACCTGAGAAGGGAGAAGTCACGGTCTTGCGATCAAGAGATCGGGTAAGGGGGTCTGTTACGTGAGGGGAAGGTATTAGCACCCCACACGCCCGTAGTACTATACAGTATCCACTTTTGTTGTCTATCTTATGGGTGTGTTTAATTTGTGCTTACTGTTTACTATACTACTGAAGGGAGAATGCATGCAAAAGAAAGGAGAGAAGAATCTAGGGAAAATAAAATTGTACTCGCTTGGGCCCAACCTCAATGCCTACGTATCCTTTTTGAGGAATCAGAGCTACCATAGTTTGGTTCAAATGTTTTTGTTTGTTTTGTGTTTTTTATGGACTATGCTAATTCCGCCTTCTGTCGCAGCTCGACCTTTGGAGACTTATGCGTTGGCACATAAGTAAATTAATCATGTCCTTACCTGAAAAGGGTTTTAGAGAAAAGGTGGTCGAGCACACAAAATGGTTTGAATTTGGTTTGTGTTTTGTTACCTTGAAAAAGGGTTTAAGTGATATTAACATGTTTTTTATTTGCTAAGAAAAGAGGTTTTTGTTTTAGATGCAAGGATGCAAAAAGGGAAGAAAAGAGTCTAAGGGATACTAGTATACTTCTAACCTAATGTTATCATACAATGGTAGCCCTATGTCAAGGATGAAAGGGGAAGTTTCTACCTAATGTCAGCATGCCTGGTTGGCAATCTAAGGTCTAACTTGCATCCGAACAGAGCAAGCACATCCTAAGGGAACATGGTATGTACAAGGCTAAAGCAAACAAGCCAATAAACTCAAGAGAGCACACCTACAGAGATCCTATTTAGGTCAGCATGCCAAAGAAAGTCTAACAAAACTATCCTATAGGGAACATGCAATGAGAGCGAAGTTGTGATCCCAATTTCTAAATTGAGTGACTCATCGATCCACAAGAAATAAAGGAAAGCGATAAAATCCTATAGGGAGCATGCACTGAGAGCAAAGTCGTGATGTCAATTTCTAAATTGAGTGACTCATTGATCAACAAGAAAGTAAACAAACACAAGTGTTGTACCCCAAAATTTTCCCTCCTATATTTCTCAATACATTTCAAGTAAGGTCTTCAAATTGCCCAAGGAAGTCCAAGAGTTGACCAGACAAACTCTCTCCTAAAGGCAGTCTACCTCAAATTAGGGTTTCATTTTGCATCAAGATGTTTGAGTCTAAAGGGTCTCAAATGCTCACTATTGTCCTAATATGTTCTCAAGATCATCCATGTCAAGTTTCAAGCCTTACAGAGGAAGTTTGCTCAGTCAATTGCTCAAAGGCCTGAAAGTCGACTGTGCTAGGGCAAAAGTCAACTATGGCCCACATACAGTCAAACTTCAAGATTTTTGGTCAACATCCTAATTTGGAAGTATTATTAATCATTTGATCAAGGTTTGATCAAGATTCCTCAAGGATTACTCAAAATTCATCAAAACCCAAAAGTTGCTAAATTAGGGTTTTGTAGGAAAAGTCAACTCAACTTTGACCAAGTATAACTTTCTCATACTTTATCAGAAATTACCCATCCAAAGCTAATTTTTAAGAGGATGTAATTCCCTACAATTCATCTTCAACTCTCAAGTTCAAAATATGCACTCACAAGAAGATATGAATTTGGACATTATAGGTCATTTTGAAAAGTCAACAAAAACACCTTTTGGGTCAAAGCTTCTTAAATGAACATGGAAGATACAATTGAGATGAAACCAAAGAGTTTGCTTAGGGGACATCCTAAGCTTTCTAAAAAATCAAAGAACACCCTCATAAGGTTAAAATTGAGAGAGATATGCATTGTCAAAGTTAGATAATTTTTGAAAAAAATGCATGAAGCAAATATTGACCAAACATGGATTTTTTCCAAATGGGCCTATCTTTTCAAGTTTGAAACTCATTCCTAACATGGTCCACGACCTCTAAGCCCACCCATACATTTTTCTACTATTTATGCTATTTATTTTGATATTTTATTCATTAAAATTCAGAATTAAATAAATAAATAATAGAAATAATGTAAATTTTGATGTGAATCCATTTTGGGAAAGTTTTATGCTGGTTTATGTCAATTTATTTCGTGCAATAACCCTTCAAATATTTCCAGGTTCATCCACATGTGAAAATGGCATAAAATCATCAAATATGGCATTTTTTCAAATCTTGATCATGGTCTTAAAACACAACATTATGAGGGAGATTCTTTCCATGATTTCTTGTCTCCTCATTCTCCTCTATAAATATAGAGCCATACAAGCTTGAAAGGGACGAAATTTATCTCTAAAAAAGCTCTCAAAAAGCTCTTCAAAAAGCTCTCCAAAAGCTCTTCAAAAAGCTCTCCAGAAATTAAAGAATTGGTGCAAGTCATATCTCGAGGTTCCGGTCTCTCTCAATTGACATCAAGCCTCAAACCATCCTCTTGAAGTCCCCAGGAGTCTTACAAGGCCCAAGAGCAATCCATCACACGCCTAGCATGCCCCCATTTGACAATATAGGTTTGGTAAAATTTTAAACTTTGAATCTCTAATTTTAATCACATTTTATGGTATGCTAACGTTTGTTTGAGTTTATATAGAACAGTTATGGATGGTTGAATCATAGGTTCCACGCAAGAATCAAAAAACACCATAGTTAGAGCATGAGGCTTTCGAAGATTCGGGCCTAGGGATTTCTGATGATTGCACCCCCTGTTTACTTTTGCTACTAGGCCCATCTTTATTTTCTTGTTTTATTCATTTCATTTATTTCTTTTAATCCCTTTTTTTTATCAATAAACAAATATAAAAATCACATAAAAATAGATTTAGGATTTTTTTTTCTTAATTAAATTTTAATTTTGGTAAATTAATTAACTAAACACTTTAACTTTTTTTTTAAAATTAAAATTAATAGAACTTAGGTTTAATTTCATTTTAATTCATTTTCCTTTTCGTAACAAAAATACCAAAAAAAAACATAGAATTAATTTCTTTTATTTAAATTTCATGTTTCTTTAATAGTTATTTTTTTTTCAAAATATAGATCTAGATCAATTATTTTTTAACTTAAACTATTTTTATAAATTAAAACAAAAAAACAACAAAAAGATTTTTTTATATCTTAGGATTTTTAGACGTCTTTTCAAATTTGTGCGTTGTTATTCTTTCGCACTTCATTTTATTATTGTAACTGTATATTGGGATGTAATAGATGATTAGTAGGATCTTTACCGCTTTTATTTATTTTTCCCCCCAGTTTTGGATATGTACATAATCCCCCTCCCCGAAGCCTTGTAATAGCTAGGTTTTATATTTCTGCACTTTTAAATTACTGCAATTATTAACTGCTAGATGTATGACTAATAGGATTGTATGGCAAGAATAATCAAACATTAGCAAACTTAACACAAGACTAAAATAACTGAACATAACACATCTTGCACATATGCACCCTTAGGGTACACCTCACTTGGTTGCCTCGGAAAATAATGGTCATGTCCCTCGAACATAAGGATACCCTTAGCAAAGGCCCTCGGTTAAAATCATCATAAAGATCATGGTCCCTCGATGTCCCTCGAAGTTTCCTACGGTATATGATCTTGTCCCTCGATGTTGCCTATGAATATATGATGACAGTCCCTTCGAAATGCCAAGGTATCCTTACATGTTGCCTTCAATGACCATTACGTCTCTTTCGATAGTCCCTCAAACATCCAACGACCAGGGTTACCTACTCATTAATAGTAGGATAACACGTTCTAAAGGAAACAAGAATAGAAACGATCTTTTTTCGAGTAGGTAGATGCTAGTAGGTACTTGCTCAAAACAAACTTTTTCACACCAAACACTTTTCAAACAATGTTTTCAAAAATAACTTCGTAACACTCTTGAGGACAGAAACAAGGGTTAAAATGATGTAAAACAAAACTTTTCAAAACAAGCACACACAAGCAATTTCAAAAGATGAGCAAGTACCTAAGAGCCCATGGAAAACCATGGATAGAAAGGGTGCTAACACCTTCCCTTTCTATAATCTACCCCCCGTACTCAGAATATCTCGAAAAAGGATTTTTTTCTGTACTTTTTTCCTTTCCAATTGGATGAAATAAAAGTCGGTGGCGACTCTTGCTTACCGCGACATTTTGCAAACAAAAACACAAAACACAAACCAGAATTAAACAGTCGGTTCTGCCACCGTATCACAGAACTGGCGACTCTGCTGGGGATAATAAGTGGGGTATACCTTAGGATTTAGTTCATCATAAATTGCTTCTTTTGTTTGTTTTGGTTGCTTTAATTTTAAGGGTTTTGTTTGGGAGTTACTATAGATCCTAACCCGGATCTAGGGACACCTTTTAGGTAAGTAGCAATAAATTGTGAGGGAACTGTACAGCGTAGACTGATACGGTTGAAGCAGTAGCTATGTTGATGTGGCACATTGGTTAGTACCGGTATCCCTTGTGGAGAAACGAGGAGAATACGGGGCCGCTGCGTGTGTCGTTAAGCATCAACTGACCTTAGAACCTTTAATCGACCAACTTGGCCATTAGAAAGTAGTGAGATAGCCGGCCTCGGTGTAAAGCTGAGAACTGGTTGATACTCGATGCTACACTCATTGAGACCATACTCTCGAGATAGTTCCGGCTGCAAGAAAAAATTGTGTGAGCTGAAACCATGACCGATGGAGGATGGTCAGTGATATTGAGAACCTCTAGAACTCGGTTACTATTATTAGGACAGGTTGAAACCAACTGAACTTCAAGAGGGTAATACCTAGACCCCATGCAAGCTTGAAACTTAAGGACTTTTGTGTGACTTGTTTGCCTTTGCCATGTCTGTTATCTATTATACCTGTGTTGTTTTTACCATGACATCATGCATCATAACATAGCATACATACTTCATTATACTAACTATTTCAAAGACCGAGGGGATTTATCTTTGTTCTGTTTTGCAGATTATGGCTTCCATGCGCAGAAACACCATCCGAGTTAACTTTGTGCAAATACCTGCTCAACTCAAAGATTTATCCTTGAGAATTTCTGATACTTCTTCATTCATTAGAAGACATGGTCAGGTTATTAGTTTGGTTACCTCAAAGTTTGATGAGCAGATGATGAGTGTGCTTTTCCAGTTCTTCGATCCGGTGCATCATTGTTTCACCTTCCCGGATTATCAGCTAGTTCCCACTTTAGAAGAGTTTTCTCACTTATTGGGCATATCCATCCTTGAGCAGATGCCCTTCACAGGTTTGGAAGAGACTCCTAGACCAGAAGACATTGCTTCAGCTTTGCATCTAAAAAGAGCTGATGTAATATCCAACTGGGAGACACAAAGCGGGGGTTGAAGGTTTCTTAGCCAAGTTTCTAATAGATCAAGCTCAACTATTATGGGATAACTTGGATTTTCAGGCTTTTGAAGACATCTTGGCTCTCCTTATCTACGGTTTGGTTCTTTTCCTGAATCCAGATTCCTTCATAGATGTGAATACGGTTAAGATCTTCTTGTCTCACAATCCTGTACCTAATTTCCTAGGTGATATTTTGCATGCCCTCTATACTCGTACCGTGCAAAGAAGAGGGACTTTCATGTGTTGCATGCCGCTGCTGGCGAGGTGGTTTATTTTGCACCTCCCCAAGTCCGTGTTGAAGAATGAGGAAGGTGTAGGATGGTCTTACAGGATAATGTCCCTTGCCCATACATACATTCTTTGGAGTTTTAAGGCTATCGAAAGCATTGGTGTCATTGATCGATGTGGAGGATACCCTAATGTCCCATTGCTCGGAATTAGAGGGGGAATAACCTACAGTCCTTGTTTAGCTTTGCGACAATTCGGTCGTGCCTGGAGAGACGGTCCTCATGAGCTACTTCTTATAGATATTGCCTTTGACTACAAGGAGGACTTTGACGAGCACTGCCAGAGGTTTATACGAGCTTGGGCCATGGTGAATAGATCTGACCCTCAAGAACTAAGACCAAGGACTTCTCTCCATATGCAGCCTTACCTCCAGCGGGTCCGAGCTCGAGCTCAGAAGCTTGGGATGCCTTATGAAGCTGTGTTGCCAGTGATTGTGGAGCCCACCAATGAAGAGGGCATTCCTTATACAGTCCTTTATCTCTACATGCCCACTGATCTTGGGGCATTGAAGAGATCCTGGATTCAGCTAAAAGAGGAGAGGGATACCTACCAGGAAAAGTACCATGAGAAAGAAAGGAAGATCTTGAAGCTCACCAGGAAACTTGAGAATGAAAGAACGATCAATGACTACGTCAGCACCAAGGGGAAGCGTCCATGGGATTTCTGATTTTGCTTTTTCTAGTTTAGATTTGTTTTTCATTTGCTTCTTTGTAAACGCCTTAAAGGCATTGTTGAACCTTTTTACAAGTTTAATCTAATAAAGTTTGTTTATTTCTTGGTTTGCAAATTTAAATCTCCCAAAGTCTTTGAAATCATTACATATGCATCCCATTATCATGCACACCGTTACGGGTACCATAACAGGTTTCTCATCTTCTTCGCTGTTTATTTCAGCAGAAATGTCTTCCGATCAAGCTATCAAAGATCTTCAGGCACAAAATGCCCAATTCCAAGAGATGTTCTTGAGCTTGGCTAAAGGGCAAGAGGACTTGAAAGCTCTCATTCTGAAAGAGAAAGAGAAAAAGAAGAAGAAGAAGAAGAAGAAGAAGAAGAAGAAGAAGGTTGTTCTGTTGAGTATGGGCAAAAGGTTTGGGGATAGGTTGAAATAGAAAGCTTATCTGTCCTTTTCATCCAAGGGAGGGGAGGACCAAGAAGAAGAAAAGGGCCCTAGTCCTGCAGTTTCTGATAATGATACAGATTATGATGGGGAACAGTATCCTCCTGCTGAGGATATGTACAAACAACTTGAAGACCGTCTGAGTGCTATGGAGATTCAGAATATCACTGGTTTGGATTTTGGAGATTTGGGACTCATATCTGGAGTGGTGGTCCCTCAGAAGTTCAAAGCTCCAGTTTTTGCTAAGTATGATGGGGTGTCCTGCCCAAAACTCCATCTCCGTTCTTATGTCAGGAAGATCCAGCCCCACACAGCTGATAGACATCTATGGGTTCACTTCTTTTAAGATAGTCTGTCAAGGACTCAACTTGAATGGTTCTACCAGCTAGAGGGAGAAAATATCTGAAACTGGGAAGATCTGGCTGCTGATTTCTACAAGCAGTGTCAGTATAATGTCGACCTTGCTCCTACTCGTACTCAACTTCAGAGTATGTCCATGGGTGCAAGTGAAGGATTTAAATACTATGCCCAAAAGTGGAGAGACTTGGCTGGAAGAGTCCAACCCCCATTGTCTGATAGAGAGTTGGTTGATATGTTTTTGGGGACACTATCTGGTCCATTCTTTAATCATTTGATCGGCAGCTCGTCAGCGGGTTTCACCGAGCTGATTCTGACTGGAGAAAGAGTAGAAGCTGGGATCCTGAGTGGTAAGATCCATAAAAATACCTCTTCGAGTACAGAGAAGAAGTCATTTGGTGGAAAGAGGGAAGCCAATGCTGTGCACGGCCAGAAGAGGCGTAGCAAGGCAGACTACCACTAATCTGTGGGGGCAGTGTTGATCTCTAATTCGGCACGCACACAACGACCACAACAACGAAACAATCAACCAAGGGTGGAAGGACCTCAAAGGTAGTTCACCCAAATCAACATGCCATTGTCACAAGCATTGAAACACATGTTGAAGATGAATCTGATTACGGTGATAAACCCTCATCCAAACCCTAAGACTTCTTCTCCTAACTACAACCCGGATGCAAGGTGTGCTTATCACTCTAGTAGCCCGGGGCACGATACTAACGATTGTTGGGCGCTGAAATACAAGATTCAGAATATGATTGACGCCAAGGAGATCGAATTCGACCCTCCTGAGACTCCCAATGTGATCACTGCTCCCTTGCCAAAACATGGCTAGGATTGAAAGCATTTTTGTTCATTTGAATTCTGAAGTTGTATTTTCTTTGCTTATTCAAACAAGTATTGTCATGTCAAACTTTTTTATTTCATTAATGCATTACACGTGTCTGTCTTGAACTAATTTTTTTCATTATGCTTAAATTGATTTATATTTCCTTTTCGTGATATTCAACTCTCGACTAAAAAACTGTAAGCCTTTAGAGGGAGGATGACGAAAACGATACCACAATCTCTACAGTATGCTTTTGAACATACCTTGTTGACGATGTACAGACGTTGTTTCAAATCCTAAACAGTGGATTTATAAGGAAGATAATCCCTAGTTAACCCCTTCGAGCCAAAAAAGTAGGAGTTTTTCTTTTCACACATATTAAAACCCTTAATCATAACCCGAGGCAGGGTAGTTTTCTCAGTTAATTCAGAGGCGCATTCAGTCACAATCTGCCGCTTCGTACACAATGAATGGGATCAAAGACGTCCTTCCGAAATAAAAGATGGTGATGGTTCCCTATAATCATCAAGACAGGCAATCATTATCTCTCGAAATAAAAGCCCATTAAGTCAAAACCTATGAAGGAGACTTAAGAAAAACACTGGGGCATCCCGTTGACTGTAATCACAAAAAGAAACAGTTCAGGCAGAAGACAGGGATAATAAAATAAAAAAGAAATAGGTCCTACAAACCCTCAACAAAAAATAAATGACTGCCTATTCAAAATAAACTTTCAATATCCGAACCATCATTGGAATATCAGAGCAAAGACTCAAACAGGATCTAAATGCACAATTAACTGAGCATAGGATCGAAGAACATCACGTAGAACGGGTGGGTACAAATAAAATTTGAGCCTTTATCCTTTGTTTCTTAAATTGTGAACCAGACCACGTTATAACCCTTAAAAGTCCTACCTGAAGCATGGGTTAGTTCGGAAGCATATTGTTACAAAAGGTATCCTGACTCCTGAAGGTCCGTTACAAATCCTGAGTTGATATCACATCTTTGCAAAATTCTATTTTTTTAATAAAAAAAACTGCATTTTCAAAACTTCAAGACAAACATAAGCTTTGCATTCTTAAAATAACATTGTTTGCATATGACTATTTGTTCAACAGTAGAGAAATTTGCATGACGAATATCTAGTGAACAAAAACCTTCTCAATAAAAAGGATCACCTCAAGTGGAAAAACACTTCCAACCAAGGGGCACGACATGTTCATTGTCCATCATTTGGGGCAGTCAAGTCAAGATTCAAGGAATCTCTCAAAGATGCCAAATAGCCAGGGGCAGATCTCCATTTGAATCACTTGGGGGAATTAGGCATGAATTCCAGCAACGAATCATGTACGATCAAACAAACATCTTCTAGTAGTATGGAAACACAACACTACCGACAGTGACAACTCCCTACACCCTGAGAGCATGGACATAGTCAGAAAATACTACGCATGAACAAAGACCCGCTAGGTTGACTGGCCTAGGCAAAAATAGGGGCATCCCGGCGAACCAAAAGGGTTCGGGCAAAAATTAGGGATAAAAACAAAAAAGATATGTACACCCGACAAGCCGAAAACCTGAAAAGGCGGCTTGGGCAAAAAAGGGTATCCCGGTGGACTGAAAATCTGAAAAGACAGTCCAGGCAAAAGTTAGGGATTAAAGCGTACGACTATGTCTGGTCATCTCGTCACTTTCTTATCAGTAGAAGACTTATCATTTCGATCGGAAGTTACCAAGCACCTCATAAGTTGGGATAACACTCAAGCCACAAGGCCTCCGCAGGCACTTCCTCCAGCGGGTACAGGGGTGAAACAACGCGGCCGGAACCTTTCATATGGATGTTAATGAAACATCAATGAAGTCGCCAGTGAACGTCTTTTATCCTGCCGAGAGGGAAAGGTAAACATCGAGAAAACCTGAAAAGGGAGAAATCACGGTATTTTGACCGAGAGATCGGGTAAGGGAGTCTGTTACGCGAGGGGAAGGTATTAGCACCCCACGCACCCGTAGTACTCTACGGTATCCACTCTTGTTGTCTAGTCCAAATGGGTGTGGTCAAATCCTATGTCTATGGCTTACAACTGAAAGGGGAATGCATGCGAAAGAAAAGAATATAATGTAGGGAAAATAAAAGGATGTGCTCGGTTGGGCCCTACCCCAATGCCTACGTATCCCTTTTAAGGAATCAGAGCAGCCGTAGTTCGGCTTAAGTGTTTTGGTTGGTTTGTGTTTTTTAATTAAGACAAATAAAGATAATCAAGATGGCAAAACATCGAACAAAACAACAAACAAATGAGATGGTAAAACATCGGCTAAATAATAACAAGATAACATGTCAAAGATGGCGAAACATCAAATGGTAAATGAATGACAAAACATCACACCTAGCAATGATATTAGGAATCAAAGTAGGATAACAAAATGTGTGACGGTGAAACATCGACTTCAAACAAATGAGATGGTAAAACATCAACCAAGAGATAACATGGCAAAGATGGCAAAACATCAATAAAACAGATAGAATAATGTTGTACCCCAAAATTTTCCCTCCCATTTTTCATAGAAGATACAACCCTAGGGTTTCTCAGATATTCAAGTTGGCTCAGGAATCGATCAGACAGATTCTCTTCTGTGGTAGTAAACCAGCAATTAGGGTTTCTTGCAGTTCTCAAAAGAAAATGAGTTCTCAGAAATTCAATTGGTTTTCACAGGTCTTCATGCTTCCTCAAGTTTACTGAAAAGACGTTGTTTATTCTCAGAGCATGGTTTGTTTGGGACAAGAGATGGAGTTTAAGACTGCCATTTAGGACGATCATGATTTTGATCCAGGTTGACTGGATGATTTACGTCCGTAAAACTTTTGTTCGGTTAGGAAATGGAATATACAGTGCGTGTTCATTTGAAATGCAGTTACATAGTTATTGGGATTATTTGGAATGTAAGTTACCAGACTGGAGAATTTTGTTTCAAATATCCTGATTGAGAATTTCAAAAGTCAATTAGGACGCGAGGAGAAATTACAAGTTGTTGTTGATAAATGATTTCAAGTTATTCAAGTGACAACAGAATATTTCATGTTATAACTCAAGGTTTTCTCCAATTTCAAACATTTGGTACAAAACAATTTATTCTTTTAAATACTTTATGTTTTACAACTTATCGTATTTGAAGATGAATTGGTACAATTATTGGATACAGTACAAGAATGATTTTTTCTAAATTTACAAAGAAAATCCAAATGTTTGATTGGCCTAGGAGAATTAATCTATGCCTAAGTTTGACTGAAGTTCCTTTGCTTATCTCCAAGACTTCCATGCTTGCCACAGATTTCTTGCCTTCCTTGCTTTGTCATCTCCATTTTGCTCACATGAAAACAAAAGAAAGAAAATGTGATTAGTACAAAATCATATGGGCATGAGAAAGAATTCTTAAAAAAAAAGCATTCATCATTAAGGTTTGCAAAGTGGAATCAGAAGGCCATTTTATTTCATCACAATCTATTTCCTATCTGCAAATCACAAGAAGGTTACCCTTCTTGGTTCACAAAAAGAAAGAGGAAAAGAAATGCTACGAAGTTGTCCAAACAAGCAGAAATGCATTACAAAGTTGTCCAAACAAGCAAAAATGCAGACAAACTGTCCAAACAAATTCACAGGCAAACTGTCCAAACAAACGGTACAAACTGTCCAAACAAACGGTACAAACTGTCCAAACAAATTCGCAGGTAAACTGTCCAAACAAATATTACAAAGCTAAAGAAAACAGCAGCCTCAAATCAAAACCAAACAAACAACTTTGTCAAGAAATAAACAGCAGCATTATCACAACAGGCCAAACCAACAACTAAGTCAACAAAAGCTAGAGCAGGCAGCAATAAGCAAATAGCTAAGATGTTAAGTCAAACAAAAAAACTTGTTCAAGAAGCATAAAATCATCATTTTCCATGCAAACCTTTCAGAATTAGGAAAAAAGGGCAAAAAGCAATTTTCTTTCTTATTATCATTGAGAGAGAAGAGAGGAAAGAAGTCACCTAGGTTATTGGAATGCACAGCTTTGCTGCCCTGCCTGTCACAAGTTGCATAGAATATGCTAAAAAACAAAACTGCCACAAAAAAAGCCATAAGAACAATGTGTTAAAATATTCAAATTTGTTGGTTTCCCATCATTTTGAATAGAGATAACAAAAGCAGGGTTAATATAATAGGAAGGAGGTCAATAGAAAGAAACACAGTTGAGAGGTCTCAAATCTGAACCATCATCAAACTAGTAGCCATCCTCAAATACAAAAAACTGTCAAACCTCAAAAACTCCAAACCACAAGTCTAAAACTGTAAACCAACGTCCAACTCCAAAAGCCAAATATCCCAAACCTGAGACACAAGTCTCAAGCTGAAAAATAAAGTCAACCATCATCAACTCTCAAAACCAGTAACAAAACCTGAACCAAGCTTCAAACACATGAAAACCAAAAACCTGCAACAGGTCTGAACCTGATCCAAAACATAAACCAACAACAAAACCTGTAACTAAGCCAAATATCCCAAACCTGATCCAAAACATAAACACAGTCAACAAAAAAAACAACAACAAAACATGTAGCTAAGCCAAAGATCCCAAACAAAATCCCAAAAAACTCAAAACCTGTCAAACATTCGAAGCCAAAGCAATAAAAACCTGAACCAAGCTTCTAGCTTACAAAACCAGTGAAAAAAAACCTGTCAAACATCCACAAATCCAAAACCCAAATCTCAACACTGTAACCAAAACCTGTCAAACATCCACAAATCTAAAACCCAAATCTCAACATTGTTACAAAAACTTATGAACAAAAAACCTGTTAACTCCCAAAAACAGAACACAAGTCTCAAGCTTCAAATACAAAACCAAGAAAAATCATCAAACTGTGAACAAAAACCAGCAACAACCATCATCAAACCAAACCTGCTAAGCCTTCATCAAAAAAAAGCTTAGAACTATCATAAAAAAAACAACAAAAACTTATTAACCATTTTCAAACTCACAAAACCAGAGCAAAAAACACAAACCAATAAATATCATCAAACCAAAAACATGTTAACTCAAAACACAATAACCAGCATACAATAGCAAATTCCAAACACAGTAGCCAACAAAGATAACCAATATCATCATCATTTAACAGAGAAAAACAGAGAAAAGATTACCGACGAGTCAGAATACCCACGCCTTCATCCTCATCTCCTCCCCTCGTGTAACTCCGGCCACCAAGGAACACCGTCCTCAATCTCGCCGTCCCCTTTCCATTTCACAGAAAGAACTTCAACAGGTATGGTTTCCCTCTCTTTTCAAATCTTCCGCAATCATGTATTTTCATGCATTTAAAAGAGCAAGCTTAATTAACAGAAAACATGACAAGATAAAAAAGGTAATCAACAAAATTTGTAAATTTTAGAAAGAACAGAATCTCACCTTTTTTTCAAATAAGATCACCAGAGCTTGATTAGGAGACGATATTGGTGGCGTTCCGGCGACAGAGAGCTAGGGGGAAGATCAGTTGAACCAATTTCGGAGCTCTTAGACATAAATCCGATTTCAAAACTTAGGGTTTCAAAAAAAACGCAAATCATGGTGAGACAAAGAGGCCAAGAGTGATTTTGTTCGCGAAATTAGGAAGGGATGGATAGTGAGTTTGTTTAGGAAATTTCAACAGAGATGAGCGAAAGAGGTGAAGAGCGGTGTTGTGAGTGCCAAAGGGTTCCAAACCCTAATTTCGTTTGTCTTACCTTAATCAGAGACTAAATTTCACTTAAGAAGTTTGGGTTGGTTCTGTTTGTTAATCCCTAAGCCCATTTATGTCGTTGATGGTCTCACCCCCCCCCCCCTTTTGGCTTGTTTTGTTACAATAAACAACTTTTCCTTTTGGGCCTCCGCCCCAAATCCCATAAGCCCATGTTTCTTTTTTTATTTTGTTTTCTTCTTATATTTTATTTGTTTTGCAAAATATTAAATAAAAACTTAAAATATTTTTGTTGATTTGATTTAGGTTTTGTAAATTAATTTTTATCATTTCCTTTCTTTAATAAAATTTTGCTTTTAAATTTAATTGACATAATAAAACACCAAAAAAATAATAATAATAAGACTTAGTTTTGTCATTTCTTTAATTTATTTTGTCATTTACATAATTAATAAAAATACAAAAAAATAAAGATTTTAATTTAATCAATTATTTCTATTTTTTAGAATAGGTTTTACCTTTCTTTTTTCAAGTAAATATTTAGCATTTCATATTTTGTTAATTTTATTTTCATGGATCATCATAACTTTATTTAAATCGCACAAAATTCGATTTGGTTGTATTGTTTGATATTTGGACCTTCCTATCTCATTTGATTCATCCCCATTTGTAAAAATTATACCCCTATTCCCGAACATTTTGTAATAGCTTAGAATTTCAATTCCCGCAATTTATTGCTTTCTTTATACTGTATAGTAATTAGGCGTGTATGGAAAGATTCAAAAATCAATCGCAAGATGACCTAATCAAAGAATAAAATAACTTGAAACCAACACAATTTTTCACACGCGCACCTCTAGGGTAACCTCGCTCGTTGCCTCGAAAATACAATCATGTCCCCCAAATATGGGACGCTCTAGCAATGACCCTTCGATAAAAAAGATTGTAGCCCCTCGATGACCCTCGATGTTGCCTTCGATTAAAACGATCTCGTCCCTTACAAAAATTGCTAAAGCGTCTCATAAGTTGCTTTCGATGATTGAGAAATTGACCCGCGCCTGTCCCTTCACATCCAATGGTGGGGCTTCTTACCAAATCAATGGTAAGATAGCACCATTAAAAGGAGGAAGAAAAGAACAATTTAAGACCTTTCGAGTAGATAGATTCGCTCTTAGTTACTCGCTTGCTCACGATAAAAACTTTTCACACCTACATGTTCATTTCAAAACATTTTCAAAAAGATAAAACGTTTTGTATATGTTCTTATAGAGACGAGAACCATTGCAAAATATCTTTTCAAAACACTTTCCAAAACACAATTCACAAACACATCTTTGAACCACTTTTCGAAATAAAACTTTGCATACGTTCTTATAGAGACGAGAACCATTACAAAGATATTTTTTTCAAAATACTTTCAAAGCCCACACCACAAGCACACTATCAAATGAAAGCAAGTGATCTAAACGAGTAACTAAGAGCCAATGGAAAACCATGGATGAAAAGGGTGATAATACCTTCCCTTTTCATAATCTACCCCCTGAACCCGAGAAATAATCTTGAAAGGTCTTTCCTATGCTTTTTACCTTTCCTTTTGGATAAAAGAAAATTCGGTGGCGACTCTTGCTAACCGCACAAGTGCGATCGAAACGCAAAACATCAAGCCAGTTCTCCCACCGTATCACACAGAATATCACACCTATCAATGATATTGAGAATCAAAGTAGGATAACAAACATGTCTGATGGCGAAAAACTGGCTTCAAACAAATGTGCGATGGCGAAACATCGACAGAAAGATAACAAAGATATCATGGCAAAAGATGACGAAACATCGATAAAATAGATGACAAAACATCACACCTAACAATGATATTGAGAATCAAAGTAGGATAACAAACATGTGCGGTGGCGAAACATCGGCTTCAAGATAAACAAAGATATCATGGCAAAAGATGACGAAACATCTATAAAATAGATGGAAAAACATCACACCTAACAATGATATTGGGAATCAATGTAGGATAACAAACATGTGCGATGGCGAGACATCGGCTTCAAGATAACAAGATATCATGGCAAAAGATGATGAAACATTGATAAAATAGATGGAAAAACATCACACTTAACAATGATATTGGGAATCAATGTAGGATAACAAACATGTGTGATGGCGAGACATCGGCTTCAAGATAACAAGGTATCATGGCAAAAGATGACGAAACATCGATAAAATAGATGACAAAACATCACACCTAACAATGATATTGAGAATCAAAGCAGGATAACAAACATGTGCGATGGCGAGACATCGGCTTCAAACAAAAACAAAGTAAGATTGGTTTGTATCTTTTACTTTTAAGAAGAGTTTGGGTTCATTAGAGGTGTCTTATGATTTTCCAAGAAAACAAGTTTTTGTTTTAAGATGCAAAATGCAAAAGAAGTAAAAACAACTAAGGGAAACTAGCCTAGCACTATCCCTAGTGTTATCATACAATGGTTGACCCTAAGGTTGAGGTTAAAGGAAAATCCTATGTTAGCATACATGGATTCCTACCTTAATTAACATGTCAAAGAAAGATTAACAAAACTATCCTATAGGGAACATGCAATGAGAGCGAAGTCGTGATCTCAATATCTAAATTGAGTGACTCATCGATCAACAATTAAAGAAGAAAAGCAATAAACATCCTATAGGGAACATGCAATAAGAGCGAAGTCGTGATCTCAATATCTAAATTGAGTGACTCGTCGATCACCAATTAAAGAAGAAAAACAATAAACATCCTATAGGGAACATGCAATGAGAGCGAAGTCGTGATCTCAATTTCTAAATTGAGTGACTCATCGATCAACACAAACACAACATAGGCATTAGACAAAAAAAACGGAGGGCCTCCTGACATATATCAGCAACAGAGGTTCCATCATGCAATCAGAGAACTATGAAAAATGAAAATGGAAGAAAGGAGATAGTGCAGTACCAAACGGATAACTATCCGTAGCAACTGAGCAAGAATAAAAAGAAACCCAGAGAACTTCAAGCAAGCTGGCATCAGTAGACGAATCAAGTCAGAAATTACGCCATAAGGATGTAAGTAATGAGATTATCAGATATGAATAGATCCCCATAGGCAATGCATAGTATTCATAATATCATGTATATATCCTGCATGGAATATCAAACATGCCAAGTACAAAAAAAGTGTCAGTGTAATAAGTTGTGTTCCACAAATAAAGTGGAACACAGTAGCCTCAGGCCAAAAAATGGGATGCTATACATTGTCACAAAGTCTCCAAGATATGCCAAGGTCTCTACTCCTAAGTCCAAAAAAAAAGTCTCATGCTCCATAATGCCAAGGATAGTAACCAAGTAGTCCAAGTATTATTAAAGTTTTTTATGATTCATGTTAATTATTAGGTGTCTTTAAAAGGAAAAGAAAAGCTCAAGTGAGCAAAATAAAAAATGACATAAAAATAAATGCTCAAGTGAGTAAAGATGAAAATAGAATGAAATGTAAAATGCTAAAAGTAAATGGTACATAAAGCATAAAAGCACAAGGTAAAGTCAATTGTTAGAAATTAGTGGTTAGTTAGATGACCATCTTGAAACTTGTCAAGTATATCATCCATTTTTGGAATTCTCAAAAGGTAACATTTAATGATCAACAATGTTTAAGTGATCCGCGTTGACCAAAGGTGTTGTAGATCCATTAGAGGATTGGTAGAACTAAAGCCTCTACACAATGAATCTCAAGGTTATTGGATCAAAGAGATCAAATTAACATACTTGGGCTTGCAATCATAAGTTCGGGCCACGAATGATCATTTATTCGAATCGGGACAAAATTTAGCGCTATGTTAAGCAATCGTAAGTGAACTTATGTAGAAGTCGCACCTATTTTGAGGCTGATCAATAGCAATCTACGTACTTCATGTTTGGATAAATGATATAAAGATCACCATCCATTAACATGTAGCACAATTAAAAAAAGAAAGGGATAAGATGAAGAAGGAGGGGAATGATAAGATAATTTGGATCACCATTTCAGAATTCTTTCATCTTTAAATCCAACCACTCCACTAGATGGATTAAAGCACTAAATATATCATCAATCTAAAGCACCAAGAATGAATTAAATAATTCATTCTTAGGTAGATTTGCATTGATGAACATTTATCCAACTTCATCTACATCACAAAGTCCATCGAATTTAAAAACAAGCTGAACATTTAAAATTGTAATCCAAATTATCCATCAAAGAGAGTGTGCAGAAAAATATTTGAGTCAAAACAGCCCCAAAATAAGGCAGCAAAAGTGTTTTTGGCGTTGTTACAATCAATTGTGCTTAGGCAGCAACCTATTGCATCAGTGCAGTTTTTTTTATCAAATCAAATTTCTGTGACAATCAATTGCAATGTTACAACAATTGATTACAACCTGTTAAAAATCAGTAGAAAATAGCATTTCAAAGATCAAGTTCTTATTCCCACTTTTCATCAAACACCTTATGATCATGGATCCAATTGAGCATGAAAATTCCAGCAAATTTTGAGAAAATAGCATTAATGGAGTCATAAAAGCAGTGCTCAATGAATCAAAACTAGAAATCCACAAGAGATCACATTATGAAAGATGATGATCCAACTTACAAAAGGTAGAATTTGAGAATTGTCAATCAACTTCAGAATTTGCTTCAACTTAACCACAAGAGTCAATTAATCAAGCTTGGATGTAGAGAATTGATGGAGAAAAAGTGTTTGGATGAAGGTTTAGCTCAAAGATTAGTAAGCTTCATTGCAAAGCTTACTATCTTTTTGAAAATGGAGCTTTGAGTGAATTTGGTAGATGGAGAGAATTGAGAGATTTTTTAGCAAAGTGATTTTGGCTATCCAAAGCTTGAAATTTAAATGAAAGATCCAGAGGTTCAAATGTCAAGGTTCTACTTGAGCAACTTGTCAATGCAAACAACCTTCAAGGCTTGAGGAAGAATTGATAACCAAAGTACTTTGATCCCATCACAATGTATGAATGCAATGCAATATGATATTCATGGTGAAACATAAGCCTAAATCAAGAGGATAAATTTTGGGGTGCAACAACTGCCCCTATTCAAATATCTTCAACATGATAAGTGAGAAAAGTGACAACTTTCGAGCGTACAAGGTTGAAGATGTTTGAATACAAAAGAACCCAAAAATTTACACTCTTGAAGAAAACAGAAAACTCCCAAAACGTGCATCAGAATGAAGCTGTAACGTAGGTTGAAACAGAATAAAAACAAAAAAGAGTAGACGCGACTAAACTTCCGGACAGATGTGCCAGGGCAAAACTGAGCTTCAAAAGGGACGAGACAAAACTCAAACCACAGAGTATAGGCGAAACTAAGCTCTGGAAAAGAAAATGTACGCAGGTGAGGAGACGAAACTCTGAGCTCGACCCAAAGCAAAAATGGCTAGAGTGCGTGATTCTAGGAGCACTTGCTAATCTCAACTAAGATAGACAGTATGAAGGAACTGAAAGAATCTCATAAATGAGGAACAAAAGCGAGACGAAACTCGACTCAATAACCAGTTAGATGAAACTAAACCAAATGAGTACCAAGACGAAACTGGATTTCACGCATGGGTAACGAGGCGAAACTCGACCCATAGCAAAGTGATGAGAGTGCACGTTTCTCAGAGCACCTGCTGGTCTCAGATCAATGGATAGACAGTGACGAAAACTGATAGAAGAATCCAAGGAACAAAAGAGTCTAATTTCAAACTAGGGACGCAGTACGAACACTGCACTCGGTAAATGAACACCGTCAAAGGGTCCAAGGTATGAAAGCAAAAACGAGACGAAACTCGACTCAATAACTAGTTAGGCGAAACTAGACTAGATGAGTACCAGGACGAAACTGGATTTCATGCAGAGGCGACAAGGCGAAACTCGACCCAAAGCGAGAGTGATGAGAGCGCATGTTTCTCAAAGCACCTGTTGGTCTTAGATCAATGGATAAACAGTGACGAAAACTGATAGAAGAATCCAAGGAACAAAAGAGACTGATTTCAAACCAGGGACGCAGTACGAACACTGCACTCGGTAAACGAACACCGTCAAAGGGTCCAAGGTACGAAAGCAAAAATGAGATGAAACTAGACTCAATAGCTAGTTAAGAGAAACTAAACTAGAGGAGCACCAGGACGAAACTGGATTTCATGCGCAAGGTGAGGAGACGAAACTCTGAGCTCAACCCAAAGCAAGGAGATTAGGGCGTACACCTAAAAACCTGCTGAAAGCGAATATCAGGACGAAACTGGTATTCGAAAGGTGCATCAATAGGCATTGGAATGAACCGGAGAGGGTAGTGAAAACTAAACCCGAGAAAGATCGTGTTAGGGTGAAACTGAACTACGGTCAAGAGTAGACACTCGAACAAACAAATGATTGACGTCAAAAGGATATTGGTATGGAAAGGAAACTGAGATAATGAGGACAAAGACCTCGCTGGGGATTTAATCCAAAGTAATAGCTGAATCACTAGGGATGACGGAAATAAAAATGGCTTATGTTCTGATGCGTGTTTGAATTCTTTTTTATAGCGCAATGTTCCATATGATGGAAATTCTACGCGTTTTGGTAGATGCAAATGTAATGATACATGTTTAAAAGTTCCACTAGGGAATGGCCAATTGAGAAGCCAAATAACCAAGAAGTCGGGATCTGACATGACTTGCAAAAATAAATTGCAAAATCCAAAGGAGAGGAGAAAATATGGGGAACCACTAGAGAGGGAACCTTGAAGAGATGAAGCTTCGCGGGGAATAACAATCGAGCAACTAGTAGAAACGGGCCACGAACATTGAGGGGAGCTGCAAAAATAAATTACAAACTCCTAGAGAAGATCAGATCGACATTGTAGCTTCTGGAGAAGATTAGATATTGAGGGAGAAGATCATGGTAATACTGTAATCTCTGGAAAAGATGGTGTGCAGCCGTGTTGAGGACGACACCAGGACAACAAACCCGACGTGAGGGGTGAAAACCTTTGCTGGGGGAACAAAGTTCTACTGAGGATACAGGACTTCACCGGGGATACAAAACTCTGCTGAAGAGGTGGGATTTCACCGGGGAGATAGAACCTCATTGAAGATTATCTTGCTGGAGATATACTCTCTTGGAATGCAACCAAAGGACGAATCATGTAGATAGTCACACGGTATCAAAACCTTACTGGGGAGTAAAAGCAGACCCTTAACAAAGGATGCCCCGGTCAACATATCGGCTGGGAAATAAGAGGTCAAAGTGAGGGCTCCCGGCTTAACGATTCCATTGGGGATAGGCGACACATCCAAACTTGGAGTCTTGGAGCAAGGCTTTTTTTTTAAAAAAAAGAAGATTCCTGGGGTAACAAAATTTCGCTGTAGAAACGAAACTTCACCGGGGATAGGAAATTTCACTGGGGAAACGAAACTCCACTGGGAATAAGAAACTTCCCTGGGGATAAGAAACTTCGCTGGGGATAAGAAACTTCACTGGGGATAAGAAACTTCATTGGGGATAAGTAAAGTCCTAAACATACATGGGTCCTGTCTAGCAGAAGTAAAAATCGAATTTCCCTTCTTGACAATCATTAAGCTCTTTGCAGGTGTTCAACGTGTAAACTCTCTTTTGATGTCAAACAAATGTTTTGCATGCAGGAAGATGTTTATTTTGAGAATGACAGGCCTGATGCGATGATTATTTAAACCTTGAAGTTGAAAATTTTAACAAAAATGTCACATCTCTGTTGTGAACAAATCACTGGCTAGAGTGCAAAAAGGTTTTAAAACTTTTCCTCTTCTTTTGAAAAACAAGTCAAGATACAGGTGACAAGATACCAACACGGCCATGCAACACATATTCAGAGAGTTTAGGAAATACTATCCCATTGCAATATGCTTTCGAGTTAAACCCTTGTTTCAGTTAGGACTTTTAGAGGTTGTAATGTGGCCTAGTTCAAGTTTTTTTTAGAAAAAAGTTTTTCAAGGCTCAAGTTATTTGGTGCCCACCCCCTTCATGATATTCTCCTGTCCTAAGTTCAGCTGACCTATCACAAGCATTCATATTTCAAAAGGATTTGTAACGATTGAGTGATCATGACAAATTCTCCAACATGATTGTCGCTTAACTTTTGCTGCTTTTATTTTGGATATTATTGTTCCTCTTATTTTGATGAAAATTTTATTGGATAATCTTTTTCGGCCTTTTAGGCTCTCTTTTCCCTAACTTTTGCCTGGACAAAATCTTTTGAATTTCCATTTTTGGGAGTCCACCGGGATGCCCTAACTTTTGCCTAAGCGACTTGTTTTCAAGTTTCGACTTAGCGGGGCTTTTTGTTTCTTTTTTTTATTCATGATTTTCACCTTAAACAAGTCAACATGACTTTTGAACTTCTTTTTTTCGAAAACAAATGCCTCATTCCTTGGTCGGCGAGGGATAGCCATTATTGTATCGGTTCGATCTCAACCTCAGGACTTTGTGAGGAAATGAACATCGTGGTTTAGACACATATCTCTCTCTCTTTTTTATCTCATGATGTGAAAGATAAAATGTAGTGATCCTCAGATGGGACATTCCTTCTGAAATTTGAATGCTTGGGCAAATCAACTGAACATCTACCATGCCCCTGGTTAAAAGGTTTTGTTTTGTTTTTTGAACGGAAAAGAAACTTCTACTTAGAAGGCTCAGAGGGGTTTACGAGGGTCTAACTCCCTTATATCTCCGGTGTTTGGGGATTGAAACAATGCTTGTACATCGTCAACAGGGTTCTACTCAAAAGCATACCACTACAGTCATTGTTTTTTAGCTAAACTCCTTCCTCCAAACTTTTGGCTAAGCAAAAGAATTGGCACAGCTGGTATCAAAATGCCCGAAAAACAATTGAAAAGTGATTTTGTATGAAAAATTCTTTCAAGGCAAAAACATTCAATGCATCAAGGCTGACATTCTATAAACAAAATCCTATATGCAAACAATGCTAAAACAATCAATCAAGATGACACATGAAAGTGCAGCAAAGAAACGTAATAAAAGCCATTATGGGGAAACAGTGTCTCCAGCCAGGTTCATTGGTCCTGCCGACCTGCCGTAACCTTGATATTTACCCTGACTCATGACCTTTACCGACAACATGGAGTTGTGAAACAAAACGGCATGGCACCCGACAGTAAAGTGAAAGAGAAGTCCATCAAACAGAGAAACGAACATGCCCCTCGCGCAGTGGATATTGTGTTTGTTATCCGTATTTCAAGCGATCAACCAATCGTGACTTAGATTATCATATCTATGTAAGGGCCGCAAAGTTTATATGCACATGTTTATCAAAAATATTGGACGTTTTTGCAAACAAAATAGTAAAAAGGGAGCAAAGAAATGCATACGTATACTTGAAAGAAGATATTTTATTGATTTTGAGAGATCAGCCTGTGAAAAAGGCATTTACATTGGGAAACAAGAAATTGCAAAATTAAAACAAACAAGTGTTTACAAATGGCAATGTGAATGTGAATATCCATCGAGTCCCAACTTTGATATGACTCTGATGACTCTCATCTTCCTGCTTTCGGATAGATCATACTTAGATTAGCTTCGAGCTTATGCCAGGTGAAAGAGTGAAGGAAAGAAACAAAGGATCCCATGTTGAGCGTAGTCATTTGCTTTAAGTCCCTAACTTTTGCCTGAATCGCCCTTTCGGGTTTTCGATTCACCAGGACACCCTCTTTTTGCCTAAACCGCCCTTTCGGGTTTTCAGTTTAGCGGGTTTTTATTATTTTTATATGCAAAGTATTTTTTAACTACGTCAGCATTCACAGGGAGAGGGAAGTACTCTCCATCCATAGTTGTAAGCATCATCGCCCCTCCAGAGAAAACTTTTCGGACCATAAAAGGACCTTCGTAAGTCGGAACCCACTTGCCCTTGGGATCTCCCTGGGGAAGAATTATCCTTTTAAGCACAAGATCGTCTGGTTTGTAACACTGAGGTCGCACCCTTTTATCGAAAGCTTTTCTCATCCTTTGCTGATATATCTGACCGTGGAAAACGGTCGTCAATCTCTTTTCATTAATAAGTTCCAGCTGATCCAGCCGATTCTGTACCCATTCACTTTTATCCAGCTCAACATCTCTCATGACCCTAAGAGAGGGAATCTCGACTTCTACCGGCAGTACTGCTTCCATGCCATAGACCAATGAAAATGGGGTTGCCCCAGTCGAAGTACGCACAGTGGTGCGATAACCATGCAAGGCGAAAGGAAACATCTCATGCCAATCTTTATAGGTTACCACCATTTTCTACACAATTTTCTTGATATTTTTATTGGCCGCTTCGACAGCACCATTCATCTTTGGTCTATATGGGGAAGAATTATGATGCTTGATTTTGAAGGACTCACAAAGCTCCTTCATCATCTTGTTGTTCAAGTTATACCCATTATCGGTAATGATCTTTTCAGGCACCCTGTAGCGACAAATAATGTTATGCTTAATGAACCGAGTTACCACTTGCTTGGTGACATTGGCATAGGATGCTGCCTCGACCTATTTGGTAAAATAATCGATGGCAACCAGAATGAAACGGTGCCCATTGGACGCAGTCGGTTCAATCTTGCCGATCATATCAATTCCCCACATTGCAAACGGCCAAGGGGAGGTCAAGACATTCAAAGGCACCGGCGGCACATGCACCTTATCAGCGTAGACTTGGCATTTGTGACAAACCCGTGCATGATTGTAACAGTCAGTCTCCATGGTGGACCAATAATAACCTGCTCACAAGATCTTTTTAGCCATGGTGTGCCCGTTGGAATAGGTCCCAAAATCACCTTCATGTATCTCCTCAATGATTCTAGCCGCTTCTTTCTTGTCAACACATCTGAGCAGTAGGCCATCATGATGCCTTTTGTACAACACACCACCACTGAGAAAGAACTTGGCTGAAAATCTTCTCAAGAACTTCTTATCTGTGACGGATGCCCCTTCAGGGTACTCTTGCCTCTCCAGATATCGCTTAACGTCATAAAACCAAGGATTACCATCTGGCTCCAAACTGGCCTCAAAACAGAAAGTTGGCTCACTCAAACTCCTGATAGTAATGGAAGGTGCCTCATTAGCCCACTTAACCTTGAACATGGAGGACAAAGTTGCTAGTGCATCAGCTAGATTGTTCTCTTCTCTGGGAATGTGTTCAAACGTGATCTCTTCGAAGTACGGAATCAGCTTCATAACATGTTCACGATATGGAATTAGGTTCTTATGGCGAGTCTCCCAATCTCCATTGATCTGGCTGATAACAAGATTGGAATCCCCGTAAACTTTCAAGAATTTGATGCGCAAGTCGATCGCTGCTTCAATGCCATAAATGCGAGCCTCATATTCGGCCATGTTGTTAGTGCAATCGAAACAAATATGAGCCGTGAAAGGAATATGGTATCCCTCAGGGGAAGTGATAATATCCCTGACGCCGTTGCCCATGGCGTTAGAGGCACCATCAAAAATAAGCGTCCAACGTGATCCCGGCTTGGGTCCTTCGTCTGGGTCTGGTATGTTACAATCCCGAATGTACACAATTTCCTCATCTGGAAAATCAAACTTCATTGGTTCGTAATCGTCTAAGGGCTGATGAGAAAGATGGTCAGCCAGTACACTACCCTTAATTGCTTTTTGAGTGGTGTATTGGATATCATATTCAGTGAGTATCATCTGCCAACGGGTTACCCTGCCTGTAAGAGCTGGCTTCTAAAAAATGTACTTGATAGGATCCATTTTGGATATCAAGTAGGTGGTGTGATTTAATATGTATTGTCTCAAACGTTTAGCGGCCCAGGAAAGTGCACAACAAGTCTTTTCCAGCAATGAGTACCTTGACTCACATTCCGTAAACTTCTTACTCAAGTAGTAAATGGCCTACTCTTTCTTCCCTGTCTCGTCGTGCTGACCGAGGACACAACCCATTGAGGTTTCCAACAAGTTTAGATACATGATTAGTGGCCTTCCTTCCACTGTCGGCATGAGTATTAGAGGTTCTTGCAAATATTCCTTTATCTTGTCAAAGGCCTTCTGACAATCCTCATTCCATTTCATTGTCTTACTTTTCTTCAACAACTTAAACATAGGTTCACAGGTGGCTATGAGATGAGAAATAAATCTGGAAATATAGTTTAATCTCCCCAAGAAACCACGTATTTCCTTCTCTGTCCTAGGTTCAGGCATTTCCTGTATCGCTTTGACTTTAGTCGGGTCCACCTCGATACCTTTCTCACTTACAATAAAGCCCAAAAGCTTGTCGGATCTCACCCCGAAGGTGCACTTATTCGGATTCAACCTTAGCAAGAACTGCCTTAGTCTCTCGAACAATTTCTCCAGACGAACAAGATGTTCCTCTTCCGTGTCGGACTTAGCAATCATATCGTCTACATATACCTCAATCTCTTTATGAATCAAATCATGAAAGAGAGTGACTATAGCGCGCTGATATGTTGCCCCGACATTTTTCAAACTAAACGGCATCACTTTATAACAGAAGGTTCCCCAAGGTGTGATGAATGTTGTCTTCTCCATATCCTCCGGAGCCATCTTAATTTGGTTATAACCCGAAAAATCATCCATGAACGAGAACACTTTGGAATGAGCAGTATTATCAACCAACACATCAATATGCGGAAGAGGGAAATCGTCTTTAGGGCTGGCCTTGTTCAAATACCTATAATCCACGCACATCCTGACTTTACCATCTTTCTTGGGCACAGGCACAATATTTGCGATCCATGGTGAATAACTGACAACTTTTAAGAAATTTGTGTCCAACTGCTTCTGGACCTCCTCCTTGATCTTCTTGGACATCTCAGGATTAGTTCTTCGGAGCTTCTGCTTGACAGGAGAACAACCTTCTTTGAGCGGTAGTCGATGCACCACTATTTCTGTATCCAACCCAGGCATATCCTTATAAGACCAGGCGAAGATATCAGAAGACTTACGGAGTAGCTCAATCAATCTGGATTTTACACTGTCTTTGAGATCGGCCCCTATCTTGACTTCTCTTCTTACCTCTTCTGTACCAATATTCACCACCTTAATCGAGTCCTGATTTAGCTGGATAACCTTCTCCTCTTGTTTCAACAGTCTTACTAATTCCTCAGGAAGATCACAATCCTCATATGCTTCTTCTTCAGCTTGATAAATAGGAGTATCAAAGTCATAATGAGCCATAGCAAAGTCGTTATCAATAGAATCGGGGGTGGAAGTGCATCTGCATGAATGACATTTTTGTGTTTTTAGTGACTGTGTGTGGAAAGAGAAACATTTCCATTTTAAAAAGAAAAAAATAAAGAAACAAGATTTTGAATGCAAAAACGTCCTTTATTTCATGATAAACTTGCAAAATAAACATGGTGGCCCTACACAAATGATTCACTACGCCTTGGGAAAAGCGTAGGAATTATGATATGATAATAAAAGAAACAATAAAATTACTCCTCAGCGCTTGAAACTTGGATAACATCCACAGAAGTCCAATTGTTGAGTGTCTGGCCTGGAACTCTCGGACGAATCCAATCTTCAACATTGTAGCCATCAGCCCTATCATCGCCAACTGCATTGGCGTGTCCTTCTTGAGTAGCACAAGGACGGGAAAACTTCACAGGAGTAGATAAACCGGATGCTCTGGGATCTGCACTTTGCTGACCTGGGCTAAAACCAAGACCAAATCTATCAAGCTTCAGAGTAACGTCTAGCACCTGACCCCAACCCTCAGGGTTACCACCTTCCACTACAGCCTTCGCATCTTTGAGGGAAGACATAACTGTTTTTGATTTCCTTTTCTGCTCTAGAGGAGGAATATTGACAGCATGAACTGTCTCAAATGCCTGAAATGGAGTTTCATGAATTTCGCCTTCAACTTCAACATAGCGGAATGATGTCAAATGACTCACGATGTACTCTTCTTCACCGCATACGGTTATCACCTTTCCCTCTGCAGGGTACTTGAGCTTCTGATGAAGAGTAGAAGTGACTGCTCTTGCTCTATGAATCCATGGCCTCCCCAACAGGAAACAGTATGCTGGCTGTATATCCATCATGAAAAACGTGGCCGTGAAGGTACGAGGACCAACCTTAATAGGTAGCTCCACTTCCCTAAACACTGATCTTCGAGACCCATCAAACGCCTTCACCATCAAGTCGCTTAGGCGCAACTCCAGCCCAGAATAATCAATCTTCATCAATGTTGACTTGGGCAATACATTTAGAGACGATCCTGTGTCTACAAAACCCGAGATAAAGTAGTGCCTCTGCACTCCATCGAAATATGTAACGCTTTGCTATGGTTTGGTCCCTCTGGAGGAAAATCAAAATCGGTGAAGCCCAAACCATTTACGGCGGATATATTGGCACAAACATTTTTGAGCTGATTGACTGTTATCTCATGTGGCACGAACGCATTCTTCAACAACTTCATAAAAGCATTTCTGTGAGGTTCTGAATAAATCAGTAGGGATAAGATAGACATCTTGGACGGAGTATGGCTCAAATGATCAATTATGCTATAATCACTCTTTCTGATAATTCGCATCAACTCTTCAACCTCATCGGGAACTGAAGAAGCTTCTGGTATCGGAATTGGTTGAGTCACATTGGCTGGCATAACCCTTGGATTGCCAATCATTACCTGTTGTTTCCCTTTTTATCTTGCAGAAGCATCTGTCGCATCTTGCACATTGGAAGGACCAAATACCCTCCTGCTTCTAGTTATTCGACCCACACCGGAAAAGTTATGGACTTACTCTTCATCACCTTCAGCATGTTCTTTCTCAGACAAACGAGCATTAACCTCCTGCTTTACCCCATGGTAATAAACATCGGCACTGTAATTCCATGGGACAACCTTCTCACTAGTATACGGCATAGGACTAGGTACCGTAATCATCAGAGGGGGTGCCTTTGAAGGGGCTGGAATGCGTGCAGGGGTGTAAGGAATAGATATCACAGCAACATCTTCTTCAATAATATTGTGGTATCTCGGTCTTCTATCAAATTGCAGGGAGCCCTCACTTATCAACAACTGGATACCTGCTTTCAAATCATCACAGCCCTTCGGTTTCTCTCTACACTTGACGCATTCAAAAGTACAATCTGGGAAAACAAAATTGTCAAGCAAATACTTCTTAACACAACTCAACGGAGTGGTTACTTGTTCCACATCAATGATTAAATTCAACATTTCACCATTATCATCAATCATGTTAACAACACCCCCTTCATGCCTTGGCATTGGGTTTTGAGTAACATTCGGACCGGTCACTGGAGTAAACTCAATCGCCTTTGCATCCAACAAATCTTGTACTTTACATTTCAACACAAAACAATTGTCAGTAGAATGACCAACTCCTCCTGAATGGAATTCGCATCTTGCATTAGCATCATAATTAACAGGGAGTCTTGCAGGTGGCGGTGGCATATTTCTCAAACTGATCAACTTTAGATCAAGAAAATGGTGGAGTGCTTTAGAAAGAGTCACCGACAAGTAGTCAAATTTTCTGGGTTGTCTCTGCTGCTGGTTATTATACTGACGGGGAGCATCTTGCTGCCTTCCTTGTTGAGGCACTGCATTTAGTCTCTGTTGCGGAGGAGCATTAACAGGAATAGAAACAACATTGATTTGATGTTGACGATCCTCTCTTCGTCCTCTATGGGAGTAAACCGCGCTTGCGTCACCTTCCCTTTTCTTAGGGTAATTTTTGAATGGTTTCTTACTGCCCCCTGACGAGATGCTAGAACCTCCAACCTGAATCCTTCCCAATTTCAAACCCACTTCAATTCTTTCACCAGTCGTGACTAAGTCTGCAAATCCTGCCGAAGTGCTTCCTATCATGTGCTCATAGAAAGGCCCTTGCAGGGTACTCATAAAATATCAATGAGTTCTCTCTCCATGAGTGGAGGTTGAACTCTCGCAGCCAACTCACACCACTTCTGAGCATATTCCTTGAAAGATTCTTTTGGTCCTTGCGACATATTTTGTAACTGAGTGTGATTAGGTTCCATATCCATATTGTACTGATAATGTTTGACAAAAGCCCGAGCAAGATCATTCCAGCAGCGAACATGAGTTTTTTCCAGCTTCATGTACCATTCCAAGGATGCCCCAGACAGGCTATCCTGGAAAAAGTGAATCAAAAGCCCTTGATCCTCAGTATGTACTGACATCTTCCGGAAATAAGCAGTTGCATGGGTAATAGGACACGACATTCCGTTGTACTTTTAAAAAGTAGGAGACTTAAATTTCGGAGGAACCTTCACCCCAGACACCAACCCAAGATCATTAGCATCCATACCAAGGACTCTTTGCCCTTCCATAGCCTTCAGACGCTCTTCCAACAAACGATACTTCATATCCTCAATTTGAACCCCCGGCTTTGAACGCCGCACAGAAAACTGATCTTCGTCCTGGTCAAAGTCAAAATCCTGATCTTGATAATTCCTTACACCACCTTGATTAGCTCTCCTGTTCCCCACAAGACGGGGTCCAGGAGATGGAGGAAACTGCCCCACGTTGCGCAAAAAAGGATTTCCCGGCATCCCGTGAAAATTTGCAGATGGCTGATCTTGTGCGTCCCCCATTCCTACAGAGATATCCTGATAAAGCCCTTGATGTCCAACATCCCCTGGATGGTGGCGTTGGTTGTTGACAATAGCAGCTAGCTCTTCCTGTCGGCGATTCACATTGGTGATGATATCCATGAACTGAGTCATCTGAGTAGCCATCTGATCCTTCATTTCAGCGAGTTCAGCTTGAACCTGTTCCATCTGTCTTGGCAAGTTGGTCCTGGTGGAGTATCGATGAGTAGTCGTCTTGAATTCTGAATAAGAAAAGCAGCAAAATAAGAAAACCGTCTTGAGATAACCTGTAATGTTATCAAATGCATGATGTACATGATATGTTTGTCATTTCCAAGTATCCAAGAGTCCTTTTTATTCATCAGTCACGGCGTGCAACCATACAATCAAAAATAGAAAGGATAATAAGATGAACACTTCAATTATTTACAAACAAAGGAACGATATCTAAGTGTCTTCGGACAATTAAGAGTAAAATGACAAACAACTAAATACATGTCTTAACAATAAAGAAAAAAGACCTGAATAATAACAACAATCAATTGGCCCCTTCCAATAATTCTAGGGGTGACCAAGTACATCAAAAGTAAATAACAAAACTAAATCACCGGAGCTAAGCGCGCTTCAAGGTGTTGACAGTACTCTTCCAGTCTGGCTTTCTCCTTCAAGAGTTGAGATGCAACTATTTTACTTTCTTGGAATTGATCTTCCGCGACACGCTTCTGGGTCATTTCCTTCTCAAGTTGAGCGTCTTTGTACTTAAGCTATTTTTATAAGTTCTGAATCTTCTTCTTGTAGCTATTTTCTGAGGCCTGAAGCTTCCGACACTCTCGCTGAATCTTACTCAATTCTTCTTCCATTTCAGCATGAGACCTCTTCCTAGAACCAGTTGCATCAGAAGTTTCCCTTTGAGCTTCCTTGAGTTTACGAGCTAAGTCAACCCTTTCTTGATCTGCCCAATAAAGTTTCATCCCCGCCTCACGGTCTTTTGCACGAAGCTGAATATTCTCAACATGAATCTGGGTAAACATCTCAGTAGGCACCGTGTTACTTAGAATAGCAGGGGGTTGCTCGTATAGAGGAGCCGACCTTGCAAATGGTAATCGTAAGATCTTACCCCTGGCTTTAACCCACTCCATGTAAGGAACCCTAGAAATAGGAACCTTCTTACCCAAAGTAGCTTTATCCTTCCTGTGAATTCCCTTCCAAGCACTTGTCACTTTCTTCAACATCTCAGGATCACTTCCCCTGGAGAAATATACTGATTCAAACACCTTCTTAACCTTTGGTGTTCCATCCATTGCATATCCCAATTAACGATAAGCAAGCACCGGATTATAGTTGATGCACCCCTTAGTTCCTATGAGGGGAACATTAGGGAAATCTCTGCAACTAGTGACAACATTTCGCACTTCCCCCATATCATAATTCCACCGGATATCAAAAGAAGTAAGGTTAACAAGCCTTGATGACCACCGGAGAGAATGCCTGGTATCCATGAAAGGGCCACTCACTGGTAGATGCAACTTAAGCCATTGATACAACATTGAATGGCATAAACTTACATTACCACCTTTTCCGTGCCGGGAATGAATGGTGTAAAGAGTGTCTTCCAGGAGTGTCGGTATCGAGTTATTGTTTCTGAAAACACAGATAGCCGTTAAATCCATAAAATTTCTCTTGTGAGGGAAGAGGACAATCCCATATATCATGAGAGCGAACAAAGAGCTGAAGTCACTCCAATTCCCTTCCTTTGCCCAATCTTCAGCTTTCTTCACTAAGAAACCCAAATAAAATCCTGCAATACCCTCACTCGACTTCAAATTGTCTTTCACCTCTTTCAAACTCAAATGAAGAATCTCAGCGACAACTTCAAACTTTGGCTTTTCCGGCACTTGGACAAAAGGAACTTCATCGGTCAATATGATATTAAGCAGGTGCGCATACTCTTCTAGGGTAGGAACCAGTTGGTAATCTTGGAAAGTAAAGCACCTTAATTCTTTGTCATAGAACTGGAAGAGAGTGATCAAAGCCATCGGGTCAACTGGAGTGTTAAGGAGTAGTAAGAGGTTGCCATAATTTTTGTTGAAGTTATTCAGAACACCACCCTTCAAATAAGAACTCAACCTCTTCAACTCGGCCACATCAAAGGTAGGAATCTGATAAGAGAAGGTATGCCTGGTAAGCTCTTTAACCTGAACTGAAGCGGACTCAACTAGAGGGAGACTAGTCATTCTGACGGAAAGAAAACTCTTGAATGTCCCTGGAAAATGACATGCGTATGCTAGTTATTTTATTTTACATCATTTTTTCAGAAATAAATATGCTATGAAGCAGTATGATAGGATCAAAGTTCACACTGGATCATGGCTGGACCATTACAGGACAACACCCATCAAGATCAAAGGAGAATCTTGAAGCTTCTAAACTAACATGGGAACCTGAATCATCTTCACAACACAGAGTCACCAACAGTACAAGTACCTGTAATGAAAAGTTTTCCCGCCCCTCTCACGGGTGTAGTCTAGGTCAAGGTAAGGTTAAAAGCCAAATTAGAGTACGAGAGCTCGAATGTCGGTATTATCATCCGATAACACCTATCTGAACTTCCTCCGAAGTCATGGATCTCATGGTCAGGTCTACAAAGCATCTGCTTCATAGATGCCATGGCCACTCTATTCCTAGATCCTATGGGATTCACTCATAGCCTGGGTATGAGGCCTTTTACCTCATGGAACAACCCACCCACAAAGAAAATCCAGAAACCAAACAGTCCAGCCAAATCCAGTATGCAAAATATAAAGCGCACATAGGATGCAATGCAAACAGATAAATATGCAAAGTGGTAGATAAACACCCAAAAAGAAAACAAACAAGAGCTAGGATTGACTCCGGGATGGACCAGCAAAAGGTCAATCTTTCCCCAGTGAAGTCGCCAGCTGAAACAATGCGGCCGGAACCTGTCATATGGATGTTAAGGAAACATCAATGAAGTCTCCATCGAACGTCTTTTATCCCGCCGAGAGGGAAAGGTAAACACCGAGAAAACCTGAAAAGGGAGAAATCACGGTATTTCGACCAAGATACCGGGTAAGGGAGTCTGTTACGCGAGGGGAAGGTATTAGCACCTCACGCGCCCGTAGTACTCTATGGTATCCACTCTTGTTGTCTAGTCCAAATGGGTGTGGTCAAATCCTATGTCTATGGCTTACAACTGAAAAGGGAATGCATGCAAAAGAAAAGAAAATAATGTAGGGAAAATAAAAGGATGTGCTCGGTTGGGCCCTACCCCAATGCCTACGTATCCCTTTTAAGGAATCAGAGCAGCCATAGTTTGGCTTAAGTATTTTGGTTGGTTTGTGTTTTTTAATTAAGACAAACAAAGATAATCAAGATGGCAAAACATCGAATAAAACAACAAACAAATGAGATGGTAAAACATCCGCTAAATAATAACAAGATAACATGTCAAAGATGGAGAAACATCAAATGGTAAATGAATGACAAAACATCACACCTAGCAATGATATTAGGAATCAAAGTAGGATAAAAAAATGTGCAACGGCGAAACATCGACTTCAAACAAATGAGATGGTAAAACATCGACCAAGAGATAACATGGCAAAGATGGCGAAACATCAATAAAACAGATAGCAGAATATCACACCTATCAATGATATTGAGAATAAGAGTAGGATAACAGACATGTGCGATGGCGAAACACCGGCTTCAAACAAATGTGCGATGGCGAAACATCGACAAAAAGATAACAAAGATATCATGGAAAAAGATGACGAAACATCGATAAAATAGATGACAAAACATCACACCTAACAATCATATTGAGAATCAAAGTAGGATAATAAACATGTGCGATGGCGAAACATCGGCTTCAAGATAAACAAAGATATCATGGCAAAAGATGAAGAAATATCTATAAAATAGATGGCAAAACATCACACCTAACAATGATATTGGGAATCAATGTAGGATAATAAACATGTGCAATGGCGAGACATCGGCTTCAAGATAACAAGATATCATGGCAAAAGATGATGAAACATTGATAAAATAGATGGCAAAACATCACACCTAACAATGATATTGGGAATCAATGTAGGATAACAAACATGTGCGATGGCGAGACATCGACTTCAAGATAACAAGATATCATGGCAAAAGATGACAAAACATCGATAAAATAGATGACAAAACATCACACCTAACAATGATATTGAGAATCAAAGTAGGATAACAAACATGTGCGATGGCGAGACATCGGCTTCAAACAAAAACAAAGTAAGATTGGTTTGTATCTTTTACTTTGAAGAAGAGTTTGGGTTCATTAGAGGTGTCTTATGATTTGCCAAGAAAACAAGTTTTTGTTTTAAGATGCATAATGCAAAAGAAGGAAAAACAACTAAGGGAAACTAGCCTAGAACTATCCCTAGTGTTATCATACAATGGTTGACCCTAAGGTTGAGGTTAAAGGAAAATCCTATCCTATGTTAGCATACATGGATTCCTACCTTAATTAACATGTCATAGAAAGCTTAACAAAACTATTCTATAGGGAACATGCAATGAGAGCGAAGTCGTGATCTCAATATCTAAATTGAGTGACTCATCGATCAACACCATGGAATCAATGTTGTAGAAGATGAAGATGAAGAGAGCCATTTTGAAGACTGGATCTTCCCGACCGTCGAATGGGGTTTGAGCAATTGGGAAGCAAAGGATTTTGTTCCTATCACCTTTATCAACCAGTAATTTTATCTTTGAACAATTTCCCATTTTTATGGTTTGTAATAACTAAAACAATTTGCACACTATTTTCACCTCATGCCTTGCCCGAGGTATGTAGGTCCATTTGTAAGGGTTTGATTTTCTTCATAATCATATGCCATGTTTTAATGAATCATTGGACGTTTTTCATCTATAAACTGTTGTGTTCATTTTCTTTCCTTTTGCATTTTTGTTTGTTTAAGGATGGCTATCCCTTACACACACACACACTCACAAATGCAGGTACCCATCCATTTCGGATTCCATGGGTGACTATTCTGCTTTAGCCTTCGATAACTCTGAAGATTTGGTCAATCATGCCGAGTACGAAGTTGACGAAGATTGTGAAGTGCCGGGAGAGTTAGCCAGACTTCTACAACAAGAAGAGAGGGCCATTATGCCTCATGAAGAGTTACTAGAAACCATCAACTTAGGGACAGAGGAAGACAGGAAGGAAGTAAAAGTGGGTGCCAACCTGGAACCGAGTGTCAAGGAACGCTTAGTGCAGTTGTTGAACGAATACGTTGAAATCTTCGCCTGGTCTTATGAAGACATGCCAGGGTTAGACACAGATATCGTGGCTCACCGTCTCCCTACAAGAGAAGACTGTCCACCGATCAAGCAAAAGGTTAGCCGAATGAGGCCTGACATGTCTGAGAAGATTAAGGCTGAAGTAATGAAGCAATTCAACGCTGGCTTTCTGGCTGTTACCTCCTATCCACAATGGGTCACTAACATTGTCCCCGTGCCTAAGAAGGACGGCAAAGTCAGAATGTGTGTGGACTATCGGGATTTGAACAGGGCTAGCCCTAAAGACGATTTTCCGTTGCCACATATCGACATTTTGGTTGACAACACAGCTCAGCACAAGGTTTTTTCCTTCATGGATGGATTCTCGGGCTACAACCAGATTAAAATGGCCCCCGAGGACATGGAGAAAATAACCTTTGTCATGCAATGGGGTACCTTCTGCTACAAGGTGATGCCGTTCGGACTGAAGAACGCAGGGGAAACTTATCAACGTGCCATGGTAGCTTTGTTTCATGATATGATACATCATGAGATCGAAGTTTACGTAGACGACATGATAGCTCGATCACAGATAGAAGAAGAACACCTTGATCATCTGCATAAGCTGTTTGTCAGGTTGAAGGAGTATAAGCTCAAACTGAACCCAAGCAAGTGCACTTTTGGAGTTAGGTCTGGTAAACTTTTGGGGTTTATTGTCAGCAACAAAGGAATTGAGGTTGATCCAGCTAAAGTAAAGGCTATACAAGAAATGCCTGCTCCCCGTACTGAAAAGGAGGTTAGAGGATTCTTGGGACGCTTGAATTATATTGCAAGGTTCATCTCTCACCTGACGTCTACCTGTGAGCCAATTTTCAAACTATTGAAGAAGGATCAGGTAGTTGAATGGAACAATGATTGTCAAGTTGCTTTTGAAAAATCAAGGAGTATTTGCTGGAACCTCCTATTCTGATGCCACCCATCGAAGGAAGGCCGTTAATCATGTATCTGACTGTATTGGATAACTCAATGGGGTGTGTACTGGGCCAACATGATGAGTCTGGCCGAAAAGAGCATGCCATTTATTACCTTAGCAAAAAGTTTACCGACTGTGAGACTCGCTACTCACTGCTCGAGAAAACTTGTTGCGCTTTGGTATGGGCTGCTCGCCGGCTGAGGCAGTATATGTTGACTCACACCACTTTGTTGATTTCCAAAATGGATCCGGTCAAGTATATCTTCGAGAAACCTGCTTTATCTGGAAGAATCGCTAGATGGAAAATGATCTAGACTGAGTATGGTATCCAGTATACTACCCAAAAAGCTATAAAAGGGAGTGTACTAGCTGACCATCTAGCTCATCAAGCCGTCGAAGAATACCAATCTATGAGATTCGACTTCCCTGATGAGGACATCATGACATTGGACAACATTGAAGGTAACGGACCGTATGACAGACCTGAACAAGGATCCCGATGGACCTTGTACTTTGATGGTGCCTCAAATGCACTTGGCAACGGTATCGGTGCGTTACTAATTTCTCCGGAAGGCTGCCATACGCCTTTCACTGCAAGACTCTGCTTCAGTTGTACCAACAACATGGCCAAATATGAAGCTTGCATCTTTGGTCTCAAGGCTGCTATAGACTTGGGGATCAAATCTTTGATCATATTTGGGGACGCGGATTTGGTTATCAGTCAAGTCAAAGGAGAGTGGGACATCAAACATCCTAATCTTATCCCATACAAAGAACATGTCCTGACGTTGTTGCCTCATTTCGAGCAGATTAATTTCGAGCATTTCCCGCGAGAAGAGAATCAGCTAGCAGATGCTCTGGCTACAATGTCTTCCATGTTTAAACTCAACTGGGATAACGAGGCTCCCCAAATCACCATCGAGCAAATGGTCGAACCTACACACTGTCATGAGATTAATACCAAAGAAGTAGTGGAACAACCTTGGTTTCATGAAATCAAAAGGTATCTCCAGACTAGAGAATATCCTGAAGGAGCTTTCGTCAATGACAAAAAGTTCTTAAGGAGATTTGCTGCCAAGTTCTTCCTAAGCAATGGCATCATTTATAAGCGCAACCATGATTGTGTTCTACTTTGTTGTATGGACAAAGCTGAAGCAGAGTTGATCATGACTGAGATACACAGTGGCACATTTGGCACCCACTTGAGCGGACATACGATGGCTAAGAAAATTCCAAGGGCAAGCTATTACTGGTCTACCATGGAAGCTGATTGTCATCAATATTCTCGTACTTGCCACAAATGCCAAGTCTTCACCGACAAGGTACATATTCCTCTGGTTCCACTTAATGTTCTGACAGCTCCTTGGCCATTCGTAATGTGGGGCATTGACATGATTGGAGAGATCAAGCCCACGGCGTCCAATGGACATCGCTTCATCTTGGTCGCTATTGATTATTTTACCAAGTGGGTCGAAGCAGCTTCCTTTGCCTCTGTTACAAAGAATGTGTTTGCCCGCTTCATCAAGCAGAACCTCATATACCGGTATGGTGTCCCCGACAGGATCATCACAGACAACGGTACAAATTTGAACAACACTATGATCACCGCTCTATGCGAACAATTCAAGATTTATCATCACAATTCATCTCCCTATCGGCCGAAGATGAACGGTGTTGTTGAAGCTGCGAACAAAAATATCAAGAAGATCATTCAAAAGATGACAGTCACCTACAAAGACTGGCATGAGATGTTACCGCTTGCTCTGCATGGACATCGTACCACGGCACGTACTTCAACAGGGGCAACCCCATTTTCTTTGGTATATGGTATGGAAGTTGTTCTACCTATGGAAGTTCAGATTCCTTCCTTAAGGATTATGAAGGACGCTGGATTGAGTGAAGACGATTGGATTCAGACCCGGCTTGATCAACTCAATTTGATTGACGAGAAGCGGCTTACTGCTGTTTGTCATGGTCAGGCGTATCAAAAACCCATGATCAAGGCTTTCAACAAGAAAGTCAGGCGTCAAGTATATCAAGTTGGAGATCTTGTAATCAAGCGGATCATCTTACCGCAAAGTGATCCCAGGGGAAAGTGGACTCCTGCTTACGAAGGACCATTTGTGATCAAGAGCATCTTTTCTGGTGGGGCAATGATTTTGACCACCATGGACAACAACGATTTGCCACACCCTGCGAACGCAGACATAGTCAAAAGATACTACGCATAAAATAACCCGACAAGTTGAAAACCCGAAAGGGCGACTTGGGCAAAAATGGGCGTCCCGGTGAATCGAAAACCCGAAAGGGCGGTTCAGGCAAAAATTAGGGATAAAACAAAAAAATTTGTACACCCGGCAAGTTGAAAACCCGAAAGGGCGACTTGGGCAAAAAAGGGTTTCCCGGTGGATCGAAAACCCGAAAGGGCGGTCTAGGAAAAAGTTAGGGAATTTAAAGCGTATGACTATGTCTCGTCAGATCACTTTAAAAACAATCTCTTCACCAACAAGCTCCAAGCTTCTGATCAATCTAGCCATCGGCAGACGAAGCAGCGAATGGACAAGATATTTAGAGTTGTGAAGGCTATAGCAGAATGGCAACCCCATGGAATTGTTACACATAGCCATCTTTCTTTTGTATAGAATTTTTTTTCAATTTTTACGATGACATTCTCTTACTAGGATGTCTGTCTCCTTTGTACAAAAATACTCAAAAAAGTCAATACAAATATACTTCAAAGTGCGGAAATTTGCTTGCCTCTCTTTTCTTTTTACACTTATATTTTATTTGAAAACGTCCAATGTTTTGTTAAATAGGCATATGCATTAGAATATAATCACTGCTTACAGACAAAACGAAATTGAAAAAGGATGATTACTGATAGGATTAGGAAGAAATCTTTATGCTATTCTAGAAGAAATCCCCTACGATACATCATTCAGATCCTCAACAAATCTAAAATTTGGAGTATATTTCCCCAGCAGAGTTAAACTTCAAGATCCCTTGTGGAGCCAGATTAGTCTAAACCTTATTCCCTAATGGAGCCAGAATGGTGAGTATTTCCCCCCACAGATTTATCTCCCAGCAAGATCGAAGATTCTCGGTCCCACTTCTCCAAGGCTTCAATTCCCCAGAAGAGATTTTCAGAGTTTCCCCTATATCCCAGGAAAGTCATGAAGGATTCTCATTCCCCGCAGAAGTTGTCAAAGGCCTTGTTAATCCCCAGCATCGGTCAAAGATTTACTTCCCCCGACGGCAATCAAAGATTTCATTACCTCCAGTTACCAAGGATTTATTTTCCTCAGCAAGACAGCTAATCAGATTACATGCACATCCATTACATTCATATATCATAAACATTGATGAAATACAGTTCATTGCACCATACATATCGTGTGATATAACTTCGTGTTTTAGCTAACATTTTACCCTTTTCAGGATAAGATTAAAAGGCTATCATTAACAATTATTCGGATACAATATGGATACACCCCAGACACGGCGGTCATTCTATTACTTATTCAAGAACTTTAAGTCAAAATACAGTACGGATACACCCCAGACACGGCGGTCATTCTACTACTCATTCAGACTTCAGCAATCAGATACAGACTAGATACGCTCCAGACACGGCAGACATTCTACCTCTCATTCAGTTTCAACTATCAACTACAAGTTCAGATACACTCCAAACACGGATGTTGTTCTGGCCTTTACACCAGCAGTTTGATTCCCCCAGTGCAGTCGCCACGGAAGTTATTCTGTCACTTATTTAGATCCCAGTTACAGTACGGATACACCCCAGACACGGCCGTCATTCTACTACTCATACAGATCTCGACTTCAGATACAGTCCAGATACGCTCCAGACACGGTTTCCATTCTGTTACTCATTCATAGTTCATCCCCATCACACAGTTGCTCCGTACACAGATATTTCTCTGTTACCCAGATACAATACAGATACACTCCAGACACGGCAGTCATTCTGACATTCATTCGAAGTTCAAATACGGCTACAGCTCAGATATGCGCCAGACACAGACGCCATTCTTTTGCTCGTACATACTCAGTCTCCAGATACAGTTCAATGACATCCCGGACACGGATACCATTTTGATGCTCATTCTTCTGACCTACATCATTGCAATTCAACAAAAATTCTTGTATGGCATCTTTAAGCCCATCTCCATCAAGATTCTACCATCTCCAAATGGCATCTTTAAGCCCATTTCCTCAGCCATGTTTTGACGAGTGCAAATTTACGGGCACTCTAGTGTCCAATCCTCTTTTACCTTCGAGTCACGAAAGGAAAACTTGTCAATCTAGCTCTTCAGGTTCAAGAAGATTGAACAGGGGCAACTGTTGTACCCCAAAATTTACCCTCCCATTTCATCAACATTTTCTCATCACCAGACTCTTGGAACTGAAGATCAAGTTAGGGTTTGCTCTGCTCAAGACACCTCCTTGCACTGTTGACCCAAATTAGGGTTTGAGTTTGCACAGGGATATTTTGACCTACAATGACCAAATTTACTTTCATACTTCATGTTGGATTCACAAGTTTGTCCATACCAAATTTCAAGCCTTGATTCAAATTTTTGCCCAGTCAATTGGACAATTGACCTAAAATCAGTTGTATTGAGGAAAAAGTCAACAGTGGCCAATTGATAGTCAAACCTCATGAAATTTGACCCACATCAACATTATGAACTCATATGAACCATTTGATCAAGTTTGGATCACAATTCCACAAGAAATTTGATCAGATCACCAAAAGGGTAAAATGGTCATTTTTAGGGTTTTGACTACACAAAGGCAATTTTTGACTGTTTGACCTAACCAATGGCAAAACAAGCTCACATGTGGACTCAAGGACTCAATGAAATTGTCTTGACCCATTCAACAAGTTCAAAAGATCTCAAATGCATAGGATTGACATATGAATTTTTCAGTCAACTGATCAAAATTTGACTGTATACTAAAAAGTCAAACTTTGACTTTTTGATCAAAATCAAATGCCAAGAGTTATTTTTCATCAAGACATGTAAAATTATGAAACTTGTTCATCAAGAAACCCAAAAATGAAAATTAGGGTTTAAAAAAGGAAAAACTTTCATAACTTAGAAATTTTCTAAGTTATGAAATTTTCTTATTTTTTCCTAACTTTGTCCCATTTTTTCACCAAGATGCAAATAGATTCAAAGAAAACTTGCAACATGAAAGTTATAGTCCATCACAAATTCTACAATTTTCATTCACAAAGTTTTCTCAAAAGAAGCTTGTATCTCAAGTTATGATTTTTGGGACAAGGGTACCTAAAACTTTTAACTTAGAGAAAATTTGCCCTAATCTAGGCAGGATTTTGACCCATCTTCTTGTCCACTTTTCACATAGTTCCACTTGGATTTTCAAGTTGCATTTCAAATATGGATTATAGTACATGTTCCAAGATTTCCAAATTGTCCAAGAACTCCTCAAACACCCTTGTGGTTAGAGAGAATCGAATGCTTGAAGTTGGCAAAAACTCACTTTTGTCCATGGCCAGTGCATGTTCATACAAACTTGCATTTTCAAATCAGCATGTTTGGTGCTAGCTTGCAGGCCTCAAAACCAACTTGTACTCCATAATTTAATGCCTAACCATTGAGTTAAGGTATTATCTTGTTCATATGGACATTACATGCAAAATTAAGCCCTAAATGGTAAAAGGTATATTGCCATTTTTGCAAAAGTTACTTTATGTCAAAACACCAAGCATTGAGCCTTGGACAAAATCTGAGACTGCAAACCAAATCCATGAATTGGAGGGGCAAAGAGTGTTCTGTGCAGGTTGATAGGAGGGCTTGTACAGGGCTATAACATCACTTTCATTCTTTTGCTTCAAGTGGAAGAAACTTGCAAAATACAAGCCACAACACACATCTGAAAAAACCAGCTTACAAGAATATTATGAACAAGTTTTGTACCTCCTAATAAGCCAGAAACACGACTCCTTCATCACTAAAACCTCCTCTTACTCAAAACCTCCATTTTTCTGCAAAACAGAGTCAGTTCTGCAAACTTCAAGCCCTAGCCAAATTCCATCGTGCGTTTTGTCCAAAGATAGTTCAAACACCTTCCAATCAACCTACTTGAGCTATCCCAGGCCACCATTGCAAGCTGTAACACCTCTAACACACTTTGCCATTTTTGTTTCAAAGCTATGCAGGTTGAGTTCTACAGCATGATTCAAGTTGTTTCAAAACAAGCCAAGCATTGGAAAAGCTTCCTTGGACTCCAAGCAAGCTCAATAGAAGCTCAAACACCATTGAAGGTTGCTACATTGTCCAGCTCGAAGTCAACTGAGACAGGTATTTCATGGACTTCTATCTCTCTATTTAGGAATGGTTAGGCTTAGGTTTGTGAATGAAATATGTGGTACTCATAGCCCTGAAGCCATACATGTGCTTAGTTTTCATTTACATTAATCGTGCTAAGAGAATTTCACTCATGAACTTTCTGAAAAAACTAGGTTAGAAATTAGGGCCAGAGAAATTCTCTCTGGTCTTTGAGAGTTAATCCAAGTTTTTTATATGGTTGGGTTCGTTGTTTAATTCTCTACAATGTTCATGTTATGAGTTTTGTCAAAAAATCAAAGAATCAGGAGTTACAGTTTTGTAAATAGCACGCGCGCAGGTTGTTCAAAGGAAGAAGAAGAAGTGGATTCTGGGCTGGGCCTGGTTCCTTTTGCTTTTGACACCCCTTTATTCAGTTTACACCCCCCTGGCCCATTTATTTGAATATTTGTCATTTTTTATTTTTTATTTTTTATTCTGACTTTATTATTTCTTGTCTAAATATAAAAAATGCCAAAAAATTATTTTCTATATTTTTCATATTTATTTGGTATTTATTTTTTATCTTACTAGTATAAATATATAAATAGGTTATTTTTCTTTTATTAAAAACTCAAAAATAAAATAAAAAATATACCTATTTTTATTTTTTATTTTTTTATATACTTAAAAACATTTTTCCTGAATATACACATTTTTTTTATATAAATTAATTTTTATTTTCCTTTTTTACATAGTTAATATATTTAATATATATATATATATATATATATATATATATATATATATATATATATATATATATATATATGTATATATATATATATATATATATATATATATATATATATATATATATATATATATATATATATATATATATATATATATATATATATATATATATATATATATATATATATATATATATATATATATATATATATATATATATATATATATATATATATATACTTTATTAACAAATTAGGACAAAAATACAAAAATACTATATTTTCATTTTTATTAATATTTTGTACTAAAAATATCATTTTTATAATATACTTTTATTTTTTGTATAAATTAATATAGTAATATGTATAATTAATAAATAATATTATTTATTTAAGAATTAGGGTTTTGCCCTAATTAACAAAAATAATAAAATTTGACTTTTTTTTATTTATTTGCATTTCACATTAAAAAAATATACTTTTTTACATACATAAAACTTTTTTTTTTTTGCATAGTACATTTTATTTGACTTTTATTTATTTGTATTTATTTCAATTATTGTACATTTGAATATCACCTATACATTCAATATGGTTGTAATAACTTAGATTTTTATTTTCTTGTCAAATACTCCCAATTCAAATTTGTACCCCCCTCCCTATATCATGTTGTAATAGTGTAGGCTTTAAATTCTCGCACCTTTAAATGCTTTCAAATATGCCATGGTTAGACGTAGATTTTGTATGAAAAATAAAATCAACAACTAGTTTGACCTAATCCAAGATAACCATGCATGAAAAACAAACACAATGCACACTTGCACCCCTAGGGTTTCAATCCACTTGTTGCCTTCAAAAAGTGGGCCATGGTTGCATGTCAAGTACTTTGGCAAAACAAAAACAAAACAAAAGATCATAGTCCCTCATTGACGCTATCTGAGTTGCCTAAACAAAATGATCAAGTCCCTCAAGAAAATTGCCAAAAATACTTGACACAATTGCTATCATGGTCTATACGATGACCCGCGCCTGTCCCGTTAACATCCTAACACAAGGTTGTTCACCAAATACAATGGTGAAGCAACACTGTTAAAAGGGTTAAAACATAAGAAAGATCTTTGAGTAAAATAGGGTAGACAAACTCTTAGTTACTTGATCAAACTTGCAAAAAACATCCTCGCTATTTTTCCAAACACACCTCATTACATAATTTCAAAACCCTACTTTCAAACTTTGAAAACTTTTCAAAAGACAAAAACACCTTTGTATACATTCAAACAAGAATCATTACAAAGGTTGCCACAACGATGGCCTCTTTTCAAAACATCTTTCAAAGTCACACACAAAGCACCATTTCAAACAATTGAAAAGCACCATTTCAAACAATAGAAATGCAAAGCAAGTGATCTAAGCAAGTAACTAAGAGCCCATGGATAACCATGGATAGAAAGGGTGTTAATACCTTCCCTTTCTATAATCTACTCCCCGAACCCAAGAAAACATCTCAAAGGTCTTTCCTGTGCTTTTTGACCTTTCCTTAGGATAAAATAAAAAGTCGGCGGCGACTCTTGCTAAACCGAAACATTTGCGAACACAAACACAAAACATCAAGTCAGTTCTCCCACCGTATCACACATGCCAAGTACAAAAATAGTGTCAGTGTAATAAGTTGTGTTCCACAAATAAAGTGGAACACAGTAGCCTCAGGCCAAAAAAATGGGATGATATACATTGTCACAAAGTCTCCAAGATATGCCAAGGTCTCTACTCCTAAGTCCAAGAAAAAGTCCCATGCTCCATAATGCCAAGGATAGTAACCAAGTAGTCCAAGTATTATTAAAGTTTTTTATGGTTCATGTTAATTATTAGGTGTCTTTAAAAGGAAAAGAAAAGCTCAAGTGAGCAAAATAAAAAATGACATAAAAATAAATGCTCAAGTGAGCAAAGATGAAAATAGCATGAAATGTAAAATGCTAAAAGCAAATGGTACATAAAGCATAAAAGCACAAGGTAAAGTAAATTGTTAGAAATTAGTGGTTAGTTGTATGACCATCTTGAAACTTGTCAAGTATATCATCCATTTTTGGAATTCTCAAAAGGTAACATTTAATGATCAACAATTTTTAAGTGATCCGCATTGACCAAAGGTGTTGTAGATCCATTAGAGGATTGATAGAACCAAAGCCTCCATACAATGAATCTCAAGGTTATTGGATCAAAGAGATCAAATTAACATACTTGGGCTTGCAATCATAAGTTTGGGCCACGAATGATCATTTATTCGAATTGGGACAAAATTTAGCGCTATGTTAAGCAATCGTAAGTGAACTTATGTAGAAGTCGCACCTATTTTTAGGCCGGTCAATAGCAATCTATGTACTTCATGTTTGGATAAATGATATAAAGATCACCATCCATTAACATGTAGCACAATTAAAAAAAGAAAGGGATAAGATGAAGAGGAAGGGGAATGATAAGCTAATTTGGATCACCATTTCAGAATTCTTTCATCTTTAAATCCAACCACTCCTCTAGATGGATTAAAGCACTAAACATATCATTAATCCAAAGCACCAAGAATGAATTAAATAATTCATTCTTAGGTAGATTTGCATTGATGAACATTTATCCAACTTCATCTACATCACAAATTCCATTGAATTTAAAAACAAGTGAACATTTAAAATTGCAATCCAAATTATCCATCGAAGAGAGTGTGCAGAAAAATATTTGAGTCAAAACAGCCCCAAAATAAGGCAGCAAAAGTGTTTTTGGCACTGTTACAATCAATTGTGCTTTGGCAGCAACCTATTGCATCAGTGCAGTTTTTTTTTATCAAATCAATTTTCTGTGACAATCAATTGCAATGTTACAACAATTGATTGTAACCTGTTAAAAAATCAATAGAAAACAGCATTTCAAAGATCAAGTTCGTGTTCCCACTTTTCATCAAACACCTTATGATCATGGATCCAATTGAGTATGAAAATTCCAGCAAATTTTGAGAAAATAGCATTAATGTAGTCATAAAAGCAGTGCTCAATGAATCAAAACCAGAAATCCACAAGAGATCACATTATGAAAGATGATGATCCAACTTACCAAAGGTAGAATTTGAGAATTGTCAATCAACTTCAGAATTTGCTTCAATTCAACCACAAAGAGTCAATTAATCAAGCTTGGATGTAGAGAATTGATGGAGAAAAAGTGTTTGGATGAAGGTTTAGCTCAAAGATTAGTAAGCTTCAATTCAAAGCTTACTATCTTTTTGAAAATGGAGCTTTTAGTGAATTTGGTAGATGGAGAGAATTGAGAGATTTTTTAGCAAAGTGATTTTGGCTATCCAAAGCTTGAAATTTGAATGAAATGAGGGCTCTATTTATAGGGTTTTAGGATTGGGATTAGTGGTAATTTGGTAATTGATTCTTGGAGCCAAATTTGAATTAATGATATAATTTCAAATTATGCAGAAAAAAATTGGAGCCAAAATGATAAAAGTTTGAATTTGCTGGCTTTTTAAAAAAAAACGTGCATTTTGCTGTTATGTGTCGATATATAGGTGGTATGTGTCGATACATCCTGGCTGTATAACACAGCATGTGTCGATGCATGCCTCTATATGTCGATACCTACTGTTAATCCAACTCATTACAGAACCACACAAACTGCATGAGTCGATACATAACACGTATGTGTCGACACATGCAAGTTATTCAAACAGGATGAGTCGATGCATACATGCATGTGTTGACACATGCTAGTTTTTCAAGCAGGATGAGTCGATACATACATGCATGTGTCGACACATGCTGGTTATGCTCAACATGATGAGTCGATACATAGGTTTATGGGTCGATGCATACCTTCTTTTGCCACAAATAGAATCAAATCAACTTTGCATGAGCTTATTTGTTGGATACTTGGTACCTAAAACACAAATTGTGCAAAGACAAAGACAAACATATTTTATTTTATTTTTATTAGAAGTTAGTCAACAACACATAAACAAAGTACACAACTAAAGTGCTTGGAGAAAGCTGATCAAGCTTCAAAACCCCAATTTGACTGGTGAATTAAAGGAGTGGTTCCTTCACAGAATCAAACACAAACTCCAATCCTCTGTAGATCCAAAGAGATGGATGAAACATCTTGAGATATGCAACAACTTTGAGCTTGAAAGATCCAGAGGTTCAAATGTCAAGGTTCTACTTGAGCAACTTGTCAATGAAAACAACCTTCAAGGCTTGAGGAAGACTTGATAACCAAAGTACTTTGATCCCATCACAATGTATGAATGCAATGCAATATGATATTCATGGTGAAACATAAGCCTAAATCAAGAGGGTAAATTTTGGGGTGCAACAAGGGGCAGAAAAGTCTTGATACAAAGTCATTATTGTATCCTCAGCATGCGTCCTAGTAATATCTACACTCCCTACATAGTAGAGGCAACCAAAGTTTTGATCTCTGCCTCCCCAAACAGGAGTTACTTTCCCCAGCCAAGCTCTTTCGGAGAGCCGACGTCTATATTCCCCAGTCGAATTTTGTAATCGCAAGCGGTTCATAAAGTTTTCTCCCGAACAGAGTTTATTTCTCTGAATACAGAAGCTTAATCCCCGAAAGAGTTTATCCCTTTAGCTATGGAAGCTTCTCTCTCCAACAGAATTATTCCCCCACAGAGTTATTCTCAAGCAGAATCTCTCCTCGGCAGAATATCTATAAACTAGGGGCAAATCCCCAGCATAGTCATCTCTGGTTCACCATCTCCAGCGGAAGTAGAAGAACCACATTTTCTACGACAGTCAGGAACTCAATTTCCATTACTCTCCAACAACAGTCAGGGATTTATTTTCCCATACTCGGACGTGCCACAATAGCATTTCATGTTCATATATTATGACATGCGCATACATATTGCATACGGCATAATCTCATTTATTTTGAGAACATCATCATATAATGCATGTCATGCATCATATACGATTAATCATGTACCTTTTCAGGAAAGATGGTTATCATCAACAACTTCCAGCAATTTCAAGATTAGCTCCGGAAACTAAACAGAGTAATTATCTGCACGATCAAATGCAGCTTTACACGGGTTCGTCACGAAGCAATCTTACACGGGTTTCTCCTAAATCCAGCTTTACACGGGTTCGTCACGAAGCAATCTTACACGGGTTTATCCTAAATGCAGCTTTACACGGGTTCGTCACGAAGCAATCTTACACGAGTTTCTCCTAAATGAAGCTTCACACGGGTTTATCCTGAAAAATCTTACACGGGTCTTTTCTCATACATTTCCAAATAAAGTTTTACACGAACTTATCACAAAGTAACCTTACCCAGGTTCCTTCTGAATTTTTACACAAACTTATCACAAAGTAACCTTACCTAGGTTCCTCTTGAAGTTTTACACGAACTTATCCTGAAATAACCTTACCTAGGTTCCTCCTGAAGTTTTACACAAACTTATCACGAAATAACCTTACCCAGGTTCCTCCTGAAGGTTTACACAAACTTATCACAAAGTAACCTTACCCAGGTTCCTCGTGAAGTTTTACACGAACTTATCACAAAGTAACCTTACCCAGGTTCCTCCTGAAGTTTTACACAAACTTATCTCAAAGTAACCTTACCCCGGTTCATTTTGAAGTTTTACACGAACTTATCACAAAGTAACCTTACCCAGGTTCCTCTTGAAGTTTTACATAGACTTAGCCTAAAGTAACCTTACCAAGGTTCCTGCCGAAGTCTTACACGGACTTATCCCGAAGTAACCCTACCCAGGTTCCTCCTAAAACCCTACACAGACTCCTCACAAAGCAACCTTACCTAGGTTCCTTCTCAGTTCAGATGCAGTTTTACCCAAACTCCTCATAAAGCAACCTTACCCAGGTTCCTTCTCGATTCAGATGCAGTTTTACCCAAACTCCTCACAAAGCAACCTTACCCAGGTTCCTTCTCGGTTCAGATGCAGTTTTATCCAAACTCCTCACGAAGAAACCTTACCCAGGTTCCTTCCCATAATCCCTACTATCCAGGTTCCTTCTCATAACCTTACCATCCAGGTTTCTTTTCTCTTATCTCCAGACAGCAGTCCACAACACTATAAGACCTGGACCTGATCAAACATGATCGGTTTCACCTTTCCCCAGTAGGTTACGATGCAGCCTATACACGACAAGATAGCAGTTCATTTTCACCTTCTCGACTAAGAGATGATTCCCCAGTAGAATAACGGATGACTGAAGCTCCTAAAATTCTATTTCTCTCAAGACAGATACCGGCATTCCCCAGCGAAATCCTCTTCAACAACAGGTATACGGGCTCTCGCAAAGGAGTCTCTTATGCGATCAACACTTCTTCTGATGGCATATTTAAGCCCATTTTTTGTCATTAACTTCCAAATGGCATCTATAAGCCCATTCCCGAAATCTCAAGGCCAATGCCACTTCATGCGAGTGCAAATTTCTGGGCACTCTAGTGTTCAATCATCTTCCACCTTCGGATCACGAAAGGCAAGCAAGTCAATATACATCCTCAGATTTAAGAAGATTGGACAGGGGCAGCTGTTGTACCCCAAAATTTTCCCTCCCATATTTCTCAATACATTTCAAGTAAGGTCTTCAAATTGCCCAAGGAAGTCCAAGAGTTGACTAGACAAACTCTCTCCTAAAGGCAGTCTACCTCATATTAGGGTTTCATTTTGCATCAAGATGTTTAAGTCCAAAGGGTCCCAAATTCTCACTATTGTCCTAATATATTCTCAAGATCATCCATGTCAAGTTTCAAGCCTTGCAGAGGAAGTTTGCTCAATCAATTGCTCAAAGGCCTGAGAGTCGACTGTGCTAGGGCAAAAGTCAACTGTGGCCCACATACAGTCAAACTTCAAGATTTTTGGTCAACATCCTCATTTTGAAGTATTATTCATCATTTGATCAAGGGTTGATCATGATTCCTCAAGGATTGCTCACAATTCATCAAAACCCAAAAATTGCTAAATTAGGGTTTTGTAGGAAAAGTCAACTCAACTTTGACCAAGTATAACTTTCTCATACTTTATCAGAAATGACCCATACAAAGCTCATTTTTAATAGGATGTAATTCCCTACAATTCATCTTCATCTCTCAACTTTAAAATATGCACTCACAAGAAGATATAAATTTGGACATTATAGGCCATTTTGAAAAGTCAACAAAAACACCTTTTAGGTCAAAGCTTCTTACATGAACATGGAAGATCCAATTGAGATGAAACCAAAGAGGTTGCTTAGGGGACATCCTAACATTTCTAAAAAGTCCAAGAACACCCTCATAAGGTTAAAATTGAGAGAGATATGCATTGTCAAAGTTGGACAATTTTTGAAAAAAATGCATGAAGCAAATATTGACCAAACATGGATTTTTTCCAAATGGGCCTATATTTTCAAGTTTGAAACTCATTCCTAACATGGTCCACGACCTCTAAGCCCACCCATACATTTTTCTACTATTTATGCTATTTATTTTGATATTTTATTCATTAAAATTCAGAATTAAATAAATAAATAATAGAAATAATGTAAATTTTGATGTGAATCCATTTTGGGAAAGTTTTATGCTGGTTTATGTCAATTTATTTCGTGCAATAACCCTTCAGATATGTCAAGGTTCATCCACATGCGAAAATGGCATAAAATCATCAAATATGGCATTTTTTTCAAATCTTGATCATGGTCTTAAAACACAACATTATGAGGGAGATTCTTTCCATGCTTTCTTGTCTCCTCATTATCCTCTATAAATATAGAGCCATACAAGCTTGAAAGGGACGAAATTCCTCTCTAAAAAAGCTCTCAAAAATCTCTTCAAAAAGCTCTCCAAAAGCTCTTCAAAAAGCTCTCCAGAAATCAAAGAATTGGTGCAAGTTATATCTCGAGATTCCGATATCTCTCAATTGACATCAAGCCTCAAACCATCCTCTTGAAGTCCTCAGGAGTCTTACAAGGCCCAAGAGCAATCCATCACACGCCTAGCACTCCCCCATTTGACAATACCGGTTTGGTAAAATTTTAAACTTCGAATCTCTAATTTTAATCACATTTTGTGGTATGCTAACGTTTGTTTGAGTTTATATAGAACAGTTACGGATGGTTGAATCATAGGTTCCATGCAAGAATAAAAAAACACCATAGTTAGAGCATGAAGCTTTCGAAGATTCGGGCCTAGGGATTTCTGATGATTGCACCCCTTGTTTACTTTTGCTACTAGGCCCATCTTTATTTTCTTGTTTTATTCATTTCATTTATTTCTTTTAATCCCTTTTTTTATTTTTATCAATAAACAAATATAAAAATCACATAAAAATAGATTTAGGATTTTTTTTCTTAATTAAATTTTAATTTTGGTAAATTAATTAACTAAACACTTTAACTTTTTTTTAAAATTAAAATTAATAGAACTTAGGTTTAATTTCATTTTAATTCATTTTCCTTTTCGTAACAAAAATACCAAAAAAACATAGAATTAATTTCTTTTATTTAAATTTCATGTTTCTTTAATAATTTTTTTTTAAATATAGATCTAGATCAATTATTTTTTAACTTAAACCATTTTTATAAACAACAAAAATATTTTTTTATATCTTAGGATTTTTAGACGTCTTTTCAAATTTGCGTGTTATTATTCTTTCGCACTTCATTTTATTATTGTAACTGTATATTGGGATGTAATCGATTATTAGTAGGACCTTTACCGCTTTTATTTATTTTTTCCCCAGTTTTGGATATGTACATAATCCCCCTCCCGAAGCCTTGTAATAGCTAGGTTTTATATTTCTGCACTTTTAAATTACTGCAATTATTAACTGCAAGATATATGACTAATAGGATTGTATGGCAAGAATAATCAAACATTAGCAAACTTAACACAAGACTAAAATAACTGAACATAACACACCTTGCACATATGCACCCTTAGGGTATATCTCACTTGGTTGCCTCAGAAAATAATGGTCATGTCCCTCGAACATAGGGATACCCTTAGCAAAGGCCCTCGGTTAAAATCATCATAAAGATCATGGTCCCTCGATGTCCCTCGAAGTTGCCTACGATATATGATCTTGTCCCTCGATGTTGCCTACGAATATATGATGACAGTCCCTTCGAAATGCTAAGGAATCCTTACATGTTGCCTTCAATGACCATTACGTCCCTTTTGATAGTCCCTCAAACATCCAACGACTAGGGTTACCTACTCACTAATATTAGGATAACACGTTCTAAAGGAAACAAGAATAGAAACAATCTTTTTTCGAGTAGGTAGATGCTAGTAGATACTTGCTCAAAACAAACTTTTTCACACCAAACACTTTTCAAACAAAGTTTTCAAAAACAACTTCGTAACACTCTTGAGGACAGAAACAAGGGTTAAAACGAAGTAAAATAAAACTTTTCAAAACAAGCACACACAAGCAATTTCAAAAGATGAGCAAGTACCTAAGAGCCCATGGAAAAACATGGATAGAAAGGATGCTAACACCTTCCCTTTCTATAATCTACCCCCCGTACTCAGAATATCTCGAAAAAGGATTTTTTTCTGTACTTTTTTCCTTTCCGATTGGATGAAATAAAAGTCGGTGGCGACTCTTGCTTACCGCGACATTTTGCGAACAAAAACGCAAAATGCAAACCAGTATTAAACAGTCGGTTCTGCCACCGTATCACAACAAGCACAACACACATAGCAAATGAAGTGCGAAATGGCTGCTACAGGTCTTTAAACAGCGACTTTGAGCGCACGCTCTTTATTTCCTACTTCTCATGGTATCTAGAAAGGCGGTAAAGTGCAGAAATGAAGAATAAAATGAGGTTGGGATGATACCGAACGGAGAAGGTCCGTTGCCTCTTCAAAACCATGCAAGCAATAAGAAAACTCTACCAAAAGCCGCTCCACGTGAGTGATCAAAGAATTAATCCCCGAGCATTCCACATTGTGAAAATTACTCCAATCATTATATCACAAAATCTTAGCTAAAAATGTGAAAATGATTATTAAACATAAAATAATAGAAAACTATAATAAAATTCTAAAGAGAAAACTCAAAAAAATTCTAAAATATTCTACTATTTTTGTATCATTATCATCATTAAAATCATGAAAAAAAATGAAGCTAAAATTAATAACATGAAAAAGTAAGAGTAGTAAAACATAGGGGGTGTATTGTTGAGCCCAGGAGGTATGCTGCAGCAATTTGATGCTAAGCCCATCAACCATTTTTGTTCACTAACATTTCACAATCCAAAAGCTGCCAAAAAATTTTTTGATGATAGGCTTGGGAATAGTTGGGGTCTGGTCCAAGCAATCCACCATACCATTCCATATTTTTTTCTCTTTAGAATAATGTTTATACCATAAAAATGAAATTAAATAATTATAATAAACATGAAAAATACTGAAACGAGAGGATACGATGTCGTTTAGCTAGGATTCCCAGTTTTCTATTGTTGAACTTCTCTTCACAACATTTCTTCCCCTCTCAATCTGCGGCACAGTGGCGTACCCCGATTCTTACTCGATTTGATCCTCGGTTGTGAGAGGCCAATGCAGGAAATCGTGCCTCTTCTCATTCTTCTTAATACACAGACGCAACGCTTAGCTTCCTCTCTGATTGACGCGATTGGGCCGACTCCATCTTCTCCTTGGGCGATTCGTCTCACCATCATCATCATCAATCTATTTTCATTTCTTTTCCTTCAAACGCGAAAACGAGTTCTCACAACACACAACGACGCACCTCCATTAATCTTCAACTCCCTCCGATTTAACACTCATTGTAGAACCAACATCATTCCTTTATGATTTATCTCCGACTTGCTCTCCCCATCTTATACTCCCGTCAATCTAGCTCCTCAGTGCACTTTCGTCTATTCTTCCTCTCTCATTCTTCATTCGTGTCGGTTTCAAGCACCGCCGTGCTAGTGACAAGAACAAAGTGAAATGATGAGTGAATCGCTCGCCTCTACCGAAGTTAATATCAGGTACATTTAAATTTGCTTCAGAATTATGGTTAATGCTCTCTTGCTGATTGTTGATTCAGTAAGATTTGATGGTATCTATCTCGCAACTGAAACGCGTTGTTGTTATGCAGAGAAAAGAAAGAGGGTTTTTCAGATGATTTTCTGGTGATGATGTCGAGAGAAGATGAAGGTGAATCGAGAGGATAAAGAAGAGAACAGAAAGAGAGTTTTTTAGATAATTTTCTGGTGAGTTTTCTATAACTGATGTAGCCTCCTGTAACTGACTTTCTGTTATTCTTCTCTTCTAAATCGTATCCCTCCTTCTCTTCCCTTCAATCTGTTATATGTTTGTTGCTGGAAGTTTGTTACAAGTTAGAAAAACGGTTAGGGAGTTACCTGTTAGAGGTTGTTAGTTATGGTTTTTGGAGAATTCTGTTTTGAACAATTGGTGAGGGTTTAGAAAAGTTATGTTGAGTTTGTTAGAAATTTGGTTTAGAAAACAGTTAGGGGTTATTTGGTAGTTAGAGGTTCAAGGAAATCAGTTACATGGAAGCCTTCTGTTAGGGAATTTTGGAGGTTAGTTTGTTAGGGCTCTGTTTTAGGAGATCAGGAAGTTAGCTGTAGATTGTTAGAAATTTTTGTTTGAGTTTGTTCTGGTTCCCAGATTCTGTTAGTGAGAGTTTGCAGGGTTATAGTTTTTTCTGTTTATGGTTCAGTTAGGAAATGTTTTTGGAATACTGTTAGGACAATATGCAGGGCTGTTAGAAGGGTTAGCTATGGAGAATGGTTAGAAATTGTTAAAGGGTTGTTTGGAATGAGATGTTTAGAAGTTGGTTCGGGGTTAGAAGGAATTCGGTTATGATATGGTTATTTGGTTGGGAATTAGTTGTTGATTCTGTTATGCAGTTGGAACTCAGTTAGGAAAAATGGTTAGAAGCGGTTAGGGATTGTTAGCTAGTGGATCTTTATAGTTTTCTATTTAGACAGTTTGTGATGAGATTCTGCTTCCATTTTCTGCTATGCTTTTGTTTGGCAATGGTTGATTTGGTTCTTTCCGTTTTCCGATTTTATTCCGAACAAGGCAGTTTTCTGAACTGGATTTTGGTATTAGAGTGGTATGGACCTGTTTTGTTATTTTCTTTTTGATATCCTCCTCTTCTCTTTTATGATTTATTCTGAACTCTCCTTTTTGTTTTTCTGTTACAAAAGTTCTGGAATTGGTTTTTGCTGTTAATTTCAACTGGTTTTATTTCCACCTCATGATTTTTCTGGTTTTTCTACAGGGTTGAATTGTTACTGAATCATGTATGTGCTTTTTGACAGAAATTTAAATCAGATGCGGTTTTATGGTGCAGAGGGATTGGCTTAACGGTTGTTGTGAATTGGACCTAGCTCAACGTCCCATCATTCAAAGTTGCAAGGCAATGGTTTTGAAGTATGAGGCCCGAGACGAGAAATTGGAGATGGACAAAAAGTATGGAGGATCATTGTTAAGGCAAGAATCTTGAATTATGAAGGTCACTGAAGATGAAGAACCTGGATTATGTTTAGTTTAGGATGTGATTTTGCAGCCTTGATGTAAATGGCTCTTGAATTGTTATTGAATGCCGAATTTGTATTCCTAATCCTCTTTGTTGAATATTTCTGAATGTTGACTTGTAATGACTTCCATATCCATGGTGCTTTAAACAGATTTAGGTGCAATTTGAATAAAGGTTGAAATTGTGATGGATCCCAAGAATGTAATATGCAATGGTCCTTCTCCATTAAAACAAAGTTTGGAATTCGTCTCCCCCCATATGTTTTTCTTTACTTTCCCAATTTTCCTTTAACTCTCGCAACACTTGAATAAGTACCAACAAATAGGATGAAAGAAAAACAAGTGCTTAACATGGACTCTTGAATAAGATCTCAAACAATTTTCAATTTAGAAGTGATTCCATTAAGTTCATGCGAAGCCCCATGTCTAAATCTGCACTCTTCTAATGAAACTTCAAACAACTTTAATCCATGATATTAGGTAGTATTTCGAATAATTCTAAATAACGAATCCATAAGAACCAAACCAAATCCATCTCGCCCTCTTGTTAAAACTCTTAGTCTCCATCTTATATCCACCTCTTGTAATCAAGGCGACAAATAATAACGATGCCTTGATCATATTACGCGTCCATAACATTACCTTTATACCATGATTTAAATCTTGCAATTCACTTTGCAAAGGTACCTCATTTTGATGACCAATGATCTCCAAGAAAATGTCGAGGAAAGCCTTGTAGATAGGAGCAATTAGAAGCATATGAATAATGATGGTGATCATAAAATCTTAAGCTTCCTTGAGATGTATTTTAGATGCTAAGAAGGCACAAGCCCTAGCTTGCAAAGTCTTTATTTGAGGTATTGATAAAAACCTTGCACTAACAAGTCACAACCCTTCAATGGAGAACTTGATGATCTTCGTAGCTTGAGGAGAATACATCTATCACTGACCCTGAACACAAAAACCCTAGCTTCACAAACTGTGATTGATGATGAAACCAGTTGATTCCTTGAATGAAGACGAGAACCTTAAAGTCGTACAATAACCCCAATTCCTCAATATATTTGATCTCGTGCTAAATATTTATTGATTAATGAATGAATGATATGTTAGATGACCTAATGGGAGTTATGTACATGAGAATACAAAAATGCATAAGTTAGATAAAAGTGAAAGAGGTAGGACAAATTTGGGGAATTACAACTGCCCCTATTTAATCGTCTTAAACCTAAAAGTATGATTGGTGTGTGCCTTTTGGAATTTCAAGGTTGAAGATGATTAAATACCAATGCCAAAAATTTGTTTTGGGGGAAAGTGTGAGTATTTATCTATTTTTGTGATATCTGTTGGGGAAAGATTTTTTTGTTTTCTAGTGAAGAGACTAAGATTGGACCTGTAACGTGGCGTGATGCCAATACAAGACATAGGTTGGTACGAATGGATGGCGGATAAGATCTATGGGTGACCTACGATCCTAAGGTGAAACATGAGAGTGATTTGTCGGAGAACCTAGCCTAAGGATGATCTCAGGTTCGACGATGATCTAAGGAAGAACCTAGCCAAGAGGCGATCTCAGGTTCGACGATGATATAAGGGAAGAACCTAGCCTACGGGCGATCTCAGGTTCGACGATGATCTAAGGGAAGAACCTAGCCTACAGGCAATCTCAGGCTCTAAGATGATCTATGGGAAGAACCTAGCCTACAGGAAATCTCAGGTTCAGTGATGATCTAAGAAAAAACCTAGCCAAGAGGCGATCTCAGGTTCTAAGATGATCTAAGGGAAGAACCTAGCCTACGGGCGATCTCAGGTTCTAAGATGATCTGAGGAAGAACCTAGCCAACAGGCGATCTCAGGTTAGACGATGATCTATGGAAGAACCTAGCCTACGGGCGATCTCAGGTTCTAAGATGATCTAAGAAACAACCTAGCCTACGGGCGATCTTAGGTTTGATGATGATATAAAGTAAGAACCTAGCCTACGGGCGATCTCGGGCTCTAAGATGATCTATGGAAGAACCTAGCCTACGGGCGATCTCAGGTTCGGTGATGATCTAAGAAAGAACCTAGCCAAGAGGCAATCTCAGGTTCTAAGATGATCTAAGGGAAGAACCTAGCCTACGAGCGATCTCAGGTTCTAAGATGATCTGAGGAAGAACCTAGCCTACGAGAAATCTCAGGTTCGACGATGATCTATGGAAGAACCTAGCCTACGGGTGATCTCAGGTTCTAAGATAATCTAATAAAGAACCTAGCCTACGGGGGATCTCAGGTTCGATGATGATCTAAAGGAAAAACCTAGCCTACGGGCGATCTCGGGCTCTAAGATGATCTATGGAGAACCTATCCTACGGGCGACCTCAGGTTTGGTGATGATCTAAGAAATAACCTAGCCAAGAGGCAATCTCAGGTTCTAAGATGATCTAAGGGAAGAACCTAGCCTACGAGCGATCCCAAGTTCTAAAGCGAGACCTACGGACGATCTGCTAGGGAGGATCTACGGGCGATCTACCAAAAACTAGGCCTACGGTCGACCTACAAGGGGGTCTAGATCTACGGTCGATCTAAAATCGCAAGGTAGGACCTACGGGCGGTCTACCAAAAACTAGGCCTACAGTCGACCTAAAAGAGAATCTAGATCTACGATTGATCTAAGATCCTAAGGTAAGACCTATGGTCGGTCTACAAAAAACTAGGTCTTCGGACGACCTAAAATTCTAGGAAGGTGGTGGTATTGGTCACAACACGATAATTAGAGATACGAGAATGACCAAGTTTATTGTATTGAATTTGTTGTGAATTGTGAAGGATAGATAGACACAGACGAATGTTTGGATAACTGACACGGATGAGTGTTTAGGAAACTGACACAGATGAGTGTTGGGTTTAGACTTGGTGTAAACACAAGGACAAAGAATACTTGCAACGTGGCGTGTTGCCAATACAAGGAAGAGACCAGACTTGTACGTAGCATGATGCCAATACAAGGAAAAGATCGGACTTGTAATGCAGCATGATGCTAATACAAGGAAAATATAGGACTTGTAACATAGCGCGATGCTAATACAAGGAAAAGATCGGACTTGTAACGTAGCATGATGCCAATACAAGGAAAAGATCGAACTTGTAACGTAGCTTGATGCTAATACAAGGAAGAGATTGGACTTGTAACGTAGCACGATGCCAATACAAGAAAGAGATCATACTTGTAACGTAGCGTGATGCCAATACAAGGAAGGGATTTGGCTTGTAACGTAGCTTGATTCCAATACAAGGAAGAGATCAGACTTGTAACGTAGCGTGATGCCAATACAAGGAAGGTATAACACGGACGAGTGTTTGAATCGATACAGACTAGTATCGAAAGAAGATACAGACGAGTATCGAAAGAAGATACGGACGAGTATCAAGAAAGGTTAAACACAGACGAGTGTTTGAATCAATACGGACGAGTATTGAAAGAATATATGGACGAGTATCTAGAAAGGTTAAACACGGACGAGTGTTTGAATCAATACGGACGAGTATTGAAAGAAGATACAGATGAGTATCAAAAGATTAAACCCGGACGAGTGTTTGAATCAATACGGACGAGTATTGAAAGAAGATACAGACGAGTATCGAAAGGTTAAACACAGACGGGTGTTTGAATCAATACGAACGAGTATTGAAAGAAGATGCGGACGAGTATCAAAAGGTTAAACACGGGCGAGTGTTTGAATCAATACGGACGAGTATTGAAAGAAGATACGGACGAGTATCAAGGAAAGGTTAAAATAGACGAGTGTTTGGGAGACCGACACAGATGAGTGTTTATGAGTTGACGCAGACGAGTCTTGGGTTTGGGCTTGGTGTATTGATTTTGCTAGAAATTGTGAAAGTGAAGGTCACCAACTGGGGATTTTGGGAATGATATCCTCTTATGGGGATGTGTCATTGTCTTTGAATGACTCGGTTATTTCGTGTAAGGTACCTAATCTGGCTTATGCTTCATATGCATGTTTGAATTTCGTTTGACGCAAAGATCCATTCTGATCGGCTACGCGCTTTTGAGGATGCAATGTTATGCAGTGATAGCTATATGCAGTGCCAATAAATAGACTTCCTGGAGATAATTGAAGGTTCATTGGGAACCATTGCTCATCACTGGGGATGCCAATACATATTGGCACTGGAAACCCGCAATACCAAAGGTTGTTGGGGATACTGGGAAGAATTTGCACTGGGGAGCTCACAATACCGCAGATTATTGATGACTCTGGTGAAGATTGAATTGCTGACGAAGCGAGTCTTCAGGTACGCTGCTGAATTCTGAATCGTACCGTTGGGGAAGAGATAATTTGGCCAAACTTCCATACATCCTAAACCGTTGAGAGGATGGTAGAGCTGAATATGCCAAAGAATGGATACTGAACACCATGTGAATCACTTTGAATACATGCCCCAAGTTTAAGCCACGTTGGGGAATTGCTTCTTGAATCATTTGGGGATAAAAGACGAGCATGTACACCTACGAATGCCCCGGTTTAGCTCTGCGAATGCTCCAATTTAGCTCTGCGAATGAACTTAATTACTCCACTGGGGAAGCACTTGCGCGTGCCGAGTCAAATGATGATTCTGGACTTTATGAATTCACTTGGGGAATCAGGTTTGAAATTGTCTGTAGTAGATGAAGGCGGCTCTGTGCGCTGGCTAGGTCAGGGTGACTGTTGTGATACTTCTAGCTTGATTGTAGTCGTCTCGTACAACAATATTAGCTTGAAGAACTTTGCAAATATGGATGAGGAATGCCCCTGTCTGGAGGATCTTTGAGAAGATCTATGTTGAATAGAACACCAGAATATTCGTTCCAAAATACGATATGAGGTGGCCTGCCCCAATCTCTTGAACCATGAAATAAACTGCTCTTAATTACAGCTTTCTTGGAGATATTTGTCGAATCTCGACGTAACTGTCCTAGGTTGAATGGATTCTGAATAGATTTCTCAATTTGATAGCCTTTGATTGATCAAGCTTGAAGATATTTATCAACGTGATAACCTCTGATTGGTTGAGCTTGAAGAGATTTATCAACATGATAGCCTCTAATTGATAGCTTTGAGGGAATGCCTCAGATTTGGCTGACCTCAGAGAGATCGACTCTCGACTTGATTGCCCCAGATTGGTGGACTCTGCTAACTTCATCCTTGAAGGGTACTCAAATTGTAAAGTGTCAAGATATGCTTTCGCTTAACAAAATCACTGATTAACATGCCCCTGGATAAGTCATTTCTCTTGTGGCAGTTGACTCTTGCTTCAACAGGGTATTCAAGCCTCTCTTCTCTAATAAGATTGAGCTCTTTACCGATTGTTCATTGTGTAAACTTACTTGATGTCGATCAATTGTTTTGTATGCAGAAGAATGTTTATTATGAGAATGATAATTCTAATGCAACACATATTTAAGCCTTGAAGTTTGAAAAAACTCTGAATGAAATGACATCATAACTCTGTTGTGAACGAGACACTAGCTAGAGAGAAACATTTGCAAATTCTTTTTTATGAAATATAATGCAAGCACATGATGCCAACACAAATATTCAAACATACCTCTTAGGAGTCAGATAAACGCTATCTCGTTGTAGCATGCTTTCGAATTGACCCATGCTTCAATTAGGACTTTTTATGGGTTGTAACGTGGCCTGGTTCACAGTTTTAGAAAAAAGGATTTAAGGCTCAAAGTTATTTGGCGCCCACCCATTCTCCATGATGTTCTCCATTTCTATGTTCAGTTGAGCCGATACAAGCATTCATCTCTCTAGAAGAGTTTTTGATGGTTGAGGAACCACTGCAGTTTCTTGGATGCAACAGTCACTAACTTCTGATTTTGGTGTCTGATCAGACGACTTTGTTCTTTGATGAGGATTTTCATTGGTAATACTTTTCTCGCCTTTTAGGCTTTTCAATTTCCTTCTTGCTTTTGCCTGGACATATTCTTTTGAATTTTGATTTGGAAGTCCAGCGGGATGCCTCCAACTTTTGGCTAAGCGACATGTTTTCAAGTTTCGACTTAGCGAGGATTTTTGTTTCTTTCTTACTCGTATTCTCCATTTTGAATAAGTCATTGATCTTTGTGTTGTCTTTGATTTGTTGGAAGTGATCGTGATTGTATGAGTCTTTGGTAGATGAGGGATAGCCATTGTTGTATCGTCATCTGTTGACCTCCTGATGTGCGAGAGATACCCATTGGGATATCATTAATTGATGCACGTTGCTGACAGATGAGGGTCAACCATTGCGGTTTTGACTTTCCTCAACCTTTCATTGGATAACCATTGTTGTATCCTTGGATACGCACTCTTGATGAGTTCTGAACGCTTGATCAAATTAACTGAATACTACCCGCCCCAGGGTTAAAATGAGGGTTTTTTCTGAAAAGAAAAGAAACTCCTACTTCGAAGGCTCAGAGGGGTTAACGAGGGTCTATCTCCCTTAAATCTCCGGTGTTTAGGAATAGAAACAAGGCTTGTACACCGTCAGCAAAGTCTTACTCAAAAGCGTACCAACCAGAGATTTTGCGTCTTTAGATTATCGTCATCCTCCCTCAAATCTTTACCTAAGCATAAGACTAGGAAATTTGGCATCAATATGCAAGTAAAACATTTAAAGAGTGATAACGAATGAAAAAACAAAAGAACACTTCAAGACAAGCATACTTATTACTTTAAGATTTTCATTAAAAAATAGACAAGTTTCTATATACAATCAATGTTTAAGAAAACAAGAAAGAATGCAAATGAAAATGCAGTAAAGAGAACCAATGGTTGCCATCGTTGAGGAGACTTGACTCCGTATGGATTTCTTGATTCTGACGACTTTCTGTAATCTTGATGCTTGAGTGGGAGGGAGAATCCCCTTCAGATCTGATGTGAACATGACAGTCTTTGAATTGATCTTGTCTTGGACTTGGTCTCTGGATGACATACCTTCAATTGAATGGCCAGGTGCCCCAGTATAGGCGTAGATGATTCTTTTAGGAGAACTAATGAATGCTTCATCAAGAGAATCAGTATAAATTGCATTACCAAGCGTATTACGCCATATTGAAATAATACAGTTCGTCTTCTATCACAACAGAGGAGACATCCAGTTGGAGATAAAGAGCCCAACAGTTGGCCAAATAGGAATTAGACTTTTGGAAGATACGCCAGACAGGTGTCGGGCTTTATACTTCAACCCCTTTACAGTTTTCAATATCAAAACTAGGTGCCCAGAATAGAGGATACATCTAGCATGTGTATTACAATCAGAAGATATGTTTGTGGGAGGAGGACCCCAAAGATCAGAGCTGGAAATAACAGGATGTAAGGCATTGGGATCATATAAACATGCTCATCGAGCTTCTTTTGTCTTTGATTGAAAGATTTTTTTTCATGAATTCGCTAGGGAAATAATGACTGGCTATTGTTGAACAGATCAGAGAACACAAAGCTGTGGAGAGTGCCCCTGATTGAATAGTCTGATGCCCTAGTGTAGCAACCACGTCTGATGTTGGACAACATGAATGAAGCACCGATATAAGATCAACTCTTCTTCAGGAGTGTTCTAATCTCGTTGGTAAAAAAAGGCTTCTTGAATTTACAAGTAAATCAGAACCATCTGCTGACAAGATGTTCCAAGAACTCAAGATTGTAGCACTCCATGGTTGAAAGCAATTCCCAAAAGGTGGGGAGAAGAGAGAGCATCTGTTGCAGTAGTAGGTGCAATATTGTTGACATCATCATCAGAGCTTTCATGACCTGGCTCATCTGAGTCTTCAATCAATTATCTTCCTACTTGAAGATATTTTTGAACACGGGCCAAAGCTTGCATGTATACCACACGAAGTTATTCTATAACCGATCTCTGAGCATGTGACAGTAAGAATTAAGTTGAAGCTCTGAAGAGAGCACCATGTTCGAATAAGAATCCCCAATCTTTGGGTACCTGTTATGAATGCATGAATATGCGTGAGGTGCATTAATGGATTCTATGCCATGTTCTATCATTTCCAAGAAATTTACGTGTTTTGATTTTGATTTTACGCAAGTAAGGGATGGAAGAGTTTAGCACAAGACTTGAAAATGTGATTCCTTGGAGATAACAGAACATGTATATTAAGCATGTGGTTAACCATGTTATGTATGCAAAGACATGGGATCAAAGCAATCAAAGCTCCATCATTTCTGAATATGATTGTTGCACTGTTTCTGAACCATATGAGTATCATCAAGTCAAAGGTCCGGCATAGCTTCTGCACATATAAGAATCGAGTACCATGTAGATCTCCCATTGTACGGGATCAAGGCTTCTGGAACATCAGATACTGTTGAGCCTTTTCTGAACATGCTGGGAATACCAAGATCGAAGGCTCAAATGAACCTCCAAGTAAACAAATCAAGAACTCAGAAAATAAATCTAAGAACCATATGGCCACCAACAGAGCACCATTTGCATAAGTCACTAACAAAAATCCAGAACATAACCATTATAACCAATAGTCACCGTCTGCAAGAAACAATATGAACATAGTCACTATCCAAGCATAATCACCATATGTACCTGTGATAATAATTCCCTCCCCACTCACGGGTGAAAACTAGGTCAAGGTAAGGTCATGGTAACTCAGAATCGAGGGTATTCCGGAAAAACTATCGCCGTATCACCTACGTGAAAATGATAGCCCCTCATTTGTACCTCATATGAGCATAGACGACATGGCGGAGATAGTGAAACCTAAGTCAACTAGCCGTTCATGTTCCACTCTATTCCTAGGGTTCCTGTGGTATACAACTCTGGCCTGGGTATTGGGCCTTTTACCTCATAGTAACACCCACCCAATAAGAAGCAGATCCAGTACAACAATAGTATATGGAAGAAAGTAAAATGCAATGCATACATATGCTCAATTATATACAAAATGAATGAACAAACTGAAAGCATAAAATAAACACCTAAAGAAAATAAAGCAAGAGCTAGGAGCGACTCCGGGATGGACCATCATTTGGTCGACGTGTCCCCAGTGAAGTCTCCAGCTGAAACAACCGGCTGAAAATCATCAAACAATGAAGTCGCCATCGAACGTCTTTTATCCCATATGGAGGGAAAGGTAAACATCGAGAAAACCTGAGAAGGGAGAAGTCACGGTCTTGCGACCGAGAGATTGGGTAAGGTATTCTGTTACACGAGGGGAAGGTATTAGCACCCCCACACACCCGTAGTACTCTACGGTATCCACTCTTATTGTCTATCTTATGGGTGTGTTTAATATGTGCTTACTGTTTACTATACTACTGAAGGGAGAATGCATGCAAAAGAAAGGAGAGAAGAATGTAGGGAAAATAAAATTGTACTCGCTTGGGCCCTACCCTAATGCCTACGTATCCTTTTTGAGGAATCAGAGCTACCGTAGTTCATCTTACATGTTTTTGTTTGTTTTGTGTTTTTTATGGACTATGCTAATTTTGCCTTCTTCCGCAGCTCGACCTTTGGAGACTTATGTGTTGGCACAGAAGTAAATTAATCATGTCCTTACCTAAAAAGGGTTTTAGAGAAAAGGTGTTCGAGCGCACAAAATGGTTTGAATTTGGTTTGTGTTTTGTTACCTTGAAAAAGGGTTTAAGTGAGATTAGCATGTTTTTGATTTGCTAAGAAAAGAGGTTTTTGTTTTAGATGCAAGGATGCAAAAAGGAAAGAAAAAAGTCTAAGGGATACTAGTATACTTCTAACCTAATGTTATCATACAATGGTAGCCCTACGTCAAGGATGAAAGGGGAAGTTTCTACCTAATGTTAGCATGCCTGGTTGGCAACCTAAGGTCTAACTTGCATCCGAACGGAGCAAGCACATCCTAAGGGAACATGGTATGTACAAGACTAAAGCAAACAAGCCAATAAACTCAAGAGAGAATACCTACAGAGATCCTATCTAGGTCAGCATGCCAAAGAAAGTCTAACAAAACTATCTTATAGGGAACATGCAATGAGAACGAAGTTGTGATCTCAATTTCTAAATTGAGTGACTCATCGATCCACAAGAAATAAAGGAAAGCGATAAAATCCTATAGGGAGCATGCACTGAGATCGAAGTCGTGATCTCAATTTCTAAATTGAGTGACTCATCGATTAACAAGAAAGTAAACAAACACAAGCACAACACATATAGCAAATGAAGTGCAGAATGCCTGCTACAGATCTTTAAACAGCGACTTCGAGCGCACGCTCTTTATTTCCTACTTGGCATGATATCTAGAAAAGTGGTAAAGTGCAGAAATGAAGAATAAAATAAGGTTGCAATGATACCAAATGGAGAAGGTCCGTTGCATCTTCAAAACCATGCAAGCAATAAGAAAACTCTACCAAAAGCCGCTCCACGCGAGTGATCAAAGAATTAATCCCCGAGCATTCCACATTGTGAAAATTACGTCAATCATTCTATCACAAAATCTTAGCTAAAAATGTGAAAATGATTATTAAACATAAAATAATAGAAAACTATAATAAAATTCTAAAGAGAAAACTCAAAAAAATTCTAAAATATTCTACTATTTTTGTATCATTATCATCATTAAAATCATGAAAAAAATGAAGCTAAAATTAATAACATGAAAAAGTAAGAGTAGTAAAACAGAGAGGGTGTATTGTTGAGCCCAGGAGGTATGCTGCAGCAATTTGATGCTAAGCCCATCAACCATTTTTGTTCACCAACATTTCACAATCCAAAAGCTGCCAAAATTTTTGATGATGGGCTTGGGAATAGTTGGGGTCCGGTCCAAGCAATCCACCATACCATTCCATATTTTTTCTCTTTAGCATAATGTTTATACCACAAAAATGAAATTAAACAATTATAATAAACATGAAAAATACTGAAACGAGAGGATACGATGTCGTTTAGCTAGGATTCTCAGTTTGCTACTGTTGAACTTCTCTTCACAACATTTCTTCCCCTCTAAATATGCGGCGCAGTGGCGTACCCCGCTTCTTACTCGATTCGATCCTCGGTTGTAAGAGGCCAATGCAGGAAATCGTGCCTCTTCTCCTTATTCTTAATACACAGATGCAACGCTTAGCTTCCTCTCCGATTGACGCGATTGGGCCGACTTCATCTTCTCCTCGGGCGATTCGTTTCACCATCATCATCATCAATCCATTTTCGTTTCTTCTCCTTCAAACACGAAAACGAGTTCTCACAACACACAGAGACGCACCTCCATTAATCTTTAACTCCCTCTGATTCAACACTCGCAGTAGAACCAACATCATTCCTTTATGATTTATCTCCGACTTGCTCTCCCCATCTTATACTCCTGTCAACCTAGCTCCTTAGTGTGCTTTTGTCTATTCTTCCTCTCTCATTCTTCATTCGTGTCGGTTTCAGGCTCCACTGTGCTAGTGACAAGAACAAAGCGAAATGATGAGTGAATCTCTCGCCTCTACCAAAGTTAATCTCAGGTACATTTGAATTTGCTTCTGAATTTTGGTTAATGCTCTCTTTCCGATTCAGTAAGATTTGATGGTATCGATCTCGCAACTGAAACGAGTTGTTGTTATACAGAGAAAAGAAAGAGTGTTTTTCAGATAATTTTTGGTGATGATACCGAGAGAAGATGAAGGTGAATCGAGAGGATAAAGAAGAGAACAGAAAGAGAGTTTCTTAGATAATTTTCTGGTGAGTTTTCTATAACTGATGTAGCCTCATGTAACTGACTTTCTGTTATTCTTCTCTTCTGAATCGTATCCCTCCTTCTCTTCCCTTCAATCTGTTATATGCTTGTTGCTGGAAGTTTGTTACAGGTTATAAAAACAGTTAGGGAGTTGCCTGTTAGAGGTTGTTAGTTATGGTTTTTTGAGAATTCTGTTTTGAGAAATTGGTGAGGGTTTAGAAAAGTTATGTTGAGTTTGTTAGAAATTTGGTTTAGAAGACAGTTAGGGGTTATCTGGTAATTAGAGGTTCAAGGAAAGCAGTTATATGGAAGCCTTCTATTTGGGAATTTTGCAGGTTAGTTTGTTATGGCTCTGTTTTAGGAGATTAGGAAGTTAGCCATATATTGTTAGAAATTTTGTTTGAGTTTGTTCTGGTCCCAGATTCTGTTAGTGAGAGTTTGCAGGGTTATAGTATTTTCTGTTTATGGTTCAGTTAGGAAATGTTTTTGGAATACTGTTAGGACAATATGCAGGGCTGTTAGAAGGGTTAGTTATGGAGAATGGTTAGAAATTGTTAAAGGGTTGTTTGGAATGGGTTGTTTAGAAGTTGGTTCAGGGTTAGAGGGAATTTGGTTATGATATGGTTATTTGGTTGGGAATTAGTTGTTGATTATGTTATGCAGTTGGAACTCAGTTAGGAAAAATGGTTAGAAGTTGTTAGGGATTGTTAGCTAGTGGATCTTTATAGTTTTCTGTTTAGATAGTTTGTGATGAGATTCTGCTTCCATTTTCTGCTATGCTTTTGTTTGGCAATGGTTGATTCGGTTCTTTCTGTTTTCCAATTTTATTTCGAACAAGGCAGTTTTCTAAACTGGATTTTGGTATTGCAGAGTGGTATGGACCTGTTTTTTTATTTTCTCTTTGATATCCTCCTCCTCTCTTTTCTGGTCTAATTCTGAACTCTCCTTTTTGTTTTTATGTTACAGAAGTTCTGGAATTTATTTTTGCTATTAATTTCAACTGGTTTTATTTCCACCTCATGATTTTTCTGGTTTTTCTACAGGGTTGAATTGTTATTGAATCATGTATGTGCTTTTTGACATAAATTTAAATCAGATGTGGTTTTATGGTGCAGCGGGATCGACTTAACGGTTGTTGTGAATTAGACCTAGATCAACGTCCCATCATTCAAAGTTGCAAGGCAATGCTTTTGAAGTATGAGGCCCGAGACGAGAAATTGGAGATGGACAAAAGTATGGAGGATCATTGTTAAGGCAAGAATCTTGAATTATGAAGGTCACTGAAGATGAAGAATCTGGATTATGTTTAGTTTAGGATGTGATTTTGCAGCCTTGATGTAAATGGCTCTTGAATTGTTATTGAATGCCTAATTTGTATTCTCAATCCTCTTTGTTGAATATTTCTGAACGTTGACTTGTAATGACTTCCATATCCATGGTGCTTTAAACAGATTTAGCTGCAATTTGAATAAAGATTGAAATTGTGATGGATCCCAAGAATGTAATATGCAATGGTCCTTCTCCATTAAAACAAAGTTTGGAATTCGTCTCCCCCCATATGTTTTGCTTTTCTTTCCCAATTTTCCTTTAACTCTCGCGACGCTTGAATAAGTACCAACAAATAGGATGAAAGAAAAACAAGGGCTTAACATGGACTCTTGAATAAGATCTCAAACAATTTTCAATTTAGAAGTAATTCCATTAAGTTCATGCGAAGCCCCATGTCCAAATCGGCACTCTTCTAATGAAACTTCAAACAACTTTAATCCATGATATTAGGTAGTATTTCGAATAATTCAAAATAACAAATCCATAAGAACCAAACCAAATCCATCTCGCCCTCTTGTTAAAACTCTTAGTCTCCATCTTATATCCACCTCTTATAATCAAGGCGACAAATAATAACGATGCCTTGATCATATTACGCGTCCACAACATTACCTTTATACCATGATTTAAATCTTGCAATTCACTTTGCAAAGGTACCTCATTTTGATGACCAATGATCTCCAAGCAAATGTCGAGGAAATCCATGTAGATAGGAGCAATTACAAGCATATGAATAATGATGGTGATCACAAAACCCTAAGCTTCCTTGAGATGAATTTGAGATGCTAAGAAGGCCCAAGCCCTAGCTTGCAAAGTCTTTATTTGAGGTATTGATAAAAACCTTGCACTAACAAGTCACAACCCTTCTATGGAGAAGTTGATGATCTTCGTAGCTTGAGGAGAATACAACTATCACTGACCCTGAACACAAAAACCCTAGCTTCACAAACTGTGATTGATGATGAAACCAGTTGATTCCTTGAATGAAGACGAGAACCTTAAAGCCGTACAATAACCCCAATTCCTCAACATCTTTGATCCCGTGCTAAATATGTACATGAGAGAAATACAAAAATGCATAAGCCAGATAAAAGTGAAAGAGGTAGGACAAATTTGGGGTATTACACCGAGGATATTAAAATACCACTTTCATGACTCCTTAGAGCACTTTTTGTTACAAAGTAATGCCCTTCGGTCTAAAGAACGTAGAAGCAACCTATCAATGAGCAATGGTCGCATTATTTCATGACATGATCCATAAAGAAGTCGAGGTATACGTGGATGATATGATTTCCAAATCCTATATGAAGGAGGATCACATCATTCACTTACAAAAATTATTTGAACATCTACGAAAGTTCAGGCTGAGGTTGAATCCAAACAAATGTACATTTGGTGTCAGGTCAGAAAAATTATTGGGTTTTATCGTAAGTCAATGAGGTATTAAGGTGGACCCCAACAATGTGAAAGCCATACAAGAAATTCCAGCTTCGAGAACAGAAAAAGAGGTTTGTGGTTTGTTAGGACGATTAAACTACATCTCATGGTTCATATCGCACCTAACTGCCACTTGCGAGCCTATATTCAAATTACTCAGAAAAGATCAATCAATTGAGTGGAATGAAAAACTGTCAGACAACCTTTGAAACAATAAAGAAATATTTATAAGAGCCACCAATCCTGATGCCACCAGTTCCTGGAAGACACTTATTATGTACTTAACAGTGCTTGAAGGATATATGGGATGCGTATTGGGTCAACACGACAAAACAGGTAGGAAAGAGCATGCAATCTACTACCTAAGCAAGAAGTTTACTGACTATGAAACTCGATACTCACTCCTCGAGAAGACTCGTTATGCTCTGGTATGGGCCACTAAACGTCTAAGATGATATATGTTAACTCATACCACATGGTTAATAGCCAGACTGGATCCTTTGAAGTATATGTTTAAAAATCCAGCTCTCACAGGAAGAATCACCAGATGGCATATGTTGTTATCAAATACAAAATTTGATATTTTAATCAAAATGCCATCAAAGGTAGTGTATTAGTTGATCATCTAGCTCATCAATCATTGACAGAATATCAACCAATGAAGTTTTACTTTCCGGACGAAGACATCATGGTTATAGGTGACTACGAAATATTAGGGCCCGAAGAAGGACCTGAACTGGGGGCAGGATGGACACTCATGTTTGAAGGTGATCCTAATGCCCTATGACATGGAACTGAGGTAGTGCTGACATCTCTGAAGAACTTTCATAAACCTTATACGGTAAGGTTATGTTTTGATTGCACCAACAACATTGCTGAATATAAAGCTTATATCTTGGGCCTAGAAGCTGTTATAGATCTAAGGATTAAACACCTCGAAGTATATGGAGACTCAGTGTTAGTCATATACCAAGTCAACAATGAATGGGACACTCGACATCTCAAATTAATTCTATATCGGAATTACATTTTGAAGCTAGCTACGGAATTCACTGAGATTACTTTCACTCACATACCACGAGAAGAAAATCAGATGACAGATGCCTTGGAAACTCTATCAGCCGTGTCCAAAGTAACTTGGCCAAACCATGAACCACGCATCATGATCAGAAATTTTGAAGAACCTGCACATTGTCTCATCGTTGAAGAAGGAGCAGACAACAAACCTTGGTTCTATGACATCACGTGGTATTTGGAAAAGAAAGAATATACAGAAGGTGCCTTAATTATAGACAAGCGAACTCTATGAAAGCTAGATGCAAAGTTATTCTTAAATGGGGATGTTTGTACAAAAGAAACTATGATATGGTACTACTCATGTGTGTGGAGAAGCATGAAGCAGATACGCTTATGAAAGAGATCCATGATAGAACCTTCGGGACTAATACAAATGGACATGCCATAGCTAGAAAAATCTTAAGAGCAAGTTAATGTTGGTTGATGATGGAAGTTGAATGCTACCATTATATGAAGAAATGTCACAAATGCCAAATCTATGCTAACAAGGTACATGCACCACTAACTCCTCTGAATATCCTGAGTTCATCTTGGCCTTTCTCGATGTGGGGAATTGATATGATAGGGATGATCAAACCAAAGGCTTCTAATGGACACTGATTCATACCAGTCTTCATTGATTACTTCACCAAGTGGGTGGAAGTTGCATCCTATGCAAATGTGACAAGACAAGTGGTTACTCAATTTATCAAACAGAATATCATATGAAGATATAAGGTCCCCAGCAGAATTATCACGAACAATGGGTCCAACTTGAACAACAAAATGATGAAGGAATTATGCGATGATTTCAAGATTGAGCATCATAACTTCTCACCTTACCGACCAAAGATGAACGGAGCCGTTGAAGCTGCTAATAAAAACATCAAGAAGATCATTCAAAAAATGGTGAAGACATATAAATATTGGCATGAAATGCTTCCATTCGCTCTATATGGTTATCGTACCTCAGTACGTACTTCGACAGGTGCAACTCCATTCTCTCTTGTTTATGTCATGAAGGTCGTACTCCCTGTTGAAGTAGAGATTCCATCACTACGAGTCCTTATGGAAACTAACCTTGAAGATTCAGAATGGGTTCATACGCGACTTGATTAACCCAACCTTATTGAATAAAAATGCTTAACAGCTTTATGCCATGGACAGTTGTACCAAAAGTGAATGAAGAAAGCATTTGATAAAAAAGGTCTGTCCTTGAGTATTCAAAAAAGGAGATCTGGTTCTCAAAAAGATTATGATACCTCACCTAGATTCACGTGGTAAATGGACACCTAACTACGAAGGTCCATATGTGGTTAAAACAACATTCTCAAGGGGAGCTCTTATCCTCACAATAATGGATGAAGAAGAACTACGACATTCACTAAATTCTGATGCAGTCAAAAATACTATGTATAAAAGGGTCACTCAGTCGAAACCCTAAACGGGAGACTTAGGCAAAAAGGAGTGTCCCGGTGGATTGAAAAACCTAAAGGGCGATCCAGGAAAAAATTAGGGACATATTAACAAAATCATCATCCTGGTGGATTGAAAACCCGAAAGGGCAATCCATGCAGGGATCTTCTGAAAAAAATGAACAAATAGACTGCAGTTTGAGAATTCATTACCACGACTGCGAAGGTAAAGGATTGATCTAAATCAGCTTACTCATAAGCAAATGAGATTGGAGTTATCAAAGGACATCAGAAAAATAGAAATATCAATTATCATTTTTCATTGCAATTTTCAATTTTGTGTAAACTTTTGTAATTACCTCTTTTTAGGAATTGCATCTTGTACTTCCGCCTATTCAAAGACATTTTCATCAATAAAACAATTCATTTTTGAATATTTTCAAATATGGTTCAATTGTATTTTTCTTTTTCCGACTTGTTTGCAAAATACTACGATTATTTCTTGTAAATACTGCGTCGAAATCATTTTGGGGATTTGACACAAAAATAAAAGCATTTGATAAAACATCAAAAAACAATTTGGTTAAAAAAACGTCAAAATAAATTCATGCCTACGTCCATGCCTACGCTTACGCCTGTCATACAATTGCCATTATCAAATTGACACAGTTCACTATAACATATCAAAATACAAATCAACTTGGAGACATTACAACAAAACAACAAGCAACGTTGGGAAGTTGGTGACTTATAGAATCCAATGGTTTAAAAGGAGAAGATTATAAAAAACATTAACAAACGCTTGGGTATCATATCAATAACATCGACTTTAGGCATCATGTCAATCATCGTTGGGCATCATATAAATTTGGGCATTATACATGTACATTTTACATTGCATTTTCAAATTTTCTTAGGCCAAGAATACTACAAGATATCTTAGGGCCTGTTACAAGCTAACTTATCTGCACAAACCATAAGTTTAAACCTTAAGCGTTGTTCAACAAATACTGTGGTTGAGAGCAGACACAACTGGTAGATTAGAACTTCACTAGGTGATATACCTATAATTTATATCTTTGGTTTATTCGTCTAAATTCAATTATCAAACACAAATTCAAACATCGAGCCCGCATTATTTATCCCCTAGGTTGGGATACATATGCAAATATGCGATATAACTTACTATGTTAGTCTTGAAGCTTTAGTAAGTTATTTATTTTTCAAACTCGTGTTATCTACCTCTTAGGTTGCGATAAGTATGCGAAAATCTGTGATATAATTCATTGTATCAGTCTCCAAGCAACAATGAATTATCAAGTTTATGGTATTTATCCTTTAGGTCGCGATAAATATGAAAATCTGTGATATAGATTACTATGTTAGTCTCTAAGTGTTGGTAATATATTTTTAAACCTGTATCATTTACTCTCTAGGTTGTAGTAGGTTTACGAGAGTTTGTGATATAACTTGTTATATTAGTCTCAAATCAACAATAATTTATCTATTGTTTATGATATAGTTCATTGTGTTAGTCTCGAAATGATAATGAGTTATCAAACTTGTGTTATTTATCCCCTAGGCTGTGATAAATAGGCAAAATCTACGTTGTAGCTTACTATGTTAGTCTCGAAGCATTAATAAGTTAATTATCAAACTCGTGTTATTTACCCTATAGGTCGAGGTAAATATGCAATAACTATGATTTAACTTTTTTGCATTATTCTAGAAGCATCAATAAGTTATTTATTTTTCAAACTCACGTTATTTACCCCCTAGGTTATGGTAAATACAAAATCTACGATTAATTTTTCTAAGTGTTGACGAGTTATCCGCATTGCCATATCTAGGTCATACATTTTCGTACTCATACATTGATGAGTTAATTGCGTCATCAATACCTATTTACTTTTTGGTTTATTCTATAGCTTATATTTTTCTTTTGGTCAAATTTTGGGGTCTTCCATTATTTAATAACCCTCATATCCAAATGTGTGAGACCTCCATATTCTCGCATCCTTAATCGAAGAGTAATTAAATAAGGGCAGTTGTTATACCTCAAATTTTCCCTACTGGTATTAATGGTCAATTTATTTTATTTTTATATAATTTTGGTGTTATTATATTTTTGTTTAAAATTATAATATTAACTTATGTTAGTCTCAAAGCATTAGTAAGTTAATTATCAAACTTGTGTTATTTACCCTTTAGGTCGAGGTAAATATGCAATAACTACGATTTAACTTTTTTGTATTAGTCTCGAAGCAACAATAAGTTATTTATTTTTCAAACTCACGTTATTTACTCCCTAGGTTGTGGTAAATACAAAATCTGTGATTACTTTTTCTAAGTGTTGACGAGTTATTTGCATCGTCATATCTAGGTCATACATTTTCATGCTCAGACATTGATGAGTTAACTGCATCATTAGTACCTATTTACTTTTTGTTTATCATATAGCTTATCTTTTTCTTTTGGTCAAATGTTGGGGTATTCCATTATTTAATAACCCTCTGATCCAAATGTGTGAGACCTTCGTATTCTCGCATCCTTAATCAAAGAGTAATTAAATAGGGACAGTTGTCATATCCAATATTTGCCCTACTGGTATTAATGGTCAATCTATTTTATTTTTCTATTAATTTTGGTGTTATTATATTTCCATTTAAAATTATAATATTAACTCTTTTTTTGTATTGGTTGTTTATTTTAAATTTGTTTAGATATAATAGGGTTCAATTTTTGCGAGGGGTGTATTTATCATTTTTATGTAGAGCTCTCTATTATAATTATTCGGATGGTTCATTAGAGTTTTTATAGGCCCATAAGCATTTAATTAGATTAGGTTATTTTAATTTTATTATTTTTGACTGAAGTTAACATTTATGTTTAAATGTTTTTCGCTATTATTATCATTACCCATTATTATTATTATTATTATTATTATTATTATTATTATTATTATTATTATTATTATTATTATTATTATTATTATTATTATTATTATTATTATTACATTAATCATGTGTTTTTATTTTGTTACTCGTATTTTGTTATTGTTCAAATTTGTTATTTTGTTGATTAAGTCAACAAGGGTTTGTAAACCCTAAATTCATTGTTGCGCCCAGGTTATTCTTCAACCCTAAGAAACATCAAAGCCCAAAATCCAAAAAATAATAAGTAGATCAAATCTAGAGAAATATTTGATTGAAATTGATTTTATTGTTTGAAAATGAACTTACAACATAAATCAATCCAGATACATACAATAATTCAGGCCCTAATCTATTTTCTAAACAAATCTAAAACCTAATTTACAATCAAATCTCAATCATATTAAAATTGCTAATCAATCTAAAAAATAACAACAAATAAACCTTAATTCTAATTCCTAATTGACTGAGACTTAATCCCTATAAATACTTAAGTTTTAAATCTAAGTAGAAGGGCAAAAATTTGGAGAAACATAAGTAGAATGAAGAATTGGAGGTTGGAGGATTAGAGGTCCTGTTTCCCTGCCACATCTTCTTCACGAGCCAGAGCACCTGCAAGCAAACAAGAAAGAAAAACGGATTAGAGATCAAAGGAGATAAAGAGGATTTTTTACGACAAGAGTCATTACAAGAGAGGTAAATGAGATTGAACTTATCTTAGGGTATTGATTGTGGTTATTGATACTTGATTGTGTTTGGGTAAGGGTTTAATTTGGTAAAATCTGGGAAATTTTGGTTTAGGGTTAGGATTCTTGGACACTAGGTTTAGGTTTTTTTGTAATTGGGGTTAGGGTTCATATATTCAAAAGCTAGGGTTAGGGTTTTTAGGGAAATTCTGGAAAAAGGGATGAAGTTCTCGGCGAAGTTGTATCCTTCACGGCGGCCTCAATGACCGATCGATGTGGTTATGTCTTAGGGTTCTTAGATTGTTAAGGTTAGGGTTTATGTTGCTAGGGTTCTAAGGTTTTCTACTTAGGGTTCCCATGGTTCTTCTAATTTCTGGGTTTTGGGTTGAGTTCTTCGATTGAAGCTCAATCGGGAACTGGGAATAAAGGTGGTCGTTGGGGTCATAGAAGGATAACCACCGGCGAAAGAGATTTACATTCGATGGTGAGTGGAGGTCGATGAGTAGTTTTCTAGAGAGAAGGCAGAGCCTCCCTCTCTAGTTTTATGTAAGTGAGAGAGTGGGAACGGATAGAGAGAGGGAGGAGAAAATGGGGGAAATGAAATATTATGAAGGATTTTTGTTTTTATACTCCCTTTATTCGTCCCAGATGCGCGCCACATAGTTCCCTGAGAGCCATGGGATCTAGTGACCATTGACTGGTCACCATGCGTTCCCTTCCACCATGTAACCTAGTCAACACTCCATCTCATCCCTTCGTTTCACACACTCTTGATCAGCGTCCCAGAATTAACTTCAGGTGGCCTTCTCATCAAGATCAAACATTCCATATGTGCTAGTACACCGTAAGTCCCTACACTCGCTCACACTTTGTCTAGTGGATCTCAAATGTTATATGGGCCAAGCCCATTTTTATTAACACCTTCCTTTTACTGCTCCAACGTAAAATCACACCCTCGGACGCTTTTGGGCCTCAAACAAATTTTGGGCTTAGGCCCTTGCTTTTTTAACCCCCTATTTTACTATGTCAATAAAAAATACACCCCTTGTTTTTAATCAAATAATTTATTTAAATAATTTATTTTATTTATTTATTTATTTATTTGGTTTATTTAATTTATATATTATAAACAATTATCAAATTTTCTCTCATGCTATTTTTATCAGTTGTACTAAAACATTTTTTTCATTTATTAACTATTTTTGAAATCCTAACCCCTTTATCAATGCAAAAATAATAATTTTTCATCATTCAAACTTATTTTTTTCCAAACTTCATCATGCATTCAAGACAAATAACCAATCAAACTTAACATCATTTTCACAAACGTAATTTCAATTTCAATATTATTTTCAAAAAGGATTATGGATATATTTTCAAAATTAACTACGAACTTCGTCTACGACTATGCTATTTTCAAACCCAGACAAGGTTCAAGGATGATTCAAAAGCGTTTACACAATCCATGAAAAACTAACCAAACATATACGAACTACGAATTTGGACTCTGATTCTTCGCAAGGAGATACGTAGGCACCCGGTTAAAACCAAGGCGAGTCCATAAGCTAAAAATATAAATCTTTTTCTATACAATTTCCAATAACATACTAAATAGGAACCTTTTATCTACCCTTAGACCTACAAATAGAGCCCCTTGAGAACAAGGGAGGTGAAGGGTACCTAACACCTTCCATTCGTCTAACCAACTCACGAGTTTAGAATCTCTAAACAATTAAGGTTATCCGTTAGTCTCCCGTTCTTAGGACAAAAATTAATGGTGGCGACTCGTTATTTTTTGCCGGTTACGACACACCTAAATTTGCATTTTTCAATAGTGTGGCCTGTCTTGCAACAATGGTGACAAAACAACCTATGATGAGATTTACTTTTTCCATTTGAATCCTTCTTGATCAAATTATACTTTTTATAAGGCATTTCAACCTTTAAAGAATTAATAGTAAAAGTAACACAAGGTTGTGATGCCTTGTCCACTTCGGTTTTAAGAGTACTCAACTCTTGTTGCAAAATTTGACAAGTTTCACAATCGAACCGACATGGTTCGTTATCCTCCTTTTTATGATTTTGGCTATCTATAATAGATCGCTATAATTCTTCAAATTTCTTGTTGGTTTCTTCAACCTTTGCTTCTAAGTATGTAAAAACTTTTTCATTAGAAGCTTGTTTCTTATAAGCATGTAATGCATCTTTTTGTAGATTTTTAAAAACATTTTTCAATTCAATAAAAGATAAATTATCAATGTTAAAGTATTTAGAATGACTTATATTCTTTTTCTTTATTTGATGTTGATTGGACATGGAACAACAATTTTCCTCCTTATCACTATCAGTTGAGATTTCATTACATAAGACATCACTATCGCTATCCTTGGCAACATAGGCTTTTCTAGATATCCTAGAATTGTTTTTTTTTTTTTCCCTTTCCTTTCTTATTAACAAGAGATAGACAATCTGGTCTAAAATGACCAGAATTTCCACATTCATAGAACATACACATTGTCTTATCCTTTTTGTTGTTTTCATCTTTGGAGGATGTAGATTGTCTTCTAAATTTCACAAGATTTTTGTTGGAGTGTTTGACACCATTATTTTAAATGTATCGATTGTATCTCATCACAAATGATCCCATTTGTTCATCATATAATTATTATTCATCACAAGAATCACTATCATTAGTGTGTTCATCCTTTTAGGATCTTGAACTTGAAGCCCTAAGAGCTTTAAACTTTATTTCTTCCTTCTTATCAATGTCTTTCTCCTTTTTCTCAAGCTTCTTTTCATGTTTATCCAAGCAAGTGAGTTCTTTCTCGTGTTCTTCCAACTTTCCAAACAAAATGGAGAGATCAAGTGTTGCAAGATTATTGGCTTCCTTGATCTTCGTGACCTTCGGTTTCCAATTCCTAGTAAGACATCTCAAAACCTTGCTAGTAGCAATAGCATTGGAAATATGATTACCTATCAAGTTTAAACTTTTAATAAGATACGAGCCGCTTTTGCATTTGAGCAATGGTTTCACCATGCTTTATGCGAAAGAGTTCAAACTCTTGATTAAGTGTATTAATTCTATCTTGTTTGACATAATTATTTCCCTCATAGGTAACTTGTATAGTGTCCTACCTAGCCTTAATGGTTATACAATAGGAAATGCGATAAAACTCATCAACACCAAGAGGGGATATGATAATTTTTTTCGCTTTCCAATCATGTGCCCACTTATTATTATCTTCCTCATCCCATATTGCTATATGTTATACCCCAATTTTTGCCCCTAAGATCCCTTCATCATACCATGTTGATTCACTCATAACAAGATCACACTAGGATTCTTGGTTCCCCTCCCTACATTTAGTTTTGCCCTTTTTGAGGTATTACCAAGCACCTTGGATTATGTTCCTTTTGTGATCATGAATATTGTTTTGATTCCTTTATTTAACTAATAAAATGTAATGTTGGTTTGTCTTGCTTGTTATCCATGCAGGTGAAGGCAATGAGATTTAACAAGCTACCCCATGGGTTCATGAGTTTATTTCCATGCCCTAGTCAATATATTTTGAGAAGTTAAAACCTCACCATTGGATTGGTTTTGGAAGAATTGGAATGGCAAGGTTGCTTTGGTTCATCACATTTCAAGGTTATTAGATTTGGCTCAAAAGTACAAGGGGTTGATTGGAGAAGTTGTCATGTTTGGACAAGGCCTTGTTCCTATTGGTCACAAGGGCATATTTCTATCAAATTTCAAGATATGGAAGTGGTTTTGGTGGCTATGAGTCCTTATTGTCATCCTAAACAACTTCTATTCACAAAGCAAGAATATTGGTACAAGAAGTTTGTTCAAACTTGTTAAAGTTCCGCAAGGCATTTTCTTGATCTAGAAGCTAGGGTTTTGAACTTCAAAGGAGTATATCTTGCTCACCTTTTGGTATTTTTGAGTGATTCCAAATATATCCTTCTCTTCAAAGGGTCATAAACAAATCACTTCAAAAGTTCCAAGGAGTTTTCATGTGGAAGAAACTTGGTGAAGAAGAAAGATTACAAGTCCTCTAGATGAATCCACAATTTTACATGAGTGACTTCAAATGATCATAACTTGGTCGATTTTTATCACCTTGAGTCCATTCTTTTTCCATAATGATCTTAAGGATGTGAACTTTATGCCTTCTTTTATGTGCAAAGTGGGAAAATGGATGGAAGTTGCCTTAAAGATGCAAAGGATTATAGGTCATTTCATGATTTTTTGCCAACTTCAACATGTCATAACTTGCTCAAATTTTGAAAATTTTGAATGATTAAAGTTTCAAAATTTCATTCAAGAGATCTACTTCATGCCATATTTTTTGGTCAAGAGCAAATTCAAAGTGGAAGGCCATGTTTGGATGCAAGACATTATAGGTCATTTTTGAAGAAGAATGTGAAATATTTCTAAGTATGGAAAGTCAACCCTTTTTCTTCAACTTTGACTCAATGAAACTTTCATCTCAAGCATCCATTTAAATCCATTGTTTTTCTATTGCAAAGCTTGTAACCTCATCTTTCTAAAGCATCAAGAATCATGCCCTAAGACCCCTTGAGTTGAAAATGCCATTGGTCAGAAGTTGGCACTTTGAAATAGAATTTGTCACCAATTCGGAATTTTGAAATCCATAATGTGGCCTATAATCACAAGTTTTCCATGCATTTTTGCTTCTAAACATGTTTAGTGAAGTTACAGATTTGTTTAGCACATCAAAACGCAAGAATTGGATGATTTTTGATGAAGTTTGGATCACACTTCACTCGTGCATCAGGTGTGCACGATTTCCATCCAAAATGCATCATCCACTCTTCCTTTTGATCCTATTCGCTTCTCCTATAAACACATGAACTATCCCATTCAATTTCCCAAGCTTAGATAGCCAGAATCACCTTGTCAAACTTGCTTCACAACTCAGAATTCAGCAACTTCAAAATCCATTCTCGACCCTTTTTCAATCCAATTTTTCCATCAATTCACCTTCCTTGATCTTCCCTGAAGCTAACCATATAATTACATTCAAGAATCGTGCCCTATACTGCTCCATAAAAGTCCAGTTTCAGAGCTCTGCAACTCAACTTCAATAGGTAGATTCCTTCATCAATTCTTCAAAACTCTGATATCATTATGTTGCTCTCATTGCCCTGGTTCTAGTTGCAACACTTACCTTATACTGGAAACACGTTTTGACCATGAAATTTCAAATCCCTTTTCAAAACTTCCCTTCCAAATTGCTTTAGCTACAGTTTATATAAATTTGGCGCGAGGGTGGGGTTGTCTTTATCTTGAAGAGACGAAGCGAATGGCATAGGCCTGAACTTCTGATTTTACAGTTTGAGATACCTGTAATTCGTGATGGCTGGAGGTTGAAGATGACCAACGTGACATCTTCCAACCAATGAAGGCGCGCCATCTGTATTTTTCAAATTCTGATTTAATTAATGATTCTGTACAATATTCACTAATAACCATGATATGGACAACACGCCAGATCCCTTGGATTTGATTACTAACGCGTTTTGACTCTCATCCAATGGTCCACATATTTTACTTTTATTTTCTTTTTCTGATTTTTACATTTTAATTGTTTTAAATTTCAAAAAATCATAGAAAATTCATTTTTAGTCCAAAAAATCTAAAAAAATTATGAAAAATATTTTTGATTATTCTCTTTCTGATTTTTATTTTTTCACTATTTAATTTTGTGTTTTGGTTTTTTTAATGAATTTTACACTTATTTGATTTGTTTTAAATGTTTAAAAATACTTTTATACATTTTTAAATTCTGAAAAAATTATGGAATGATCCAAGGATATTGTGACAAATATTGGTGACCTTATTTTATTTTTGTTTTTGACTTCACTATTTTTTACCATTTTTTTTATTTTACCAATTTATTTTAATTTTAAAAATAGTTTTTGGCTTTAAAAAATTACCAAAAAATTTGTAAAATTACGTGGGCCTTTTTTTGATTTTTCTATGGTCTTACTTTTCACTTCTTGATTAATTTGAACATGGTTGATATTTTTCTCATTATTTTCTATTTTTAAAACATTTTTAAAATCCTTTTTTGTGTATATTAAATGTGATATTATTTTGTGATTATTTTCTGGCTGATCTTGGGTTAGATTTTCGATTATGAACTTTATTAACATCATTGGATCCATGGTGTTGAGTTTAACTCCATAAAAAATGGATGAATGATTTTAATAATAATTTGATTAAAATTTAATTCAAATGTGGTTTGTATATTTTTTTCCCATCCCTCTTCATCTCATCCCTTTCTTATTGCACTAGATGTTGTTGGACTATGAACTCTATATCATGCCTCAAAACAAATGGTGCATAGATTGCTATTGACCGGCCTCAAAATAGGTGTGACTTCTATATAAGTCAACTTACGATTGCTTAACATAGCGCTAAATTTTGTCCTGATTCGAATAAATGATCATTCGTGGCCCAAACTTATGATTGCAAGCCCAAGTATGTTAACTTTATCTCTTTGATCCAATAACCTTGAGATTCATTGTGTGGGGGCTTTGGTTCTACCAATCTTCTAATGGATCTACAACACCTTTGGTCAACGCGGATCACTTAAACATCATTGATCATTAAATGGTACTTATGAGAATTCTAAATGGATGATATACTTGACAAAAAGAAAATGCAACTTGTTATGTGGAGGCTTTGGTTCTACCAATCCTCTAATGAGTTCCAAATGCAAGCTTAAAGATGGTCATCCAACTAACTACTAAATATTGACTTGTTTACATTATACTTTTATTCTTTTTTTAAGCTTTATGTACTATTTACTTTTAGCATTTATATTTCATGCCATTTTCATCTTTGCTCATTTGAGCATTTATTTTCTTGCCATTTTTACTTTGCTCACTTGAGCTTTTTTCTTTTCCTTTCTTAAGATACTTAATAATCAACATAAACCCTAAAAAAATCTTTAATGGTACTGTGATACGGTGGGAGAACTGACTTGAGGTTTTACGTTTCGTTGCAAATGTTTCGATTTAGCAAGAGTCACCACCGACTTTTATTTTATCCAAAAGGAAAGGTAAAAAAGCACAGGAAAGACCTTTGAGATGTTTTCTTGAGTTCGGGGGGTAGATTATGAAAAGGGAAGGTGCTAGCACCCTTTTCATCCATGGTTTTCCATGGGCTCTTAGTTACTTGTTTAGATCACTTGCTTTTCTTTTCCAATTGTTTGAAATGGTGTTTTGTATTTGGTGTGATTTTGAAAGTATTTTGAAAAGAGGCCGTCGTTTTGGCAATCTTTGTAATAATTCTCGTTCGTAAGAATGTATATAAAGATGTTTGTCTTTTGAAAAATGTTTTAATGTTTTGAAATGTATTGAAATGTGTTGTGTGTTTTTGAAAATATCAAGGATTGTTTGCAAATTGATCAAGTAACTAGGAGCATATCTACCTACTCAAAAGTCTTTCCTACACATTTTTATTCCTTTGACATTGTTGTTTTATCATTGCATTGGTAAACAAACCTATTTTTGGATGTTAAACGGGACGGGCGTGGGTCATCGTATGACCATGATAGCAATGTTTCCAAGTATCTTTAGCATTTTGAGGGACTAAGATCATTTGTTTATGCAACCTTTTTGATAGCGTCATCGAGGGACTATGATCTTTTGTTTTGTATTGTTTTGCCAAGATACCTAGCATGCATACCATGGTCATTTTGTAAGGCAACCAAGTGGGTGAAACCCTAAGGAGTGCTTGTGTGCAATATGTTGTCATTTTTCATGCATTTTTTCTTGTATTAGGTTATGTTATTTGTTTTGATTTTTATCTTATCATACAAACCCTAGTTTTTACTAAACATGCATATAATACGATAAATTGCATAAAGTAAATCTAAACTATTACAACAATATAATGGGAAGGGGGATACAAGTTTTGAATGGGGGATATTTGCACAAAATAAAACTCTAATTTACTATTACAACCCAATTGAATTTATTGTACAAATAAATAAATAAACAAATATTTAAATATGCAAATAAAATGTACGTATGCAAAAAATGTTTTGTATTTATTTTTATGTATGCATTTAATAAATTATTTAAGTCTAAAATAATAAAAAATATTGTGATTATTTTTGAAAGGGTGAAAAACCCTAATTTTTGTTTAAAATAAAATATATTCTATATTATTCATTTTTATTCATTCTTGTTCAAGAAAAATAATAATAATATGTACAAAATGTTAAAAAAATTGAAATATATATGGAAATAATATTTTAAATGTGAAAATTAATAAAATAAAAATGTATGATATTTTTATATTATTTACAATTTAATTTAAGAAAATGATTTCTATTTATTAAAATAAAACTATTTTTATATGCAAAAAATAAGATTAAAAAAATAAAATAAAATGCAAAAAATTAAGAAAATATTTTGTGATTTTATAATGTTCAGAAAATAAATAAATGCAAGTCCAAATATAAAATATGCAAGAAAATATAAAAAATAAAAGAAAATGGTCAGGGGGTGTAAAAGCAAAACAGGGGGTGTGAATAGTAGCAGGCCCAAGGCGCCAGGCCCAGAACACCAACTTCATCCCTGTCCTTGGCTTCGCGCGCGCTTCTGAGCTTGAATCTGTAACTCTCACATACGTGCGCAAAAGCAAAAACCCATAACACAAAACATGTAGCTCATGATCTCACGATTCCAGTGATATAAAAAACATGACCTAACTCTAAAAGACCAAGGAGAATTTTAATGGCCCTAATTTCTGACCTAGTTTTTTCAGCATGTTTAACAACCAAATACTCTTAGCTCAGTTAATATAAATGGAAAGTATGCATATGTACAACTTAAGCATGTTAAGGACTACATTTTTGCTTCACAAATCTAAGCTTAAGGATGCCTAAATAAGGAGATAGAACTTTGAAAAATACCTTGTTCAGTTGAGTTTGGATATGACAATGTGGGAACTTTGAGTGAGGCCTGAAGATCTTGTGAGCTTCCTCGAAGTTCCCTCAAGCTTCTCCAATGCTCAGCTGGCCTTGTAGATGCTTGAATCTCCTTGCACGAGTCAACCTGCAACCTTGTAAAATGAAAATGGTGAAGTGTGAAACAGGGCACACAGTTGCAAGACAAGGGCCTGGATACCTTGGATGTGATGTAGGGAATATGTTTCAAGGGTTGAAAGGAAAAACGCACGAGCAAGTTTCAAGTTGGCAAGTGTTCTGCAGATGATGCCCTGTTTTGGCAGAAAAGTGTGATTTTGGTGTTTGAGAGTGTTTGGGATGTTAGGAAATCGTGTATTGGCTTGTTACAAGGTTCTGAAGTCATTTGAAATGATACAAAGTCTTTCCTTTAACAGATACACAAGTTCTCTTGACTTTTGCAAGTTTGCTTGCTTTTGAAGAAAGTTGACATGACCAATGCCAAAGGCCTGTACATGATTGCTTGCTAGCTGCATAGAGTTGGTGTACTTTGCCTGATGTTTGTGGATCTTGTTTGCAACAAAAGATCAGGTCCATGGCTCAAGATTTGCAAAGTTGTAAAAAGCATGCTTTATCAAAGTAGCATTGTGACCTTTATGCCATTTTTGGATTAAACTCTTGTACAATGCTCCATAGGTCAGAATAAAGCCAATATCCAATGAATTTGCATTTAATTATGGAGTGTAGAAGGTATTAAGACATGTAATACCAAGTACAAGCATGCTAGGACAGATTTGCAACTTGCACCATTGTGAAAATGCCTTGAACAAAAGTGATAAATTTCCCTTTTCCTTTCTTCGATTCTCCCTAACCATAAATGATCTTGGAGAGTTCTTGGACATTTTGGAAATCTTGTAACATGCTATACAATCCATATTTGAAATGCATTTTGAGATTCCTCTTAGAACTAGGTGAAAAATTTCCATGAAGTTGGGTCAAAAATCTGCCTAAACTAGGGCGAATTTTCACTAAGTTAAAAAGTTTATGGACCCCTATTCACAAAATGATAACTTGAGATCCAAGCATCTTTTGGGAAACCTTTGTGAATCAAAGTTGTATATTTCATGGAGGACTAAAACTTTCATGTTGGAAGTTTTCTTTGAAACCAAATGCATCATGGTGAAAAAGTTGGGAAAAGTTGGGAAAAAATAAGAAATTTTCATAACTTAGAAAAATTCTAAGTTATGAAAAATTTCAAATTAAAACCCTAATTTTCAAAATTAGGTTACTTGATCAACAAGTTTCACATTTTGACATATCTTGATGAATTATGACCCTTGGCACTTGATTTTGACCAAAAAGTCAAAGTTTGACTTTTCAGTGTACAGTTGAATTTTGATCAGTTGACTGCAAAATTCATCTGTTAATCTTATGCATTTAAGGTATTTTGAACCATGTGATTAGGTCAAGATGATTCTATTGAGTCCTTGAAATCATGCTTGAACCCAATTGGTCATTGGCTAGGTCAAAAATCAAAAATTACCCTTTCTCAATCAAAACCCTAATTTTGACCATTTTGCCCTTTCGATAATCTGATAAAATTTATTGAGGAGTTGTGATCCAAACTTGATCAAATGGTAAATAGGAGCCTATAATGTTTTTGTGGATCAAAAATTATGAAGTTTGACTGTAAATTGGCCATGGTTGACTTTTTCCCCAATACAGCTGATTTTTAGGTCAACTGTCCAATTGACTGGTCAAAAATGTGATTCAAGGCTTGAAACTTGGCATGAGCAATCTTAGGGGTCCAAGATGGTGTATTAAAGTCACATGAAGCATTGATGGTCCAAAAATCCTTGTGAAAACTCAAACCCTAATTTCAGGTTATCAGTGCAAGAAGATGTCTTGAGCTGAGCAAACCCGAATCTGGTCTTTAGTCCAAGAAGTCTTGTGAGGAAAATCTTGATAATATGAGAGGGAAAATTTTGGGGTACAACAGGTACTTGGACTATTTGGTTACTATCCTAGGCATTATGTAGCATGGAACTTTTCTTGGACTTAGGATTAGAAACATTGGCCTATCTTGGAGACTTTGTGACTTTATTTGATTATTGTGTCTGGAGTTCTTGAGGTTTACCTCAAGACATTGGGTTGCTTGTTTGTTTTTGTGTGTAGGTTTTTTATGATTACACCCTTTGTTTGTAATCTGGAATTCACCCGTATACAGCCGTTACTCTGCCCAATTTTTGTGAAGACTTAATACACTTGAAGTTTGGTTATCTCAAGAGGTCTAGTATTTCTTTGCTTGATTGGTTTTAATCCAAGGAATGGGAATTCTATCTTGGCTCATAATGTCAAGTATTGGCTTCTTGTCGGTTAGATGGTTCTTATCCCTAGCTTTTACCTTATGCTTTAGGATAGTCCCTTCTTCTCCTCCCATCTTCTTTAATTTCAAAAATGTTCTTCCTCCTTTTGAATACTCTTCTTGTTTTTAAACTTGAACCTATTTCATAATAAACTTGGACTTATATCCATGAATTTTCAAAACATTTTTCATAAATAAACTCCAATCAACTTAATAATGCCTTGACATTTTTTGTGAGAAGACTAAAAGTCAATCAATCTCATTTAAAAACCATTTTGCCATTGCCTTTTTATCTTTAAACTTTTCTTAAAAGATTAAACTCTTGTCAATCCTTGTAGTGATGCAAATAACTATACTTCTACAATATGTAGTGAAGACAGATATTTTTCACTTGGGTGTTGAGTGAGGCATTGTTAATTTTGAAATCCAAGCCATATCCTCCACTTTGAGATGATACAAATTCTCATTTCTCATGATTGTGGGTAGTAGGTATGTTTTCCACACGGACAATGACGATGATGTTTTATCTCATAAAACTATTCAACACATTTGTGTTTTAAATTTTTAAAAGAGGAACTACGTGTACCCTGATCCCCTATTGCACGAAAAAGTGGTACGTAGGCACTAAAGGTTCGCAACTGCGGCGGGTGCAAAAATTATAAAATAAACATATTTCTTTTCTCACCTCCACCATCCATTTATATACAACATTTTTTATATAGCCAAAATATATGGATTTTTACAAAGAGGCTCCTGCGGAGTACCGCAATTGTTTAGGGTGCTAATACCTTCCCTTTGAATAACCAACCCCCTTACCTTGAATCTTTCCCCCTCTTTTTGGGTTATTCTCTCTTTTCCCATTCCTTTGGAAACAATAAAGCGCGGTGGCAATTTTTATTTTGATTTGTATAAATTCTAGTCAATCCAATGGCTCGGTCTTGAACATTTCTACCGCTACAGAAAAATGGAGACTTCACTGGGGAAAGATTGATCTCTTGTTGGTCCATCCCTAAGTGGGTTAAGCCTATCTTTGTTTATATCTGTATATGTGTTATTACTGTTTTTTATGTTATATGTTGTATATATGTTTGTCTGGATTTTCCTGGTTTTCAGGGTGCTTGGTGATTACTCATAAGTCTTATACCCGGACTTGGGAAAACTTTAAGATAGGACGGGTGGTATAGTCATGTTAACTTTGAGGGAGTAATCCCAAAAAAGGAGGCATGAGATCCCCCACTCAGTGGAGGCCCCTTTGATTGTAGTTTTGTTTACCGAGTAATCGGGAAGACGTATTGCTTTCGACCTGGGAGCCTGCTGAAACTGAGGACCGTAGAATACCAAACCCATCTTGGCCTTTTAGGTGTAGTGCGGAAGCTATGACGGAGTAATTCGGAAACAGTTGTCACGCGATACTACGCTCAGACGAGTTTTTCTTGAGAATATTACTAATTACCGAGTTAATCAGGAAGTTGGTAATATCCGAAGGAAGGATGTAGACTCTGGGAACCTCTAGAACCTTGTTCGGTAGGTGATAAATTTTAGACAAACACCTTATGGGTAGTACCTTCGACCTCATGCTCGTGACGTTGGACCTATGAACCCTATATGTTTGATCTTGTGTGTGATTGTTGCATCATGCATCCATGCACTCATAAGCATCTTTTGAAGAAACCATATTTCAAGGGATTTAAAGGTTGACTATTTGTGAATATCTCAGGTACTTTCTAACCATGGATTCTGGAAAGAGAAATACCGGGAAATACATTTTCAAGGATCCCAAGAAAGATGAGTTGATCAGTCTAATTCCCGAGATCGAGTGTTCTGTAGACTTCCGGAAGAAGTATGGGTCCATTATTCCTCTCATGAAGCTGAAGATGAAGGAGGGTATTCTCTCGACCTTGGTCCAGTTCTATGATCTGATGTATCATTGCTTTAATTTTCCCGACTATCAGTTGATGCCTACACGAAGGAGTATTCTTATCTATTGGATTTACCTGTTATCATTCGTGTTCCTTTTACTGGTTTGGAGGGTGAGCCAAAACCACATGAGATCGCTGCTTTGATTCACCTAGGGAAGTCCGAGGCGGAAGCCCATATGACTACCAAAGGAGGGATTAGAGGATTATCAGCTCAGTTCTTATTGGAGAAAGCTCGTTACTTTGCCATAATGAAGAGTACAGTTGCTTTTGAGGCCATCTTTGCTCTACTTGATTATGGATTATTCTTATTTCCTAATGTGGACAAGTTTGTCGACATTAATGCTATCAGGACTTTCATGATTGGAAACCCAGTTCCTACATTGTTGGGTGATGTTTATTACTCTATTCATCTTCGGAATTCTTATCATGGGGGGATAATTATCTGTTGCACGCCTCTGTTGTACCGGTGGTTTATCTCTCATATGCCTCAGTCTGATGCTTTCTGGGATGTCAAGAAGGAACCCTATTGGGCTCCTAAGAACATGGCACTTACTCACTCGGACATTGATTGGTATCATCAAGCTTACCAGGATGTAGAGATTATTGACAGTTGTTGTAGTTTCCCCAATGTACCTCTTCTTGGTACAAAGGGAGGAATTAACTATAAACCTGTTCTTGCACGACGACAGCTTGGTTATCCGATGAGGGATAAACCGAATAGTATTCATTTGAGTAGTTTCTTTCTGAAGGAAGGAGAAGACCATAGGGAATCTAGGGAGCAAATTGTGAAGGCCTGGCGTCACATTCATAAGAAGAGTAGGAAGGATTTGGGATCTAGGGGTGCTATTTCTTTGGAGCCATATCTTTAATGGATCCGATCGAGAGCCATTCAGTTAAAGATGCCATATACCCGGGAGACACCCATGCCTGATCTATTTGTGAAAACCACTCCTCCTTTATTAGATGATCTAGAAGATCTGCAACTTGCTTTGGTTAGGATGCAACAGGAAAGGGATGCTTGGAAGAACAAGTTCCAAACTGTAGAGAGTTCCTACAGAGCAGACCTGAAGGAGAAATACGACTTGATTGAGATCCTTGAGAGTCGAGCGGTAGAGTCTATGGAGAGGAAAGGGGATTTATTTTCTCCTAAGCCTTAATCAGGTGCTGATCACTTACCTCCTGATTCAGATGATTGGAAGGAGGTTGCCATCAGACATGTGGAAGAAAACCAGAGGTTGAAGGCTCAGATTGTCAGGCTCACGGGGAAGCGCCAGTGTATAGAGTGATCTCCATCAGTTTTACTTCTCAGGATTTTAGATTTTATTTTTATCTTTTACTTGGGATCATTGAAACTTGTAATCCATTTTGGAGCTATTATAATAATAAAAAATTAGTATTTCAAAAGCGTTATTACTTTGATGTTTGCAATATGTCTATAAAAGTCAATCAATCTCATTTCAAACCATTTTGCCACTTTGTCTTTTTATCATTAAACTTTTCTTAAAAGATTAAACTCTTGTCAATCCTTGTAGTGATGCAAACAACTATACTTCTACAATATGTAGTGAAGAGAGATATTTTCCACTTGGGTGTTGAGTGAGGAATTGTTGACTTTGAAATCCAAGCCATATCCTCCACTTTGAGATGATGCAAATTCTCCTTTCTCATGATTGTGGGTAGTAGGTATGTTTTCCACACAGATAATGACGATGATGTTTTATCTCATAAAATTAATCAACACATTTGTGTTTTAAATTTTTAAAAGAGGAACTACGTGTACCCTGATCCCCTATTGCACGAAAAGGTGGTACGTAGGCACTAAAGGTTCACAATCGTGGAGGGTGCAAAAATTATAAAATAAACATATTTCTTTTCTCACCTCCACCATCCATTTATATACAACATTTTTATATAGCCAAAATATACAGATTTTTACAAAGAGGCTCATGCGGAGTACCGCTGATGTTTAGGGTGCTAATACCTTCCCTTTGTATAACCAACCCCCTTACCTTGAATATTTCCCCCTCTTTTTGGGTTATTCGCTCTTTTCCCATTCCTTTGGAAACAATAAAGCGCGATGGCGATTTTTATTTTGATTTGTATAAAGTCTAGTCAATCCAATGGCTTAGTCTTGAACATTTATACCGCTACACTATCGGCTTAGGTGTGTCAACACCATCAACACAATATGTTATTGGTGTAGACCCATTTTGAATGGCTTCCCATATACCTTTGTCATATGAGTTAACATGAATTTACATACAAGCTTTCCAATAATTATATTTTTCTCCCATAAAAACTAGGGCTCTTTTATAATTCCTTTTAGGTTCGTACGCCATTTTCAAATAAGTTTCAAAGCACGAAGTTAACCAGAGATCTGATACTACTTGTTAGACGAAGACACCTTATCTTGGTGGGGGTGTGAATAGACAACCAAGCCAAAATTCCAAATAAAATTTGATTTTTAAAAGTAATTGAAAATAGTGCACGCGAAAGGTTTTAATATAAATTGAAAACATCGTCTATACGAACCTAGTTATTGGAACTCGAATATGCAAAATTTGCCTAATGGAATGAGAAACACAACAACCAAAATTTATAAACTTGAATCAAGTAAGACACTATTATTTGTTTATATCAAGTTACTAGCAATACTATTTCCAATGGTAACTAGAAAAAATAACGAACTATGCAATTTGTCAAACACTTGGTGTGCGACCTAATTTTTAGAATTTTCTTTTGATTTGTGTTGATATAAAAAAACACTTATAACCAAAAGTGATTATAAGCTAATCAATAACCAATTCAAAACAAAAACAACCACAAAAAAATTCTTTCGACTCAGTCTTTTAAACAAGGGTTAAATATACGTTACCTCATGCCATATTAGCGAGTTTTATTTTACCCCCCATATCCCTTAGGAAAAAAATTGTGATCTCCCCTCAACATTTCCAGATTCCATCCCAAAAACCCTTGATTCAGATTTTGGTAGAACATTCTACACAATTGTCATACGTGGCCAATTCCACTTTAATGACAGTGCATTATTTGCCACGTTGGAGCTTATTTAAAAGGAGGTCTTGACTTATAACATAGTTGATTTTTTATTTTACACCCTTGAAAAGCCAGGGTTCTTATTATTCAAAAGTAGCAACTGGAGATAACAAAGAAACGATCCAAGATGAAGACAAAGTGACAGAAGCAATCAAAGCAATTGAATCAAGTGAGTCAAACGAAGCAATCGGTTGAACCAAAGAAGCACGAAAAAGACCTAAAGGCTTCTCAATCTCAAAAGGTTTGTTTTTTCACTGTATGCTTATTTTTACCAAAACATTGTTTATTGTACGGTTTTCATTGTTTTCCACAATAATTTTAGAATATGTAAGTCTTCAATGTTGTATTCCACCATGGAGGGGAATTTGTATGGTTGAATGATGGGGTTACAATTTACATGGGAGATGTATTGACTTTAGTTTACGGTTAACACATTGATAAGTGGACAATGGTTAGCATTCATAGATTGGTGATTGGATGAGGTTACATGAAAGGGACATATAGAACATGGACTAATATTCTTGAAATAGATGATAAATTTTTCCAAATTTTTCCAGAATTATTCAGTGGGAATTACTCTGGCTAGGGCATGGAAAGCAAAGCTCATAGCAAAGAAGATAATAGAAAGAGATGCAGACAATCAATATGAAAATTTATGGAGATATGCAATTGAGTTACACAGAGTGAATCTTGGGAGTACTATGAAGATCATTGTTGATAGACCAAATCCCTCAATTCAACCAAGGTTTGGGTGTTTTTATTTTTGTTTTGATGGTTGTAAAAAAGGTTTCATTAATGGTTACAGACCCTTTGTTGGAGTTGATGGTTGCCATCTGAAAACAAAATATGGGGGTCAATTATTAATTGTTATGGGTAGGGACCCTGTGATATGGTGGCAGAACCGACTGTTTGAATGCTGGTTTGCGTTTTTTGTTCGTAAAATGTCATGGTAAGCAAGAGTCGCCACCGACTTTTATTTCATCCAATCGGAAAGGAAAAAAGTACAGAAAAAAATCCTTTTTTGAGATATTCTGAGTACGGGGGTGTGATACGGTGGGAGAACTGACTTGAGGGTTTTACTCTTTATCACAAATGTTGCGGTTAGCAAGAGTCGCCACCGAATTTTCTTTTATTCAAAAGGAAAGGTGAAAAATCACAGGAAACACCTTTGAGATGTTTTCTTGAGTTCGGGAGGTAGATTATGAAAAGGGAAGGTGTTAGCACCCTTTTCATCCATGGTTTTCCATGGGCTCTTAGTTACTTGCTTAGATCACTTGCTTTGGTTTGTTTGAAATGGTGTTTGATGTGGTTTTGAAAGTATTTTGTAAAAGAGGCCATTTGTTTAGGCAATCTTTGTAATGATTCTCGTTTGTAAGAATGTATACAAAAATGTTTGTCTTTTGAAAATGTTTTCAATGTTTGTAAGATGTTTTTTTGAAATGTGTGTGTGTTTGTTTTTGAAAATAGCAAGGATTGTTTGAAATGGAGCAAGTAACTTAGAAGCTATCTACCTACTCAAATGTCTTTCTTATGTATTTTCTATTCCTTTGACATTGTTGACTTACCATTGATTTGGTAAACAACCCTATCTTTGGATGTAAACGGGACGGGCGTGGGTCATCGTATAACCATGATAACAATGTTGCAAAGTATCTTAGCATTTTTTAGGGACCAAGATCATTTTGTTTAGGCAACTTTTGAATAGCGTCGTCGAGGGGCTATGATCTTATATTTGTTTTGTTTTGCTTTTGCCAAGATACTTCGCATGCGTAACATGGACATTTTATTTTAGGCAACCAAGCGGTAGAAACCCTAAGGGTGCTTGTGTGCAAAGTGTATCATTTTTCATGCTTTTGATTTTGTCTTGTATTTAGGGTTTTCTATTTTGTTGTTTTTATCTTGCCATACACACTTATTTACTAGCAATATATGAGAAGCAAGTAAAAAGCGAAAAGTAAAATCTAAGTTATTACATCACTTTAGGGGGATGGGGGTACAATTTAACAATGGGGGTGAAGTAGGAATTAAAAATATTACAACCATATCGAATGATAATAAAAAGAATGTGAAAACAGTGCAAAATAAAGGAAAAATGCACTTTTGAACTGCTATGTGTCGACCCATGCCGATATGCATCGACACATAGCTTCTCCTTGCCCCTGTAAAGTGAAATCTGTTCAGTATGGGTCGACATGTAAAGGGATGTGTCGACTCATGCATCTTCTTGTATCGACGCGAAAAGCGTATGTATCGACTCATAGGCTTTTCAAGCTTCTGTAAAGTGAAATCTGTTCAGTATGACTCGACACATAATGGGATGTATCGACTCATACACCTTTTTGCATCGATCTGAAATGCGTATGTGTCGACTCATAGTCCTTTCCAGTTTCTGTTTTGTGACCTGAACTCAGTATGGGTTGATGCATGAGGGTCATGTGTTGACTCATACCCTGTACGTTCACTAAGGTGAGTCGACACATGCGGATATGTGTCGATACATGCTGCATCTTCATGCCTTAAACATAGTTTTTACTGATTGTACAGGTTAGTTTATGGCATATAATGGATAAGTATGAATCATAAATGATTGAATAAGCCTAAACAAGATACAAATGACTAGTTCAGAAAGGTACTAAAGTACTACACCTTGTCTTTAAAATAAACGAATCCTTTAATGATGTATGGAGAGATATCAAGTCAAGGAGACTTACCTCTGAGTTGCACTGGCTGTTTAAATCTGAATGCTTTTTTTAAATGTTATGAAGACCTCAATGAATCTCTAGGAAGCTGCTCCAGACTGTTGAAATTGAGTTAGACTGTGTTGTGATGTTTTTGGTGTTTTGAAGGTGAAGATGATAGCACTACAGGGACCGTTTTTGTGATGTTTTGGACCAACTTTGTATGTGATGAATTGTTTGGTTTAAAGGAGAGTTTGTATGGTGGAGTGATGGATTGGGTTTTCTGTTTTGAATAAGAGTAGACTTGGTTTTGAAAATGAATCAAGGTTGCACAGAATATTATTTTTTTGCTCAACAAAACTCTCTATTCTTTCCCTCTAAAACTTTTTCACTTCCAAAAACCAACCCCTTGTCTTGCAAATGTTTCTTCTATTTATAGAGAAGGTTTGAGACTTGAGAAACTCAGACTTTTGAAAAATCCCCTGTTATGCCTTTTTTTTAAATTCATAAGGACAAGTTTCTTCATGATGAAGAAAGGAGTGGATTAAGGAACTTAGCCATGCTTTGCAGGTCTTATGGATTGCTTCTGATGTTGAGAGATTTTTCTGTCATCTTTGGAACAGATTTCAAGCTTTGAAAGAAGAGAGTGGTTGGAAAAGTGAAACTTTATGCAAATGGAAATGTTGCTTTTGCATTTCTAACCATAAATGGTATCAAGACTTGGACAAAGCTTCAAATGCTTGTGTAATACACTTAGGGTTTGTGTAATTGTTTGATTATGCATGGATTTGGAGAGAACATAGCCTGAAAAGAGAGATTTTGTAGCTTTGGGTGGAATTTTAGTCAAGTGTTCATCACAAATTCTGCTTTGTAATTCAAGAATGAAGCCCCAACTTCATCTCTTCGATCCTCTCAGCTCAAGAATGATCTCGATGAGTTCTTGGACTTTTTGGAAAGATTGGAACCTCCCCTACAACTTTCATGTTGACCACTTTTGTTAAATCAAACTGGAACTTGATGAAAATTGGCCAAGAAGTTGGGATAAAAACTTGACCAAAACTGCAGAAAGTTTCTCTAAGTGTTAAATGAAAATGTCATGACTTTATGAATTTATAACCTGAAATCCAAGCCTGTTTAGGAGAAGTTGTGTAAAGAAATGTTGTAGATATCATGGAGATCTACAACTTTCATGTTGGAAGCTTCTCTTGAATCATCTTGCATCAAGGTGAAAAGTTGGCATGAAGAAATGAGATTATCACGTATAAAAAACACTTAGAAAAATTTCTAAGTCTTGAAGGGTTTGAACTTTCACATTGACTTTTGACTTTCTTGATTTCTTGATGATCAAGTTTCATATTTTTGAATGTATTGATGAAATTTGATCCTTGGAATATAATGTTGACCAAAAAGTCAAAGTTTGACTTTCTAGTATGTAATTGACCATTTTGCCCTTTTGCCAATTGCAAGCCTAAATTGATGTATCAGTGCTGCAAACTTGATGTCATAGAAGATCTTGTGAGAAAATCCTTGAGAAATGAGAGGGAAAATTTTGGGGTACAACAGGGGGGTAGATTATAGAAAGGGAAGGTATTAGCACCCTTTCTATCCATGGTTTTCCATGGGCTCCTAGGTACTTGCTCATCTTTTTAAAAATTGCTTGTGTTTGTGCTTTGTTTTTGAACAGTTTGACTTCGTGATAACCCTTGTATCAGTCCTCAAAGGTGTGACGAAGTTATTTTGAAAATTGTTTTGAAATGTGTAAGTGCAAAAAGCTTTGATTTGAGCAAGTACCTACTAGAATCTACCTACTCGAAAAAAGATCGTTTCTATTCTTGTTTCCTTTAGACGGCGCTATCCTACTATTGAGAAATAGGTAGCACCGTCGTTGGAATTGTAAGGGTCAATTCGAAAGAGACGTACGATCACTAAAGCAATATTAGGACACCTTAGTAATAACCCTGGAGTCTTAAGATCATATTCGAGGCAACATTTCCGAGGCAACATTTCTGAGGCAACATTTAAATGGGACATTTGATCTTTTTATACAGGAGGGCAACCACTAAGACACCTTATGCTTAACGATCGTTTACCGAAGGCAACCTAAGTGAGAGTATACCCTAAGAGTGAATATGTGCGAGTGATCTGTTTTCAATTATTTAGTCTTTGCACATTAGGGTTTTCTAACCGGATTAATTTGTCATGCATTCTTGTCATACAATCCTATTAGCATACATCTAAACAGTCAAATATTTGCGAGGATTAAAATGCGAGAAAGTAAATCTACACTATTACAAGGCTTCGGGGAGGGGATTAATTACATAGCCAAAAACCCGGGAAAAAGCAAAAAATAAAAGCCCTAGATTAAACTATTACAAACCATGAACAGTTACAAAAATATTGGCAAAAATAATTAACACGCGCGTGATGAATCGAATACGAGACCACTAGGGTTTTGACCCTTGCCTAAACCTAATTGTGATTGATCTAAAAAAATGTTTTTGTCATGCTTTGTTATTTAAAAATAAAGAAATCAATAAATTAAAAAGAAAATCCTAATTCTAATTAATTTTAAATTAAGAAAAATAAATTAATTTATTCTAAAACCTATTTTTGTATTTTTATTTATTTGAAAAAAAGAGCAAAATAAAATTAAATTAAAAGTTTTAACCTAATTTCTATTTTGATTTTATTTATGAAAACAAATTACAATTTCCTAAGTTAAACTAAATTAAATTAATTTTGATAATAAAAAAAAACTAATCCTAATTTTGTGAATTATTAATTTTATGACTTTTATGAAAAATAATTAATTTGTGAATTAAAATAAATAAAGAAAATTAAAAGAATAAAAAATGAAATAAAGAAAAGAAATAAAAAAAAAGTAGTAAATGGGCCTGGTGATATTGCTGAAAGGGGGGTTGGAATATGAATTTTCTGGGCCCAAGGTTGATAGCCCGTTTTGACTTTGCCTGATTTAATGCACGCGTTGACCTGGGGCGTATGGTGGGACTTCAGTGGAATGGCATTGGATCTGGAGCGCTGATGAATTGGATGGCCATATCTTGATGACACACGGTGAACCTCCTGATGTGTAGCATGCTGGATTACCTACTGAAGAAAAATCTGAACAAAGGTTGGGACCTGGGGATCGAACCCAGGTCCTTATGCATACTTCCAATCCCTTCTTGCCAACTGAGTTGTTTCACTTAATTGTACATATAATAGAAACAAAATATAATATATGGAAAACAATGATTAATGGGAAAAACGCGCTAAAGTTCAAACTGCCCAACCAGGGAGTGCCACGCATTATCTTCTTCCTCCCAACTGTCATTTTAGCCCAATATGTTTTTACCTACGGACATTGCGTTGTAGCTACAAACCTGTGTGTCTCAAAAATCATCCACAAGCAAGATAAATGACCATGGCTGGTACCAATCAACTCGTCTCATCCTCACGAGTATCATGGTACCATAATCAACGTTCAATTTAACCTGTATTGCAAAGCCCTAAAACCAAATAAAAAAACCTAGCCATGGCAATTTTGCATACAGTCGTCAAAAACACAATTGAATAGAATGGATAGCTTGCAAACTCAATAAGGAACAATAATATGTAATTAAAACATGCCAATGATGTATAAATCAATGAAAACGAAAACGAAATGTTTTGGCTAACCGTGTGACTGCTACAACGTGTTTCAGGATGTGGGGAGGCTTGCTAATGATTGAAACACGATCCTGAGACATCCAGCAATCGATTGGAAAGGTGAGGATGGCTTGGGATGGCCTGTAACTTGGAATTGTATCACCACCTTTTCTTGAGATTTTTCAGTTTTGTTCTTGCTATGCACGACTGTTTAACCTCTTCTCTTGCCTTGGATCTCTTCTGTATATGTAATGCAACATATTAGGTTAACAAAAAACGAATTCAATCTTGCCCATTATGATGATTTGATTTGGTCTTTCATGGCATATGATATCTTTCTAAAGCTGCTTCAATTCAATCTTTTTCCACCCAAATTAGCCTTGCACGAATTGATTCTCAATTGACAGCACATAAGATCTTCCTTCAATGCAAAAATCATCCCTAAAACACATTATATGATTTATTTAGATTTATTTGATTTTATTTGAATTATAAGTGAATAAAAATCAAAATAAAATAAATAAATAAATAAATCATGGTGGGTCCCATAGGCCGTGGACTATGCTAGGAATGAGATTCAATCTTGAAAAGATGGGCCCATGTGGAGAAAATGCAAATTTAAGCACATTTGACTTTTGGCAATTTTGCAAAAATGGTTAACTTGGCCAATGCATAACGCTCTCAATTTTGTCCCTAGAGAGGTGTTCTTAGACTTTTTAGAAATTTTAGGATGTCCTCTAAGCAACCCTTTTGGTCTCATCTCAATTGAGTCTTCCATGTTCATGTATGAAGCTTTGACCCAAAAGGTGTTTTTGTTGACTTTTCAAAATGACCTATAATGTCAAAATTCATATCTTTTTGTGATTGAAAATTTGGACTTGGTAGCTGAAGATGAATTATAGGGAATTGCATCCTCTTCAAAATGAGCTTTGAATGGGTCATTTCTGATAAAGTATGAGAAAGTTATGCTTGGTCAAAGTTGAGTTGACTTTTCCTGCAAAACCTTAATTTAGCAACTTTTGGGTTTTGATGAATTGTGAACAGTCCTTGATGAATCATGATCAACCCTTGATTAAATTATGAATGTTACTTCAAAATTAGGATGTTGACATAAAATCTTGAAGTTTGACTGTACGTGAGCCACAGTTGACTTTTGACCTAGCACTATCGATTTTCAAGCATTTGAGCAATTGACTGAGCAAACTTCTTCTGAAAGGTTGAAACTTGACATGGATGATCTTGGGAACATATTAGGACAATGGTGAGCATTTGGGATCCTTTTGACTCAAGCATCTTGATGCAAAATGAAACCCTAATTTCAAGTAGACTACCTTAGGAGAGAGTTTGTCTGATCAACTTTTGAACTTCCTTGAGCAATTTGAGGACCTCACTTGACATGTATTGAGAAATATGGGAGGGGAAATTTTGGGGTACAACAACTGACCCTGTTAAATCTTCTTAAACTTGAGGATATAGATTGGCTCGTCTGCCTTTCGTGATCTGAAGGTGGAAGATGATTGAACACTAGAGTGCCCAGAAATTTGTACTCGCGTGAAGTGATACTTGACTGGCGATATCGGGAATGGGCTTATAGATGCCATTTGGAAGTCGATGACGGAAGATGGGCTTAAAGATGCCATCCGAAGAGGTGTCAATCGCATAAGAGATTCCTTTGCGAGATCTTGTATACATGTTGTTGAGGAGGACTTTGTTGGGGAATGTTGGTCTCTGTCTTGAGAGAAATAGAGTTTTAGGAGCTTCAGTTGTCCGTTACTTTACTGGCGAATAATTCCGGTTTGGGAAGTGGAAGTGAACTGTGTGTTTGGTCGGGGTATAGGCTGCATCGTGACTTACTGGGGAAATGCGAAACCAATCGTGTTTGATTGGGTCCCGGTCTTATAGTGTTATGGACTGTTGCCTGGGGATAAGAGAGGAAGAACCTGGATAGTAAGGTTATGAGAAGGAACCTGGATAGTAGGGTTACCATGGTATAAAAAGCCTGGATAGTTGGGCTGTGAGAAGGAACCTGGATAGTATGGTTATTTTGACATGAAAGCCTGGATAGTGGGGCTGTGAGAAGGAACCTGGATCGTAGGGTTACTTCGACATGAAAGCTTAGATAGTAGGGCTGTGAGAAGGAACCTGGATAGTAGGGTTGCTTTTTTATGAAAGCCTGGGTAGTAGGGATGTGAGAAGGAACCTGGATAGTAGGTTTTCTTTGATATGAAAGCCTGGGTAGTAGGGCTGTGAGAAGGAACCTGGATAGTAGGGTTGCTTCGATATGAAAGCCTGGGTAGTAAGGCTGTGAGAAGGAACCTGGATAGTAGGATTGCTTCGATATGAAAGCCTGGGTAGTAGGGCTGTGAGAAGGAACCTGGATAGTAGGGTTATTTTGACATGAAATCCTGGATAGTAGGGCTGTGAGAAGGAACCTGGATAGTAGGGTTACTTCGACATGAAAGCCTGGATAGTTGGGCTGTGAGAAGGAACCTGGATAGGAGGGTTTCTTCGATATGAAAGCCTGGGTAGTAGGGTTGTGAGAAGGAACCTGGATAGTAGGGTTGCTTCGATATGAAAGGGTTGTGAGAAGGACCCTGGGTAGTAGGGTTACTTTGATATGAAAGCCTGGATAGTAGGGCTGTGAGAAGGAAGCTGAGTAGTAGGGTTACTTTGATATGAAAGCCTGAATAGTAGGGCTGTGAGAAGGAACCTGGGTAGTAGGGTTACTTCTATATGAAAGCCTGGATAGTAGGGTTGTGAGAAGGAACCTGGATAGTAGGGTTACTTCGATATGAAAGCCTGGATAGTAGGGTTGTGAGAAGGTACCTGGATAATAGGGTTACTTCGATATGAAAGCCTGGATAGTAGGGCTGTGAGAAGGAACCTGGATAGTAGGGTTACTTCGATATTAAATCTTGGATAGTAGGGCTGTGAGAAGGAATCTGGATAGTAGGGTTGCTTCGATATGAAAGCTTGGGTAGTAGGGCTGTGAGAAGGAACCTGGATAGTAGGGTTACTTCGATATGAAAGCCTGGATATTAGGGCTGTGAAAAGGAACCTGGATAGTAGGGTTACTTCGATATGAAAGCCTGGATAGTAGGGTTGTGATAAGGAACCTGGATAGTAGAGTTACTTCGATATGAATTTGGGTAAAACTGTAGAGGGAACCTGGGTCAGGTTGCTTTTGTTGCACTGATGATTACTCTGTTTAGCTTCGAGTGTTGATCATGGGCTTGCTGGAAATGGTTGATGATAATTGTCTTTCCTGAAATAAATACATGGTTAGTTATGTGCGATGCATGAGATGCATTGTATGATGACGTTCTCAAAATAAATGAGACCATGCTATATGTAATGTATGCACATGTCATGATGTATGCACATGAAATGCTGACGTAATAATCTGAGTCCGGGAAAATAAATCCTTGACTGCTGTTTGGAGAGTATGAGAAATGGTATTCTTGACTGTTGTAAAGAACCATGAATCCTTTGCTTCTGTTGGGGATGGTGAACAAAGATGATTATGCTGGGGATTTGCCCCTTGGCTGGTGAATATTCTGCCGGAAGAGACCCTGTCTGAGGATAATTCTGCAGGGGATAACTCTGTTGGAGAGGAGATACTCTGTTGATAGAGCTGCTAATTCAAAGGAATAAACTTAGCTGGGGATGAATTACCGTTGCTGGTGATAATGAATTCTGTCGGGGATTGAATTTCTGCTTGTGAGAGAAGTAAACTCTGCTTGGGGAAACAATTACTGACTTGCTCGCGGTTGTGAACCTCAACTGGGGAGAGATATGTCTTGTTCGGGAAAGCTAACGTCACTGTCTTTGGATACTTTTTACTCCATGGGGAGTGTATGTACCACTGCTCATGTTTTCAAGCTGGCTCTATCCCGATACCTGGTGGGCAGAGTAACTGTAAGGTTTGGGTACTTCTTGTTTGTCCCTGTTCCTGGAATTACGGGTAATTGTCTATTGTTTCTTATGTAAATATTTATGAGCAGCAATTATTTTCAAATGCATATATCAAAAATGAATCATTGGACGTTCTTGCGAAACAAAACAGAAAAAGAAAAACGATTTGAAATTTCTTGTAAAAATGAATTGTATTGGTTTTTGAAGTTGGCCTGTAATAGGCATTTTTGTACAAAGAGGCTGACGTCCTAGTAAGAGAATGCGCCGAAAGACAAAAATTATACAACTTGTGTAAAAGAAAGAAAAACAGTTATGTGAAACGACCCCATTGGGTTCCAACTCTGCTATTGCCTTTATATCTTCAAGCGTCTCATCACTTTACTACTCGGCCGAAGGTGGATCAGATTGATTGGCGTCATCTGAGCTTTATAATCGATACCGAAGTCTGGTTGCAAGATGATCCAATGAGACATAGTGTTACGCTTCGATCCCTAATTTTTGCCTAGACCTCCCTTTCGGGTTTTTAGTCCACCGGGATACCCTTTTTTGCCCAAGCCCCCTTTTCAGGTTTTCGACTTGCCGGGTGTACAGTTTTTCATTTTCATCCCTTACTTTTGCCCGAACCCTTTTGGTTCACCGAGAAGCCCTTATTTTTTCCTAGGACAGTCAACCTAGCGGGTCTTTAATTATGCGTAGTATCTTTTCACTATGTCTGCATTGACGGGGTGAGGAAGGTCGTCACCATCCATGGTGGTTAGAATCATAGCTCCTCCTGAGAAAATGTTCTTAACCACAAATGGCCCTTCGTATGTGGGGGTCCATTTGCCCCTGGGATCACCTTGTTGTAGTATGATGCGTTTGATCACTAGATCCCCGACCTGATATTCTTAACGTCTAACTTTCTTATTAAAAGCCTTGATCATTCGTTTTTGATACGTCTGACCATGACAGATAGCAGTAAGTCTCTTTTCATCGATTAGATTCAGTTGATCAAGTCGGGTTTGGATCCAGTCGTCTTTGTTCAAACCTGCATCCTTTATAATCTTGAGAGAGGGTATCTGGACTTTGATGGGTAGGACTGCCTCCATGCCATACACCAAAGAGTAAGGTGTTGCCCTTGTCGATGTCCGTGCCGAGGTACGGTACCCATGAAGAGCGAATGGTAACATCTCGTGCCAATCTTTGTATGTCACCGTCATCTTCTGCACAATCTTCTTGATGTTCTTGTTAGCTGCTTCAACAGCCCCATTCATCTTCGGTCGGTAGGGAGAAGAGTTATGATGCTGAATCTTGAATTGTTTTCATAGCTTGGTGATCATGGTGTTATTGAGATTTGTACCATTATCAGTAATAATCCTCTCTGGTACACCGTATCGACAGATCAGATTGTGTCGGATAAACCGCGCCATAACGTTCTTAGTTACTGTAGCAAAGGAAGCTGCCTCAACCCACTTTGTAAAATAATCAATTGCTACCAGAATGAAATGATGCCCGTTAGACGCAGTAGGTCTGATCTTGCCGATCATGTCGATACCCCACATTGAAAAGGGCCAAGGAGCTGTCAAAACATTCAGAGGAATCGGAGGTACATGTACCTTATCAGCATAGACTTGGCATTTATGACAGGTTCGAGAGTGCTGATGACAATCGGCTTCCATAGTAGACTAACAATATCCTGCCCGTAGGATTTTCTTCGCCATGGTATGTCCACTGGAATAAGTTCCGAAGGTACCTTCATGTAACTCTGCCATGATCCTTTCTGCCTCGCACTTGTCTACACATCGCAGTAAGGTTGAATCATGGTTACGCTTATAGAGGATTCCATTACTGATGAAGAACTTCGCAGCAAACCTTCTCAGAAACTTCTTATCATTAACAGATGCCCCCTCAGGGTATTCTTGAGCCTCAAGATACCTCTTTACCTCGTGAAACCAGGGCTTATCTGCTACCTCCTCGGTCTCAATGTCACAACAATGCGCGGTGTTGTACCCCAAAATTTGCCCTCCCATATTCTTCAAAGTTTGTCAAGAATCATCTTCAATTGGTTCAAGACTACTCAAGGGTTGCACAGTCCAAATGCCTCCTAAGCCAATCAAAAACTAGGGTTTTGGTTCTCTCAAGAAATTGGAGGTTTTCAATGGTCCAATCAAGTCCCATAGGCCTATATACATTGCCAAGCATCTACATGTCAAGTCTCAAGACTCACAGGGTCAAATTGCACAGTCAAAAGTCCTATTTGGTTCACAATCAACTGCAGGGGCAAAATGGTCATTTTACAGTCAAAATTTTTGGTCAACATCTTATTTTGAAGCCACAATCATCATTTGATCCAGTCTTGATCGTGATTCATCAAGCATGGTTCAAAAATCATCAAAGATGCAAAAGTTGCTATTTTGGGACAGTAGAAAAGTCAACTGTAACTTGACCTAGGCATAACTTTTTCATGGTTCATCAGAAAAATCCCATCCAATGCTCATTTTGAAGGGGATGACATTTCCTACAACTCATCTTCACATTCCAAGTCCAAGAAATGCTCTCACAAAAAGTTATCAATTTCTACATTATAGATCAATTTTAAAAGTCAACAAAAAGGCATTTTAAGTCAAAGACCATAACTTGAGATTGGTAAATCCAAATGACATGGGACTAAAGGAATTGGTTAGAGGACTTCAAGACCTTTCCAAAATGTCCAAGAACATGTTCATAGCTTCAAAATTGAGCAAGATATGCATTGGAGAAGTTGGGAAATTTTTGGGAATTTGCAAAAGTCAACTTTTCCCAAAACACTTCATTTTTGCTAATGGGCCTCAAATTCTTCCTTGAAACATTGTCCAAGGCCTATGCACGACCCAATGAGCTTAAATTGATTTATTTTCTTATTTTTAATTAATTAATTGAATTTTTTATTAATATTAATTCATTTAATTGATTTTAAATGTAGGAAATTCAAAGATATGGTTTTCAAATCTTTTTGTGATGCAAAAGAGGTCAACACATGCTGAAGATTTCGTGTACACATCAAGGAGACAAAATCATCCAATTTTGGCAAGTTTTATCAATCAAAAAGGTTGAAAAAGATTTGATTGAAATCAAATATTGAAATCATAAAGCCATGGATTTTTGGACAAAGTTTTACCCTAATTCCATTCCACTACATATACTAAAGCTAACCCTAATGCTGTGAACGAAAAGGCTGCTGCAGAAAACCATATGCTATATTGAATTTTTTCAAGAAAATTGTAAAATCGTTTTCTCACTTCCAGGCCAATTCAAGGGCTTTTAAGGAGTCAAATACATTGCTAGTATACTCAGAAACAATTTGCAATCAAAAACAAGCCTTAACACTCAAAGAACACGCAAGAACAAGTCACACGGTTTGGTTTTTTTTTCATAATTGTAATTCAATATTCATGCATTATTAATGAGATTTTTTGTGTGTATTGGATTGCTAGAACCTCTCTGAAGCTAATGGCATAGGTGAATTGTGTTATGGTGCCCTGAAACGAAAACTGCCATTGGAGAATTCTAGGTTTTCAAGCTTCAAAATTAGGGCTTTACAGCACAGAAAAAATTGGACCTTGAGACGCATATGGTTGGAACCGCCTGGACAAGATGAACTTAAACCAACCCTCGCGCCCTATTTATATAACCCAGAATCCTAATCGCTATTTTTCCTTTTGTTATTTTGTGAGGGTTAAAAACCCCCGCTAATTGCTTTTGTTTTACAGGAAAAAGGCAGGAGACGAAGGACGTGTACGCCCCTGAATGGAGGATTCAAAAACAGCGCGCGTTTTGGTTGTTCTTCAGAATATTATTTGTTTTTATATATTATAATTAATTGCCACTATAACAACAAAGACAGGCGCTTGGCATAGTGGAGGATGACGAGGTTGGCAACCATTGGGACCTGGGTTCGATTCCCAGGTCCCCCAAAATACTTGTTCTATTTTTTCTAACAAATTCCCATGCAGCGCTTTCTAATGGTTCCACCATACACCTCAACCATCCAAGCGCCAGGTGTTCATAATCAGCAATCCAAGGGCTATGAAGTGTTGACCATCATGTTCCCCAGTCAAAGCCAACGTAGACTATCCAGAAAGTCAAAGCAGACTTGATTCTTAATGGGCCAAATTGCTTCTTCAAACCTCCATTGGGTCCATCACCCCCCTGGTTTTGTTACTTTTTTTATTTTCTTTTACTCATAATTTCCTTTTATTAATTATTATTATTATTACTATTTAATTAATACAAATAATTATTTTTCTTAATAAATTCAGATAATCAAAAGATGTAATTATTTTTATTATTTATTATTAATAATTATTTTTGTAAATAAACTCTAATTAATTAACTTAGTTTAAATTAGGTCTAATTTTAACTTTTTACAATAAATAAAACAAATTTAGAATTAGGGTTTCTTTTGACTTTTAATTTCTTATTTTTATTTTTATTAAAGACTTAAAAAACACAAAAAAACATTTTTCTTTTAATTAATTAATTAATTAGTTTAGGGTTAATATTTAATTAATTGCAAAGGACCAAAATTGCTTTATTTCTCAAAAGGGTCAAAACCCTAAGGACGTCCTGATTTAATTTCTTTTCGCGCTTTATTTCCTTTTTAGCATATTTATGTATCTGCTCCGGAAATGTAATAGTTAATTAGGGTTTATCACTTTATTTACCTTTCTCGCATTTATTTTCCAAAACGGGTTATGTTTTTGGCGATGTATAGACTCGCGCCTTGTAATAGCGTAGATTTAACTTTTCGCAATTTATTTTCCGCACTCTTAACTATTAAAAATGCATGAAAGACTTGTATGACAAATAAAACCAATCCGTAGCTCACAAATGCATGATCAAAGATAAATATAAACTGAATTCAACACACATGCACATGTCACTCCTAGGGTACGCCTCACTCGGTTGCCTTCGAACGTGGTCGTCAAGTATAGCGTGTTTTAGAGGTCGCCCTCATGTCTAAAGATCCAGTTGCCTCGAAACTGTTGCCTCGGATAAAAAGGATCTAGGACATTAGGGTTACCGCTAAGGTATCCTACCATTGCTTTGGTGACCACATTGTCCCTCATAATCGAATTGACCCGAATACCTCCAACGACGGTGCTACCTACCTCTCAATGGTGGGATAGTACTATCTAAAGGACTCTTACACAGCCTAATTCCTTAGAGTAGGTAGATTTCTCCTGGGTACTTGCTCTTTCAAAAAACAAAAACATCTTTTCGCACCTACACTTTCAAAAGGTTTTCAAACAAATATTTCATACACTCTTGAGGACAGATACAAGAGTTACCTAGAAATTTTTCAAACGAAACTTTTTCAAAACCCACATACACTTGAAAAGCAAACCATTTTTGAAAACATAAGAGCAAGTACCTAAGAGCCCATGGATAACCACGGATAGAAAGGGTGCTAACACCTTCCCTTTCTATAAATCTACCTCCCGAACCGAGAGACATCTCGAATAAGGAATTTTGCTGTGCTTTTGTCCTTTCCATGTTGGAGAACATAAAAGACAATGGCGACTCTTGCTTACCGCGACATTTCACGAACCAGCTTAAAAAACAGTCAGTTCTATTTCCACCGATCACAGAACTGGCGACTCTGCTGGGGACATTATAAGTGAGGTGTACCTTAGGATTAGACCACTCTTATGTTTTCAATTGTATGTCTTGATTGCTTTTATATTTGTGGGCTTGCATCGGAGTTTCATAGATCCTAACCCGGATCTGGGGAATACCCTTTAGGTAGCATAAGCTGTGAGGGACTTGTCCGGCGTAGACCGACACGGGTGAAGCAGTAGCTACGTTGGTGTGACACCTTGGTCTGTACCGATATCCCTTGTGTTGCAACGAGGAGAATATGGGTCTTCTGAGGAGTCATTAAGCACCAACCGACCTTAGAACCCTAAATTGACCCAACTTGGCCATAGAACAGTAGCAGTATGCTACACTCATTGAGGCTAAACTCTCGCGATGGTTCTGGCCGCGAGAAAAGATTGCGACGCTGGAGTTATGACCGATTGAGGGTAGTCGATGATATTGAGATCCTCTAGAACCCGGTTACTTTTGATAGGACAGGTCTTAACCAACGAAACTGAAAGAGGGTATTACCTAAACTTCATGCTGGCCTAAACTCTAAGGGTTGTCTTGTGTGACTTGTGTGCCTTCAAACTTGAATTACTTGCATGTACTTGTTATCTAACAACACGGGTTCCTTACAGGTTTTGTTTACAATCCTTAATTTGGACTCATAACAGGGTTCACTTACATCACTCCATGCATAGCATAACATCATACCATCATACCATTGCATACATCCTGCATAAGGACTAACTCATTTCAAGGATCTCAAGGGTTTGTGATGCAGGTCATGATGAACCAAAATGTCTAGCAAGGGGCAAAGGGGATTTATTTTCCTCTAGCCAGGTTGATGACTTGAGTCAGGGGCTATGACCCACTCGATATGGTGAGCCTAACTCTTGAAGAAGGATTCCCAACAACATGAAGTTCCTTCAATCAAGCTACAAAATTCAAATTATAACAATTGTCTTGTTTACCCCGCGAGATCCTTGAAAACATTGCATGCATACATACATATCATTGCATTACAGGTACTCTTTTGACAGGTTACTTATCTTCTTCGCTGTTTATTTCAACAACCGTCATGAATCCTGAATCATCTAATGAACAAGCTATCAAGGCCCTCTAGGCCCAGAATGCCCAGTTCCAGGAGTTGGTTATGAGCCTAGCCCAGGGTCAACAGGATTTGAAGACTCTGCTTATGAAGAAGAAGAAGAAGAAGAAGAAGAGGACTGTTTTGTTCAACCCTAGACGCAGATCTGGGAATGGATCACAAAATGAGGTTGAGCTGACTACCTCATCTGTAGGGAAAGACAGTCCCCAAGAGAGAAGGGTTCCTAGTCCCGTGGTCTCTGACAACAAGACAGATTACAATGAGGAACAGTACCCTCCAGCTGAGGACAAATACAAACAGCTGGAAGACCGTTTGAGCGCCATGGAGATACAAAAGGTGCCTGGCCTGGACTTCGAAGATCTAGGTTTATCCTCTGGGGTGGTGATCCCACACAAGTTCAAGGCACCTGCCTTTGCAAAGTACGACGGAGCTTCCTGTCCTAAACTGCACCTCCGGTCGTACGTAAGGAAGATCCAACCGTATACTACTGACAAAAATCTATGGATCCATTTTTTCCAGGAATGTCTTTCAGGGACTCAACTCGAATGGTTCTATCAGCTGGATGGAGCCAGTATTCGTAACTGGGAGTACTTGGCTACTGCATTCTACAAGCAGTATCAGTACAATTCCGACCTCGCTCCTACGCGTACCCAACTCCAGGGTATGTCACTTGGGACGGGTGAAGGATTCAAAGAGTATGCGCAAAAGTGGAGAGACCTGGATGGAAGGGTGCAGCCACCTTTGACTGACCGTGAGCTCGTTGACATGTTCTTGGGGACCCTGTCTAGTCCTTTCTTCCACCATCTGATTGGGAATTCTTCTGCTGGGTTTACAGATTTGATCTTGACCGGGGAGAGGATTGAAGCTGGTACCAAGGCTGGAAAGATTCAAGAAGCTGCACCTTCTGATGCTCATAAAAAGCCTTACCATGAGAAAAAGGAGTCCAATGTTGTGCATGGTAAAAAGAGTCGTCCTGATCAACAGGTAGGGGCAACCCAGATCTCCAATCCTATGTCGGCTCAGCAAAGACAGGGGCACCAACGTAAGGAGGTCGCACCCAAGAGACAGTTCACTAAGATCAACATGTCACTGGATCAAGCATTACAGCAAATTTTGAAGACAGGGCTGATTACCTTAAGGGCTCCTCTCCGGAATCCAAACACTTATGCTCCTAACTATCATCCCAATGACAGGTGCGCATATCACTCTGATAGCCCGGGGCATACTACGGACAACTGTTGGGCTCTGAAGAACAAGGTCCAAGACATGATTGATGCTAAAGAAGTCCAGTTTGAAGCATCAGAGACTCCAAACATAATCACTGCCCCTTTACCAAATCATTGAAGGCTTTTGTTTTATTTGAATTTCCGAGTTGTATTTTTATTTGCTTATACAAACAATTAATGTCATAGCAAACTCTTTTATCCCATTAAATGCATCGCATATGTCTGTTTGAATTAATCTATTTGTATTCATTATATTCAAAAATTGCTTTCATTTTTCTGTGATGTTCAACGTTCGATTAATAATTCTAAGCCTCTTGAGGGAGGATGACGAAAATGATACCACAATCTACAGTATGCTTTTGAACCGACCCCGCTGATGAGGTACATGCATTGTTTCAATTCCTAAACACTGGAGTTATAAGGAAGATAATCCCTCGTCGACCCCTTCGAGCCAAAGAAGTAGGAGTTTTTTCTTCTCAAAAATTAAAAACCCTTAATCATAACCTGGGGCAGGGTAGTTCTCTCCGTTGATCCAAGTGCATAACGAATGACATCAAAAGAAGTCCTTTTGAAACAAAAGACAGTGATGGTTCCGAATAATCATAAAGACAGGCAGTCATCATTTCGCAGAAATAAAAGCCCAATAAGTCAAAACATATGAAGGGGACTTACAAAAACTAGGGCATCCCGCTGACTGTAATTCCAAAAGAAACAGTTCAAGCAAAAAAACAGGGATAATGAAATTAAAAAGAAAGAGGCCCTACAAACCCTCGACAAAAAAAAATGACCGCCTATTCAAAATAAACTGTCAAGATCCGAACCATTACTGGAATATCCGAGCAAAGACTCAAACAAGGTCTAACACACGATTAGCTGAGTTTAGGTTTGAAGAACATCACGAAGAACGGGTGGGTACAAATAATTTGAGCCTTTATCCTTTGTTTCTTAAACCGTGAACCAGGCCACGTTATAACCCTCAAAAGTCCTAGCTGAAGCATGGGTTAGTTTGAAAGCATACTGTTACGAAAGGTATCCTGACTCCTTAAGGCTTGCGGTAAAATAACGAGTTGACATCACATTTTTACAAAATTTGCTTGTTTTACTGAAAAATGCATTTTCAAAAACTTCAAAACAGACATAGGCTTTGCATTCTTGATATGATATTGTTTGCATATGATGATTTGTTCGAACGGCAGAGAAATTCGCACGACGAATGTCTAATGAACAAAAGCACTTCCAACCAAGGGGCAGACATGATCATTGTCCATAATCTGGGGCAGTGAAGTCAAGATTCAGGGAATCTCTAAAAAGGCCAAATAACCAGGGGCAGATCTCCACCTGAATCACTTGGGGGCATTGGACAGGAATTCCAGCAGCGAATCTGGCACGATCAAACGAAGATCTTCTGGTAGTCTGACAACACAACACTACAACAGGGGCACCTCCCTACATCCTGAGAGCACGAACATAGTCGGAAAAAAATACTACGCACAATCAAAGACCCGCTAGGTTGACACACCTATGCAAAAATAAGGGCTTCCCGGCGAACCAAAAGGGTTCGGGCAAAAATAAGGGATGAAAATGAAAAAAAATCTGTACACCCGGCAAGTCAAAAACCTGAAAAGGCGGCTTGGGCAAAAATGGGTATCCCGGTGGACTGAAAACCCGAAAGGGCGGTCCAGGCAAAAATTAGGGATCAAAGCGTACGACTATGTCCCGGCATCTCGTCACTTGCCTACAAGAAGAAGATTTGTCAATCGGCAGTCATCAAGCACCTCTACAGGTACCTTCTCCCACAGAAGCTGGGGCAATCAGAATTGTCTAAGCGGTCTAGCTGCTCTGTCCTCAAGGTATAAGGTAGATTCGGCTGAAGAATGTAACCAAGATACCTTCACTCCCCGAGAGTAAGACAAGATTCAGCAACACTCTCCCCCGAGCAGAGTTGGTCTCCCATCAGCCCTGAAAAGGCACAATATCCCTAGCAAGTCAGCAACACTCTCCCCAAGCAGAGTTAGGCTACTGTCAGCCCTAAGGAAGTCGGATATCCCCAGAAGATCTCAACATTCCCCAGCGGAGTATGTAGATGTTCCTAAGCAAGCATCCCCGACAGTCTTAATATAAGATTGTTCCCCGGCGGAATACAGGCACCCCAGTGGAGTCACTCCCCCAGTACAGTCCAAAAGTGTCCCCAGGAGAGTGGAATCAATCTCCCCAGTAGATTCTGGAAGCTTATCCCCAGTAGATTCTGGAAGCTTATCCCCTGCAGAGTACCAACGTATCTCTCCCCGACCATGTTCAGAAGTTATTCCCCACCAGAGCTTATAACTGGGTTATCCTCAGCTAATTACCACGGAAGGATCGTCCTCGGCAAAGTTCTTCCCATCCCCAGCGGAGTTCATCAAATCCTCCAACAAAACTTCTCAATGGAATCCTCAGCGGAGTTATCATCAAAACCTCAGCGAAGTATCTCTCCCCACAGAGTAATTCCCCGCAGAGTAATCTCTTCGCCAAGTTTATTCCCCAACGGAGTCATCTTCTCCTACCGGCTTATCCTTGCAATCATCATCCCCAGCAGAAACGAAGGACTTTACGCTTCAAACATCAGCCCAGGATCCAACAAATTTCCCGGCATTCGTCAAGGATTTATTTTCCCCAGACGAAATACATTCATAAACATTCACATTTCATGTCTCCTATTTTACATACATGATAAAGTGCATACGACACTATCTCATTTATTTTTGAACATCATGACATCATGCATTTCATACATCATGACATTGCATACAACTGATGTTTTTCCTTTTCAGGAAAAAAGGTCAATCCAAAGATGATTACTATTAACTGTCGCAGTTTCAGATTCGATACTTGTATCTAGCCAGGGCATATCTGTGAGCAATTGATTATGGATTCGATACCTGTATCTAGCCAGGGCATATCTACATTAAAGAGATTTCAGAGACAGCTTAGAGATGCTCCCGACGCGGATGATATTCTATTGCTTATTCATATTTCCTTTCAGAGATAGCTTAGAGATGCTCCGGATGCGGATGTTATTCTATTGCTTATTCAGACTTCCTTCTAGAGATAGCTTAGAGATGCTCCGGACACGGATGTTATTCTATTGCTTATTCAGATGTCCTTCTAGAGATGGTTCAGATGCGATCCAGATATGGCTACATTCTGATACTTATTCCAGATTCCCTTCTAGAGATGGTTCAGATACGATCCAGACATGGCTACATTCTGATACTTATTTTGGATTCCCTTCTAGAGATGGTTCAGATGCGACCCAGATATGGCTACATTCTGATATTTATTCCAGATTCCCTTTCAGATATAGCTGGGAAATGCTCCAGATATGGATGTTGTTCTTTTTGGTTATTCAGATTTTCTCTTCAGATATAGCTCGGAAATGCTCCAGATATGGATGCTGTTCTTTTGCTTATTCAGAGTTTCCTTTTAGAGATAGCTTAGAGATGCTCTGGATGCGGATGTTATTCTATTGCTTATTTAGACTTCCTTCTAGAGATAGCTTAGAGATGCTCCGGACACGGATGTTATTCTATTGCTTATTCAGATGTCCTTCTAGAGATGGTTCAGATGCGATCCAGATATGGCTACATTCTGATACTTATTCCAGATTCCCTTCTAGAGATGGTTCAGATACGATCCAGACATGGCTACATTCTGATACTTATTCCGGATTTCCTTCTAGAGATGGTTCAGATGCGACCCAGATATGGATACATTCTGATACTTATTCCAGATTCCCTTTCAGAGACAGCTTAGAGATGCTCCCGACGCGGATGATATTTTATTGCTTATTCAGATTTCCTTTCAGAGATAGCTTAGAGATGCTCCAGACTCGGATGCTATTCTATCGCTTATTCAGAGATTCCTTCTAGAGATAGTTCAGTTGCGATCCAGACATGGCTACATTCTGATACTTATTCCAGATTTCCTTCTAGAGATGGTTCAGATGCGACCCAGATATGGCTACATTCTGATACTTATTCTAGATTCCCTTTCAGAGACGGCTTAGAGATGCTCCCGGCGTGGATGATATTCTATTGCTTATTCAGAGTTATTTTCAGAGATGGCTTAGAGATGCTCCTGACCCGGATGCTATTCTATTTTTTATTCCGATTCAAACTCCTAAAGATAACTTAGAGATGCCCCAACCACGGACGCTATTCTATTGTTTATTCCAGAGATAGCTCAGAGATGCTCCTGACTCGGACGCTATTCTATCGCTTATTCAGATTCCAACTTCTAAAGACAACTTAGAGACGCTCCATACCCGGATGCTATTCTATTGTTTAGACCTAATTCATTCAAAAGACATTCCAGATATGATCCAGATTCAGATAACATTCTGTCACTCACTCAGATACAGTATGGATATACCCCAGACGTGGCGGTCATTCTACTGTTTATACAGACGGCAGCAATTAGATATAGACTAGATATGCTCCAGACACAGAAGCTATTCTATTTCTTATTCAGATTCAACTGTCCATGACATTTCCAAATGGTATCTATAAGCCCATTCCCAACAAGGTTCTGTCACATCTCCAGATGGCATCTATAAGCCCATCCTCCTATCCATCCCATCTCCAAATGGCATCTATAAGCCCATTCCCAACATCACATTGCTGATATTCTACTATGCGAGGGCAAATTTCTGGGCACTCTAGTGTTCAATCATCTTCCACCTTCGGATCACAAAAGGCACGCAAGCCAATCTACATCCTCAGGTCTAAGAAGATTGAACAGGGGAAACTATTGTACCCTAAAATTTGCCCTCCCATATTCTTCAAAGTTTGTCAAGAATCATCTTCAATTGGTTCAAGACTACTCAAGGGTTGCACAGTCCAAATGCCTCCTAAGCCAATCAAAAAATAGGGTTTTGGTTCTCTCAAGAAATTGGAGGTTTTCAATGGTCCAATCAAGTCCCATAGGCCTATATACATTGCCAAGCATCTACATGTCAAGTCTCAAGACTCACAGGGTCAAATTGCACAGTCAAAAGTCCTATTTGGTTCACAATCAACTGCATGGGCAAAATGGTCATTTTACAGTCAAAAGTCAAAAATTTTGGTCAACATCTTATTTTGAAGCCACAATCATCATTTGATCAAGTCTTGATCATGATTCATCAAGCATGGTTCAAAAATCATCAAAGATGCAAAAGTTGCTATTTTGGGACAGTAGAAAAGTCAACTGTAACTTGACCTAGGCATACCTTTTTCATGGTTCATCAGAAAAATCCCATCCAATGCTCATTTTGAAGGGGATCACATTTCCTACAACTCATCTTCACATTCCAAGTCCAGGAAATGCTCTCACAAAAAGTTATCAATTTCTACATTATAGGTCAATTTTAAAAGTCAACAAAAAGGCATTTTAAGTCAAAGACCATAACTTGAGATTGGTAAATCCAAATGACATGGGACCAAAGGCATTGGTTAGAGGACTTCAAGACCTTTCCAAAATGTCCAAGAACATGTTCATAGCTTCAAAATTGAGCAAGATATACATTGGAGAAGTTGGGAAATTTTTGGGAATTTGCAAAAGTCAACTTTGCCCAAAACACTTCATTTTTGCTAATGGACCTCAAATTCTTCCTTGAAACATTGTCCAAGGCCTGTGTACGACCCAATGAGCTTAAATTGATTTATTTTCTTATTTTTAATTAATTAATTGAATTTTTTATTAATATTAATTCATTTAATTGATTTTAAATGTAGGAAATTCAAAGATATGGTTTTCAAATCTTTTTGTGATGCAAAAGAGGTCAACACATGCTGAAGATTTCGTGTACACATCAAGGAGACAAAATCATCCAATTTTGGCAAGTTTTATCAATCAAAAAGGTTGAAAAAGATTTGATTGAAATCAAATATTGAAATCATAAAGCCATGGATTTTTGGACAAAGTTTTACCCTAATTCTTTTCCACTACATATACTAAAGCTAACCCTAATGCTGTGAACGAAAAGGCTGCTGCAGAAAACCATATGCTATATTGAATTTTTTCAAGAAAATTGTAAAATCGTTTTCTCACTTCCAGGTCAATTCAAGGGCTTTTAAGGAGTCAAATACATTGCTAGTATACTCAGAAACAATTTGCAATCAAAAACAAGCCTTAACACTCAAAGAACACGTAAGAACAAGTCACACGGTTTGTTTTTTTTTCATAATTGTAATTCAATATTCATTCATTATTAATGAGATTTTTTGTGTGTATTAGATTGCTAGAACCTCTCTGAAGCTAATGGCATAGGTGAATTGCATTATGGTGCCCTGAAACGAAAACTTCCATTGGAGAATTATAGGTTTTTCAAGCTTCAAAATTAGGGCTTTACATCACAGAAAAAATTGGACCTTGAGACGCATATGGTTGGAACCGCCTGGACAAGACGAACTTAAACCAACCCTCGCGCCCTATTTATATAACCCAGAATCCTAATCGCTATTTTTCCTTTTGTTATTTTGTGGGGGTTAAAAACCCCCGCTAATTGCTTTTGTTTTACAGGAAAAAGGCAGGAGACGAAGGACGTGTACGCCCCTGAATGGAGGATTCAGAAACAGCGCGCGTTTTGGTTGTTCTTCGGAATATTATTTGTTTTTATATATTATAATTAATTGCCACTATAACAACAAAGACAGGCGCTTGGCATAGTGGAGGATGACGTGGTTGGCAACCATTGGGACCTGGGTTCGATTCCCAGGTCCCCCAAAATACTAGTTCTATTTTTTCTAACAAATTCCCATGCAGCGCTTTCTAATGGTTCCACCATACACCTCAACCATCCAAGCGTCAGGTGTTCATAATCAGCAATCCAAGGGCTATGAAGTGTTAACCATCATGTTCCCCAGTCAAAGCCAACGTAGACTATCCAGAAAGTCAAAGCAGGCTTGATTCTTAATGGGCCAAATTGCTTCTTCAAACCTCCATTGGGTCTATCACCCCCCTGGTTTTGTTACTTTTTTTATTTTCTTTTACTCATAATTTCCTTTTATTAATTATTATTATTATTACTATTTAATTAATACAAATAATTATTTTTCTTAATAAATTCAGATAATCAAAAGATGTAATTATTTTTATTATTTATTATTAATAATTATTTTTGTAAATAAACTCTAATTAATTAACTTAGTTTAAATTAGGTCTAATTTTAACTTTTTACAATAAATAAAACAAATTTAGAATTAGGGTTTCTTTTGACTTTTAATTTCTTATTTTTATTTTTATTAAAGACTTAAAAAACACAAAAAACATTTTTCTTTTAATTAATTAATTAATTAGTTTAGGGTTAATATTTAATTAATTGCAAAGGACCAAAATTGCTTTATTTCTCAAAAGGGTCAAAACCCTAAGGACGTCCCGATTTAATTTCTTTTCGCGCTTTATTTCCTTTTTACCATATTTATGTATCTGCTCCGGAAATGTAATAGTTAATTAGGGTTTATCACTTTATTTACCTTTCTCGCATTTATTTTCCAAAACGGGTTATGTTTTTGGCGATGTATAGACCCGCGCCTTGTAATAGCGTAGATTTAACTTTCCGGAATTTATTTTCCGCACTCTTAACTGTTAAAAATGCATGAAAGACTTGTATGACAAATAAAACCAATTCGTAGCTCACAAATGCATGATCAAAGATAAATATAAACTGAATTCAACACACATGCACATGCCACTCCTAGGGTACGCCTCACTCGGTTGCCTTCAAACGTGGTCTTCAAGTATAGGGTGTTTCAGAGGTCGCCCTCCTGTCTAAAGATCCAGTTGCCTCGAAACGGTTGCCTCGGATAAAAAGGATCTAGGACATTATGATTACCGCTAAGGTATCCTACCATTGCTTTGGTGACCACATTATCCCTCATAATCGAATTGACCCGAATACCTCCAACGACGGTGCTACCTACCTCTCAATGGTGGGATAGTACTATCTAAAGGACTCTTACACAGCCTAATTCCTTAGAGTAGGTAGATTTCTCCTGGGTACTTGCTCTTTCAAAAAACAAAAACATCTTTTCGCACCTACACTTTCAAAAGGTTTTCAAATAAATATTTCATACACTCTTGAGGACAGATACAAGAGTTACCTAGAAATTTTTCAAACGAAACTTTTTCAAAACCCACATACACTTGAAAAGCAAACCATTTTTGAAAACATAAGAGCAAGTACCTAAGAGCCCGTGGATAACCACAGATAGAAAGGGTGCTAACACCTTCCCTTTCTATAAATCTACCTCCCGAACTGAGAGACATCTCGAATAAGGAATTTTGCTGTGCTTTTGTCCTTTCCATGTTGGAGAACATAAAAGACGGTGGCGACTCTTGCTTACCGTGACATTTCGCGAACCAGCTTAAAAAACAGTCAGTTCTATTTCCACCGATCACACGCGGGTTCATCCAACCTCTCAATGGTAATCTGGGGAGCTTCATTGTCCCACCTGACTTTGAACATAGAAGACATGGTAGCTAGCGTGTCCACCAACTGATTCTCCTCTCTTGGGAAGTGTTCAAAAGTTATCTCCTTAAAGTGTGGGAGCAATGTCAGTACATACTCTTTGTAAGGAATAAGATTTGGGTGCTTCATATCCCACTCGCCTTTGATCTGACTTATCACCAGAGCAGAATCTCCGAATACACTCAAGAACTTAATCCTCAAGTCAATAGCAGCTCGAAGACCCATGATACACGCTTCATACTCCGCCATATTGTTGGTGCAGTTAAAACATAATCGGGCGGTGAACGGAGTATGACAACCCTCAAGAGATATAATTACAGCGCCAATGCCATTACCTAATGCGTTTGAAGCTCCATCAAAATACATAGACCATCGGGATCCCTCCTCGGGTCCTTCATCTGGTCCAGGTTCTTCGCAATTGGTTACCAACATAATATTCTCATCCGGGAACTCGAAATTCATGGACTGGTAGTCATCCACGGCCTGATGCGCCAAATGATCTGCCAACATACTCCCTTTGATTGCTTTCTGGGCCGTGTATTGGATGTCGTACTCGGTTATGATCATTTGCCATCTTGCTATCCTTCCGGAGAGAGAGGGCTTCTCGAAAATATACTTGATCGGGTCCATCTTTGATATCAATAAGGTGGTGTGAGTCAGCATATACTGTCTCAGCCGGCGAGCAGCCCATGCCAAAGCGCAGCAAGTTTTCTCGAGCAATGAGTATCGGGTCTCACAGTCGGTAAACTTTTTGCTAAGGTAGTAAATGGCGTGCTCTTTTCGGCCAGACTCGTCATGTTTCCCCAACACACACCCCATTGAATTGTCTAGCACTGTCAAGTATAATATCAAAGGTCTTCCTTCAACTGGAGGCATCAAAATTGGTGGTTCTTGAAGGTATTCCTTGATTCTATCAAAAGCGGTCTGGCATTCATCATTCCACTTTACCACTTGATCTTTCTTCAGCAGCTTGAATATTGGCTCACAAGTGGCAGTCAGATGTGAAATGAACCTAGCGATGTAATTCAGACGTCCCAAGAAACCTCTAACTTCTTTTTCTGTGCGGGGAGCCGGCATCTCTTGTATGGCTTTTACCTTTGCAGGGTCCACCTGAATACCTTTGTCACTGACAACGAAACCCAAAAGCTTTCCAGACCTTACCCCGAAGGTACACTTGTTCGGATTCAACCTCAGTTTGTACGTCTTCAACCTATCAAACAGTTTCTGGAGATGATCAAGGTGCTCCTCTTTAGTCTGGGACCTGGCTATCATGTCATCAACATAAACCTCGATCTCATGGTGAATCATATCGTGGAACAAAGTGACCATGGCGCGCTGATAAGTTGCCCCAGCATTCTTCAACCCAAAAGGCATTACCTTGTAACAAAAGGTGCCCAACTGTGTAACGAAGGTTGTCTTCTCCATGTCCTCAGTGGCCATCTTGATCTGGTTGTAGCCAGAAAAACCATCCATGAAAGAGAAGATCTTATGCTGCACGGTGTTGTCGACCAGAACATCGATGTGAGGAAGTGGGAAGTCATCCTTGGGGCTTGCCCTGTTCAGATCTCTATAGTCCACACACATCCGTACCTTACCGTCCTTCTTAGGTACCGGAACGACGTTGGAAACCCACTGCAGATAAGAAGTGACAGCTAAGAACCCTGCGTCGAACTATTTCATGACCTCTGCCTTGATTTTCTCTGACATTTCGGGGCGCATACAGCGAACCTTCTACTTTACCGGAGAGCAATCTTCTTTAGTCGGCAAGTGATGAAACATAATATCAGTGTCCAAACCAGGCATATCTTTATAGGACCAGACAAAGATCTCAACATAGTCGCGTAGCATTTGTATTAACCGTTGTTTGACACTAGACTCCATATTCGCACCTATTTTAACCTCCTTCCTGTCTTCCTCTGTACCCAAATTCACTGACTCCACTAGCTCTTCATGAGGTTGTATGGCCCTCTCTTCCTGCTGTAATAGTCTAGCAAGTTCTCCAGGCAGCTCACAATCATCCTCACCTTCTTCCTCGGCTTGGTTGATTAGATTTTCGAAGTCATAACTGGCAGTAGCAGAGTCGTTATCAATGGGATCCAAAGTGGATATGGATCTGCAGTATGATACGTGAGTGTGTGTAAGAAAAAAATAGTTATTTTGATAAAGTGGGAAACAGAAAATATAAGGAGTGCAAAATTTGTAATGCAAGAAACGTCCAATGCTTTATTAATGATATATGAAATGACAAATAATAGCCCTCACAAGCAAAGCCAAGGTGCCTCGGGTAAGGCACCGGGCTGTAAAGTTTCAAACTTGTTTATTACAAATCTTAAAACAAAAGTCAATTACTGCGGAATAAAAGAAACAGGCATGAAGTCCTTCACCGTCCAGTTGTTCAGTCCACCATTGGTTGTTGGGTAGATCCAGTTGTCGATGTCTGAATCCTCTTTACTGTCTTTAATTGCATTAACTCCCCGATTGCTGATGTGCATAGGAGGTCTTCCAATCCGTGCGCGCCTAACAACCCTTTGAGCCCTTGTATTAAAGCCCAAACCAAATTTGTCAATTTTGTGAGTGAAATCAGGGAGTTGGCCCTAATTGGTACACCGACCTTCTTCAACTGCAGCCCTGACATCCTTGAGGGAAGTCATCTTCATCAGAGGTTTGTCGGTAGTAACTTCAGTTGATGCCGAAAACTGAGGGACCTCTTCGAAATTCTAACAAGGAGTTTCTATGAATTCCCTGTCCATCTCCATGTAGCAGAAGGAATATAGATGACTTACCATATACTCCTCTTCACCTTGCACTGTAACAATCTTCCCCTTCACTGGGTACTTCAGCATTTGATAGAGCGTGGAAGTAACAGCCCCAGCCCTATGGATCCAAGGACGACCCAACAAGCAAGAATACGATGGCCTGATATCCATCATGTAGAAGGTGGAACCAAAAGTCAGAGAACCCACTTTGACAGGGATGTCCACCTCCCCGTGAACCATTCTATTTGATCCATCAAAAGCCCTTACCACAATGTTACTCGATTTTAGAATCAGACCTTCACAATCCAGATGGTCTAATGCTTTCTTTGGCAGAACATTTAATGAGGACCCAATATCTACCAGCACATGGGCCATAGTGGTGCCCCTGCACTCGATCGAGACGTGAAGAGCATCATTATGATTTCTTCCTTTCAGTGTCAGATCCGCATCTGAGAAACCCAACCCATTGTCAGCAGTCAGGCTGGCCATGCAGTCTTTGAATTGATCTATTGAAGTTTCCTGCGGCACATGCGCAGTCTTGAGAAATGCAATCAAAGCCTTCGCATGGGCTTCAGAACACAACAACAGGGACAACATGGATATCTTTAACGGGGTCTGCCTCAGTTGCTCGACCACATTGTAGTCGCTCTTCTTGATAATCTTCAGTATTTCCTCTATCTCTTGTTTAGAGGCTTCTACAACGATTTTCTTAGGTGCCTCCGTTTGGGAAGGCTCACCTATAATTTCTTTGCCCCGAGTCACAGATGGCTCAGCAGCAGGGGTGATGACTGGAGTAAGAACAGGAATAGTTGCAAGTGTAATAAGTGGAGTAGGAACAGGAGAAATGTCAGGAGTGCTGGTTGGAACAGCACTTGGAATAACAATAGGCTTGATGATAGTCTTCGGGGAAATCTCAAGAGAGAAGACCCTTCCACTTCGGGTAACTTTACTAGTCCCGACAATATTACTGACATCAGTATCAGCTTCTTCATTCTTTAGATCTTGCTTAACAGCATGGTAATATACATCAGCACCATAATTCCATGGAATAGCCTTGTCTGAGGTGTACGGAATGGGACCAGGAACAGTGATTATTAAAGGAGCAATTCTTGGAACAGGTGTAACCCTAACAGGTTTTCTCGAGGAAACCTTGGAAGGATTGGCGGAAATGTTTATAATGGCAACGTCTTCATTTGGAACAAACGGAATCATGGTCTTCTCGAACAAAATCTCTTTATTATCCATCAGGCGTTGAACACCTGATTTCAATAAACAACAATCGGAAGGCAGGATCGAACACATGGGGCAACCTTCACCACAACCCAGAAATAAACCGGCCAACAACAAATTCTTCTTAACCGTCATCAGAGGAGTAGAAATTTCTTCCACAGAGGTCACAAACAAATCGGTGTCAACAAAATTAACTCCACGGCCATGTTTTGGCATAGGAGCAGTTATAACATTCGGCTTTTCTGGAGCGTCAAACTCAATCTCTTTGGCTTCGAGCAAATCTTGTACTTTATTTCTCAGAGCCCAACAATCATTTATATCGTGGCCTGGACTCTCTGAATGGTAGGCGCGCCGTGCGTTAGGATTGTATCTGGGAGTAGTAGTGTTTGTATTCTTGGGAGCTTCTCTCAAGGTTTCCAAGTTGGATTTCAGCAGATGAGGTAGAATTTCAGGCAAAGTCATATTGATACGGGTAAACTATTGTTGTGGTCTTTCCACCCTTTGTCGATTGTTGCATTATGGAGAAACTGTGGGTCTTGGTATCACTACAGCATTTACCATTTGACGGTGTTCAGATATGCTCTGGCCCCTCGGGCTATAGACTGCACTAGCTTCCTTCTTACCAGCAAAAGGCCTCTTCACTGAACTCGAAGAGGTGTCCTTCTGTATTTTACCACTTCGAATTCCAGCTTCCACTCTTTCTCCAGTAAAAATCAACTCAGTAAAACCAGATGACGAGCTACCGATCAAGTGATTGAAAAGCGGACCAGATAGCGTCCCTAGAAATATGTCAACCAACTCCCTATCAGACAAAGGGGGTTGAACTCTTCCAGCCAAGTCTCTCCATTTTGAGCATAGTCTTTAAAACCTTCACCTGCACCCATGGACATACCCTGGAGCTGAGTACGAGTGAGAACAAGGTCAGCGTTATACTGATACTGCTTGTAGAAAGCAGCAGCAAGATCTTCCCAGTTTCGGACACTAGCTCCTTCCAACTGGTAGAACCATTCAAGCTGAGTCCCTGATAGACTATCTTGAAATAAATGCACCCACAAATTTCTATCAGCAGTGTGGGGTTGGATTTTCCTGACATATGAGCGAAGATGGAGTTTTGGACAAGATACTCCATCGTACTTAGCAAAAACCAGAGCTTTGAACTTATGAGGGATGACCACTCCTGATACCAGTCCCAATTCTCCAAAGTCCAAACCAGGGATCTTCTGAATCTCCATAGCACTCAGACGGTCTTCTAGTTGCTTGTATCTATCCTCGGCAAGAGGATATTGCTCATCATCGTAATCTGTATCGTTATCAGAAACTGCAGGACTAGGGTCCTTTTCCCTTTCTTGGTTCTTCCCGTCCTTGGATGAGGAGGTCAGATCAGCCGGTTGTCTCAACCTTTCTCTGAATCTTCTACATGTGTTCATAATTTTGACCTTCTTCTTCTTCTTCTCTTTCAGAATAAGGGTCTTCAGATCCTCTTGCCCTTTAGCTAGACTCATGAACATCTGTTGGAATTGGGCGTTATGTGCCTGAAGATCTTTGATGGCCTGATCGGAAGACATTGCTGCTGAAATAAACAACGAAGAAGATGAGAAACCTATAAGGGTACCTGTAATGATGTGCATGATAATGGGATGCGCATGTAATGATTTCAAAGACTTTGGGAGATTTAAATTTGTAAACCAAAAATAAGCAAAACTTTATTAGCTTAACTTTGAAAGATTCAACGATGCCTTTAAGGCATTACAAAGAAGTAAATAAAACAAATCTGAAACTAGAAAAGCAAAATCAAAAGTCCCATGGTCGCTTCCTCTTTGTGGTGATGTAGTCATTGATCACTCTTTCTTCCTCGAGCTGCCTGGTGAGCTTCAAAATCTTCCTTTCTTGCTCATGGTACTGTTCCCGGTAAGTATCCCGCTCATTCCTCAGCTGAACCCAAGACCTCTGCAACTCCCCATGGTTAGTGGGCATGTAAGGATAGAGAATCGTATAAGGAATTCCTTCTTCATTAGCGGGCTCCACAATCACTAGTAATACGGCCTCATAAGGCATCCCAAGCTTCTGGGCACGAGCTCGGACCCACTGGAGGTAAGGCTGCATAGGAAGGGAAGTCTTTGGTCCCAACTCTTGGGGGTCAGATCTGTTCACCATGCCCCAAGCTCGTATGAACCTCCGGCGGTGCTCCTTAACGTCCTCCTTGTAGTCAAATACAATGTCCTCAAGAAGTAGCTCATGGGAACCATCTCTCCGGGCACGACCAAATTGTCACAAAGCTAGACAAGGATTGTAAGTTATACCCCCTCTGATTTTAAGCAATGGGATATTAGGGTATCCCCCACAATGGTCAATAACATCATTGTCTTCCATAGCCCGGGAACACCAAAGAATATTTGTATGAGCAAGTGACATTATTCTGTAGGACCAACCCAAACCTTCTTTGTTCTTCAGCACAGACTTAGGGAGGTGAGAAGTAAACCACCTCGACAGCAACGGCATGCAGCACATGAGAGTCCCTCTTCTCCTCACGGTACGAGTATAGAGGGCATGCAAGATATCTCCAAGAAAGGTAGGCACACGGTTGCGAGAAAGGAAAATCTTGACAGCATTCACATCTACAAAGGAATCCGGATTCGGGAAGAGAACCAAACCATAGATAAGAAGAGCCAAGATATCTTCAAAATTCTGAAAATCCAAATCATCCCAGAATAGCTGAGCATGGTCCATCAGAAATTTGGCTAGAAAACCTTCGACCCCGCTTCGTGTTTCCCAATTGGACATTACATCAGCCTGTTTCAAATGCAGAGCTGAGGCAATGTCTTCTGGTCTAGAAACTTCTTCCATACATGTGAAGGGTACCTATTCAAGAATGGATATGCCCAATAGATGAGAGAACTCTTCCAAGGTGGGTACCAGCTGGTAATCTGGAAAGGTGAAGCAATGATGCACGGGATCAAAGAACTGAAATAGTACGCTTATCATCTGTTCATCAAGGTTTGAAGTAACCAGGATGAGAAGTCGATTGTGTCTCTTAATGAACATAGAAGTCTGAGAAACTCTTGAGGCCAACTCTTTAAGTTGGGCAGGTATTTGCACAAAGTTAACTCGGATAGTATTTTTGCACACGGAAGCCATGATCTGTAAAACAGAACAAGGATAAATTCCCTTGGTCTTTGAAATGGTTAGTGTAATGAAGTATGAATACCATGTTATGATGCATGATGTCATGATAAACCACAGGTATAGCAAACAACAGGTATTGTAAACACAGTCAAATCACACAAAGCCCTTAGTTTTAAGGCTTGCATGAGGTCAAAGGTAGTACCTTCTTGAAGTTAAGTTGGTTCAAACTTGTCCTAGAAAAGTAACCGGGTTCTAGAGGATCTCAATATCACTGACCATCCTCCATCGGTCATGGTTTCAGCTCACGCAATCTTTTCTTGCAGCCGGAACTATCTAGAGAGTATGGTCTCAATGGGTGTAGCATCGAGTATCAACCAGTTCTCAGCTCTACACCGAGGCCGACTATCTCACTACTTTCTAATGGCCAAGTTGGGCGATTAAAGGTTCTAAGGTCAGTTGATGCTTAACGACACCACGCAGCGGCCCCGTATTCTCCTCGTTTCTCCACAAGGGATACCGGTACCAACCAATGTGCCACATCAATGTAGCTACTACTTCAACCGTATCGGTCTACGCCGTATAGTTCCCTCACAGTCTATTGCTACTTACCTAAAAGGTATCCCTAGATCCGGGTTAGGATCTATAGTAACCCCAAACAAAACACTTAAAAGTAAATCAAATAAAGCAATCAAGAGAAGCAATTATGATGAACTAGATCCTAAGGTATACCCCACTTATAATTCCCCAGCAGAGTCGCCAGTTTTGTGATACGGTGGCAGAACCGACTGTTTGAATGTTTGTTTGTGTTTTTTGTTTGCAAAATGTCGCGGTAAGCAAGAGTCACCACTGACTTTTATTTCATCCAATCGGAAAGGAAAAAAGTACAGAAAAAAATCCTTTTTCGAGATATTCTGAGTACGGGGGGTAGATTATAGAAAGGGGAGGTATTAGCACCCTTTCTATCCATGGTTTTCCATGGGATCTTAGGTACTTGCTCATCTTTTTAAAAATTGCTTGTGTTTGTGCTTTGTTTTTGAACAGTTTGACTTCGTGATAACCCTTGTATCAATCCTCAAAGGTGTGACGAAGTTATTTTGAAAATTGTTTTGAAATGTGTAAGTGCGAAAAGCTTTGATTTGAGCAAGTACCTACTAGCATCTACCTACTCGAGAAAAGATCGTTTCTATTCTTGTTTCCTTTAGACAACGCTATCCTACTATTGAGAAATAGGTAGCACCGTTGTTGGAATTGTAAGGGTCAATTCGAAAGGGACGTACGATCACTAAAGCAATATTAGGACACCTTAGTAATAACCCTAGAGTCTTAAGATCATATTCGAGGCAACATTTCCGAGGCAACATTCGAATGGGACATTTGATCTTTTTATACAGGAGGGCAACCACTAAGACACCCTATGCTTAATGATCATTTACCGAAGGCAACCGAAGTGAGAGTATACCCTAAGAGTGAATATGTGTGAGTGATCTGTTTTCAATTATTTAGTCTTTGCACATTAGGGTTTTCTAACCGGATTAATTTGTCATGCATTCTTGTCATACAATCCTATTAGCATACATCTAAACAGTCAAATATTTGTGAGGATTAAAATGCGAGAAAGTAAATCTACGCTATTACAAGGCTTCGGGGAGGGGATTAATTACATAGCCAAAAACCCGGGAAAAAGCGAAAAATAAAAGCCCTAGATTAAACTATTACAAACCATGAACAGTTACAAAAATATTGGCAAAAATGATTATAAAAGCCCTAGATTAAACTATTATAAACCATGAACAGTTACAAAAATATTGGCAAAAATGATTAACACGCGCGCGATGAATCGAGTACGAGACCACTAGGGTTTTGACCCTTGCCTAAACCTAATTGCGATTAATTTAAAAAAATGTTTTTGTCATGCTTTGTTATTTAAAAATAAAGAAATCAATAAATTAAAAAGAAAATCCTAATTCTAATTAATTTTAAATTAAGAAAAACAAATTAATTTATTCTAAAACCTATTTTTGTATTTTTATTTATTTGAAAAAAAGAGCTAAATTAAATTAAATTAAAAGTTTTAACCTAATTTCTATTTTGATTTTATTTATGAAAACAAATTACAATTTCCTAAGTTAAACTAAATTAAATTAATTTTGATAATAAAAAAAACTAATCCTAATTTTGTGAATTATTGATTTTATGACTTTTATGAAAAATAATTAATTTGTGAATTAAAATAAATAAAGAAAATTAAAAGAATAAAAAATGAAATAAAGAAAAGAAATAAAAAAAAAGTAGTAAATGGGCCTGGTGATATTGCTGAAAGGGGGGTTGGAATATGAATTTTCTGGGCCCAAGGTTGATAACCCGGTTTGACTTTTCCTGATTCAATGCATGCGTTGACCTGGGGCGTATGGTAGGCCTTCAGTGGAAAGGCATTGGATCTGGAGCTCTGATGAATTGGATGGCCAGATCTTGATGACACACGGTGAACCTCCTGATGTGTAGCATGCTGGATTACCTACTGAAGAAAAATATGAACAAAGGTTGGGACCTGGGGATCGAACCCAGGTCCTTATGCATACTTCCAATCCCTGCTTGCCAACTGAGCTATTTCACTTAATTGTACATATAATAGAAATAAAATATAATATATGTAAAATAATTATTAATGGGAAAAAACGCGCTAAAGTTCAAACTTCCCAACCAGAGAGTGCCATGCATCATCTTCTTCCTCCCAACCGTCGTTTTAGCCAAATATGTTTTTACCTACGAACATTGCGTTGTAGCTACAAACCTGTGTGTCTCAAAAATCGTCCACAAGCAAGATAAATGACCATGGCTGGTACCAATCAACTCGTCTCATCCTCACGAGTATCATGGTACCAGAATCAATGTTCAATTTAACATGTATTGCAAAGCCCTAATACCAAACAAAAAAACCTAGCCATGGCAATTTTGCATACAGTCGTCAAAAACACAATTGAATAGAATGAATAGCTTGCAAACTCAATAAGGAACAAGAATATGTAATCAAAGCATGCCAATTATGTATAAATCAATGAAAATGAAAACGAAATGTTTTGGCTAACCGTGTGACTGCTACAACGTGTTTTAGGACGTGGGGAGGCTTGCAAATGATTGAAACACAATCCTGAGGCGTCCAACAATCGATTGGCAAGACGAGGATGGCTTGGGATGGCTTGTAACTTGGAATTGAATCACCACCTTTTCTTGAGATTTTTCAGTTTTGTTCTTGCTCTGCACGACTGTTTAACCTCTTCTCTTGCCTTGGATCTCTTCTGTATATGTAATGCAACATATTAGGTTAACAAAAATGAATTCAATCTTGCCCATTATGAAGATTTGATTTGGTCTTTCATGGCATATGATATCTTTCCAAACTTGCTTCAATTTAATCTTTTTCCACCCAAATTAGCCTTGCACGAATTGATTCTCAATTGACAGCACATAAGATCTTCCTTTAATGCAAAAATCATCCCTAAAACACATTATATGATTTATTTAGATTTATTTGATTTTATTTGAATTATAAGTGAATAAAAATCAAAATAAATTAAATAAATAAGTAAAGCATGGAGGGTCCCATAGGTCGTGGACTATGCTAGGAATGAGATTCAATCTTGAAAAGATGGGTCCATGTGGAGAAAATGCAAATTTAAGCACATTTGACTTATGGCAATTTTGCAAAAATGGTCAACTTGGCCAATGCATAACTCTCTCAATTTTGTACCTAGAGATGTGTTCTTGGACTTTTTAGAAATCTTAGGATGTCCTCTAAGCATCACTTTTGGTCTCATCTCAATTTAGTCTTCCATGTTCATGTATGAAGCTTTGACACAAAAGGTGTTTTTGTTGACTTTTCAAAATGACCTATAATGTCAAAATTCATATCTTTTTGTGAGTGCAAAATTTGGACTTTGGAGCTGAAGATGAATTGTAGGAAATTGCATCCTCTTCAAAATGAGCTTTTAATGTGTCATTTCTGATAAAGTATGAGAAAGTTATGCTTGGTCAAAGTTGAGTTGACTTTTCCTATAAAACCTTAATTTAGCAACTTTTCGGTTTTGATGAATTGTGAACAATCCTTGATGAATCATGATCAACCCTTGATCAAATTATGAATGTTACTTCAAAATGAGGATGTTGACTAAAAATATTGAAGTTTGACTGTACATGGTCCACAATTGACTTTTGACCTAGCACAGTCGATTTTCAGGCATTTGAGCAATTGATTGAGCAAACTTCTTCTGCAAGGCATGAAAATTGACATGGATGATCTTGGGAACATATTAGGACAATGGTGAGAATTTTGGATCCTTTGGACTCAGGCATCTTGATGCAAAATGAAACCCTAATTTGAAGTAGACTGCCTTAGGAGAGAGTTTGTCTGGTCAACTTTTGAACTTCCTTGAGCAATTTGAGGACCTCACTTGACATGTATTGAGAAATATGGGAGGGCAAACTTTAGGGTACAATAGACCCGAATGACCAGTACTTCCCTTTGGCCTTTGGAGTGGTGGAGACAGAAATAAAGGAAAGTTGGAGGTGGTTTCTTAAGTTGTTAATGGCAGATGTTGCAGCCTTAGGTTTTAGGTCACATAATCCTGAAAAATTTATTGATCAGTGTTATTATAATACACTATGATATGGTTTGTTGTGAGTATCATTAATGGTCACCATATGTGTCCTGAAGTTCAGACAAATGAGATTTTATCACCTATGTACAAGAAAGGTCTAGGCACACCAAGAAAATTAAGGATTAAGGAGTGTGGTGAAGATGGTGCTAGAAGGAGATTGCATGTGTGTCCTACAGGTGTACTAAATGTGACAAGATTGGTCACAATGCTCAGTCATGTAAGAGCATAACACAAGATCCAAATGGGCTTATTTCAAGCATTCCTAATGTAAACATAACACAAACTGGAATCTCATCTGCTGCAAGTCAGGCATCTGATGCAAGTTAGGTACCTCATGTAAGTCAACTACATGTTGCAAAAGAGAAAGATGCTACAAAGGAAGAAAAAAAGGGGAAATCTAAACTCATTCAACAAGGAGGAAATCCAACAAGAAGGATGTCAAATGAGAGAATTAAACTCAAGTGGTTTCAAAAACCAATCACAAGACCTGGATCAAACCTTGAGCAGCCTATGTATTTGACAAAATATGAGGGAGGTATTTTGACACAAGAAGGCAGTGGATCTCAACGTGTAAAGAAGAAAATTAAGAAGTCATTTTATGTCTTAAGTTATGACTTTGTTTTACGTTTGCTTGAACCTTTAAGTACGACTTTAATGGTATTCCTTATATAATGGCTTATGGCTGTTATAATCGATTTTAAAATGAGAGTCGCCGCCATTAGCTTTTATCCTAAGGAAGGGAATATAAAGGATAACCCTAATTTGGTCAGAGACTCTAAGTTGTTTGACTCATTTTTAAACGAAGGGAAGGTGTTAGGCACCCCTCATCTACCTTGTTCACAAGGATACTAGGGTTTAGAATTGAAATTTTTAGAAAATAGGGTTTTAAATTTTATTAGGGGAACTCACCATGATTTTTAGTCGTATGCCTACGTATCCTCTTATGAGAAATCAGATTCCCAATTTGCAATTCGCAGTTGGTTGGTGCTTTTTATGGATTACAGAAATATCTCGTATTAATCCTTGAACCAAGTCTGAGTTTGTAAATCGCAGAGTTGTTAGACGAAGTTCGCAGTTAATGAGAGATATTTCCTTAATCCTTTCTGAAAATAATATGAGGTTTGAATTAGGTTAGTGAAAATTGTCAGTAATTTGATTGGTTAGATATTTTTTTAAATATATTAAAAATGTAAGAAAAATGGTTTTTAATGCATGAGAAAAAAGATGATTTTAATGCAATTAAAATATTGAATGAGTTAGTAAAAGAATTTAAATAAAATAAATAAATTTAGAATTTATTATAAAAATCATTATGAATTATGAAAATATAAGAAAATAAATAAATAAAAAGATATTGTAAAAAAATATAATTTAAATTAATTTACACAGGGGTGTAATTTTAGTTTGGTAGTAAAAGGCTGGGGTGTGAAGAGTAAGGCCCTAAATTCAGATATTGAATTTGGGTCCAAAATGCAGGGGGTGCAAGCTTGAATGCAATAGAAAATATGGGAGGCGTAGGAAACAAGGGCCCGAGTCTAGATGTTGGACTTGGCCCATTAGTGCAGGGGGGTAAGAATTGTTGTTGGCGAAGTAAAACAAGGGGTGAGTTTAGTAATGGGCTAGGCCCAAAATAGATGTTTAATCTGTTGGAAAGAATGTGGGAGAATGTTGGGTGCTATGGTGGATATGTAGTTTATGAACGTATGATGAAGATCCAAGGGCAGGGAGCGAGGGTGCACGGTAAGAGAGACATAGGGAATTAGAGGGTGTTATATAAACAAATCTCTAGGCTGAAGGCCCATTTTTTCTCTTCTTTCCCTTTGTCTTCACCAAAACAACAACACATTCATTAGAGGCTAGAGAGAGAAGCTCTAACTTCTCTCTAGATTTTCGTCACTGGAAATTGCCTCCGCCTTAGGCGCCACCGACTAGAAATTGCTTCCGCTGGCGGCTACACCAAGGCGCTACCATCTTCAAACTGAACTGACGTCTGGGTTCATAGGAACCCTAAGAACCCTAAGGGTTCACGAAGAACCCTAACATGTATTACCCAAAAACCTTCAACGATGATGAACCCTAACCCAAATTAGCATGAACCTTAACCGCAAAACCTAAGAACCCTAACCTTAACCCTAGAACAAAGCCCAGAAAACCCTTATTCCAATCAAAATCCAAAAAACACCAATCAATCAACAACCATAATTTTAAACCAAGCTAAGTATTAAGCTTACCGTCCTATGCAGTGAATCTTGTCGTATCAATTCTTCTTTTGATTTTCTGGTTCACTTCTCTAATCTCTTTCTTCTCCTCTATGTTTTATAGGCATGAAGAATCATGGCAGCGTGATGGGGGTGATGGCTTGGAGAAACATAGATCTAGGGTTTCAGAAGTTGAAACTCGGATCTCAATAAGACGACTGACTCGCGGATTGCTTTTGTTATATTCTTTTCCTCCAATTTCTTCCCCTTTCAAATAGTTTTAGGGTTTTTATTTATAGTTTTTAGAATTAGACTGATTTGGAAAATATTTGATTTATCGTTACAGTTTGATTTAGTTTTAGAAGTTAGTGATTAGATTAGAGAAGATTAGGGATTGAAATTGATTTGTAATTGACGATTTAGATTGTAAATTGATTGATTCAGATTATGTACTGATTTAAACTGTAATCTTTGATTTGTACAATATTTGTTTTCTTTTGTAAATATTTGATTCATAAAGCCTGATTTGATACGATTTTGATTTGTTTGAGATTTGATTCTGGGCTTTCTTAGTGAAGGTGTTCTTCCTCAGTCTGGGACCTTGCAATCATGTCATCAACGTAAACCTCAATCTCATGGTGAATCATGTTGTGGAACAAAGCGACCATGGCGCGCTGAAAAGTTTCCCCAGCATTCTACAACCCGAAAGGCATTACCTTATAACAGAAAGTGCCCCACTGTGTAACGAAAGTTGTCTTCTCTGTGTCCTCGGGAGCCATCTTAATCTAATTGTAACCAGAAAAACCATCCATAAAGAAGAAGACCTTATGATGCACGGTGTTGTCGACCAGAACATCGATGTGAGGTAGTGGGAAATCATCTTTAAGGCTCGCCCTGTTCAGATCTCTATAGTCCACACACATTCGTACCTTACCATCCTTCTTGGGCACCAGAACCACGTTGGTAACCCACTGTGGGTAAGAAGTAACAGCTAGAAATCTAGCGTCAAATTGTTTCATGACCTCAGCTTTGATTTTCTCAGACATCTCAGGGCGCATACGACGAACCTTCTACTTTACCGGAGGGCAGTCTTCTTTAGTCGGCAGGCGGTGTACCACAATGTCAGTGTCCAAACCAGGCATATCTTCATAAGACCAGGCGAAGATCTCAACATAGTCGCGTAGCATCTGTATCAATTGTTGCTTGACACTAGGCTCCAGATTCGCACCTATCTTGACCTCTCTCCTGTCTCCCTCGGTACCCAAATTCATTGATTCCAACGGCTCTTCATGCGGCTGTATGGCCCTCTCTTCCTATAGTAACAGTCTAGCAAGTTCCCCGGGCACTTCACAATCATCCTCACCTTCGTCCTCGACTTGGTTGATCGTATTTTCGAAGTCATAACTGGCAGTAGCAGAGTCGTTATTAATGGGATCCATAGTGGATGTGGATCTTCATTATGATATGTGAGTGTGTGTAAGACAATAGTTGTTTTGATAAAGTGCGAGATAGAAAGGAAAAACAAGGAGCGTGAAATTTGTAATGCAAGAAAATGTCCAATGCTTTATTGATGATATATGAAATTGACAAATAATAAGCCCTCATAAATAAATCCAAGGTGCCTCGGGCAAGGAACCGGGCCATAAAGTTTCAAACTGTCTATTATAAATCTCAAAACAAAAGTCAATTACTGTGTAATAAAAGAAACGGGTATGAAGTCTTTCGTCATCCAGTTGTTCAATCCACTGTTGGTAGTCGGGTAGATCCAGCTGTCGATATCTGACCCTTCTTCATCATCCTCAATTGCATTCACTCCCTGATTACTGATATGTAGAGGAGGTCTTCCAATCCGCGCTCTCCGAACAGCCCTTTGAGCCTCTGCAGTAAAGCCCAAACCAAACTTGTCAGTCTTGTGTGTGAAATCAGGGAGCTGACCCCAATTTGTGCACCCACCTTTTTCAATTACAGCCCTGGCATCCTTAAGGGAATCCATCTTCATCGGAGGTTCATTAATAGCAACTTTAGTCGACGCCACAGTCTGGGGGACCTCTTCAAAGTTCTGACAAGGGGTTTCGATGAACTCCCCATCCATCTCCACATATTAAAAGGAATTCAGATGACTCACCATATACTCCTCTTCACCTTGTACCGTGACAATCTTCCCCTTTACATGATATTTTAACATTTGATGGAGCGTAGAAGTCACTACACCAACTTTATGAATCCAAGAGCGGCCCAACAAGCAATAATAAGATGGTCGGATATCCATCACATAGAAAGTAGATGCAAAAGTATGAGAGCCAACTTTAACATGGATGTCCACTTCCCCGTGCACCATCCTTTTTGACCCGTCGAAAGACCTGGCCACAATATTATTCGGCTTCAGAACCAAACCTTCACAGTCTAGACGATCTAATGCCTTCTTTGGAAAAACATTCAATGAGGACCCAGTATCCACCAGTACATGGGCCAAAGTAGTTCCCCTGCACTCGATCGAGATGTGCAAAGCATCATTGTGATTTCTTCCTTTAGCAGTCAGATCAGCGTCTGAGAAACCCAACCCGTTGTCGGCAGTCAAACTAGCTACACAGTCTTTGAATTGATCAGCCAAAGTTTCATGTGGCACATGCGCAGTTTTGAGGAAAGTAATTAAAGCCTTTGCATGGGCTTCCGAACACAACAACAAAGATAACATAGAGATTTTTGACGGGGTCTGTCCCAACTGATCGACTACGTTGTAGTCAATCTTCTTGATAATCTTCAGAATTTCCTTTATTTCTTGCTTAGAGGTTTCTACAATGATCTTCTTAGGCGCCTCCGTCCGGGCAGGCTCACTTGTGATTTCTTTGCCCCGAGTCCCAGATGGTTCGGCGACAAGGGTGATAATTGGAATAGGAACTGGGATAGTAGCTGATGTACTAGCAGATGGAATGACAATAGGCTTGTGGACAGTCGGAGGGGAAATCTCGGGAGAAAAGAGTCTTCCACTTCTGGTGACCTTGCTAGCCCCGACAATATTGCTGATATCAACATCATCTTCTTCAACCTTTAAGTCTTGCTTAACTCCATGATAATACACATCGGCCACATAGTGCCAAGGGACAGCCTTATCCGAAGTGTATCGGATAGGACCAGGGATGGTAATGATTAACGGAGCGATTCTTGGAACGGGTGTAATCCTAACAGGATTTCTCGAGGAAGCCTTGGAAGTATTGGAGGAAATGGTTATGATGGCAACATCTTGAATTGGAACCAACAGAATCATAGTCTTCTCGAACAGGATCTCTTTGTTATCCATCAGGCGTTGAACACCTGATTACAATAAGTGGCAACTAGCAGGCAGAATTGAACACATGTGGCAACCTTCGCCACAGCTCGAAAATAAACCGGCCAACAATAGATTCTTCTTAACTATCATTAAAGGAGTAGAAATGTCTTCCACAGAGGTCACAAATAAATTATCGTCCATAGCATTTACTCTGTGACCGTGTCTGGGTATAGGAGCAGTTATGACATTGGGTTTCTCTGGAGCGTCAAACTCAATCTCTTTAGCTTCGATCAAATCTTGCACTTTATTCTTCAAGTCCCAACAGTTGTTTGTATCATGACCTGGGCTATCTGAGTGATAGGCGCAGCGGGCGTTAAGGTTATATAGTGGAGATGTGGTGTTGGGATTCTTCGGGGCTTCCCTCAAAGTTACCAGGTTGGTCTTCAACAATTGTGGTAGAATTTGAGACAAGGTCATATTAAGCCGAGTGTACTGTCTTTGTGGTCTTTCCATCCTTTGTTGATTATTGCATTGTGGAGAAACTGTGGGTGTTGATATCACTACTGCATTCACTGCTTGACGGTGTTCAGGTCTGCTTTGGCTCCTCGAGCCATAGACTGCATTAGCTTCTTTCTTACCAATGAAAGGTTTCTTTACTGCACTTGACGATGTATCTTTCTGTATCTTACCACTTCTGATACCAGCTTCTACTCTCTCCTCAAAATTAATTCAGTAAACCCAAATGACGAACTACCGATCAGATGATTGAAAAATGGACCAAACAACTGAAACAACGCGGCCGAAAACTGTCATCTGGATGTTAATGAAACATCAATGAAGTCGCCACCGAACGTCTTTTATCCTGCCGAAAGGGAAAGGTAAACATCAAGAAAACCTGAAAATGGAGAAATCACTGTCTTTCGGCCGAGAGATCGGGTAAGGGAGTCTGTTACGCGAGGGGAAGGTGTTAGCACCCCGCACGCTCGTAGTACTCTACGGTATCCACTCTTGTTGTCTAATCTAATGGGTGTGGTCAAATCCTATGTTTCTAGCTTACAACTGAAAAGGGAATGCATGCGAAAGGAAAAAGAAAATAATGTAGGGAAAATAAAAATTATGCTCGGTTGGGACCTACCCCAATGCCTACGTATCCCTTTTAAGGAATCAGAATAGCCGTAGTTCAGCTTATGTGTTTTGGTTGGTTTGTATTTTTTAATTAAAACAGCAAAAACAAACAAAATGGCGAAACATCGAATAAAACAACAAACAAATGAGATGGTAAAATATCAACTAAATGATGACAAAGTAACATGTCAAAGATGGAGAGACATCAAATGGTAAAATAACACACCTAACAATGACATTGAGAGTCAAAGTTGGATAATCAAACATGTGCGATGGAGAAACATCGGCTTCAAACAAATGTGCAATGGCGAAACATCAATTAAACAGATGACAAAACAAACACACCTGACAATGATATTGAGAATCAAAGTAGGATAATCAAACATGTGCGATGGCGAAACATCAATAAAATAGATGACAAAACAAACACACCTGACAATGATATTGAGAATCAAAGTAGGATAATCAAACATGTGCGATGGCGAAACATCGGCTTCAAACAAATGTACGATGGCGAAACATCGGCTAAGAGGTAACAAAGATATCATGGCAAAGATGATGAAACATCAATAAAACAGATGACAAAACAATCACACCTGACAATGATATTGAGAATCAAAGTAGGATAACAAACATGTGCGATGGCGAAACATCAGCTTCAAACAAATGTATGATGGCGAAACATCGGCTAAGAGGTAACAAAGATATCATGGAAAAGATGACGAAACATCAATAAAACAGATGACAAAACAATCACACCTGACAATGATATTGATAATCAAAGTAGGATAACAAACATGTGCGATGGCGAAACATCGGCTTCAAACAAATGTACGATGGCGAAACATCGACTAACTAGGTTTAAAAGCATAGCCAAGAGGTACACAGACAAAGTAAGATTGGTTTGTATCTTTTACTTTGAAGAAGGGTTTAAGTTTATTAGAAATGTTTTTATGATTTTCCAAGAAAACAATTTTTGTTTTAAGGTGCAAAATGCAAAGGAAGGAAAAACCACTAAGGGAAACTAGCCTAGCACTATCCCTAATGTTATCATATAATGGTTGACCCTAAGGTTGAGGTTAAAGGAAAATCCTATCCTATGTTAGCATACATGGATTCCTATCTTAGTCAACATGTTAAAGGAAGCTTAACAAAACTATCATATAGGGAACATGCAATGAGAGCGAAGTCGTGATCTCAATTTCTAAATTGACTGACTCATCGATCAACAAGTAAAGAAGAAAACAATAAACATCATATAGGGAACATGCAATGAGAGCGAAGTCGTGATCTCAATTTCTAAATTGAGTGACTCATCGATCAACAAGTAAAGAAGAAAAGCAATAAACATCCTATAGGGAACATGCAATGAGAGCGAAGTCGTGATCTCAATTTCTAAATTGAATGACTCATCGATCAACAAGTAAACACAACACATGTATTAGACAAAAACCAGAGGGCCTCCTGACATATATCAGCAACAGAGGTCCCATCATGCAATCAGAGAACTATGCAAAATAAAAATGGGAGAAAGGAGATAGTGCAATACCAAACGGATAAATATCTGTTGCAACTGAGCAAGAATAAAAGAAACCTAGAGAACTTCAAGCAAGCTGGCATCAATAGACAAATCAAGTCAGAAATTACGCCATAAGGATGTAGATAATGAGATTATCAGATATGAACAGATCCCATAGGCAATGTGTAACATTCACAATCAAATGTATATATCATGCATGGAATATCAAATATGCCAAACACAATAGTAGTGCCAACATAATAAGTTGTGTTTCACAAATAAAGTGAAACACAAAAGCCTCAGGTCAAAAGTGGAAACTTTCTCAAAGTACCTCGCACATTCAACAACCAAGTTAGTATTCCATAAGGTGAATGATGACTTACATAAGGGATGAATGAAACATCATGATAACAATTATCAGAGCATTAGGTATGGTAGACAAAAATAGAAACAGACATATGCACAATTAGGCCAAAAGAAATAGAGGAATGTTGCTCCTTTCTATCACCATGTTGAGTTGACAATTGAATATCAATCAAGGATCATAGGAGCTTGATAATAACACAATCAAAGACCATGAAGGTCAGGAGCAAACACATTTCAACCATTCTCAATTATCCCAGCTCACAAGCACAATAGAAGAGGGATTCCACACAGTGCATAAAAAAGGTTCAAACATTCAAGCATGGGACATTAAGCAAAATGGCTTGAGCTATCATGAATAATCAGAATCAAAATGATCATTAGGTGCCCAATTATAGGCCTCACTCAGGTTCATTGGCCATCAAACAAATTGCAATCATTAATTGGGTACCTTCACTTCAAAATTGCATCAAAAATGGAAATAAAGGTCCATAATTCAAATCAAAAATAACTTGGCATCTTTGAAAGGTATAGAAGTCATAATGTAAGCCCTAAGTTCATGAATGATTGAGGAGGAGACCAAATGAAGTCCAAAGTTCAAGACTAGTTGGCAAAACCACCAAACTAGACAAGTTTTCAAAATAATTTGTGGAAAAATATCAAACCAAATTGAAAAAAATCAAGATAAATGGTTTTCAGATCCTCAATACATTCATGAACCCTAATCAAGACTTGCATTATATTGAAAATCCAGGGCATAGTGGTTTTGAAAATGAAACTTGCACCATTAGCAACAAAACCCTAATTCTTGACTTTTAATTTTAAATATTGATTAAGTAAGATCAAAATTCAAACAATTTGAGCCAAGATAATACAAATCACCAAGGAACCCTAAATGTCAGAAAATATATTTTTTTCAAATTTTTTGAATTAAGGAAAAGTCAAAAATGAAATTAAATTCCAACAATTAGTCAATTAACAAATATTCACATCTCAAAATAACATTTTAATCAAAAAGTCAGAAAAATGCCCAACCAAAATTATATTCAAATTTTAGAATTAAAAACACATATCCTTGATTTTTTGTGGAATTTTTGAATTGAAGGAAATATTAAAATAAAAATTAAATGAACAATTAACAATTAAACTATTATTTAAGGGCAAAAATGCAAACCCTAGCCAAAAATCACCAAAAGGTCAAAAATGAAATTATATTCAGGCTCCATGATTAAAAACCAGCTTACATGATATATTTTTTTGAATTTTTTGGATTAAAGGAAGTATTAAAACAAAAATTATGAAACAAATATTTCAAATAAACCTTTCAAATTAAACTTCTAATCAAAAATGGAAAAAATGCTAAACCAAAATTAGAATCGAATTCTACATTATTTTATGAGTTCAAAATACTTTTTGTGGATTTTTTAGATCAAAGGAACTATTAAAATAAAAATAAACTTTTAACAATCAATTAATTAAACCTATGAATTTTTTAAACCAATCAAATCATTTAAAAAAATTCAGAAAAAATATGACAAATACTAGAAATTATTATTAGCCTATGGTAATTTTTTCATGATTTTTGAAAATGTTGTGATCAGAAAATAAAATCAAACAAAATACCAAATAAAACAAATAATTCAAATGAGACAAAAATTCAAACGGACCAATCATGATGCGCCAACACATCTGTTAGAACAATGTTTGAATCTAGTACCCTATATTTGAGTTTTGATGATAACAAAGTGAAAAGATATAGTAGTTAAATATTTTATGAGTGAATTATATGCTGCCTAAAATTATTATGCTCTGACTTGCAGATATGCTGATTAAAATAAGCAAGATCACGTTTTCAGCATCAGAATATGATTTCATACACCAGCATCAGAAGTTGCTGAATCAGAACGTCAAGATCAGATAATCAACGCTTGCATATGCTGAAGCTTGATGAACAGAACTGCGCGTAAAACACTCTGATACAGAATCAAATTAGTTCATCAGCAGCGAAGCAGAATCAGAATGAGCCAAGCCAGAACGTGCATTGAAGAAGCAACGGTACTGTGCATTGAAAGCTAATCAATACCAACGGCATCATTCTAGACAAGATCTGCTCAAAAAGGAAAGCTTGTTAATAGCATTGAATCAAGAATATTTGCTTCAACGTTCATCTTCTAAAGTGCTATATAAACCAAGCTTTGAAGATTATCACGGCTAATGCTTCCAAACTCTCTACACGCACAAAGCTGAACAATAATCTTCATTCTACAAGTTTTGCTAAACCAACAAACTCTGATACTTCATTAGCGTTTAGCAACCTAGTATTCTAAGCTTCATTTGTGTAAACATCACAGTTGTGATATAGTTTTTGTAGAAACATTCACACACATTTGCTTATACCTTTGTAAGAAAGTATTGCCTTGACAAACCGGATTGTGGTTTGAATCAAGAAGGTTTTAGCAGTTGCTAAAGCAGATTTGTATTCAGTTGAATATAGTGAATTAAGACCTTGTTGGAGAGAGGCGAAATCACCTTGACGGGTGGACTGGAGTAGTTTGAGATCAAACGAACCAGGATAAAAATACCTTGTCATTTGCTTTAAGTTTCCAGTTTTACAATTCAACCCCCCCCCCCCCCCCTTCTTGTGTTTTTCACCCCTTCAATTGGCATCAGAGCGCCTGGTTCTGAGCTAAAACACTTAACCGTGTCAGTACAAGATCCAGCGTCAGAAAAACACAATGGCAGGAAACAACTCTCATTTCAGCAATGACACCAATGAGGACAGAGACAGATTCAGCGGCAAACCTCCAGTCTTTGATGGAGAAAACTTTGACTACTGGAAAGACAGAATTGAAAGCTTCTTTCTAGCACATGATGTTGATCTGTGGGATATGGTGACAGATGGATACACGCACCCTGTTAATGCAACTGGTCAGAAGATTGATAGAAAATCAATGACTGATCAACAAAAGCGTGATTTCAAGAATCACCATAAGGCCAGAACCATCCTTCTCAGTGCCATCTCCTATACTGAGTATGAGAAGATCTCCAATAGAGACACAGCTAAGAACATCTTTGATTCTCTCAGAATGACGCACGAGGGCAACGTTCAAGTCAAAGAAACAAAAGCTCTGGCGCTCATTCAGAAGTATGAGGCGTTTAAAATGGAAGAATCTGAATCCATTGAAACTATGTTCTCTAGATTCCAGATTCTGGTAGCTGGTCTCAAAGTTCTGGACAAGGGATACTCTACTGCTGACCATGTCAAAAAGATAATCAGAAGTTTACCCAAGCAGTGGAGGCCTATGGTTACTGCTCTGAAGCTGGCGAAAGATCTCAACAAAATCACTCTGGAGGAACTTATAAGCTCCCTCAGAAGTCATGAGATAGAGCTGGAAGCTGACGAGCCTCAGAAGCAAGGTAAGCCTATAGCTTTAAAATCTAACAGAAAATCTGAATCTAAAGTTTTGCAGGCAGTTGAAGAAACATCTGATGGATCCTCATCAGAAGAAGACGAGCTTTCTCTTCTCTCCAGAAGAGTAAATCAACTGTGGAAGCAAAGACAAAGGAAGTTCAGGAATCCCAGAAGATCTGATCAGAACGAGTCTTCTTCCAGATACAGAAGAACAGATTCTTCCTCTAGATACAGAAGATCTGAAGGCTCCTCAGGTAGCAAGAAGCCAAATACAAAAGACATCATCTGCTACGAGTGCAATGAGCAAGGACACTACAAGAGTGACTGTCCAAAGCTTCAGAGGGAAAAGCCCAAAAAGAAGTTTGGAAGAGAGAAGAAGAAAAGTCTCATGGCCACATGGGATGACTCTGACTCGTCTGAAGCTGACTCAGAATCAGATGATGAAAGGGCGAACATAGCGCTTATGGCTAACATTCCAGATGACAGTGAAGCTTCTGACTCAGACTCAGAATCAGACACAGAAGAGGTATTCCCTAACTTCGCTGTTAATTTTACAAAGGCTGAACTTGCTGAAAGCCTCAATGAAATTCTGGAACGTTATCAGCAGATTAGAGCTAAATTCAAAGACCTGAAAAGGACTCTTGAATCTGACTCTAATAAGTCTGAGAGTCTCAAATTGGAAAACTCTGAGCTGAGAGATAAAATTTTAAAATTAGAAAACTCTTTACAAAACTCTCAGAAGGAACCAATTGCTGAAACTCCCAGCAACGCTGATGAGATCATCAAGGAATATGATCATAGTTTCCAGAAGTTCCTTGCTAAAAGCATAGATAGAAGCAGAATGGCTTCAATGATCTATGGAGTTAGCAGAAATGGCAGGAAAGGAATAGGATACCTAGGTAAGGTTCCTACACCTAAAAATGTCATGGATTTAACCATCAAACACACCCCTCTAAATTCACACTTTGTGTATGGTCACACACATGACATCAAATATACTAGTAGTAATCACTTTGTGAAACCAAAATTCAATCAGAGTTTTGGTAAAACTAACAAATCAGGACCCAAGAAGATCTGGGTACCTAAGGATAAAATAATACATGTTGCAGATATCTTTAGCAGCAAGTCAGAAACACCAGTCATGGTACCTGGACTCTGGCTGCTCACGTCACATGACGGGAAGAAGGCATATGTTCCAAAGCCTGGAACTTAAGCCTGGAGGCCACGTTGGCTTTGGAGGCAATCAGAGGGGAAAGATAATTGGCTCTGGAACTGTAGGTAACGGAAATCTTCCCTCTATTAATAATGTTCTGCTTGTTGATGGATTGATGCATAACCTGTTATCCATAAGTCAATTAAGTGATAACGGTTATGATATAATCTTTAATCAAAAATCATGTAAAGCTGTTAGTCAGAAAGATGGGACTATCCTATTTAATGGTAAGAGGAAAAACAACATTTACAAAATCAAACTTTCTGAACTAAAGAGTCAGAACGTAAAATGTCTTCTGTCTGTTAACAACGAGCAATGGATCTGGCACAGAAGATTGGGGCATGTTAGTATGAGAAGAATATCTCAGATTAACAAACTCAATCTGGTCAGAGGACTTCCAAATTTGAAGTTCAATTCAGATGCTCTGTGTGAAGCATGTCAGAAAGGCAAATTTGCAAAACCATCCTTTAAATCCAAAAATGTTGTTTCTACCTCTAAGCCATTAGAACTTCTGCACATTGACTTATTTGGACCAGTTAAAACTGCTTCTGTCAGTGGCAAGAAGTATGGGTTAGTAATCGTAGATGACTATAGCAGATGGACATGGGTAAAGTTCTTAAGACACAAGGACGAGTCACACTCTGTGTTTGTTACCTTCTGTAACCAAGTTCAGAATGAAAAAGATCTTAGAATCGTTAAAGTCAGAAGTGATCATGGTGGAGAATTTGAAAATAAAGATTTTGAGTCATTCTTTAATGACAAAGGCATTCTGCATGATTTCTCTTGTCCTAGAACTCCCCAACAAAATGGAGTTGTAGAACGAAAGAACAGAACATTGCAAGAAATGGCCAGAACCATGATCAACGAGACAAACGTTGCTAAGACTTTCTGGGCAGAGGCAATAAACACAGCGTGCTACATTCAGAATAGAATCTCAATAAGACCTATTCTGGAAAAGACTCCATATGAATTGTGGAAGAACAGAAAGCCCAACATTTCGTATTTTCATCCATTTGGATGTACTTGCTATATGTTAAATACTAAGAATTATTTGAACAAGTTTGATTCTAAGGCACAGAAGTGTATTATGTTAGGATACTCTGAACGCTCAAGAGGGTACAGAGTATACAATACAGAAACACAGATTGTGGAAGAATCAATCAGTGTTCGTTTTGATGACAAGCTTGACTCTGAAAAGTCAAAGCAGAATGAAAATCTTGCAGGTATAGAAATTGAATTTGCAGGTTCTGAAGACAAGTCATCAGAAGCTCTCAACACAGACACTCCTTCAACGTCTGAAAGAAGCAATGCTAGAAATCCTACAACTGCTGATCAACCTCAGAAGATATTACCCAGAAGCAGTGTGGATCACCCAGAAGAAACTATTCTAGGAAGAAAGGAAGATCCAATCAGAACAAGAGCAAGCTTCAGAAACTCTGAAGAAACTCTGATGGGACTTGTGTCTCTGATTGAACCCTCTTCTATTGATGAAGCACTTCTGGACAATGACTGGATTCTGGCAATGCAAGAAGAGTTGAATCAATTCACCAGAAACGACGTATGGGATCTTGTTCCAAGACCAAAAGGATTCAATGTCATTGGAACAAGATGGGTGTTCAGAAACAAGCTTAATGAACAAGGTGAAGTCGTCAGAAACAAGGCACGACTGGTTGCACAAGGTTATAGTCAGCAAGAGGGGATAGACTATACAGAAACCTTTGCCCCAGTCGCCAGGTTAGAATCTATCAGACTTTTAATCTCATTTGCTGTTAATAGAGGCATCACTCTGTATCAGATGGATGTCAAAAGTGCATTCTTAAATGGTTATATAGAAGAAGAAGTGTATGTTCACCAACCCCCAGGTTTTGAAAATACAAAACATCCAGAACATGTTTTCAAACTGAAAAAGTCACTGTATGGTCTGAAACAAGCTCCCAGAGCTTGGTATGAAAGGCTGAGTAACTTTCTGCTTGAAAATGAGTTCACCAGAGGGAAAGTGGACACCACTCTATTCTGTAAAACAGTTAAGAGTGACATTTTAGTCTGTCAAATTTATGTTGATGATATAATCTTTGGTTCTACTAATCCTTCTCTTGGAAGAAAATTTGCTAAGTGTATGCAGGCAGAATTTGAGATGAGCCTCATGGGGGAACTGAAGTTCTTTCTAGGAATTCAGATCAATCAAACTCCAGAGGGAACTTACATTCATCAGAGCAAATACATCAGAGATCTTCTGAAGAAATTTGACCTCTCAGAATGTAAGCCATCAAAGATTCCAATGCATCCCACGTGCATTCTGGAAAGAGAAGAGGTAAGCAAAAGCGTAGAACAGAAAGTCTACAGAGGTATGATTGGTTCTCTCCTTTATCTGACTGCTTCAAGACCTGATATTCTATTCAGCGTATGTATTTGTGCTAGATTCCAATCAGATCCTAGAGAATCTCACTTAACAGCTGTTAAGCGAATTTTCAAGTATCTGAAAGGTACTACTAATCTGGGTTTGTTTTATAGAAAATCTAGTGATTACAGTTTAGTAGGCTACTGCGATGCTGATTTTGCTGGAGACAGAGTGGAACGAAAAAGTACTTCTGGAAGCTGCCAGTTTCTGGGAGAAAATCTGATCTCGTGGTCCAGCAAAAGGCAATCAACTATTGCTCTGTCAACAGCAGAAGCTGAGTACATAGCAGCAGCAGGATGTAGCACACAAATGCTCTGGATGAAAAGTCAGCTTGAAGACTTCCAGATTTTTGAGAGTAACATTCCTATTCTTTGTGATAATACTTCTGCTATTTGCTTAAGTAAGAATCCTATTTTACATTCTAGAGCTAAGCATATAGAAATAAAACATCATTTCATTAGGGACTATATTCAGAAAGGTATTTTAAACTTGAAATTTATAGATACAGACCATCAATGGGCTGATATCTTTACAAAACCCCTTTCAGAAGATAGGTTTAATTTCATTCTGAAACATCTCAGCATGAAAGTATGCCCAGAATGAAAATGCTTTAATTCCATATTTTTATCTTTCAGAATGTATTTATATTACTGTGAACTTCTGATCAATCTTCTTTCAGAAAGATAGAACATGCAGATTGTATCAGAGGCAAGTCTAAAGATCTGAGAGTCTAATCTCAAATACAGACGTGCTGATCACTACATCAAACAAGTGTCATCCAATCATCAGCAAATCCCTGAAGCAGAACGCGTGCACGCTTCTGAGAAGGCAAAGCGCTGATTGGGTGCATTGAGACACATGTCTGGTAACCGTTTCTAAGTATCTTTCTCAAATCCCCCAAAATCAGCATGACATTCTCTATATTTTCTTCATTTTCTGATGTACTTTTAACTATGTTTTAACTATGCTTGTGTAATGTTCTTTGCTCTGAACTAATTTTAATATAATTTGTTTTTCTGATCTAAACTGTTTTAGCACATCACTAACACTTTTTGATTGCTGACAAAAAGGGGGAGAACAAGAATGATATTTAAAATCAATAACGGCTAACTAGACAGAAATTCTCAAACATTCTAACTCTACTACTTGAAATGTTTTTCTGTTTTGTTGTTAAGTCTACAGGCACAAGGAAGCTCCGAACACTATGAAGACTAAGAACTAGAAGCTCTGATCAAAATGTAAAAGCTCATGTTGCTCTGATCAAATATGAAGTTCTGATATATGAAGCTCTGATCGACCTAACACTCTGATCCGAAGCAAAGCTCTGACAGGAAAAGCTCTGAAGCTCTGCTATCTGATAAGTCAAAGACTTATAATCTGATGCTCAAAGATAGAAAAAGATCTGACTCTGAAGAACACGCATATCAAAGGGAAGTAACAAACTCAGGGGGAGTATCTCTTAACTCTGACTTCTCCGTACTTCTTATTCTGATACATAGCTCTGATAACTTTTCACGTTATTTTTCATTTAAAATATCTAGTTTTTGTCATCATCAAAAAGGGGGAGATTGTTAGAACAATGTTTGAATCTAGTACCCTATATTTGAGTTTTGATGATAACAAAGTGAAAAGATATAGTAGTTAAATATTTTATGAGTGAATTATATGCTGCCTAAAATTACTATGCTCTGACTTGCAGATATGCTGATTAAAATAAGCAAGATCACGTTTTCAGCATCAGAATATGATTTCATACACCAGCATCAGAAGTTGCTGAATCAGAACGTCAAGATCAGATAATCAACGCTTGCATATGTTGAAGCTTGATGAACAGAACTGCGCGTAAAACACTCTGATACAGAATCAAATTAGTTCATCAGCAGCGAAGCAGAATCAGAATGAGCCAAGCCAGAACGTGCATTGAAGAAGCAACGGTACTGTGCATTGAAAGCTAATCAATACCAACGGCATCATTCTAGACAAGATCTGCTCAAAAAGGAAAGCTTGTTAATAGCATTGAATCAAGAATATTTGCTTCAACGTTCATCTTCTCAAGTGCTATATAAACCAAGCTTTGAAGATTATCACGGCTAATGCTTCCAAACTCTCTACACGCACAAAGCTGAACAATAATCTTCATTCTACAAGTTTTGCTAAACCAACAAACTCTGATACTTCATTAGCGTTTAGCAACCTAGTATTCTAAGCTTCATTTGTGTAAACATCACAGTTGTGATATAGTTTTTGTAGAAACATTCACACACATTTGCTTATACCTTTGTAAGAAAGTATTGCCTTGACAAACCGGATTGTGGTTTGAATCAAGAAGGTTTTAGCAGTTGCTAAAGCAGATTTGTATTCAGTTGAATATAGTGAATTAAGACCTCGTTGGAGAGAGGCGAAATCACCTTGACGGGTGGACTGGAGTAGTTTGAGATCAAACGAACCAGGATAAAAATACCTTGTCATTTGCTTTAAGTTTCCAGTTTTACAATTCAACCCCCCCTTCTTGTGTTTTTCACCCCTTCAACATCATCTTCAACCTTTTGACAAACTTAAAAACGCGTGCATCACTCAGTCTTGGGGCTCATGTTCAGATCTATCATACATACTTATTTCTACATCATTTTTCATGAAATCACCCGCAAATTAAAGCCAGCATTTCATACTTCATTTTGCAATTTGAATCAAATCAAAACATCAACCACATTGTTCACAATTAAGTCAGGAATATGAGCAAAATCATTCTGAATCGCAAGTTTCAGGGTACTCAAACATGCATTCTTTACCAAATCAAACACTATAAAGCTTCAAAAACATTCCATCAACATCAATGAATACTAATCCAAACTCAAACACCTCAATAAACAAATACATCTCGAAGATTGAAGTTTAGAACTATTACCTCAAGGCGAAAATTGTTCTACTGTCTCCTTCACTCCAGATGCAAACAAATGGTGCTAGCTTGATCTACTCCCTTTACTGAAGCTGAATCCACAAGAATTTTGAAGAAAACACCAAGGAATTGAGAGAATCGAAACAAGTTGCAGAAGAAGAGTGTAAATCTCAGATCTAGAATTCTTGAAATGAGAGCGTTTTTTTCTCTTACCCTTCTTGCCTCTTCTTATATAGATTTTATGGAAGAGCATAGAAGTAGAAATGTGACCTCAAAGCCGTTGGAGGGCAGGATTGGAAATTTTGGCCAAAAATGAAGTGTGCACAGGATCAGGTGATTTTCTCGTGCATTCTTCAACCTCTTATGAGTTTTGTAGGCCAAATTACTTCAGAAGATCATGCTTAGAATCTTGGCCCTTAATTCCACCTGATCAGAAAGTGTTGGAGTTTTTGCAATTTTGGGCAAGTTTGTGATTTTTCCAGTCCAACAAGTGCAAAATCAAGTGTGGCACGAAATGGTGAGTGAGATGGGCCTCAGCATGTTGCAAATTGCTCATGTGATGGATTAGAAACAAAGAGAATGGTTGAAACTTGAGTTCTCATGATTTGGCCATTTTGCATATTTGTCAAGTTTCAATAAAATGCCTCAAAATTCTAAAGTCCATAACTTGCTCATACTTTTGAATTTTGACACAAATGAGAACAATTTGGAAAGGTATTGAAAAGATATACAAACCCCTAGTTTTGAGTTTTTTCAATTGAATCCATTAAGGTCCTCAAAATTTAGCTTGAAATTCATTAATTTTGGAAAATGACATATAATTTTGTGACTTCAAAAGACCATAATTCTTGATTCCCTGCCAATTTGGACATGAGACCAAAAGGAGATGAAAGATTATTCTCTTATCTTTCCAAGCATACTTAATTTGCATTTTATTGATCAAAGGTGAATAAAATATGAATTTTTGAAATTAAGTCCTTATTTTCCAAAATTAGAAACTTTTAGGGTTTCTTCAAGAACAAGTTTCAACCCAAACCTCAATCTCTTTGATCCAATGACCAAAATGGACTTGAAATATGAAAAGTGCATCCTTGAATTGATGATTGGCCAAAAGTTCACTTGGTCAACCTTGACTTTGACTGATTTTGACCAAAATGACCATTTTACCCCTTTGAATCAATTGATCCACCTCCCTTCAAAATTGATGATCAAAACTTCCAATATATGATCTTCCAAATATATATAGGCCATGTGCAAAGTTTCACTTCAAAATTCTCAAGAAATCTTGATGAAATCTCAAACCCTAGTTTTGGTCAACACCTTAGGAGACTGGTGAATCATCTCCAAAACTTCAAATCCTTTGGGCATCATGACCAATTCCTTGTGCAAGGATTTTTTCAAATGCCAATGAGATGTTGTGGCTTCCAAATCAAGACTTCTACTTTGATCAATAGCCTTAATCAAGCAAAACCCTAATTTGACTCGTGAATCAAAAGAGAGATTCTTCTTATAAACAAACACAAACTTCAATCCTCTGATGATCCAAATAGATGGATAGAATATCTTGTGATATGTAATAACTTTTGAGCTTGAAAGATCCAGAGCTTTAGATGATAAGGTTCTACTTGAGCAACTTGTCAATGCAGTCAAACTTCAGAGCTTTGAGGAAAACTTGATAACCAAAGTACCTTGATCCTATCACAATGTATGAATGCAATGCAATATGATGTTCATGATTAAACATAAGCCTAAGTCAAGAGGGTAAATTTTAGGGTGCAATAGTTGTCCCTATTCAAATATCTTCAACATGATAAGTGAAAAAAGTGACCACTTTCGAGCGTTCTGAGTTGAAGGTGATTGAATACAAAAGAACCCGAAAATTTACACTCTTGAAGAAGAAAGAAAAAGAAAAAGAAAACCCCCAAGGCATGCGTCCGAATGAAGTTGTAACGCAGGTTGAAATAGAACAAAAACAAAGAAGAGTAGACGCAATTAAACTTCCGGATAAATGTGCCAGGGCAAAACTGGGATTCAAAAGGGGTGAGATAAAACTCAAACTATAGAGTAGGCGAAACTAAGCTCTGGAAAAGAAAACGTACGCGGGTGAGGAGGAGAAACTTTGAGCTCGACCCAAGGCGAAAGTGGCTAGAGTGCGTGATTCTAGGAGCACTTGCTAATCTCAACTAACATAGAATAGACAGTATGAAGGAACTGAAAGAATCTCAGAAATGAGGAACAAAAACGAGATGAAACTCAACTCCAAAACTAGTTATACGAAACCAAACTAGATGAGTATCAGGACGAAACTGGATTTCACGCACGGGTAATGAGGCAAAACTCGACCCAAAGCAAAGTGATGAGAGTGCATGTTTCTAAAACACTTTCTAGTCTCAGATCAATGGATAAACAGTGACGAAAACTGATAGAAGCATCCAAGGAACAAAGGAGACTGATTTCAAACCAGGGATGCAGTACGAACACTGCACTCGGTAAACGAACACCATCAAAGGGTCCAAGGTATGAAAGCAAAAATGAGACGAGACGAAACTCAACAACTAGTTAAGCGAAACTAGATGGGTACCAGGACGAAACTGGATTTCATGCACAGGCGACGAGGCGAAACTCAACCCAAAATGAGAAGATTAGGGCGTACACCTAAAATCCTGCTAACAGCGAATATCAGGACGAAACTGGTATTCGAAAGGTGCATCAATCGACATTGGAATGAACCGGAGAGGGTAGTGAAGACTAAACCCGAGAAGACCATGTCAGGGCGAAACTGAACTATAGTCAAAAGTAGACATTCAAACAAAACAAAAGATTGACGTCAGAAGGATATTGGTATGGGGAGGAAACTGAGATAATGAGGACGAAAACCTCACTGGGGATTAAATCCGAAGTATTAGCAAAAAATACTGGGGATGACGGAAATAATAATGGCTTGTGTTCCGATGTATGTTTGAATTCTTTTTATATAGCGCAATGCTCCATATAATGGAAATGCCACGCGTTTTGGTAGATGTATTATAATGATGCATGTTTAAAAAACTCCATTGGGGAATGGCCAATTGAGAAGCCAATGACCAAGGAAACAGGATCTGACAAAACTTTGCAAAAATAAATTGCAAAATCCAAAGGAGAGAATATGGGGAACCACTAGAGGGGGAACCTCGAAGAGATGGAGCTTTGTAGGGGATAACAACCGAGCAACCAGTAGAAACGGTCCACAAACATTGAGAGAAGCTGCAAAAATAAATTTCAAACTCTTAGGGAAGATCAGATCGACACTGTAGCTTCTGGAGAAGGTTAGACATTAAGGGAGAAGATCAGGGTAAGACTGTAATCTCTGGAAACGACAGCGCGCGGCCGTGTTAAGGATGATATCAAGACAACAAACCCGACGTGAGAGGTGAAAACCTTTGCTAAGGGAACAAAGCTCTGCTGAGGAAGCGAGACTTCACCGGGGATACAGAACTTTGTTGAAGATTCTAGCTGGAGAGATATTTTCCTCGGAATGCAACCATTGGATGAATTAGGCAGATAGTCACACAGTACCGTCCTCACTGGGGATAAGGCAAGATCTCAACATAAAGATGCCCCAGTCAGCAGATCAGCTGGGAAGTGAGAGGTCATGGCGAGGGATCTCTGTTGGCAATTCTATTGGGGAGTTAAGGCTTCTTTAGAAAGTGAGTTCCCATTTAAATGACTCTACTGGGGATTTGTGACATATCCAAACTTGAAGTCTTAGAATGAAGCTTTTGAAAGAAGATTCCTGGGGCAATAAAACTTCGTTGTGGAGACGAAACTTCACTGGGGAAGCGAAACTTCAATGGGGATAAGTAAAGTCCTATTCGTACATAGGCTTTGTCTAACAGAAGAAGAAGAAAACCAAACATTCCCTTCCTGGCAATCATTAATCTCTTTACAGGTGTTCAACATGTAAAATCTCTTTTGATGTTAAACCAATGTTTTGCATGCAGGAAGATGTTTATTTTGAGAACGACAGACCTGATGCGATGATTATTTAAGCCTTGAAGTTGAAAATTTTAACAAAATGTCGCATCCCTGTTGTGAACGAATCACTGGCTAGAGTGCAAAAATTTCAAAACTTTTCTTCCCCTTTTTGAAAAACGAGTCAAGATGTGGGTGATAAGATACCAACACGGCTACGCAACACATATTTGGGGAGTTTAGGAAACGTTATCCCGTTGTAGTATGCTTTCGAGTTAAACCCTTGTTTCAGTTAGGACTTTTAAAGGTTGTAACGTGGCATGGTTCAAGGTTTTTTAGAAAAAGTTTTTTCAAGGCTCAAGTTATTTGGTGCCCACCCCATTCGTGATATTCTCCTGTCCTAAGTTCAACCGACTTATCACAAGAGTTCATCTTTCAAAATGATTTATAATGGTTGAGTGATCACGAAAAATTCTCCGACATGATTGTCCCTTAACTTCTGCTGCTTTTGTTGTTTTTTTTATATTATTGTTCCTCTTTTTTTATGAATAATCTTATTGAATAATCTTTTTTGGCCTTTTAGGCTCTCTTTTCCCTAACTTTTGCCTAGACAAGGTCTTTTGAATTTCGATTTTTGGGAGTCCAGCGGGATGCCCTAACTTTTGCCTAAGCGATTTGTTTTCAAGTTTCGACTTAGCGGGGCTTTTGGTTTCTTTTTTTTTTATTCATGCCTTTCACCTTAAACAAGTCAACATGTCTTTTGAACCTTTTTTTTCTTTTTTCGAAAACAAGCCTCATTCCTTGGTCGGCGAGGGATAGCCATTATTGTATCGATTCGATCTCGACCTCGAGACTTTGTGAGGAAATGAACATCGTGGTTTAGACACACATCTCTTTTTTTTATCTCATGATGTGAAAGATAAAATATAGTGATCCTCAGATGGGACATTCCTTCTGAAATTTGAATGCTTGGGCAAATCAACTGAACATCTATCCTGCCCCTGGTTAAAAAAAGGTTTTTTTTTTTGAATGGAAAAGAAACTCCTACTTCGAAGGCTCAGAGGGGTTAACGAGGGTCTAACTCCCTTATATCTATGGTGTTTGGGGATTAAAACAATGCATGTACATCATCAACGGGCTTTTACTCAAAAGCATACTACTACAATCATTGTTTTCAGCTAAGCTCTTTCCTCCAAACTCTTGGCTAAGCAAAGAATTGGCACAGTTGGTATCAAAATGCCCGAAAAACGATTTAAAGAGTGATACTGGATGGATTAAATAAAATGAAACAAATTTTTTTCAAGGCAAAAATATTCAACGCATCAAGACTGACATTCGGCTATAAACAAAATCCTATATGCAGACAATGCTAAAACAATCAATCAAGATGACACATGAAAGTGCGGCAAAGAAATGTAATAAAAGCCATTATGGGGAAGAAATGTTCCCAACTAGGCTTGTCGATCTCGCTGACCTGCCGTAATCTCGATATTACCCTGACCCATGACCTTTACCAACAGCACAGGGTTGTGAAACAAAAAGGCAAGGCATCCACCAACAAAGTGAAAGAGAAATCCATCAAATGGAGAACCAAACATGCCCCTTGCACAGTAGTAGTTGTGTTTGTTATCCGCATTTCAAGCGATCAACTAACCATGACTTAAATTACCATTTCCGTGTAAGGCCCACGGAGTTTATGTGCACATGCTTATCAAAATATTGGACGTTTTTGCAAACAAAATAGTAAAAAAAACGGAGAAAAGAAGAAGCATGCGTATACTTGAAAGAAGATATTCTATTGATTTTGAGAAATCAGTCTGTGAAAAAGGCATTTACACTTGAAAGCAAGTAATTACAAAATCAAAATAAACAAATGTTTACAAATGGAAATGTGAAAGTGGATATCCATCAAGTCCCGACTCTGCCATGACTCTTATGACTCTTATCTTCCTGCTTTCAGACAGATCATTCTTGGATTAGCTTCGAGCTTATGCCAGGTGACAGAACAAAGGAAAGAAACAAAGAAGCTCATGCTGAGCGTAGTCATTTGCTTTAAGTCCCTAACTTTTGCCTGAATCGCCCTTTCGGGTTTTGATTCACCATGACACCCTCTTTTTGCCTAAACCGCCCTTTCGGGTTTTCAGTTTAGCGAGTTTTTTTTTATTATACTTTTTTTATGCAAAGTATTTTTTAACTACATCAGCATTCACAGGGAGAGGGAAATACTCTCCATCCATAGTCATGAGCATCATCGCTCCTCCAGAGAAAACTTTTCTGACCACGAAAGGACCTTCATAAGTCGGAACCCACTTGCCCCTGGGATCTCCCTGGGGAAGATTTATCCTTTTTACCACAAGGTCACCCGGCTTGTAACACTGAGGCCGTACCCTCTTATCAAAAGCTTTCCTCATCCTTTGCTGGTATACCTGACCATGACATACGACCGTCAACCTCTTCTCATCAATAAGTTCCAACTGATCCAGCCGATTTTGTACCCATTCACTTTCATCAAGTTCAACATCCCTCATGATCCTAAGAGAAAGAATCTCGACTTCTACTGGAAATACTGCTTCCATACCGTAAACCAATGAAAATCGGGTTGCCCCAGTCGAAGTACGCACAGTGGTGCGATAACCATGCAAAGCGAAAGACAACATATCATGCCAATCTTTATAGGTTACCACCATCTTCTGCACGATCTTCTTAATGTTCTTATTGGCCGCTTCGACGGCGCCGTTCATCTTTGGTCGGTATGGGGAAGAGTTATGATGCTTGATTTTGAAAGACTCACAAAGCTCCTTCATCATTTTGTTGTTCAAATTAGACCCATTATCGGTAATGATCTTTTCATGCACTCCGTAGCGACAAATAATATTGTGCTTAAAGAACCGAGTTACCACCTGCTTGGTGACATTGGCATAGGATGCAGCTTCGACCCACTTTGTAAAATAATCGAGGGTAACCAGAATGAAACGGTGCCTATTGGACACAGTCAGTTCAATTTTGCCGATCATATCAATTCCCCATATCGCAAACGGCCAAGGGGAAGTCGAGACATTCAAAGGTACTGGCGGCACATGCACCTTATCAGCATAGACTTGACATTTGTGGCAAACCCGTGCATGATTATAACAGTCAGTCTCCATGGTGGACCAATAATAACCTGCTCGCAAAATCTTTTTAGTCATGGTATGCCCGTTGGAATGGGTTCCTAAATCACCTTCATGTATCTCTTCAATGATTCTAGCTGCTTCTTTCTTCTCAACACATCTGAGCAGTAAACCATCATGATGCCTTCTATACAACACACCACCACTGAGAAAGAACTTGGCTGAAAATCTTCTCAAGAACTTCTTATCTGTGACGGATGCCTCTTCAAGGTACTCTCGTGTTTCAAGATATCGCTTAACATCATAAAACCAAGGGTTACCATCTGGTTCTAAACTGGCCTCAAAATAGAAAGTTGGCTCACTCAAACTTCTGATAGTAATGGAAGGTGCCTCATTAGCTCACTTAACCTTGAACATGGAGGAAAAAGTTGCCAGTGCATCAGCTGGATTGTTTTCTTCTCTGGGAATGTGCTCAAACGTGATCTCTTCGAAGTACGGAATCAGCTTAATAACATGCTCACGATATGGAATTAGGTTCTGATGGCGAGTCTCCCAATCTCCATTAATCTGGATGATAACAAGATTGGAATCCCCGTAAACTTTCAAAAATTTGATGCGCAGGTCGATCGCTGCTTCAATGCCATAAATGCAAGCATCATATTCGGCCATGTTGTTAGTGCAATCGAAACAAATACGAGTCGTGAAAGGAATGTGGTATCCCTCAGGGGAAGTGATAATAGCTCTGACACCGTTGCCCATGACATTGGAAGCACCATTGAAAACAAGCGTCCAACGTGATCCCGGCTCGGGTCCTTTATCTGGGTCTGGCATATTACAATCCTGAATATACACAATTTCCTCATCTGGAAAATCAAACTTCATCGGTTCATAATTGTTCAAGGGCTGATGAGCAAGATGGTCGGCCAGTAAACTACCCTTAATTGCTTTTTGAGTAGTGTATTGGATGTCATACTCGGTGAGTATCATCTGCCAACGGGCTACCCTGCCTGTAAGAGCTAGCTTCTCAAAAATGTACTTGATTGGATCCACTTTGGATATCAAGTAGGTGGTGTGAGTTAACATGTATTGCCTCAAACGTTTGGCAGCCCAGGCAAGCGCACAACAAGTCTTTTCCAGCAATGAGTACCTTGACTCGCATTCCATAAACTTCTTACTCAAGTAGTAAATAGCCTTCTCTTTCTTCCCCGTCTCGTCGTGCTGACCGAGGACACAACCCATTGAGCTCTCCAACACAGTTAAATACATGATTAGTGGCCTTCCTTCCACTGGCGGCATGAGTATCGGAGGTTCTTGCAAATATTCTTTTATTTTGTCGAAGGCCTTCTGAAAATCCTCATTCCACTTTGATGTCTGACTTTTCTTCAATAACTTGAACAAAGGTTCACAGGTGGCTGTGAGATGAGAAATAAATCTAGAAATGTAGATTAACCTTCCCAAGAAACCACGTACTTCCTTCTCTATCCTTGGCTCTGGCATTTCCTGTATCGCTTTTACCTTGGTCGGGTCCACCTCGATACCTTTTTCACTTACAATAAAGCCCAATAGCTTGCCGGATCTCACCCCAAAGGTGCACTTATTCGGGTTCAACCTCAGCATGAACTGCCTCAATCTCTCGAACAATTTTTCTAGATGAACAAGATGTTCCTCTTCCGTGTCAGACTTAGCAATCATATCGTCCACGTATACCTCAATCTCTTTGTGAATTAAATCATGAAAGAGAGTGACCATGGCGCGCTGATATGTTGCCCCGACATTTTTCAAACCAAACGGCATCACTTTATAGCAGAAAGTTCCCCAAGGCGTGATAAATGTTGTCTTCTCCATATCCTTCGGTGCCATCTTAATTCGATTGTAACCCGAAAAACCATCCATGAACGAGAACACCTTGGAATGAGCGGTATTATCGACCAACACATCAATATGTGAAAGAGAGAAGTCATCTTTAGGGCTGGCCCTGTTCAAATCCCTATAATCCACGCACATCCTGACTTTACCATCCTTCTTGGGCACATGCACAATATTTGAAATCCATGGCGAATAATTGACAACCTTTAAGAAATTCGTGTCCAACTGCTTCTAGACCTCCTCTTTGATTTAATTGGACATTTCAGGATGATTTATTCGGAGCTTTTGCTTGACAGGGGAATAACCTTCTTTGAGCGGTAGTCAATGCACCACTATGTCTGTATCCAACCCAGGCATATCCTCATAAGACCAAGCGAAGATATCAGAATACTCACGGAGTAGCTCAATCAATCTGACCTTTATACTTTCTTCGAGATTTGCCCCTATCTTAACTTCTCTTCTTACCTCTTCAGTGCCAATATTCACCACCTTAATCAAATCCTGATTCGGCTGGATAACCTTCTCCTTTTGTTTCAACAGTCTTGCTAATTCCTCAGGAAGATCGCACTCCTCATATGCTTCTTCTTCAGCTTGATAAATAGGAGTATCAAAGTCATAATGGGCCATAGATGAGTCGTTATCAATAGAATCGGTGGTGGAAGTGCATCTGCATGAATGACATTTTGGCGTTTTTTAGTGACAGTGTGTGAAAAGAGAAACATTGCCATAAAAAAAATGGAACATGATTTTGAATGCAAAAACGTCCTTTATTTCATGATAAGCTCGGAAAATAAACATGGTGTCCCTACACAAATGATCCACTACGCCTTGGGCAGAGCGTAGGAATTATGATATGATAATAAAAGAAACAAGAAAATTACTCCTCAGTGCTTGAAACTTGAATAACATCCACAGAAGTCCAATTGTTGAGTGTCTGGCCTGGAATACTAGGACGAATCTAACCTTTGATATTGTAGCCATCATCCCTATCATCGCTAACTGCATTGGCGTGTCCTTCTTGGGTAGCACAAGGGCGGGAAAACTTTACAGGAGTAGATAAACTAGATGCTCTGGGAGTTGAACTCTGCTGACCCGGGTTAAAACCAAGACCAAATTTATCAAACTTTGGAGTAACATCCAGCACTTGACCCCATCCTTCAGGGTTACCACCTCCCACTACAGCTTTCACATCCTTGAGAGAAGACATAACAGTTTCTGTTTTCTTTTTCTGCTCTGGAGGAGGAAGATTGACGGCATGAACTGTCTCAAACGCCTGAAATGGAGTCTCATGTATCTCGCCTTCAACCTCAACATAGCGGAATGATTTCAAATGACTCACAATGTACTCTTCCTTGCCGCACAAAGTTATTACCTTTCCTTCTACAAGATACTTGAGTTTTTGATGAAGAGTAGAAGTGACTGCCCTTGCTCTATGAATCCATGGTCGCCCCAATAAACTACGCTGGCTGTATATCCATCACAAAAAATGTAGCCATGAAGGTGCGAGGACCAACCTTGATTGGTAACTCCACTTCCCCAAACACTGACCTTCGAGACCCATCAAACGCCTTCACCATCAAATCACTAGGGCGCAGCTCCAGCCCAGAATAATCAATCTTCATCAATGTTGACTTAGGTAATACATTCAAAGATGACCTTGTGTCCACCAAAACCCAGGATAAAGTAGTGCCCCTGCACTCCATTGAAATATGCAACACTTTATTACGGTCTTGCCCTTCCGGAGGAAGATCAAAATCTGTAAAGCCTAGACCATTCCCAGCAGATATATTAGCACAAACATTCATAAACTGATTGACTGTTATCTCATGTGGCACGAACACATTCTTTAACAACTTCATCAAAGCATTTATGTGAGGTTCTGAATAAATCAACAGAGATAAGATATACATCTTAGAAGGAGTATGGCTCAGATGATCAATTATGCTATAATCACTCTTTCTGATAATTCGCATCAACTCTTCAACCTCATTAGGAACTGAGGAAGCTTCTGGTATCGGAATTGGTTGAGTCACATTGGCTGGAATAACCCTTGGATTACCAATTATTACCTATTGTTTTCCTTTTTCTCTTGCAGAAGCATCTTCCGCATCTTGCACATTGGAAAGACCAAATACTCTCCCGCTTCTAGTCATTCGACCCACACCAGAAAAGTTATGAACTTCCTCTTCATTATCTTCAGCGCGTTCTTCCTTAGACACACGGGTACTAACCTCCTGCTTCACCCCATGGTAATAAACATCAGCACCGTAATGCCATGGAATGGCCTTTTCACTGGTATATGGTATGGGACCAGGTACCGTAATCATCAAAGGAGGTGCCCTATACGGGGTGGGAATGCGCACATGGGTGTAAGGAATAAATACCACAGCAACATCCTCTTCGGTAACCTTGCGGTAGCTCGGTTTCCTATCAAACTGCAGGGAACCTTCCTTCATCAACAACTGGATGCCGGCTTTTAAATCATCACAGCCCTTCGGTTGCTCTCTACACTTGGCACACCCTGAAGTACATCCCGGAAAAATAGAATTGTCAAGAAAATACCTCTTAACATACCACAACGGAGTAGCTACTTGTTCCACGTTCATGATTAAATTCAACACTTCACCATTATCATCAATCATATTAACAGGGCCCCCTTCATGCCTAGGCATTGGGTTCTGAGTAACATTCGGACCAGTCACTGGGGTAAACTCAATTGCCTTAGCATCCAACAAGTCTTGTACCTTGCACTTCAATGCAAAGAAATTGTCAGTAGAATGTTCAACTCCGCCTGTATGGAATTCAAATCTTGCGTTAGCATCATAGTTAGGAGGAAGTCTTGCGGGTGGTGGTGGCATATTTCTCAAACCGATCAACTTCAAATCGAGCAAATGGCAGAGTGCTTCAGTAAGAGATACCGGAAAGGTATCGAATTTTCTCGGCTGTCTCTGTTGTTGATTATTATATTGACGGGGAGCATCTTGTTGTCTTTGTTGTTGAGGCACTGTATTCGGTCTCTACTGCGGAGGAGCATTAACAGGAATAGAAACAACATTGATTTGTTGGTGCTGACGATCCTCTCTTCTTCCTCTATGAGAGTAAACCGCACTCGCGTCGCCTTCCCTTTTCTTAGGGTAAGTGTTGAATAGTTTCTTACTACCCCCTGATGAGCCACTAGAACCTCCAATCTGAATTTTCCCCAATTTCAAACCCACCTCAATTCTTTCACCAGCCATAACCAAGTCTGCAAATTCTGCCGAAGTACTTCCTATCATGTGCTCATAGAATGGCCCTTGCAGGGTACTCATAAACATATCAATGAGTTCTCTCTCCATGAGTGGAGGTTGAACCCTTGCAGCCAACTCACGCCACTTCTGAGCGTATTCCCTGAAAGATTATTTTGGTCCCTGTGACATATTCTGTAACTGAGTGCGATTAGGCGCTATATCCACATTGTACTGATAATGTTTGACAAAAGCCCGAGCAAGATCATTCTAGCAACGAATATGGGTTTTCTCCAACTTCATGTACCACTCCAAGGATGCCCCAGATAGGCTATCCTGGAAAAAGTGAATCAAAAGCCCCTGATCTTCAGTATGCACCGACATCTTCCCGAAATAAGCAGTTGCATGAGCAATAGGACATGATGTTCCATTATATTTTTCAAATGTATGAGGCTTGAACTTCGGAGGAACTTTCACCCCAGACACTAATCTGAGATCATTAGCATCCATACCAAGGATTCCTTGCCCTTGCACAGCCTTCAGACGCTCTTCCAATAACCGATACTTCATATCCTCAATCTGAACCTCCGGCTCTGAACGCCGAACAGAAAACTAATCTTCATCCTGATCAAAGTCATAATCCTGCTCCTGATAATTCCTTACACCACCTTGATTAATTCTTTTGTTCCTCACAAGACGAGGTCCAGGAGATGGGGGGAAACCGCCCTACGTTACGCACAAAAGGGTTTCCAGGTATCCCGTGAAAATTTCCAGCAGGATGATCTTGCACATCCCCCAATCCTACAGAAATGTCCTGGTAGAGCCCTTGATTTCCAATATCCCCTGGATAGCGGCGCTGGTTGTTGACAATGGCAGCCAATTCCTCCTGTCGGCGATTCACATTGGTGATGACCTCCATGAACTGAGTCATCTGAGTGGCCATCTGGGCCCTTATTTCAGCGAGTTCAGCTTGAACCTGTTCCATCTGTCTTGGAAAATTGTTTCTGGTGGAATACTGATGAGTAGTCGTCTTGAATTTTGAATAAGAAAAGCAGCAGAATAAGAAAACCGTCTCGAGATAACCTGTAATGTTATGAAATTCATGATGTGCATGATATGTTTGTCATTTCCAGGTATTCAAGAGTCCTTTTATTCATCAGTCACGGCGTGTGACCATACAATCAAAGGAGAAAGGACAATAAGACGAACACTTCAATTATTTACAAATAAAGAAACGTCATTTAAGTGACTTCGGACAATTAAGAGTATAATGATACATGTCTTAACGTAAACTTAACAAAGAACTGAATAATAAAAACAAACAAATGGTCCCTTCCAACAATCCTGGGGGTGACCAAATACACCAAAGGTAAATAACAGAACTAAATCTCTGGAACAAGGCATGCTTCAAGATGCTGACAGTACTCTTCAAGTCTGGATTTCTCTTTCAAAAGTTATGATGCGACCACTTTACTTTCTTGGAACCGATCTTCTGCGACACTCTTCTAGGATACTTCCTGCTTAAGCTGGGCATCTTTGTCTTTGAGTTGTTTCTCCAAGTTCTGTATCTTCTTCCTGTAGCTATTCTCATATGCCTGAAGCTTCCGACACTCTTGTTGGGTCTTTCTCAATTCTTCTTCCATTTCAGCATGAGACCTCTTCCTAAAACTGGTTGCATCAGAAGTTTCCCCTTGAGCTTCTTTGAGTTTGCGAGCTAAGTCGGCCTTTTCTTGATTTGTCAAATAAAGTTTCATCCCTGCCTCACGGTCTTTTGCACGAAGCTGAATGTTCTCAACATGCACCTGGGTGAACATCTCGGTCGGCACCGTGTTACTCAGAATAGTAAGAGGTTTCTCACATATAGGAGCCAACCTTGCAAATGGTAACCATAAAATCTTAACCCTGGCTCTAATCCATTCCAAGTAAGGAACCCTAGCAATAGGAACTTTCTTGCCCAAAGTAGTTCTATCCTTCTCGTGAATTCCCTTCCAAGCACTTGCACTCTTTTCAACATCACAGGATCACTTCCTCTAACAAAATACATTGATTCAGACACCTCCTCAACCTTTGGCGGTCCATCTATTGCATATCCCAATTGACGATAAGCAAGAACAAGATTATAGTAGATACACCCCTTAGTTCCCATGAGGGGAACATTAGGGAAATCTCCGCAGCTAGTGATAATACTTCGTACTTCCCCCATGTCGTAATTCCACCGGATATCAAATGAAGTAAGGTTGACAAGCCTTGATGACCATCGGAGAGAATGCCTGGTATCCACGAAAGGACCACTTACCGGTAGGTGCAACTTAAACCATTGATACAACATTGAATGACATAAGCTTACATTACCTCCTTTCCATGCCTGGAATGAATGGTGTAAAGAGTATCTGCCAAAAGTGCCGGTACAAGGTTCTTATTTCTAAAAATACAAATAGTCGTCAAATCCACAAAATTTCTCTTGCGAGGGAAGAGGATGATCCCGTATATCATGAGAGCAAACAGAGAGCTGAAGTCATTCCAATTCCCTTTCTCTGCCCAGTCTTCAGCTTTCTTCACTAAGAAATCCAAATAAAATCTTGTTGTATCCTCACTTGATTTCCAATTGTCTTTCACCTCTTTCCAACTCAAATGAAGAATTTCAGCAATAACTTCGAACTAAGGCTTCTCCGACACTTGGACAAAAGGAACTTCATCGGACAACTTGATATTAAGCAGGTACGCGTACTCTTCTAGGGTGGGAACCAGTGGATAATCTTGAAAATTAAAACACCATAATTCCTTGTCATAGAACTGGAAGAGAGTGATCAAAGCCATTGGGTCAACTGGAGTGTTAAGGACTAGTAACAAATTGCCATAATTTTTGTTGAAATTATTCAGAACATCACCCTTCAGATAAGAACTCAACCTCTTCAACTCGGACACATCAATGGTAGGAATCTGATAAGAGAAAGTATGCCTGGTGGGCTCTTTAACACAAACTGAATCAAACTCATCTGAAGGGAGGCCAGCCATTTCTGATAGAAAGAAGACTCTTGAATGTCCTTGGAAAATGACATGCGTATGCTAGTTATTTTTTTACATTATTTTTTAAAAAAATAAATATGCTATGATGCAACATGACAGGATCAAAGTTTCACACTGGATCATGGCTGGACTATTACAGAACAACACCATTCAAGATCAAAAGAAAACCCCGAAGCTTCAAAACTAATCATGGGAACCTGAGTCACCTTTGCAACACAAAGTTACCAACTGTACCTGTAAGAAAAATTTTCCCGCCCCTCTCACGGGTGTAGTCTAGGTCAAGGTAAGGTTAAAAGCCAAATCAGAGTACGAGAGATCGAATGTCGGTATCATCATACGATAACACCTATCTGAACTATCTCCGAAGTCATGGGTCTCATGGTCAGGTCTACAAAGCATCCGCCTCATAGCTGTCATGGCAAATCTATTCCAAGTTCCTATGGAATTTACTCATAGCCTGGGTATGAGGCCTTTTACCTCATGGAACAACCCACCCACCAAGAAATCCATAATCCATACAGTCCAGCCAAATCCAATATGCAGAAAGTAAAGCACACATAGGATGCAATGCAAACAGATAAATATGCAAAGCGGTAAAAAAACACCCAAAAAGAAAACAAACAAGAGCTAGGATCGACTCTGGGATGGACCAGCAAAAGGTCAATATGTCCCCAGTGAAGTCGCCAGCTGAAACAACGCGGTCGGAACCTGTCATATGGATGTTAATGAAACATCAATGAAGTCGCCACCGAACGTCTTTTATCCCGCCGAAAGGGAAAGGTAAACATCGAGAAAACCTGAAAAGGGAGAAATCACAGTCTTTCGACCGAGAGATCGGGTAAGGGAGTCTGTTACACGAGGGGAAGGTGTTAGCACCATGCACGCCCGTAGTACTCTACGGTATCCACTCTTGTTGTCTAATCTAATGGGTGTGGTCAAATCCTATGTCTATGGCTTACAACTGAAAAGGGAATGCATGCGAAAAGAAAAAGAAAATAATGTAGGGAAAATAAAAATTATGCTCGGTTGGGCCCTACCCCAATGCCTACGTATCCCTTTTAAGGAATCAGAGCAGCCGTAGTTCGGCTTATGTGTTTTGTTTGGTTTGTATTTTTTAATTAAAACAGCAAAAACAAACAAAATGGAGAAACATCGAATAAAACAACAAACAAATGAGATGGTAAAATATCAACTAAATGATGACAAAGTAACATGTCAAAGATGGCGAGACATCAAATGGTAAAATAACACACCTAACAATGACATTGAGAGTCAAAGTTGGATAATCAAACATGTGCGATGGCGAAACATCGGCTTCAAACAAATGTGCAATGGCGAAACATCAATAAAACAGATGACAAAACAAACACACCTGACAATGATATTGAGAATCAAAGTAGGATAATCAAACATGTGCGATGGCGAAACATCAATAAAACAGATGACAAAACAAACACACCTGACAATGATATTGAGAATCAAAGTAGGATAATCAAACATGTGCGATGGCGAAACATCGGTTAAGAGGTAACAAAGATATCATGGCAAAGATGACGAAACATCAATAAAACAGATGACAAAACAATCACACCTGACAATGATATTGAGAATCAAAGTAGGATAACAAACATGTGCGATGGCGAAACATCAGCTTCAAACAAATGTATGATGGCGAAACATTGGCTAAGAGGTAACAAAGATATCATGGAAAAGATGACGAAACATCAATAAAACAGATGACAAAACAATCACACCTGACAATGATATTGAGAATCAAAGTAGGATAACAAACATGTGCGATGGCGAAACATCGGCTTCAACAAATGTACGATGGAGAAACATAGACTAACCAGGTTTAAAAGCATAGCCAAGAGGTACACAGACAGAGTAAGATTGGTTTGTATCTTTTACTTTGAAGAAGGGTTTAAGTTTATTAGAAATGTTTTTATGATTTGCCAAGAAAACAATTTTTGTTTTAAGGTGCAAAATGCAAAGGAAGGAAAAACCACTAAGGGAAACTAGCCTAGCATTATCCCTAATGTTATCATATAATGGTTGGCCCTAAGGTTGAGGTTAAAGGAAAATCATATCCTATGTTAGCATACATGGATTCCTATCTTAGTCAACATGTTAAAGGAAGCTTAATAAAACTATCCTATAGGGAACATGCAATGAGAGTGAAGTCGTGATCTCAATTTCTAAATTGAGTGACTCATCGATCAACAAGTAAAGAAGAAAAGCAATAAACATCCTATAGGGAACATTCAATGAGAGCGAAGTCGTGATCTCAATTTCTAAATTGAGTGACTCATCGATCAACAAGTAAAGAAGAAAAGCAATAAACATCCTATATGGAAAATGCAATGAGAGCGAAGTCGTGATCTCAATTTCTAAATTGAATGATTCATCGATCAACAAGTAAACACAACACATGTATTAGACAAAAACCAGAGGGCCTCCTGACATATATCAGCAACAGAGGTCCCGTCATGCAATCAGAGAACTATGCAAAATGAAAATGGGAGAAAGTAGATAGTGCAATACCAAATGAATAAATATTCGTTGCAACTGAGCAAGAATAAAAGAAACCCAGAGATTTTCAAGCAAGCTGGCATCAGTAGACAAATCAAGTCAGAAATTACGCCATAAGGATGTAGGTAATGAGATTATCAGATATGAACAGATCCCATGGGCAATGTGTAACATTCATAATCAAATGTATATATCCTGCATGGAATATCAAATATGCCAAACACAATAGCAGTTCCAACATGATAAGTTGTGTTTCACAAATAAAGTGAAACACAAAAGCCTCAGGTCAAAAGTGGAAACTTTCTCAAAGTACCTCGCACATTCAACAACCAAGTTAGTATTCCATAAGGTGAATGATGACTTACATAAGGGATGAATGAAACATCATGATAACAATTATCAGAGCATTAGGTATGGTAGACAAAAATAGAAACAGACATATGCACAATTAGGCCAAAAGAAACAGAGGATTGTTGCTCCTTTCTATCACCATGTTGAGTTGACAATTGAATATCAATCAAGGATCATAGGAGCTTGAGAATAACACAATCAAAGACCGTGAAGGTCAGGAGCAAACATATTTCAACCATTCTCAATTATCACAGCTCACAAGCACAATAGAAGAGGGATTCCATACAATGCATCAAAAAGGTTCAAACATTCAAGCTTGGGACATTAAGCAAAATGGCTTGAGCTATCATGAAAAATCAGAATCAAAATGATCATTAGGTGCCCAATTATAGGCCTCACTCAGGTTCATTGGCCATCAAACAAATTGCAATCATTAATTGGGTACCTTCACTTCAAAATTGCATCAAAAATGGAAATAAAGGTCCATAATTCAAACCAAAAATAACTTGGCATCTTTGAAAGGTATAGAAGTTAGAATGTAAGCCCTAAGTTCATGAATGATTGAGGAGGAGACCAAATGAAGTCCAAAGTTCAAGACTAGTTGGCAAAACCACCAAACTAGACAAGTTTTCAAAATAATTTGTGGAAAAATGTCAAACCAAGTTGAAAAAAAATCAAGATAAATGGTTTTCAGATCCTCAATAAATTCATTAACCCTAATCAAGACTTGCATTCTATTGAAAATCCAGGGCATAATGGTTTTGAAAATGAAACTTGCACCACAAGCAACAAAACCCTAATTCTTGACTTTTAATTTTAAATATTGATTAAGTAAGATAAAAATTCAAAAAATTTGAGCCAAAATCATACAAATCACCAACGAACCCTAAATGTCATAAAATATATTTTTTCACATTTTTTGAATTAAGGAAAAGTCAAAAATGAAATTAAATTCCAACAATTAGTCAATTAACAAATATTCACATCTCAAAATAACATTTTAATCAAAAATTCAGAAAAATGCCCAACCAAAATTATAATCAAATTTTAGAATTAAAAACACACATCCCTGATTTTTTGTGGAATTTTTGAATTGAAGGAAATATTAAAATAAAAATTAAATGAACAATTAACAATTAAACTATTATTTAAGGGCAAAAATGCAAACCCAAGCCAAAAATCACCAAAAGGTCAAAAATGAAATTATATTCAGGCTCCATGATTAAAAACCAGCTTACATGATTTTTTTTTTGAATTTTTTGGATTAAAGGAAGTATTAAAACAAAAATTATGAAACAAATATTTCAAATAAACCTTTCAAATTAAACTTCTAATCAAAAATGGAAAAAATGCTAAACCAAAATTATAATCAAATTCTACATTATTTTATGAGTTCAAAATACTTTTTGTGGATTTTTTAGATCAAAGGAACTATTAAAATAAAAATAAACTTTGAACAATTAATTAATTAAACCTATGAATTTTTTTAACCAATCAAATCATTTAAATAAAATTCAGAAAAAATATGATAAATACTAGAAATTATTATTGGCCTATGGTAATTTTTTCATGATTTTTGAAAATGTTTTGATCAGAAAATAAAATCAAACAAAATACCAAATAAAACAAATAATTCAAATGAGACAAAAATTCAAACGGACCAATCATGATGCGCCAACATATCATCTTCAACCTTTTGACAAACTTAAAAACGCGCGCATCACTTAGTCTTGGGGCTCATGTTCAGATCTATCATACATACTTATTTCTACATCATTTTTCATGAAATCACGCGCAAATTAAAGCCAGCATTTCATACTTCATTTTGCAATTTGAATCAAATCGAAACATCAACCACATTGTTCACAATTAAGTCAGGAATATGAGCAAAATCATTCTGAATCGCAAGTTTCAGGGTACTCAAACATGCATTCTTTACCAAATCAAACACTATAAAGCTTCAGAAACATTCCATCAACATCAATGAATACTAATCCAAGCTCAAACACCTCAATAAACAAATACATCTCGAAGATTGAAGTTTAGAACTATTACCTCAAGGCGAAAAGTGTTCTACTGTCTCCTTCACTCCAGATGCAAACAAATGGTGCTAGCTTGATCTACTCCCTTTACTGAAGCTGAATCCACATGAATTTTGAAGAAAACACCAAGGAATTGAGAGAATTGAAACAAGTTGCAGAAGAAGAGTGTAAATCTCAGATCTAGAATTCTTGCAATGGGAGCGTTTTTTTCTCCTACCCTTCTTGTCTCTTCTTATATAGAGTTTATAGAAGAGCATAGAAGTGGAAATGTGACCTCAAAGTCGTTGGAGGGCAGGATTGGAAATTTTGGCCAAAAATGAAGTGTGCACAGGATCAGTTGATTTTCTCGTGCATTCTTCAACCTCTTATGCGTTTTGTGGGCCAAATTACTTCAGAAGATCATGCTTAGAATCTTGGCCCTTAATTCCACCTGATCAGAAAGTTTTAGAGTTTTTGCAATTTTGGGCAAGTTTGTGATTTTTCCATTCCAACAAGTGAAAAATCAAGTGTGGCACGAAATGGTGAGTGAGATAGGCCTCAGCATGTTACAAATTGCTCATGGGCTGGATTAGAAACAAAGAGAATGGTTGAAACTTGAGTTCTCATGAATTGGCCATTTTGCATATTTGTCAAGTTTCAATAAAATGCCTCAAAATTCTAAAGTCCATAACTTGCTCATACTTTTGAATTTTGACACAAATGAGCACAATTTGGAAAGGTATTGAAAATATCTACAATCCCTTAGTTTTGAGTTTTTTCAATTGAATCCATTAAGGTCCTCAAAATTTAGCTTGAAATTCATTAATTTTGGGAAATGACCTATAATTTTGTGACTTCAAAAGACCATAATTCTTGATTCCTTGCCAATTTGGACATGAGACCAAAAGGAGATGAAAGATTATTCTCTTATCTTTCCAAGCATACTTCATTTGCATTTTCTTGATCAAAGTGAATAAAATATGAATTTTTGAAATTAAGTCCTTATTTTCCAAAATTAGAAACTTTTAGGGTTTCTTCAAGAACAAGTTTCAACCCAAACCTCAATCTCTTTGATCCAATGACCAAAATGGACTTGAAATATGAAAAGTGCATCCTTGAATTGATGATTGGCTAAAAGTTCACTTGGTCAACCTTGACTTTGACCGATTTTGACCAAAATGACCATTTTGCCCCTTTGAATCAATTGATCCACCTCCCTTCAAAATTGATGATCAAAACTTCCAACATATGATCTTCCAAATATATATAGGCCATGTGCAAAGTTTCACTTCAAAATTCTCAAGAAATCTTGATGAAATCGCAAACCCTAGTTTTGGTCAACACCTTAGGAGACTGATGAATCATCTCCAAAACTTCAAATCCTCTGGGCATCATGACCAATTCCTTGTGCAAGGATTTTTTTCAAATGCCAATGAGATGTTGTGGCTTCCAAATCAAGACTTGTACTTTGATCAATAGCCTTAATCAAGTAAAACTCTAATTTAACTAGTGAATCAAAAGAGAGATTCCTCTTATAAACAAACACAAACTTCAATCCTTTGATGATCCAAAGAGATGGATAAAATATCTTGAGATATGTAATAACTTTTGAGCTTGAAAGATCCAGAGGTTTAGATGATAAGGTTATACTTGAGCAACTTGTCAATGCAGTCAAACTTCAAAGCTTTGAGGAAAACTTGATAACCAAAGTACCTTGATCCTATCACAATGTATGAATGCAATGCAATATGATTTTCATGATGAAACATAAGCCTAAGTCAATAGGGTAAATTTTGGGGTGCAACAACAACGTCCCTAGAAACATGTCCACCAACTCCCTGTCAAACAAAGGGGGTTGGACTCTTCCAGCCAAATCACTCCACTTCTAAGCATAGTCCTTAAAACCTTCACTTGCACCCATAGACATACCCTGAAGCTGTGTACGCGTGGGAGCAAGGTCGGCGTTATACTGGTACTGCTTGTAGAAAGCAACAGCAAGGTCCTCCCAGTTTCGGACATTAACTACTTCCAATTGATAAAACCATTCAAGCTGAGTCCCTGACAGACTATCTTGAAAGAAATGCACCCACAAATTTCTATCAGTAGTGTAAGGTTGGATTTTTCTGACATACGAGCGGAGATGGAGTTTTGGAGAGGATACTCCATCGTACTTGACGAAAACCGGGGCTTTGAACTTATGAGGGATCACCACCCCAGATGCCAGTCCAAAATCTTTGAAATCTAAACCAGGGACCCTCTGAATCTCCATAGCGCTTAGACGGTCTTCAAGTTGTTTGTACCTATCCTCAGCAGGAGGATACTGTTCCTCATCATAATCTGTATCATTATCAGAAACTGCAAGACTAGGGCCCTTTTCTTCTTCTTGGTCCTCCCCTCCCTTGGATGAAAAGGACAGATCAGTTTGTTGTTTCAGACTATCCCCAAACCTTTTACCCATACTCAGAAGAACGACCTTCTTCTTCTTCTTCTTCTTCTTCTTCTTCTTCTTCTTCTTCTCTTTCTCTTTTAGAATGAGAGCTTTCAAGTCCTCTTGCCCTTTAGTCAAGCTTAAGAACAACTCTTGGAATTAGGAATTTTGTACCTGAAGATATTTGATTGCTTGATCGGAAGACATTTCTGCTGAAATAAACAGCGAAGAAGATGAGAAACCTGTAATGGTACCTGTAATGGTGTGCATGATAATGGGATGCGTATGTAATGATTTCAAATACTTTGGGAGATTTAAATTTGAAAACCAAAAAATAAACAAATTTTATTAGATTAAACTTATAAAAAGGTTCAACAATGCCTTTGAGGCGTTTACAAAGAAGTAAAATGAAAAGCAAATCTAAGCTAGAACAAGTAAAATCAGAAATCCCATGGATGCTTCCCCTTCGTACTGACGTAGTCATTGATTGTTCTTTCATTCTCAAGTTTCCTGGTGAGCTTCAAGATCTTCCTCTCTTGCTCATGGTACTTCTCCCGATAGGTATCCCTCTCCTCTTTCAGCTGAATCCAGGATCTCTTCAATGCCCCAAGATCAGTGGACATGTAGGGATAAAGGACTGTATAAGGAACGCCCTCCTCATTGGTGGGCTCCACAATCACTGGCAAAATAGCTTCATAAGGCATCCCAAGCTTCTGAGCATGAGCTCGGACCCACTGGAGATAAGGCTGCATAGTGAGAAAAGTTCTTGGTCCTAGATCTTGAGGGTCAGACCTGTTCACCATGCCCCAAGCTCGTATAAACCTTCGATGATGCTCGTCAACATCCTCTTTGTAGTCAAATGTAATATCTGTAAGAAGTAGCTCATGAGGATCGTCTCTCCAAGCACGACCAAACTGTCGCAAAGCCAAGCAAGGACTGTAGGTTATTCACCCTCTAATTCTAAGCAACGGGATATTAGGGTATCCCCCACATCGATCAATGACATCAATGGTTTCCATAGCCTTAGAACTCCAAAGAATATCTGTATGGGAAAGGGACATTATCCTGTAAGACCATCCTAAACCTTCCTCATTCTTCAACACGGACTTGGGGAGGTGCGAAATAAACCACCTCTCCAGCAAAGGCATGTAACACGTGAGGGTCCTTTTTCTACGCACAGTACGAGTATAGAGGGCATGCAAGATATCATCCAGAAGAGTAGGTACAGGATTGCGAGACAAGAAGATCTTAACCACATTCACATCTATGAAGGAATCTAGATTTGGGAAAAGAACCAAACCTTAGATAAGGAGAGCCAAGATGTCTCCGAAGGCCTGGAAACCCAAGTTATCCCAGAATAGTTGAGCTTGATCTATCAGAAACTTGGCTAAGAAACCTTCAACCCCGCTTCGTGTCTCTCAATTGGATACTATATCAACCCTTTTTAGATGCAAAGCTGAAGCAATGTCTTCTGGTCTAGGAGTCTCTTCCAAACCTGTAAAGGGCATCTGCTCAAGGATGGATATGCCCAATAAGTGAGAAAACTCTTCCATAGTGGGAACTAGCTGATAATCCGGGAAAGTGAAGCAATGATGCATCGAATCGAAGAATTGGAAAAGAAAACTCATCATCTGCTCATCAAACTTTGAGGTAACCAAGCTAAGAAGCTGACCATGTCTCCTAATGAATGAAGAAGTATCAAAAACTCTCGAAGCTTAATCTTTGAGTTGAGCAGGTATTTGCACAAAGTTAACTCGGATGGTCTTTCTGCATATGGATGCCATAATCTGCAAAACAGAACAAAGATAAATCCCCTCGATCTTTGAAATGGTTAGTATAATGAAGTATGCATGCTATGTTATGATGCATGATGTCATGGTAACAACAACACAGGTATAACAGATAACAAACATGGTAAAGGCAAACAAGTCACACAAAAGCCCTTAAGTTTAAGGCTTGCATGGAGTCTAGGTATTACCCTCTTGAAGTTCAGTTGGTTTAAACATGTCCTAATAATAGTAACCGGGTTCTGGAGGTCCTCAATATCACTGACCATCCTCCATCGGTCATGGTCTCAGCTCACGCAATCTTTTCTTGCGGCTGGAACTATCTCGAGAGTATGGTCTCAATGAGTGTAGCATCGAGTATCAACCAGTTCTTAGCTTTACACTAAGGCCGGCTATCTCACAACTTCCTAATGGCCAAGTTGGTCAATTATGGGTTCTAAGATCAGTTGATGCTTAACGACATACATAGCAGCCCCGTATTCTCCTCGTTTCTCCATAAGGGATACCGGTACCAACCAATATACCACATCAACGTAGCTACTGCTTCAACCGTATCAGCCTACGCTATACAATTCCCTCACAGTCTATTGCTACTTACCTAAAAGGTGTCCCCCATATCGGGTTAGGATCTATAGTAACTCCCAAACAAACCCTTAAAAGTAAAGCAACCAAAACAAACAAGAGAAGCAATTTATGATGAACTAATCGTAAGGTATACCCCACTTATTCTTTCCCCAGTAGAGTCGCTAGTTCTGTGATACGGTGGCAGAACCGGACTGTTTTAGGAAAATGCTGGTTTGCGTTTTGTGTTTGTGTTTGCAAAATGTCGCGGTAAGTAAGAGTCGCCACCGACTTTTATTTTATCTAACTGGAAAGGAAAAAATCACAGAAAAATTCCATTTTCGAGATTTTGAGTACGGGGGGTAGATTATAGAAAGGGAAGGTATTAGCACCCTTTCTATCCTTAGTTTTCTACGGGCTCTTAGGTAATTGCTCATCATTTTAAAATTGCTTCCGTGTTTGTGTGTTTTGAAAAGTTTGTTTTACTTCGTTTTAACCCTTGCTTCTGTCTTCAAGAGTGTTACAAAGTGTTTTTGAAAATTTTGTTTGAAAAGAGTGTAAGTGTGAAAAAAGTTTGATTTGAGCAAGTACTTAAGATTCTACCTACTCGAAAAGATTATTTCTGTTCTTGTTTCCTTTAGAAAATTCTATCCTACTATTGAGAAATAGTAAGCACCGTCGTTGGAGTTGTAAGGGTCAATTTGAAAGGGACGTACGATCACTAAAGCAATGCTAGGATGTCTTATTAATAACCCTAGTGTCTTAAGATCATATTCGAGGCAACATTTCTGAACGGGACATTTGATCTTTGTTTAGACAAGAGGGCAACCACTAAGACACCATATACTTAATGATCGTTTACCGAAGGCAACCGAAGTGAGAGTATACCCTAGGAGTGCGCATGTGCGAGTGATTTGATTTCAAGTTATTATCTTTGCACATTTAGGGTTTGCTAACCATTTTAAAATTAACATACAATCTTATCATGCAATCCTATTATCATACATCTAATAGTTAATATTTGCAAAAATTAAAATGCGAGAAATAAAACTACGCTATTACAAGGCTTCGGGGAGGGGGATTAATTACATAGGCAAAAACCCGTAAAACGAAAAATAAAATAAAAATCCTAATTAAACTATTACATACCATGAGCAGTTACATTATATCGTAAAAATAAATAAATGCGCGCGACAAATCGAGAACGAGAAAACATCAGGGTTTTGACCCCGTCTAAACCTAATTGAAAGAATTTTTTTTTGTTGTTTTTGATTATTCTGAGAAAATAAGGTTTTAATTAAATAAGTACAAACCTAATTACTAATTAATTTAAATTAAGAAAAATAATTAATTTGACCTATTTTGGTATTTTTGTTATTTTGAGAAAAAGAAAATAAAGATTAAATCAAACAAACACTAATTTTCTAATTTATTTTAAGTTATTTACAAAAAAAGGTTAAAATTACCCTAAAATTAAATTAAACTAATTATTAAATTAAAATTGATAAAAATAAACCTAAGTCTAAATTATTGAAAATTGATTTTATGAGTTTTTTGTGAAAAAAAAAAAAGAATTAATTTTATGTTAGCAAATAATTAATCAAAATAAATTAAATAAAAGAAAAATATAAAAGAAAAATAGAGAAATTGGCCTGGTAGCCAGCAAACAGGGGGGTGTCAATTGCAAATCCAAGCCCAAATTCGTTTGGCCCATGTTTGACTTTCCAAATCCAATGCATTGGCTTGACTAGGGTGCATCATGGACCTCACAAGGATGACCCTTGGATCTAGCTTGCTGGTGGCCTGGATGATGAGATATTGATGATGCACGGTGGACGCCCTGGAAGCTTGTACACCTGATCATGTAAAATAAAATAGCATTGAACAAATATGGGGGACCTGGGAATCGAACCCAAGCCCTTTGGCTTTTCCAAGCGCCTCCTGACCAACAGAGCTAGCGCGTTGTGTTGTACATGGAATAACAAGTAAAGATTATATTGAAAAAAACAAATTAATACATGCCAAACACGCGAATTTTTGAATGGGCCAGTCAGGGGGTGCCATGCCACCCTTCTTCTTCCTCCCTCCGTTGGCAAAAGTCCAGGACTTTTGCCTACGGTTTTCTGGGCGTAGGTACAGCCCTGTGATCTTCCAAAATTCACTGCACGCATGATAAATCAATTCCAATGGTACCAATCAACTCGTGGCAGCCTCACGAGCATCATGGTACCACTCTTCATGGCTAATTTTTCCTGTAACAAAAAACCCCAAAAACGAGCCAAGAACCCTAATTATGGCATCTTGCTCTACAATCAATAAAAATGCAATTGAACATAACCAATAGATTGCAAATGATTCAGTGATCAAGAATATGTAAAGAAATCATGCTACAAATGTCAAAATCGTGATATTCAATTTCAAGAATGTATCAATGCCGTGAGATGCTTACAGTGCGTTTTAGGATGGTATGAGGCTTGTTAGTGATTGGAATAAGGTCCCTGGATGTCCAGCAAACGAATGGCGTGCTTGGAATGGCTTCAGGAAGCTTGAAACTATGAGATCAGATTACCACTTTTCCTTTGAAATTTTGAGATTTGTTTCCACCTTTGCACGCCTCCAATCCTCCTATTTTTGATCTCCCAATGTTCTATATGTACTCCAGAATAAATTACGTCAAAAACTTGCTTCAAATCTTTCTCAATTAAGAGGATTGAATCATGATTTGATTCTCATGTAAATATTTCCAAATCAAGCCAAAATCCAATCTTTTTGTGTACATTTGAAGCTTGCACACTTTGATTCTCTTCCCAGCTGTATAAGAGACCTAAACATGCATAAAATCTCAAGCTTTGATTAGTTTTGATATTTTCATGATTTTATTTTGATTTAATTTGATTTAATTGAAACAAAAATCAAAATAAATGGAAAAAATAAAATAAATGCAAGTGGGAAAGATCATGGGTCGTGGACCATGTTACAAACTCAATACAAGCACAAAAAGTTGGGCCCATTTGATAAAAAATGCAATTTTGGTCCCATTTGACTTTTGACAATTTTGCAAAAAGGGTCAACTTTACCAATGCACAAATCTCTCAATTTTGACCCTAGAGATGTGTTCTTGGACTTTTTAGAAAGCTTAGGATGTCCTCTAAGCAACCCTTTTGGCATCATCTCAATTGAATCTTCCATGTTCATGTATGAAGCTTTGACAAAAAAAGTGTTTTTGTTGACTTTCAAAAATGACATATAATGTCCAAATTCATATCTTCTTGTGAGTGCATATTTTGAACTTGGGAGCTGAATATGAATTGTAGGGAATTGCATCCTCTTCAAAATGAGCTTTGGATGGGTCATTTCTAATAAAGTATGAGAAATTTATGCTTGGTCAAAGTTGAGTTGACTTTTCCTAAAAAATCCTAATTTAGCAACTTTTGGGTTTTGCTGAATTGTGAGCAATCCTTGAGGAATCATGATCACCCCTTGATCAAATGATGAATAATATTTCAAAATGAGGATGTTGACCAAAAATCTTGAAATTTGACTGTATGTAGGACACAGTTGACTTTCTCAGGTCTTTGAGCAATTGACTGGGCAAACTTCCTCTGCAAGGCTTGAAACTTGACATGGATGATCTTGAGAACATATTAGGACAATGGTGAGAATTTTGGATCCTTTGGATCCAAACATCTTGATGCAAACTGAAACCCTGATTTGAGGCAGACTGCCTTAGGAGAGGGTTTGTCTGGTCAACCCTTGGACTTCCTTGAGAAATTTGAGGACCTCACTTGAAATGTATTGAGAAATATGGGAGGGAAAATTTTGGGGTATAACACCACCCATTCGGGTTTTCAGTCCACCAGGATACCCTTTTTTCCCAAGTCGCCCTTTCGGGTTTTCAACTTGTCGGGTGTACAATCTTTTGCATATATCCCTAATTTTTGCCCAAACCTTTTAGTTTGTCGGAATACCCTTATTTTTCCTAGGTGTGGCAACCTAGCGGGTCTCTTATGCGTAGTGTTGTACCCAAAAATTTTCCCTCTCATTTTATCAAAATTTCTCATCACAAGACTCTTGGAACTCAAGATCAAGCTAGGGTTTGCTCTGCTCAAGACACCTCCTTGCATTGTTGACCTAAATTAGGGTTTGAGTTTGCACAGGGATTTTTGGACCTTCAATGCCCAAATTGACTTTCATACTTCATGTTGGACTCATAAGTTTGTCCATGCCAAGTTTCAAGCCTTGAATCAAATTTTTGCCCAGTCAATTGGACAGTTGACCTAAAAATCAGCTGTATTGGGGAAAAAGTCAATTGTGGCCAATTTATAGCCAAACCTCATGAATTTTGACCCACATCAACATTATGAACTCATATGAACCATTTAATCAAGTTTGGACCACAATTCCACAAGAAATTTGATCAGATCACCAAAAGGGCAAAATGGTCATTTTTAGGGTTTTGACTGTACAAAGGCAATTTTTGAACTGTTTGACCTAGCCAGTGGCAAATTAAGCTCAACCATGGACTCAAGGACTCAATGACATTATCTTGACCTATTCAACAAGTTCAAAAGATCTCAAATACATGGGATTGACAGATGAATTTTTCAGTCAACTGATTAAAATTTGACTGTACACTGAAAAGTCAAACTTTGACTTTTTGGTCAAAATCAAGTGACAAGGGTCATTTTTCATCAAGATATGTCAAATTATGAAACTTGTTCATCAAGAAATCCAAAATTGCAAATTAGGGTTTGAAACTGAAAAATTTCATAACTTAGAAATTTTCTAAGTTATGAAATTTTCTTAATTTTTCCTAACTTTGCCCCACATTTTCACCATGATGCAAATGGATTCAAACAAAACTTACAACATGAAAGTTGTATTCCTCCACAAAGTATACAACTTTGATTCACAAAGTTTTCTCAAAAGAAACTTGGATCTCAAGTTATGATTTTTGGAACAAGGGTCCCTAAAACTTTTAACTTGGAGAAATTTTGCCCTAGTTTAGGCAGGATTTTGACCCATCTTCTTGGCCATTTTTCACATAGTTCCACTTGGAGTATCAAGTTGAATTTCAAATATGGATTATAATACTTGTTGCAAGCTTTCCAAATTGTCCAAGAACTCCTCAAACACATTTGTGGTTAGGGATAATCGAATGCTTGAAGTTGGCAAAAACTCACTTTGTATCCATGGCCAATACATGTTCATACAAGTTGCAAAATCTGTCCAAACTAGATTTGTACTTAATTACAGGTCTCTAAACCCTTCAACACTCAAAAATTGAATGAAAACTCATTGGACATTGGTGTTATTCTGACCATTAGAGCTTGGCACAATGAACAAATCTATTTTTGGCATAAAGGTAGCACTTCCATTTTCATAAAGGCAACTTTATGTCAACATTGCTTCTCTTGAGCCTTGGACCTCTTTCTTTGCAGCAAACAAGTTCCACAAACTCAGGAAAAGGTACAAGAAACTCGTGCATGCTTGGAGATAGTCTGTACAGGCCTACCTCATTTCACTTCACACTTTTCTTTCAAAACAAGTCAACTTGCCAAAAGGACATAACTTGAGCATCTGATATAATCAACTTTAGCCAACATTCCAAACAAGTTTTGTGCATTGCCTTGAGCCAGAAACACGATTTGTTGAGCCCTCAAGCCTTCTAAAACACCAAATCACATTCTTCTTACAAAACAGGGCACTCCCTGCATATTCACATCCATCACACAAACCACTCGTGCGTTTGGCCTCAAACTTGTTCCAATACCTTCCACTCAACTCACTCAAGCTATCCCAAGCCTCCATTGCCAACTGTAACTCCATTTGCAGTGTTCACCATTTTTGTTTCAAGCTTATGCAGGTTGAGTTCTATAGAGAGATTCAGACCATTTCAAAGCAAGTCAAGCATTGGGAAAGGTCAAAGGAACATCAAGCAAGCTCAAAGGAACCTCATGCCTCACTGAAAGCTGTTGCATTGCCATACTCGAGTTTGACTGAAACAGGTATTTCTCAAACTTCTATCTCTCTATTCATGAACATTTAGCCTTAGGTTTGTGAATGAAAGATGTAGTACTCATTGCCATGAAACCATACATATGCTCAGTTTTCATTTATATTAAACATGCTAAGAGAATTTCATCCATGAACATGCTGAAAAAACTAGGTCAGATTTTAGGGCCAGAGAAATTCTCTCTGGTCTTTGAGAGTTAGATTAAGATTTTTATATGGTTAGAATCGTGATTTGATGCTCTACAAGTTTCATGTTTTAAGTTTTGGCAAAAGATCACAAATACAGGAGTTAGCAGATTGTACAGGCGCGCGCGTATTTTCAAATATTCTGGAGGTTGAAGATGAAGTCTGGGTTGGGCCTGGCCTTCTTGCTGTCTGCACCCCTTTTTTGCTAAATGCACCCCCTGGCCCATTTTCTTTATATTTTGTCATTTTTGTATTTTCATTTCATTTCTGAATTTGTTTATTTATTTCCAAATATGAAAAATGCTTAAAAATATTTTCACATTTTTTTACATTTATTTGGAATTTTATTCTTTTTTTTTAAACATTAAAACATTATATATATACTTTTATATTATTTCTTTAATTTTAAAAATAATGTAAATAAAACTTTTATTTTTATTTCTCATTTTTATTCACACTCAAAATATTTTCTTGAATATATTTTATTTTTGTAAATATTTTTATTCACACTCAAAAATAATGTACATATATACTTTTATTTTATTAAAAAAGCATAAGATAAAAATACAAAAATATTACATTTTTATTTTTATTATTATTTATATTAAAAAACACTTTTTTTAAATATATTTCATTTTTGTACATATTAATATATTTTTGTATATAAATAATATATAATATTTATCTTCTTAAAAGAAATTAGGGTTTACCCTAAAATAAATAAAATTAATCCTTTTTATTTATTTATTTCTTTATATTTCTTTACATTAAAAATACTTTACATACATAAAAACTCCTTTTTTTTGCATAATACATTTTACTTAATATTTATTTATTTTGTTTATTTAAATATTGATTGCATTTGAGATTCAATTTGGATGTAATAGTAACTAGGGTTTATATTTCTTGTCAAATACCCCCTATTCAAAATTGTACCCCCATCCCCATAATCATGTTGTAATAGCTTAGAATTTAAATTCTCGCATTAACGCTTTCAATTATGCCATGATTAGAGAATTAGGGTTTGTATGTAAAATCAAAACCAACAAATAGTTTGACCTAACAAAGACAAAAATGCATGAAAAACAAACACAACGCACACTTGCACCCCTAGGGTTACAAACCACTTGTTGCCTTAAAAAATGGGCCGTGGTATGCATGTTAAGTACTTTGGAAAAACAAAAACAAAACAAAAGATCATAGTCCCTCGATGACGCTATCTTGGTTGCCTAAACAAAAATGATCAAGTCCCTCAAGAAAATTGCCAAAGATACTTGACACAATTGCTATCATGGTCTATACGATGACCCGCGCCTGTCCCGTTTAACATCCTAACACAAGGTTGTTCACCAAATGCAATGGTGAAACAACATTGTTAAAAGGGTTAAAAACATAAGAAAGATCTTTGAGTAAAATAAGGTAGATAACTCTTAGTTACTTGATCAAAAGCTTGCAAAAACATCCTTGCTATTTTCAAACACACTTCACAACACAATTTCAAAATCCAACTTTCAAACCTTGAAAACTTTTCAAAAGACAAAAACACCTTTGTATACATTCAAACAAGAATCATTACAAAGGTTGCCACAACGATGGCCTCTTTTCAAAAACATCTTTCAAAACCACACACAAAGCACCATTTCAAACAATTGAAGAGCACCATTTCAAACAATTGAAAAGCAAAGCAAGTGAGCTAAACAAGTAACTAAGAGCCCATGGATAACCATGGATAAAAAGGGTGCTTGCACCTTCCCTTTTCATAATCTACTCCCCGAACCCAAGAAAACATCTCAAAGGTCTTTCTTGTGCTTTTTGACCTTTCCTTAGGATAAAATAAAAAGTCGGTGACGACTCTTGCTAAACCGAAACATTTGCGAACACAAACGCGAAACCTCAAGTCAGTTCTCCCACCGTATCACACGTAGTATTTTTTAACTATATCCGTGTTTATAGGATGTGGGAAATCTCCACCATCCATGGTAGTCAGCATCATGGCACCACATTTAAAATGATGCATTTTTAGCTTGACCTTTTTGTTGAAAGCCTTGATCATCCGTTTTTGATACGTCTCACCATGGCAAATAGCAGTTAATAGTTTTTCATCAATCAAGTTCAGCTGATCCAATCTTGTTTGAATCTACTCGTCTTCGCCTAAGCCTTCCTCATTCATAATCCTCAGCGAGGGAATCTGAACTTCCACTGGAAGAACAGCCTCCATGCCATAGACTAAGGAAAAGGGAGTTGCCCCAGTTGATGTTCTAGTTGAAGTGCGGTAGCCATGTAGAGCCAACAGCAACATCTCGTGCCAATCTTTATAGGTTACTACCATTTTCTGCATAATTTTCTTAATATTTTTGTTAGCCGCTTCGACTGCGCCATTCATTTTAGGTCTATAAGGAGAAGAATTGTGATGCTTGATTTTGAACTGGGTGCAAAGTTCAGTGATCATAGCATTGTTGAGGTTAGTCCCATTATCGGTGATAATCCTTTCAGGGATACCATAACGGCAGATGAGATTGTGTCTGATGAATCTGGCTACCATATTCTTGGTGATTGAGGCAAACGGGGCGGCTTCGACCCATTTAGTAAAATAGTCGATAGAAACAAGAATGAAGTGATGCCCGTTAGAAGTTGTGGGCTTGATCTCTCCAATCATGTCGATGCCCCACATTGCAAATGGCCATAGAGAAGTCATGACATTCAGAGGGATATGAGGCACATGGACCTTGTCAGCGTAGATTTGGCATTTGTGACAAGTCCTTGAATGTTGATGGCAATCGGTCTCCATCGTTGACTAATAGTAGTCGGCTCTTACGATTTTCTTATCCATCGTATTTCCACTTGAGTGAGTACCGAAAAGACTATCGTGCATGTCTTCCATAATTTCCTCTGCCTCCTTCTTGTTCACACATCGGAGTAGAGTTGAATCATGGTTGCATTTGTACAATATCCCTTTACTTAGGAAGAATTTGGCTGCAAATCTTTGCAAGAACATTTTGTCATTGATAGATGCCCCCTTTGGATATTCTTGTGCTTCAAGGTATCTCATCACCTCATGGTACCATGGCTTTTCTGCATTGATGTCAAGCTCATAACAATGTGCAGGTTCATCGAATCTTTCAATTGTTATCATAGGGGCTTAGTTATCCCATCTGACCTTGAACATTAAAGACATAGTTGCCAAAGCGTCAGCCAACTCGTTTTCTTCCCTAGGGAAGTGCTCTAAAGCGATCTCTTCGAAGTGATGAATTAGGGAAAACACAAGTTCCTTGTAAGGGATGAGATTAGGGTGTTTAGTGTCCTAATATCCTTTTAATTGGCTGATCACTAGGGCATAATCTCCAAACACATCCAAATGCTTGATCCTTAAGTCAATATCATCTTTTAGACCTAAGATGCATGCTTCATATTCTGACATATTGTTTGTGCAATCGAAACATATTCTAGAAGTGAAAGGAGTGTGACAACCTTCAGGAGAGATGATCACAACACCAATTTTGTTACCTAAGGCGTTAGAATCCCCATCGAATACCATAGTCCATCGGGATCCTGGTTCAGGTCTGTCATACGGTCCAGATTTCGTGCAGTCGGTTACCAGCATGATGTTCTCATCAGGGAAGTCAAAGTTCATTGACTGATAATCATCTACAACTTGATGGGCCAAATGATCTGCTAGTACACTTCCTTTGATGGCTTTTTGAGTCGTGTATTGAATGTCGTACTCAGTCAAGATCATTTGCCATCTAGCTATCTGTCCGGAAAGGGTAGGTTTCTTGAAGATGTACTTAATTGGGTTCATCTTAGAAATCAACAGAGTGGTATGCGTCAACATATACTGTCTTAGCCAACAAGAAGCTCATGCCAGAGCGCAACAAGTTTTCTCGAGCAGTGAATATCTGGTTTCACAGTCGGTAAACTTTTTGCTCAGGTAATAAATATCATGCTCTTTTCGGCCAGACTCGTCATGTTGGCCCAGAACACACCCCATAGAATTCTCTAATACCGTTAAGTACATGATCAAGGGTCTTCCTTCAACTGGAGGCATGGGAATAGGAGGTTCTTGTAGGTATTCTTTTATTTTGTCAAAGGCAATCTGGCAATCATCGTTCCATCTGACTACCTGATCTTTCTTCAAGAGTTTGAAGAGTGGCTCACAACTAGCAGTCAAGTGAGATATGAAACGGGCAATGTAATTGAGACGACCCAAGAATCCTCTGACTTCTTTTTTAGAATGAGGGACTGTAATTTCTTGGATGGCATTTACCTTGGCAAGATCAACTTCAATGCCTTTATTGCTGACGACAAAACCTAGAAGCTTTCCAGACCGTACTCCAAACGTGTACTTATTAGGGTTTAACCTTAGCTTGTACTTCTTCAGCCTTTCGAATAAATTGTGCAGATGATTGAGATGTTCTTCTTTGGTTTGTGATCTGACAATCATATCATCTACATATACCTCTATCTCATGATGAATCATGTCATGAAATAAAGCTACCATATCCCTTTGATATGTTGCCCCCTGCATTCTTTAATCTGAACCGCATGACCTTGTAGCAGAAGGTGCCCCATTGTGTAATGAAAGTAGTCTTTTCCATATCTTTGGGAGCCATCCTTATTTGGTTATAGCCTGAGAAGCCATCCATGAATTAGAAGACTTTATGTTGAGCGGTATTATCAACTAAAACGTCAATGTATGGTAGAGGGAAGTCATCCTTGGGGCTTGCCCTATTCAGATCCCTATAGTCTACGCACATGCGAACTTTCCCGTCTTTCTTTGGCACTGGCACCACATTGGCAACCCATTAACGATAGGATGTCACAGCTAGTAACCCCGCATCAAATTGTTTCATCACCTCGGCTTTGATCTTTTCAGACATATCAGGCCTCATGCGACGAACCTTTTGTTTAACAGGAGGGCAATCTTCTTTAGTTGGAAGACGATGAACTACGATGTTGGTATCCAACCCAAGCATATCTTCATAAGACTAAGAAAATACTTCCATATAATCATGCAACATCTGAACCAACCTGTTCTTGACACTGCTTTCCAGGTTAGGCCGATCTTGATTTCCTTCTTATCTGCCTAAGTACCCAGGTTGATAACTTCAACTGACTCCTTGTGTGGTTGAATAGATTTCTCCTCTTATAATAGAAGTCTGGCTAGTTCTCCCGGTATGTCACAATCTTCCTCGCCTTCGTCTTCAGCTTGGTTGATAGGACATTCAAAGTCATAGTCGACAATAGTAGAGTCATTGGCAATAGGATCCAGAGTGGATGTGGACCTACAAGTGTGTGTGTGTGTGTGTGTGTGTGTGTGTGTGTGTGTGTGTGTGTGTGTGTGCATGTAAGATACATGGCTATTTTTTTTGAAAAATATATTTGAAAGAAAAGAAATACAATGAACACAAATATTTGAATGCAAAAGAGTCCAATGTACTGAATGATCATATGATTAGATGAATATAAATAAAACCATTGACAAATGGACCAAAATGCCTCGGGTCAGGCACATGGCTTAAAAGTCATTGTTTGAATATTACAGATAACAAGTTCTTGAATTGAAAGAAAAGCAGAAACAAGTAGATTACTCCTCAATGAAGGAGAATGGTACAAAATCCTTTGTATGCCAATTCTTTAGCTCCGTAGTAGTTGGATACACCCACTCCTCGAATGCAGTCTCTTCTTTAGAATCACCCACGGTGTTGACTCCATGGCTTCCAATGCGGAGATGTGGATTTCCAGCACGAGCACGCCTCACCTCCTTCTGAGCTTTGACAGTGAAGCCCAAGCCAAACTTGTCTGCTTTAAATGGGATATCGAGGAGTTTCCCCCAAGTATCACAGTTTCCTTCTTCAATTGTCGCGCGGGCATCCTCGACTGAAACCATCTTTGGCGTGGCCTTAACAACTTTAGACTCATCAGAAGAACATTTAGTAACATCAATCATTGGTGGTACAACCTCAAAGGCTTGACATGGGGTTTCAATGAATTCTCCATCCATATCTACGTACTTGAAAGAATTAAGGTGGCTTATCATAAACTCTTCTTCTCTATAGACGGTGACTATTCTGCCCTTGACTGGATATTTGAGTTTCTGGTGGAGGGTTGAGGTTACTGCCCCAACTTTATGGATCCACGGGCGACCTAACAGACAAGAATAGGCAGGACGAATATCCATAATATAGAAGGTGGAGTTGAAGATTTGGGAACCCACTTTGATTGGAAGATCTACCTCCCCATGAACAGTCCTCTTTGATCCGTCAAATGCCCTTACGATAATATCACTTGGCTTCAAGATTAAATCTTCACAGTCAAGACAATCCAATGCCCCCTTGGGTAATACGTTCAGAGAAGAACCAGTGTCAACTAGCACATGTGTTAAGGTAGTCCCTTTGCACTCGATAGAAACATGTAAAACTTTGTTGTGATTCTTCCCGAGAGGTGTTAAGTCAACATCTGAAAACCCCAAGCCGTTATCAGTTGTCAGGCTAGCCACGTAATTCTCAAATTGATCTATTGTTGTTTCATGGGGGACGTGAGCTTTTTTTAGGAACTTTATTAATGTCCGAGCATAGGCATCGGAGCAAAGCAACAATGACAACATTGAAATCTTAGAGGGGGTTCTCCCTAATTGTTCTACAATTTTGAAGTCGCTTCTCTTGATGATCTTCAAAATTTCCTCCATTTCACGGGCAGAGGGTTCTTCATCAGCTACATCTTTGGAAGGTACCTCAATTACAACAGACTCAACAACCTTCTCTTTTCCTTTTGTATCGGTACCTGGCTTGGCAGCAGTAATGCGGATGGGCATTTTTGTAACAACTGGAGGTGAGATATTGGGTGAGAATATTCTCCCAGTTCTAGTTACTTTGCTTGAGCTAACTACGTTATAAACATTGTCATCTTTTTCTTCTTCAATCTAGGAATCTTGTTTAATCCCATGATAGAACACTTCAGCACCGTAATTCCATGGTACCGCTTTATTTGAAGAGTAGGGAATCGGTCAAGGATTGGTAATGATTAAGGGAGCAATAGTGGGTTCATTTGAAATTCTAATAGGGCCTTTGGAGGTGATCCTAATAGGTTTGTTTGAGATGGTAATAATGGAGAGGTCTTCACATTTGTTAATCAAACTTTTGGCAAGTGGAGTCTTTTCAAACAGAATTTCGTAGCTATCCATCAGGCGTTGTATGCCTTTCTTCAGCCTTTCACAACTATTGTATTGTCTCGTACAACACACAGTCTTTTTCACAGCCAGGGAAAATCCCAGCTTTCAATAGATTGTTCTTGATTATATTCAGCGGTGTAGTCAATTCTTCAACAGAGGCAATAAAAATTATATCTTCTACAACATTAACACCTTTGTCATGCTTCAGCATTGGAGCGGTAATTACATTCGGCGTTGGAGGAGGATCAAATTTAATAGTTTTGTTGTCAATCAAATCCTGGATTTTGTTCTTCAAGGCCCAACACTGGTCAGTCTCGTGCCCGGGGCTGTTTGAATGGTAAGCACACTTTGCGTTCGGATTATATTTTGGTGACGAGGTGTCAGGGTTGGCGGGAGGATCGCGCAATGTCACTAAATTAGCCTTGAGAAAATGTTTAAGGGCTTGATATAGCGACATGCCTAACCTTGTAAACTGTCTTCTTGGAGTTTCAAAACGTTGATGATTGGCATATGGTCTTGGAGTAGGAGTTGGATTGGAGATTTGGACAACATTGACAGACGGACGATCATTCTTCTTGACATGAGCCCTTGCCCCATACACAACATTAACTTCTTTCTTCGCAGCAAAAGGTTTTTTGATAGGATTGGGAGTGAAGGTAGATGCCACAGAGATCTTCCCACTTTTGATGCCACTCTCAACTCTTTCACCGGTTAGGATTAATTCGGTGAAACCAAAAGAAGAGCAACCTACCAACAGATTAAAGAAAGGACATGATAACGTGCCCATAAACATGTCGGTTATTCCCTATCAGTCAAGGGAGGTTGGACCCTACTATCAAGGTCTCTCCACTTTTGCGCATATTCCTTAAATCCTTCATTCTTTCCCATGGTCATATCTTGCAATTGAACCCTCGTTGGTGCCAAGTAGGTGTTGTATTGATACTGATGATAGAAGGCGGTATCTAGATCCTCCCAAGTATTGATACGAGAACCATCTAACTGATAAAACCATTCCAATTGTGTTCCAGCTAGACTCTCTTGGAAAAAGTGAACCCATAGCTTTTTATTGGCAGTGTGCGGTTGCATCTTGCGCATGTAAGACTTCAAATGGAGTTTTGGACAAGAAGCCCCATCGTACTTGTAAAAGATTGGTACTTTGAATTTGTGGGGGATGACTACCCCATGGATTAAGCCCAAATCGTTAAAATCTAAACCGGGGACGGCTTGGATTTCAACAGCTTTCAACATGTCTTCTAACTGCTTGTATTTGATATCAGCGGGTGGATACTTTTCATTGAAATAATCATCATCAGATTCTTGATCATTGGCATACTCAGCCTGAGTACTCTTGACCTCGCCAACCTGGTTCTCGTCCTCTTCATATGAGTCTCCTCCTACTGGGATTTGACGGATTGTCTCCTCGAACCTTTTACCCATGTTGAGTAGAGCCTTCTTCTTTGGCTTCTTCTTAACGGCCAACAAATCCATCATATCTTGCCGTCCCTTGGCTAGGGTGAGTAAAGCTTCCTGAAACTGAGAATTATGGGCTTGGAGTTCCGTCACAGTTTTCTCTAGATCCATTTTTGCTGAAATAAACAGCGGAGAGATAAGGAAACCTGTTATGCGAAAACTTGTCATGTTATGATGCATGGAATATGTATATGCAAATGATTTCAAGGATTAATGAAATTTAAATATGTATAGACAAAAGAAAGAACAAACATTAATTTTCATTAGTCAAAACAAGAAAGATTACATCATGCCTCTTGGGTTTACAAAGTAGCTTGCTAAGATAAAAAGACTGAACGCATCCTCTTCAGCGTGAGATAAGCGTTCACACTTTGCTCTTCTTGTAGCTGCTTTGTAAGCTCCAAGACCCTCTTTTCACTAGCATAGAACTGAGTCTTGAAAGTATCTCGTTCTTCCTTCAGCTGGATCCAACCCTTTTGTAAGTCTTCGAGAGAGGTAGGCATGTCGGGATGGAGGATAGTGTAGGGAACATCTCATTCGACCACAGGCTCCATGATGACTGGTAAGATGGAAGGATAAGGCATCACTAGTTTCTGAGCACGAGTTCGCACCCATTTAAGGTAAGGCTCGAGGGGAATGGAGTTCTTGTGTCCTAGTGTCTTGCTATCCACCTTGTTTAACATCCTCCAGGCTCGGATAAGCCTCTGACGGTAACCTTGATTGTCATTCTCGTAGTCGAATACTAATCCTTGGATGAGCATCTCATGGGGACCATCCCTACGAGTGTAACCAAACTGTCTTAAGGATAAGCAAGGGTTGTAAGTGATACCCCCTCTAATGCCAAGTAAAGGGACATTAAGGAATTCTCCACAATGGTCAATGATGGTAACATTCACCAAAGAGCAGGAACACCAATGAATATTTGAATGTCTGATTGCCATCAATCTGTGACCACCTTGAACCTTGCTCGTTCTTCAATACAGATCGAGGAAGATGTGAAATAAACCATCTTGCCAAGAGAGGAGTGCAACACATAAGTATACCTCTTTTTCTCGTAGTGCGGGTGTGAAAAGAGTGTAGGATGTCCCCTAGCAAAGTAGGCACTAGGTTGCGGGATATGAAGACTTTGACAGTGTTCACATCTATGAGTTGGTCAGGATTTGGAAAAAAAAAACATCCCATAGATGAGGAGAGCCACAATTTGCTCAAAAGCTTGTAGATCCAAAGAATTCCAACAATTTTGGGCTTTATAAAACAAAAACTTTGCTAGGAATCCCTTGACACCACTCCTTGTTCCCTAATAAGTTGTGACATCAGATGAGTGCAAGTGCAGAGCTTGAGCAATCTCTTCTGGCTTTGGGTCTCTTTCTGTACCGTTGAAAGGTAGTTAATTGAGAATGGGAATCCTCAAGAGCTGGGAGAATTCTTCCAAAGTTGGCACAAGTTGATAATCGGGAAATGTGAAGCAATGGTGTAGAGGATCAAAGAACTGAAAGAGCACCTTCATCATGTCCTCATCAGTGTTGGAGGTGACCAAGTTGAGTAGGCGACCATGTCTCTCGGTGAATGGAGAATTTCCAAGAATCCTTGAAGCTAGCTCCTTAAGCTGTGGAGGGATCCTTACAAGGTTGACTTGAATAGTTTTCCTGCGAAGAGAATCCATATCCTACAAAACAAGAACAAAGATAAATCACAGAAATCCTTGAAATGGTTAGTGAGTATGAGTATGATGTTATGATGTTATGATGTTCATGTACAAGTATGTATATACAAACAAAGAAAACAAGTCCTTAGGTTTAGGCTTGCATGGAGTTTTATAGGTAAGTACCCTCTTGAAGTTTAGTTGGCTCAAACATGTCCTAGAAATAGTAACCGGGTTCTAAGGAGCTAAATATCACTGGTTTGTTTCTTTGATTATTGTTTCAGCACAAGCCTCTTTAATGGTGACCTAAATGTCCCAAAAAACCAAACCTCAATGAGTGTAGTATCGAGTATCTACCAACTTCGGACTGCACCAAAGTCGGTCATCTCACTACGTCCTAAAGGCCAAGTTGGTCAAGTAAAGGTTCTAAAAGTTCATTAGTGCTTCATGACATCACTCAGCGGCCCCATATCCTCCTTGACCACTCAAGGGCTATTGGTACCCACAAATATGTCGCACTAACATAGCTATTGCTTAGACCATGTCGGTATACCCCGCATAGTTTCCACAATGTATTGCTACTTACCTATAAGGTATCCCAAATTCGGGTAGAGGATTCAAACCCAAAAAAGAACCAAAAATGTAAAGCAAACAAATCAAACAATGAAAGCAAGTAAATGTGATCTAGCCCTAAGGTAACCCCACTTTTAAAATCAACATTCCCCAGCAGAGTCGCCAGTTCTGTGGTACGGTGGGAGAACTGATTTAAGGGTTTTGTGTTTGATCGCAAATGTTGCGGTTAGCAAGAGTCGCCACCGACTTTTCTTTTATCTGAAAGGAAAGGTGAAAAAGCACAGGAAAGACCTTTGAGATTATTTCTTGAGTTCGGGGGTAGATTATGAGAAGGGAAGGTATTAACAACCTTTTCATCCATGGTTTTCCATGGGATCTTAGTTACTTGCTAGATCACTTGTTTTTGTTTGAAATTGTGCTTTGTGTTATTTTTTGTAAGTATTTTGAAAAGAGGCCATTGTTTAGGCAAACTTTGTAATGATTCTCGTTCGTAAGAATGTATACAAAGTGTTTGATCTTTTGAAAATGTTTTCAAGTTTGAAAGATGTTTGGAAAGTGTTGGTGTTTGTTTTTGAAAATATCAAGGATGTTTGTTTTGAAATTGAGCAAGTAATTAGAAGCATTCTACCTACTCAAAAGTCTTTCTTGTTCATTTTTATTTTCCTTTGACATTGTTATCTTATCATTTATTTGGTAAGTAATTCTATCTTTGGATGTAAACGGGACGGGCGTGGGTTATCGTATAACCATGATTAGAAATGTTGCAAGGTATCTTAGCATTCTTTTTTAGGGACTAAGATCATTTTGGAAGGCAACTTTTGATAGCGTCATCGAGGGACTATGATCTTGTATCTTGTTTGTTTTTGCTAAGATACCTCACATGCGTAATATGGTCATTTTTGTAAGGCAACCAAGTGGATTTACCCTAGGGGTGCTTGTGTGCAAGTGCGTTGATTTAATGCTTTGTTTTTTGTCTTGATTATGGGTTGTCTATTTGTTGTTTTTATCTTATCATACACACCCTAATTACTAACAATACATGAAAGCAATAAAAATGCGGAAAAGTAAAGTCCTATGCTATTACAATCATTAGGGGGATGGGGTGTACAAATTTACAAATGGGGATTGCAAATTAAATCCTAAGTTACTATTACAACCACATTGAATGGATAAGAATGTTCAAGAAATGTAAAATGGACTTGTTTCGCTTAAGAAAAGAAATAAGTTTGGTTTAAGAAAATATTTTGATCTTTTTATGTTAAAAGAAATATGATATGTGAATATGAAATGTTTTTTGTGTTTTTGATTAATAAAAGTGATGGCAAAAATAATAAGGAGAAAGAAAAACGGAATCAGCGCTTTGCTGAAATAAAAGAGGTCCGAAGTTCTGGCTCTGGTGTGCTATAAAACCAGAAAATTAGCAGAAATAGGTAAAGTCAGAAGTTCTGGGTCTGCTGGGAACAAAGAAGATTTTAGAAGTTCTGATGTCTATTGGCAGAAATTCGTCTCCCTCTCCATGTTAGTCAGAGCATCTGCAACTTGGTCATTTCTCGACAAAACAGAAGATGTGCATATAACAGTTATGGCAAGTTTCGTAACGTTTCAGAAACAAGAGATATCAGAACTATAAATCAGAAGCAAACATGAATTTGTTGATCCTAATTTTGAACCGTAATTTCCTTAAGAAGTTCTGAACTAAAAATTCTCTCTACTTAGGCAGACAAACATATGAAACCTCAAAATATATACAGCATCAGAATCAGGATGTCTACATTTTATTTTGAATATGCAAGTCTAACAATGCCTAAGTAATATGACAAGAGTTAGCAGAAGCTTACCTTGCAGCTGGAAAATAATTTGTGAGCTGGAGTCTGGTTCTAACCTCTTGTGATGTTCTGAACAACTTCCTCACGTGTTCAGCGGGCTCGAAACTTTCAACTTGGGCTGTGAATGATTAGAAAATTCGGGAACAACTAATGGGAAAAGTTCTAACTTCTTTGAGGTGGATATTGATGGAGAGTGTGTTACAATTTGACTACAGAAGTTAGGATGGCTTTTGAATGTATATCAGAAACTGTATGGGTGGTTTTGGTCAAGAAACACTTGAGGAAAAATGGAGCTTGAATGCAATAATCAAAAGCTAACAGGTTTTTGTATTTTGTGTTTGCAGTTTTTTGGACTCTTGGAATTTTAGCAGGGGTTCAAGGCCTTTCTTTCTCAAAATTTCGACCCTTTTACAGTTTCCAATAAAGTCTAATTTATAGGCAAAGGTTTAGTAGTTTGGAGAGGTCAAGTGACACCAACATCATATGCTAGGCGCTGACTTGTTCTTGAAGTCAGTTCAAATAGGTATGGTGGTTAGAAGTTTGGCAGCGCCTAAGCTGGGCTTGTAAGCAGGAATTAAGGAAAAGCAAAAGCAATACACGGGTCCAACACACTTTTGTACAAAAGTTTGCTTTTCCAAGATAGTAAAGGTACACGTGGGGGAAATCCTTGGGATAAAGACTCAAAAGTGGTTGTGAGCATTAAATGATGATGAGACTTATCAAACCAGAAATCCTACAATGTGAGATTCTACATTATTGCCTAATTCTTGATCAGAAGTTCAGCTTCAGCGTAACTTAGAATATACATCCAACTTCTGATCTTTGAAGCTCTTTGCTCCAGCATGTTCTGAAGGAGCTCTCAGACTTTTCAGGAAGCTTGCACCATGCTTCGTAAACCTTCTTTGAATTACCCTTGCAAACTCTGACTGAATTTTTGTGAAAACTGGCCCAGAAGTTGTAACCAAACTGTCTTGGAACTGTCCAGAATTTGCTGAGTGCTTCAGTTTCAAGGACATGTCTTTGAGGAGTTATAACTTGAAATCCTAACATTCCTAGGTGATGTTTTGTTCTGCAATGTTTCAGATCTTATGGGAGTCTATAACCCCTGTGTCAGAAGTTCCTCCAGAATCAACTTCCATCAGGGTGAAAATCTGATCAGAAGTTTTGAGCTTGTCATGTTTCTTAAACACTTAGAAAAAATTCTAAGTGTTTTAGAATTTTGACTTTTCCAAAGTAATTTTGACTTTTGAATTTCTTGGCGAAACAAATCTCACATTCCAATATGTCTTGATGAAATATGATTCTTGAAGCTTGATTTTGATCCAAAAGTCAAGGTTTGACTTTTTAGTGCGCAAATGACCATTTTGCCCTTGTGAATGGCTTTCTTGGAAAATTGATAATTCAAAGCTTGAAATTGGATGGAAGCAAACCTGAGGGTCCATGGTGATCCTTTGAGAAATGAGAGGGCAAATTTTGGGGTACAACAATGAGTGATTCTCATTACAAGTTATTTTGTCACTGTTGTTGCAAAAAAAAGGCCATATTATTGAAAAATGCAAATTTAGGTGCTTTTTGGTTCCAAAAGGAAATTTCTAATGGTTGCCCAAATGCAATAATTATTTAACCCACTCTCAAGGACCCAATGAGAATTGGGTACCTATCACTCTTGTTTGATTTTTTTAGGATAAGTGTTTTGATTCTATGACAGGAAAATGAGTTCTCGATAGTGGATGTTCAAGACACATGATAGGAGACATATCTCTCTTCTCTGACTTTGTGGAGAAAAAGAAAAGCTTTATATCCTACGGTGATCACAACAAAGATGCAATACTCCGAAAATGTGGTATATGTATTCCCTCAACTATTAATATCTCAAATTTTATGTTAGTTGAAGGCCTTAGACATACATTTCTTAATATTAGTCAATTATGTGACAATGGGTATAAGATAATATTTACCAAAGATTGTTGCATAATGGAACATAATGAAAATAAGAATTGTATGTTTAAGGGTGTGAAGGTTAGTAATATCTAAATGCTTGACTTAAGAGAAATTTACTTGAATAACACCCAATGTCTTGTTACCTTGAGTGAAGACTTTTAGCTATGGCATAGACATTTGGATCACGTCAACTTTGATATACTTAACAAAATAGTTACAAAAGATTTAGTAATTGTTCTACCAAAAATGAAAATTTCAAAATATCATTTATGTGATGCATGTCAAAAGGGTGAGCAAACAAGGGTCTCTTTTAAATATAAAAACATTGTTTCAACATCGAGACCACTTGAGCTCATTCACATGAATTATTTGGTCCCTCAAGGACTAAAAACATAGATGGTAATTACTATAGTCTTGTAATTATAGATGATTACTCAAGATTTTGTTGGACTATTTTCTTACGTAACAAAGATGAAATTTTGGAATAAGCTTGATGAAGATGGTGTGGTAATAAGAAATAATGCTCGTCTTGTGACTCAAGGGTACAACCAAGATGAAGGCATTTATTATGAGGAGACTTATGCTCCAGTTTCCCGACTTGAGGCTATACGCCTTTTATTAGCTCATGCATGCTATAAGAACTTCAAATTATATAAAACGGATGTAAATAGTGTGTTCCTTAACAGATATACAAGTGAAGAAGTGTATGTTTCTCAACCTCCCGATTTTGAAAATTATGAGTTTCCTAATCACGTGTTCAAGCTAAAACGTACATTATATGGTCTTAAACAAGCTCATAGAGCATGGTATGACCGACTTAGCAAGTTTTGGCTAGATCAATGATACTCTAAAGTAAATGTAGACACTACACTCTTTATTAAACGTCAAGGAAAACATACTTTACTAGTTCAAATTTATGTTGATGATATCATTTTTGGATCAACTAATATGCATCTTATTAAGGAGTTCAGAGTTTGAAATGAGTCTAATGAACGAGTTAAACTACTTTCTCGGACTACAAATTAAGCAACTTGATGAATGAACATTTGTATGTCAAACCAAGTATTGTCTCGAATTAGTATGGACGGTGCAAAGGAAATTGACACACATATAACAACAAATAATAACTTGGATAGAGATGAAAAGGGTAAGGTTGTTGCGGTAAAAAGATATGATTGGATCTATTCTTTATCTTAACCCATCTAGGCCCGATATTATGTTTAGTGTTTGTATGTGTGCATGATATCAATTTGTTCCTAAGAAATCACATTTAAAAGAGGTTAAGCGTATTCTTAGATACCTCATTGGTACCTCTAAGTTTGGGCTTTGGTATTCCAAGGGAAACAATTGTAGCTTGGTTGGTTATTCTGATTCTAATTTTGCCAGTTGCAAATTAGATAGGAAAAGTATTAGTGGAGCTTGTCACATGTTTTCAAAATCCTTGGTAAGTTGCCAGAGCAAAAAGCAAGTTTTCATCGCTTTGTCAACGACTGAGGTGAAATATGTGGCAGCCGGTAGTTGTTGTGCATAAATTTTGTGGCTTAAACAACAACTACTTGATTTTGATATTAAACTTTCATGTATTACTATCATGTGTGACAACACTAATACCCTTAATCTAACCAAAGATCATGCACTACATTCACACACTAAACATATTGATATACGTCGCCACTTCCTTCGTGACCATGTTGAAAAGGGGGATGTTGTGTTTGAGCATGTTGATAGCAAAAATCAACTTGCCGACATTTTCACTAAACAACTCGCAACCGAACCTTTCGCCAACATACATGGGGAATTGGGGATAATCTATATCTCAAATGATGTGTAATTCTATCTTGTTGATTGCACTATATATTTTCACTCTTACTTTGTGTTTGAGTATTTTAAGTCATGTGAGTGCAACTTCTATTTCATCAAGAGTAAGGTAATATCATTTTAATTTTTCATTGAAAGTAAAATTTTCCTTAATGCATGTTACTAGTTTACTTCTAAAAATGTTTGATATTTTCTTAAATGATGAAAACCATGAATGCTCATTTCCAATTTTTTGATTGAAAACCATTGTGTGTTCTTGATCCATATGCTTACAATGACTTCATGTATTAATTCTTTCACATTTGTATAAGTTTATTCTTATTATGCAAGCATGTGCATTTGTTTATTCTTTATTTCTCGCACTTGTGCTTGAGTTATTTGTATGCATGATTTTTGTAATATATGCTTCTTGTTGTCTTGGTCACGTGACATGAAAAACGTCTTCATTTTGGTTTTAGTAGCAACATGTTCTTGTTTCTATGCTAGGCACATGCATGTGTGACGTCGTGAGTCCCATTATGAAGTGTTACATGATCATCACACTACAAAAACAACTTGACAATATTGATATTTCTTGCTTGTCTATTCTTTATGCATTACATTATATTTGTTATAATGTTGTTTTCCCGTTATTTAAAATCTCGCATCATTACATATATATGGGGATATATGACTGTTGCTCTTCTATGCAAAATAGCCTCTGAGTGATATATTAGTATTGTTATGGAACTATGACACTTCTCACGGTTTGCTATATTTCTTTTTGGTGTTGTCAAAGGGGGAGAAGCATATGCGAGTCGAAGTAGGAAAGAACAAAGTCAGGGGGAGCCTTCAATAAATACAGGAAATGCATCGTCACAAGTTTTGCCATCATCAAGAAGGGGGAGTATGCGAGTACAACTTCGTCATTAAATGTTTTGAATGATGTCAAAACTGGGAAAAGCTAGCACTTATGTACATTGGACAATATCCTTATGTCTTATGGCACTCCTCTATATTAGAGGTCTTAGGAATCATTAAAAACATTTTGAAATTGATCCAAGTCCTTAAAAACAAGTTTATGCATAATTTTTTATTACACGTGTGACACATCCGCTTTTCAGGTCGACACATACAACTCATGTTTGAAGCCTATGGCCTCTGGAAGACCCAGGTCGACACATGTGATAACACAATTTTATATAGTATATTTGATTTAATTTTCATAAATAATGTTAGTATTTTTATTTAATTATTTCATTTTATTTCCATATTACGCCGGTATTTTTATTGTTTCAGGTATTTTATTTTAATTAGACAAATTGAGCAAAGTGAAGAAATTAAGAGAGTTATTGGACTAAATATGCAAGAAATGAAGAAAAGGGGTGTGCAAAGCAAAAATGATGGATCAAAAGCTTTATTATCTCCAAACTGGGCCCAAACGAAATCAGGCCCACGCAAGCAAGAGAGCCCTAAAGGCACGTGCAAGAGTGAGACGCACGTCTCAACTCCTCTCCTACACATGAGGCGCCCGTCTCAACGTGGTCAAGTGGATGAGTAAATCTCGGGACGACCACCTCCACTCAAAGCAGTTAGAACGAGAAATTTGGGGAAAAGTGGTACGAAAATATCTCAAAACGTGGTTACATTCTACCACTATAAAAGGACATAAGGAAATCAAAATCGGGGTTGTTTTTTTTAGCATTATTTTCCAGTTTCAGAATTTACCTTCCCGCATTATTATTTTCCATTGTAATTCAGTTTCCAGCAGTTATTTTCCAGCCAGTTCCTTTTCAAATACTTAAATTTTATTTCTGTTGAAGAACCGGGATTTTGTACGAATTGATTCAAGCTTCAAGAATTATTTCCAGCATTTATTTAATTCAGGTTTCTTATTTACATCACTTTAATTTATTTAATTAATTATTTGCATGAGAGATATTTATTTACCCATGAATTTATTTACGAATGTTAATTCCTTTAATGTATTCATGTCTGCTTTTATGAGTATGTCTGGCTAAATTATTTAAATATCGGTATGTAACGAGTTAATTTGAATGGATCTGGAACAAACAGGCTTGATTATATTTTATAAAATAAACACTTTTTCTGATTTAGTTATCTAATTTATTTTGTTAAAAAAGGTTTAGAAACCAACAGAGTGAAAGTTTGAGGCTAATAAACTGACTAAGATTAGAAACCAATAGAGCGACAGTTTGAGGTTTAAAATCAGATAGTAGATACTAGGTATTGTTTTTAAAGACTGCGACAGCGTTTTAAAACCAATTAAACTTTATTTATTTTAAAAAAGTAATTTTAAAATCAATGGGATAGCGAAAGCATACATCAGAGTTTAAAATTATAATTTACTTCAATAGAGCGAAAGTTTGAGAATAGATTTTTGAATAAATACTTTTTGCTGAAAAAGATATTATTATCATTTTTAGAAAATAAGCCAGTGGAAAGCCGGATTCTTTAGTGCTAACGAAGTACATACCGATATTCGCATTATTATTATTTCAATTAGAATTAAGTTTTATTACCCAAAAATTCCCCTAATTAATTATTCGATGGCTATAGCTTTACACAGTAGTTTAGGTTACGTTAGTTCGATTTATAGTCCCTTAGGTTCGATATCTTTTAAAACTACGCGATAGGGCTGTATACTTGCAGTCTCCCGATTAATTTAGACGATAAAGTCGCGATCAAGTTTTTGGCGCCGTTGCCGGGGAACTATTTAAGTTGATATCGTGATTTTATTACGAAGTATAGACTATAGCAACTATTTCTTTTCCCTCTGTGTATGCCAAATACTCGCTCTCAAGGCGCGCCTTTGCATATACCTATATACGATATCGAGCGTTACCTTAGATTAAGAAGACGAATTCAAGAGTATTTAGAACACAACAACCTTCCTTCGACCAAACTTCCTGACGTTGAAGAACTCAAGAAGATGGTTGATCTACCTGCTCCTGCTCCTCGTCCTCTTAAGGACTACGTTGTTCCTTCTCAAGCAGAGCCTCATAATAGTATTGCTGCTCATGCTATCGCTCGAAACGATTTCGAGTTAAAACCTTCGCTTCTTTCCTCCGTTCAGCAGAACCAGTTTTCTGGAGCTCCTACTGACGACCCGAATCTTCATCTGTCAGTGTTTGTGCAGTACGCAGACACTGTGAAAGCGAATGGTGTTAACCCCGAGGCGATACGATTGCGCCTATTTCCTTTTTATCTCAGAGACAGAGCTCGCGCATGGATCCAATCTCTTCCTTCCAACTCAATCACCACATGGGATGAGTTGAAGAAAGTCTTCTTGGCTAGATATTTTCCTCCAAGCAAAACTGCTATGCTCAGAGCCAATATCAATGGTTTCAAAAAAAAAAGACAATGAATCACTCTTTGAAGCTTGGGAACGTTATAAAGACATGCTTAGACTTTGTTCTCATCATGGTTTAGAAGAATGGCTGATCATTCACACGTTCTACAATGGTCTCTTGTATAATACGAGATTGACTATAGACGCCGCAGCTGGTGGCGCACTGATGAATAAACCATATACTGAAGCAAGACAACTTATCGAAAGCATGGCTCAAAACCATTACCAATGGGGTACGGAGAGAGTTAGCGTAGAGAAATCTTAAACGAAAGGTGCCATGGTTGAAGTGAATAGTCTGGATCAAGTCAACGCTAAAGTGGAAGCTCTCACTCAAAAGCTCGAGAATCTTACCACCGCTCCCGCAGCTACTGTTGCTGCAATTGCTCAAACTTGCGACTTATGTGGTATTCAATCACATCTTGCTCCAGAATGCCCACTTTTAACAGGAGTTCCAGTTGAACAAGCGAATTACGTACAGGGTAATCCTTACAGCAACACATATAACCCTGGCTGGAAGAATCATCCTAACTTTTCATACAAGAGTAACAACGCGTTATACGCACCTGGACAAGCTCCTGCTACACCACCTGGTTATCCTAAGGCTATTCCAAATCATCCTAATAATGGTCCTAACACGTCTAATGCTCCTAGGAAGTCTAATTTGGAAGTCATGATAGAGCATTTCATCGCTACTCAATCCCAAACCAATAATAATCAATCCCAGACTAATAAGGATGTTCAAAATCAGAATATACACATTAATGAGCAGATTAAGCAATTATCTAACAAGCTTGATGCTTTAGCTACACATAATAAAATGTTAGAAACACAAATCTCTCAGGTAGCTCAACAACAAGCGGTTTCTGCTGCTCCTGCTGGCTCATTTCCTGGACAGCCTCAACCTAATCCCAAAGGACATGCAAATGCTGTTATCTTAAGAAGCGGAACAGAGTATGATGGACCTGTAGATCCCAGAAACAATAGCCCAGCTATGCAACAAAATTCTGTTAAACAATCTGAAACTAAAGATAAAGAAGAAAAGGAAAATCAGAGAGATAATAATGAAGATACCACGCAAAAAGATGAAACTTATGTACCCCCACCACCTTATAAGCCTCATATCCCATACCCTCAAAGGTTAGCTAAAACTAAGAATGTGGGTCAATTCAAGAAATTCGTGGATCTTCTTAAACAACTTAATGTTACAATTCCTTTTACCGAAGCTATAACTCAAATGCCCTCCTACGCTAAATTCCTTAAAGAGATTCTATCCAATAAGAAAAAGCTAGAGGATAATGAAACTGTCATGCTTACTGCTGAATGTAGTGCAATTATTCAAGACACAATGCCTCCTAAACTCAAAGACCCTGGAAGTTTCTCTATTCCATGTGTAATTGGCAAATTTGTCATAGATAAAGCTTTATGTGATCTTGGAGCCAGTATAAGTGTGATGCCGTTATCTATATGCAAGAAACTTGAAATGGGAGAACTCAGACCAACCAAAATGTCCGTTCAATTAGCAGATAGGTCAATTAAATATCCTGCAGGAGTTCTCGAGAATGTTCCTGTACGCATTGGCCAATTCTATATACCAACCGATTTCATTATTATGGACATAAGGGAGGACGAAGTTACCCCAATCATTCTTGGAAGGCCTTTCTTAGCTACAGCCGGTGCAATTATAGATGTAAAAAGAGGAAAACTTACTTTTGAAGTAGGTGAAGAGAAAACCGAATTTATCCTCTCTCAATTCCTGAAAGCACCTGCAATTGAAGATACTTGTTACTTCATGGATATCATTGATGAATGTAGAAAAGAAGCTGAGCTTGAAAATGAAGACAATCTTGATGAAAATCTGAGTAGTAATCTAAGTGAATGCTTAGCTATAGCACCAGGTCCTACACAATGTTTAAGGAAACCACCCCTAGAACTCAAAACACTTCCTAAAAATCTAAGGTATGAATTCCTAGATTCCGAACTCAAACGACCAGTGATAGTCAACGCAGAACTTGGCGAAACCGAAACTGAAAAACTTTTACAAATTTTGAGAAAATATCCAACAGCCTTAGGATATAATATCACTGATCTTAAAGGAATAAGTCCCTCTATCTGTATGCATCGCATTATGCTAGAAGAAGATTGTAAAACTTCAAGAGAACACCAGAGGAGACTAAACCCGATTATGAGCGAGGTTGTGAAAAAGGAAGTTATGAAGTTGTTAGAATCAGGAATCATATATCTTATATCTGATAGCAAATGGGTTAGCCCTGTGCATGTTGTACCTAAGAAAGGAGGTGTCACAGTAGTCGAAAATGAGAAAGGAGAAATCATAACTAAAAGAGTCGAATCTGGATGGAGAATGTGCATCGATTATCGAAAACTTAACAAAGCCACCAGAAAAGATCATTTCCCTTTTACCATTTATTGATCAAATGTTGGAACGTTTAGCTAGACACTCTCATTTCTGTTTCTTGGACGGTTATTCAGGTTTCTTTCAGATACCTATTCATCCTAATGACCAAGAGAAAACAACTTTCACATGCCCTTTTGGAACCTTTGCCTATAGAAGAATGCCATTTGGTTTATGCAACGCTCCTGCAACTTTTCAAAGATGTATGATGGCAATATTTGCTGATTTTCTGGACAATATTATGGAAGTCTTCATGGACGGTTTTTCCGTCTGTGGACAAAGCTTTGAAGAATGTTTAGAAAATTTAGAAAGGGTATTAGAACGTTGTGTGAAGGTTAATCTAGTGCTTAATTGGGAGAAATGCCATTTTATGGTACAAGAAGGAATTGTTTTAGGACACATTATATCCAAAAGAGGAATTGAAGTCGATTCTTCTAAAATCGAAGTTATTGAGAACCTTCAACCTCCAAAAACTGTTAGAGAAATCCGAAGCTTTTTGGGACACGCCGGTTTTTATCGACGATTCATTAAAGATTTCTCTAAGATAACTAAACCCCTAACTGAGTTATTAATGAAAGACGCTGAATTTATCTTCGACGAAAAATGTTTAGAAGCATTTCAAACACTTAAGAAAGCATTAATTTATGCGCCTATCATGCAAACTCCAGATTGGAATGAACCTTTTGAAATGATGTGTGACGCAAGTGACTATGCCGTAGGAGCTGTTTTAGGACAGCGAAAGGATAAAAGACTCCACGTCATATATTATGCAAGCAGAACCCTGGACGAAGCGCAGATGAATTATGCTACAACCGAGAAAGAATTCTTAGCAGTGATCTTCGCATTAGACAAGTTTCGTTCCTACTTAGTAGGATCCAAAATAATCATATACACTGATCATGCTGCTATTAGATATCTCCTAACCAAAAAGGACGCTAAACCTAGACTCCTGAGATGGATATTGCTACTGCAAGAGTTCGATTTAGAAATCAAAGATAAGAAAGGAACCGAAAACGTGGTAGCAGATCATCTCTCTAGACTAGAAAATCTTAAACATGAACAAGTGCCGATCGATGATGAATTCCAGTATGATAAACTGATTGCCCACTTGGAAGACACAGAACCAGATAAACTCATGGAAACCACCTTAGCCGTCTCCTCGGTGCCTTGGTATGCCGATTTCGTAAATTACCTCGCTGCAGGCGTTTTACCACCTGAACTTACCTACCAACAGAAGAAGAAATTCTTCCATGATCTTAAGCAGTATTATTGGGATGAACCTTTACTTTTCAAGAGAGGTCCCGATGGAATTTTCCTCCGATGTGTGCCAGAAGAAGAGATTGAAAACATTATAAAACACTGTCATTCTGCACCTTACGGAGGACATGCGAGTACATCCAAAACTTGTGCAAAGATCTTACAATCCGGTCTCTATTGGCCTAATTTATGGAAAGACGTACATGCCACCATCTTAAAATGCGACAGGTGTCAACGCACCGGTAATATATCTAGACGTGACGAAATGCCACAAAAAGGCATTTTAGAAGTCGAAATCTTTGATGTGTGGGGGATAGACTTTATGGGACCCTTTCCATCTTCATCCGTAACAAGTATATACTCGTGGCTGTGGATTATGTCTCAAAATGGATCGAAGCTATAGCTTCTCCAACAAATGACACCCGAGTGGTACTTAAGCTGTTTAAGAACATAATCTTTCCTAGGTTCGGTGTACCCAGACTCGTTATAAGTGATGGTGGATCTCATTTCATTTCCAAAATCTTTGAAAAATTATTAGGAAAATATGGAGTTCGACATCGCATAGCTACACCTTACCATCCTTAAACTAGCGGACAAGTTGAAGTTTCAAATCGCGAGATAAAACAAATCCTTGAAAAAACTGTCGCTACGTCCAGAAAGGACTGGTCCTTTAAACTTCACGAAGCTTTATGGGCTTATAGAACTGCCTATAAAACTCCCATCGGTACTACTCCTTTCAAGCTTATTTATGGTAAGTCATGCCATCTCCCAGTTGAGTTAGAACAGAAGGCCTATTGGGCCATTAAGAATCTGAACTTAAGTTACACTGCCGCTAGAGAGAAGCGTATCCTGGATATTAATGAATTGGAAGAACTTAGACAGGATGCGTACGAAAATGTTAGGATTTACAAAGAGCGCACAAAGAAATGGCACGATAAGCATATATCTAGGAAGAATTTTAACATAGGTGACTTGGTATTACTATTTAACTCACGATTAAAATTATTTCCTGGAAAATTACGATCTAGGTGGTCCGGACCTTTTGAAATTACTCGAGTTTATCCAAGTGGTGCAATAGAGATTAAGGGACCTTCGATTGAACCGTTTATAGTAAACGGGCAGCGTTTAAAACATTACCATCTAACTGAACTCGAGGGAAATTCTCAAACGATAAATCTAGACGAGCCACACGCTCGATTAGAAGCCTAGTCTTTAGTTTTATTTGTCGAGCTTACGACATAAAACAAAGCGCTTTGTGGGAGACAACCCACCGTTTTTTATATTTCCTTCTTCTTATTTTTCATTTCTTCTTTAGTCTATTTTTAACAAAAACAAAAACAAAAATATATCTATTTCTTTTCTTTATCTATTCATTATATTTCTCCTCTTTGTCTTATTTCTTTCTATTCTATGTTTTTTTCTTCTTATCGGTATTTGGCCAATGCTGATCTTCTTTATTTTCTTCTCTTCAGGATACTTCTTGCTACTTATTTCTCTTCGCACTTAGTCAGCGCACCAAATATGGAGTTTTATCCGAGCGTGAGATGTTACCTACTATCTACCTTCATCACGGTGCTATGACTGCTCTTGGTATTCGTGATAGTGTGCTTTTTCTGCTGAATCAGATTGGGTGGGATAGTTCACGCCTGATGACTTGCTATGCCACTTATCGGAACCTCACTTTGGAGTTCCTCAGCTCTTTGACATACTTTCCTACTCATGGGTTAGCTTTACACCGTGGACTTATTATCTTCAGACTTTTTGGCATCACTTTCAAGTTTAACCATAAGGAATTGGGTGAGCTTCTTGGTTTTCCTAATGGCATAGGATTTTATCATGAAACTCAGGAGGAGTATCTTGGATTTAGAGAGCTTGACTATTTTTGGGGATCTATTTCTGGAATCCTTAACCCTGAGCCCGAGGACTTTGTATCAGAGAATATCCATAATCCGGCCTTCAGGTATTTCCATAAGATTCTGGCCCACACCATTTTTGGAAAACCCCAGAATGTCACCATTGTTTCTAAGGATGAGCTTTTTATCATGTTTTGTGCTTCGCAAAACCGTCCGGTTAATGCGATCACTTATCTGATCCGTACCTTTGTAGATCTCATTGATACTGATCATGCACCCATTCGGATGGGAGGTCTCGTCACTATGATTGCAATTGTTGTTGGACTTCGACGACCCTTTAAGCATCTGAATGCTTTTACTGGTGTTACTTGCATGACCATCGAGTTCTGTTTCAACACTGGTATAATTGGTGATCTTGGCCCGACTCAGTTTACCTTGTTGATTAATGGTCAAGTTATGCAGCTGTTTACCTTGCCTAACCCTGCTACGAGTATGCATAACAAAGCCAACTGGCTTTTTGGTCTTGATAAGCAGCCTTCTCCGCCCAGCACTCCTGAGACTCCGCAAGATTATGAGGTTTTAGAAGATTCTGAGGAAGATCCCACTGCTCCTCCAGGTTATTATGATATGGGCCCTCCTCAGCACGATTCTACCGCTCACTCTGTTGCTCCTGACACTGTTATGCATGAGGCTCCTACCATTGATTATGCGACTGCCATCCACGCTCTCCAGGTGGAACATCAGGCTTTGAGGGACGATTTGACTAGTTTGCGAGCCGATTTCTTTGGTTTTATGGATACTGTTTCTGCGCAATTTCAAGAAGTTTTCGCTTACTTTCATTCTTCCTCCGCTCCTAAGGCAGGACCATCTAGTGGCTAGAGCTTTTAAGTAGTTCATTTTATTTAGTTTAGCTTAGTTTGATTTTATTAGAAATTGCAATATTTTCGTTATGTTCTTTTTATTATTATGTTTTACTTTCCAAATACTTGATTCTTAAATTGTAAGCAACTTTGATCCTCATTCTAAAAGCAATTCATGTTATTTTCTTATAATTATAATGTTGCAGCTTAATATATTATATCATATAAAAATATTATCTTATAAGAATATTAGTATTATTGCATTCTTATTTGTTGCTACAATTTTTAAATATATTCCTTTTTTTGGCTCCTGCGTTATCCGTATCATTCTACCTTGCAAGTGAGATTCCTTTTTATTCTTTGCATACTGTCCCTTGTTATTCACACGCTGGCTTGTTCCCAATAAAGTGAGACGCACGCCTCAGCCCAACACGCTGACTGGAGACGCACGTCTCCAACTGTTCCCACGCCATGCAGCTTTGAGACGCACGCCTCACGCGTGGTCTCCTGTGTCAGACGGTCGCCTCAGCATGTGTTTCGTGCAGAGTAAAAGTTGGTCTTCCCTTGCATTTACTTGTCTTGTCTGTTTCGTTTCCCCATTCAAATTTTCCCTCCCATTTTCCAACACCCACTTATTATAATTTATCACTCTTAACTCTCACTCCATTATAAATACCCTTCATCCTTCTTTCTCATTTCACAACATTTCTAACCATCTCTACCATTTCCTCTCCTACACCCATATTTTCTACCTTTTCCCTTCTTCAACCCATATCCATCTATGGCTCCACGAAACAACCAAAGACAAGTTAAGCCCGACCGACCACCACCCGACCTATCCAATATCATTTTCCACGATAACGATGACGGCCAACAACAACAAAAGTATAAAAAATTCTATACCCGTTCCGTCGTTCCTACAAAATACGTAAGTTCGGAGTGTTTGGAAACCTTGGGAATGACCGATAGCATCGTATTCATGCTCAATAACACCGGTTTAACCAGTCTCTGCACAAACTCATGTCCAATCTATGAACCACTCGTGCTTGAATTTCTTAGTTCCTTCTCTTACACAACACCTGTCGACAATCCCTACACAACCGGAACCGCCAACTTCCGCATGTTTAACCAAGAGTACTCTCTTGATCAAGAAAGAGTCGCTGAACTCTTATCTTTCACTCGCGGCAAGCATGTTCATTACAAGCCTTTCGACGATGACCACGATCTTTCTTGGGATCAAGTCGGCTTCTCCTTATGGAATGATCTAACCGGTCAAACCACGGAAAGTTGGCGCGACCTCTATGCTTCTCAAATACATAACCCTGCATTAAGGTACTTTCACCGCGTTCTTGCTAACACCATCTTTGGTGTGACCAATAATCACAAGGTCAACCAAAATGAGCAGTTCATCATTTTTTGTGCCCTTAATGGTCAGGCTGTCAACGTCGCTCCTTTCATGCTCAGTCACATCCACACATGCGTGAACGCAGCAGGTACTAATCCCTTTGTTTTTGGAGGCATCATCACATCTTTAGCATATGCTTTAGGCCTTTCCGCCGAGCTATTTTCTTTGTTACAATATATGATGCCAGCCACTCTTCTTGATGTCATCTATTGCCGAGATTCCCATATAATCTCTCCAAGACATGATGGCCGGTTTACATTAGTGATAAATCGTCGTCAAATTCCTGATTTTGTATTACCTTGTCCGAATCGTATCGACGTCCGAGTCTGCGCCAATTGTCGTTATGCTCTTGATGCACCTGCCGCCCAACAACCAAATAATCCCGCTGCAAATTTCGCAGCTATGCAGGCTCATATGCTTCGTCAAGATCAGTTGTTCCATGCCATGCAACAAAACCAAGCTGAGACTTTATGTCTCGTACAAGAAGTACAACGTGACCAACTAAAGTTGCAACGCCACCAACAAGAGATGCGATGCAAACAACAAGAATATGCCTTTCGCCATGATCGTAACCTCGAATCTTTGCAAGCTCGCATAGCAGACGCACTTCATCTTAATGATTCTGATTTTGACGTACGACGAAGACCTCGTACTAGAGGACGAAGAACAAGAGATCATGATTCTCAAAGCAACGAGTGGTCGCCTTTCTCTTTTCATCTAATTCTCCTTTGTTTTTATCGCATTGAGGACATTGCTCCTTTTTAGTATAGGGGAGTCAGATCATTTCCTTGTTCATTTCTATTTCCTTTGCTCTCTTTGTAGTATTTTTCCTTTTATTTCTTTTCTTGTATTGCAAAATTTCAATTCAATAAAATACTTATTTATGCAAATTTTAATCTCTTATGCAAAAATTTGTGCTTACTCGAATTCCCCCTATTTCTTGAGCCATAACGAATAAAATAAAACAATTTTAACACGCATTTATAAACATTATTCAACTAGTATTAAGGTTGCCTATTATAAATAAGAATTCGAGCAACTTAGCAAAATTGCTATCGTCTTAACACTTCAAAACCCCCGATGTGTTGGATCGATTTAAGTACTTATTATACCAAAACCTTTAAAACTTAGTTTTAGATTAGCCTCGAGTAGTTTATTAAGCAGTCGGCACCGCCATAAACACAAACTACGTGGAGAGCTGATGAATATAAGTGATTGATCAAATATTCTTAAGAAATTGCTTTTATCTGAAGATGCACTTATTAAGTTAGATGGTCCTTACCAGATCATTTAATCCAACAGTTGCAGAAACTATAAATTTAAATGCAAAATAATCCATTATAAATTGGTTCAGTGGTCCCTGGTGCTGAACTTGGTAGGGCGAATTACGGTTCGATCCCCCGCAATTTTTAATTGGAAAAAGGGAGTACCATATGATTAAATTACCAGAACTCCTAGCTGGCTTACTAAGATCAAATTCACTAACCAGTTACTCCACTATGTGCGTGTAAGGTAAAGGGCTTAATGTGATTGCACTAGAATGAAAACGGGTGAAATAAAACGTAGTATTAGGTTAAGCTATAATGACATGACTTAAATTGGTCTGCTTAAATGGGGTTGTCCAGTGTTCCTACGGTAACTTTGGTGTTTAAGTTCGACTTAAATTCTCTAACGAAAAATTCAACTTGCAACCTGGTACGAAGTGATGTATGTTCTTATATCTGTGTTTAACTGTGCGTCAGTGATTTTCATTTTTTTATTTTTTACTTTTGCTTGAGGACAAGCAACGGTTCAAGTATAGGGGAGTTTGATAACACAATTTTATATAGTATATTTGATTTAATTTTCATAAATATTGTTAGTATTTTTATTTAATTATTTCATTTTATTTTCATATTACGCAGGTATTTTTATTGTTTCAGGTATTTTATTTTAATTAGACAAATTGAGAAAAGTGAAGAAATTAAGAGAGTTATTGGACTAAATATGCAAGAAATGAAGAAAAGGGGTGTGCAAAGCAAAAATGATGGATCAAAATGTTTATTATCTCCAAACTGGGCCCAAACGAAATCAGGCCCACGCAAGCAAGAGATCCCTAAAGGCACGTGCAAGAGTGAGACGCACGTCTCAACTCCTCTCCTACACATGAGGCGCCCGTCTCAACATGGTCAAGTGGATGAGTAAATCTCGGGACGACCACCTCCACTCAAAGCAGTTAGAACGAGAAATTTGGGGAAAAGTGGTACGAAAATATCTCAAAACGTGGTTACATTCTACCACTATAAAAGGACATAAGGAAATCAAAATCGGGGTTGTTTTTTTTAGCATTATTTTCCAGTTTCAGAATTTACCTTCCCGCATTATTATTTTCCATTGTAATTCAGTTTCCAGCAGTTATTTTCCAGCTAGTTCCTTTTCAAATACTTAAATTTTATTTCTGTTGAAGAACCGGGATTTTGTACGAATTGATTCAAGCTTCAAGAATTATTTCCAGCATTTATTTAATTCAGGTTTCTTATTTACATCGCTTTAATTTATTTAATTAATTATTTGCATGAGAGATATTTATTTAGCCATGAATTTATTTACGAATGTTAATTCCTTTAATGTATTCATGTCTGCTTTTATGAGTATGTCTGGCTAAATTATTTAAATATCGGTATGTAACGAGTTAATTTGAATGGATCCGGAACAAACAGGCTTGATTATATTTTATAAAATAAACACTTTTTCTGATTTAGTTATCTAATTTATTTTGTTAAAAAAGGTTTAGAAACCAACAGAGCAAAAGTTTGAGGCTAATAAACTGACTAAGATTAGAAACCAATAGAGCGACAGTTTGAGGTTTAAAATCAGATAGTAGATACTAGGTATTGTTTTTAAAGATTGCGACAGCGTTTTAAATCCAATTAAACTTTATTTATTTTCAAAAAGTAATTTTAAAATCAATGGGATAGCGAAAGCATACATCAGAGTTTAAAATTATAATTTACTTCAATAGAGCGAAAGTTTGAGAATAGATTTTTGAATAAATACTTTTTGCTGAAAAAGATATTATTATCATTTTTAGAAAATAAGGCAGTGGAAAGCCGGATTCTTTAGTGTTAACGAAGTATATACCGATATTCTCATTATTATTATTTCAATTAGAATTAAGTTTTATTACCCAAAAATTCCCCTAATTAATTATTCGATGGCTATAGCTTTACACAGTAGTTTAGGTTACGTTAGTTCGATTTATAGTCCCTTAGGTTTGATATCTTTTAAAACTACGCGATAGGGCCGTATACTTGCAGTCTCCCGATTAATTTAGACGATAAAGTCGCGATCAAGTTTTTGGCGCCGTTGCCGGGGAACTATTTAAGTTGATATCGTGATTTTATTACGAAGTATAGACTATAGCAACTATTTCTTTTCCCTCTGTGTATGCCAAATACTCGCTCTCAAGGCGCGCCTTTGCATATACCTATATACGATATCGAGCGTTACCTTAGATTAAGAAGACGAATTCAAGAGTATTTAGAACGCAACAACCTTCCTTCGACCAAACTTCCTGACGTTGAAGAACTCAAGAAGATGGCTGATCTACCTGCTCCTGCTCCTCGTCCTCTTAAGGACTACGCTGTTCCTTCTCAAGCAGAGCCTCATAATAGTATTGCTGCTCCTGCTATCGCTCGAAATGATTTCGAGCTAAAACCTTCGCTTCTTTCCGCCATTCAGCAGAACCAGTTTTCTGGAGCTCCTACTGACGACCCGAATCTTCATCTGTCAGTGTTTGTACAGTACGCAGACACTGTGAAAGCGAATGGTGTTAACCCCGAGGCGATACGATTGCGCCTATTTCCTTTTTCTCTCAGAGACAGAGCTCGCGCATGGCTCCAATCTCTTCCTTCCAACTCAATCACCACATGGGATGAGTTGAAGAAAGTCTTCTTGGCTAGATATTTTCCTCCAAGCAAAACTGCTATGCTCAGAGCCAATATCAATGGTTTCAAAAAAAAAGACAATGAATCACTCTTTGAAGCTTGGGAACGTTATAAAGACATGCTTAGACTTTGTCCTCATCATGGTTTAGAAGAATGGCTGATCATTCACACGTTCTACAATGGTCTCTTGTATAATACGAGATTGACTATAGACGCCGCAGCTGGTGGCGCACTGATGAATAAACCATATACTGAAGCAAGACAACTTATCGAAAGCATGGCTCAAAACCATTACCAATGGGGTACGGAGAGAGTTAGCGTAGAGAAATCTTAAACGAAAGGTGCCATGGTTGAAGTGAATAGTCTGGATCAAGTCAACGCTAAAGTGGAAGCTCTCACTCAAAAGCTCGAGAATCTTACCACCGCTCCCGCAGCTACTGTTGCTGCAATTGCTCAAACTTGCGACTTATGTGGTATTCAATCACATCTTGCTCCAGAATGCCCACTTTTAACAGGAGTTCCAGTTGAACAAGCGAATTACGTACAGGGTAATCCTTACAGCAACACATATAACCCTGGTTGGAAGAATCATCCTAACTTTTCATACAAGAGTAACAACGCGTTATACGCACCTGGACAAGCTCCTGCTACACCACCTGGTTATCCTAAGGCTATTCCAAATCATCCTAATAATGGTCCTAACACGTCTAATGCTCCTAGGAAGTCTAATTTGGAAGTCATGATAGAGCATTTCATCGCTACTCAATCCCAAACCAATAATAATCAATCCCAGACTAATAAGGATGTTCAAAATCAGAATATACACATTAATGAGCAGATTAAGCAATTATCTAACAAGCTTGATGCTTTAGCTACACATAATAAAATGTTAGAAACACAAATCTCTCAGGTAGCTCAACAACAAGCGGTTTCTGCTGCTCCTGCTGGCTCATTTCCTGGACAGCCTCAACCTAATCCCAAAGGACATGCAAATGCTGTTATCTTAAGAAGCGGAACAGAGTATGATGGACCTGTAGATCCCAGAAACAATAGCCCAGCTATGCAACAAAAATCTGTTAAACAATCTGAAACTAAAGATAAAGAAGAAAAGGAAAATCAGAGAGATAATAATGAAGATACCACGCAAAAAGATGAAACTTATGTACCCCCACCACCTTATAAGCCTCATATCCCATACCCTCAAAGGTTAGCTAAAACTAAGAATGTGGGTCAATTCAAGAAATTCGTGGATCTTCTTAAACAACTTAATGTTACAATTCCTTTTACCGAAGCTATAACTCAAATGCCCTCCTACGCTAAATTCCTTAAAGAGATTCTATCCAATAAGAAAAAGCTAGAGGATAATGAAACTATCATGCTTACAGCTGAATGTAGTGCAATTATTCAAGACACAATGCCTCCTAAACTCAAAGACCCTGGAAGTTTCTCTATTCCATGTGTAATTGGCAAATTTGTCATAGATAAAGCTTTATGTGATCTTGGAGCCAGTATAAGTGTGATGCCGTTATCTATATGCAAGAAACTTGAAATGGGAGAACTCAGACCAACCAAAATGTCCGTTCAATTAGCAGATAGGTCAATTAAATATCCTGCAGGAGTTCTCGAGAATGTTCCTGTACGCATTGGCCAATTCTATATACCAACCGATTTCATTATTACGGACATAAGGGAGGACGAAGTTACCCCAATCATTCTTGGAAGGCCTTTCTTAGCTACAGCCGGTGCAATTATAGATGTAAAAAGAGGAAAACTCACTTTTGAAGTAGGTGAAGAGAAAATCGAATTTATCCTCTCTCAATTCCTGAAAGCACCTGCAATTGAAGATACTTGTTACTTCATGGATATCATCGATGAATGTAGAAAAGAAGCTGAGCTTGAAAATGAAGACAATCTTGATGAAAATCTGAGTAGTAATCTAAGTGAATGCTTAGCTATATCACCAGATCCTACACAATGTTTAAGGGAACCACCCCTAGAACTCAAAACACTTCCTAAAAATCTAAGGTATGAATTCCTAGATTCCGAACTCGAACGACCAGTGATAGTCAATGCAGAACTTGGCGAAACCGAAACTGAAAAACTTTTACAAATTCTGAGAAAATATCCAACAGCCTTAGGATATAATATCACTGATCTTAAAGGAATAAGTCCCTTTATCTGTATGCATCGCATTATGCTAGAAGAAGATTGTAAAACTTCAAGAGAACACCAGAGGAGACTAAACCCGATTATGAGCGAGGTTGTGAAAAAGGAAGTTATGAAGTTGTTAGAAGCAGGAATCATATATCTTATATCTGATAGCAAATGGGTTAGCCCTGTGCATGTTGTACCTAAGAAAGGAGGTGTCACAGTAGTCGAAAATGAGAAAGGAGAAATCATAACTAAAAGAGTCGAATCTGGATGGAGAATGTGCATCGATTATCGAAAACTTAACAAAGCCACTAGAAAAGATCATTTCCCTTTTACCATTTATTGATCAAATGTTGGAACGTTTAGCTAGACACTCTCATTTCTGTTTCTTGGACGGTTATTCAGGTTTCTTTCAGATACCTATTCATCCTAATGACCAAGAGAAAACAACTTTCACATGCCCTTTTGGAACCTTTGCCTATAGAAGAATGCCATTTGGTTTATGCAATGCTCCTGCAACTTTTCAAAGATGTATGATGGCAATATTTGCTGATTTTCTGGACAATATTATGGAAGTCTTCATGGACGATTTTTCCGTCTGTGGACAAAGCTTTGAAGAATGTTTAGAAAATTTAGAAAGGGTATTAGAACGTTGTGTGAAGGTTAATCTAGTGCTTAATTGGGAGAAATGCCATTTTATGGTACAAGAAGGAATTGTTTTAGGACACATTATATCCAAAAGAGGAATTGAAGTCGATTCTGCTAAAATCGAAGTTATTGAGAACCTTCAACCTCCAAAAACTGTTAGAGAAATCCGAAGCTTTTTGGGACACGCCGGTTTTTATCGACGATTCATTAAAGATTTCTCTAAGATAACTAAACCCCTAACTGAGCTATTAATGAAAGACGCTGAATTTATCTTCGACAAAAAATGTTTAGAAGCATTTCAAACACTTAAGAAAGCATTAATTTCTGCGCCTATCATGCAAACTCCAGATTGGAATGAACCTTTTGAAATGATGTGTGACGCAAGTGACTATGCCGTAGGAGCTGTTTTAGGACAGCGAAAGGATAAAAGACTCCACGTCATATATTATGCAAGCAGAACCCTGGACGAAGCGCAGATGAATTATGCTACAACCGAGAAAGAATTCTTAGCAGTGATCTTCGCATTAGACAAGTTTCGTTCCTACTTAGTAGGATCCAAAATAATCATATACACTGATCATGCTGCTATTAGATATCTCCTAACCAAAAAGGACGCTAAACCTAGACTCCTGAGATGGATATTGCTACTGCAAGAGTTCGATTTAGAAATCAAAGATAAGAAAGGAACCGAAAACGTGGTAGCAGATCATCTCTCTAGACTAGAAAATCTTAAACATGAACAAGTGCCGATCGATGATGAATTCCAGTATGATAAACTGATTGCCCACTTGGAAGACACAGAACCAGATAAACTCATGGAAACCACCTTAGCCGTCTCCTCGGTGCCTTGGTATGCCGATTTCGTAAATTACCTCGCTGCAGGCGTTTTACCACCTGAACTTACCTACCAACAGAAGAAGAAATTCTTCCATGATCTTAAGCAGTATTATTGGGATGAACCTTTACTTTTCAAGAGAGGTCCCGATGGAATTTTCCTCCGATGTGTGCCAGAAGAAGAGATTGAAAACATTATAAAACACTGTCATTCTGCACCTTACGGAGGACATGCGAGTACATCCAAAACTTGTGCAAAGATCTTACAATCCGGTCTCTATTGGCCTAATTTATGGAAAGACGTACATGCCACCATCTTAAAATGCGACAGGTGTCAACGCACCGGTAATATATCTAGACGTGACGAAATGCCACAAAAAGGCATTTTAGAAGTCGAAATCTTTGATGTGTGGGGGATAGACTTTATGGGACCCTTTCCATCTTCATCCGTAACAAGTATATACTCGTGGCTGTGGATTATGTCTCAAAATGGATCGAAGCTATAGCTTCTCCAACAAATGACACCCGAGTGGTACTTAATCTGTTCAAGAACATAATCTTTCCTAGGTTCGGTGTACCCAGACTCGTTATAAGTGATGGTGGATCTCATTTCATTTCCAAAATCTTTGAAAAATTATTAGGAAAATATAGAGTTCGACATCGCATAGCTACACCTTACCATCCTCAAACTAGCGGACAAGTTGAAGTTTCAAATCGCGAGATAAAACAAATCCTTGAAAAAACTGTCGCTACGTCCAGAAAGGACTGGTCCTTTAAACTTCACGAAGCTTTATGGGCTTATAGAACTTCCTATAAAACTCCCATCGGTACTACTCCTTTCAAGCTTATTTATGGTAAGTCATGCCATCTCCCAGTTGAGTTAGAACAGAAGGCCTATTGGGCCATTAAGAATCTGAACTTAAGTTACACTGCCGCTGAAGAGAAGCGTATCCTGGATATTAATGAATTGGAAGAACTTAGACAGGATGCGTACGAAAATGCTAGGATTTACAAAGAGCGCACAAAGAAATGGCACGATAAGCATATATCTAGGAAGAATTTTAACATAGGTGACTTGGTATTACTATTTAACTCACGATTAAAATTATTTCCTGGAAAATTACGATCTAGGTGGTCCGGACCTTTTGAAATTACTCGAGTTTATCCAAGTGGTGCAATAGAGATTAAGGGACCTTCGATTGAACCGTTTATAGTAAACGGGCAGCGTTTAAAACATTACCATCTAACTGAACTCGAGGGAAATTCTCAAACGATAAATCTAGACGAGCCACACGCTCGATTAGAAGCCTAGTCATTAGTTTTATTTGTCAAGCTTACGACATAAAACAAAGCGCTTTGTGGGAGACAACCCACCGTTTTTTATATTTCCTTCTTCTTATTTTTCATTTCTTCTTTAGTCTATTTTTAACAAAAACAAAAACAAAAATATATCTATTTCTTTTCTTTATCTATTCATTATATTTCTCCTCTTTGTCTTATTTCTTTCTATTCTATGTTTTTTTCTTCTTATCGGTATTTGGCCAATGCTGATCTTCTTTATTTTCTTCTCTTCAGGATACTTCTTGCTACTTATTTCTCTTCCCACTTAGTCAGCGCACCAAATATGGAGTTTTATCCGAGCGTGAGATGTTACCTATTATCTACCTTCATCACGGTGCTATGACTGCTCTTGGTATTCGTGATAGTGTGCTTTTTCTGCTGAATCAGATTGGGTGGGATAGTTCACGCCTGATGACTTGCTATGCCACTTATCGAAACCTCACTTTGGAGTTCCTCAGCTCTTTGACATACTTTCCTACTCATGGGTTAGCTTTACGCCGTGGACTTATTATCTTCAGACTTTTTGGCATCACTTTCAAGTTTAACCATAAGGAATTGGGTGAGCTTCTTGGTTTTCCTAATGGCATAGGAGTTTATCATGAAACTCAGGAGGAGTATCTTGGATTTAGAGAGCTTGACTATTTTTGGGGATCTATTTCTGGAATCCTTAACCCTGAGCCCGAGGACTTTGTATCAGAGAATATCCATAATCCGGCCTTCAGGTATTTCCATAAGATTCTGGCCCACACCATTTTTGGAAAACCCCAGAATGTCACCATTGTTTCTAAGGATGAGCTTTTTATCATGTTTTGTGCTTCGCAAAACCGTCCGGTTAATGCGATCACTTATCTGATCCGTACCTTTGTAGATCTCATTGATACTGATCATGCACCCATTCGGATGGGAGGTCTCGTCACTATGATTGCAATTGTTGTTGGACTTCGACGACCCTTTAAGCATCTGAATGCTTTTACTGGTGTTACTTGCATGACCATCGAGTTCTGTTTCAACACTGGTATAATTGGTGATCTTGGCCCGACTCAGTTTACCTTGTTGATTAATGGTCAAGTTATGCAGCTGTTTACCTTGCCTAACCCTGCTACGAGTGTGCATAACAAAGCCAACTGGCTTTTTGGTCTTGATCAGCAGCCTTCTCCGCCCAGCACTCCTGAGACTCCGCAAGATTATGAGGTTTTAGAAGATTCTGAGGAAGATCCCACTGCTCCTCCAGGTTATTATGATATGGGCCCTCCTCAGCACGATTCTACCGCTCACTCTGTTGCTCCTGACACTGTTATGCATGAGGCTCCTACCATTGATTATGCGACTGCCATCCACGCTCTCCAGGTGGAACATCAGGCTTTGAGGGACGATTTGACTAGTTTGCGAGCCGATTTCTTTGGTTTTATGGATACTGTTTCTGCGCAATTTCAAGAAGTTTTCGCTTACTTTCATTCTTCCTCCGCTCCTAAGGCAGGACCATCTAGTGGCTAGAGCTTTTAAGTAGTTCATTTTATTTAGTTTAGCTTAGTTTGATTTTATTAGAAATTGCAATATTTTCGTTATGTTCTTTTTATTATTATGTTTTACTTTCCAAATACTTGATTCTTAAATTGTAAGCAACTTTGATCCTCATTCTAAAAGCAATTCATGTTATTTTCTTATAATTATAATGTTGCAGCTTAATATATTATATCATATAAAAATATTATCTTATAAGAATATTAGTATTATTGCATTCTTATTTGTTGCTACAATTTTTAAATATATTCCTTTTTCTGGCTCCTGCGTTATCCGTATCATTCTACCTTGCAAGTGAGATTCCTTTTTATTCTTTGCATATTGTCCCTTGTCATTCACACGCTGGCTTGTTCCCAATAAAGTGAGACGCACGCCTCAGCCCAACACGCTGACTGGAGACACACGTCTCCAACTGTTCCCACGCCATGCAGCTTTGAGACGCACGTCTCACGCGTGGTCTCCTGTGTCAGACGGTCGCCTCAGCATGTGTTTCGTGCAGAGTAAAAGTTGGTCTTCCCTTGCATTTACTTGTCTTGTCTGTTTCGTTTCCCCATTCAAATTTTCCGTCCCATTTTCCAACACCCACTTATTATAATTTATCACTCTTAACTCTCACTCCACTATAAATACCCTTCATCCTTCTTTCTCATTTCACAACATTTCTAACCATCTCTACCATTTCCTCTCTTACACCCATATTTTCTACCTTTTCCCTTCTTCAACCCATATCCATCTATGGCTCCACGAAACAACCAAAGACAAGTTAAGCCCGACCGACCACCACCCGACCTATCCAATATCATTTTCCACGATAACGACGACGGCCAACAACAACAAAAGTATAAAAAATTCTATACCCGTTCCGTCGTTCCTACAAAATACGTAAGTTCGGAGTGTTTGGAAACCTTAGGAATGACCGATAGCATCGTATTCATGCTCAATAACACCGGTTTAACCAGTCTCTGCATAAACTCATGTCCAATCTATGAACCACTCGTGCTTGAATTTCTTAGTTCCTTCTCTTACACAACACCTGTCGACAATCCCTACACAACCGGAACCGCCAACTTCCGCATGTTTAACCAAGAGTACTCTCTTGATCAAGAAAGAGTCGCTGAACTCTTATCTTTCACTCGCGGCGAGCATGTTCATTACAAGCCTTTCGACGATGACCACGATCTTTCTTGGGATCAAGTCGGCTTCTCCTTATGGAATGATCTAACCGGTCAAACCACGGAAAGTTGGCGCGACCTCTATGCTTCTCAAATACATAACCCTGCATTAAGGTACTTTCACCGCGTTCTTGCTAACACCATCTTTGGTCGGACCAATAATCACAAGGTCAACCAAAATGAGCTGTTCATCATTTTTTATGCCCTTAATGGTCAGGCTGTCAACGTCGCTCCTTTCATGCTCAGTCACATCCACACATGCGTGAACGCAGTAGGTACTAATCCCTTTGTTTTTGGAGGCATCATCACATCTTTAGCATATGCTTTAGGCCTTTCCGCCGAGCTATTTTCTTTGTTACAATATATGATGCCAGCCACTCTTCTTGATGTCATCTATTGCCGAGATTCCCATATAATCTCTCCAAGACATGATGGCCGGTTTACATTAGTGATAAATCGTCGTCAAATTCCTGATTTTGTATTACCTTGTCCGAATCGTATCGACGTCCGAGTCTGCGCCAATTGTCGTTATGCTCTTGATGCACCTGCCGCCCAACAACCAAATAATCCCGCTGCAAATTTCGCAGCTATGCAGGCTCATATGCTTCGTCAAGATCAGTTGTTCCATGCCATGCAACAAAACCAAGCTGAGACTTTATGTCTCGTACAAGAAGTACAACGTGACCAACTAAAGTTGCAACGCCACCAACAAGAGATGCGATGCAAACAACAAGAATATGCCTTTCGACATGATCGTAACCTCGAATCTTTGCAAGCTCGCATAGCAGACGCACTTCATCTTAATGATTCTGATTTTGACGTACGACGAAGACCTCGTACTAGAGGACGAAGAACAAGAGATCATGATTCTCAAAGCAACGAGTGGTCGCCTTTCTCTTTTCATCTGATTCTCCTTTGTTTTTATCGCATTGAGGACATTGCTCCTTTTTAGTATAGGGGAGTCAGATCATTTCCTTGTTCATTTCTATTTCCTTTGCTCTCTTTGTAGTATTTTTCCTTTTATTTATTTTCTTGTATTGCAAAATTTCAATTCAATAAAATACTTATTTATGCAAATTTTAATCTCTTATGCAAAAATTTGTGCTTACTCGAATTCCCCCTATTTCTTGAGCCATAACGAATAAAATAAAACAATTTTAACACGCATTTATAAACATTATTCAACTAGTATTAAGGTTGCCTATTATAAATAAGAATTCGAGCAACTTAGCAAAATTGCTATCGTCTTAACACTTCAAAACCCCCGATGTGTTGGATCGATTTAAGTACTTATTATACCAAAACCTTTAAAACTTAGTTTTAGATTAGCCTCGAGTAGTTTATTAAGCAGTCGGCACCGCCATAAACACAAACTACGTGGAGAGCTGATGAATATAAGTGATTGATCAAATATTCTTAAGAAATTGCTTTTATCTGAAGATGCACTTATTAAGTTAGATGGTCCTTACCAGATCATTTAATCCAACAGTTGCAGAAACTATAAATTTAAATGCAAAATAATCCATTATAAATTGGTTCAGTGGTCCCTGGTGCTGAACTTGGTAGGGCGAATTACGGTTCGATCCCCCGCAATTTTTAATTGGAAAAAGGGAGTACCATATGATTAAATTACCAGAACTCCTAGCTGGCTTACTAAGATCAAATTCACTAACCAGTTACTCCACTATGTGCGTGTAAGGTAAAGGGCTTAATGTGATTGCACTAGAATGAAAACGGGTGAAATAAAACGTAGTATTAGGTTAAGCTATAATGACATGACTTAAATTGGTCTGCTTAAATGGGGTTGTCTAGTGTTCCTACGGTAACTTTGGTGTTTAAGTTCGACTTAAATTCTCTAACGAAAAATTCAACTTGCAACCTGGTACGAAGTGATGTATGTTCTTATATCTGTGTTTAACTGTGCGTCAGTGATTTTCATTTTTTTTTTTTTACTTTTGCTTGAGGACAAGCAACGGTTCAAGTATAGGGGAGTTTGATAACACAATTTTATATAGTATATTTGATTTAATTTTCATAAATATTGTTAGTATTTTTATTTAATTATTTCATTTTATTTTCATATTACGCCGGTATTTTTATTGTTTCAGGTATTTTATTTTAATTAGACAAATTAAGCAAAGTGAAGAAATTAAGAGAGTTATTGGACTAAATATGCAAGAAATGAAGAAAAGGGGTGTGCAAAGCAAAAATGATGGATCAAAATGTTTATTATCTCCAAATTGGGCCCAAACGAAATCAGGCCCACGCAAGCAAGAGATCCCTAAAGGCACGTGCAAGAGTGAGACGCACGTCTCAACTCCTCTCCTACACATGAGGCGCCCGTCTCAACATGGTCAAGTGGATGAGTAAATCTCGGGACGACCACCTCCACTCAAAGCAGTTAGAACGAGAAATTTGGGGAAAAGTGGTACGAAAATATCTCAAAACGTGGTTACATTCTACCACTATAAAAGGACATCAAGAAATCAAAATCGGGGTTGTTTTTTTTAGCATTATTTTCCAGTTTCAGAATTTACCTTCCCGCATTATTATTTTCCATTGTAATTCAGTTTCCAGCAGTTATTTTCCAGCCAATTCCTTTTCAAATACTTAAATTTTATTTCTGTTGAAGAACCGGGATTTTGTACGAATTGATTCAAGCTTCAAGAATTATTTCCAGCATTTATTTAATTCAGGTTTCTTATTTACATCGCTTTAATTTATTTAATTAATTATTTGCATGAGAGATATTTATTTAGCCATGAATTTATTTACGAATGTTAATTCCTTTAATGTATTCATGTCTGCTTTTATGAGTATGTCTGGCTAAATTATTTAAATATCGGTATGTAACAAGTTAATTTGAATGGATCCGGAACAAACAGGCTTGATTATATTTTATAAAATAAACACTTTTTCTGATTTAGTTATCTAATTTATTTTGTTAAAAAAGGTTTAGAAACCAACAAAACAAAAGTTTGAGGCTAATAAACTGACTAAGATTAGAAACCAATAGAGCGACAGTTTGAGGTTTAAAATCAGATAGTAGATACTAGGTATTGTTTTTAAAGATTGCGACAGCGTTTTAAAACCAATTAAACTTTATTTATTTTCAAAAAGTAATTTTAAAATCAATGGGATAGCGAAAGCATACATCAGAGTTTAAAATTATAATTTACTTCAATAGAGCGAAAGTTTGAGAATAGATTTTTGAATAAATACTTTTTGCTGAAAAAGATATTATTATCATTTTTAGAAAATAAGCCAGTGGAAAGCCGGATTATTTAGTGTTAACGAAGTACATACCGATATTCGCATTATTATTATTTCAATTAGAATTAAGTTTTATTACCCAAAAATTCCCCTAATTAATTATTCGGTGGCTATAGCTTTACACAGTAGTTTAGGTTACGTTAGTTCGATTTATAGTCCCTTAGGTTCGATATCTTTTAAAACTACGCGATAGGGCTGTATACTTGCAGTCTCCCGATTAATTTAGACGATAAAGTCGCGATCAAGTTTTTGGCGCCGTTGCCGGGGAACTATTTAATTTGATATCGTGATTTTATTACGAAGTATAGACTATAGCAACTATTTCTTTTCCCTCTGTGTATGCCAAATACTCGCTCTCAAGGCGCGCCTTTGCATATACCTATATACGATATCGAGCGTTACCTTAGATTAAGAAGACGAATTCAAGAGTATTTAGAACGCAACAACCTTCCTTCGACCAAACTTCCTGACTTTGAAGAACTCAAGAAGATGGCTGATCTACCTGCTCCTGCTCCTCGTCCTCTTAAGGACTACGCTGTTCCTTCTCAAGCAGAGCCTCATAATAGTATTGCTGCTCCTGCTATCGCTCGAAATGATTTCGAGCTAAAACCTTCGCTTCTTTCCGCCGTTCAGCAGAACCAGTTTTCTGGAGCTCCTACTGACGACCCGAATCTTCATCTGTCAGTGTTTGTGCAGTACGCAGACACTGTGAAAGCGAATGGTGTTAACCCCGAGGCGATACGATTGCGCCTATTTCCTTTTTCTCTCAGAGACAGAGCTCGCGCATGGCTCCAATCTCTTCCTTCCAACTCAATCACCACATGGGATGAGTTGAAGAAAGTCTTCTTGGCTAGATATTTTCCTCCAAGCAAAACTGCTATGCTCAGAGCCAATATCAATGGTTTCAAACAAAAAGACAATGAATCACTCTTTGAAGCTTGGGAACGTTATAAAGACATGCTTAGACTTTGTCCTCATCATGGTTTAGAAGAATGGCTGATCATTCACACGTTCTACAATGGTCTCTTGTATAATACGAGATTGACTATAGACGCCGTAGCTGGTGGCGCACTGATGAATAAACCATATACTGAAGCAAGACAACTTATCGAAAGCATGGCTCAAAACCATTACCAATGGGGTACGGAGAGAGTTAGCGTAGAGAAATCTCAAACGAAAGGTGCCATGGTTGAAGTGAATAGTCTGGATCAAGTCAACGCTAAAGTGGAAGCTCTCACTCAAAAGCTCGAGAATCTTACCACCGCTCCCGCAGCTACTGTTGCTGCAATTGCTCAAACTTGCGACTTATGTGGTATTCAATCACATCTTGCTCCAGAATGCCCACTTTTAATAGGAGTTCCAGTTGAACAAGCGAATTACGTACAGGGTAATCCTTACAGCAACACATATAACCCTGGCTGGAAGAATCATCCTAACTTTTCATACAAGAGTAACAACGCGTTATACGCACCTGGACAAGCTCCTGCTACACCACCTGGTTATCCTAAGGCTATTCCAAATCATCCTAATAATGGTCCTAACACGTCTAATGCTCTTAGGAAGTCTAATTTGGAAGTCATGATAGAGCATTTCATCGCTACTCAATCCCAAACCAATAATACTCAATCCCAGACTAATAAGGATGTTCAAAATCAGAATATACACATTAATGAGCAGATTAAGCAATTATCTAACAAGCTTGATGCTTTAGCTACATATAATAAAATGTTAGAAACACAAATCTCTCAGGTAGCTCAACAACAAGCGGTTTCTGCTGCTCCTGCTGGCTCATTTCCTGGACAACCTCAACCTAATCCCAAAGGACATGCAAATGCTGTTATCTTAAGAAGCAGAACAGAGTATGATGGACCTGTAGATCCCAGAAACAATAGCCCAGCTATGCAACAAAATTCTGTTAAACAATCTGAAACTAAAGATAAAGAAGAAAAGGAAAATCAGAGAGATAATAATGAAGATACCACGCAAAAAGATGACTTATGTACCCCCACCACCTTATAAGCCTCATATCCCATACCCTCAAAGGTTAGCTAAAACTAAGAATGTGGGTCAATTCAAGAAATTCGTGGATCTTCTGAAACAACTTAATGTTACAATTCCTTTTACCGAAGCTATAACTCAAATGCCCTCCTACGCTAAATTCCTTAAAGAGATTCTATCCAATAAGAAAAAGCTAGAGGATAATGAAACTGTCATGCTTACTGCTGAATGTAGTGCAATTATTCAAGACACAATGCCTCCTAAACTCAAAGACCCTGGAAGTTTCTCTATTCCATGTGTAATTGGCAAATTTGTCATAGATAAAGCTTTATGTGATCTTGGAGCCAGTATAAGTGTGATGCCGTTATCTATATGCAAGAAACTTGAAATGGGAGAACTCAGACCAACCAAAATGTCCGTTCAATTAGCAGATAGGTCAATTAAATATCCTGCAGGAGTTCTCGAGAATGTTCCTGTACGCATTGGCCAATTTTATATACCAACCGATTTCATTATTATGGACATAAGGGAGGACGAAGTTACCCCAATCATTCTTGGAAGGCCTTTCTTAGCTACAGCCGGTGCAATTATAGATGTAAAAAGAGGAAAACTTACTTTTGAAGTAGGTGAAGAGAAAATCGAATTTATCCTCTCTCAATTCCTGAAAGCACCTGCAATTGAAGATACTTGTTACTTCATGGATATCATCGATGAATGTAGAAAAGAAGCTGAGCTTGAAAATGAAGACAATCTCGATGAAAATATGAGTAGTAATCTAAGTGAATGCTTAGCTATAGCACCAGATCCTACACAATGTTTAAGGAAACCACCCCTAGAACTCAAAACACTTCCTAAAAATCTAAGGTATGAATTCCTAGATTCCGAACTCGAACGACCAGTGATAGTCAACGCAGAACTTGGCGAAACCGAAACTGAAAAACTTTTACAAATTCTGAGAAAATATCCAACAACCTTAGGATATAATATCACTGATCTTAAAGGAATAAGTCCCTCTATCTGTATGCATCGCATTATGCTAGAAGAATATTGTAAAACTTCAAGAGAACACCAGAGGAGACTAAACCCGATTATGAGCGAGGTTGTGAAAAAGGAAGTTATGAAGTTGTTAGAAGCAAGAATCATATATCCTATATCTGATAGCAAATGGGTTAGCCCTGTGCATGTTGTACCTAAGAAAGGAGGTGTCACAGTAGTCGAAAATGAGAAAGGAGAAATCATAACTAAAAGAGTCGAATCTGGATGGAGAATGTGCATCGATTCTCAAAAACTTAACAAAGCCACCAGAAAAGATCATTTCCCTTTACCATTTATTGATCAAATGTTGGAACGTTTAGCTAGACACTCTCATTTCTGTTTCTTGGACGGTTATTCAGGTTTCTTTCAGATACCTATTCATCCTAATGACCAAGAGAAAACAACTTTCACATGCCCTTTTGGAACCTTTGCCTATAGAAGAATGCCATTTGGTTTAGGCAATGCTCCTGCAACTTTTCAAAGATGTATGATGGCAATATTTGCTGATTTTCTGGACAATATTATGGAAGTCTTCATGGACGATTTTTCCGTCTGTGGACAAAGCTTTGAAGAATGTTTAGAAAATTTAGAAAGGGTATTAGAACGTTGTGTGAAGGTTAATCTAGTGCTTAATTGGGAGAAATGCCATTTTATGGTACAAGAAGGAATTGTTTTAGGACACATTATATCCAAAAGAGGAATTGAAGTCGATTCTGCTAAAATCGAAGTTATTGAGAACCTTCAACCTCCAAAAACTGTTAGAGAAATCCGAAGCTTTTTGGGACACGCCGGTTTTTATCGACGATTCATTAAAGATTTCTCTAAGATAACTAAACCCTTAACTGAGCTACTAATGAAAGACACTGAATTTATCTTCAACGAAAAATGTTTAGAAGCATTTCAAACACTTAAGAAAGCATTAATTTCTGCGCCTATCATGCAAACTCCAGATTGGAATGAACCTTTTGAAATAATGTGTGACGCAAGTGACTATGCCGTAGGAGCTGTTTTAGGACAGCGAAAGGATAAAAGACTCCACGTCATATATTATGCAAGCAGAACCCTGGACGAAGCGCAGATGAATTATGCTACAACCGAGAAAGAATTCTTAGCAGTGATCTTCGCATTAGACAAGTTTCGTTCCTACTTAGTAGGATCCAAAATAATCATATACACTGATCATGCTGCTATTAGATATCTCCTAACCAAAAAGGACGCTAAACCTAGACTCCTGAGATGGATATTGCTACTGCAAGAGTTCGATTTAGAAATCAAAGATAAGAAAGGAACCGAAAACGTGGTAGCAGATCATCTCTCTAGACTAGAAAATCTTAAACATGAACAAGTGCCGATCGATGATGAATTCCAATATGATAAACTGATTGCCCACTTGGAAGACACAGAACCAGATAAACTCATGGAAACCACCTTAGCCGTCTTCTCGGTGCCTTGGTATGCCGATTTCGTAAATTACCTCGCTGCAGGCGTTTTACCACCTGAACTTACCTACCAACAGAAGAAGAAATTCTTCCATGATCTTAAGCAGTATTATTGGGATGAACCTTTACTTTTCAAGAGAGGTCCCGATGGAATTTTCCGCCGATGTGTGCCAGAAGAAGAGATTGAAAACATTATAAAACACTGTCATTCTGCACCTTACGGAGGACATGCGAGTACATCCAAAACTTGTGCAAAGATCTTACAATCCGGTCTCTATTGGCCTAATTTATGGAAAGACGTACATGCCACCATCTTAAAATGCGACAGGTGTCAACGCACCGGTAATATATCTAGACGTGACGAAATGCCACAAAAAGGCATTTTAGAAGTCGAAATCTTTGATGTGTGGGGGATAGACTTTATGGGACCCTTTCCATCTTCATCCGGTAACAAGTATATACTCGTGGCTGTGGATTATGTCTCGAAATGGATCGAAGCTATAACTTCTCCAACAAATGACACCCGAGTGGTACTTAAGCTGTTCAAGAACATAATCTTTCCTAGGTTCGGTGTGCCCAGACTCGTTATAAGTGATGGTGGATCTCATTTCATTTCCAAAATCTTTGAAAAATTATTAGGAAAATATGGAGTTCGACATCGCATAGCTACACCTTACCATCCTCAAACTACCGGACAAGTTGAAGTTTCAAATCGCGAGATAAAACAAATACTTGAAAAAACTGTCGCTGCGTCCAGAAAGGACTGGTCCTTTAAACTTCACGAAGCTTTATGGGCTTATAGAACTGCCTATAAAACTCCTATCGGTATTACTCCTTTCAAGCTTATTTATGGTAAGTCATGCCATCTCCCAGTTGAGTTAGAACACAAGGCCTATTGGGCCATTAAGAATCTGAACTTAAGTTACACTGCCGCTGGAGAGAAGCGTATCCTGGATATTAATGAATTGGAAGAACTTAGACAAGATGCGTACGAAAATGCTAGGATTTACAAAGAGCACATAAAGAAATGGCACGATAAGCATATATCTAGGAAGAATTTTAACATAGGTGACTTGGTATTACTATTTAACTCACGATTAAAATTATTTCCTGGAAAATTACGATCTAGGTGGTCCGGACCTTTTGAAATTACTCGAGTTTATCCAAGTGGTGCAATAGAGATTAAGGGACCTTCGATTGAACCGTTTATAGTAAACGGGCAGCGTTTAAAACATTACCATCTAACTGAACTCGAGGGAAATTCTCAAACGATAAATCTAGACGAGCCACACGCTCGATTAGAAGCCTAGTCTTTAGTTTTATTTGTCGAGCTTACGACATAAAACAAAGCGCTTTGTGGGAGACAACCCACCGTTTTTTATATTTCCTTCTTCTTATTTTTCATTTCTTCTTTAGTCTATTTTTAACAAAAACAAAAACAAAAATATATCTATTTCTTTTCTTTATCTATTCATTATATTTCTCCTCTTTGTCTTATTTCTTTCTATTCTATGTTTTTTTCTTCTTATCGGCATTTGGCCAATGCTGATCTTCTTTATTTTCTTCTCTTCAGGATACTTCTTGCTACTTATTTCTCTTCCCACTTAGTCAGCGCACCAAATATGGAGTTTTATCCGAGCGTGAGATGTTACCTACTATCTACCTTCATCACGGTGCTATGACTGCTCTTGGTATTCGTGATAGTGTGCTTTTTCTGCTGAATCAGATTGGGTGGGATAGTTCACGCCTGATGACTTGCTATGCCACTTATCGGAACCTCACTTTGGAGTTCCTCAGCTCTTTGACATACTTTCCTACTCATGGGTTAGCTTTACGCCGTGGACTTATTATCTTCAGACTTTTTGGCATCACTTTCAAGTTTAACCATAATGAATTGGGTGAGCTTCTTGGTTTTCCTAATGGCATAAGAGTTTATCATGAAACTCAGGAGGAGTATCTTGGATTTAGAGAGCTTGACTATTTTTGGGGATCTATTTCTGGAATCCTTAACCCTGAGCCCGAGGACTTTGTATCAGAGAATATCCATAATCCGGCCTTCAGGTATTTCTATAAGATTCTGGCCCACACCATTTTTGGAAAACCCCAGAATGTCACCATTGTTTCTAAGGATGAGCTTTTTATCATGTTTTGTGCTTCGCAAAACCGTCCGGTTAATGCGATCACTTATCTGATCCGTACCTTTGTGGATCTCATTGATACTGATCATGCACCCATTCGGATGGGAGGTCTCGTCACTATGATTGCAATTGTTGTTGGACTTCGACGACCCTTTAAGCATCTGAATGCTTTTACTGGTGTTACTTGCATGACCATCGAGTTCTGTTTCAACACTGGTATAATTGGTGATCTTGGCCCGACTCAGTTTACCTTATTGATTAATGGTCAAGTTATGCAGCTGTTTACCTTGCCTAACCCTGCTACGAGTGTGCATAACAAAGCCAAATGGCTTTTTGGTCTTGATCAGCAGCCTTCTCCGCCCAGCACTCCTGAGACTCCGCAAGATTATGAGGTTTTGGAAGATTCTGAGGAAGATCCCACTGCTCCTCCAGGTTATTATGATATGGGCCCTCCTCAGCACGATTCTACCGCTCACTCTGTTGCTCCTGACACCGTTATGCATGAGGCTCCTACCATTGATTATGCGACTGCCATCCACGCTCTCCAGGTGGAACATCAGGCTTTGAGGGACGATTTGACTAGTTTGCGAGCCGATTTCTTTGGTTTTATGGATACTGTTTCTGCGCAATTTCAAGAAGTTTTCGCTTACTTTCATTCTTCCTCCGCTCCTAAGGCAGGACCATCTAGTGGCTAGAGATTTTAAGTAGTTCATTTTATTTAGTTTAGCTTAGTTTGATTTTATTAGAAATTGCAATATTTTCGTTATGTTCTTTTTATTATTATGTTTTACTTTCCAAATACTTGATTCTTAAATTGTAAGCAACTTTGATCCTCATTCTAAAAGCAATTCATGTTATTTTCTTATAATTATAATGTTGCAGCTTAATATATTATATCATATAAAAATATTATCTTATAAGAATATTAGTATTATTGCATTCTTATTTGTTGCTACAATTTTTAAATATATTCCTTTTTCTGGCTCCTGCGTTATCCGTATCATTCTACCTTGCAAGTGAGATTCCTTTTTATTCTTTGCATACTGTCCCTTGTCATTCACACGCTGGCTTGTTCCCAATAAAGTGAGACGCACGCCTCAGCCCAACACGCTGACTGGATACGCACGTCTCCAACTGTTCCCACGCCATGCAGCTTTGAGACGCACGCCTCACGCGTGGTCTCCTGTGTCAGACGGTCGCCTCAGCATGTGTTTCGTGCAGAGTAAAAGTTGGTCTTCCCTTGCATTTACTTGTCTTGTCCGTTTCGTTTCCCCATTCAAATTTTCCGTCCCATTTTCCAACACCCACTTATTATAATTTATCACTCTTAACTCTCACTCCACTATAAATACCCTTCATCCTTCTTTCTCATTTCACAACATTTCTAACCATCTCTACCATTTCCTCTCCTACACCCATATTTTCTACCTTTTCCCTTCTTCAACCCATATCCATCTATGGCTCCACGAAACAACCAAAGACAAGTTAAGCCCGACCGACCACCACCCGACCTATCCAATATCATTTTCCGCGATAACGACGACGACCAACAACAACAAAAGTATAAAAAATTCTATACCCGTTCCGTCGTTCCTACAAAATACGTAAGTTCGGAGTGTTTGGAAACCTTAGGAATGACCGATTGCATCGTATTCATGCTCAATAACACCGGTTTAACCAGTCTCTGCACAAACTCATGTCCAATCTATGAACCACTCGTGCTTGAATTTCTTAGTTCCTTCTCTTACACAACACCTGTCGATAATCCCTACACAACCGGAACCGCCAACTTCCGCATGTTTAACCAAGAGTACTCTCTTGATCAAGAAAGAGTCGCTGAACTCTTATCTTTCACTTGCGGCGAGCATGTTCATTACAAGCCTTTCAACGATGACCACAATCTTTCTTGGGATCAAGTCGGCTTCTCCTTATGGAATGATCTAACCGGTCAAACCACGGAAAGTTGGCGCGACCTCTATGCTTCTCAAATACATAACCTTGCATTAAGGTACTTTCACCGCGTTCTTGCTAACACCATCTTTGGTCGGACCAATAATCACAAGGTCAACCAAAATGAGCTGTTCATCATTTTCTGTGCCCTTAATGGTCAGGCTGTCAACGTCGCTCCTTTCATGCTCAGTCACATCCACACATGCGTGAACGCAGCAGGTACTAATCCCTTTGTTTTTGGAGGCATCATCACATCTTTAGCATATGCTTTAGGCCTTTCCGCCGATCTATTTTCTTTGTTACAATATATGATGCCAGCCACTCTTCTTGATGTCATCTATTGCCGAGATTCCCATATAATCTCTCCAAGACATGATGGCCGGTTTACATTAGTGATAAATCATCGTCAAATTCCTGATTTTGTGTTACCTTGTCCGAATCGTATCGACGTCCGAGTCCGCGCCAATTGTCGTTATGCTCTTGATGCACCTGCCGCCCAACAACCAAATAATCCCGCTGCAAATTTCGCAGCTATGCAGGCTCATATGCTTCGTCAAGATCAGTTGTTCCATGCCATGCAACAAAACCAAGCTGAGACTTTACGTCTCGTACAAGAAGTACAACGTGACCAACTAGAGTTGCAACGCCACCAACAAGAGATGCGACGCGAACAACAAGAATTTGCCTTTCGCCATGATCGTAACCTCGAATCTTTGCAAGCTCGCATAGCAGACGCACTTCATCTTAATGATTCTGATTCTGACGTACGACGAAGACCTCGTACTAGAGGACGAAGAACAAGAGATCATGATTCTCAAAGCAACGAGTGATCACCTTTCTCTTTTCATCTGATTCTCCTTTGTTTTTATCGCATTGAGGACATTGCTCCTTTTTAGTATAGGGGAGTCAGATCATTTCCTTGTTCCTTTCTATTTCCTTTGCTCTCTTTGTAGTATTTTTCCTTTTATTTCTTTTCTTGTATCGCAAAATTTCAATTCAATAAAATACTTATTTATGCAAATTTTAATCTCTTATGCAAAAATTTGTGCTTACTCGAATTCCCCCTATTTCTTGAGCCATAACGAATAAAATAAAACAATTTTAACACGCATTTATAAACATTATTCAACTAGTATTAAGGTTGCCTATTATAAATAAGAATTCGAGCAACTTAGCAAAATTGCTATCGTCTTAACACTTCAAAACCCCCGATGTGTTGGATCGATTTAAGTACTTATTATACCAAAACCTTTAAAACTTAGTTTTAGATTAGCCCCGAGTAGTTTATTAAGCAGTCGGCACCGCCATAAACACAAACTACGTGGAGAGCTGATGAATATAAGTGATTGATCAAATATTCTTAAGAAATTGCTTTTATCTGAAGATGCACTTATTAAGTTAGATGGTCCTTACCAGATCATTTAATCCAACAGTTGCAGAAACTATAAATTTAAATGCAAAATAATCCATTATAAATTGGTTCAGTGGTCCCTGGTGCTGAACTTGGTAGGGCGAATTACGGTTCGATCCCCCGCAATTTTTAATTGGAAAAAGGGAGTACCATATGATTAAATTACCAGAACTCCTAGCTGGCTTACTAAGATCAAATTCACTAACCAGTTACTCCACTATGTGCGTGTAAGGTAAAGGGCTTAATGTGATTGCACTAGAATGAAAACGGGTGAAATAAAACGTAGTATTAGGTTAAGCTATAATGACATGACTTAAATTGGTCTGCTTAAATGGGGTTGTCCAGTGTTCCTACGGTAACTTTGGTGTTTAAGTTCGACTTAAATTCTCTAACGAAAAATTCAACTTGCAACCTGGTACGAAGTGATGTATGTTCTTATATCTGTGTTTAACTGTGCGTCAGTGATTTTCATTTTTTTTTTTTTACTTTTGCTTGAGGACAAGCAACGGTTCAAGTATAGGGGAGTTTGATAACACAATTTTATATAGTATATTTGATTTAATTTTCATAAATAATGTTAGTATTTTTATTTAATTATTTCATTTTATTTCCATATTACGCCGGTATTTTTATTGTTTCAGGTATTTTATTTTAATTAGACAAATTGAGCAAAGTGAAGAAATTAAGAGAGTTATTGGACTAAATATGCAAGAAATGAAGAAAAGGGGTGTGCAAAGCAAAAATGATGGATCAAAAGGTTTATTATCTCCAAACTGGGCCCAAACGAAATCAGGCCCACGCAAGCAAGAGAGCCCCAAAGGCACGTGCAAGAGTGAGACGCACGTCTCAACTCCTCTCCTACACATGAGGCGCCCGTCTCAACGTGGTCAAGTGGATGAGTAAATCTCGGGACGGCCACCTCCACTCAAAGCAGTTAGAACGAGAAATTTGGGGAAAAGTGGTACGAAAATATCTCAAAACGTGGTTACATTCTACCACTATAAAAGGACATCAGGAAATCAAAATCGGGGTTGTTTTTTTAGCATTATTTTCCAGTTTCAGAATTTACCTTCCCGCATTATTATTTTCCATTGTAATTCAGTTTCCAGCAGTTATTTTCCAGCCAGTTCCTTTTCAAATACTTAAATTTTATTTCTGTTGAAGAACCGGGATTTTGTACGAATTGATTCAAGCTTCAAGAATTATTTCCAGCATTTATTTAATTCAGGTTTCTTATTTACATCGCTTTAATTTATTTAATTAATTATTTGCATGAGAGATATTTATTTAGCCATGAATTTATTTACGAATGTTAATTCCTTTAATGTATTCATGTATGCTTTTATGAGTATGTCTGGCTAAATTATTTAAATATCGGTATGTAACGAGTTAATTTGAATGGATCCGGAACAAACAGGCTTGATTATATTTTATAAAATAAACACTTTTTCTGATTTAGTTATCTAATTTATTTTGTTAAAAAAGGTTTAGAAACCAACATAGCGAAAGTTTGAGGCTAATAAACAGACTAAGATTAGAAACCAATAGAGCGACAGTTTGAGGTTTAAAATCAGATAGTAGATACTAGGTATTGTTTTTAAAGACTGCGACAGCGTTTTAAAACCAATTAAACTTTATTTATTTTCAAAAAGTAATTTTAAAATCAATGGGATAGCGAAAGCATACATCAGAGTTTAAAATTATAATTTACTTCAATAGAGCGAAAGTTTGAGAATAGATTTTTGAATAAATACTTTTTGCTGAAAAAGATATTATTATCATTTTTAGAAAATAAGGCAGTGGAAAGCCGGATTCTTTAGTGTTAACGAAGTATATACCGATATTCACATTATTATTATTTCAATTAGAATTAAGTTTTATTACCCAAAAATTCCCCTAATTAATTATTCGATGGCTATAGCTTTACACAGTAGTTTAGGTTACGTTAGTTCGATTTATAGTCCCTTAGGTTCGATATCTTTTAAAACTACGCGATAGGGCTGTATACTTGCAGTCTCCCGATTAATTTAGACGATATCAACATGCATTGCATAGGTCGACACATACAAAATCATTTCTGAAATTGCAAAAATTCTTATTTTATATGTCGACACATCTGTTTTTTAGGTTGACACATTTACTATCATTTTAAAGCTTGTAGCCTCTAACTTGGTTCGGTCGACACATAGACTTATACAGGTCGACACATACAGCTTGAAAATTATGTATGTGTCGACACTTACGATATATAGGTCAACACATACTGATTGCTTGGTCAATTTTTCAAATCTTTTTAATTCTAAATTTGTCCTATTTTCCCTAAAAGTTCCAAAACTATAAATACTCATTCATGCATCATTTGTAACTTGGTGATACCATAAGATTAGTCTACAATTTCTCTTTATCTTCAACCTTCAACCTATGTATACACACGTACATTACATTGTGACGATGTTCCGTTGGGATGCCATCTAAACGAGGTTTGATAACGTCCAATTAGGTATTGAGTTAACTTTTGTAGGGGTCTTCATCCGGAAAAGCCACAAATTTGTCCTCCAAGTTCATTGGTTGATTTATGGGTTTTCGTGCAAGATGTTCAAGAGGTAATTGCAGCCAAGTGAAGTCCTTTGGAGATAAAGAACACAGTGGATCCTTTGGATATAAATAACGCAAAGGAAGTAGCGAGAGAACAACAAATTATAATTGAAGTCTTGTATTGCAATAGTTTGAAATTGACAGTGTGCGAAAACTTTGGAGATAAAGTATGCAAAGGAGTAGCAAGATCTAGATAATCAATTTGCATCTATTGTGTCTTAGTCTTTCTCAAGATCAATACAGGAGAATGAATTGAATCAACAACAAGCATTAGGGTTTGTGGAGTCTCTCTTGAACACTTATCTTGTATCAACTTTTTTCATAGTAAGAATTATCCTAATTCCATTAGAATTAGGCGTAAATGTACCCACACACGAGGACGACAATGGGGAATTATGAAGACAAATTCTCGTGTCTCTTTTATTTTTGCTTTTACTCGCTTTGATATTCATCGATCAATTGGTGAAATAGCATTGCGTTATTAATTGAATTGTAAGAAATTTTCCGAACTGGTTTTGATTCTAAATCAAGTATTGATATAACTTATAATCACTTTTGATTATAAGTGGTTTTGTGTATCAGTACAACTCGAGGAAAAATTCTGAAAATTCACTTGCACACCAAGTGTTTGATAAATTGATTTAGTTAGTTCTTTTTAATATTGTCATGGGAAATAACTTTACTGGTAACTTGCAATAAATGTTAAATATGTTGTAAAGTGATTCGAGCATATTAATTACATTTGTTATTCTTATTCCATATTGAATTTGTTTTTGCGTTTGCATATCTGGTTTCCAATAACATTTGTAAAGACGAGATTTTAAAAAAAGCTTCCGCTAATCTCTTTGATGAAACAATGTTTTCAAAACCAGATTTTTTTTTGGAATTTTAAAAGGGGTATCTATTCACCCCTTCTATATACGTTGCTGTCGTCTAACAATCCAATCCTGGGTACGATTGAAATTTCAAACGAGTTGCTGCTTCCGACACTGTTACTTTCAACCTTTCCAACCATTTTTTGGTTTTACGGTTTCTCGAACCTAAAGCGAATTAAGGATAGATAGAAGATGCAGTAGCAGACAGACGACAAAATTTTGTGGAAAAACTGACATGGATTGAAAGAATACGAACTTAAAACATGGAACCCTAACCTTTAAAGAAGAAAAAGAAGTATACAATGATCCAACGTGGCAAATGAAGCACAATCGTCAAAGTGGACTTGGCCACATATGACAATTGTGGAGAATCTTGGACCAAAATCTGCATCAAGGTTTTTTTGGATGGAATCTGAATATGTTGAGGGGGGGTCACAAATTTTTTTCTTAAGGGGGGGGGGGTAAAATAGAAATCACTAATATGGCAGATGATAATGTATATTTAATCCTTTAATCAATGCTATTTGACAAATTACTCAATGAAAAATAAAGCAAGTAAAGAGATAAGAAAAAGAGACACGATGATTTATTTAGGGAGTTCGCCAATCGTCCTCGCTATAACTACGTCTCCCCCCAATTCTAATTTTGGAATTAGGATAATTTATTACTATGAAAAAGTTGATTACAAGAGAAGTGTTCCAAGAGCAACCTTACAAATCCTAACTGTTTGTTGTTGATTCAACCCCTTCTCTTCTTTTGATCTTAAACAAGACCAAGACACAATATCATACCAATTTATTTCTTAAATCTTACTACTCCTTTGGGTACCAAACTCTAAATCTCTTTCGCACATGATCAATTGTACCTATTACACACAAGTCCTTTCAACTTGATTCTTCATTCTCTCGCTACTTCCTTGGGTAACAAACTTTGAAGGCTTTTCACTTGTCCACAATCCTATCTTGAAAGACTTGAACAAAACCCTCAAATCTACCAAATATCTTGGAGGACAAACCCTAGGTTTTTCCGGATGAAACCCCCTACGAATCTCAACCAAATATTCTTGCCTACACAAGAACCTAATTGGACGTTATCAAACCTCGCCTAGATGGCACCCCGACAAAAGATGATTATGTGTGATTTATCAGTGTGTATGTATAGGTTGAAGGTGAAAAGCAAATCCAATAAATAGTTTCATCAAGTTGGAATGATGCATGAATGATGTATTTATAGTTGTGGATATTTGGATGCAAAGAGGTAATTTTTGGAATTAAAAAGAATTGAAAAATTGACCCAATCAAATAATATGTGACGGTCTGAAACACGTATGTGCCGACATATAAGTCAAAAACCAACAATATGTGTCGACCTGAAAAGGCAGATGTGCCGACCTATCTAAGTTAGTGGCTACAAGCTTTAATACTGCAGTACATGTGCCAGTCTGAAATTTGTATGCGTTGACACATAAAATTGAAAAACTAAAAGTTACAGTATGTGCCGACCTATATGTGTGTATGTGTCGACCTAAGTCAACCAAATGCTATATGCTTCATTATTGAGTTACATGTGCTGGTCTCAAACACGTATGTGCCGGCACATGCAAGAAAAATTTACGCAAAATTTTTTTTCTCAAGACTTTGGTCAATTTCAAAATGGTTTTTAATTATTCCTAAGACCTCTAATGCAAGGAAGTGCCACAAGACATATATATACCATCCAATATACAAAAATGCTATGTTTTCTTAGTTTTGACATCATGCAAAATATCTAATGGTGAAATTGCACTCACCGAAATGACATAGTCGAAAGGAAACATAACACACATTATGGAAATTAGGCTTACTTTGATGTCTCATTTTCCCATTCCTCTTAAGTTTTGAGATCATAACATTACTACCTCAATGCACATTATTAATAGGCTCTCAATTGATGCCTTGACCATGTTCCACTCTGTTGTGATGGGTTTCCATTTACAAGACCTTATAAAAAACATAAGCTATAATTCAAAAGTCAATAACGTGTGTATCTAGGAGTCTCATCTCAACACAAATGGTTCAAGTGTCTTGGCAAATATGAGAAAATGTTCATCTCCAAAAATGTATTCCATGAACATCACTTTCATTTTCCTACTATATTTCAGTATGACCCTATCTCTTTAGGCCAACCTAATTGTGAGTTCAAGTCTCATACTTTTCCTTAGTTGTCCCCTCATTAACCATCTAATGTAACTGTCACAAACTCAATGGACAATGCCCATTATTCTTAAATCGTGTAAGATATCTTGTCATTTGTTAAGTCACTAATCGATAAGTTAAGTCCTAGTACTTGTTTTGTACCTGAACATACCTTACATCAAAGTACCTAAAGTAGTCATACTCAACTATCTCAACCTAATACTAGACTCACTCTTTCTCAAAGTGTCCACGACAATATAACTATTGACAAGACTTATCTTACACCCTTAATAATAGGTTCTTGACCACAAGTCCTACCTACCGGTACGAAGAATATCTTTCACCTTCCATACACAATTCCACACATTTAGGAGTCATGCACATTAGTGGCCATCTTACACTGACAAGGGCAAAAAATGATCATTCCAAACCTAAATCATTTCTCACACATGTGGAACCTCAATCTATCAAGTAATCTCTATCCCAACCTTAGTGACATCAAGCTATGCAACTTGAATATGATGTTTTCTTGGCCAATCAAACTTAAAATTTAACACCCTCCCACCTCATAAAAAACTTGTTGGATGCAAATGAGTTTTCAAGGTCAAGGATAAACCATGACATAATGAATAAGTACGAAGCTAGACTTGTAGCCAAAAATTATCATCACCAATTTATCGTTGACTTTAATGAAACTTTTTCTTCAGCTGTGAATCCTATCATAATCAGAGTAATTCTCACTCTTGCCCCAACCAAAAAATGTGAACTTCAACAAATTGACATCAACAATAAAAGATTCTACTTCAAAAAAAAATTATATGTCTCAACCATCCGATATTGAAAAACAAAATTTCACATTAATTTGTAAATTTAATAAAACCATCTTTATCTACTGAATTAATTACATTTGAAATTACAATATTAAGTTTTGCCTAACTTTTTAGAAAAATATGATTTTTTCTTTTTAAAGTTTCTCCTCCTACAAATCACTTTCACATTAATACATTAATGTAAATTACAATATATTCAATTTACCTTTAAAGAAAATCAAAATAAAATTTGGTACCTTTAACAAATCACTTTGGTAAAGTAAGACTCATTGTTTCAGAAGTGAAGTAGAATCCACGCAGTCCATACTCCACAGGGACACGCTCAGAGAAAGCGCGAAAAAGAGAACACTCAAATTAAAAAGGTTAAACTAAACCCTTCCATTTTCAGTGCTAGGGTTTTACCTTCGATTCCTTCTCCTTCTCGTTCTCTCCTCCAACAATGGCCGATACAAGCTCCGTAGACACGTCTCTGTGGTGGGACTCATTCACTCTCCTCTTCACCGAGCTTGAGAATTCCTCCCTCTCCTCAGATCTCCCACTGAATTTGGTAAGCTTTCACTCATTCTACGGTTCTTCACTCGCAGCTCAATTTGTGCATTTACACGATTCTTTTTGCTTCTTTCAGGCCAAGAAGTTGAAGGACAATCATGCCTGGTTCTTGAATGCACTTTCTTGCTTCAAACCGCCCAATCAGAAATCCAAGGAAGCTTTGAATTCAAAGAAGCTGAAAATTGGATCTCAGCAGCTTACTATTCAATCTCTCTTGAAAGATAAAGCTCTGCAAATTAGCTCCTGTTTGGTTAGTTATTTCCTCGTCTTTGTTTGCGAACATTGTAGCCTTTACCGATAATTACTGTATTATTATCGATATAGTTGTTATCTTTATGTCTGGGATTCAGAATCGAGTATAAGATTTTAATTTAAAGAAAATTCAAATTATGTTTTAACATTGAATTTTGAAAATTGGAATAAACATTTTTGTTTTTAGACTTTTTAACTATGGGTTAGGGAATATCAACAGTTAATGTCAATTTGTCATGGGAATTCTGCTGATGGTTTTATGGATGCTATCTATTGCTTTTCATGTTTATTTCAGCTGCTAGACGAGGTTCAATCGTACATAGTTGTTGAAAGGTTCATTGAACACAACAGTGCAGCTGCTGATTCCACGGCTCCAGAGTTTCTTCACACTGTAAGTATTTCAATCCATATTGCCATTCATTTATATAACATTGCAGCAGTGTCCTGCTTTATTGTTTATACAATGATCATATACTTTGTTACTCTGTTTCAAAAGATTTGTCTCATTTCATATGCTATCACCTGGCACAATTCAAATAAAATGACTAAAGTGAATTATGTGTAGTCATTGTTTGCTGGATTCCAAGTTTTATTTGTAGGTTTTTGGTGACATGTTTATTGTTTGAGACTTTAGAATAGTGGTTGGGAGTTTAGAGATTTGACACAATATTTGGAATTACTGACAGTTATGTAAAACCCAACTAACATTTAATTAGTTACCTATGGCCTCAGCTAATATTCAATTAGTTGAAACAGATTGTAACAAAACTATAACTATTAAAATTGAATCTATAAAACTTTTGACAGCTCAGCACTTAGCCTAATCTAGAAGCTTATATTCCATCGCTAGTTTAGAGCTCTATATAAGAGAATGATTCTAGCATTGATTCTTTTCATTCAAAACAGAATTGAGCTTGATCCGAGTTCATAGAATCCTCTCTAAGATTCTCTCTGTGAAAAATATAAACTCAGTAGTGTAAGATGTGAGAAAATTGAGAGGAAAATATTTCATTCCTTTGAAAAACAGTTATTATGAAAATTGATTCTGATACAGCGGAGATTAGGAACTTATATAGCTAGCCTAAACCCGCACACTTATTTTACTTAATCTACATTGTCATAACATAACTAACTCTTTGTTAGTCATGCTGATGTGGCAGCAGAAGGGAGAAGAGTCTTCTACAAGAAATTAATAGAAAGAAGCTACTAGAATAGCTAGAGATATACATATATCCCCCTACCTTTAGGTTGGACCTGAAATGGTCAAACTTGTTATTAGGCAGGGGCTTGGTCAGGATGTTTGCTGCCTTGTGATCAGTGCCAGGTAGGTATTACGCCACATACAGTTGCTTGGCCAGTTTTTTCACTCTGACAAAATAAAAGTCAATTTCCATGTGCTTTGTTATGGCATGAAGCATAGGATTGTGAGCCATAGCCATAGCACTTTCTCTGTCACAAAAGATGATGGAAAGAGGAGCTGCATCACAAAAGCCATGTAAGGATAAAGGTTGATGAGGTGCAGCAGGAAGTAGTTAGGGGCCATAGTGCAGAGTACTTTGTAGGTACATGATGGTTCTTTTACTGCTTGCCTATGAGAATCCAGGGAATAAGCCATAAACTGAAACACCTTGTTCATAGAGTAATAAATTTTAGATTTAGTGATAGTGGCATATTAAAAAGCCCCCACTACTGATCTGAACTTGGTGACCTAAACTACTTTCTTTGAAAGCTTGGCAGTGGCATTAATGGAAGTGTGAACTGAGTTGGCATCTTGCATGAGTGTTCTATGCCATAGATCACTGATGTACTTAGTTTGAGTCAATAGGAGAATACCAGAAGGCTGTTTGTTTCCTGACTTCAATACAAAGAAAGTAGTCTAGGTCACCAAGTTGTTTTTGTGCACAAGCTGCTTGTGAAGCTTCTTAGTTATGATGGTCAGAAGACTAGGTGTGTTCTAGTAAGAATTATGTCATCCACATAGACGAGAAGGTAAGCAGATGATGATTTTGAATTGAATGTGAAGAGAGAGGGGTCACATTTCAAATTGTCAAACCATTGGGCTTTGTTTGGTTGTTTTAGGTTCAGTGTGGGTGAGGAAATGTGGGTACCATATTAGAAATGAGGGCATAATATTCACATTTCCATTTTTCACATAGACGAGGCTCCAATTTTTTTAAGAAACGAGTGCATCATATTCACTTTTTATAACAGCCAATCATTGTGGTTGTTATAGGGCTCTGTTTGGTTGTTTTATGTTCAGTGTTAGTGAGGAAAATGGATGGATGAAGCTTAGGGACAGGAATGTCACTTTTGATTCTAGTTTGCATGGACGAGTGCCGTGAGGTTAAGCGGAATGGATTGGTATGGAATTAAATGATGGTGAGCCTAGGGTAATAGTTGGAGAGAGTGTAGGCTTGGTGATAGTGTACTAGGAGATGTGATATGTTCTAATATAGATGAAGGGTTTGGGCTAATGAATGTAAAGTATGATTGGATGATGAAGATGAGGGAAAAGATGCCCTTGTTCTAGATGTGGGAACAAGAATTGTGTTGTGAGGGATATTGATAGAGTTCAAAGGAGAGGGATTCACATGAGGAGAAGGTGGAGGAATAGGTACATGGGATTCATAGGGAAAGTGCTATGACTCATTGTGAGGGGACTCATAGAGAGAGAAGGACTAACTGGATGGTTGAGGAGACTTGACTGGATGGTTGAGAAGACTTGATGGACTTAGAGACAAAGGAGGACTAACTGGACGGTTGATGAGACTCAAATGAGATCCTTGGAGATGTACGTCCCATCACTAGGAGACATACACTTACGACTTTTGTGGGTGGTGGAATAACCTAGTAAGAGGCATTCATTAGACCTGAAATCAAATTTATGAGAGTTGTATAGCCTGAGTACATACATGTAAGCAAGCACCTAAATGCCTTTAATAATTGTTAGTAAGAGTTTTGACCAAACAAGGTAAAATAGGGTGTGGCTTGGTGGAATGATGTTGGTAGTTTGTTTATGAGAAAGACAATTGTTAGAAAGGCATGGTCCTAGTATTTTAGTGGACAGAGGCATAGCTAAGGAGGATAAGACCATGGTCCTAGTTTTATGCCCAGGCCAGTGAGAAATTTAGTGAAAGGTATTAATTCACCACCCCAATTAGTTTGTAGATACTTAATGGGGAGGCCAGGCTGGAGTTCAACCATGCTTTTAAACTGTTTAAAGATTAAAAGGGTACGATATTTACTATTTAGAAGGTAAATTCAGGTAAATCTAGTTGTAGCATCAACAAAGGTAATGTAGTAGAGAAAACTATTGGATGATTTAATAGGTGCGCAGGACCTCATAAATCACTATATATTAGTTTTAAAGGAGTAATGTATTGAGTGTATGAATGTGGGAAGCAGAGTTTACATGCTTTTCCCATACAGCAAACAAAACAAGGCAAAACAAAACATAGAGTCATTTTTTATTTCTTAAAATTGGAAGATTACAATGTTTTAGTACAAGATATACAATATTTTGATTAGGATGGCCTAACCTTAAGTGCCACATAAAGTAAGAACTAGGGGACATAATCTCAACAAGGTTACTAGAAGAGTTACAAACCATAGAATTAATAATGCTGTGAGAAACTAAACTAGAGCTAGTACTTGAAGACTGCAACTAATGGCTTGTAAATTAATTAAGACCATCACCAGGTTCTATTGAACCTTCTAATAAAACAACATCATTGGCATGAGATTTAACAACACAATGATCAGGATAAAAAACAAAATGAACCGAGTTGTCTTTGGAAAATTTACTTACACTTATAAAACTTTTGGGAATGAAAGGAACATGAACTAAACTGTGCAAAACTAGAGACATTAAGCTTTGAAAGAGAGGAAAAATGAGCAAGAACCATAAGAAAGAATAGGCAAACCTTGGCCATTGCCTTTAAAGATCTGTTCAAGACCTTCAAAAGGCATTTTCTGATTGGATGTTTTGGGAACTATTGGTGACCAGAGTTATTAATCCTGGATAGCGGTGCGGAACAGCCGACCCCACAAATGGGAATCAAGAAATTGGGCCAACAATTTGGGCCAGAAATTGATTCGGTAGAGAATCAAGAACCAAAGTTGATTGTGAAATCAAGGAAAATATCAAGAAATCAGAATATCCAATTATCCATGGTCAAAAAAGGAGCAAAGAAAAGAACCCTAATAAAGAAGGAGGTCGTGAGTTTGGTGTTTTAGATCGGTAAAAAATTAAAGCAAAAATGAGAAAACTGCGCGAAAAGAGAAAATTGGAGGCGTGCAACACAACACAATCAAGAAAACAAAATTGTCATTGAAAGAAGAACCACCCAAAGTGAATCTAACCAGTGGAAAGGAATGGTCTGAGGCTGAGAAGAATAAAGGATTTTCTTACATGTTGGTTGTATTTTCACGAACGAAATCGACAGACAAGAGTGTTGTTGTGTGTCGCACAATGACTACAAAGAGATTCACCGCATTCTCTAACCTACAAAGGAAAACCAACAAATGCCACTGCAATAATCTCAAAATGCTTGGTGAATTGTCCTCCCATGTGGGACCCAGAGGTAATATTGGGCCGCTGGAAGCCAATAAATTAGTCTTGTTCTTACAATTTGGGTTGGGCCTAACTCATCCCTACAAATCCGACTTGTAAGGCGAGGATTGCTCCCACTTATTAACACAACACAAACCATACCTCTAAGCAATGTCAGACTAAATTCACCTCTTCAAGCCCAACACAATGAAGGTGTTGAATGCTGCAATGAAGGCAAGCCAAATACCACAATTAAGGCGACTGGAGGCGGACCGCAATGAAGGCAGAAATTCCAACACACCCCCTCACGCTTGGGTCTCAATGAGCCTAAAGCGTGGACGATGCGGGAAGCCCAACAAGAATCTAGGAGAGACTCTGATACCATATTACAATTTGGGTTGGGCCTAACTCATCCTTACAAAACCGACTTGTAAGGTGAGGATTGACCCCACTTATAAGTTATAAACACAACACATGCCATATCTCTAAGCAATGTGAGACTAAATTCACCCTCTTCAAACCCAACACAATGAAGGTGATTCCAACATTTTAATTATTGCTTTCGATTTTATTCTCTAGTAATCACCTTGAGGCCAAGGTGATAGTATAGGGAGGGGCAGGAAGGGAGTATTGTTAGATATAAACCTTAATTAAGATAGTAATAATAACGAGTCTTGTTAATAAATACTAATAGGCAGTTTTATTATTAATAGGCAGTTATTATTAAAAATAACTGTCATATGTAACTACACTGCAGTTAGAATCAGAATTAATGAATTAGTTGAATGAAATTGTTGTCTATAAATTGAGGGGGTGATCGAGAGAGAGGACTTCTTGGAATTGGATTGAAAAGGGGTCATTTTGACATTTGGGAGGTGTAGAACCTCGAAGTTCTACGATGCTATTTTGTAATCAAAGGGATTTTCCCTATTTACTTTTCTATATCACTTTTTTAATAACGTTGGTTTCTATCACTGTGTGTGTGCACACACATATAGAACTTCTTGTCTTCGTGTTCTCTTAGTTTGAAACCTTTATGGCTCTTCCTCTTTACGTCTTTTATCTTGAATGTGGTTAAGTTATTAATATTAATCATGTTGCTTATCTATATTGCATATGAGGGGTTTATAATATGATGGTATTTTAGCTACTTCTACTATGTAAGTTCTTGTTTGAGAGATATTTTACAGGGGAAATATTTTTGCTAAAAAAGTGGGGCAGATTTATAGACAGCTTTACCAGTGTGGCATGCTTTTAATATCCTGTTTCTGACTTGTTTTCTATCTTGTTATGAAGATATTAATTCAATATTACAAGGAGAGGCAGTGTTTGTTGAAGTGCATCAGGTGGATTCTCATGCGTGCTAGTAAGTGTCATGTTGTTTTCATGTCTATGTGGTACTTACTCTGCCAATTTTTTGTATGGAAGACAGCTACTTGTCTACTTTGTCTTAATTGAATTTTCTTGCTGGTATTACTTAGACCTTGACATTTATGCAGTATACAATGGTCCTGTGTCTGAAAACAATTCTGTGAAGGAGGAGGCAAAAGAGCTATTTCATGACGGACTGGAAAGTAAATTAGTATCTTTCTTGGAGGGTCTTTTATCCTGCAGTTACCCTGAGCAAATGGTATGTTCAGTCTCCATGCACCACCTGTCTTTAATTTTGCACTTCCCTATAAGGCGGGTATTTAATTTGTGTTCAACATGTGGTCATCACTTAGCTTATATCAGTCCAGTATAGGATTGTCTTGCCACTCTTTTACATGTTCTTGAATCTTGATTAGGATGCCGTGTCTCCAAGCTATGGATGTTGTACCAGTAGATTAGCTCATGCAACATGCAAAATACTTAAAATTGGGAACTTTTTTTGGGGATTTACTTTGTTTTGATTGGTATTTCATGATATGAATTGTAACCGAAAAATTTATTACTTGATGACTCCATTTACTGAACTGTGGAATGCTTGAAGGATGTTGATCTGTTTACTCTATGGGCTGAGGAGACTCTAATTGAAGACAATTTGGTTTTAGACATTCTTTTTCTAGCCTATTATGACCCATTTTGTAAGTGTGGTAGTGGGATATGGAAGAAGTTTGGTTCTATTTACAAGGTATACTAATATATTTCTACTTAAACTTGGTTTGTTTTGTGATGTTTTCATAAGTCAAAATCTAGCTCAACGTTATCTTTTGATTCAGGGAATCTTAGCTGGGGAATATAACTTAGGAAAGCTGTCAATTACTTCAGAAGCACAGCAGTTGTCTTATTATGTCAAAGTTCAGCTGCTGCTTATTTTATTACAAACCCTAAACTTGGAGAATCTTCTTCAAATGGTTCATGACGAAACACCATACAGGTTAGACTAGTCTCTGTTTACATCTGTTGAAATAGAGAGAAAGAGGAATTTGGATCCTCTCATGCTGTTTTGGTCCAGCCCTCTCTCCTTTTCCTAATCTAATGGTTGATTGTAACACCATGAAGAAACAATAGTACAAAAGAGAGAGAGAGAGAAAAAAATGGATCAATGGTTGAGATGAGAGCATGATAGAAACATGAGGGAAAGAGCATGAGAGGATCCAAATCCGAGAAAGAGAGACATTTAGGTAAACCGTGTGACTGAATAGCACTACGGAAGTTCTATTATATAGAGAATTACACAGTTAATTGTTTTAATTACATAAGGAATATACTACAGTATAGTTAAAGAATATGCTACGGAATATTAAATATTTACAAACATCAACAACATCATAAGCAATACTTATGAGGAGAACACATTGTGTAACTGACAGTTAGGTTAAACCAATGATATACTACCAGTTGCAATATCATAATATCAAGCCTCATTTTAAATGCTGAACTGAATGCGGTGTGCCATATTTTGTCTTGAACGAACAATAAATTCCACTCTCTGTTAAAGTATCTTCTAGTTGAGAAAGCAAACACGGGGCAGATGTTCAATCCTTTGAGTCTCACCGTAATTATATTGTTTTCCACAATTTTCAATTGGGAACTTGGGAAGAAATTGCATATTGTCATGGTCTATTCTCCACTGTAATACATCAAACCCCCTCCTTGATGGCTTGTATTTATGTTACTTTTTTGGGATGTAAATTTTATCTATCTTTTAAGTCATTGCTAGAGTTCTTTGATTTTACCTAGAATTTAGTATTTTAATTAATTTTACTTGCCAGCCTTTGATATTCGTCAGCTAGAACTGTGGATTTTAAGCCTAGGTCTTAGTTCCTAGTGACGTTTCTGTGGTCTTCTGATTAAAGTAGTCCTGTAGGCTGGCACAATCTGTGTATTTTATGGCTGTTTTTCTAATTAATATTATGTTTTTTGTTGCAAAATCTGTTTGGATTTCCAGGGAAGGTGCATATACTTTCTCCTTTACTGATGTGCAAGAGATGGATACACTAGTTTCTACTTTCAGTGGTTTTGAAATGAATGAAGCCGGTCCTCTAGTTCTAGCATGGGCAGTATTTCTTTATCTGCTCTCTACACTCCCGGGAAATGATGGTAACAATGAGCTCATGGTATGTGGTTAAGTTATATTTGAAATTTTTATTTACTACTCTAGCATCTGTGCATATAACAAATTTGACCCTTTTATTTACTCTGCATCCAGGAGATTGATCACGTTGGTTATGTTCGTCAAGCCTTTGAGGCTGGATCATTACACTATTGTCTTGAAATTCTTCAGTGCGACATTTTGAAGGATTATGATGTGAGTCTTCTTTCCTGTGTAGCATAATTGTTATAATGGACGATTTTTTTTTTGTTAAACCTTGATTGGGCCCTCTTTTCTCTGTGATGAAACATTCTCTTTAAACTATACTAAATCATGCTTTTCTCATGTCCATTCAGGGCCCGGTTTCCGGTTATCGCAGTGTTCTGAGGACATTCATATCTGCATTTATTGCATCTTATGAGATCAACCTTCAGGTATGGTAGTAAAATCTGCAGTTAGCTTTAAGGATTTTTTTACTTATTTCTCATTTGGTGTGCTCCAACGTACAGCCTGAGGACAGTAACTCTGCTTTGATACTGGATATTATCTGCAAGATTTACCGTGGAGAGGTTTGGATATATAATCATAGCCCTTCAGTTCGTTCATTGCTCCAGTATCACAATATCTGCTGGTGATCATTTATTAATAAAGGATTCTGCTCATATAATTTCAGGAATCTCTGTGTATTCAGTTTTGGGACAAGGGAAGTTTTATTGATGGTCCAATTCGGAGTCTTCTTTGCAACATAGAGAGTGAGTTCCCTTTCAGGACAGTAGAACTTGTTAAACTCCTTTCATCCCTTTGTGAAGGAACTTGGCCTGCAGAGTGTGTGTAAGTACACAAATTTCGTGTTCCTTTTCATGTCATCTCATATATTGGAATGAGTATGACACTGCAATTGGTCTCTCAAACTTGAAGGAACACTTTTTTCTTTTTCAATCGTTGGTAGCCTTTTTTTATGGGTGCAGTTTTTCAACAGGTATACCTTTCTAGATAGATCTGTTGGTATATCTTCCTTGTTCGAGATCAGTAGTGATTTGCTAGCAAATGATGTCTACCATATTCTTGAGGCACAACAAGCAGTGCAGGTTCCTGGAATTGAAGGCTTGTTTGTTCCATCAGGAACTCGTGGGCGTGTCTTGAAAGTTGTTGGAGAGAAAACTTCCCTTGTACGATGGGAGGTGAATTCTCTGTATATTATTCTTATGTTTTACTTTATGTTGGAGTGCCTATTGTAACTGGTGATGGTCTATTATTATAAATTTTCTTCACAACAATTTTTGGCTAATAGAGTAGTTAAGATAGAGTCAGTTAGTTAGTTCTATATTTTCTGTTATTCTAGATTGCAGCTGTTAACAATAAAGAAGAGTTAAGCTCCTTAGATGAACTGGAGTCGTCGCTGCTAGCTCATAAGCCGCGTCTGGAGAAGCATCGTAAAGCCGTCGTTACAGAGCCTGTGACGGTGAATATGACTCAGGCAGCGCCATCGTCTACGCCGGTTCTTACTGATCAATCTGCTACGACGGACGCGTTTCCTCAAGGAACAAGTCACGTAACTGCTAATGCTGAAAATCATGGTTATGGATCTCGTGGAGGTCGTTCTGGCCGTGGAGGTGGTCGTTATGGTCCCGATGGAGGACTTTGGTAAAATGCAATGTCAGATTTGGTAAAATGCAATGTCAGATTTGTCACAAATCTTGACATGATGCTTCTATCTGTTACTATCGTTACTTTAACTCCAGTGGTGCTGCGTATCCTCCTCAGCTGACTCAATGTAACCCTTTTCTCATGCCATCTCGTCCTGTGCATCCCTCTCCGTTTGGTTATCCTGCTCCCAGAGCAGCACCTCCTAGATCTTCAGCACTATAAACCTTTTATGCAGGTTTTAAAGCTAATTTCAATAATCAATGGTGGTGTCCTGACTCAGGGGCTTCTCATCATGTTACTCTTGAGGCCTCTAATTTGTCTGATTCCGTTTCGGTACCTGGAACTGAGCAAGTCTTCATGGGAAATGGCCAAGGTTTGTCTATCAATTCTATTGGTTCCATGTCCTTTTCCTTACCGAACAATCCTAATCTATCCCTTACCCTTAGAAATCTCTTACTTGTTCCTCACATCACTAAAAACTTGATGAGTGTGAGCAAATTTGCTCAAGATAACAATGTGTTTTTTGAATTTCACCCTAAATTCTGTGTTGTCAAATCCCAGGCTACTTCTGAAGTATTACTTAGTGGGTCTGTTGGAGATGATGGCCTCTACAAGTTTCCTAATCCTGCCATTCAACTGTCCAAGTCCTCTCTAAGCCTTAAGTCTTGTTATGCTCAGCATGTTTCCAAGAATAATTGTAGTGCTAGCTGTAGTTTTCTTTGTTCTTCTGTAGCACACAATAGAAATGTTTCCAGTTGTTTGCCAAACTGTATGTCTCACTGTATTACTCCTTGTAATCCTGATACATTTAAAAATAATATTGTGAGCAGTTTTTCTCGTTCTCCTTCTCTCAATTCTACTACTTTCAGCACTGATTTATCTTCTCCTCATTCAAATAGCTCATCATCCATAGCAACTAATAAGTATGTTCTATGGCACACTCGATTGGGACACCCTAATCATCATGCTCTTGTTGAGGCAAACTATGCAATCTCCCCATCCTTCCCAAACCTTCTACAGAACTGTGCCATGCTTGCTGTCTTGGCAAACCCCACAGGACCATCTACCTTGTCTACCACAGTGTATACCCATCCCTTTGAATTAGTTGTGTTTGATCTTTGGGGTCCCGCCCCTATGAAATCTACAGGTGGCTACACATATTTTCTAACTTGTGTAGATGTTTTTTCTAGGTTTGTTTGGGTGTTCCCTCTTAAACTCAAATCTGACACCTTAATTCAGTTTAAGAAAATGGTTGAGCTGCAGTTTAATTGTCTCATCAAGTGTGTTCAAAGTGATGGGGGAGGAGAATTTAGGCCTCTCACCAAGTATCACTGAGCTGGGCATTGTTCATAGGTTTACTTGTCCTCATACACACCATCAAAATGGTCTTGTTGAACGCAAACACAGGCACACTGTTGAAACAGGGCTCACTCTCCTTGCCTAATCTACCATTCCTTTGAAATTTTGGGACCATGCATTTGTCACAGCTGCCTATCTTATTAACAGAATTCCCAGCCCCACACTTGACAATTATTCACCTTACTCTAAACTTCTTAACAAGCCCCCTGACTATTCTAACCTTAAGGTCTTTGGCTGCACTTGTTATCCCTTTCTTCGTCCCTATAATTCTCACAAGTTAGCTTATTGGTCCCAAGAGTGCATTTTCCTTGGCTATTCCACAGCTCATAAGGGATACAAGTGCCTTGCTTCTGATGGACACATTTACATCTCATAAAGATGTTGTGTTTCATGAATCCAAATTCCCCTATTCTACTATGTTTCCCACTCACTCTCAACATCCCATATCTTCCTCTTTTCCTAGTGTTTCTGCCTGGTCTGTGCCTTCTTTAATTCTCTCCCCTGCTTCTAGTCAAGCTGACTTGTCCTCATCCCCAACCAACAATAATTCCAGTCAGGCTGAAAGTCACTCTTCTAGTAATGCTGCCATTCCCTCCAACTCCGTAGCCTCTCCCTCTGCTCTCAACCCTAGTCCAGGTTCAACTTCTAATCACCCTGAGCAACCTGTCATATCTACTTCATCCACAGCTTCTCCTCCTTGTTCCCATGCCCTTATTCTTTCTGATCCTCCTGAAGCAAGTACTATCTCTCCCTCTTCCTCTCAAACCATATCTCCTAGCACTACTCACCATAATCAACCTTTTGTTAATCCTCTCAATGTGCGTCCTATGCAAACCAGGGCTAAAAGAGGCATTACTCTTCCTAGACTTCATCCCACACTTCTTTTGACCCATATGGAACCAACTTCTATTGACCAAGCCTTGGCTACTCCCCATTGGTTTCAAGCAATGAAAGAGAAATATCAGGCATTGATGAGAAATCAGACCTGGACATTGGTGAAAGCCACTGATTCTAGGAAGCCTATAGGCTGTAAGTGGGTTTTCAGGATCAAAGAAAATCCTGATGGTTCCATAAATAGATACAAGGCCAGATTAGTGGCTAAAGGGTTTCATCAAAGGGCTGGAAGTGATTTTCAGGAAACCTTTTCACCAGTCATCAAGCCAGTCACAGTCAGAATTGTTTTAACTATTGCTGTCACTAATAAATGGACTATTCAGCAGATTGATGTGAATAATGCCTTTTTAAATGACACTCTTGAGGAGGAAGTCTTTATGGAACAACCTCCTGGCTTTGAATCAGATGATAAGACTCTTGTTTGCAGGTTAAACAAAGCCATCTATGGGTTAAAACAGGCCCCTAGGGCCTGGTTTGACAAACTCAAGAGTGCCCTGTTTCAGCATGGTTTTCAGGCTAGTAGGTGTGATCCCAGCCTATTTCTGCTTCATCAAGGCAGTCTTCAGATCATGATTCTGGTGTATGTTGATGATATCATCATCACAGAGAATTCTGCCTCATTTATTACCTCTTTGATCAAGCATCTCAATGACAAATTTTCTCTAAAATAGTTGGGACAGCTAGACTACTTCCTAGGTATTGAAGTTTCTCATCTACCTAATGGCTCCTTGCTTCTATCTCAAACTAAATACCTTACTGATTTGCTCTCAAAAGTAAATATGCTAAATGCTAATAGCATGCCTACTCCTATGGTATCTAGCAGTAAACTGTCAAAGGTTGATTCTGCCACTGTAGATGATCCAACCCAGTTCAGATCAGTTGTTGGTGCCTTGCAATATGCCACATTGACTAGGCCTGAAATATCATTTTCTGTCAATAGAGTTTGCCAGTTTTTGTCAAATCCCTTAGAGGAACATTGGAAGGCAGTCAAAAGGATCTTATTTGAGGAACATTGGAAGGCAGTCAAAAGGATCTTAAGGTGTTTGTGTGGTACTCTTCAGCATGGTCTGCTTATTCAATCTGCACCTAATCAGCAGCCTATGCAGTTGGTAGGGTTCTGTGATGCTGACTGGGCATCAGACCCTGATGACAGAAGGTCAACTTCAGGGGCCTGTGTCTTTCTTGGTCCAAATGTGGTTTCCTGGTGGTCTAAGAAGCAGCAGCTTGTAGCTAGGTCAAGTGCTGAAGCTGAGTACCGCAGTATGGCACAATTGGCTGCTGAGCTAATCTGGATTCAGTCATTACTCAAGGAGCTTCACTGCCCTTTTCAAGTGCCTAAGATTCTATGTGACAACTTGAGTACTGTCACTCTTGCCCACAACCCAATTCTCCACAACATGACCAAACATATGGAGCTTGACATCTTCTTTGTGCGAGAAAAAGTCCTAAGCAAAAGCCTGTCAGTGGCTCATGTTCCTGCTCAAGATTAGTGGGTTGATATTCTGACTAAACCTCTATCTGCTGCTAAATTTGTGCCTCTACGAGCAAAGGTGAAGGTGTTAAACAAGAATGACTTATCCAGACCAACCTCAGCTTTTAAGGGGGACTAATAAAGTAGTTAAGATAGAGTCAGTTAGTTGGTTCTATATTTTCTGTTATTCTAGATTGCTGAGCTGTTCAAGTTTGTTATATCAGCCTCAGTTAGTTAGATCTAGATAAGGCTTTCCCTTTCGCTCTATATATAGAGAGCTCCCTGTATCTCTTGATTCATTCAATACAATGAGAGATTCTCAATCTATTCCAATTCTCTCTATCTTTTCAAACTCTATCATTGGCGGTTTGGAAATAAATTACTTCAATTTTTGTTCTTAAAATGTTATTGCTTATTCTTGTATTACTTTGTCTACTTTTTTCCATAGGTTTGGAATAACCAGTAACCTCTGAATCATGCTAATCACATCTAGTGAGGCTGGTTCTGAAAGTTCATAATAGAAAGAGACCAGTTTTTATTTAATATATTCTATAGTTCTAAAAAAACCAATTCATTGCTATTCACCTAAGCCTATTTTAAATATTCATTTTACATTTGTTTTCACCGAATTTACATGCTTGCCAATTCCAAAGTACCGAAATATTTGGGATTCTCTGTAAATTCCTTGGTATCGGGTTTGCAATCTGAAATATTATTCTTTAGTGATAATAAAATATATGTTGGTGTTTTTGTTTTCAATTATTTTTAGTCGCCAATTGTATATGTTGCTTGTGTTTTATACTCATTATGAATTCTAATGTACTTTAGAGATTGTTTACATCTCATCAATATAATCTCAGTTGCACAATTCCCTGCTGACGAAATTTTCATATTTCTAGTTACCCCCATCTGGAGTATATGTGTTACTCTTACACTTGGCACAAAATATGCATCTGAATAACAAGGAGGAAGTTTTTTTCACTCTTGACTTGCTCAATAGATTGGTTTCCTTCAACACTGTAAGTTGGTTAGTTTCATTGGGCATTTATCTCCAATTTGATTCTTTCATGATTGATTTATGGATGCGTAATGAACGCTTAAAAACAGTACAGTGTGATATTTCTCATCAATGGCATTGTGTGATGAGATTAAATGTGTTGAATAGCTTATGTTAATGACAAGATCTGTGCAACAATTGTCTTGGAGTAATCTTTTTGTCTACCTAAGGAATTTTGTCATTGATTGTTTATTTTGACTTAATTGGATTTATACCTTTGTTGTTATTATTTGTTGGATCAGATTCAGTTACCAACTGGCTTCTAGTCTTTTTGTGCCAATTGGTTCAATGCCTCAGCTTTGTAATAAATTTATCAAATATTCGGAGGAAGTTAGAATGTTAATAATCCACATATTATTAGAAAACTGACACAATGTTTTTGGTCCAAGATTAAGTCTTTCTTTTGAGTATCATGAGGCTCTCAACATTTATCACGAGTTTGCTTTTATTATTGTCTGTTTTGGCGTGGGGACTATGATTCTGCTTCACTCTTCAGATATTCTGTTTTTCTAAGCCCTGATTTATGAGCTTGTTATGGTTCTTTGTCACTACTAGCTTGACTGAATCAAGTTGGATTCTCTTGAAACTTGAAGTTGCTTATACTAAAAAAGTATTTTCAAGAAGTGTAGTGTGCTTTTTATAAAACTCTTGTATTTTTATGTACAAAGACTTTGCGCCTGTTTTTTCTCACAGATTTACTTACTCTGTGCAGGCTGTTTGTTATGCAATGATGGACATTAGCAACTCCATGCAATTTCATGATATTCGCCTGGAAAATGAGCAAGTTGAAAAGAATGTCTGGTAAATTTCATTTAGAATTATTGTCCTTGATTACCTGTATAATTTGTTTACATTTATCTCCACTTGTTTGTTTAGTATCTTTTGTATTTTTTTAGTGGTTTACTTTACTTTATCTTACAGGGTGGTTGAGATGATTTGCAATCTAGTTAAAAACCTGCCTCTGGATTCCTACGGTGCTGCGCTTATGTCTATGGGTGTTAGGATTTTAGGTGTCATGTTGATCTGGTAATTTAACTTATTCTTTTTAAAGAAGTCTAACAATTTGTGCTAATCAAGTATTTGATCTGTATTTGTATCTCCTCTAGTCTCAAAGCGTAAAAAACTTGTATTGGGAAGGATTGTTTTAGGTTATCTAATTGTTGGATCTTCATATTTGTGGGACTTGATTATGTTGTCAAGAAGAGGTTTACTAATTTCTTTTCCATTTCCTATCCAGTTCTCCATCTAATGTTACAGCAGTCGCTCTAAATGCAAATCTATTTGATATCACTTTGCAGACTGCAGTGTTCAGTGTATGCAGTAATGACTTGTCAAGGTAAAATCAATTTTTGTAAAATAGCATGCATATACAAATAGGCACTTTATCATCTTCACGAAATTGACTCTGAATTGTGGCCCATGTAAAAAGAGAAGGATGGTTATCAAATCAAGATTCAAAGCATTAACCAGAATGCATATTTTTCAAATTGTGAATCAGATCTTATTATGAATCATAGAATACACGATCATTAAAAATATGGCATTTTTTAAGTAAATAGTACTGGATTATGCAAAAACCATAAGTTGAGGGAGTTGTGATCCATCAGAATTAATTGATATTCATGCTGCAAATGTTTCCATGACAATTTGTATAGATTAGGTTCATTTTTGCTTTTAATTTGAGATGTGTATCATAAGATATTGTTAACTATAGGTTGTTTAATCCTTTAATCCTCTATCTTATGATGTCACATCTGCTTATGCATTTTTTTTTTTGGCGATCATGTACTCTCAGTGGCTTATAGTCACTACTGTATTTTATAGCATATAAAGTTACATCTCCCTGTCATTCTATCTGTTTCCAGTGGGTCATGGTTGCTTTCTGGCAGACTGGCTAGAATGCTTTTAATTGACTGTGAGCAAAACAGTAATGATTACCCCTTGACGATATCAGGTATGGCTAACAATATCTTTCACGCATTCTTGTGCTTATCTTTGAATTTTTGTTTTGATTTGATTCTAGTATTATTGTCTTTTTTCTTTCGGTCTTTTATTCGATACACTTGGATAGACAACATTGCAACTTAGTGCACTCAATATATTGGATGCTTGTCTTGAGAGATTTTGCAGTGTGAGTGAGTGCTGCATTAGACTTAGAATTCTGATTAGCTAGATTTTGCTTCAAGCCTGTTCTGTAAGAGTTTTAATATGTAAGAAGCCCTCTATAAATACTTGGTGTAAGCACTTCACAAGTCCCAGAAAATCATTTCCAACTGTTAAGTTTCGGATAAAATAGGATATACTATTGAAAACTATAAAATTGAATTATCAACAATACTTTTCATTGGTGGAACAATAGTAGGTGCGGAAATTGAGTATTAATATTTTATATTTCGGCATGAATAATGTACAAGCTCTAATAACTTAATATAGAGTATTCTGACCTAATGAGCTTGATTAATGAACTAAGGGTCAAGTAAAAGTTGATTATTTACAAATTACAATACTCCCTTCAAACTGGAATGAATATTTATTCTTCCCAGCTTGAAAACTGTTGGAAATAGAAAAATTATATTGTATGTTTTCCACTAAAATGAACATTTAAGTCTTAGGTTTATGTATATTTAGATTCATGCATTTAGAGAGTTGGACTATTATTTATTTTTTCTGTAAATATAATATATAATTAATTATATAGTGTGTATAAATATCATTGTTGCCGAGTGCTTTACTCACTCAAACATATTCAGAAAATTTCTAATTTCCATTTTTCACATGGAATCAGAGCTCTTAATCTAGGGGACTCTACTTCCGCTAATCATTATTTAGAAATATGGCTGGGCATTTTTATGCTGTCAGGATCCTTAAATCTTGACTGGGCAACACTTGCAGTCTAGTTTTTCCAATTAAACACTGTTTGTTCTTTCCAGCCACCATTTGCACAATTTCGTAATTCTTCCTGTAGATGTTTGTCCAGCCGCTGTCTTTACATTTTTCGGAAGCTGTTCGTACATTTTTCTGCCACTGTCCGTACAACTCTGCACATTTTTCAGCAGTCTTCTGCACAGTATCAGACGCTGTCCCTACATTTTCTGGGTTGATTTATTCATCAAATCTCGTTTTCTTTGATATCTTATACATAAATATTTGGTGGTTGCTTCTGTTTTCTTTATGACCAATAGTATGGAAAAGTCATAAGGTAATTGCAGTGTGGCGTATTCTGGTAACTTCCACTCTCATTTGGATTTCATGTCTCAGAACACCTTCTTGTTTATTTTGGATATTAGATTCATGAGCCACAGATCACATGACACCCTCTTCGAAACAATTCTCCACATATTCCCCTTGTCATGGTAATAAAAAAATTTCTACGGCAGATGTTACTCTTGTAATTTTAGCCGGCATTAGAGATATCCAAATAAATTATTCTATTACCCTAAAAAGGGTACTCTATGTTCCAAAACTATCCATGAACCTTGTCTCCATACAAAAACTTACAAACAATTTATCTTGTAGTGAGTCTTTTCATAACGATTGTTGTATATTTCAGGATAATGAGAAGGGAAAGACGATTGGACTTGCTAGAGAAAGGAATGACCTTTACTTTCTTGAAGAGCTAGGCCAGTGTACAAAAGTCCACCTGTCCCACTCATATATGTCAGAGTCAGTACTCTCTAAAAAAGAAAAAAATCTTTCTTTTTCATTGTCGATTATGTCATCCTTCTTTTGGAATCATTAAAGTTTTGTTTCCATCTTTATTTAATAAGGTAGATATTGAAAGTCTTCATTGTGATGTGTGCGATTTTGCTACGTTTATCTTTTTCATTTGTCCACGTGCATAATCAAGACTGAAAAAAACTCAACCCCAGAGGCCTAAGATGTGTTTTTGTCGGGTATTCCTCTACTCAAAAGGGATATATGTGTTTCCATCCTCCATCTAAAATGTATTTTGTGTCGCGGGATGTTACCTTTCATGAGGAGGAACCATACTTCACTCAACCTATCTTCACAGGGAGAATTTTAAGGAAGATAAGCTTGAAAGTCTTGATCTTTCTGGCCTTGAGTCAAATACACTCAATCTCTCTAGTATTAAGTCAAACACATCTGATCATTCTGGTCATGACCCAATTACACTCAATTTCTTTGGTCTAGAGTCAAACCCACCTAATTCTTCCAGTTTCGAGTCAAATAGACTAAGTCTTTCTGGTCTTGAGTTAAACACACTTGTACCCTACTCATATGAGGTTGAAGAACTAGGAGTTTAGGGTTTAGGGTCAAATCAATCAAATACACCAATAGTTGAACTTGAACCTGAAGTAGATGTAAGATATGGAAATAATCTGGTTTACATGAGAAAGTCAAAGACCATTCCTGAATCGACACAAGTTCATGAGTCTGACTCGATTCCTTCAAATGAAGTAATTAATTCTTTTGAATTACAAGATAAAATGATGACCCACACAACAAATGGTGACCTAGACCCTCCGATTGCTATTAGAAAAGGTACCATAAAATGTACCAAACCTATTGAAAGTCACAATATAATATAAGGCTGATGGATCAATCGAAAGGTATGAAGTCTGGTTGGTTGCCAAAGGGTTTACAGAAACCTATGTGTGGAATAATCATAACAAAATCAAAATGATTCTGTTTGTACAACTCATTAAAGATTAGGATTAATGTAATTAACTAGCTATTATTTCTTGGTCCTTTCTGTAATTAGAATTAGCATTCATGGGAAATTAATTCCTCTAATTCTTAGGTCAGATTTTTCTTCCAAATCCTACCTTATGTATTCTATAAATACAGTATATGTAATTCTCATCAAATACAAGGAAATATAAAATATATTTCTACGTGGTATCAGAGCACGATCTGAACCATCCCTAACCTAGCGCCGCCAAACTATGGAGGATTCCAAATTTGATGAATCGTTCAAAGTGGAGACTGAATCATTTTCAACCAGTTCACACGAAGGGCTCACTCACCTCATCACAGACCATAAATTAAATGGCCAAAATTATACCCAATGGGTAAGGTCAGTCAAGATCTTCCTCGAAGGAAAAGGAAGGGAAGGCTACACCACAGGAGATTCTAAATGTCCCGAAAAAGGAGACAAAAACTTTTAGAAATGAAAACTTGAGAACAACCAAGTAATGTCATGGCTGCTCAATATCATGACAAATGAAATTGGTGAAAATTTCATGTTCTATGACACTGCAAAAGAGATATGGGATGCAATGAAGGAAACATACTCAAATGTTGGCAATACATCTGTCGTATTTGAGATTAAAAGCATTCTTCATGACCTTCGTCAGGGAGAATCTTCTGTTACTGAGTATTTTAATATACTTAACAAACACTGGCAGCAACTCGACATATATGAAGAGGTTACACAGTGTTGTACAAAAGATCAAAAGAAGTATAAGGAACTGGTGGAAAAAGATAGGATTTACAAATTCCTATTGGGGCTAAACAAGGACCTAGATGAAGTTCGTGGAAGGATCCTTGGAACCAAACCACTTCTCAAAATTCGAGAAGCCTTTTCAGAAGTAAGGGAAGAAAGCAGGAGGAAAATCATGTTGAGAACACCCAACTCAGTTCCGTACACCGAGAGCTCTGCAATGGCAGCAAGAGGGAATCAACCTCGGCCACCACAAAAGAAAATCCGCCCTTGGTGTGATCATTGCAAGAGACCAGGCCACACAAAGGAAACATGTTGGATCTTCAAACCTAGAGGGAGGAAGTATATCAACACTTTGAGATTAACCACGTATATGAATGGCCTTGAGTTGCTTGCTGAGCACTTTCTCTCTAACAAAGAACAAGTCAAGTTCCATGTGCTTTGTGTGCGCATGAAGAACATAGTTGTGAGCAAGTGGAATGGTGCTCATATTATCACATAGAACAGTAGGAGTGTGGGGTAAGGCACGTTGAGTTCAGTTTGTAGAAATGGAATCCAAAGCAGTTTTGAGGTGGCAAGAGCAAGATTTCTGTACTCTGGAGATGAAAGACTGTTTATTGGCCCACCAAGAAATTAGATTAGGACCTATAAAGATACAAGCTCCTGATGTTGATCCCGTCACCAGGATCAGAGCCCCAATCTGCACCACGATAGGCTAATAAAGGAACTGTAGGGTTGGTAATGGATTGTAGATGAAGTCCGCAGGTGGTAGTACCTTTTAGGTACCTAAGAATTTTCTTTACCGCAATCCAATGAGACTCAAGAGGTTGACTCATGAACTGGCATCATTTGTTCATTGCAAAACATATGTCTGATCTTGTTATTGTGGCATGCTGAAGAGCACCCACATTGGACCTGCACAAGATAGGGTCAACAAATTTGTTATGACCATCTTTGGAGAGTTTGGAATCAGCCACCATTGGGGAGGATAGTGGTTTGGCTTCTTGCAGTTTAACTTTAGAAAGTAGTTCTCTAATGTATTCGCCTTGAGTTAAAAATAGAGAATGCTTGGTGGTGGAGTTAACCTCTATGCCTAAAAAATAATCAAGATTACCAAGTTCCTTTAAAGAGTAGACAAAATTCAATAGGGTGACCAGTTGTTGAATTAGAGAGGAGTTGTTACCTCTAACAATTATGTCATCAACATGTACTAACATGTATATGTGAGAGTCTTGATGTGAGAAGATGAAGAGAGACGGGTCACATTTGCTTGCTAGCTTGGAACCCAAATTTGATCAACTGACCATGAAGCTTTTCAAACCAAGCTCAAGGGGTTTGTTTAAGACCCCATAGAGCTTTGTGCAACTCACAAACCAGAGTTTTGTTGGTGTTTTCAAATCCAGGTGGCTATGTCATATACACAGTTTCATCAAGCTCACCATTGAGGAATGCATTATTGACATAAAGCTGTTGAAGAGGCCAATTTTTAAGATAATGCTAGTGTTAGAATTATTCTAACTGTTATTGGTTTGATGACAGGACTAAAGGTTTACATATAGTCAGCTACATATTGTTGATAAAACCCATTAGCTACAAGCCTAGCCTTGTACATGGTATCAGTTGAGCCTCACAACGATCCTGTAGCATCGGCAAACAACTCTGATCCGGTGCTCACAACCTCGCCTACTGCCGAGCAGCCACAAGTGCTGTCTCTCACGCTTTCTTCTTCATCTCCACGTTCTTTGTTTTCTGTAATTTCAGAGAAACTCAATGCAGAAAATCACCTCCTCTTGATTCAACTAGTTGAATCAGTCATTAAAGCTCAGACTTCACCATTATCTTGTCAATCCAAAAATTCCTCCTAAATATGCAAGAAGATGTTGAGACGTGTCATTGTTTGCAAAAACTCCTGGCATCTATGGGATAAAATCTTCACTTATTTTCAACATGTCAATGGGAAATTTTGTCAATTCAGATCTGAAAACGTTTGTCAGTTCATTCCTTTTGAATTCTCTCAATTCTAAACTTGTTCTGTACTTAATGACATGGTTTTGTGCTGATTTATTTTTTCAATATAGAATTTGTTGTTATTTGCATATATTTAGAATAAAATATTCCGTAACATATTCCTTAAATAAACTGTAGTATATTCCTTTATGTAATTAACACAATTAATTGTGCAATTCCCTATATAATAGAACTTCCGTATTTCAACTAATTATCTGAATTGTTGGTGTGACATGCTTTTGTGAAGTTATGTGCTACATTATATATCCATTTTATCCTTGACCTCATGTTCCGGTTTAAATTCTGCAGTGCTGGACTTCACCATAGAGCTTGTAGAAACAGGAGTAGAGAATGATGTTCTCCTGGCATTGATCATTTTCTCTTTTCAGTATGTCCTGGTCAATCACGAGTATTGGAAATACAGGATAAAACATATTAGATGGAAAATAACATTGAAGGTATGTCCTGCTTTTCTTTTGAAGTTTCTCAACTTTATATTATTTTAATTATTCTTTAGTGAAGTACTTATAAGATCGTGATTGACCCAGGTGATGATAACTTTCCTGTTATTTCTTCTCCTATTATCAGTGTACTGAATTGAACCATCAACAATACATTTTTCCATTCCTCCAGGACAGTTTTTTGGTTTCATGTTTATATTCTTTCATTACAATCAGCATTCGCCGTCAAGCTATTTAAATGCTCTGTTTGTGGCATTTTATACGTGCCCTTTTTTGATCTTTATATGAATGCCTCATTTTTTTTGAATTATGCCAATGTGTTTCTACTTTGTAAAAGTCTTTATATGTATTGTTCAGGAAAAAACTATTTATGTATGTTTGATCTTCGCTGATCATCTTTCACTGTTATAGTCAATTGAAATACAAGACTTTATCATACACAATCTGCATTATTTGATATGCCTTTTAATGTCACTTTCTTTAAAAGACATTTCCATGACAATAAATCATATGAATTAGTTTTTGGTGTTCTGAAGCTTAAGTCAGTTGATTCTACTTCGATTGTAGGTTCTATACAATTAATACTTGACAATTATTCTATTCTGATTATTTCAAACTTTGGGATACTTCTGTAGGTTCTTGAGTTGATGAAAAAATGCATTATGTTAATGCCGTATTGTGGAAAATTGGGTGAGATCATACACAATGTGTTGTTTTCTGATTCTTCCATCCACAACGTGCTTTTCCATATTGCTTGCACTACTGCACATGCTTTGGAGGTGACATAAGCCAAAGTCTTTTTTTGTTTATTTGTAATTTTGTATTTCTTATTCCTTCGTTTTATTGACAAAATAATTTATTTTTAACAGAAATTGAATGCAAGCCGCTTCTTTGATCCAATGGAAATTGAAGGGTTGCAGCTTGCTGTATGTTCTGTTTTAGATATTCTTTCAGAGATGACCACCAAGCTTTCTAAGGTACCAAGAAAGCCACTAATGTTCTATCTTGACTGATTATTTCTAATTTCAATAGTTTTCATTCTCACTTAATTACAGAATTTCATGTCATGGCAATGAATTGATGAAGTGTCATCTCTTTTTTTTTGTTGTAAAGGACATTTTTATTATTATTATTATTATTATTTTTATTATTATTATTATTATTATTATTATTATTATTATTATTATTATTATTATGGTTATTATTATTATTGTTATTATTATTATTATTATTATTATTATTATTATTATTATTATTATTATTATTATTATTATTATTATTATTATTATTATTATTATTATTATTATTATTATTATTATTATTATTATTATTATTATTATTATTATTATTATTATTATTATTATTATTATTATTATTATTATTAACAGTCTGAACTATTCTTTATATTCATAACATCTATACGTTTCTGTATATACTGAAAATCGATGTGTTGTCCAGGATACATCATCCAGCATTCCTGTTTTTCTCCAGGCAGTGTTCTCATGCACAACCAAACCAGTTCCTGTTGTGACTTCTGCTTTATCGTTGATTTCATACTTCCGAGATCCTGTATGAACTCTTAACTTTTCTCAAACTGGAGTACTGTTATATTTTTCTAATTATTTTTATATGGCAACTTCCTCTTAACAACACACTTGCAGTGTTGGTAAATGGGTTTTTTATTCCACAATAATGAACATCTTCCTTTAGTTCGCTTTCTTGTCTTCCATCAATTTGTGGTCTGTGAACACTCAGTGTTCAGTATTGGTATAAATGGCATTAGCATTTAGCTGCATAATTAAATTACGTTGATCATATTTGTAACATTTTCCAGATTTTCTCTAGTTTTTATAGTTACACTTGGATTGTCAACTTGTGTCTTTTTTTTCTTTTCATGTTGTAATCTTGTATTGCCTTATTGTTTTCAATCTCGCTTTTCCTTCATCAGCTATACGTTGTTTCGTGCATTTAATGTTCTATTAGAGAACCCTGCATACCTTGTTGGTACTTGATGGAGTATTAGTGACTGTATCTCCTTTTCAGCCGGTATATACTTGACAGTACCTGGTTTCCTATTGTGTTGTTTAACAACAGATGTGCTGCTTATGCAGGTCATCCAACTTGGTGCTGTCAGGTTTATTTCAACATTATTTGCCACAACAGATTGTGTTCAATCATTTTCATGTGAAACCACATACTTTGCTCCAGATAATCAGGAGGTTTGGGGTGTTAGTTTTAGTTTTAGTTTTAGTTTCTTCAATTTCATAATTTACTTGGGGGCTGTTTGGGAGTTGGATTTTGGAGGGTTTTGGAAGGGAAGGTTTTGGAGGGTTGCGTCTATATCTTGAAATGTCTTTGATATTTTTTTTAAAATTTAAAAAATAGTATGGTTTTATATGCTTGTAGTATATTGTTTTTTAAACTTTTTAAAAATATTACACATTTCAAGATATAGATGCAACTCTCCAAAGCCGTCCCCTCCAAAAACCAACTCCCAAACAGCCTCTTGATTTATAAGCGTGATTTAAGTAATGGTTTTTCTAATTGGTTTTAGATCATAAATTTGAGGCACTCTATGAGCTACATACTCCGGGAGAAATCAGAATCAAATGAAGATCTCTTTGTTGCAACAGTTAACCTGCTTACTTCTGCAGCAAACTACCAGGTTGAAACTAATTTAATAATTACAAGTTTACTTGCAGCGATACCATTTTTAGTTTGTCTGGTGTTTATTTTCATTTTTTTGTAAATGCTAATTTCAGTCACTCAGACTTTAGTAGCACAAACCTCTGTTTTGCTGCCAACTTTTTAAAATACTTTTATACCTTTGGAATCTTTTCTCTCTATGCACAACTGGCATATTTACTATTTCATTTAGGCAGTTATAACTACCTACAACAGACTTGGAGGCTCCGTTTTCCACCACTCTATATGTATGAGGGACTTTACTGAACATTGAATTGATGTATATGTATTCATTATATGAGGGACAATACATTATATTTTCTTTCTACTATGTTATACTTGTACTCAGTTGTGGAATACTCACATAATAGGTCTCACTGAAGATGGTACCTCTCAAATGCCGTTGGTACAATATTATGATGGTTTACTTAACTCTCAATTCTAATTGAATAAGGAAATATGAAAAGCTATCCTAAGATATATAATATTTAGGCAAAATTACACCAAAGATCCTTTAAGTTATTTTTTTATCAGGTTGGTCCTTTAAGTTTTTTTTTTTTTGTAATAACTTGGTCCTTTAAGTTAACAAACGTGTTGAATTAGGATCTTACTTTATGTATTTTGGATGCTGTTTAGGATGCAACTTTATGCATTTTGGTGCAACTTTATGTATTTTGGGTGATTGGTTTAATCAAAGATATAAAAAAGAGATAACGGTACACATATTTGTTAACTTAAAGGACCAAGTTGTTAGAAAAAAAAACTTAAGGCTCAACTTGTTACAAAAAAAATACCTTAAAGGATCCTAGGTGTAATTATGCCTAATATTTATTAGAGAATGATAAAGGGGGCATTGATGAGAGAAGAAGATGAATCTATTGCATTGAATTAACAGAATTCACGATGAGTGAGTTAGTTACAGAGTTAGTTATTTATAGTGAAACTTGAATGACAGCTCAACATAACAAATTAATAACCAATCTCTAACTGACTTGTTTGGATTAGTTGAGCCTAACTTCTATTATTGCTAAATACTCTCTAATAATATTAACATAGATTAAAATATTGTAAGATAGTATTAGTATTTTTATATACTTTTTTGTTTGTTCTAACAGTGCTGATGATCTTTGCAATTAGATTTTTTTCACTGTACTCGTGTTAAACTATCAGTTTCTAATATAACATTTGTTTTTACAGCCTTCTTTTACTGTTTCCATCTTGGCTCCGGGAGAGAACAATGAGGACCGCTCAAGTACCAATGATGCAAAGCTACAAAGAAATGAAACTTCTGTGCCTAAAGGTTCAAGTCTGATAGATGCACTTATAAACTACGTTGAGCGGGCAGATGATCTGATCAAAAGGTACAAATCACAGGGTTTTGTGGTTGGGCGAAGGGGGTTTGTTTGTTTTTAGCTTTGATTTCTATCCTTATTGCCTGTTCCTTTTGTAGATTGGCTTGCTCGTGACACATTTCTTTTGACTTAGTCTTCATATTGTTTTTTTTAATATTTTTTTTTATCTCCAGTAAGCCCCACATACTGCTTTGTGTGCTTAACTTCCTGACTGCCTTATGGCAAGGAGCCCCCCAGTATGCAAATCTCTTAGAGTCTCTAAGAAGCCATGTAAATTTTTGGAAGCACTTGGCCAATGCAATCACAAGTACTGCTAGCAGTGAAAATCCCTTATTTGAGAGTCTGAAAGGAAAAGATGCACTTAATATGGCATACAATTTCCGTTGTCAATCTGCCATACTGGGAATCATGGCATATGAAATATTCTTGCAGAAAAAGTTGTTGCATGCAGAGTCACTTGTGAAGAATACAGCAGAATCTAAGGACAAGGAGCAAAATGCCACAAAAACTGAAAAATCTAAAGCCACAGATTTTCATGATCTTAAGGGAGTTTGGTCTTCATGGTTCAAAGACTCAGTTTTAGAGAAAGTAATAAAAACATATACTTCTTGTGTACATAATAATGATGTATATGAAGGTGCAAAGGTTAGCTCGATATGATTTTCTTGTTGATTTAACAGTTGTGGTACTGTTTTTTTAGTTTTGTTATAAAGTTAAGTATATGTTTCATTCTCTACCCTTATAATATTATTGTTGAGTACTTACATGTGTGAGGATTAAGGAATAAGATCGATTTTCCAAATATGCGTGAGTGAATTAACGCCGAGCAGAATGTTTAATTTATGCAGAAAGATTACAAAGAGTAATACTACAATTTATGAGATTGGTGGCTAAAGTATCCCTATTTCTTAAGACGCATTGAATCTATTCTACTTGCTGTACAGAAACTAAACTACTTGAAAGTGGAATGTTGATGTGGTTCTATTTACAACATTTACTTTTGTATAATACAAATCAAAATATGAAAATTCTTTTTTATTTCTGTGTTTATGCTTTTTATGTAACACAATTAATTATAGATTTGCATTATAAACTTGTAATCTTTATGTTAATGTTAAATGCATGAAAATTTTCAGGTTGCCACCAGTTTATTCTGTGTTCATGTGATGTTAAAATTAGCAGTTAACGACTCCGGAAGTTTATCCGTGTCCTTGCTTCAGAAGATTCATGGAATTCTTACGAAGGTTTAACGTCTATTCTATTTTCATCTATGAAAGTAATTTATTCTACTTTACTATCATAACATGTTAGTCGGTCTTATGCAATCATGATGAATATGTTAGGCTTCAAAAAGTTAAAATTGAATCCCTGTGACTATTGTCAACATTTTCTAACAAAATGTTTCTTGTTTGCAGCTAACAATTCATCCCGCCTTCTCTGAATTGCTATCTCAGTATTCACACCGTGGTTACAGGTCACTAGATTTTTTGGATTATTGCTTTAAGATCTTAATTAAAGGTTCTCTATATCAATTACACACTATCTGGGATTTTTGTAACGTCAATTAACAATTCATTTTGCTGCATATAATCATGCATGCCACTTTTTTTTGGATAAGATGCATGCCTTTTTCTTGAATGTTCAATTAACTTTAGAACACTCTTTTGGCTCAGATTTTACTATCATTGTTTCTAAAAGAATTGGACTACTGGGAATCCAGGAAACCTCTTTTTTAAAAAAAAATAAAATTCTTGGTGGTTTTGAGTAAAAAATCATGTTTTTTTCCCACCAGATGATGTGTCTTGAATTTATGTTATCTAACTAAAACAGGTTTGTATTTTCCATATCAATCATAATATGGTCGTTATTCTGAATTTCTGCAGTGAGGGGAAGGAACTAAAGAAGTTGATTCTTAATGACCTTTATTATCATTTACAAGGAGAGCTTGAAGGGAGAAAAATGGGTACCGGACCTTTCAAAGAATTATCTCAGTATCTTGCTGAATCAAATTTTTTGGGATCCTATCAACACCAGTTCAGTGAAGATTTTTCCGCAAAAAATATGTACTTGTTTGACCTTACACAATTACGAGCTGATTTTAACTTAGGTGCTTGGGATTGTTCTGATTGGAGAACATCTAAAGAAATTGCAGAAACTATGTTGCGTTTCCTGCAGGATGCAAACACTGTTAAGTTGCTTTTGGGTTCAAAACTTTCTGCATTAAAAGAATTGATAGCTGTGCTAGCTGTCTATCATGATGATGTAAGAGTCTAAAACCTTGATATCCTATCATTGCATTTTCCTAACCGAACAATAGAGTCAGAAAGGTACAGATGTTTAATTGTCTGAGTGCAAGCTCAACTGTTCCAGATACTACTTCTACATGTGCATAAATTTGAGTCTTGCAGTTGGTTTATGCATGACTCTTTTTGAATGGAATGATTGAATTGCTTGAGATTAAACCCTCAGCCTAGTGTATTTATAATCAAATGGTTACAATCAAGATCTCGAAATTATGGGGATGACAATAGGAGCCAATATCATAAAGATGGAAACGTAATATTTATATAAGAAAAATAAAAGAAACTAAATAAGGCAATATCAACTTAAATATGGAAAGTAGGATCCTGCTTTACCATGAAGCAGTATTTTAAGATTCAGAACTATTTTATCTTTTCTTACTACGATTAAAAATGTCAAGGGATTATTAGAAAATTGTTTTGGTAATTTATTTAATAAAGGATTGAGTGAAAAAGTGTTTCAGCATTAATATTGCAGGTTTCTTGTACTTCATTTGGTTTCTTAATTAACTGAAACTTTCTTGTTTAGTTTTATTACTCATAGTAAATTTCTTCTTTCTGTTCTTCATGGTATCTTATATCTGTTTAATATTAATTTTGTACATACTTTTGCAGTCAAAAGGGAGGGCTACTACTGGAGAGAGAATTCAAAATGAACTCATATTCACCTGTATAGATAACATATGTCAATCTTTCCTTGCTACCATTGAGACGCTATCACCAGTTCTGGATGCTTCTGAGGATATGCTCAATATTCTAGCTTGTCAAGTAGAATTACTCCTCCTTTTGACTAGAACTGTTTGCAAAGGCTTATCCACAGACATATCACTACTTGTTATGAAATGCGCAAGTTCTGGTCTAAAACTGTTGAGTGAACTCAAGCTGTTACCTTCCAAAGCCAATTTGATCATGAAATTATTACTCACATTGCTGCTTTTGGTACTTCAGTCCAACTCCCTCAATTTGAATTTTGATGCGGTAGCAGACAAAGGTTCTGGTAAGGATTTCTCAAAGGTTTCAAATGCAACCCTTGGCCTACTACCCATTCTTTGCAACTGCATTACAACTTCTGAGCATTGCATGCTCTCCCTTTCGGTCATGGACCTGATATTGGGAAGCTTCTTGATGCCGAGAACGTGGTTACCTGTCCTGAAGAATCACCTCCAAATGCAGTTTGTTATACTAAAACTCCAAGATGAAAATTCTTCTACCATTCCGATTATATTGAAGTTCTTTTTAACCATTGCCCAGACTAGAGGAGCTGCTGAGATGCTTTATTGTTCTGGCTTCTTGTCATCATTGAGAGTGCTGTTTTCTCAGTCTGGTGAGTCTTTCTCAAGAATCGGTAGCTCGAATATGGGCGCAAGTGAAAAGTTGGAAATACCTCAAGACATTTGGGGACTTGGATTAGCTGTTGTTACTGCTATGGTTCAATCACTGGGCGACAGTTCTACTGGCACTGCTATAGTGGAAAGCATGATGCCTTACTTTTTTTCAGAGAAAGCTCATCTTATCTTCAATTCTCTTGATGCCCCAGACTTCCCTTCCGAGGATCACTACAAGAAAAGACCTCGGGCACAGAGGCCATGGATTTCTTTTGCTACTCTTAAAGAAACAGAACATACTTTGATGCTCATGTGTGAGTTAGCAAAACACTGGAATTCATGGATTAAAGCAATAAAAAATGTGGATAAACATCTAAGAGAAAAGTGCATTCATCTTTTAGCCTTCATTAGCAGGGGAACTCAACGTCTTGGTGAACTTTCAATTAGGAGTCCCCCTCTTCTGTGTCCACCTACTCTTAAAGAGGATTTTGAAATTTGCTCAAAACCTTCATATATCAACAGCAGAAGTGGATGGTTTGCTCTTTCACCACCTGGATGTATGCCAAAACCAAAGATCTCTTCGTTCTCAACTGCATTATCTATCTATGGTCAAACGGCTGACACTACTGACCCTGCTCCTAAAACATGCTTCTCTGACACTGTTGCTGTACAGGTATATAGAATTACATTTCTTCTTTTGAAATTTCTGTGTTTGCAAGCTGAGGGTGCTGCTAAAAGGGCTGAGGAGGTTGGCTTTATTGATCTTGCACATTTTCCTGAGCTTCCAATGCCAGAAATCTTGCATGGACTGCAGGTAAAGTGAGCTTCACAAGTTACAAGCATATGCTATTTTTATTTTTGTAATATGCTTTGATATAAAGCAATACGATGTTTCTTCAGTTGTTGAATTATGCAAGTGCGTTTAAGCCTTTCTTTACACAATTAATCGTTAAGGGCTACATGAATCGGGAAAGCAAATAATTGGATGTACATCTGAGCATAATTTCGTTTTGGTGCAGGATCAAGCAATTACCATTGTTGTGGAGCTCTGTCAAGCCAACAAACTGATGGAATCCTTGGAAATAAAGAGTGTATGCAACTTACTATTGCAAATACTTGAAATGGCTTTGCAATTGGAACTTTGTGTACTGCAAATTTGCACCTTAAGACCTGTATTAGGGCGTGTTGAGGACTTCTCAAAGGAAGCCAAATCTTTATTTAGCGGTAATGTTATTCTTCATCCTTCTGTAGCATGTGTTTTATTTATTATCTTTTTATTTACTTTTATTCATTTAAAACTCTTTCTTGAGGAAGTTTTAATTATTTATTGATTCATTGTGCAGCATTGGACGGTCATGATTTTCTGAAAGCATCTAGAAATTCCTTAAAACAAATGATATCATGTATCTATCCTGGGTTGTTGTAAGCAGAGAATTTGATGTGTTAGATTTGCCCTGGACAGAAGATTGTTGATTGTACATAATGTTGATAAATAAATGTAGCTTTTGTAGTAAAGGGCTTTCATGTAACTGTAGTTTACTCCAGATTGCAAATATGCAGCGTGATGGTTGCTAGAGCGCTCTTATTAATGATCTCTGTTAGAATTTCAGAGAAGACAGGGAGAGTATACTGATGAAAGAGAAGAGATTGTATAACAGAATTTGTAATTTCTTAACTGATTCTTAACTGATTCAGTTACAACGGTTCCTTTATATAGAAAGGATAAGGGATAGAAATGGAATTAGACACTAGTCTAATTCCCTTTTGCTAGACTATTACTAGATTACGCTTATATCTCTAATACTCCTCTCTCAAACTTAGGGTGGTTGATCAAGTTTGAGCTTGTCAACAACTCTAAGTTTGATTTTAAGAAACACAAATCTATTAGTGGAGAGTGGCTTGGTTAACACATCAGTCCACTGGTCAATTGCAGGAATATGGAAAACAACTAGGTTCTTGCTAATCACTTTCTCTCTGACCATGGGCGGATTCACGTTGGGGCTAGGTGTGGCTATAGCCACACCAGTTTTTTCATTTTCTTTTTATATTATACATTGAGGTTTATAACTAGGATAATTAATTTTTTTAATTATATATAAACACTAAGGCTTATTAAAATAATTAATAAAAAAATATTACTAACTCACTTTTCTCTCGTAACTCTTTCTTTCAGTTTTCTCAAATGTTTTAAAAATCGGACCAGTTATCAAAATGGTAAGGATATTGAATCAATGATTTATTGGTTGAATTATTGAGTCACTGATTGAACTGTGTGACTAGTATGACTAAACTGAATTAATACAGATAACTCGGTTAAATAAACGAGTCTCTATAAATTTTTTTATAGATATTAAACCAATCGAACTGAATGACTCGGTCTCTAAAAAATATCACGAAACTTATAAAATTTTAAAATGTCATAATTTCACAAGTTCTTTATTTAAATTCAAGTTCTAAATATATATTCATCACACATAACAAAATGTTCAAATAAAATTTGAACAAAGTTAAATTGCAACATAAAATTAATAGCAAAATAACGTGTCTAATATATTTAGTTCTAAAGAGAGAAAATTGATCCAAATAAGTTATGAACAAAGTATACAAATATTTTAATTTAAATTTTTCTTAAAAAATGATTAAACTAGCAATTAATCCACCGATGTTTGAAAACTGTCGGATCTTCAGTTTTTACAGATTTTGGCGGTTCTGGCTAGTTTACACCAATTCAATAGCTTGGTCGGTCTAGCAATCAAACTAGATTGGTGACACCTCTGATTCTCAATTCAGTCCAGTTTTAAAACACTACTTTTCTCTCTCTCAAGTTGTAACTTCTTTTTCTAGTTATCTCAAACCTCACCATCTCTCATGCTTGTCTCTTTCTCTCATATTTGTTAATCTTTCTTTTTCTTTTTCTAATTTTTTTACTTGGCTTAGTTGCATTTATTTATGGTGATTGAAAATCAAAGATAAAGGGAGTATTTCAATTTTCTCTTATTCTTTTCTCCTTTTTTAGCTAAACCATAAAACCACAATTTGTTAAAAAAATCAATTTGCTCAATTTCTCATAAATGATTTTCTTTATAATAAATTGATTTTACCGTTCTCTTTATAGTATGAATGAATTTTTTAAATGGTTTCATTGTTCTCTTTAGTTCATACTTTCTTTTATACTTAGCCACACCAATATATAATGACTGGATCCGTGACTGGATCCGTCCCTGTCTCTGACAAAGAAAATGTCAAGTTTCATGTGCTTGGTTCTTTAGTGCAGAACAAGGTTGTGAGTTAGAGACACTGCACTTAAATTGTCACACAACATCTTAGGAGTTTGATGATTGATGTTTAGTTCCTGCAGGAGAGATTAGAGCTAGAGAATCTTTGTTATAGCTGTCATATCCCAAATTTGTTCTATCCTTATATTATATTTAAGGTTCTTTTTAAATAAATTGTATTATATAGTTTTTATTTCTATAGAGAAGAAAAACATGGAAAAGGGGTGTGTTGATTTAAAATGGGAGATGCGAACAATTTATTTTTGTTAAGGCCTAATGATGAAAAGAGACCGTCCGTGCAACTTTTTGGTTTGTCATTCAAAAAATAGTTTTGTTTTAATTATTATTATTATCTTATTATAATATCAATCATTATTATTATTATTATTATTATTATTATTATTGTTATTATTATACTTTAATTTTTTTTTTTTATTGATTAAAAGAAAGGTAATAATGAAGAGGTTTTTTTCTTTCTAACATGACCCAATCTGTTTCATCAAGAACAAACCCAAAACAAGAGATATTGCATAGCCCAAACACTACAGGTCCAGGTCTATTAAGGGAAAAAAAAAAGCACTTGTCTCCAACAAACAAATGTGCACGCTACGGGTCATGAAAAATACCGCATGTTTAATTGAAAACAACCACTGTTTGAATCAAATAAGACAAAATTGATGTGTACTTTGATTGTCCAGAAATAGAAATAAAAACAAAATCAAATCTTTGCATATAAAAGTCAAGCTTTTATACAGACCTATATAGAATCAAGTCCAATAAACTAAAAACAGAAACAAAATCTCTATTAATAAAATTGGATCGGTACAAAATCAATATAATTACAGTGGAATCAATCTTATTTCTAATCAAATCGAAAGTCAAGAATATAAATTTGTTTCATAAATCTATAATTTCTAAATCACTATAGAAAACCAGATCGCTAAATACACAGGGGAGGGGAAATTGTCAGAGAAAGATCCCACGTTGCTCTGTCAAACGAGCGAGCTCAGAATTGCGTCGAACTCACCACGAAGCCAATCTTTGCCACAGATCTGTCGCTCAACCCAAGGGCCAAACACTGCTACAACCGTCGTCGACCCAGGCAATCGCTGTAATCGCACAACCTTCCGCCGTTTTCGATCGAGCGTCACCCTCGTCAACAACAACCTTATGCTATCCTAGCCTGAATCAAGACTGTCGTCGTGCGTCTTGTATCTCTGCCGAAGATCTCATTCTCTGATCAGTCTTGTCGTAAGTCACCTAACCTCGAGATTTCGAGAAGAAGACGAAACAGAGAGAAAGAGAACAAAGGTGAGAGAGGAGAGAAGGATTTGTTATATGTTCTTTTTTTTAAATATTTTTGATGGTTACATGTTTTTATATTTTTGTTTTAGTTTATTAAAATTAGGACTAAGTAGAATTGGGCCTTAAGCCCTAAACTTTACCCTCTCCATTTTTTTTAAATTTTCATACCTCTTAGATTTATTCAATTTTGGTTAATCGTTTACTTAGAGAATTAACTAGGTTAATTAATAGCTTTATTTTGGTATTAGGTTAGATTTTTAATTATGCTGCTAATAAATTTATATAGTATAAACGATACATAAAATATTTTTATTAGAAAATTTTAATTAGTTAGATTGATTAATTTATAAATATCTTTAATTCTGCGATTAATTAGTGTGTGCATAAATTCAAATCAGCTTTTTTTAATCAAATGTAATTAATTCACATATTTTTATAAATAATAGAATGTCTACCTCTGAGTAATTAAATCGGTTAATATATCGCCTTTCAATTTATTATTAAAAATCAAACAATTAAAATGCACGCAGTTCACCAAATTCACCATCCGTGAATCACACGTGGTCAATATCTAGCCACGTGACGAGAAGACTATATCAGACTCCTCCGCTCTATGTCTTATCATATTCACTACCAATCAAACATCAAAACAGCTAACCAACATCAAACTATTTTTTCTACTAACATAATAAAACTTCCATATTATTTTCAAAAAAGGATTAAATAGCATTGTCTTCGAATCAAACAGCGAACTGCGTCTACGATCACTCAATTTATAACTCAGACAAATTTCAAGATAAATTCGAAAGCAATTCTACGCAATCCATAAAAATACCCACCAAACCAGGAACTACGAAATGAGACTCTGATTCCTCCTAAGAGGATACGTAGGCATACGATTAAAATTGTGGCCAGTTTCCCTAATTAAAATTAAAACCTCTTTCCCCCTAATAAATATTAAAATCCAATTTCTTAAAAATTGCGCTTCTAAACCTAGTATCCTTGTGAACAAGGTAGATGAGGGTGCCTAACACCTCCCCTCGTCTAGAACCAAGTCAACAATCTAGAATCTCTGAACTTTTTAGGGTTATTCCTTTATACTCCCTTCCTTAGGATAAAAATTAAGGGTGTCGGTTCTGATTTAAAAACCAATTACGACAGTTGGAGACTGATGGAGACTCAACCCTAGATTTAAAATCCTTGTCTTTTGGTTTTAGGGTTTTAGAGTTTTTTCTTGTTTATTGAGTTTTTATTTCTTGCTCATTTAATTATTTATTTATTTTCTGCTTATTTTTTATTATTCATTATATTATTATATATGTGGTGGGATTTAAAATTTTACAAAAACAAATATTTTCAAAAACCCTTAGAAAGAAGGTTCGTCTATTAGGTAATAGATTACATCAGTCCTATGAGTTTATGTGACGACTTCGCTTAGAGTCGGTGGAATTCCGCAAAAGGAGTACCTCTCGAGAGAATCCTCTTGGGAAGTAGGACTTTGGAATGACACCTATGACTCTTTGTACGACCTTTAAATCAAAAACTCATGATGAGGCCTTTCATGACCTAGAGACGAAAGTTTCGGTCTGTAAAGAGACTCCGCTTAAAGAAGGCCCTTGTGCCTTTCCCTCTAGTGTTATTCATGATACCCTTAAGGAAACCACCTTACATGGAGGGTAAAATATCCGTAGGCCAAAACTAAGAACTTATCTTCTAAGGATACCTTTCACAAATCTCATTACAATATGCAAACCCACAAGGGTTATCTCTTCATCCACTACTATCTTTAGCCCGTAGGGCTTTCATCTATGTCATAATCCCTAGCCTGTAGAGGTTCCTCGTCATTTATCATTGGCCATAATCTTTAAGGAATTCCTGCATGTCTCAATCTCTGAGACAGTATGGGATATCATCAAATTCATGTCTATTATTACCTTCGTCCTTAAGGATTTTCTGCCCGTCTCAATCTCTGAGTCAATGCAGGATATTATCGTGTCTATCATTAAAACCTATGTAGGGTACCCCTACGTCTATCTTCATACTACGTCTACATCGTATTGCATATCCATGAAATTGTTCGCGTACCTCAAAGCAAAAAAAGTATTTTTGCGTACCCAAGCATTTTCATACATTTCCATTTTCATCCATTTGCATAAAGCTCATATCTCTTCCACTTACAAAAAATGTCCACCTTTATCTAATTGTGATCCAGCTAGCAAGATTCTCGATACTCGCAAACAAACTCAAAGAATGTCTCAAGAATCTGTGGAGGAACTCAAAAGAGGCAAAAAACTATTAAAGGAGGAGGTCCACCAATTGAAGACTCAAATGAACCTGATCATGCAATTATTACTGAGGAGTGAAAGTACCCATTCGTCATCCCAGCCACAAGCCTATTCAACACCACATATGCCACCACCATGGGAAGTTCCCCCACCTCAACAACAACTACGACGACCCTACCAACATAAGGGATATGACCAACAAAGGGGAAGACAAAAACTACCACCATTAAGATTTGATCCACTCCCCTTACCGCACAATCAGCTACTACAACATTTACTTAAGGCATCTTTGGTAGAGCAGAAGTCACTAAATCCTCCAAATGGGACACTCCCGCCTAAGTATGATGCAAATGCCAGGTGCGAGTATCATACCAACTCTCCATGACATACCCTTGAATGTTGTTGGAGTTTCAGATACAAGGTACAATATTTAATCGATAATAAGCAGTTGACTTTTGAAGAAGGGATCCTATTGGTGAACAGTCGCCCATTTCTTTGACAAATCCAAAGACTAAGAAGAATCCCCTAAAGTCAGTGGATCAACAAGGGGGCTTATCTCTAGATCATTAGGCCTTTATCATTCTGATTTGTAATTTCCTAGTTATTAATTTTCATTTTCTATACATTTGTATCTGTTGATCAGTAATTCTAATGAAATAATCATGCATGTTATTGAAATCGACCCGTTCCACAAATAATCAACGACTTTCTATTTCTTCACTTCCATCTTCCATTTCACAATGTTAACAAACTTTGAGGGAGAATGATGAAAGTACAAAATAATCGAATTTTGCTGACGTATGCTTTTTAATATTAAGGCTTAGCTAACGATGTAAGGCATTATTTCACTTCCTAAATAATGGAGATATAAGGAGTTAATCTGTAGTTAACCCCCTCGAGCTAAAAGTGGAGTTCTTTCTATTTTTCTAAAAAAAACCTTTAATCTTAACCAGGGGCATGGTAGATTTCAATTAATTCGACGATGTATTAGAATCCTAGAAGAATCGAAACGATCTAAGCAAAGGTTCAAGCATATCTTTTTCCTCGATACATCATTGAGAGGACGATCTAAGCAAAGATTCGAGCACATCATCTTTCCCGCGTTCATCATCCAAGATTGAGGAATCAACGAAGACAAAGTCCACGACGTCTTATTGCTCAGTACATTAATCAAGATCGAGGAAATGATGGAGATGAATTTCACAACAATCAGCGCGACAGTCACAAAATTTCAAAATCAAAAGGAAAAAAAGAGAAATTAAAAAAAAAAAGAGCCCGATAAGTCAAAAACAAAAAACAAGAATTTATTGACCTAGGCAAAAGTTAGGGCATCCCGATGGACAGGAAATCCAAAAGAATTGGTCCATGCAAAATAAGGGATTAAAAATAAATAAATTAGAGAACAATCTTGTGACTGCCACCTCAAGAATCATCAAGGATTCTCATCAACGCTTGGATCTTATCAACGCGTGGATCTTATCGATGCTTTTCATCAATGCTCAAATCTTATCTACGCTTCTCATCCTCTGCGCGACTACGGAATTTCTCTTAGGAATTAAACGCATATGTTGCATTAATTGAAATTAGGACTGGAGAATATCAAGGAGAATGGGGCGGGATAAATAAATTTTGGTCCTTATATCTTTTGTTTCTTAAACCATGAACCATGACCACGTTACAACCTTCAAAATCCCTAATTGAAGCTAGGTTCACTATGAAAGCATACTCGGTGAAATTTGTGTTAAACTGACTCCTAATGTTTGTTAAAATTATTTCTAACTACTCCGCTTCTTCACATCTCCACCTCTAATCATCCATTTCTATTTCAAAACTTTGATTTCAAAACTTGCATGTGCATCACTTTAGAATTAATTTTCAAAGGGGATAATTTTATTTACAAGTCGATACTTAGCATCAAGGAGATTTCCAAAGAAAAAGGGTCTGATCAAAGGCAACATTTCCAAGAAGCTTCTAACTGGGGGAAAAGCATCTAAGAGGACCCCTATAAACAGTGGAAAATACTAATGATCGTAGGGGTATATCACATGAAGATACTATTGACAAGGGGTGATCATTCCGAGATTCAATCAACTTGGATCAAATTTCAAAGCACTGTTCAATTAGGGGCATACCTTTTGAAGGAGCATTCCTTAATCAAGTCATATCACAACAGGGTATGACTCAGTTTCCTCTTTTGAACAAACCTCTCAAGGCCTTGATAATCAGGGACAACCTTCTAAGATTCAAATGTTGGGGCAGTACATATCAAGTTCATCCTACTGCACGTAGGGTCCAAATTTCCCTTCAAGCAACTTCAAGCATAAACTTTTTAAGCTTCAAAAACTTGGAGCAATTTATGTCAAGTTCATGGTGAGGTCTAAATTCTTCCAGAGGGTACTTCCTCTGGATCCTGGAGATTGAGGGGGACATGTTTCAAAAATTCGAATATTGGGGCAAACCACTGCGAAGCTCGATCAAAAGGAGTTGATTTAAAATGGTTCATCAAAGCCAAACATTTTTCAAAAGTCTTTTAATTAGGGGTAATGCAAAATAGTGGGGTCATTCATATTATGATCAAATTATTTCAAAGCTCGTATCAATGAGAATCTTCTCCAAGACCCTACCAATAAATTAAGGAAATGTAGTCCACATAAGGGCAAGCTCTCCTCGTACTTTCATAACCTTTAGTGGATCCCTCTTCTACATCAGCAATCTTCAAGTTCAAATCGAGTATCGAGATATCATGATAGAATAATATTCAACCATCATGTGACAAGCAACCTTTTTACATAGACAAACCTCTACGCTTTAATCATCCACGATCCATCACAGGGGCACCATTAAAAAAAACCATTCGAGTCATAATCACAAAGCATAAGGCTGCATAAATCATGCATTAGGGCTCCTTGATCCGAAATCAAGCTATACTTATCATATCATCCATCTGACGAAGTCCGACAACATGGGCCGAGCATGTTTCAAAAAGCCCAATTACACATTCACATTTCAAAATCCAAAATCCATTTACACATGTCCAAGCCACTCATTACATACATCAATCAATCATTACATTTCATGCATCAATCAAATTTACAAGCATATCATAAAACCTTATTTTATATGAAGACAATCATCATTGTCAACTAAGCTACCTAATTCTACGTTGAATCTTGGTAGTAGATTCCCCTGGTCAATCTCGACAGTTTATTATCTAGAATACCTTGGAAGAAGGTAATTCTACATTGAATCTCGATAGTAGATTCCCCTGGTTAATCTCAACAGTTGATTTTTTAGAAGACTTTGGCAGAAGGTAATTCTACATCAAATCTTGACAGTAGATTCCCCTGGTTGGTCACGACAGTTGATTATCCGAAAGACCTCGATAAAAGGTAATTTATCAACAAAATATCGACAGTAGATTCCCCTGGTTAATCTCGACAGTTGATTATCCGAAAGACCCCAACAAAAGATAGTTCATAAATTTAATCTCGACATCAAATTCGCCTGGTTAATCTCGGCAGATGATTATCTGGAAGACCTCGGCAGAAGGTAGCTCACAAGAGAATCTCGACAGTAGATTCCCCTTGTTGATTACGACAGTTGATTATCCAGAAGACCTCGACAGAAGGTAGCTCACAATTGAATCTAGGCATTAGATTGCACTGGTTGATCACGAAAGTTGATTATCCGGAAGACCTCGGAATAAGGTATTTCACAAGGGAATCTCGGCAGTAGATTCCCACGGTTGGTCATAGTAGTTGATTATCCAAAAGACATCGGCATAAGGTAGATCATAATTGAATCTCGGGAGTAGATTCCCCTGGTTGATCATGGCAGTTGATTATCTAGAAGACCCTCGACAGAAGGTAACTTACAATCGAATCTCAGCAGTAGATTCTCCTGTTAATCTCAGCGATTGATTTTCCAAAGACCTTAACAGAAGGTAGTCTCAATCAAATCTCGGCAGCAGATTCCTTGGAAATCTCAGTAGTAGCTTTCCCGTAAGAGCCTCACATCAAGCATGATAACCATATAAAAATCTCAAGGTCATTCATAACATTTGGTGCATCTAACATATGGAAACACCAAAGAGCATTTGATAAAGCACCAAAGTTTATTTTGGTTAAAAAACGTCAAAAGAGGCATACGACTACGCCTACGACCACGCCTTCGCCTGCACCCACGCCCACGTCCACGCCTACGCTTGCAGTACGAATTACCTATGACACATTTGCATTGTTCACCATGCTTTATCAAAATTCAAAATAACTAGGAGATACGACAATTGGCAACAAACAATGTTGGGAAGTTGGTGACTACAAGTACTCGATAGTTTAACAAAGGAGAAATATCAAAAATATTTTCAAAATACTTGGGGCATACACACTTAGTGCATATACACTCTGGGTTCCATACTGATCTAAGACATCATACACATACATCATACATGGCATTTCTCAAAACATACTTTGGCGGAACCAATCTCTTTGGGCCCTCCATCAGATTTTTACCTTGATTTGGAACAAACTGACAACCGGTAAATATCCGATCTATCTCTGATTTAGTTATCTAAGATTTGATCATCAAAACAACTTCCTCTATATTCAACTTATTACTCCTGTCTCCATGCAACAATGTGTTTTCTTCTTCGCGATATAGCTCATTATGTCAGGCTCCATGCAGCAATGTGTGAAATTCACAATTTAATCCATTGCATCAGTCTCCATGCAATAGTGTATTCCTTCCTCTGCAATATAAGTTCATTGCGTTAGGCTCCATGCAACAATGTACGAAATATGCAGTTTAACTCATTGGGTCAATCTTCATACAACAATGTGTTTTCCTTCTTTGCGATATAGCTCATTGTGTCAGGCTCCACGCAGCAATGTGCGAAATTCGCAATTTAATCCATTGTATCAGTCTCCATGCAACAATGTATTGTCAAATTGTGTTTTATTTATCCCCTAGGTTGGGATAAATACACAGGTTCCTCATTTGTGATATAACCCATTGCGTCGGGCTCCATGCAACAATGTACGAAATCTATAATTTAACTCATTGCGTCAGGCTCCATGCAACAATGTGTTTTCCTTCTTTGCGATATAGCTCATTGTGTCAGGCTCCATGCATCAATGTATTATCAAATTGTGTTTTGTTATACCCTAGGTTGGAATAAATACACAGGTTCCTCATCCGCAATATAACCCATTGCGTCAGGCTCCATGCAGCAATGTACGAAATCTGTAGTTTAACTCGTTGTGTCAGGCTCCATGCAGCAATGTGCAAAATCCGTAATGTATCTCATTGCATCAGGCTCCATGCAGCAATGTGTTTCCTTCTTTGCGACATAGCTCAATGTGTCAGGCTCTATGCAGTAATGTGCAAAATTCGTAATTTAATCCGTTACATCAGTCTCCATGCAACGATGTGCGAAACCCTCCATTTAAACCATTGTGTCAGTCTCTATACAGCGATGTGTTTCCTTATCTACAATATAATCCATTGCATCAGTCTCCATGCAGCAATGTTGTTATCAAACTTTTTCTATGATATAATCCATTGCATCAGACCCCAGACAACAATGTCAATATCAAGTTTCTTTCTCGATATAACTCATCCGCCTCAGTCTCCATACAACAATGTAGTTATCAGCTCTTTTTAAATATCTAACCCCTAGGCCGCGATAAATATGTGAATAAACCTACATAATCCATTGCGTCAGTCTCTACGTAGCAATATATTATCAGACTTCATTTTATTCATCCCCTAGGTTGCGATGAATAAGAAAAATCAAATCAAATCAAAACTTACTATATTAGTCTCCAAGCGTTAGTAAGTCAACTTTGCAAAACTTGTATTATTTTACCTCCCAAGTTATGGTAAATATGCAAACGATCTCTTCTTAGATATTGACGGGTTATCCGTGTCGTCATATCTAAGTCAAATCAACTTTGGTTCGAACGCTG